>CM033324.1:51046173-52494922 GCA_019359835.1 Pharus latifolius | reverse complement strand
TTTTTTGACTTCCCACCCGATGAAGACTCCGGCTTTTTCCTCGAGTCTTCTTTCTTGACGTCCTTGAAGCCTGGTTGGGGCGGTAGGTCCCCCTTGTCAACCATTCGGTTCCATTCGACTGCCTCGGCTGCATCGGAGTATCGATCAGCCATATTGAACAGATCGGCCACCGATCGAGGAGGGTGAATGAGCAAGTCTTCAGTGAATCTCCGGTATCGAACGGCATGCTTAAATGCCCTGATTACGGAACCATCAGATATGTTCGGGATGGTATTTCTTACCCCGACAAACCTCTTGACAAACTGCCGAAGCGTTTCAGTCGAAGTTTGCCGCAATCTATGCAAGTCGTCCTCCTTACCCGGCTTTTGGTAACAGTTTTGGAAATTGCTAAGGATGGCATCGCATAGCATTTCCCAATTGTAGATAGAACCCTCAGGCTGATTGAACAACCAAGTTCTAGCCGGTCCTACGAGGACTGTTGGCAGGTAGTTAGCCATGACCTTGTCATCGCCTCCTGCAGCTTGGATGGCAGTAATATAGATCTGAAGAAACTCGGATGGGTTCTGAGTTCCGTCAAACCTCTCGATGGCCCCTGGTCGAAACTTATCGGGCCAAACGACCGCTCGTAGGCCAGGCGAGAAAGCTTTGCAACCAACGTAAGGACCGTGGACCGTCCTGCGACTTTCGGTCAGGTTTCAAGCAAACTCACTTAACGGCGGGGTGACTCGAGGTCCCAAACGAGAATGAACGGGAACTCGATCCCTACTGCGAGAGTCCTACATTCGCCGATATTTGTCCTGTCGGGACGGTATAGGCGGCGGGTAACTCCGTCGACCAGAGCCAAAATGAGGACCATCTCGATCCCGGGAATGTGTCACTGAGCGGGAAGAGGCTGTTGGGGTCGCCTCAGATGCGACCTCGTCCAATCTTTCCGCCAGGATCCTGTAAAAGGCCGGTCTCTGCGCATCCGTGACCGTAGGAGGAAAGTTACGCATGACTTCCGCGATAGATCGCAGTCGACCATGGGTACTTCTCCTAGGGGCACCGGGTGTTATTGTTTCCTCGTCCACTGGGAAGTGCTCCGGTGGTAAGGAAGGAGTCTGGTCACGTCTATGACCACGCGACCGTCGAGAAGAACTCGGGGCAGCATCGTAACGAGCCTGCGCATCTTGAAGAGCCTCTAGGGCAGTTCTGCGTAGTTCGTTGTTTTGTTGCTCGAGATCTTGCTCCTCCTTCTGTTTGCGATCTTGTTCTTCCCTGGCAGCCTGTTGATCGGGAGTTTCCTCCGACAACGCAGCAAACTGCCTAGGGAGAGAAGTCGCCGATGGGGAGAACATCTCGGTTTGTTCCGAGTCGGACTCGAAATCAAAGAGACGGTGAAGGTTATCAGGGTCGAATCTTCCTGGGCTAACCTCGGGGTCACCATCGTACTTTCCCTCAGCGGGATCGTACGATGGGCCGGACTCATCACCTAGCACATTAAGAACCTCTGTGGGTTCTGACCCTGTGCCAGTTGCCTCCTGGTCGATCATCATGACTTGGGAAGATGATTCATCCTGTGGAAGATTCTGGCCTTCGACCTCTTCCATCGGAACGGGATCACTTGGAGAAGGCATTGGGATATGAGCATAATCCTCGAGATCGAAATCATTCTCGGAATCATATGCTCCAGCCATGTTTCGGTGAACCTCCGAATTTTAATTAGGACACCTTGAGAAAGGCCCCACGGTGGGCGCCAGCTGTCGACGATTCGGACTCGGGGTCCTCAGCCGAACTTATGCAGAATTTGTAATAGTGAGACCTTTCAAGATGACCCTTCGGGAAGGTATGCTGAACAATGGAGAACAGGAACACAGAGAATTTAGACAGGTTCGGGCCCTCGATGGTGGGAGTAAAAGCCCTACGTCCTGTTGAGATTTCACTAAGTATGGTAAAATGTTTACAAATGGGAGGAAAAGTCCTCACAGGCAAGGATTTTTCCTATAAAAGTGTACAAAAAATAAGCTAAAGAAGACTTAAGAATGCTATATGAGATATGCCGTAGACTTGGCTAACTTGGATTTCTCTCTCTTTTTCTTCGATTGATACTTCATGCCATCCTTTTATACTGCTTGAAAGGGTGCCATGTGAAGGAAACTGCATCAATCAGTTGCTCGGACGGTTAGATACGGTTTTTGAAACTGCTCTTAACCTCCACGCAGGTTAAACACGTGTTATTCATGAATAACTGTACGTGTTAACCCCCTGACGGTTGATTTTCCACGTGTAGGAATCTTCGGGATACTTAGAGTATCCGGTCATATAGACAACCGAATAGATAGATCCCAGGTATCCTGATCGGTAGACGTTCTGACCACGGGATTTAGCTGACCGCGTAATATCCCGAATGTGTAGTTCGCGTATAGGCCACGAACTTCTGACCGCGCAAGGCCTACGGTCTGACCGCGTAAAGCTGCGACTTGATCGCGTAAAGCTTGCGACCTCGTGGTGATGCCTCTCAAAATAACTTGAGTTCGCATCTCCAGACACACGCTCTGGTTCGAACCTGTCTTGAACCAGAAGTTTATTAGAAGTGACCCGGGTGTCAATCCTCGTCAAGTGCTTATCTCAAGTTGTGGTAGTAGAAGAAAATGTAGATCACAACTCTACAAATTCAGTGGACAAAGTGGATTTCAAATTACACAACCAGAAGTGGGTAAACAAGGCTAATGCCACTGGCTGACAAGCTCTGGCATAGAGCTGACAATGCCAAAAACTAGGGCTTGGCATAACTTTTGATCTAGAGCTCCAAATGATGCACCACTTTGCCTGGGAGGTAGGCATTGATAACAGGAACAATTAAGTCAACAGGATCTAGGGCAAGAAATGGCTGGAAAGCAAGAAATTTGATGATGAACTGAGATGAACACACTGCACTAGATCATTTCTGGACACAAACTTGGCAAAGCTGTAACTTCCAATCTAGGCCGATCTAGGTGTCGGGCTAGAAGACAAAAATGCTCAGGAGGCTAAGGCGCATCTAAAAGACAAGGTGATTTGGGCTAAAACGGTTGGGAACACTTTTCCGGTCATCGGCGCCGGAGAAGAATACTGCCATTTGGGGGTTTCTGCTACAGGCCAAAAGAACTTAATTCCTTGCTTGGAGAGCATCTAGGGGGTATAAGAAAGCTTCTGGTATAATTAGATTGGCCGGAGGATCACTGGAGAAGCCTGGCGACGATCGCCGGTTTCTGGTGAAGCTCGGTTTAGGGAAAAGCTTCGAATGATGTTTAATTGGGGATTCTAAGCTTACAGGCTTGCTTGAAATAACTCACTGATCAATTTTGTTTACAGAAACGAAAGCTAATTCGAATTGAATCGGGCTGCATTGCCGGAACAGGGCATTTAGCAATTCCGGCGATCATCGGCGTTAGAGGTCACCGAGCAGCAATTAAACGATATTACACAGAGAGGATAAGTAGAGGAACTCACTGATGGATTCAATTTGGAGATTGGTACAACGGATGGAGCTGGCACCGTGAGCCTCCTCGACGGCTCGCCGGAGAAGAAAACGAAAACAGGAATTTCAGGACTTGGCTGATTTCTGGTGAAGTGTGGAGAAGCTGCTGAACAGAGGAGCGCTTAAATAGGCCAGGCGAAGATTGCGAAGAGGGGACAATGAAGTGATTGGCTGCTGTGATGAGATTGCTTGCGTGATGGAGCAATAGCGGCGAAGAAACAGCAAGGAGCGGTGATGCGATGGCGCACTGGCGAAGCAAAGCTATTGCTACCTTGGGACTCAATCATGTCGGGCGGTGCAAAGCGGTGGCGAGGAGTTGCTGACAAAAAGCAGTTGATCGCGCGCGGGAGCAGGCATTGGTCGTCGACGTAGTAGCGACCTTGCCACGGCACCAGCTGGAGCGAGGACACGTGCGCACTGGCATGCACGGTCACAAGCGCGGCGAAGCCTCACCGGCGATGAGCAACCACAGCGCACAGGCACGGCGGTTTCTGGTCGTATGCTTGCTGCTATCCTGGTCGAAATGGGCTGAGTTGCAATTTCAAATCTTTGGGTTTTGGACTGAATTGTAAATCTGGAATTCTGGAAGGTTTAGACTGAAATTGATTTCACTAATCTAGCATATATATTCGACAAGATATTTGGCAAAGATGTTTGATAAGATTTGATACATTTGAATAATTTTTGATACAACTGAAAATAGGGTAAATTAGGGTAAAGTAGGATTTGAGTTTTGTCGATTTCGAATTATGGCATTTAGGGTTTGATTTTGATATCTGCACAGAAGAGAGACTTGTGACAAATAGCATTTAGAAAAGATTTGCTGAAAAGATTTTGAGTTTGAAGTTAATGTGGAGATTTTAGCCTTTTTGGGTTTTCACATATCAGATAAGGACTAATTTGCGATAACTCTTGGACTGATTTGTGAAAAGAGTCTAGATGATGAAATCTGGCTGTCAACTTTTCGGATTAAAGTATTGGTATAACCTTGATCATAATCCAAGAATAATTTGGTCCGAACTTGGTCAAGATTTAGATTAAATCTGAATTCAGAGTATTTAGGGTAATATAAGGTATTTCTGTTTTCGAAAACAGAATGGAGTTGATAATTCTGGAAGTTAGAGATAGAATTGGATCTGGGTTCTGAAGGCTTTTAGATTCAGGATAACTAATAGATCCCATCTGAACAATCTGATCTTGATTTTGGGGTTAACAAGAAAGATTTGGAGATTTTAGGGCTTAGGATAGATACTGATCTGGCTATTACTATAGATACATGCATGCATGCTATTGATGAAAAAGGCAATTTTCACCCCTAACTCAGGGTGTTACAGTCCCCGTGCAAATGACGGCGCCCGGGACGGCGCCGGAGGCCAGGTCCCAGGGGCCAAAAGGCGGCACCCGAGGAGGCCTCGGAGGCCAGGTCCCCGGGCAAATGGCGGCGCCCGGGACGGTGCCGGAGGCCAGGTCCCGGGGGCCAAAAGGCGGCACCCGAGGAGGCCCCGGAGGCCAGGTCCCCAGGCAAATGGTGGCGCCCGGGACGGCGCCGGAGGCCAGGTCCCGGGGGCCAAAAGGCGGCGCCCGCGGAGGCCCCGGAGGCCAGGTCCCCGGGCAAATGGCGGCGCCCGGGACGGCGCCGGAGGCCCGGTCCCGGGGGCCAAAATAGCGGCGCCCGGGGAGGCCCCGGAGGCCATGTCCCCGGGCGAACGTGACGCAACTTCTCTGGACTTAGCCTCACAGAGATTTCCCCCAACAGGAGCCCCCCATGCCCCCCGGGGATGATGCTCGAGTCCCCGGTGGGTATGGTACATGTTACTAGGAAAATCTCCGGACCAAGTCACCGGAGCCGTGATGCTTCAGTTTCCGTGCCCCGTGCTTAAGGCCGCGCCGCTTCGCCATAAATGCGCTCGCGGTTCGAACCGGCGCCTCGATTCGCGCGCCAGTCGCTTCGTTTCCCGCGCACGGTTTGAACTTCAACGGTCCAGATTGCTCCGCGGGGTGCCACGGGGCGCCCATCTGGACCACGGCTCGCCCCTATAAATAGGGCCATGGGGGGCCCGGGAACTCCATTCCAAACTTCTCATCCTTAACGTGTTTAGCTCTCCCGGTAGCTCTCTCCCGGTAACCCTCTCCCGGTAACTAGCTCCCGGTAGCAAGCGTCCGGAACTTCTTAGACGTAGCCTCCTGAAAAGTTAGCCTCCGGAAAAAACTAACCTGATGGCACCGAAGGGTCGAGCGAAGACGACCGAGGTGCCCCGGGAGGAGGTCGCTCCCGACTTCCTCTGGGCATCCGAGTTCACGGCCGAGGACGCGGAGTCCTTGGTCGAGCGCGGAGTCGTGGAAGACGGGGACATCCGGGTCCCCGCGAAGAAAGACGGAGCCCCCCGCCCCAGGCCCGGAGAGGTCGTGGCCTTCGAGGCCTTCCTGGAGGCGGGGCTCCGGCTCCCGGTGCATCCCATGCTCCGGGAGTTTTTGAAGGAGTACGGAGTGGCGCTCAACCACCTCACCCCGAACGCCATCGTCCGGATGGGGCTCTTCATCTGGCTCTTCGAGACGGCGACCGGGAGGGAGCCCACCCTACGCGTCTTCCGGTACTTCTACGAACCGGCGGCGCGGAGCTCCCACCTGGTGAAGGGGGCACCCAAGTCCCCCTTTGGCTCGGTGATGGTGCAGATGCTGCCGTCCCGGGTGGCCGACTACCCGGCGGTAGCCTCCCGGGACCATTGGGCTTACTGGATCCGGAGGTGGTTCTACCTCCGGGTCTGGGACGACGAGGTGATGTACGCCCCGGAGCACGCCTCTTATAGCAGGTTGTCCGTGCCGAAGCCTCCGGTGTGGACGGACGAGGAGCTCGAGCTCCTCGGCAAGGTGATCATCTCCCGGAAGACCCGCTCTATGCTGGACGCCGCCAAGGAGATGATGCTCCTGAGGATCTCACCCTTCGCACGCGGGAGGAGGGGGATCGGCATGGGCCCGGAGCAGCGGCCCCCGGTCAGGCCAGTGACCCGACATAAGTCCCGGTAAGCCGCTTCATTGCACTTACAAATTTTTCAAAATTTGACTAACTCTTTACCTCTTGTAGTCCGGCCGTACTCGGCGGCGCGGGAGAAGGCGGAGAACCTCCTGGGGAGGTACTTCGCCGACGAGCACGAGCGCGTCTGGCGCCTCGTGGGGGAGGGCCCTCCCCGGAACCTGGTGGCTGAGGCCTACGGGCTGAAGCTCCCGGAGAGGAAGCCCCTCCCCACCCCTGGGTCACACAAGCGGGGGAAGGACGCGGCCGAGGGCTCTGAGCCTAAGAAGGCCAGAGTCCAAAAAGCGCCCGGCCCGCCGACGACGCCGGCGGGGTCACCGGCGAGGCCCCGGGGCGAGACCCCCGGGACCGAGCGCACCCGGGCGCCGCCCCGGAAGGAAGCAAGACCCCCTCCCCCGAAGAGCCCCGTTGAGGCTCGGGGGAAGGAACCGGCCGCGGACGGGGCCGCCTCCGACTCGGCCAACTACAACCCATCGCCGCCTTCGATAGCGGCCCCGCCAGCACCCCCGGCCCCCTTGGAGCCGGAGAAGCTGGAGGTGAGGTTCGGGGAGGCCTCGCCTCCGCGGATGGAGTGGCCCGTGGACGAAGGGGGGAGCCCCTCGGTCTACGAGGCCCCGCCGGAAGTGGGGGCCCCGGGGGCCCTCCCGCCCGGGAAGGGGAAAGGGTTGATGATCCCCCCCCGGCGAGGGACCCCTTCCGGGGCTTCCTCGGCCACTTCCTCGGGGGGCACCTCCGCAACGAAGACGACGACGACCGCCACCCCGACCGAGGTCGGGCCGGGCGCCCAGGTCCGGGAGCCCACTACCGGCCGCGGCGGGACCAGCGCCGGGCGGGAGACCCCCCTGCTTTCCGCAGGGGAGGTTGAGCGCTACGCGGAAGGCCTGCAGACCCCGAAGGTCCAGGCCTTCGACGCGGGGGGGATGCTCCACGATCGCTTCGCGGAGCTTCGGTCCCTCCAAGCCCAGGTATTCACCCGAAGCGGTTGTCGCTTTCTTTTGGCTCCCTGCATCCAAAATTTTTCTAACTCTAGAATTTGTAGGGAGCAGCAATTACCTGGGGCGTCGAGCAGCGCGTCATCCGACTGCTCATGGACGCGGAGGACAGGGCCGCCTCCTTCTTGAGCCAGCGGGATGAAGCTCTCCAGGAGTTGGCCCGGGTTCGAGCGCAGGTCCACATCTTGGAGACTGTCAACGGCCGTCTCCGGGAGGAGGCGAAGGCGAAGGAGGAGGCCTTCCGGGAGCTCGAGGGGTCGAGCGTCCGGGCTGTGGTGGGCGCGGGCCACTCCGTCCGCTCGGCCCTCGAGAGCCTTGGCGTAAGCCTAGGCTCCGGGGGCGGCTCGGAGGTGCCCCCGGCCACACTCGCGGAGGCTGTGCATTTTCTTAACGCACAAGTCTCCGTGATCCCGGAGGCAGCAGATGCCCGGGCGCGAGGCCGGGCGATCCCCGTCGTCGCAGCCGCGGCCGGGCTCGTCGAGCACCGGGGAGTGGGCGCCCGGGTGATCATGGGCCGCATCCCGCGGAGCTTCCCCGAGTTCTTCGAGCCCTCGCGCCGGGAGGTGGAGCAGCTAGCCGGGCGCTTCTCCGACCAGATCATCCGGGTGAGGTTCCTGGCACCGGCACCTCCGGCCGCAGACGCCCCAGCCCCGGCACCGGTGGAAGCCCCCCGGGGGGAGGACGCCAATGAAAAAGTATGAGCCTCCCCCCGGGTCTTAGTTAGTACCCTTTTCCTTTCTTAGGATTTTGATCCCAGTAGCTTCTTAGAAGAAGCCCCGGACACTTGTAAAAAGATATTTTGAATGCAATAGAGTTAGAAATTTTTCTAAGTCGTTGAATTGAATGCAATGTTACCAGGGTTCCCGGGAGGTTACTCCCAGGCGAAGGTCCGGGAGGGGCTCTCCGGGGGATGCCCAAGCGGCTTTAATATTGCTAAGCCTCATCTCCGGGGAGCGCAGCGAGGATGCCGTCCGGGAGCCTGTCCGGTTAAGGTGGAATCCGGAGTGGCATTTGGACAATTTTGACAATCATCGCGCCGAATTGTGTCCCCCGCGTCCGGGGTTCCAGATGATACCTCCTCTTCGGATACTTCCACCGGCGGGATACGAGTTCTGGCCCGAAGATGTGCTTCCGGACGCTCGGCGCCGCGTGCGCGCATTGTACCAGGACTTGGCCCGGGAGCTAGCGGAGAGCCTCCGGGAGTATTAGGCATAGGAGCCTTAGGATGTAGAGGATCCCCCGGGTTAGAGCCCAGGTTGTACCGTTTCCAAAACCCACCGGAGGGGGAAAATGTCCTCCGAGTTTGACAATCAATAAAGTTGTTTGCTTGCTTCTTCTTTTGTTGTCTTTTTATTTTTTCTTCTTGGATGGTCTGGACGACTCCTTTTCACAAGAATGAGCTAAGTTTGCTCGTGGGCGGTGCGGTCGACACCCGGGGGTTCCTTATCCCCCCCGCCCACAGCGGGCCGGAGGATAGCTCCGCGCGCTGTGGGGGTAGCAAGGCCCCCGGGGTGGATGTGACCTGTAGCATAGGAATTTTTCTAAGTTAGAAAATTTTAAAACGAGGTTTCCAAGGGAAAGACCTTTCGGGAGACAATCGTCCGGTCGTCGTGAGAACGGGGAGCCGAGAACAAGGCCTCGTGTGGAAGAAACATCCAAGAAAACCCGATGAGATTTCCGGAGACGAGGATCGTCCAGTCGCCATGACAACGGGGAGCCGGGAATAGGGTCTCCGGGGAAGAAATGTCAGAGAAATCCGTAACTTCCCCGGGAGACAATGGTCTGGTCGCTGTGAGGACGGGGAGCCGGGAATAGGGTCTCCGGGAGGCAATCATCCGGTCGCCGTGAGAACAGGGAGCAAGGAGTAAAGTCGCTGGGAGGCAATCATCCGGTCGCCGTCAGAACGGGGAGCCGGGAATAAAGTCGCCGGGAGGCAATCATCCGGTCGCCGGGGACCAAATATCTTAGAATGCCATTAGACGTCCCACTGGGGAGAGCGTCTACTCCCGCAGGAGGAAGTGCCCGATGACGGGTCTTGAGTGTTTGGGCAGGGGACTAGTCTCCCAAAGTGACTCGTTACCGCGGCCGCTGGGGACCGGGTTGCCGCTTACACCCTCAGTCCACGAGGGTTGATCGTAAGCCGCCCTACAGGAGGGACTTCCTTGGTCTGGGCCCACTTCCTCACGGGGAGGGCATCCTCACGGGGAGGGCTTCCTCGTGGGGAGGGCATCCTCACGTGGAGGGCGTCCTCGCGGGGAGGGCATCGCCGCTAGGGGCAGTAATGAGAAGAACCTACAATGAGACAGTTGAAGAGCAAGACCTATGTATTGCTAACAAAATGAAGTACAGTGCCTCCCCCTGCGAAGTCGCGATAGGGGAGGAAAAGGTAAGTACAGTGTCCCTCCTCCCCCTCCGGCGTGACCACTCCGGGGGAGGGGACAGGCCCGTAAGGCTAAACATAGAACTTGCGAAGTAGACGCAAGTTCCACGTGTGCTTCAGCTCCTACCCTTGAAGGTTGGAGAGCTTGTAAGCCCCCGAGCCCAGGACCACGGAGATCCTGTAGGGGCCCTCCCACTTGGGGGAGAGCTTCGCCTGGGCTTGGGGGTCCGTGACGCGCTTGAGGACAAGGTCCCCAAGGCGGAAAGATCTCTCACGCACGCGCTGGTTGTACGCGCGCGCCATCTCTTGCTCGTAGATGGCGTGGCGGAGGAGCGCTCGGTCGCGTTCCTCCTCCACGAGGTCGATCTCCAGGCGCTGGTTGGTCTCGTTGGCCTGGTACGCTGCGGGCGTTGCTCCCTCCAGGAGCTCGACCCGCATTGACCGGAAGCCGATCTCCGGGGGGGGACTGCCTCCGCCCCGTAGAGCAGGGAGAAGGGAGTACGCCCTGTCGCCCGGGACGGGGTCGTGCGCATGGAGCAGAGGATGCTAGGGAGCTCCTCTGCCCATGCACCCCGCTTAGAAGCGGTTTGCTCGAGTCTCCGGTGCAACACCTGTAGGATCACGCCGTTGACCCTCTCGACAGCCCCATTGCTCCGGGGATGGGCCACTGAGGCGAAGTGGATGACGAGCCCCAGGCCGTCGCAGAATTCCCGAAAATAAGCTGAGTCGAATTGGGTCCCGTTGTCCACAGTGATTTCCCGGGGGACACCAAAACGACATACGACGTTTTTCCAGAAAAACCGCTGGACGGCCCGGGACGTGATGCTGGCCAAAGGCTCCGCCTCAGCCCACTTTGTAAAATAGTCGACCGCGACTACCGCATACTTGTATCCTCCGGGCGCTGGGGGGAAGGGCCCTAAGAGGTCCATCCCCCAGCG
This sequence comes from Pharus latifolius, assembly GCA_019359835.1. Lineage (NCBI taxonomy): Eukaryota > Viridiplantae > Streptophyta > Magnoliopsida > Poales > Poaceae > Pharus > Pharus latifolius. Next base: position 52,484,082 of record CM033324.1, on the reverse strand, counting down.
CACGAAGGGCCAAGTGATGGGGATTGTCTGCAGCACTATAGGGGGGAGGTTCGAGCCCTTGGCCATCTTCTGGCATGCTTCGCACGCGGAGACAAGGTCTCGTGCGTCGTGCATGACCGTGGGCCAATAGAAACCCTGCCGGAGGGCCTTGGCCGCGATGGCACGCGGGGCTAGGTGAGAACCACAGCTCCCCGCGTGGATGTCTTCGAGAAGTTGAAGTCCTTCCGGCTGGGGGAGGCAGCGCAGGAGGGCGGAAGCCCCCCGCTTGTAGAGCCTCCCCTCCAGCAGGAGATATGCCCGGGCTTTAGCCGGGAGGCGTTTAGCCTCGGTATCACTAGGAGGATCCCCCTCCCCCATGATGAAGGAGATGAGGGGGTCCATCCAAGACGGAGTCCGGGTGATCTCGGCGACCTCCGGGACATGATGCTCCTCGCCCGTGTCCGGGGAGGCCACCGAGGGCTTCGTGATGATTTCCAAGAAAGCCCCCTTGGGGAGTGATTCCCGGGCGCTTGCGGCCCGGGCCAAGGCGTCGGCCCGATCATTGTCCCTTCGCGGGATATGCCGGGCCTTGAGGCCGTCGAAATGCCTCTCCATCTTTCGCACCTCCTGCAAATGAAGACTTAAGTTTGCGTCATGGCACAGGTAAGACTTGTCCATTTGGCAAACTACGAGCTAAGAATCTCCCTTGACTAGGAGGCGCCGGATCCCCAGGGAGCGCGCAAGGCACATCCCGAGGAGCAAAGCCTCGTATTCGGCGACGTTGTTAGTTGCGGGGAACTCGAGCCGCACGGCGTACTCGAGTTCCTTCCCCTCGGGGCTCCGGAGGACTACTCCCGCACCAGCCCGTCTAGACACAGCGACCCATCGAACATGAGAGTCCAATGATCACTGCGTCGGGGCGGCACAGGGAGGTCTTCGTCCCCGGACCCAGAGGCGGGAGTCCACTCTGCGACGAAGTCGGCGAGGACCTGCGACTTGATGGCAGAGCGGCCGGTAAGGGACAGGGAGAAGGGGGCGAGCTCTGCCCCCCACTTCCCAATCCGACCGGTGGCTTCTTTGTTCCGCAGTACCTCCCCCAGGGGGAGGGACGACGGGACGGTGATGGGGTGCCCCAGGAAGTAATGGCGAAACTTCCGAGAGGCCCGGTCCCGGGGGCCAAAATAGCGGCGCCCGGGGAGGCCCCGGAGGCCATGTCCCCGGGCGAACGTGACGCAACTTACCTGGACTTAGCCTCACGGAGATTTCCCCTAACAAATTTTTATTTGAATCTTGGACAGATTTGTAATTTCTGACTTAGAGATAGATAATTTGCAATCTGATTTCATAGATGAGTATAAACTTATTCCTTGTACTCATTCAGCAAGAAATTTGGTAAAATCTAGCTTGATTTGATGGTTTTTGATATAAACTGAAAATAGGGTATTTTAGGGTAATTAAGATCTGAGTTTTGGTCGATTTCAAATTTTGGCCTCTAGGATGAGATTTTGGAATCTGGACAGAAGAGGAAATTGTATCAAATATCATTTGGAAGGGATTTGCCAAAGAAATTCTGAATTTGGAGTTAATCTAAAGATTTTAGCCTATTTGGGTTTCCAGATATCAGAAAAAGGACTAATTCGCGATACAATTTGGACTGATATGTGAAAAAGGCTTAAATGAAGAAATCTGGCTGCCAACTTTCTGGATTAAGGTATTGGCATACCCATGATTATAATCCAAGAATAATCTGTTCTGGATTAGGTCAAGATTTGGCTAAATCTGAGTTCAGAGTGTTTAGGGTAATTAGGATATTAATTAAATTCCTGTTCTCAAAAACAGAAAAGGATTGCAAGATCTGAGAGTTAGAGATGGAATTGAATCTGGCTTCTGAAGACTTTTATGTTCAGAGTAACTGATAGATTATATCTGAGCAATCTGATCTTGATTTGGGTTTACAGGATAGATTTGGAAATTTTAGGGTTTGATAAAGATACTAATCTGGCTACTACTACAGATACATGCAGGCATGATGTTCATGAAAAAGAAAGTTTTTACCCCTAAACTCAGGGTGTTACACAAGTGCATGGACGAACTTCAAGAGCCATCTTGTCAATAAACAAGCCGTGAAGGAACTTCAAGAGCCATCTTGTCAAGCACTATGTGAAGGAGTCGAAGACCCCCTTCAATGACTACCCTTTCATGACTACCGAGGCATGGCTGCAGTTCATAGAGATGAAGGGTACGCCCGAGTTCTAGGCGCTTAGTGAGAACCAGGCCAAGAATACCCACCCACACAAACTAGGCATCAGTGGGTATGTGGGAAAGAAAGCGTTGTAGTGGAAGCAGGAAGAGGAGGCTTCCCAGTCTTCGGACACCACTCCTTATGCGGGCATAACGGACGTGCACGCCCACAATTGGTGCCGAGCAAGATCGATGATGACCTCCTACGGAAGTATCTCTATGAATAACCCTGCGGACAGGGAAGTGATCGACCGGCTGGTAAGATCTCTAATTTTGGAGGATCACTTACTATCCTCGTAACACACACGTAATGGGTTGTATTGCTAAGTTCTCCTGTTGGAGGTGACACTGAGTGCGCAGGCAGCATACAGAGAGTTCAAACCTAGGAGGGACGGGGATATCCTCACGACGGCGCTAGGAAATAAGGAGCATCTGGGCCGCGTGTGCAGCCTTGGTGCCACTGTGTCTTGGAGGGATGGTTTCCCTGATGATGAGGAGGTGGCTAAGAGGAGAAAGAGATCCCACAAAGACCCCGACGAACGGCTCAAGGAGGAGATGCGATTGGAATTCGCTGGTCAGGACAAAGCACTCCTGCAGCAGTTGTCGGAGATGCGGGTCATATATCAAGAGCTAACGCAGGCGACCCAAGGCATCCCCCTTGCAACAGCAGAATTATCGAGCCCCATTCCTGGCCACCATAGCAACTGCACGTCCGCGCCGGGGTCTTCGCAGCAGGAGCCCTCTCAACCGAAGCCCTCTCGATAGTATTCGGTGGACTTTCTGCAGGTAATGACTGCTTTTCTATGTTAATTCATTTGAAAGTGAAAAGCGGTGAAATTCAATATGTTAATGTGCACTGTTTGTAGGAACACGCATCTTGCAAGCTTATGGTGCTGGCCGGTCTCTTCCCGATCGAGGTTGGCAGTGGGATGGTGCAATCATGCACGGCGGGGGCCACAATCCACGGTGTCCCTCTATATGAGGGTTTTGCACGGGTCCAGTTGGACGGTGTCTCCGACCATTGCAAGGGATTTCCATTGGACAAGCCGCCGAACGACGAGATTATGACTCTCGAGGATCAGGTGCACACGTTCGTACAATGGACCAAGAAGGACATCGTCCTGGATGAGGTAATTCCCCCACCAGTTTCATAATTCATACTATAATAATAGCCCTCGGAGTTAGTGACCATTACTATACGTAGGTTCTTACATCATAGACGGACACTGACACTCGGCCTACTAGCCAGCCGACCCCTCCGAGAAGCCAACCAATTGGTCCAGTGACGAAGCTGACTCTGACTAGGAGGCAACCAATCAAGAAGCTGGCTAGTAGGGGAAAAGCAAACAAGAGCACGACAAAGGAGAGTGAGAAGAGTGCGCCATCAGTTCTAATGCCGTTCGCTCTGGGGATGCCCATGGCCTCTAATGCCGCAATTTCTAGCATGGGGTTAGCATGCCAGAGCCTGCATGGATGCCACATGCAGAGGACAAACAAGACCAGGACGCAGCGTTCGACGCACATCATGGTCAACTACACTGTGGTAGAGTTCCATAACGATGTCGGGCCCTACCCGGTGACCTTCGAAGACCTGCATAATTTACTCAACAAAGACGCACTCGACGTGTCAATCCTACAGTCTTGGGTGCTGTAAGTATCCTACTATCCTACACCTGTTCGTGCATATACAGATATATGTCATTTATTAATTGGTTAGTTCCGTCCAGCTACATGATTGGATATGCCAAAGTTAAGCGCGAACCTGTCGGTTTCCTGGACCCCCAGATGGTTGCCGAGGTGATGTTTAGGACCAACGCGGACTTCGTTGTCGACTACATCAAAACAAGGTTGCTTGCTCAGGTCGACAAGGAGTACATACTTGTACCCTACAACCAGAGGTGAGTGCTTTCATCAGTACTTCACCCGTAGATTAGTGTCTCAATATGAACACCCCAGACTTAGATTAAATTATTAAATCTTTACACGTAACATGTAGCTACCACTGGATCCTGCTAGTGCTTATTCCGAAAAGGAACAAGGTGTTTTACTTTGATTCATTGCAGAGGAAAGGGTACGAGTATTGGGGCGCACGAGATGTATTAGAAAGGTTAAGATGTTTTATGATATTCATGTGGACCTATCTTGCATCTAGATTTACTATCCTCAGATTGTCAATTTTGACTATCCTCAAACTGTCAATTTCAACTATATGCAAGGCTTTCACGAACTACTTTGCTGAGGGAGGGCGACAGCACGAGCGGCGAGCCAATAAGTTTCAGTGGTTACAATTTTTGATACAAATTTCAACTGACATCTATTTTACTTTATAACGTGTCCCCAGCTAACTCTCAGTCTATACATTGGCAGTGCCATCAGTAGCCGGACGACAATGCATGTGGGTTCTACATGATGCACCACATGTATGACCTCATCACCCCTCACCGGCCAGATTTCCCCGAGGTATACAACTACTGCTCTTTGTATCGATTTGGCAGAATTTATAGCTGCATTGAGCTAATTTTTCTATACCAACTCTTGCTGCTGGGGGTCGACTTCCCTTCGGAAAGCTTTGATCCTTGGCAGATTGGTATAGTTCAAGGGATGCTCGCTGAGTTTTTCCTTACGGAGGTCATATCAACCAAGGGGAAGTTTAGGGACCCGCAAGGTTCGTATTAGTGTGGCCTTACTAACTGAGACTATCTGCAGGGCATCTAACTGAGAAATAGGTACAGATAGTATAGTAATAAACATCTAACATACTGACTTTAATTGTTGATTACATTTATTTTCTCAATCTCAATTGTACACATTTTTGAAATGTTGCATGACTCTTACAATTTGATCGATTTTGAGCTGTATATATGAAATGCATGCTATTGTACATGTTTCTAAGTTTTGTGCATGTTTGAGATGAACTGTATATATTTCTAGGTACTGTGCATGTATGAAATGAACTGTATATATGAAATGCTATTGTACAGAGGGCATGGCTAGCATGATTCCTGAGGCTAGTTACAAAAAAAAAGAAATTTATTTTAAAAAATATTAATATGCACAGACGGTTTTGAGATAAAAACCGTCTGTCATAAATCGATCTATATATGTATCACAGAGTATTACAGACGGTTATAAGCTCAACACCCTCTATGATACTCATACTACCACGGACGGTTATAATCCCAGAACCGTCTGTGATAGTATGAGTATCACAGACGGTGTTGATCTCATAACCGTCTCAGATAATGACACTATTCCAGATGGTTTTAACCTCAAAACCGTCTGTGATACTCATACTATCTCAGATGGTTTTGACCTTGAAACCGTCTGTGATACTCATACTATCACATACGATTCTGAGATTATAACCATCTAGGCTAAGGACACTATTGCAGACAGTTTGGATATTATAACCGTCTGTGATAAGGACACTATCACAGATGGTTTTGACCTCAAAACCGTCTGTGATATTCTACTTATCACAGACGGTTATAAGATCAACACTGTCTGGGATAGTATTAGTATCACAGATGATTTTGATCTTATAACTGTCTATGTAGTATGAGTATCACAGACAGTTTTGACCTCAAAACCGTCTGTGATGCGAAAAATCACAGACGGTTCAGAACAGTCACTGATAGTACTCGAATATCAGTAACTCGAATATCACTGATGGTTTAGAATCGTCTGTGATGACTGTTTTGACCCGACTGTGATAATGTATTCTGTAGTAGTGAAGTACTGTTAGAAGAAACACATGTATTTGCATATGTCACTACTACAGAAATGCAATCCACTAACCCATATCTTCTAACGGTTATAAGCAATCTGGGAAAAATTCAATAGAGTACGACTACAGCGGTGGAGAAGAGGCTTTGTACTATCAGTTATATTCTGGTGTACCGTTAGTGAAATGCAAACACTTTTTACTATCGGTCATTACTGTACCAACCGATATAATAGATGAAATAGTACTATCGGTTTGTCTTTTGTAACTGATAGTGAAATTACGGACTTTTTACTATCGGTTCATACTGTACCAACCGAAATAATAGAGTAAAGTTTAGTATCGGTTTGTCTGAATTTACGGAATTTTTACTATCGGTTACTACTGTACCAACCGATATAATAGAGTAAATTTTACTATCGGTTATATTAAACAAACCGATAGTAAAATTATGTCATATAAACTAATGGCTATGACAGTGGGGACCTTAATAGAGAGAAAAGTTTACTCTCGGTTGTCGTTTTGAACCGATAGTAAAATTGCACAACTTATCCCGACCCCTGCTCTGCATCCTGGATCATTTCTACTAGATGTGCATCCACGCTCCAAGGTAGAGTGATCTGGAGAAGCTAGCTGGGAGGTTGATAATTCGATCCCCCTCGGTATTGTCATCTTCTCATCACCTCTCTCTCTCTATCACTCTTTCACACTCTCCCTCTCTCTCTCTACCAATTCATTAAACTAGATGCATGTAGCTCCAAACTAGGAGGCTAGGTTGGCTAGCTAGCTATAGCTTACTGAAGTTAAGCTAGGAATGATTTATGGCTGAAGTTAACCAGCTAGCTAGCTGGCTCTTCCAATTAAATGCATCAAGTTAATTAGGGTTTCATATATATCCATTTAATGTAATTAAGTAGCCGTACACACATATGGCCTAACTAATTGATGATGTTTCATGCATGCATGCCCTGAGTCATTAATTATTTATTTTATTTTGTCAATTTTGTGAAATAATTGTAGATGGACCGAGAATATTGGATGTATGGAATAAAACGTACTATTGTTGAGTAAATTTGCTGAGCAAGAAAAGGCGAAGAAGGGAGAGAAAGATATGCATTGTCCTTGTATAGATTGTATGAAGTTAAAGAGGTTCGGCAACTCTGATCAGATTAGGAGTCATTAGATTCGTCGTGGTTTTAAAGCACGCTATACCCGTTGGATATGGCATGGTGAAGATCTTGAGGAAACGAGCACCGCTACCACTCAACAGCACCCGGAAGTGGATTGCAGTAATGATGATCATCAGAACAATGATAATGTTCATTCGGATGTGCATGTAGATGACAACAATTTAGATGAAATGTTACGTGATGTAGAAGAAGATTACAGCGAAAACGATTTTGCTAAATTTGAGAAATTAATTGTTGATTCTGAGAAACCTTTGTTCCCCGGATGTGCAAAGTTTACAAAGTTGTCTTATGTGTTGAGATTATATAACTTGAAGGAAAGCAATGGTTGGAGCGATAAGAGTTTCACGGCGCTATTTGATCTGTTAGCGGACATGCTTCCAGAGGGAATGACTTGCCAAGATCGGTTTACCAGGCCAAAAAACTATTGTGTCCATTGGTAATGGAAATCGAAAGAATACATGCATGCCCAAATGATTGTGTTCTGTACCGTAACGAGTACGAGGATTTTCATGTTTGTCCAAGATGCGGTGCATCGCGGTATAAGCATGGGGACATAATTTATGACAATGGATGTGATGCGGTAAAGAAAGGGCCACCGGCCAAAACTGTGTGGTATTTGCCTGTGATTCCTAGATTGAAACGACTGTTTGCAAATCCGAAAGATACGAAGTACTTGCGTTGGCATGGTGAAGGTCGGAAACAAGACGAAAAACTAAGACATCCAGCTGATTCTATTCAATGGAGAAACATTAACAGAACATTCGGTGAGTTTGGCAGTGAAGTGAGGAATATAAGATTTGGGCTGAGTACGGATGGTATGAATCCACACAGAAATATGAGCAGTCGGCATAGCACTTGGCCAATTCTTTTATGCATCTACAATCTTCCTCCTTGGTTATGTATGAAGCGTAAGTACATCATGATGTCGTTACTAATTTCAGGATCCAAACAACCCGGGAATGATGTTGACATGTTTCTATCACTGTTAGTCGAGGACTTACATAAATTGTGGAGCGAAGGGGTGCGGGTGTGGGGTGCACATAAGCGAGAGAATTTCATGTTGCGGGCCATGATATTTTGCACCATAAATGATTTCCCGTCCTACGAAAATTTGTCGGGGTATAGTACGAAAGGACGCAAGGCTTGTCCTATTTGCCTGGATGAAACTGAAAGCATGTGGTTACCGAACTGCAGAAAAATAGTGTACATGGGTCACCGCAAATTCCTTCCGATGCATCACGCCTACCGTAAGAAGAGGAAGTCATTTAATGGGAAGCCAGAAAAAGGATTAGCCCCAGTGTTTGTGACTGGTAAGGAGCTTTACTTGCGCGTGAAGGACATCAAAGTTGAGTTCGGTAAATGTTCTAAACCTCCAGGAAAGAATGTTTGGAAGAAGAGAACGATTCTTTACGATCTGCCATATTGGGAGCACTTACAAGTTCGACATTGCATTGATGTCATGCACGTAGAGAAAAATGTTTGTGACAGTTTGATTGGTTTGTTGTTGAACATTCCCAGAAAGACGAAAGATGGCATCAACGTTCACCGTGACATGCTCGACATGGGCATAAGGACTGAGCTTGCACCATTGGAGAAGCGAAAGCATACATACCTCCCCCCGGCCTGCTATACTTTGTCAAAAAGAGAAAAAACAGAACTCTGTCAGTGCCTATATGGTGTCAAAGTTCCATGCGAGTATTCTGCGAACTTCAAAAAACTTGTGTCCATGAAAGACTTGAAACTGGTTGGTATGAAGTCCCATGATTGTCATGTACTGATGTCACAAATTCTTCCCATTGCTATCAGAGGCATTCTCCCAGTCAAAGTCAGAGAGACAATTACAAAGCTATGTTATTTCTTCAACACAATATCTGGCAAGGTAAGCGTGTACTCCGAGCAAGTTAATTAGCTCCATTCGTGGAACTTGTCAGATTTTTTGGATCTGAATATTTGCTGCAACTGTGTCCTTGCAAGTAATTGATCTGGATGGACTGGATGATTTGCAACGCGATGTGACTACAACTCTTTGTCAACTGGAGATGTATCTCCCTTCGTCTTTTTTTTGATGTTATGGTCCATCTAATTGTTCACCTTGTCAGAGAAATTAAGTTTTGTGGACCCGTGTTCCTGCGCCACATGTATCCATTTGAGAGATTTATGGGTATCTTGAAGGGATATGTAAGGAATCGACATCAGCCTGAGGGCAGTATCATTGAAGGTTATGCCGCCGAGGAGGTGATTGAATTTTGCACCAACTATATGGCCGGGGTTGACCCAATTGGCGTTCCTACGTCCCGGCATGAGGGCAGGCTTCAGGGCATTGGAATGATTGGATTTAAAGCAATCGTCCCCTCTAGTGATCTGTATGCAAAAGCCCATTTTTGGGTCTTACAGCACATGACGGGGGTGGAGCCATACATACACGAGCACAAGGAAGTGTTACGGAAACAGAATCCTTCGAAGCTAGAGATTTGGGTCACCAGAGAACATAACAGGAAGTTTGCTGGGTGGATCGAAAATAGAGTCCTGCAAGCTTCTGAGGGCAACGTAGATGAAGTTGTTACATGGTTGGCTAGAGGGCCTAGATTTACTGTAGGGAGTTGGCGGAGGTATGACATCAATGGCTATTCATTTTACACAAGAACTCAGGATGAGAAGAGTACTATGCAATGTAGTGGAGTGACACTACTTGCTATTTCAGAGGATGCCAGCGCAGTAAGGGCACTCAACTCATATTATGGTGTTATTGAGGAAATATGGGAGCTTGATTACGTATTACTTAAGATTCCTTTATTTTGATGCCAATGGGTCGAAATCCCTCGAGGTGTTAAAGTCGACAATTATGGTTTACTCTCGTCGATCTTAGTAGAGTCGCACACCAAAATGATCCATTTATACTTGCTGAGCAAGCCACACAGGTGTTCTACATCGTTGACCTAGCCAATCCAAAGTTGCACGTTGTCTGATGTGGACATCACAAGCTCCAACGACCAAGATGTTCGCCCCGATGACCAAGATGGTTGCATACAAAACTCTTCGACCAAATTTCAAGCACCGATCACTCGATCTCGTGCCAAGCAAATTCGTGACTAGGTGAATGCTAACTTGAGTCTCATTTCAGATTTAAACAACTTAATGGTGCTTCCAACATCCACTTCTTTGGTTGAACTTAGGTGCATTGGAAGGGACGACACGAATGAGGGTGGTGCAAGGCACACACTGTCTGTCCTTTTACGAGCAATTCTGGAGACAATCTGAGCATGTAACATGGTCATGGGCCACATCATTAGAAATATAATGAAGTCTAGTTTCCAACGCATCAAACCATGCATCATTTCGACTTCTGAGTCAAAAGTTATGGTTATTTTAGTGGAAGCCGCACAACCAGTCCAACCTGCGCGAAAATTGAATCAACTCTTTTCCAAACGAATTAGTCTCTTGGATATCTAAGGAAACTCTTCATCTAATGGGTGCCTTCGCACCTTAATTAGGAGGGTTGGTTGTTCAAGAAAACTTTTCTGACAAGGATTGATACCCGAGTCAGTTCAAATAAATACACGGCTGGTTCAGGACAGATTCGAACCAGACAAGCGCCTGGTGGTGCGAACTCAAGTCATTCTGAGAAGCACAGGCATGAGGTCGCAGGTTTTATGATCAGACCGTAGCTAGTGCGCGGTCAGAGTTCGTGTGCCATACGCGGACAGGAGACTGCAGATGGTGTGCGGTCAGAATATCTTCGACCAGGGGACGCGGGATTGATCTTCCCTTATAACGGGGATATCCCGTGTATCTCGAATATTCTTCCACGTACAGAGACAACCGTCAGGAGGTTAATACGTGTGGTTATCTATAAATAACACGTGTTAAACTTGCGTGGGAGTTAGGAGCGGTTGCCGAAACCGCATCCAAGCAACTGTTTGATGCTGTTGCAACTTGGCATCCTTTCGACCAGTATAAAGGGATAGCCCAATGCACCAAACAGGGGGATGAGAACAATCGAACGATCGACCAACCAGAAGACAGTAGTCTAAGTTAGATAGCCTTCACTAGCCTTCCAGACTTTGTCTTGTACAAACACATAGGAAAAATCTTCGCCTGTGAAGATCTTTTCCGTAACTCTGTAAATCCTTTTACCGTACATAGTGAAATCCCAACAGGACGTAGGACTATTACTCCCACCATCGAGGGCCCGAACCTGTATAAACCTCTCTGTGCCCCAGTTCTCTTTGATTCATCATACCTTCCCGGAGGGACACCCTGAAAGGACTCACAACCTACAAATTCTGCATAAGTTCGGCTAAGGACCCCGAGTCTGAATCGTCGACAGCTGGCGCCCATCGTGGGGCCTTTCTCAAGGCATCCTAATTTTCATCCGAAGGTTCGCTGAATGATGACTGGAGCATATGATTCTGAGAACGATTTCGATCTTGAGGATTATGCTCACATTCTGATGCCTTCTCCGAGCGATCCTGTCCCGATGGAGGAAACCGGAGGCGAGAATCTCCCAGAGGTCGAATCAATTCTCCAGGTCATGTCCATCGACCAGGAGGCGACTAACGCAAGGTCAGAACCCACCGAGATTCTTAATGCGTTAGAGGGTGAATTCGGTCCGTCATACGACCCTGCTGAGGGGAAGGATCATATCGACCAGGAAATCTGCCCGAGGAGGTTCGACCCTGATAATCTCCATCGTCTCTTTGATTTCGAGTCTGACTCGGAACAAACCGAGATGTTTTCTCCCTCGGTGACCTCTCTCCCTAGACAGTTCGTTGCCTTATCGGAGGAAAGTCCTGATCAACCGGCTGCTAGGGAAGAACAGGAACACAAACAAAAGGAGGATCAAGATCTCGAGCAACAAGACAATAAACTACGCAGAACTACCCTAGAGGCTCTTCAAGATGCGCAGGCTCGTTATGATGCTGCTCTGAGTTCTTCCCGACAATCACGTGGTCGCAAACGCGACCAGACACCTTCCTTGCCTCCGGAGCGTTTCCCGGTGGACGAAGAAATGGTAAACTCCTGGTGCCCCTAGGAGAAGTACGCATGGCCGGCTTCGGTCTATCGCGGAGGTCATGCGTAATTTCCCTCCTACGGTCACGGATGCGCAGAAACCGGCCTTCACCAGAATCCTGGCAGAGAGGTTGGATGAGGTCGCATCTGAGGCGACTCCTACGGCCTCTTCCCGGTCGGTGACACGTTCCCACAACCGAGAGCATTCTACTCTGGTTCTGGTCGACGAAGTTACCCGCCTCCTGTACCATCCCGCCAGGACAAGTCCCGGCGGGTGCAGGATTCTCGTGATAGGGATCGAGTCCCGGTCCACTCTCGTTTAGGACCACGAGTGACTTCTCCATTGCGTGAGGTCGCCCGCGATCCGATCGAAAGTCACAAGGTTGTTCACGGCCCCTATGTTGGTTGTAAAGCTTTCTCGCCGGCCTTGGTGTGGTCGTTTGGCCGGACAGTTTAGACCAAGGGCCATAGAGAGGTTCGATGGAACTCAGAATCCATCGGAGTTTCTTCAAATCTACATTACTGCCATCCAAGTGGCAGGAGGCGATGACCGGTTCATGGCCAACTACCTGCCAACAGTCCTCGAAGGACCGGCAAGAACCTGGTTGTTTAACCAACCTGAAGGTTCAATCTATAACTGGGAAATGCTGTGCGATGCTATCCTCAGTAATTTCCAAAATTGCTATCAGAAGCCGGGTAAAGAGGACAACCTCCATCGACTGCGGCAAACTTTGACCGAAACGCTTCGTGAGTTTGTCAAGAGATTTGTTGGGGTGAGGAATACCATCCCGAACATATCTGATTGCTCCGTTATTAGGGCATTTAAACATGCCGTTCGATATCGGAGATTCACCGAAGACTTGCTCATCCATCCTCCTCGATCAGTAGCCGATCTCTTTGATATGGCTGATCGATATTCCGATGCAGCCGAGGCTGTCGAATGGAACCAGATGGTCGATAAAGGTAACCTACTGCCTCAACCTGGTCTCAAGGACACTAGGAAGGAAGATTCAAGCAAGAAGCCATAATCTTCATCAGGCGGGAAGTCAAAGAAGTCGAAAAGGAATCGCTCTGGACAGTACCGCGAGGTCGCAGTTGCCGAAAAGCCTGGTTCGACCAAAGGTAACAAGCCTTCGTTTAAAAATAAAAATACTTCTGGTGGTCATAGTGCCGACCAGCCAGAGAAGTCGACTAACCCGCAGGAAGGCAAGAAATGGTGTCCACTCCACAACTCCGCAGGCCACGACCTCAAGAACTACAGGAGTTGGTTGAAGCAGTTAGATGACTTCTACCAGGGGGTTGGACCGATGCCGACCTTACCGACTAAGGAACAAGCATGCGGGCTTAGAGACGCCGACAGGGACGAAGAGATGTCTTACCAGGTACCTCATAACCATGTTAATGTTATTTTCGGAGGTTCCTCCTATTTTTTTTTCCAAAAGGTAGTTTAAGGCCTTTTATCGAGAGGTTAACCAAACGGAGACATCCCTTGGTGAACCTCGGTACCCCCGTTGATCGGATACACCTTTGACGTTTGATCGCTCTGATTATCCTGCGGGGCTTACTCGACCATTGAGACTTCCTCTGGTCATTACCCCAATCATCAGTAATGCGAGAGTTGAAAGGGTCCTGATTGACGGAGGAAGCTCCTCGGACATTCTATTGGTCAAGGCGCTTGACGAGATGCAAATTCCTCGTTCCAAGATTAAGCCCATAATCCATCCGTTTTATGGGATAATCCCTGGTCCCTCCATGATGCCGTTGGGACAGGTGGTCCTCCCGGTCACACTGGGAGAACCGGATAACTTCCGAACAGAATTGGTTACTTTTGATGTGATTGATTGTGATTCAGCTTACAATGCAATCTTTGGCAGGCCAACTCTTGCTATGTTCATAATGGCAACGCACTATGCTTATCAGTGCGGCAAATTGTCTGGCCCCAAAAGTGTCATCTCGATCCGAGGCAGTCGCAACGTGGCACTCACATGTGACCGGCTATCTTTGGAGATGGTGGACCAACTTCCCCTCCGGGACGCTCAGGTCGCCACAATGGCCGCTAACGCGATCAAGCACTAGTACAGAAATGCAGTCTTCTATCGATAAAAAACACCCTTCTACTATCGGTTTTTGTACCGATAGAGATAGACACGATAGAACAAGACTGGACATTTTCTATCGGTAAATAACCGACAGAAGAAGTTCACTATTCTATCGGCATATTATGAATCTACCGATAGAAAACCCGTCGTAGTCTTACGTCCAGCGGCAAGGAAAGTACCACTATTCTAACGGTTAATTACAAGATTACCGACAGAAAAAATCATACTATTCTATCGGCATCTTACAAGTTTACTGATAGAAAACTCGTCGCTAGCGGTTTGAAAAGTACCACTATTCTAACGGTTAACTACAAGATTACCGACAGAAAAAATCATAATATTCTATCGGCATATTAGGAGTGTACCGATAGAAAACTCGTCGTCAGCGGTTGGAAAAGTACCACTATTCTAACGGTTAATTATAATATTACCGACAGAAAAAAGCTTAGTACTCTATCGGATATGTATGAGTTCACCGGCAGGAAAGGTCACATTCTTCTAACGGTTAATTTTGATTGTACCGATAGAAAAAAGTAAAGTAGTCTCTCGGTTGTTGATGAATTTACCGATAGAGCATTCACATATACAGTACTTTATTTGCATTCACAATACAGTACATTCACATATACAGTACAGATGCAATACAGTATAGATTGGATACACAATACAGTACAGATGCAAGGTAAATTCACAGAACAAATTGACACATTAGGCAGTTATTCACATTTATTCACATATGTATGGACAAATACAGATTGCAATCCAATGTGGACATTTATTCACATATATATATTTATTCACATGTATATAAACAGTCTATGCAGAGTACACGAAAAGGAGAAAATTGTCATGCTGGATGGTTGGGCGCTACTTCCTCCATGACATATTGTGCCCATATTTGTCGAAGATATATAATCTTTGCATTTTCATATTGGTCTTTCGACATGGCGATCTGCAAGCATGTGTGCATACTGAGTAACTAACTTCAATCCTAATTTAGAACGTGACACCCATTTTTGAAATTTGAGTTAGCTATCGATGCTTACCTGGGGGAATCGGGAAAAGTTTGTCCGCACTAGGTCGTACATGTAGCGCAGCACATAAAACCCGCATTCCCACGATTGCGGCTGCTGATGGCACTGAGATAATTGCATATGCGAAGACATGTTAGCTATATATTGTTTCCATAAACTAATTAAGCATAAACAAAAAGTCTCGTGAGTACCTCATATTCTTTCCAAGCTAGTACGGAGCCCTGCGGTGTGGCATGCCTCCCTCTAGCGAACACATATTTATCAAAAGCCCTGCATTTCAGTTAGTATTGCCAGTTAATGTATTATCATTAGCTAGTGAGGTCAAAATTTAAATCAAACATATAAGTTACTTACGCCTCCATATTCCCCTTGAGCACATATTCCATCGATAATCTGTCACGCATCGAATCGAGGTAGTACACCTCGTTCCTCGGCAGACAGATCACGATGAGGATCCAGTGGCCCCTGCATTGTACGTAAAAGAGGACCGCTAGCTCAAAGTACATCTCAGGTGTAACATACAAGATTGAGTTAAATTAGTACGAAATGCACTAACCTTTGGTGGTACGGCACCAGAATGAAGTCCCTGTCCTGCTGCGCCATCAGCGCGCTGGATATGTACTGCTCAGCGTGCGCGGCGTCCTGCTCTAGCATCGTGAGGCTTATTTTCTCTGGGTCGAGGAAACCCACCTTGTCACACGCAGCCTCCGATGCTAGCCTGTACATGCACCTGCATGCGAAGGACGAGATTAATATTAATTTCATAGAAAGTTACTCAGTATTCAAATGAACTGCAACATTAATGCATAGTTAGCAAACAGAGTTAGAAAACAGCAATACATAGCATCAGCAAACTCACAGGACTCCAGTCCATATGATGGACATATCGAGCTCCCGCCAGTTGTAGAGGTCGAACAGATCCTCGTGTGCCACGGATATAGTCCCGGGCTCACGGTGGAACTGCCCAGGACTGTAGGGAACTAAGAAGTTCAGGCTGCGCCGAGCTCGATGTAGGTACCAGTCGTGGAGGTCTCTGGTTGATCGATCCAATTTCCGCAAACATGCCTCCGACATGAGTGGGAGCGCGTTCGTGAACGTCCGCGGCAGTCCCTGTCGCCCTTTGCCCTTGCCTTTGCCGCCCTTGCCTTTTGCCGGGGACTGAGCGCGTACCTTCGAAGGCAAGGGCGAGGTGATGGCGGCTTTCTTCTGAGGTGGAGGCGTGGATGCACTGGGTGGGGTCGAGGCCGTCTTTGATGTGTCCAGGTTCGCACGAGATCGGCCCTCATGCCCCGAATTGGGGGCGCAGTCCCCTGGTAGCCCCGCGGCAGGCCACTTCAATTAATGAGCACGTATGTTAGATTATGCAAGTTGAGTGTACTGAGTAGGATGTAATCTAAAATGTGTAGGATTTACCGGTTGTATTACAAGACACTTCTTGGGCCACTGTACGTAGGAGCCCACTGCCTCAGCAAGTGTCTGCAGTTCCTCTGTTGGGACTGGCAACGGAGAATCGTTGTCGCCCGGCATGGCCATGTCCACCTGTACCTTTGCGAAACCCAACCGCAGAGGTACACAGTGGACCCGGACATCCAGCCCAGACGGATATACGAAGCTGTGTCCAACCACTTCCTGCACGGCGCCTACGTGATTCTGTAGGATGCAGCCCTCCGGCCCCTGCAAATTTGTAACAATTAAGTGCACAGATGAAGGCTTGCATCAACTTAAGTGCACAGATGAAGGCTTGCAGTACCTCAAGTAGATCCACTGGATCCGCGAGTACCTTCGAAGCGCAACTGCTTATCCGACCCCGCGGGGTACCGTCGTCCTGGGGATCCGCATCTGCACTCTTGGCCAGCAATGCTTCTCTCAACCGTGCAAACTCTTCCCTCATTTGTGCGACCTCGGTCTGCACCTCAGACTGTACCTCAGCCCGTATCTCAGCCCGCATCTCCGCCCGTATCTCCTCCCGTACCTCAGCCCGTATCTTATCGGAGAGGTCAGCTTCCTTTTCCTTCCAGGTGCGGGCCTTCTTCCTCGGTGGAGCCGGATCTACGAAACCGGCCTTCCACGACACAATGGCTCCCACGGCCCGTGTCCGCCCGGGATGCTCCTTATTTCCTAGAGCCCGGGTGAGGATGTCATTCTCCCTCTGCGGGGTAAACAATCCCTCCTCTGCCTCCTTCTCAAAAGAGATCTGTTACATTTGAAGGTACCTTGTGAGACAAATTGCCTTATATACACCAAATTGCCTCACAACGTCGGCGTCCCCAGGGGTTGCGAACTGCACAGACCCCGTGGACGACACGGACCCCCTCCCCCTCCACCATCGCTTGCACCTCTCATCCCGGATCTCGGAGAGCGGCAACTCAGGGGTGTCGATGACAGGATTTTGTTCGTCTTCCTTCTTCCACTGTTCCTCCTTCCCCGCATAGCCCCGGGATCTGAGCCGATGCGGGTGGTCGTTCCTCTTCTGGATCGCCCTATTCTTCTCGCTAAGGGCCTTGAACTCCTCAGTCCCCTTCTGCTTGGTGAATTCCTCCCATACCTCCTCCGATATGAAGGGGTACTTCTCGCAAGGAGATTTCCCCGCAGAGAGGAAGTTACTGACGAGCCAACTCTTAAAGGTTTTCCATATTCCGTTCATGTCCTTCAAGCAGGCAGTCCTAGGTGTATCGTCGGGGATGTTCCACTTAGCCTGTTTCTGAAAAATGCATACAATTAATCACGAGTTAGTTAAACTTTAGTATAAGCCAAGAGAACGTGATTACGAAAGAGTTCAGCGATTTCAGTTCATTTAACCTTCACTTCCGCCCACAACCTATCCCTCCCGTCCGCCGTCACTTCCTTCCAGCTCTGGACGGTGATCTTCACCCTTTCTTTCGCCAACAGCCCAACGTAGGCCGCGTACCTCCCAGCATTCTTTCCAATCGGCCTCCCAAATTGGTTGAACTCACAAGAAAGATCCGTGCGTTTGGCCAAACGCCCCAACGTCGTCGCGCCCCGCCCCACCCTCTTGCGTTGGGATGTAATAGCCCCATCTTCAGTAGTTACGATGGGGTTGGCCCTAGTCGAACCACTAGTACCATCCGATGAAGACGACGACATGTCTTCCCCTACAAAACCTTCAACAAACCATATATATGGCAATTAATTCGCCTTGGAGTTCCATAACTCAGCCCAGGACTGGAGACTAACTAGGGCGGCAAAAGGGAAAATAATACAAAAAGAAAGACATGCATAAATTACTTACTGAACTCTTCAGAAATATTTTCTATCGGTAAACACATGAGCTGCCGATAGACCATAACAATTACCTCCACACAAGACAATTTTTCTATCGGCAAACACGTGAGATACCGATAGAACATAACAATGTTCTCTACATATGGAATTTTGTTGACAAGCCACCATTCACTGTTATCACATAACATTCTCGATGATTTGCTACACTAATATTCATGGGCCAGCATTATTATTTCACACATAAGTATGCACACAAGCATCTAAATGCCACTGTGCATAATCTTTAGCCTAGCCTGTATGTGAGTCATCAGGACTTCACAGCTATTAGGTTGGGAAAAGTCATGTATATAGGCATTTGAAACATATACATCGAAGACCCATCCACATTGCCATATATTCATACGAAGTGAGTAAAAATTCCCAACCAAACTAGTACATTGCATGGCTCATGTCCTTCCAGATCCAAATTAAGTTTTACTACTTGTGCAGAAAAATTTTCTATCGGTAAACACATGAGCTGCCGATAGAATATGTGTAAGAACACCTCCAACATATAATCTGCATTACATGGCAGTTGGATACAATTGATCACACATACAGCAGTATAGAGAAGTTAAAATCTCAAAACAGGTTCATTACAGCACTGGAACATATTATGTAAACCCTAATTAAAATCAACATTGCCTACGGAATGTACATAAGCCAACACAATAGGGAACCCTAGTGTAATTGCAAAACTCGAAGAATTAGTACGTGCAAAACACTAGGATCAAATAAAGAAGATGCTGGAAATAGAACGACGAATTAGGGTATTTACAGCGGCGATCAGTTCTGGTGATGGAGAGGCGGTGTAGAACGCAGCAGCGGCCGGCGAAGGACGAAAATAAGAACCGGTGGCAGTGACGAACCAGTGTCCAGCCGGCGATCGTCGTGTGGGAGAGAGGAAGTGAGTGGTCACGGCGGAGGTTGGGGTTTTCTTCGCTCTCGAAGAGACGCAGTGCTCTAAGGTGGAACTGTTCGAGTGGAGGGAAACTAAAGGGCCGCGTACGAGTACTAAAGTAGCGGAGGAACTTTTCTATCGGTATAACAAAATGATACCGATAGACTTATGTAATTTTCTATCGAAACAACAAAATAATACCGATAGAAAAAGTAAATTTCCCGGAAAAATATTTGAATTAGTGGATGCATTTTTCTATTGGTATAAACAATAAAATCCCGTGAGACCAATTTTCCACAGAAAAATTTTTTAAAGTGCTTGAGATTGGGTGCCATTTTTCTATCGGTAAAAACAACAAAATACCGTGAGAGTAATGAAAAGGGGCCCTTTTCTATCGGTATAAACAAAAAAATCCCGTGAGCCCAATTTTCCCCAGAAAATTTTTTTGATTAAGTGCTTGAGATTATAGTATTGTGTGCCCTTTTTCTATCGGTAAAAACAACAAAATACCGTCAGAGTAATGAAAAGGTACACAATTTAACATCAAACAGACCGTGGTTGAAAGCTGCAGAATGTTAAAGAAAGAGGGAAGATAGCCGGAAAATTGGAAAATTGACATAAAAAGAAATTGTTCATTCATTGTTGTTTTATCACTTACAAAAAAAAATAAAACCCAAAATGCTAGGTCAAGGGGTGGTCTTAGCCCTGGCTGCATGTAGAATAGAGTCAGTTAGACTTGTAGCCAGGACGCAGGACTCCTCTAGCGACAAGTTGTCCCTAGGATCAACTACTACCGCGTCGAGAAGGCCTGCGACCTCCCTCAGCTTCGCTATGGTATCCTTCATAGTCAAACCGCAGCCAGCGATGGTCATATCCGCGGCTTTCTTCTCCTCGCGAAGACGCCTCGTCCTCGCCCTAGCATTGTCACCATCCGTCTTCATGCGCTTAATGCGCTGGAAGAGATCGTCAAGGTCAAGCCGTAGCTGAGTGTGCTTGTCTGTAAGGAGCTTGTGCTCCTCCTGGAGGGCCCTCAGGTCAGCCTTCACTTTGGCAGTGTCTTCCACGGCTACCATTCCCTGTGCAAATCAACAGGTCAAGAATGAAATGAACATGGATTAACAATACAGGGGCAAACCGAGAAGATTTAGAGTTCTTACCGGGGAGGGCGTGGATGACGTTCCCATGGAGGTTGCCATTGTGAAAGAGAAGATGAGGAGTCGAACCGTTCGAGAATTAGAAAAACAACAAAATACCGCGACGCATGGCGAGGTACTTATAGAGTTTCCAAGGCGACGCATGGCGACACACGTAACACCCCTGTTTTTGTCAAACCCTAAAATAGCCAAAATCCACATCTTGACCCCAAACCCTAATCTGCTTCAGCCATTCCCTTCTAAATGTTGTTCAGAACATTTTTCCCTTCGGGACCATCTCCAAAATCCCATCCTAAAGCTGAGTTTCAGCCCTTGCCATTTTAAAACCCTAATTACCCTAATTTTACCCTAAACTACTTTTCCCCAATTGTGTCGAAACCCTTCAGATCTTGCCCGATCTTACCAAACTTTGGCCAGATAAGTTCTAATAATCTTTTGCAACTTATCTGTGAAATCAGATTTCAGATCGGACCCTCAGATCTCCAGATTTGCAATCAGGCCCAACTTCTATTCAACTTTTCTTCACAGATTAGTCCCTGAAGCAAGTTTTGAAATTGCAAATTAGCCCGGGCCTTCTTTTTAGCCCCTGTGCCATTCGACCGCGCCCCGCTCGTCGTTGCCTCGCCGCAGAGCTCGCCGCCGGCCATCCTCTCCGGTCGCCGCGCTCGTAACCAGTTGAGCCACCCCGCGCGCACGTGATAGCCACCGTGGCATCGCCTAGCCCAGCGGATAAACGCCCTCACCCCAGAGCCGTTTCTTCGCGCGCGCAACCGTTGCCGTGGCATTTGCATGTGCGTACGTGTCGTTGCCGGTGCTGCGCCGTTGCCTCCGCATCTGCGCCATCACTGGTGAAGTCCCAATGCAACTGGCAAAGCTGCAGCACCGCCTGAGCGCGATCACGTCGCCGTCGTTGCGCCTGCGCCCGACAAGCTTCTCCCCGGCGCAAGCAACCACTGTCGCTTAATCCCTCACTAGCTTTGCCCCTGGACCTATTTAAACCCCCCTCAGTGCTGTGAAGAAGCACAACTTCAAGACTTAGCCAAAATCCCAGTTTTTCACTGTTTCCCTTTCTTCTCCGGCGAGCTGTTTCTGCAGCCACCGTCGCCAGAGCAAACCGTAGCCCATCTCTCCAATCCAAGTTCACCAGTGAGTTCCCCTCTTCACCCTTTCTGTGTAGTAGCAACCAATTGCACCAGATCGATCCCCATCGCCGGTGATCGCCGGAAAACCAGAAAACCCCTGTTCCCTCAATGCTATCCCATTCAGCCCAAATTAACCCTCGATTCTGTAGAAGAACTTGATCAGTGAACCTAGTAGAGCTAGCCTGTTGAATCAGGATCCCCAATTGTGCTCAAATTGAAGAAATCCCGATCTGGAGGTCCACCAGTTCGCCGGACCTCGTCGCCGAGCCTCTCCGGCCGATCTCCAATGAAATTAACCCCTCCAGTAGCCTTGTTGTGCCCTAGAGATCATTCCCAAGCTTGGAATTGAGCTCATTCGCCCTGAATCAAAAATCCCCGAGCTCCAGTGTCATCTTCTCCAGCGCCGGTCGCCGGAATTCGTTCCCGGCCGATTCAGCCGACACCACTTTGTCCCTTAGCTTCTCCTCACCTCCCTGAGCAATTTCTTCCACTAGCTCGACACCTGGATCTGCCTAGATTGTGAGTTATGCCTTTGTCAAACTCTTGTCCAGATCAATGTCTGTGCCGTGTCGCCACCGCAGTTCATCGCCGGATTTAGCCACCCTCCGGCCACTTTCAGCCCTTATTCCTGTTGAGTGTTTTGTTCCTGTTAGTAATGCCTACCTCCCAGACAAAGTGTTGCATCAATTGGAGCCCTGGATCAAAAGTTAAGCCATGCCCTAGTTTCTGGCCATGTCCAGCACTATGTCAGTGCATGTCAGCCACTGGCATTAGCTTGGTTTGACCCCTTCTGGTTGAGCAATTGAAATGCCACCTTGTCCTTTAGATTCCTGGAGTTGAGATCTACATCTTTCCCTTCTATCACTTCTCCAGAAAACCATCCTAAGATCAGTTTGAAGTTATGCCAAAGCCATGAACCGAATGTCGACCCTTTGACGTTCAATCCTTTTTAGCCGTTTCTTCGACCAGAGCCCTTGTGACCTTGCCCTAACCTTTTCCCCTGCATGCATGACTTATTTACTTAAGAATTTCTATGGAAACTATTTTCTGTATGCTTATGGTATGTGTTTGTGTGTTGGTTGATTGCCGCAGAGTCAGAAGCTGAAGGAGCGGAAGAAGTCTTTGAAGATCCGTCTGAGTATTTAGACCCAACATCGCAAGGCAAGCCTCATTCCTTTGATCATGTCTCACCCAATATTTTCATATGAAGTATATTCACTGTTTCTTACTATGCATACTTATTTGAGATACAAGTTATGTTTGAATGACATGAATAGATATTACCTAATGAATCATGAAACCCCTTTTGTTATTGAACCTTCATATATATGCTTTTGTCACCCTAGGACTCATATACTGAATATCCACATTAAACTTGAAATGGTCAAATACAAGAGAAGTTATAACGAAAACCGTTTTGTCAAGAAAACTGATGAAATGGATAAGTAGTGAGGATTGGTTTGTATGGAGAGGGTGCGGTGCGCACCAGGGAATGTGAATGCTCCTCACTATTGGTTCATAAGGACGAGAACCTTGTACTGTGTCTCTATACGAATTGTAAACGTACCAACCACTTGCCTGGTATGGGACAGGCACAACTTAGTAGCTTTTTGGTATTAGCAGTTCCCTGCATGGTTTGTCGATCTGGTTTCTCGTGTGGAAACTGGAAGGCCAAGGTTCGGCCACGAGTGATGTGAGTTCAGAAAAATGATGAGAGGAAAAGGCGTAAAAGAAGGAAGGCGCCCTAGACCTGATTAAGCCGTGAGCGGTTGTAATCTTAAATGGTCGTATGTCTCGCGTGGACATAGACCAAGGCTATGTGTCCTACGGGAACATAGACGAGAGAGGCTAGGAAGTAAGGTAGTGGGGAAGACCCACAACGGTACTTGAGACTTAACTGTCTATTTACCGGGCAGGGATACTGTTAATACTGAACTGTAAAAGCGTTGTGTGATCACGGCCTTGTCACATGTGTATAAGTCACATGGTGCTGATCCGACTTGAAAGCCGAGTGAACCAGTGGATTTAAAAAGAGGTACACCTTTGCAAAGTGTAAAAGAAGTATCAGATACTCTGTACTCCCAGGTTCAGGAGTCTTTTCGTAGTGGATGTTATCCATGGGTTATAGCACAAGTAATGTTTTGGAATGTTTTCATAATACGGTTAACAAAGTAGTGACTCATGGGAGACCACTACATCTAATGTTTTATTGAAAACCTGTTTAATGTTTAAAGTATCATTTTCATGACAAAAGTACTGTTTTACTGAACAAATGACTTGGGAATCTATATATCTCTATCCATATGAAACTAAAACCCCGTAATCATATGTTTCACCCTTATGTAAGTACAATTGCATTAATCACCGGAATGAGTGTTGCTGAGCACCAAGTGCTCACCCTTGCATTTATATATCCAACTGTAGAAGAGGGATTCGAGGATCCCGATTCCTTCAGTTATGAGTACTCACCTGAAGATGGAGGCACCCCGGGCGAGCCCACGTTCTAGAAGGATTACGCACCAAGTCACGTCAGATGTGGGAGAAGCCCCTCCAACTCCGCTGCGGATGGAAGTCAAGCTATTCGTCGTTGCTTTGTGCTTTATGTTGTGTGTTCGGTACTTGGATACCGATTCTAGTTCTGATAAACTAGTTATTTTCTTAGCAACTCTACTTAGCGCCATTTTCGGTGCTTTGGCTATGTAATATTGGCCATGTTGGCCTGATACTTGTTTAATGATATTACTATGTTTGTGTGGTTTGAGCTCATGTGGCATCATGCTGTGTGTAACCTACCTGGGCGGTTACCAAGGTGATCCTCAAATGGGGGTCTCACAGCGAATGGTATCAGAGCATGAAGCTTAACTGTAGGTCGTGACCCTTACTAGAATGGGCGTCCCTAAAGTAGAGAATCGCTAGATTATTTGGTAAAAATCTAATTGTGAAAAACCTAATTTGTTTAAGAAAAGCATAATGAGTATTATTTGAAGATTTTCAAAACCATTTTCCTACTTTTAAGTGTTCCGTGTCTCATCATCGCAGATGGCCCCTGGTAAGAAGCTAATTCACGGAGACGAGTTGGGATCATGGGCGTTGATGCTTTGGATAATGTTACAATTTAGGGGAGCAAGAGACAACCAGCGACCCGTCTACTACGTCCGTCGAGAAGAAGTAGATGGTAGACCTTTTGGTTTCCGTGCCTCGGTGATTGTGTACGAGATTCCAGAGATCGGGAGAGGATCAACAAGGAAGGAAGCTCGTAGAGAAGAAGAAGAAGATGCTATCCAAGATGCTGCTCGTCGTGCTATAGGTACCATCCGCCAGCTGTACGATGATTTTCTTATAGGTTCTCCTTTCTACTTTGTACCCTACCAAGTTCCCGGATCGGATCGTCAAACTGTTCATCCCTCCACCAACCAGAGAGACGCCATCCTGACCAAAACCAGAGATGTAGTCCAAGTCTTGGAGTCAAGCTACACTCGGTTGTTGCGTGAGCATGAAAATGCTCGGGATGACCGTCACTATCTCGAAGGAGCGCTTGCAAAGGTCCGCTCAGAACTCCAAGAGAAAGAGAAACAGATTCAAGAGTTGGCTGAACCTAGCAGAGCACGAGAAGTCGAAGACGAAGGATCGGTGAACAAGAAGAACCGCTTGAAGATAAGACTCACAGCCCGCAAGAGTGTGGGAAGACCTAGGGATTACCTGGGTTATTTCACGCCTGCTTCGCGTGGCATTGTGATCAACACCCCTGTACCAGAATATCCTACTCTCACGAAAGGGAAGGAAGTTCCTGAAGGCAAAGGAAAAGAGATTGCTACATGCAACACCAACGATTCATCTGAGGAAGAAGAGGACAATGATATGGAATGGGACCCTATGGATGCCGACGAAGATCAAGAAGAGGAAGACCCTGAAGAAGTGGAACCTTGCAGTTCTTCCAGGACCGACAGGAGATCTTAGTTTTCTCTTCAGCTTGACCCTTCTGCTCTAGCCCTTGTAATCGTTAGTTTTTAGCTCTTGTTGTGGTAGATGCTTTGTTTGTATTGTTTGTTGGTAACTCTAAGGCTGTAAAGGTGAAAACCTTGTATCTTTTGAAAACCTTTGAAAATAGCAATCGCATGTTCCAATCCAATCTCTTGGGTTGATCTTTTCATTTCAGCTTGTGTTCAATCTGTGCTCTCTTGAATTAGTAGTCTTTTCTCAATTATCTTGTCAGAACAGAATGGTGAATACCAGAGGTAGAATCCAAGACTCGGAAGAAGCCCCAAGGAACACATCAGCGAGAAGGACTAGAGATTACTCAGATCAGCCAAATTCATCGACCTCGGTACAGCAAGGGGGAAATCTGACGGAAATATTAATATGGATGGAGCAAAACCGACAGAGATCTGCAGAGGTACAGAGTCAAATTCTGGAACAGTTGATGCAAAACTCTACAACACGACGCGAGGAAGGTTCGAACATTGGAGCAAGACTGACAGACTTTCAAAAGACGCGTCCTCCAACTTTCTCCTGCACTGAAGACCCGATTGTGGCAGATGATTGGTTAAGAGAAATTGAGAGGAAATTGGACACTGTCAGGTGTAATGATGAGGAGAAGCTGCTGTATGGACCCCATCAGCTCACAGGATCGGCTGCAGCATGGTGGGAAAATTACAAGACGGTACACCCTAATCAGAATTCCATTACCTGGAATGAATTCAAGGAACAGTTCCGTAAGTACCATGTCCCCAAAGGAGCTATTCAAGCCAAACGCAGAGAATTCTTGAATTTAAGGCAAGGAGGAAGGACGGTGAAGCAGTATTTGCATGAATTCATCAAATTGGCCAGGTATGCACCTGAAGATATCATGACAGAAGAGCGGAAGATCGACAGATTTTGTGAAGGTCTACAAACTCATATCAGTATCATCTATCAACGCACGAGTTCACGGACTTCCAAGTCCTTGTGAATCGAGTGCTCAAAATGGAGGAGAAAAGAGGCATAGTAGAAGAAGACCCCAAGAGGAAAAGTATAGCATACCCTTTTCAAGGAAATTCTAGCCGAGGAAGACCAGCACCGTATGCCAGAGCCGCTTTCAGAGCACCCGCACCTCCAAGACCCCAGAGGACTTCATCACCAACAACTCTAACATG
This sequence comes from Pharus latifolius, assembly GCA_019359835.1. NCBI lineage: Eukaryota > Viridiplantae > Streptophyta > Magnoliopsida > Poales > Poaceae > Pharus > Pharus latifolius. Next base: position 52,457,194 of record CM033324.1, on the reverse strand, counting down.
TCCCGGATGCAAAGGGAGTCACCTCTATAAAGATTGTACGCTGAAGAACGCAGAGTGTTTCCATTGTGGCAGAAGAGGACACCACAGGGAGACTTGTCCACTTCGACATTTACCTCCCAGCGTTGCTAAAGCTCAGGCAGCCAAATCCCCTGCACTTACACGAACTATTGCCAGAGGAGCACCACAAACCAGAGGAGGAAGATTCCAAACCAGCAGAGGAAGAGGAACACCAACCACCGGAGGAAGACTCAACTTCGTGACTGCTGCAGAAGCAGGAGAGGCAACTGACGTCGTGATCGGTAGACTCTTGATCTCCTCTCAGATTTCAGTTGTTTTATTTGATCCCGGTGCAACTCATTCATTCATGTCAAAAGATCGCTTGTTGAGTAATAACTTGCCTGTGGTTGCTTTAGAGCATCCCATCATCATTCAGTCACCTGGTGCTAGGATGATTGTTAATTCTATCTATAGAAATGTTGCCTTCTGTATCGGCAATCTAGAATTCCTGGCAGACATGCTAGTTCTAAACCTTCAAGGATTAGATGTCATTCTTGGAATGGATTGGCTGGCCAAGCATAAGGGATTGATGGATTGTGAGAAGAAAACAATCACCCTGACAAATGCCATTGGAAAGCAAGTTACATTCCATGCAGACAGAACTCCAATCTGCGACCACCTGCAGAGATTGAACTACATTGAAGAAGTGAAGCTTGAAGAGGTGCCGATTGTCAATGAGTACCCAGAAGTCTTTCCAGAAGAACTTACCGGATTACCACTAGATAGGGATATAGAGTTCACCATTGAACTGAAACCCGGATCTGCTCCGTATGCTAGGAAGTTGTTTCGGATGACAGGTCATGAGCAAGAGGAACTGAAGAGGCAGATAACTGAATTGGAAGAAAAAGGATTCATCAGATCAAGCTCATCACCATGGGGAGCCCCAGTGCTCTTTGTTAAGAAGAAAGATGGTAGCATGCGACTTTGCATAGACTACCGTAAGCTGAACGACATGACTATTAAGAACAAATACCCCTTACCAAGGATAGATGACCTTTTTGACCAGCTCAGAGGAGCGAAAGTGTTCTCAAGAATAGACCTGAGATCGGGATACCACCAGTTAAGGATCCGAGAACAGAACATTCCTAAAACTGCTTTCGTGACTAGATACGGGTTGCATGAGTTCACAGTGATGCCCTTTGGATTAACTAATGCACCCGCGGTATTTATGAATTTAATGAACAAGATCCTCATGGAATTCCTGGATAAGTGCATCATCGTGTTCGTAGATGATATCCTCGTCTATTCCAAGACAGAGGAGGAGCACGCACATCACCTGAGGATAGTGCTACAGAAACTAGCAGACCACCAGCTATACGCCAAGTTCAGCAAATGTGCTTTTTGGCTGAAGAAGATCTCTTTCTTAGGGCACATCATCTCAGGAGAAGGAATATTTATGGACCCGTTGAAGATACAAGCGGTTACTGAATGGAAACAACCGGAAACCACAACAGAAGTTAGAAGTTTCTTGGGATTAGCGGGATATTATCGAAGATTCGTAGAAGGATTCTCGAAGATCACCAAACCGCTGACCCAGCTACTGAAGAAGAACGCCTCTTTTAATTGGACCGAGGAGTGCGAAAGAAGTTTTGAGGAATTGAAGAAAAGACTGACAACTGCACCAATCCTGATACTACCGGACGTCAAAAAGGATTTTCAAGTCTACTGTGACGCCTCCAAACAAGGATTAGGATGTGTGTTGATGCAAGAAGGGAAAGTGATAGCTTATGCTTCAAGACAGCTACGACCTCATGAGGAGAATTATCCAATACATGATTTGGAGCTAGCTGCGGTCGTACATGCACTAAAGATATGGAGACACTACTTACTGGGCAGCAAGTGCGAAATTTACACGGATCATAAGAGCCTGAAATATATCTTCACGCAACAGGAGTTGAATATGAGACAGAGAAGATGGCTAGAACTGATCAAAGATTATGATCTAGAGATCCACTATCACCCGGGAAAAGCCAATGTAGTAGCTGATGCTTTGAGCAGGAAGTCTCGTTGCAACCAGATAACACAGCTAGAAATGCCGACACAACTGATCAAGGACTTCGAAAGGTTGCAATTGGAATTAGTGGACCAAGGAACCATCACTACCCTAAAGATGGAATGTAAGTTGAAGGATGAGATCCGACAAGCTCAAGCTATTGACCCAGACCTTCAAGAGATGAAGGAGGACATGAGGAGCAAAGATACAACCAACCTTCGAGAAGATGAACAGGGAATTCTATGGTACGATGACCGTATCTGCATTCCAAATGACAACGAGATCAAAAACCTGATCATGCAAGAGGCTCATCAAACTCCATATTCCATACACCCAGGCAGCACCCAAATGTACAAGGACTTGAAGAAAAATTTTTGGTGGAAAGGAATGAAGAGAGAAATTGCCAAGTTTGTCGCAGCTTGTGACACATGCCAAAGAGTGAAAGCAGAACATCAAAAGCCTGCGAGACCGCTACAACCTCTACAAATCCCAGAGTGGAAGTGGGATGAAATCGGAATGGATTTTATTGTGGGACTACCAAGGACGAGAAAAGGATTCGACTCTATATGGGTCATAGTAGATAGATTAACAAAGGTAGCACATTTTCTCCCAGTAAAAACCCTATATACAGCTAAGGACTTAGCAGATCTGTATCTCAGCAGAATAGTCGTACTGCACGGAGTGCCGAAGGCTATCGTTTCCGACAGAGGAGCCCAGTTCATTTCAAGATTTTGGCAAGAGTTGCAGAAAGCCCTGGGCACAAAGTTAAAGTTCAGCACCGCTTACCACCCTCAAACTGGAGGTCAGACTGAAAGAGTAAACCAAATTTTGGAAGATATGTTGAGGGCTTGTGTTTTGGATTATGGAGACTCTTGGGAGTTATTTCTACCGTATGCAGAGTTCACATACAACAACAGTTTCCAAGCAAGCCTACAAATGGCACCATATGAAGCTCTATATGGAAGAAGATGCCGCACGCCTCTGTATTGGACAGAAATTGGTCAAAAACAACATCTAGGACCCTCGTTGGTAGAAGAAGCCACAGCCCACGTCAGGATCATACAAGAAAAACTGAAAACAGCTCAATCTAGACAGAAAAGCTATGCGGATAATCGTAGAAGAGAGCTATCATTTGAAGAGGGCGATTACGTGTATCTCAAGGTTATGCCATACAAAGGAGTTCAAAGATTTCAGATGAAGGGAAAGTTAAAACCTAGATATGTGGGACCATATCGAATTCTGGAAAAGCGAGGTGAAATGGCATATAAGTTGGAATTGCCACTAGAACTGACCGGAATTCATGACGTATTTCATGTATCTCAGCTGAAGAAATGCTTGAGAAAACCAACGGAACAGATATCTCCTGCAGAGATTGAGATTCAACCAGACTTATCTTGTCAAGAATACCCTGTTAGAATTCTGGAAACCAGAGAGAAAGTGCTGAAGTCAAGAACCCTCCGATTCTGTAGAGTCCAGTGGAACAATCACTCAGAGGAGGAGTCAACTTGGGAAAAAGAAGAAGATCTCCGCCGAGAATTTCCCTTCCTATTCTCTGACCTGCCCTAATCTCGAGGACGAGATTGTTTCTAAGGTGGGTAGATTTGTAACACCCCTGTTTTTGTCAAACCCTAAAATAGCCAAAATCCACATCTTGACCCCAAACCCTAATCTGCTTCAGCCATTCCCTTCTAAATGTTGTTCAGAACATTTTTCCCTTCGGGACCATCTCCAAAATCCCATCCTAAAGCTGAGTTTCAGCCTTTGCCATTTTAAAACCCTAATTACCCTAATTTTACCCTAAACTACTTTTCCCCAATTGTGTCGAAACCCTTCAAATCTTGCCCGATCTTACCAAACTTTGGCCAGATAAGTTCTAATAATCTTTTGCAACTTATCTGTGAAATCAGATTTCAGATTGGACCCTCAGATCTCCAGATTTGCAATCAGGCCCAACTTCTATTCAACTTTTCTTCACAGATCAGTCCCTGAAGCAAGTTTTGAAATTGCAAATTAGCCCGGGCCTTCTTTTTAGGCCCTGTGCCATTCGACCGCGCCCCGCTCGCCGTTGCCTCGCCGCAGAGCTCGCCGCCGGCCATCCTCTCCGGTCGCCGCGCTCGTAACCAGTTGAGCCACCCCGCGCGCACGTGATAGCCACCGTGGCATCGCCTAGCCCAGCAGATAAACGCCCTCACCCCAGAGCCGTGTCTTCGTGCGCGCAACCGTTGCCGTGGCATTTGCATGTGCGTACGTGTCATTGCCGGAGCTGCGCCGTTGCCTCCGCATCTGCGCCATCACTAGTGAAGTCCCAATGCAACTGGCAAAGCTGCAGCACCGCCTGAGCGCGATCACGTCGCCGTCGCCGTCGTTGCGCCTGCGCCCGACAAGCTTCTCCCCGGCGCAAGCAACCACTGTCGCTTAATCCCTCACTAGCTTCGCCCCTGGACCTATTTAAACCCCCCTCAGTGCTGTGAAGAAGCACAACTTCAAGACTTAGCCAAAATCCCAGTTTTTCACTGTTTCCCTTTCTTCTCCGGCGAGCTGTTTCTGGAGCCACCGTCGCCAGAGCAAACCGTAGCCCATCTCTCCAATCCAAGTTCACCAGTGAGTTCCCCTCTTCACCCTTTCTGTGTAGTAGCAACCAATGGCACCAGATCGATCCCCATCGCCGGTGATCGCCGGAAAACCAGAAAACCCCTGTTCCCTCAATGCTATCCCATTCAGCCCAAATTAACCCTCGATTCTGTAGAAGAACTTGATCAGTGAACTTAGTAGAGCAAGCCTGTTGAATCAGGATCCCCAATTGTGCTCAAATTGAAGAAATCCCGATCTGGAGGTCCACCAGTTCGCCGGACCTCGTCGCCGAGCCTCTCCGGCCGATCTCCAATGAAATTAACCCCTCCAGTAGCCTTGTTGTGCCCTAGAGATCATTCCCAAGCTGGAATTGAGCTCATTCGCCCTGAATCAAAAATCCCCGAGCTCCAGTGTTATCTTCTCCAGCGCCGGTCGCCGGAGTTCGTTCCCGGCCGATTCAGCCGACACCACTTTGTCCCTTAGCTTCGCCTCACCTCCCTGAGCAATTTCTTCCACTAGCTCGACACCTGGATCTGCCTAGATTGTGAGTTATGCCTTTGTCAAACTCTTGTCCAGATCAATGTCTGTGCCGTGTCGCCACCGCAGTTCATCGCCGGATTTAGCCACCCTCCGGCCACTTTCAGCCCTTATTCCTGTTGAGTGTTTTGTTCCTGTTAGTAATGCCTACCTCCCAGACAAAGTGTTGCATCAATTGGAGCCCTGGATCAAAAGTTAAGCCATGCCCTAGTTTCTGGCCATGTCCAGCACTATGTCAGTGCATGTCAGCCACTGGCATTAGCTTGGTTTGACCCCTTCTGGTTGAGCAATTGAAATGCCACCTTGTCCTTTAGATTCCTGGAGTTGAGATCTACATCTTTCCCTTCTATCACTTCTCCAGAAAACCATCCTAAGATCAGTTTGAAGTTATGCCAAAGCCATGAACCGAATGTCGACCCTTCGACGTTCAATCCTTTTTAGCCGTTTCTTCGACCAGAGCCCTTGTGACCTTGCCCTAACCTTTTCCCCTGCATGCATGACTTATTTACTTAAGAATTTCTATGGAAACTATTTTCTGTATGCTTATGGTATGTGTTTGTGTGTTGGTTGATTGCCGCAGAGTCAGAAGCTGAAGGAGCGGAAGAAGTCTTTGAAGATCCGTCTGAGTATTTAGACCCAACATCGCAAGGCAAGCCTCATTCCTTTGATCATGTCTCACCCAATATTTTCATATGAAGTATATTCACTGTTTCTTACTATGCATACTTATTTGAGATACAAGTTATGTTTGAATGACATGAATAGATATTACCTAATGAATCATGAAACCCCTTTTGTTATTGAACCTTCATATATATGCTTTTGTCACCCTAGGACTCATATACTGAATATCCACATTAAACTTGAAATGGTCAAATACATGAGAAGTTATAACGAAAACCGTTTTGTCAAGAAAACTGATGAAAGGGATCAGTAGTGAGGATTGGTTTGTATGGAGAGGGTGCGGTGCGCACCAGGGAATGTGAATGCTCCTCACTATTGGTTCATAAGGACGAGAACCTTGTGTTGTGTCTCTATACGAATTGTAAACGTACCAACCACTTGCCTGGTATGGGACAGGCACAACTTAGTAGCTTTTTGGTATTAGCAGTTCCCTGCATGGTTTGTCGATCTGGTTTCTCGCGTGGAAGCTGGAAGGCCAAGGTTCGGCCACGAGTGATGTGAGTTCAGAAAAATGATGAGAGGAAAAGGCGTAAAAGAAGGAAGGCGCCCTAGACCTGATTAAGCCGTGAGCGGTTGTAATCTTAAATGGTCGTATGTCTCGCGTGGACATAGACCAAGGCTATGTGTCCTACGGGAACATAGACGAGAGAGGATAGGAAGTAAGGTAGTGGGGAAGACCCACAACGGTACTTGAGACTTAACTGTCTATTTACCGGGCAGGAATACTGTTAATACTGAACTGTAAAAGCGTTGTGTGATCACGGCCTTGTCACATGTGTATAAGTCACATGGAGCTTATCCGACTTGAAAGCCGAGTGAACCAGTGGATTTAAAAAGAGGTACACCTTTGCAAAGTGTAAAAGAAGTATCAGATACTCTGTACTCCCAGGTTCAGGAGTCTTTTCGTAGTGGATGTTATCCATGGGTTATAGCATAAGTAATGTTTTGGAATGTTTTCATAATACGGTTAACAAAGTAGTGACTCATGGGAGACCACTACATCTAATGTTTTATTGAAAACCTGTTTAATGTTTAAAGTATCATTTTCATGACAAAAGTACTGTTTTACTGAACAAATGACTTGGGAATCTATATATCTCTATCCATATGAAACTAAAACCCCGTAATCATATGTTTCACCCTCATGTAAGTACAATTGCATTAATCACCGGAATGAGTGTTGCTGAGCACCAAGTGCTCACCCTTGCATTTATATATCCAACTGTAGAAGAGGGATTCGAGGATCCCGATTCCTTCAGTTATGAGTACTCACCTGAAGATGGAAGCACCCCGGGCGAGCCCACGTTCTAGAAGGATTACGCACCAAGTCAAGTCAGATGTGGGAGAAGCCCCTCCAACTCCGCTGCGGATGGAAGTCAAGCTATTCGTCGTTGCTTTGTGCTTTATGTTGTGTGTTTGGTACTTGGATAGCGATTCTGGTTCTGATAAACTAGTTATTTTCTTAGCAACTTTACTTAGCGCCATTTTCGGTGCTTTGGCTATGTAATATTGGCCATGTTGGCCTGATACTTGTTTAATGATATTACTATGTTTGTGTGGTTTGAGCTCATGTGGCATCATGCTGTGTGTAACCTACCTGGGCGGTTACCAAGGTGAACCTCAAATGGGGGTCTCACAACACATTTGAGAATTCAAAGCGGCAGAGTCTTCTTCTATCGGTAAAAACAGGAAAAAACCGTCAGACAACAAATACCGTGAGACTAACGAATTTATTCTAACGGTAAAATAGAACAATACCGATAGAAAACGTTTTGAAGTGCCTGAGAAAAGATGTCCTTCTCTCTCGGTATAAATAACAAAATACCGTCAGAAAAAAGGGATTTTTGCAGAACTTAATTTGAAGATGCAAGAGGCTGCGATGAGATTTTTGCAAGTGCTATTTGAAGGGAAGAATTAAGTATTTACAGGATAAAGGTACTGTACATGTTAGAACTCATGCTGTGGAGTAAAATTGAGATGTATTAATGCTGTGAACTAGCTTATCATTAAATTATGAAGAAAAATGTACTGCCTGATGTATTAATGATAAGTTCCTCACCTTGCTGCAGAACTTGTGGGCTGTTTGCTTGGCATTTATCCCTGAAATAGAAATTAATCATCAATGGTTCTCAACCCATAATCCTTCTTCGTGGTCATCTCGCAGATACATTGTTTCGTCGATATCTTCAGTACAGATAGATTGAATGTCCTCTAAAAATGGAGGTATTTCATCGAATTGGTTATACTCCTCTTCGTCGACAACATCTTCGACCTCAACAATACGTCTCTTGCTGTGGAGGACAACATGCAAGTTTGGATTGGCCGGGTCAACGATGTAGAACACCTGTGTGGCTTGCTTTGCAAGTATGAATGGATCGTCTTGGTGTCCGACTCTACCAAGATCGACGAGAGTAAACCCGTAACTGTCAACTTGAACACCTCGAGGGATTTCGACCCATTGGCATCGAAACAGGGGAATCTTAAGTAATCCGTAATCGAGCTCCCATATTTCTTCAATAACACCGTAATATGAGTTCAGCGCCCTTACTGACCTGGCATCCTCGGAAATAGCAAACAGTGTCACTCCGCTACATTGCGTGCTACTCTTGGCGTCTTGAGCTCTTGTGTAAAATGAATACCCATTGATGTCGTACCCCTGCCAAGTCCCTACAGTGAATCTTGGGCCTCTAGACAACCATGTCACAGTTTCACTTACGGAGCCCTCGGCAGCTCGCGTGACTCTTTCTTGGATCCACTCAGCAAATTTCTTGTTATGTTCTCTGCTTACCCAAACGTCTGACTTCGAAGGATTCTGTGACCGTAACATTACCTTGTGCTCGTGTATGTATGGCTCGACCTCCGTCATGTGTTGTAAGACCCAAAAATGTGATTTTGCGTACACATCACGAGCGGGGACGATAGCTTTGAATCCAATCGTTCCAATTCCCTCAAGCCTACCCTCGTGTCGGGACCTAGGAACACCAATTGGGTCAACCCCGGTCATATAATCTGTGCAAAATTCAATCACCTCCTCGGCGGCATAACCTTCCATGATACTCCCCTCGGGTCGACGACGAGTCCTTATGTATCCCTTCAATACACCCATAAATCTCTCAAATGGATACATGTAGCGCAGGCACACGGGTCCACAAAACTTAATTTCTCTGATAAGGTGAACAATCAGATGGACCATAACATCAAAAAAGGATGGAGGGGAATACATCTCGAGCTGACAAAGAGTTGTAACCACGTCGCGTTGCAAAGCGTCCAGTCCATCGGGATCAATTACCTACGAGGACACAGTTGCGCCAAATATTCATATCAGAAAAATCTTCTAATTAAGCTCCACAAATGGAGGTAGTGAACTTATAGTACGAGTGCACGTACTTACCTTGCAAGATATTGCGTTGAAGAAATAACATAGGTTTGTGATTGTCTCTCTGACTTTAACTGGGAGAATGCCTCTGATAGCAATGGGAAGCATCTGTGACATCAAGACATGACAGTCGTGGGACTTCATGCCAACCAGTCTTAGGTCCTTCATAGACACAAGTTTTTTCAAGTTCGCGGAGTACCCACATGGAACTTTAACACCGTGCAGGCACCAACAGAGTTCTGTTTTTTCGCTCTTGGACAACGTGTAGCAGGCCGGGGGGAGGTATGTACGCCTTCCATTCTCTAAAGGTGCAAGCTCAGTCCTTATCCCCATTTCCACCATGTCACGACGAGCTTTCACACCATCCTTTGTCTTTCCCGGAATGTTCAACAACAAACCAATCAAACTGTCACAGACATTTTTCTCTACATGCATGACGTCAATGCAATGTCGAACTTGTAAGTGCTCCCAGTACGGTAGATCCTAGAGAATCGATCTCTTCTTCCAAACATTTTTTTCTCGAGGTTTAGAATGCTTACCGAACTCAACTTTGATGTCGTTCACGCGTGAGTAAATCTCCTTACCGGTCAGGAACACTGGAGCTGATCCCTTCTCAGGCTTCCCGTTAAATGATTTCCTCTTCTTACGGTACGTGTGATGCACCGGAAGAAACCATCCAAATATTCAAATATTCAAGAGTAGTACGTTTTATTCCATACATCCAATATTTCCTGTCCATCTACAATTAACAAAATTTAACGAGTAAGCCATGCATGAAAACTGCCCGATTAAGTTATGTATATGTACATGTACAGCCTCTTACAACAGATACATGTGTTGAACCCTAGCCTGACGAAATTAACACTAATTAACCTAGCTAACTACACAATACAAGCTAGTTAGCTCCAAAAACATGAGGCATTTCCAGCTACCAAGCACCCAAGCTTAGAGCTACAAACTTGGAACTACACAATACAGCTAGCTTGCAAGTAGAGAGGAAGGGAGATCTAGAGGGAGAGAGAGATAAGTGTCGACGATTAAGCGTACCTTAAAGAGAGGGGCGCAATCAACTTCCCTCCAGCCTGCGCTGATCACCCTAGCAGTGTAGCTGGAACTTTCGTCACAAACAGAGGGACACAGAGTGCAACAGAACAAATTAAAGAGCAGCTCAGCAATGGTCGAGTGGGGTTTTCCTTATAATGGACATTTTTCTAACGGTAAATACATGAAAAAACCGTCAGACTAACTTAGGTAATTTGCCGCTCACATATTCTATCGGTAAAAACACACATACCGTTAGAGAATATACTGAGCAAATATATGTGTTTTCCTATCGGTAAATATGTGTACTTACCGTTAGATCATGCATGACACAGCACGCACATGAGTTTTTCTATCGGTATATATGTGTACTTACCGTTAGATGATGCATGACACTCGACCATTAGTTTTTCTATCGGTAAATATGTGCATTTACCGTTAGACTTTGCATGACTGAGCAAATATATGTCTTTTTCTATCGGTAAATACACATATTTACCATTAGAATATGCATGACTGAACAAATATATTTGCTTCCTATCGGTAAATATGTGTATTTACCGTTAGAATATGCATGACTGAACAAATATATGTGTTTTCCTATCGGTAAATATGTGTACTTAACGTTAGAGGAGGTATTGGTACCAAACTGGGACAAACATACACATGCCAGTTCACCAATACAAATTCAGGTACAAACATGCACATGCCAGTTCACAAATTGAAGTGCATGTCTGAAACAGCAGTACAAATACACACCTACCTATCAATACAATTAAATACACAAATGCTCCCTGCACATTCAAGTTCATGTCCCAATTAGCAATACATGATACACAAATATACAACAATATACAAATACAATAATTCACACATTCGATGTATATTACAAAAGCCACGTCTAAAATTAACAACAGATCACGACGAGGACCCAGTGGCCCATACATGCATTTTACATAAAAGGGAACCTTTGCAGGTTGCCACAATGCAACTACCGACTACAAGTTAGACCTGATACATCACAAATCCATTCATCCAAAACAGCAAATGTCTGAACCACATTGGACTTAACCATAGGAGTTCAGTTCGAAGACGCCCGAGGAGCTGGAACTGCCGTCGACATACATTTGTACGTATTGGTGATTTCCTCAGACTCAAACTCGATCAACTCAACTCAACTCCATTAACAAAAAGAACCTACCTTCCAAGATGTTGTTCTGTGTAGTGATGGTGTAGAATGGCTGTGCAAATAACAACAATTCTTCTTCTCCAAGCAGGTAAGCATCTGGCCACAAGCTGGTGCATGCAAAAAAATGTAAGATGCTTTCTATAGGTCCTGATTTGAGAAACACGCCGGGCTTAAGCATCTTCTCGACCGAGCCAACCAAGATCTCGCCCTTCACGTCCTTCCAGCTCTCGACGGTGATCTTCACCATTTCTTTCGCCAACAAGCCAACGTAGGCAGCGTACTGCGATGAAGAACTGTGAAATACGTTGCCCCTCACGAGCATCATCCAAGGATCTGAACAGATCATAATCATATTGAAAAGAAGACACATCAAAATGAAGGATACAAAAAAAGCAGAATTATTGCCATAATCGGATTAGAATAATCTAACAATATTGCAGAAATTTTACGTACCTTCCTTCGGATGCCGACGTCTAGAGGGCGTCGATGGAGGTGCGGAGGTGCAGCGGTCCCCTGTAGAGGTGCGCCGGCCATCCATGGAGCTTACGGGTTAGGACTACGAGCCCCAGATGAACTGTGAGAATGAAAGAGACATACCCGTGTATTTATACCAATATATATTTTCTATCGGTACGAAAACAGAATACTGTTAGTAATAAAAACATCTGTAGAAGCCGAATGGTTCTATCGGCACAATAAATATTACCGATAGGAATTTTTGTACATATTCTATCGGTGTGTACGTACATTGCCGATAGAATATTACTAGTTGTAGAAGGCCAACAGTTCTAAGATATTTTTGCAATATTCTACCGGTATAAACATTCATTACCGATAGAATAAAACTATTTGAAGACGAACAGTTCTAAGCAATTTTCTATATATTCTAACAGTAAAAGAATCCATTACCGATAGAATAAAAATATTTGTAGAAGGTCAACTATTCTATCGGCGAACTACATATTGCCGATAGGAATTTTTAATATACTCTGTCGGTATATTCATACAGTAGTGATAGAATAAGTCTAGTTGTTGAAGTCGACCAGTCCTATCGACGCACAACATTCTTCCGTCAGTACTTATGCATCTCTTCTAACGGCAAATATGTTCATCACCTCTAGAGTAAATCATACTATTTATTCTATCGGTAAGTTTCTTAGAAACCGATAGGGAAAATACATCCGTCGGGCTTTTATGACCGCGAGGCACATTTTCTATCGGTTTTGTGCTGTTTCGCTAATAACCGATAGAAGATAGGGGTTAGTAGACTGCATTTCTGTACTAGTGAAGGCTGCTCCTCGACCAGATGAGAAACTCAAACTAGTTCCTTTGTACCCAGATGATCCATCCAAGACAATCCGGGTCGGATCAGGCCTGGATGACAAATAGGAACTCGAGCTCATTACTTTCCTTCGAGCTAATGTAGACGTGTTTGCGTGGAAACCGTCCGACATGCCCGGTGTCCCAAGGGAGGTAATCGAGCACAGGTTAGCAATTCGACCTGGACAGCGACCAATAAAGCAAAAGCTCAGACGCTTTGCTGTTGACCGACAGGAGGCCATCCGAGAGGAGTTGGACAAGCTCCTAAAGGCCAGGTTTATTCGCGAGGTCGATCACCCGGAATGGCTTGGCTAATCCGGTCATGGTCCGCAAGTCAAATGGTAAGTGGCGCATGTGCGTCGACTACACTAGCTTCAACAGTGCCTGTCCGAAGGACGACTTTCCCCTTCCCCGTATCGACCAGCTGGTCGACTCAACTGCGGGCTGCGAACTGATGAGTTTCCTGGACGCTTACTCAGGATATCATCAAATTAGCATGGTAGAAGAAGATGAAGAGAAGACTGCCTTCATCACCCCGTTCGGCACTTACTGCTACGTCAAAATGCCATTCGGTCTCAAGAACGCAGGTTCCACGTACCAGCGCTTGATGCAAAAGACCTTTCTTTCCCAAATAGGGCGTAATCTCGAAGCATATGTAGATGACTTGGTTGTAAAAAGCACGAAGAGATTGTCTCATTTGGACAATCTCGCTGAAACCTTCTGTAATTTGAATCGCTTTGGAATAAAATTGAACTCAGAGAAATGTTCTTTCGGGGTTTCTTCAGGAAAACTTTTGGGTTTTCTTGTCTGTTCCAGAGGCATTGATGTCAATCCTGAAAAAATCAGGGCTATCGAACAGATGAGGTCTCCCTCAACCATGAAAGATGTTCAACGCCTGGCAGGTCGCATGGCGGCTTTAAGTCGGTTCATATTGCGACTAGGCGAGAGGAGACTACCTTTCTTCAAAGCCCTGCGGAAACACCACAATTTCGCATGGTCCGATGAGGCCAAAAAAGCGTTTCAGGAGGTGAAGGCATATTTATCCAGTCCACCAGTCTTGGTGTCTCCCGACAAAGGAGAACCATTACTTCTCTATTTGGCGGCCACACCGCACGCGGTCAGCGCTGTCCTGATCGCGGATAGAGAAGAAATACACAGACCCGTCTACTATGTAAGTGAGGTACTTCATGGCCCTAAGGAGCGATACCCTGAGGTCCAGAAGATACTTTACGCACTACTGATGGCTTCCCGTAAGCTATGACATTACTTTCAAGCACATAAGTTCACAGTACCCTCATCTTTTCCATTGGGGGATATTGTCCGCAATCCGGAGAAATCTGGTCGGATAGGAAAATGGGCTGTTGAGCTCGGTGCTTTCGATATCCATTTCACACCCCGCACTGCGGTTAAGTCTCAGGTCTTGGCCGACTTTGTGGTCGAATGGACCAATCCTGAGCCACCCATGCGGGAACCCGAGGAATTGGAGTGCCCCGATCACTGGACAATGTACTTCGACGGCTCCCGTAGTTTTCAACACTCGGTGGCTGGAGTTGTCTTAGTTAAGACTCAGGGCGAACAACTTAAGTTTGTCTTTCAACTACACTTTGTTGCGACCAATAATGCAGCGGAGTATGAAGGTCTTCTTGGAGGGCTACGGGCAGCAAAATTCCTCGGAGTCCGTCGATTAGTGGTGAGGGGAGACTCACAGCTGGTCGTAAACCAGGTAAACAAGTAGTACAGCACCTCTGATGAGACAATGGCTCATTACCTGGGGGAAGTGAGGAGATTGGAAAAACACTTCAGTCATTTCAAAGTCCAATACATCCCGCGAAAGGACAACATTCTCGCAGACCAATTATCCAAAATTGGGTCCTCACGTACATCCGCTCTGGCAGGAGTGTTCATCGAACACTTGGAACATCCTTCGATTATGACTTCGGTCGAGGATGATCTGGTAACAGTCTGCGTTACCAACCTCGGTCAGGAACAGGATTGGACTCATCCATTGAGAGTTTATCTTGAACATGGGACCTTGCCCGAGGACGAAACCGAAAGTGATTGGTTAATTCGAAAAGCGCGTCTATACAAGCTCATAGAAGGAGTTTTGTATAGAAAAGGTACTCAAGGAGTATTCATGCGTTGCGTATCTCAGGAGGAAGGTAAGTCCCTCTTGAAAGAAATACGTGACGGTGTATGTGGTGCGCACGCGTCATATCGGACACTGGTCGGAAAAACTTTTCGACAAGGATTCTACTGGCCTTTGGCACTCGATAATGCCAAGAATATAGTCAAGATGTGTCCTCAGTGTCAGTTTCATGTGAGACAAGTTCATCAACCGGCCTATGCGTTGCAAACCATTCCCCTCGCATGGCCCTTTGCGGTCTGGGGGATGGATATTGTCGGTCCTATACCACGAGTAGTCAATGAATACAAGTTTCTGTTTGTAGCTATTGACACATTTACAAAGTGGATTGAGGCCGAGCCGGTACGAAATATTACCGCAGCAGCAGCACAAAAGTTTTTCCATAAGAACATTGTTGCTCGATTTGGTGTTCCGAATCGTCTCATTACGGATAACGGTTCCCAGTTCGCTAGTGGTCTTTTTCTGGATTACTGCGATCAGATTGGAACCAAGGTGTGCTCTACTTCTATGGCTCATCCACAGAGCAATGGTGCCGTGGAACGTGCCAACGGGCAGATATTGCAAGGCATCAAAGAACGTGTTTTTGATCGCCTTAAGACTCGCTCGGGGGCTTGGGCGGACGAGCTCTACACCGTTCTATGGGCACTACGAACTACTTCTAGTTAAGCCACCAGTGAGACGCCCTTCCATCTGGTCTATGGGGCTGAGCCCGTATTGCTTATGGAAGTCAGTATTGGATCTATTCGGACAGATCAATTCGAACGAGTTGATCAGGCCAAACAGCGGTCACAAGATCTCATCCCCCTAGAAGAAAAGCATGATCGTGCTTTGATCAAGTCTGCGGTATATTTGCAAGCTTTGCGCAAATACCATAACAAAAGGGTGCGACCACGTAGTCTTCACGTGGGCGATCTGGTTTTACAAAAATACAAGACCAATCCAATCGCAACAAATTCTCCCCGAAATGGGAAGGCCCTTATACTGTTGTTTCGGTGCCGCGACCAGGATCTGCTCGGTTAGCGATGGAGGATGGTCGAATTTTGTCCAATACCTGGAACATCGATCAACTACGCAAGTTCTACATGTAAGTATCCAAATCCCTTTTCCTTTTCAATTAGCATGGTTTAATAAAACGACTGTGTTTTTTGTTGTTTCATGTGTCGAATATTTCCTTTTATGCCCACGTGTTACGAATTTGGCTCGGGGGCTAGTCGCTGGTGATTATATCGCCACAATGCCCTAATCGGATTCGCTGGCCGATCTCATGACCACTTCTAGACAAGACACTCCTCAATAAGCCGTTTCTAAACGCACACGGGGCTTGCTGGCATGTCCTTGGTCATCTGAGTGGCTGCCAGTTTGCAATAAGGTTAGGCATTACGTCGAGTATAATTGCTGGCCTGGTCGAATTTCCATGGTCGTTACACCCATATTTCCCCTGTGCTTATAATACTAAGTCTCCAGTATATATAATCACTGGCGGGCGCTAGGGGAGTATGGTTATAATATGAGACAACAAAGAATGCTTTTCTTTTGAATAAAACCAAAAAATTGCATGCATTGCATAAATTGTATCTGTACAGGTACAAGGTTTACATAATCCCGAGCTCGATCAAGAGTTTGTCCACGAGAGGTCTAATTTCCTCCATGATATCCTCAAGTTGTTCCTCACTCTCGATCTCTACCTCTCCTACCAGTGGATTCAGATCCAGATCTGGGCCATGGTGGAGACGAAACCGACAGAGAATGGCGGAGGCTGCTGATCGGACTCTAGTTCTGATCGCCTCTTGTTGTCGCCTGATATCTTCAGGAAGATACTCGAGGAGTGATTCCGCTTGGGCTATGACCAGTTTAGACCAGTCACTGGGGCTAAGGTCGTCTGTTGTGGTTTCGACCACATCCGCCCTTAGAAAACGGGCTACCATCTTCAGCTTTTCAAAGATGGATAGGCTCAAGTCTTTATTCGCCCTCTGGATAGAGTCAATGGTCATCTGGAGGAATACCTTCTCTTGTCCAAGCCGGTTTATTTGACCTACTTGCGCTGCAGTAAGGAGATCGTTATAAACACTTCGGATGACGAAGTTAAGTCATTCTGGTCGGAAGTTGACTTAC
Source organism: Pharus latifolius (assembly GCA_019359835.1). NCBI lineage: Eukaryota > Viridiplantae > Streptophyta > Magnoliopsida > Poales > Poaceae > Pharus > Pharus latifolius. The sequence continues at coordinate 52,440,171 of CM033324.1, read as the reverse complement.
ATGAGAGCTGTGATCACAGTTCTTTGAGCTCGGCCTCTAGATGTGAAATCGTGGTGGCTGCCCTGAGCTCTGCAATGAAAAAGACAATGGTTATAGCAAGTTTGTATTCAAGTAAACCAAAGCACTTTTTCCTTACTCCTGCAAGCAATTCTTTTCCTCTTGTATGGCCTCGATGCTTTCTACCATAGCTATCGATCTGGCCGTCATACGGGTCAGTTCCTGTGACATAGAGGGAAGTCAGTTGTAAAAATCTGAGTACATGTAACATCCTGAGTTTTGGGGTGAAAAGTTTCTTTCTTAAAAATCATGCATGCATATGTCTCTTCTAGATCAACCAAATCAGCCTCAGCTTTAATCTGTCCTAGCCCTAAAATCTCCAAAACTATCCTGTGACCTCAAGTCAAGATCTGCCTTTCCAGATTTGATCTATCAGTTATCCTAAATCTAAAAGCCTTCAGAACCCAGATTCAATTCCATCTCTAACTTCCAGATTTTTCAACTCCTTTCTGTTTTCGAAAACAGAATATCTTTTATTATCTAAATACCTTAAGTTTCGGAAATCCAGATTTAATCAAATCTTAGCCAAGTTCAGACCAGATTATTCTTGGATTATGATCAAGGGTATGCCAATACCTTAATCCAAAATGTTGGCAGCCAGATTTTACCATCTAAACCTTTTTCGCAAATCAGTCCAAGAGTATCGCAGATCAGTCCTTTTTCCAGATTTTCCAAAAGCCTAAAAAGGCAAAATGTTGCAAATCATCTCCAAATTCAAATCTGATTCAGGGAACACCTCCCAAATGCTTTTCAACACAAATTCTTCTTTTATGAGTATCTCAAAATCAAACCCTAAATCCCAGAATTCGAAATCAATTGAAATTCAGATTTCAATTACCCTAAAATACCCTATTTTCAGTTCATATCAAAAATCATCCAAACATTTCAAATTTTATCTTCAATCTGTGCCAAATCATCTGTTGAATCAAGTTTGCCAAATCAGCAGAATCAAAATCAGATCAAACCTTCCAAATCTCCAGAATTACAGATCAGTCCAAATCAAGAATTGGAAATTGCAAATGAATCCAGATTCGACCAGGCAGCTGCTGTGCACGACCAGAGATCGCCGTGGTTTCCTTGCGCCGTGTTTGCTCGCCGCCGGCCACTCCTCGCTTCGCCTGAGCTCGTGCTCACTTGAATTTGCATGTGCACACGCGTCCACGCCCCAACTATCGCCGTGGCAATGCCATTGAACAGATTGCTCCCGTGCGCGACCGTTGTCAGCAACTCTTCGCCACGTTGCTGTGCTTTGCCAGCCCTTGTCGCCACTGGCTTGCACCGCCCAACAGCATTGCGTCCCGATGAAGCAATAGTTTGATCAGCAGTCACCTCGCCTGTGCGCCGTCGCGTCACTGCTCGTCGTTGTTGCATCTGCGCCCGGCAACTCATGTCAACTGACAACAATTCAATGCTGCTTAATCCTTGCAAGCTTCGCCCTCTGCTCTATTTAAGCCACCAGTACCCTGTGTCATCTCCCCTTCACCAGGACTTAGCCAAATTTCCAAATCTCCTCACCGTCGTCTTCTTCTCCGACGAGTCCAGATTGAGGCCTCACGGTGCCAGCACGCCCTGCTGCACCTCTTACTGAATTAACAGCACTAGAAGGTATAGCTCATCTCCCTCATCGTGCTGTACCATCTAATTGAGTTATCTTGCATCCAGTCGCCGGTGATCGCCGGAAATCTCGATTGCCCTGTTCCGGCAATGCAGGCCAATTTACTTTGAATCAACTCTCGAACCTGTGAAGAAAGATGATCAGTGAGCCATTTCCAGCAAGCCTGTGCATCAAGATCTCCAGATTGAGCTTCAATCAAAGCTTTCCCCAGATTTGAGTTTCTCCAGAAACCGGCGATCGTCGCCAGGCCACACCGGCCATCCTCCGGCCAAATTGATTGTGCAGATAGCTTTCTCTTACCCTTCTATCCCTTCCCAAGCTTGGAATTGAGTTCACTTAGCCTGTATCAAAAAGCCCCAAATCTCATGTCATCTTCTCCGGCACAGTTCACCGGAAATCCTTTCTCGGCCGTTTCAGCTTCATCCACTTTGTCATTCAGGTGTGCCTCCACTTCCTGAGCATATTTGTCTTTTAGCTCGATCTCTGAAACTGCCCAGAATTCAAGTTATAGCCATGCCAAGATTTTTGTCCAGTGGCTTCACTGTGCCGTGTCGCCACCACACTTCTCCTTTGAATTTCATCACCTTCCAGCCATTTTCAGCTTTGGATCTTGTTGAATGATTTGTTCCTGTTATCAATGCCTACCTCTCAGACAAAGTGGTGCATCATTTGGAGCCCTAGATCAAAAGTTATGCCAAGCCCTAGTTTCTGGCCATGTCAAGATCAATGCCAGACTATGTCAGTCAGTGGCATTAGCCCTTTTCACTCCCTTCCAGATGTGCATTTTGGGCATAACTTTGTCTCTTAGATTCCTGAGGTTGTGATTTACATTTTCTTCTTCTATCACAACTTGATTTGAGCCCTTGAAATGCATGTTATGCTAAACCCTAGCTTTTGACACTATCTCAGTGCATGCCAGCCAATGGCATTGGCCTTGTTTACCCACTTCTGATTGTGCAATTTGAAAACCACTTTGTCCACTGAATTTGTAGAGTTATGATCTACACTTTCTTCTACTGCCACAACTTGAGATAAGCTCTCTAGCTTTCTTTGAAGTTATGTCAGAACCTTGATCCGATGTCAATCTGCTGGCATTCGCTGTTTTTGATCAAACCAGCCACAAAACTGATGTTCTTATTGTAAACTTGAGATCCTAAGAGCATCTAACATCCATTCTTAGCCAATTCCTTGAAACCCTAGAATCTTGACTCAGTTCAACTTGCAATCTCAATTATCTCTAGTATTGTTCAGTCACTCTTGTAAAGCATATCTGCATATAGATCATAAATCATTTTAATATATATAAGTAATATTTGTGTGTATTGTTTGGTTTGTCGTCGAGCAGATTCAGAACCTGAATTTGAGGACTTCACTGTTGATCCGTCATCAACTGCTGTTTCTTACGACGCGGAAGGCAAGTCATATCCTTGGTCATCTTGAACCTATATTTTAAATGTTGCTAAAACATAACCTTGAATATAGATAATATTGCATGAGAAAGATTGAGAATGGTTGATTTATGAATTGGCAGTACTAGACTGGTTATCTGTGAAATGTGAAATAAACAAGTTTTGAGCCATGAACTATTATATATGTATGTATATATTTATATTCATGAAACAAAACCCCTAGCCGTGACCAGAAAAATGGTATGGATGGCGGTAGCACTGGAGGTGCTAAACTGCGAAGGAATGCAGGCACTGAAGGTGCAGGGTTGTGGATGGTCTGGTCACTGGCATATAAGGACTAGAAGCTTGTGTTGTGCGTCTAGTGGCATGAACAACGTGCTAACCGCAAGTCTGGTATGGGACAGGCCTGAACAAGTACTTATGTGGATCGCACATGACACCCCTGCTGGAATTGTGTAGTGATGCACGTTTGGGCACGGAGGACGGCTCCCACACATATCACTGAAGGTGATCTCGCACGTTGATCCAGTAATGGAAATATATGTAGGGGTGGAAGTTAGGGTACAGCCTACCACAACTGTGTCTCGCGGAAAGCCACAGGGTCGGGGGTGAATTGTGAGTGATACATAACAAAAGTTCTTGTTATTTCCACCTTGCCGCTCACAATATGAAGTGAGTCAGGGGTCCAATCATTTTGTTATGATAGGAAAGGCTTGAAAGTGGAATATCTTGCGGGTAAATTGGTACCTCTCTGCAGAGTTAAAAATGTATTCGAATACTCCGAGCTCCCGGGTTTTATAGGAGTCTGCTGCGGTGGATTAAATCCACGGGGTGTGACACAAGTACTATTTTCTAAATAAAATGTGTTAAATCAAGATTACCCAAATGACATGTGTTGTCATGATAAAGAGTGCTGCCATGGGATGTCGTGTGTCGACGTGTCGCGGTAGTGCTATAATCTAGTTAACAAGATTATCAATGTTATATTATGAAAGGTGCTGCCATGAGATGAGGTATGAAAGAAAAAGATTATTTTATAAACATCCATAATTCTTGACTAGTCTAGGTTCATATTATCACTACTATATGTATCTACTCTTACCTATGACTTGCTGAGTACGTAAGTGCTCACCCTTGCAACCTACAAATCAGTAGATGAAGCGTTCAATGATCAAGATGAAGGCGTGGAGAACTTCTTGGATCCAGAAGGAGGAGCGTCAGTCCCATCATTGCCCTGATGTGTGTTGTTCTGCCGTCCACTTCTCTTTGTGGGTGGGTCACCTATCTTCTGCTGTGTAGATGTTATTTTGCTAAACCATGTATGCCGTGAAGGCATTGTAATCTTCTTATGTAATATCAAGGCCAGTAGGCCACACTGCTTAACTATTTTGTAAGTTACTCTGTTGCAATGTGATATACACCTGTGCTTGACTTATCCTGGGAAGTCAAGGGTATGTGTATGCTATGCATATATGGGACTAGCTGCAGCGAGCTAGGTCTCTACAGGAGTAGTCGTAGTCCCAGTTTCGGGGCGCGACAGTACACTACGCAAAACTCAGATACCATGAGGGATGTTTAACATACCTCAGTATATTCCCGGAATGACTTGTCCCTCGGGATGGTTGGAGGCCTAGACGATGGACTCGCCTCATCCCCGGCGGGAGCAGCAGATGGATACGCCTGCTGAACCTCGATTGCAGGTTTCATTACCTGCTATTGGGCCTCCGCACCCAACTCGTCCCTACCGGCCCGGATGACTTCCTGGACCGGACGGATAGAGCTTTCTTCACCGGAGGCGTCAGCACCAGCAGGAACTTCAACCCTCGAAGAGGCTACTGGAGGGTTTGGCGCTGCATCTATACGCCTAAGCAGGAAAAAGAAACTGTCAGTTTCACTGATGGGTGCCACAACCTGATCCAGAACAAACAGAACAAAATTCTTACCTTAACTGAAATCCCATTAGCTTCTAGGACTTCAAAGATGGTTCCCCAAGAGAAAGAGGACAATCGTTGTCCGTCCTGGTCTTTCTCTTCGTAAACAAGACCTTTTCTCCCTATGTATATCACCCTGTAAGCATATACATAAGGAATGATGAAGATCAGAATGGTAAGAACCCTTACCGGGGTAACCAGCTTGGTAGGCAGGGATGCACCCGAAGGTCGGGGTATCTCTTGAACCACCGGAGCTGGCACTTCGTCCGCAACTCTGAGGTTAGAAGTGGTCGCGGAATCTTGCTCCGTTATTCCCGCCCCTGTCGCCAGGAGTGGAGTACTCGCCCCCCTAGGACTCCCAAGGGTCGTAGGAGGAATTTCTTCTCCCTGTACAAGCGTGGCATGGTGAACATGCATACAGAAGAAGTTGTAAATTCAAGACCGCGAGAAATCTTACCGCGGTCGTCCCTTCGACCAAGGAGGAAGAAGTGATTCCAGTTTGTACCTGGGGTAACAGGAGGCACATGATATCTTACCGCAATTTTCTTCGCGGTAAGGGGGGTTTTGTGCGAAGAGCCTTCCCCGAGAATTTTCTTGGACTTCTTGAGGGCAGGACCCTTCGCTACAGACCTTCAAGAGACTTTCTTCACTCTCTTCATCGTCGGTTTTCCCAGGAAACCGACGTTTTCACTTGGAAACGTCGCCTCGGCAAATCTCCCCAAAAGCTATGCCATTCCGGTGCCTTTATTAGTACAAGATATACATATGACTTACGGACAGAACATAACGAGAGGTAACATACCTTTCGACGTTCCTGTTTAAGGTCATCGCCAGCATGAATCAAGCTTTGAGGGCGAGGTGATCCCTTGGGTCCCTCCACTTCAGCACTCTATGCCCTGAGGAGGTAGTTCGTCCGCTTCTCGATCTCGGACGAAGGCAAGATTGTGTCACCAGCAGACCAGTTAGCAAAGTATGACAGAAAAATGTAAGACTTCATTTGCTAAGTTACATACCGTTGTTATAGTCCAAGGTGCTATCTGCCATGGACTGTATCTCCCAAGATGGATGAGCCCTTTCGCGCAGGGGGCTCACCCGATTCTTCACGAAGTCGTGAATGATATCGCGAGCCGTTAGTCCCTGTTGGACTAAGTGAAGAATCACCTCGGCTTGCTTCATATACTCTGCATTCAGAGCAGGGAGGGAATCCAACTCGCTAGGCTTCTCTGGCCGCTAGTTCTCAAACCACAACCCGCTCTCGGATGGAGGGGTGCAGTAAAACCATTTCTGGTACCACCCATGCACGGAGTCTCGCAGGGGTGGGAAGGGATACTCTTTCTTCTCCCTTATCCGAAAGTAAATACATCCGGCAGCGTTGGCGCTTTTTGACCACGCCGAGTAGTAGAAACGTCAGAAGAGATCCACGCTGGGATACACTCCGACGAAGGCTTCACACAAGTGTTGGAAGACCGCCAAGATCAGGACCGCATTGGGGTGGAGATTCACTAACTCCAACCCGTAATGCTCCAAGATCCCCTTCAGGAACCGACTCTCAGGAAATCGGAACCCGCACCTCAAGTATTCTTCAAAAACCACCAACTCGCCCTCTTGGACGATTGGGGTTTCTTGATCCTTCCCCGCAGGTCGCCAGTTGATTAGCAATCTTGGGGGAAGAATCTCTTCTTTCTCCAGTGCCATCAAGCTCTCCTCTGTGTGATGAACCGATCGGCTCCAGGATGCCATTTTTGGAAGAGATTGTGGGGGAAAGCTGGCGACTTTGAGGGCGAGGGAAGATAGAGAACGAGGGTTTTTGTGCGGCGGAAGTTCTAAGGCTGGGGGCTGGGTGCGCGGCTTCCTCAAGAAGCTACCTCCTCCTTTTATAGGCCCGAGGGGACACTCCACTGAGGGTAACGTTCCATTTAATATTTTATTCATTTCCCATAATGGGTATTCTCTCTGGTAAACCCGCTATGTGCACCGAATCCAAAACAAAAGGTCTTCTTTGTCTCGAATTTGAGGGTTAACAATGCGTATAAAAATGTGAAGAGTTTTACAAAGGTTTTCGGAGGACATTTTCCTTCATGTTTCTTGTAAACCTTCACGAATTGCTCATAAAGATATTCTATGATTGAACTGTTGTGTACACAATTGCTCTTCGATCAGATTGCTGTATTATCGGAATCATGTCTTTGATCGGCTTCCAATTCTAGTCAAAGTGGTAGTCTGATCGAATTTTGGTTCTGACCGCGGTAATCTTCCAGATCGAACTTCATTTCTAACCGCGGCTTTGGGTCTGATCGCGGTATCAGCACTATTCACGGTATGAGGTTTTGAGTGCGTTTCTGGTCGTAATGATGGAACTCATCTGTGTATGAGTGGTCGTAGAAACACTATTTATGGCCACATTTTCACACAGAAGTAATGAAGAATCTTCATGTTATGTAAGAAAAAAGAAATCTTTATTTCTGACAATCTTTACATGCGAAAGGGATGCCAACGACCAGAGCGTCGACCTGATCCGAGAGAAGTTTACAAAGTTCTCCTAGGGACATGTTGTCATCAGTAGGATCTACACTGACGACCCCCAAGGAACTAGCAACTACTCTAAGCCTATCTACATCGTCCCTAACAAGAGATGCGCTATTATTCCTAATCAAGTCGGAGAGTTCTCGTTGTTGCTGAGCGTGATCCCTCTCCCGACGGAATTGGTGCGCCTCTTCACGGGATCTTTCAAAACATTTTGCCAGATGCAGAATCGCCGAAGACATCTCTTCGGTCTTCTTCTCGAGAGCCTCTTTTTCCCCTTGGAGAGTGTCCGAGGGGGGGAGGCAGGATCTCAGCAGGATGATCGCTGGGGGCTCCGATCTCCTACATTTGCAAATATTAGTTGCACTAATTGTAACAGTGAGCAAAAGGAGATAGAGATAATCACCTGTCCTTGCAAGTGACAGGTTGATATAGGCATCCTAGAAAGTAGATCACCCGATAAAAGTCAAGGATCATCATATGGTGGAAGTGCAACCTTCCCACCATAAGATTGCTTCCCAAACCCAAGTTGAGGGTCATCTGGTCGAGGAGGAACAGCCTTCCAACCAGAAGATTGATCACCCGAACAAAAACGGGAATCATTGGGATGAAATGGAGAAAACTGAGAAGAACGTCCCTCCAAAGGTGGAGATGAATGTTCGACCTACCAAGGTGCATGGATAGGAAGAACTAGAGGAACTGAAGGAAGAAAGAACAATGATGCGTCTTTCACCTTTGTTCTGCTGGAGGATCCCTCGTCAACCTTGGGTTTCTTCCTTGAAGGAGACAGATCTTTCGACATCTGAAAATTCTGCTCGAAAACTTCTTCATCACTCTCAATCTCGATGATGTTTTGGTCTGCCATCGAGAAGTGTATGAAAGGGAAAGGAAGATGTTTTTGGAAGAAACTTAGCCGGGAAGAGGAATTGTGAAGCTTTGGAATCCGAAGGCTTCGGTATTTATAGCTGCCAGGGTGACGGTTCAGTTTCCGAATGCCTCGAGTTTTTAAAGCATTTACAATTTTACCTCTGGTTAAAAAACGTTTCAACGGTGCCATCATTACCCGTCACGTATTACCCAGAGCCTGTCTCGGGGAACCAACCACCACACTTAGTGCGCCACTAAGTGGAGGATTTGAAGCGTCGGGTTAAGTGTCCGATGTAAGTCTTAAAATTTGAAGTTAACACATCAATTCGTTCTCTTCAAATTTGGGGGCTAGCTGATGAGGATTGATACCCGAGCCAGTTCAAATAAATACACGGCTGGTTCAGGACAGATTCGAACCAGACAAGCGCCTGGTGGTGCGAACTCAAGTCATTCCGAGAAGCACAGGTATGAGGTCACAGGTTTTACGATCAGACCGTAGCTAGTGCGCGGTCAGGAGGTCGTGTGCCATACGCGGACGGGAGACTGCAGATGGTGCGCGGTCAGAATATCTTCGACAAGGGGACACGGGATTGATCTTCCCTTATAACGGGGATATCCCATGTATCTCAAATATTCTTCCACGTACGGAGACAACCGTCAGGAGGTTAATACATGCGGTTATCTATAAATAACACGTGTTAAACCTGCGAGGGAGTTAGGAGCGGTTGCCGAAACCGCATCCAAGGAACTGTTTGATGCCGTTGCAACTTGGCATCCTTTCGACCAGTATAAAGGGATAGCCCAATGCATCAAACAGGGGGATGAGAACAATCGAACGATCGACCAACCAGAAGACAGTAGTCTAAGTTAGATAGCCTTCACAAGCCTTCCAAGCTTTGTCTTGTATAAACACATAGGAAAAATCTTCGCTTGTGAAGATCTTTTCCGTAACTCTGTAAATCCTTTTACCGTACATAGTGAAATCCCAACAGGACGTATGGCTATGACTCCCACCATCGAGGGCCCGAACCTGTATAAACCTCTTTGTGCTCAAGTTCTCTTTGATTCATCATACCTTCCCGGAGGGACACCCTAAAAGGTCTCACAACCTACAAATTCTGCATAATTTCAGCTAAGGACCTCGAGTCCGAATCGTCGACATTTTCATCTAATGGTTACTTTCACACCTAAACTAGGAAGGTTGTTCCTAGTAGAAATACCCCATGTATTCCAACTATTGGAAGTACTTTTGATCAAACCATTTCAGCTATATGCCAGTGTAGCAAGACTGCTTGAGTGTTCCTCTACATTTGCTCTTGTTACTTCTCTTGGATTCGCGAGAAGGATCCTTCCGGGTCCCCCTAGTCCGTGCTCTATGATTCCAACCGTTTTTGTGTGGATTAGTCCCGGATTGTGGTTCTACGATTGTTCGGACAGTGGGTCGGAGTTAAAGTCAGAGAGACAATCACAAAGCTATGTTATTTCTTCAACGCAATATCTTGCAAGGTAAGTACGTGCACTCCTACTATAAGTTAATTAGCTCCATTTGTGGAGCTTAATTAGAAGATTTTTTTGATATGAGTATTTGGCGCAACTATGTTCTCGCAGGTATTTGATCTGGATGGACTGGATGCTTTGCAGCGCGACGTGGTTACAACTCTTTGTCAGCTCGAGATGTATTTCTCTCCACCCTTTTTTGGTGTTATGGTCCATCTGATTGTTTACCTTATCAGAGAAATTAAGTTTTGTGGACCCATGTGCCTGCGCTATATGTATCCATTTGTGAGATTTATGGGTGTATTGAAGGGATACGTAAGGACTCGTCGTTGACCCGAGGGGAGTATCATGGAAGGTTATGCCGCCGAGGAGGTGATTGAATTTTGCACATATTATATGGCCGGGGTTGACCCAATTGGCGTTCCTAAGTCCCGACATGAGGGCAGGCTTCAGGGCATCGAAACGATTGGATTCAAAGCTATCGTCCCCGTCCGTGATGTGTACGCGAAATCACATTTTTGGGTCTTACAACACATGATGGAGGTCGAGCCATACATACACGAGCATAAGGCAATGTTACGGTCACAGAATCCTTCGAAGCCAGGGATTTGGGTCACTAGAGAACATAACAGGAAATTTGCTAGGTGGATCCAAGAAAGAGTCATGCGAGCTGCCGAGGGCTTCATAAGTGAAACTGTGACATGGTTGGCTAGAAGCCCAAGATTCACTGTAGGGACTTGGCAGGATTACGGCATCAACGGGTATTCATTTTACACAAGCTCAAGATGCCAAGAGCAGTACGCAATGTAGTGAAGTGACACTATTTGCTATTTCCAAGGATGCCAGGGCAGTAAGGGCGCTGAACTCATATTACAGTGTTATTGAAGAAATATGGGAGCTCGATTACGGATTATTTAAGATTCCCTTGTTTCAATGCGAATGGGTCGAAATCTCTCGAGGTGTTAAAGTTGACAATTATGGGTTTACTGTCGTCGATCTCGATAGAGTCAGACACCAAGACGATCCACTCATACTTGCAAAGCAAGCCACACAAGTATTCTACATTGTTGACCCGGCCAATCCAAAGTTGCACGTTGTCCTCCACAACAAGAGATGTATTGTTGGGGTCGAAGACGTTGTCGACAAAGAGGAGTATAACCAGTTCGATGAAATACCTCTGTTTTTAGAGGGCATTCAATCTATCCCTACTGAAGATATCAATAAAACAACGTACCTGCAAGATGATCACAAAGAAGGATTATGGGTTGAGAACCATTCATGACTATTTTCTAATTGAAGGAAAAATGCCAGGCAAACAACCCACAAGTTGTGCAACAAGGCGAGGAACTTATTATTAATACATCAGGCAATACATTTTTGTTTAGAACTTCATGATAAGCTAGTTCACAGCATTAATATATCTCAATTTTAGTCCACAGCATGAGTTCTAACATGTACAGTACCCATATATTCTAAGAACTTAATTCTTCCCTTCAAATTTTCTTGCCAAAATCCATTGCAGTCTTTTGCTTCTTCAACAGGCCTGAAACATCATTTTCCAATGCTCTGCCCACTTCAAAAATTAAGCTCTGGAAAAAATTTACTTGTTCTAATGGTATTTTGTGGTCGTACTGTTAGAAAAGGTGCGCAACTCTGACAGAATTTTCTCAAACTACCATGAGAAAAGTCACATACATAGTCTGACGATATTCTTGGGTTGTACCGTTAGCAAAAAACCAATTAGTCTGACAGTATTTCTTGTTTGTACCATTAGAAAAGGCCCTCACTACTTTATTAAACTTCGCCTGAGAGTTTCCCTCCAGTCGAACCGTTCCAACTTACATCATTGTGTCTCTTTGAGCTCGAAAACCCCTACCCTCACCGGCGACCACTTCCTCACTTCCGCACCATGATCGTTGCCTGGATTACGGTTCGCCACTGCAGCCAGTTCTTATTTCTGTCCATCGCCGGCCGCCACTCCGTTCTACACCGCCTCTCCATCACCACAACCGATCGCCATAAAATACCCTAGTTCGTCGTTCTTTTTCCAGCATCTTCCTTATTTGAAGTTTGTGTTTTTTACACTATGGTTCGCTATTTTTCTCTGCTCATCTTTTGGATTTGAACTAGGGTTTGCTATTGTGTAGGATTTACTAAACTCCGCAGGCATTGTTGATTTAAACTAGGGTTTACACAATAGGTTTCAGTGCTGTAATGAACCTATTTTGAGATTTGAAATTATCTATACTGCTGTATGTGTGATCATTTGTATCCAATTGCCATATACTATACTTTATATATTGGAGGTGTTCATAAATATCTTCTATCGGTATCTCATGTCTTAGCCGATAGAAAAAATTGTTATCTTCTATCGATAGCTCATGTGTTTACCGATAGAAAAAATTGCTGAACCCTTCAACAATTTTTGACCTTTTAGTACTATTTTCTTTTGGCATCCCTTTAGCAACCTGATTAGTCTCCAATCCTCAACTGAGTTATAGAACTCCAAGAAGAATTAATTGCCATGTGTTGCTTTCTTCCTATGAAAATGTCTAGATGAAAATGCTCAGAAATATGTTCTAACGGTAGTCCATGTTTGTACCGTTAGAAGAAAGCTTATCTTCTCTCAGTAGTTGATGTGTTTACCGATAGAACAAATATTAAAAATACGTCCTTTTGCTTTGTAATACTATTTTCTTTTGACAACCTTTTCAGCAATCCTAATTAGAACTAATCCTCAACTAATGAAGTTATACAGCTCCTCCCTGAAGAATTAATTCCCATATATGTTGTCTTATGCCTATGACAATGTCTAGAGCAAAAGTACACATTTCCTTCTGATGAGGACATCATTGCTATCGGTCCTACAACTTCTATTGCTCCTCACCGATCAATAGGATCGATCACTAGAGCACGCGCACGTCAACTTAATTGTCAGGTAAATTCATTTATTGGAATACATTCATATACTTTGAACTCGATGCTGCCTGATGCGTGTGATCTTATTCTTATCAAGAACCTCGGTGTTGCTTTGGACGACCGAACGGATCGATGGGGTTGCTGCTCGACCAACTGATTGGGATAACAATGCTGCTGCCTGACCGTCGATCATTCCATAATTATCTAGGTTTATTTTAGTTATGTTATGGTGCTGCGTCACCTTTTGGTTGGGTCAAGGCCCATATATCGAGTTAGAGTCTGAGTAAGGAAAGAGTCCATGTCGGTTTCAGGTTTCCTTATCTGACCACTGACCTCTTTTACCTCCTCTTTATAATCTGACCGAACAATTAGGGTTCCGTGAGTTTTGTTTAGTTATAGTCTTTCCTTTGTGAAGCTATTGAGATATTCTTCTTGGTCGGCTAGATCAACATCAATATCTGTAATCAGAACCCCAATTCTTTTTCGTAATTCAATCTATATTTACAATTTCAAATTGCTTGTTTATCTTGTTCTTGCTTGTTCTTCGATCGCTTGCAGGAATAGATCTTCGTGATCAAGTCGATCGTGCTTCTAGTTCGGTCGATAACAATCCGAAGTTGGTTCAGCGATTGCCAGGGCGTATCAGTCGTGTACGGTTGGTAGCCGGATCGTGAGAGTCGTCTTCACAAATCGATAGTTGTTGTTCTCATCGAAAGATCAGACCACCCCATGTCCCATCATTTGGTATCAAAGCGAGGTTGATCGGTGAGAATATCCTACCTTTTTTTGAGTGCTGTCTTATACCGAAAAGTCCACAAAAAAATTAGGGTTAGATCATCCTTGTCCAAACCAATTTGCGCCTGCAATATCTTTTTGGTTTTTGCTTGGTTGAATCTTTGCTGCATCGTCATGTCGAGTTGCTGGTCTTAGCACGTAACCTTTAGAGTTTCAAGTTGAGATCACGCCTTCGCTTACGCCGCTGCAACACCTGCCCACCTGCTGTTGCATCCATCTACCTTGCATCTGGGTGTGTCGGAAAAGAAAGGGGAATCCGATTCCTAGTTGGTTTCGGATTGGTAAGAAGAAGGAAATCAATTTTGTATCTGCTTCGGAAAACCAGCCACCGATTTCTTGTCGGTTCCAAAAAAAAAAGTTGTTAACTCAGAAAGAAAAAGAATAAAAAAAATCCGAGAAGAATCAAAATTTTCAATTGTGACCAGTGTTGAGAGAGAGATATATATACTTTTAATTACCGATTTACCCCTGCAATTCTCCACTTTTTCGACCATTGTGCCATATCGTCGCCACAGCCTCCCCACAGCCATTCGTGAACTTTGCTAACTTGCTGCTGCCGACGTCAAAAAAAAAAGAACAGAAAAATCTTAGCTTTTTACCTTTTTGCCCTCAGTCGCGTGACTAGTACTTTGAGCAACTTTTCAACTTTGCATTCTCTGGACTGATCATTTCTAACCTTTGCTACATACTTGAGCTTGTCCAAGCTACACTTTCTACCAACGTACAGGTAACGATCACTTGCAATCACTTTATCCAATCTTTGGAGCGTTCGAGACCGTTACTAGTAGCCGATCACCACCTGCTGCTTGGTAAGAATCGGTAAGAGCTTGATACGAAGCGGTAAGAGCTTGATAAGAAGCTTGACTGTGAGAGAGTTTGAGCCACCTACACCTAGTACTTGATAGGAATATATCACTGTGATTTTGTTTCTTTGTTTGCTACTAACCATGTTAGGATTGGATCATAAAAACGAGGAGGACGAAGGCCTAGTACTTACACCTCATACGAAGGGCATCGTACAACACTTCAACCGCTTACTGAATATGCATACTGAGCTATCGAAGGGATTCTAGACCACAATAACCAACCGCTTACTGAATACGCATACTCGAGTGGAGCAATTGGAGAAGAAAGGAGCATCGGTTGCCCCGGCTGTTGCCCCTATTGCTACTACTGCCAATGATGTACCTCGACGCCGAACATGGGATGATGAGGTCGAAGATGATTTCAATGCCGAAGGAAATCAATATGCTACTGATACGGAGTCCGATGGAGGATTCAATACCAACAATGATCGTGATCATCGATGTCTTCGTTTCAATCGCCATGGTATGAGAAGAATTCCACCACGAGAGGTGCGTGGTCATGATGACTCATTCGGTAAGCTTAAATTGACTATACCTTCATTCACTGGAAAGTATGACCCTGATGCCTATCTCACTTGGGAGTTAGCTATAGAACAAAAATTTGCTTGCTTTGAAGTTTCTGAAGATAAGAAAGTTAGGGTTGCTACTAGCGAGTTTACTGAATTTGCATCTATTTGGTGGAGTGAATATTGTCGTAATAACTAGAACATACCTAGAACTTGGAATGCTTTGAAGAGAGTCATGAGACATAGATTTGTGCCTTCATATTATGCTCGTGATTTGCTGAATAAATTGCAACGTTTGAACCAAAGTAGTAATTCTGTAGAGGATTATTATCAAGAGCTGCAAACTGGTATGTTATGTTGTGGTTTAGAAGAAATTGTGAAGCTAAAATGGCTAGATTTTTGGGAGGTTTGAACCGAGACATTCAGGACATTCTTGACTATAAAGAATACAACTCTATCACTCGTTTGTTTCATCTTGTTTGTAAGGTAGAGAGAGAAGTACAAGGACAGAAGTTGAGGCCAAGAGGGAGTTTTGGAGGTGCTCAACTGAAAGCTCCATACAACACATCGAGCCGAGCACCTGCACCGAGTTTCTCTAGCAGCAACCGACGTCCTAGTGCTTCCACAATACCTTCACGAGTGACCGAGACGAGTAAGAGTATAGTCCCAGCCCCCGCACAAAGTTCGTCATCGATTGCTTCTTCCGGAAGAGCACAAGAAACACAATGCCACCATTGTAAGGGATTCGGTCTTATCATGCGTGATTGCCCCAGCCAGTGAGCCCTACTCATAAAGGATGATGGTGAGTACACTTCAGCTAGTGATATTGAAGAAGAATATGCTATGCTTGCAACTAACCATGCAGGTGAAGGGCAACAAGCTGAACATGAACAATATGGTGCTGAAATTAATGATCGATATTTGAGAATCATTGTGAAGTGTGTGCTTAGTGCACAATGGAGTGTGTGCTTAGTGCCATCAACAGCCAGACTTGTGGGAATGTGGGTTTTATGTGCTGCGGTACATGTATTACCTAGTCAAGACAAACTTTGCCCAATTCCCCCAGGTAAGCATCTTAGCTAACTCAAATTTGAAAATTGGATGTCACGTTCAAAACTAGGAAGTTAATTACTAAGTATTCGCACATGCTTGCAGACCGCCATGTCTAAAGACAAATACAAAAATGCAAAGTAGAGAGCTACGACAAATCTAGGCTCAATATGTTATGGAAGAAGTTGCGCGAAACGAACCGCCATGAAAAGCTTGGCTCACTTTTCTCTTTTTTGCGTACTCTCTGTGAATAACTTGTTGATTTGCATATGTTTCTCTAGAGCCAAGTAGCCATAGTTGTAAAATTGCTCGAGTGGTTACATGGTGTGCATAGATTTTTTATAGTCTTATTGATTAGTATTTGTATGCAATAATTGGAATAACTGTCCATTGGTCAATATTTGTATTGGTTTGATATATGTGAATAAATTGAATGTAAATAAATGTGAATAACTGTCTAATGTGTCAATCTGATCAATGTGTGTATTGTGTATCCAAGCTTTTCTAATGGCTAAAATAGCAAATAGAGTTAGAAAACAATAACATTTTCTAACGGTATACTCTTAATTCACCGTTAGAAGAGTGTAAGTTTTTCTGATGGTAAACTGCTGAACAACCGTGAGAATACTATATTTTTTCTAACAGTATACTCTTAATTCACCGTTAGAAGAGTGTAAGTTTTTCTGACGGTAAACTACTGAACAACCATGAGAATACTATCTTTTTTTCTAACAGTATACTCTTAATTAACCGTTAGAAGAGTGTAAGTTTTTCTGACGGTAAACTACTAAACTACTGTGAGAATACAATTTTTTGGTCTATCGGTATACTCTAAATTAACCGCTAGAAGAGTGTAAGTTTTTTTGATGGTAAACTACTAAACAACTGTGAGAATACTATTTTTTTCTAACGGATAGTTCTAGTTTACCGTTAGACTAGAACGGTTTTTCTATCGGTTATTTTGGAAAATGCCGTTAGAATAGGACATTTTTTCTAACGGTTATTTACCGTTAGAAAATGTCTTGTCTTGTGCTATCGTGTCTATCTCTAATGGTACAAAAATCATTAGTAAAAGTGTATTTTTTACCATTAGAAGAAAGCTTTTCTGTACTAGTGATTCCACCATTTCAATCCAATCTGGTTATGGAGGACTCTCTTTTGACTCAAAGCACTCTTAATTAAATTTTATACTTTTATTTCAAGGCTTGGTCATGCTGGTTCAACTTAAACTCAGTATATATGTAAATGGTATTATCTAGTAGCCTAAGGTGGTATTCATAATTCATGCAGTATGATTTATAATCAAGGAAATGTTATAAGCAACGCATTTCAAATATGGGTTCAAGATGTTCAAGAATATGACTTGTCTTCCGCGTAGTAGGTGTCAGCTGTCGATGATGGTTCTGCTGCAGTGTCCTCGAACTCAGGCTCATAACCTAATCGACAATCAATTCAGCCATCATTCAATTAATAAATTTATTATAATTACAAACATCTCCATGCATGATATGCAGTTCAAAATGCGATGTCTGGGAGGGTTGATGTCTTGTTCATCGTGGATGAGATCTAATTTATAGTGAAAATAGCTAAGCGAGAGGTGATTATGATCACTGATGAGTCCTAGAGATGTTTAAAGATTCATTTGACATAATGCGACGTTTAGGACATGAAGGATTTACTGAAAATTGACGAATGTCAGTTGGCTGACATTCAGTTTGCGACCTGACAATGTCAGTGGTCGACATTGGGCTCGTTCTCCATATTTTCAGTGGTCGCAACAAAAATGGATCGTGTCAACTTGTGTATAACTACTAGGTGTACTTCCCAAACAAAGTAAATTTTACAAAAATACCCTAGAAAGTTGGAATTTTGCAGTTTAGTCGCTGCACAGTGTTTGGACAATACTGGAACTGGTCAGTGCACTGTCTGGATTTAGGGCTTCGGTATCTGGGCGTTCTAGACCAGCTTGGCTTCGCCAACTTAGTCCTGGAGGTAGGCGTGGTCAAGATGATGTTGGTGTGAAGACTCGAGGTTTGCTGAGTAATCACGGCTCGTCGGCGTGTGGTCGGAGCTGGAAGAGAAGGCGGTTTTGTGTATTTGCATAATACAACAATGCAGTGCAATTAGTTGATAGGACACCATCTAAAGAGCAAAAGGAATGTAATGGTCAAGTAAAATTGATCTGGATCGCGGCGTGCCATGCCATTAGCGTGAGCCCGTCGATGACAGCGCGCGAAGAAACTTGAAACTTTAATTCGGGAACAATTTTAAATTGTGATTGAACAGAAGTGTTTCTTGTGATGCGAGGAACATTTCTTGCTACTAACTCGAATCCTAAAACAATTTCTGGGAAAAATGGCAATCGCCGGCGTCACGGTTCGCCAGAACTCAATTACTCACTTGAGTGAGTAGATGAGGAGGTATGGAATGAGGTTGATACATTCGGGAATGGGTTTATGAAACTGAGGCTCGGGACTTCGTCTTCTTCCTCGGGCTACCAAGCGAACAGTGATGACACTTAAGAACTTGGGTGAGGAAGTGAAAGATTTCACTGGAGTTCTGTGGATTTGTAGCAGTGTGAGTGAGAACAATGTAGTGAAGGCTTTTTATACCACTGGCCGGAGATTGTAAGGTGTGTTCGTGGTACTTGTGCCACTACTGCATTGGGATAGAAGTGACTGTGGCGAGAGGAGCTGCTGTGAGGTGACGACCTGTAGAGAGAGAGAGAGAGCGCTCTTGAGCTTGGCATAGTGACTGTCGGGTGCACTGGTACTTGGGCCAGCCTTTAGAATGGATGGAGAAGACGAAGGGGGGCCGAGGTGTCGTCGTGGTGCCAAACTCCTGAAACTATCGTCGTTGCCGTCTGCTCCAGAGTGAGCGCGTGCGTGGTTACTGTTTTATTGCTGCTGCAGCCGAATTGATTTGGTGTATGTGTGGTAGTGTGATTTAGCAAGAAATTGACCAGAGTGTACACTGCTTTGGGCTTGAGGTGGTCGAAATCGGCCGGTGGCAGTAAAGAAAAATCAGAAAACTGAACTCGGCATTAACTAAATTACTGTTTTAAAATTTCTGAAAATTGTTCTAACTGAAATGTAATTCTGAGAACTACCTGGACTGAGAATTATCACTCGTATGATGAGTATCTTGGGGAGTGCTTGCCATTAATGGTAAGATGGACCTCCTTGTTCTTCACCCAAAACTAGCTGAAATCTCTTTAGCAGCCATGCTAAGAGTTCCTGCTAGATTTGCAGTGAACTGTGCGAATCCTGGGATCTGATTGAGTCCAGTTGGGGATTCGCGTAGTTGTTGAACAACATTTTCAAGCTGCTGTGCTGCTGAATTTGGTTGTTGTGGAGGTCTATCTCCTTTTGCCAGATCAAAAGGAGGATGAGGTGGACCAGCATCTCCCACAATTGAAGTATCTAGTTCTCCGGGTGGTCGTGAAACATCCTCGACCTCATTAGTGGTTGTGCTTGGAGGCATATGTTGACCAGAATTTCTTCCATATTGCAACTGTGGTCATCGTGAGGATGATCATCGGAGGGACGGTTTGTTGGGTCTGTAGCATGATTATAATCATCTCCATCACTAGCACCTACTTTGTGAGGACCGAAACTTGTAGATACAAAATGATCTAAGCCATCTGCAAGTCCAACCTTCCGTTGACTTGAATCATTAGTGGTTGTTAAAGTTTGATCAATGCCTACCAGATGGGATTTGGAATCACCACCGGCTAGGATCAAATCATTTGGATCCTATAAGATTTCGTCTTCACCAAGGGAGAAGTTAAAATCATCCTCAGGACCACCAAAATCAAGCTTAAAATTGTTTTCCTCGTCAAAGCAAGGTGATGAACCCATCATCGTGTCTTTACAAGGGTTCTCAGATTAAATTGAAAGCAAAGATCTAGGACAAGTTAATAAAGAGATAGCTCTTCACCGAAAACATGTGATTAGTTGAGCTCGTTGAGGGAAAAAGATGAAAATTCGCATCGAACTATCTCCCCACGATCGGCGCCGGTTATCGATGATCAAGCAAAGACCGTTGATCTTACAAGAGTGATGGTTTGAATAAAATGAAGTATGGTGGTTGATCAGATGAAGAATCAAACAGGAGATGAAATTTTATATAGATTTGGGCCCTCAAAGATGAGTAATAATCCTACTTCATATGCATGTAATCACTCAAGAAAATGAATGTTTACAAAAGAATGATTTTACAAATTCTCTTTATCCAAGAAAATTAATTTGTGTCTCTCATCCCTCCCCCTCTAATCGACACAATCTGTTCCTCTTTAATAGTGGTCGATGAGCAATTATTGTATGTCAGTAAGTAGAAGAATTGCTTCGACGATTATTGAAGAACTGCTTGACGGTTACTTGCGGTTTCCACACATAAACTGCCTTGGAGTCGTTTATGTGTATTGGTTAGGGGGTCTGCCTCCTAAAATTCAATGAGGGTTTTGTGTTTTCTATTTTTGACCAAGTCTGGTCATGTATTCGACCAAACCTAGACTTAGTCAAATGGGAAGCTTAGGACAGGGCTAAGCTGCCTGGTCGAATCAATAGCTTAGAGCTGGTCGAAGCTATTATTTGACATTTAGGATAATGCATAAAAGTTTATATTATCTAAGTACAAGAATTAAATGAATGTCTTAATCCTGATCACTATGTTACTACATAAATTTTGAAAGTATCATAATGCTTAAAAAATCAGATGGAGATGTAAAGATGGGTCTTCAGTGGCAAGACCACTGAATTGATTTTGCTCTACAAGATTCAAAAGAGGGAGAATAGGGGTATTAAGAAGAGGGATTTCCCAAGGATCTAAAACCCCAATCCCTTGCAAGTTTTATTTCGAAGTTGTTAGTGTCAATTGCTGGTCTTAGAATACTTGACTGCAACCCTCCAGTGGACGGGGTTGTGTAATTCTTGAGTTTCTTTTGATCTTCCATTGTTGTTGGTTCATCGTCTGCTACAAGGTTCTTACATGAGTTTTCCTCCAATCGTTTCTGTCTAGCCTCATACCGTCGTTGGCGATCAGACTTGACATGTTCATTGTCTGAATTTCTCATCATGCACTACTTCCATGAAAGGTTAGTGGTGCACAGAAAGAAAAAGGAAAAGAAAAATTGAAATAAAGATTGAGAAGTGAGATTGATTAGATTACCATAGTCTAACCCAAAAGATGAATTACCATTGCTCCCTGACAATAGCGCAAAAAACTTGACACGCCCAAAAATGGTCTGTTTGAGTAACAACCACAACTGAACAGTTGGACATTGAACACTTGAGGTCAAATCCATGAGGAACAAGCGTATTCATCTTCAGATTAAGAAATTGCCAACTAAATCAGAGCAAATTACGGTTTTGAAAACTACAACTAAATTCTATGAAAACTAGGGTTTTAGTAGGCGAAAAGATTGTAAGTTATGATAACTAGGGTACTAATAACAAGAAGCGATGAAATTAGAGTTTTAGAAACCATAGATAGAAATATAGGGTTTTAGGAATTTCATAACCAGCGCGTGTAATTTCCAACAAAGGTTAATAGATGTCAACTTAAATTTAAAGGTTTTCCAAGACAAATTAAGTGATCAGTACGGTCGTTGGTCAACAATCAGAGGATCGTTTCTGCGGGTCAGTTTGGAAAGAGCCTTTCTCTTGTTCTTAAGTTTCATGTTCGAGCACAGTTACTCGATCGAAAGAACTTAAGAACCCCTAAATTCTACATTAGAGCGCAACTGATGCATCTTGCTCAGTCGAAGAAATTAGAGTTTAGAAAAACAAAACACAAGAAATTGAGACGCAATTTGAAACAAAGCCAAAGTTGAAATTGCACTATCCGGATTAGGTCATCCCTAACTCTAGAGGAAAATTTACTTGCGAAAAGCCATAAAAACAGAGGAATAGCAAAGAACTAAGGAAAACTTAGTGAATTGCAAAACATAATAAGAACATGTTGTTGCATCTAGGTCTTCATGCCTAACCCTAATTTTGATGATTAATGAAAACTAAGTGTTTCAGACTGACTGTGCTTTTTGAGATTGTTTGATACAGAGCTCCATTGGGAAGATATGCGAGATGAACAAGACGAACCCAACGAAAAAGAAATAAAAGCACAAGTCGCATGGAATAAAATCGATACGCAAGTCGCAAAAACGCAAAAGACCTAAGGTAATATTGTTTTTCTTTTTACCGATCTCGGTGTTTGGAGTTGATCGGTTTAGGAAAATTATTTTAAGTTTTAACCGTACTATAAAGAAGGGTTGCAAAAGTCATCTCTACATTTCCAACATAAACTGAGAAACTTAGGTCATTGCATTGCATTCTTTTTTATTGATTTGATTGGAATTTGTTTTTGAAAGATTTGGATTTTCAGTTGAGTTTTTGACAGCAGAAGAGTTTTTCAAATTTCTAGAAAGATCTAAGCAGATCTAGTTTTTGCTTCTGTTAAGAAAAATGTATCCCTTAAAATTATCTTTCAAACGATCTATTAAACACCTCTTTTGGTTTTCTGGATTTAAAGTTATAGATGTTTTTGTTCAGGCTGACTGTCAGTTTGCTGAACTGACTGTCAGTTTGAATGTCAGTTTGTGTTAACTGACAATTGTCTAGAGAGTGTTTTTTTTGGGCCAAAACTTTTTTACTAAACTGACTGTCAGTTTGCCCATACTGACTGTCAGTTGGGGTTTCGACCACAGTTGTTTTTATCTGAGTTTTCTTTTAAACTGGTCGATGTTTTGGTCGAATTGACTGTCAGTTTGGGGTTTCAAGTTTCCTTATACGACCACAAACGGCTAGCTTTTTTTTATCTGTAAATTTTGTCGGCCGTTGTGTACGTAACTAACTGTCAGTTTGTGTTGCTGATTTTCAGCCCTAGCTCCAATGGTTCTTTTGATCCTTGAGGCTATAAATAGGGGTTTTGGGCATGTGTTTTATACAACAAGCAGCCTTGCATTCTTATACAGTCTTGAGCTTTAGTTTTCTACACAAAAACTTGATCTGTTGATCAAGTCGAGTGTTTTCTGATCCACCGAGGGTTCCAGTTCATTGCATTTGCATACTTGTAGTTTCTCGGTGCGTGTTTAGAGGTCTAGAGAAGATTTTGCTGCCTATTACTCTTGGTGAGCGCTCTCACCTAGACGGTTTGGTGGTGTGGCTGTTGACCTCTCCAATTTTGAGATTGTTGGAGAGGCTCGGCAAAGTTGTACAAGGCATCGGTGCTCGCCTTTCCGGAGTGGACAAGGAGCAACCAATAGTGGATAATATCCTTCGTGGGTATTGAGGTAAAACTCAATTGACTTGAGTGCCTCAACGAGGATTAGTGGAGACTGGGCGAGTCTCCGATACCTCAGAAAAAATCGATTGTGTTTGTCTTCTCCTCTTTGTTGTTTAATTGTTATTTGATCTTTTGCATTCTTTGTTATTTATTTAAAAGTTTTAAAGCCTCCTATTCACCCCCCCCTCTAGTTGGTATTCTTGATCCTACACATGTCGTCCATGTCAGCTTACAAATTGATGAAGAATCAAGAACTAGACAAAAACATGAAATAAATAGTGGTGGGCTAAAACTAAACTAAACTAATGATTAACTAATTAAAATTTGATGATAATCTAGCCAAAAGCCTCTCTATTTATATACAGAAGTCCTAAGTTAATACGTATAAGACTCATGACGTGAATTGCAGAAGAAACAGACTTAGAATCTGTCGTGGTATTGAAAATACCCCGGCAGGTTTATGACGTGCGTAACACGTGTTCCGCAACGCAGGCTGACCGTATGACGTGTCACCCCGTGTTGGGAAATTTCAGAGATTGACACAAGGGCTTATACAGGTTCGGGCGTCAGTGGAGACCCTAGTCCTGTCGACGTGCTCCCGACACGAGTCGGCTAGGGGAGCTCTCTCGCAGGGAGAGTGCTCCTAAGCACGCCTTTTGGTTTTTTTGTATTGGATGCAAATGAATTAGTCTTAGGTTACAAGAGGGGTTACAAGGGTATATATAGACCCCAAAAAACGCAAATTACAAAACCGCCCCAGCTAAAGCCGTCGGATCGAGGGCGTTGCGGTCTTTTTGCACGGTGTGAGGCTTGGATCATTGACATGTGGCCACTCCAATTCTCGAGGGACCTCTCGGGTAAGTAGGGCCCCTTACCCGGGACCAAGCCCAGGGAAGAGAGGTCCTCATACCTGGGACCAAGTCCGGGGAAGGGAGGGCCCCTTACCAGGAGAGAGGGCCCCTTACCCAGAGCCACGTCCGGGAAAGAGAGGTCCCCTTACCCGGGACCAAGTTCGGGGAAGGGAGGGCCCCTTACCCGGAGCCACGTCCGAGGTAGAGAGTTCCCCTTACCCTGGACCAAGTCCGGGGAAGAGAGGGCCCCTTACCTGGAGCCACGTCCAGGGAAGAGGGCCCCTTACCCGGAGCCACCTCTGGGGAAGGGCCCCTTACTCGGGACCAAGTCCGGAGAAGAGAGGGCCCCTTACCCGGAGCCAAGTACGGGGAAGAGAGGTCCCCTTACCTAGGACCAAGTTCGGGGGAGAGAGGGCCCCTTACCCGGAGCCACGTCCGAGGAAGAGAGGGCCCCTTACCCAGAGCCTCGTCCGGGGAGGAGAGGACCTCTTACCTGGGACCACGTCCGGGGGAGGTGGCCCCCTTACCCGGGGCTACTTTACTCGGCGGGACTTCATTTTCCCCCAACATCAGCCCCCCGCGCCCTCGAGGGGACTTCGTGGCGTCGAAGCGTGCGCCTCCATGCCTTATCCGCGGAACTTAGGTAGCTTCCCCCGGTAAGGGGACATAGGGCGGCGCTTTTAAACGAACTTGGGAGACACTTCGTTATCCGTGCGCCGTCCCAAATGCAATTCCCCGATTCGGCGCGAGAAACAAGGCGCCGTCCATTTTCTATAAATATGGGGGTACGTCACAAGTACCTCACTTCCACTTCCCAAATCTCCAGCACTTCTCTCCCGGTAGCGCTAGAGCTCTCCCGGTAACAGATCCTTTTCCGGGTAGCACTAGGTCCCTCGGTAACAGATCCATTCCCGGTAGCGTCAAGGCTCCCGGTAACAGATCCATTCCCGGTAGCACTAGGTCTCCCGGTAGTAGATCCATTCCCGGTAGCGTCAAGGCTCTCGGTAACTGATCCATTCCCGGGAGCACGAGATGGCTTCAAAGGTGCGAGGAAAGGCGGCAGTGATGTCTCCCGAGAAGCTCACATCCAATTTCCTGGGGGTCTCCAAGTTTACCTCCCAGGACTCGGCAGCCCTTGTAGCTCGAAGGGTTTTCGCCGAAGGGAACATCCGTGTCCAGGGGGAGGAGGTCGTTCCCCGCCCCCGGGAAGGGGTGGTTGTCGCCTTCGAGGCGTTCGTCGACGCAGGTCTCCGGCTCCCGTTACATCCCATGGTCTGGGAGTTTTTTCTACAGTACAACGTGGCGCTCAACCACCTCACGCCGAACGTTTTGTTTCGCATGGGGCTCTTCATATGGTTGTGCGAGACCGCAGCCGAGACGGAGGGCACGCTGCGCCTCTTCTAGCACTTCCACAAGGCCACCGAGCGGAGCTCCCCGGTGGTACGCCACAGGCCAAAGTCCACCTTTGGTTCTGTGGTGGTGAAGCTCCTTCCGTCCCGGGTCGACCAGTACCCGGTCACGACCTCCCGGGACCATTGGGAGGATTGGTCTCAAAGGTGGTTCTACCTCCAGGTAGGGGACCCAGAGATCGTCTATTCCCCAGAGCCCCCGACCCTTACCCGGTCCTCAGCACCTCCGGTCCCCAAGCTGAGCACCAGTGAGGCGGCCCTCATCGAGAAGATGGCGGAGGCCCGGTCTCGTCGGAGCATGAGGGACCTGGCGGAGGAGCTACTCCTTCTCCGGTTCATCCCCTTCGGGCGCGTCCGGAGGGGGCTGGGCCTTTCGGTGGAGAACCGCCCTCCCCGTTACCCGGTGTCACGATGTGAGCTTTTTGGAACTTTGCCTGGAAGAGCTTTTGCCCGGAGGGGCTTCACGTTCTAACTTTCCCCTTTGCGGAGCGTCTCCTCGGGAGGTACTTCGAAGACGAGCACGCCCGGTGTCGCACGGTCATCGGCGACCCCCCCCCCCCCGGAACTTGGTGGCTGAAGTTTTCGGGCTATCCTTGCCCGCTCGGACGCCACTCCCGACACTGAACTCCCACAAGAGGAGGGAGGCGCCCTGCAGCCATGGGGCGGGGCGCACCAAGAACCTGAGGGTCACCGAGGATAGCCCTGGGACGGCCCAGACGAAGTCTCCCGCTCCGGCACTGGGTCTGACCGAGACCCCCCAGGCCCCCATGAAGGCGAAGGCGCTTTCTCCGGTAGTGGGGCTCACCGATAGCCCTACTAACACAGCCGCGCTGGTTGCACAGCTCGACGTGTTGGGCGCCTCGGGGGTGCTGGACGACATCTGGGTGGAGTCGGACTCAGAGGATTACGCCCCGTCCCCTTCTCCGAAGAGAGACATCCGGGTGACATCCTCGAGCACACGCCCGGTCCCGGACATGCGTTACCGGATGCCTGGTGCCTTCCGGTTCCGTGCTCTCTTGGCCCCCGGGGCCGGGATGTCAGCGGCGCCGGCCCCGGCTGCACCGCTTTCCCCGGGGCCCAGGGGGCACGCAGCTTCCTCCCTGGTGGAGGCCGCTCTACCTGAGGAGCGAGGCGTTGGGACTACCAGGACTTGGGGGAGCGACGCCGACGCCCTCGGGGAAGGGGCGCTCTTCTCCGCTGATGAGACGAGGCAGCTTTCCTTGGGCCTCCTCACTCCTCGGGTGCGGGCTCGCATGGCCGAGGGGGGAATCGACGACCAGTACGAGGACATCATCTCCCTCTCGCTCCAGGTAAGGAGCTCTTACATTGTTGCTTGATGCCCGATTGGGGACTTTCCTAACCGTGTTTCCTATGTGATAGACCGCCGCCACAGTACACGCCTACCGAGGTCGGCTCACGCGGGAGACTGAGGCTGCGGACAAGGAGATAGCCGCCCTCGAAGCTTCCCGGGATGCGGTGGTCCTGGAACGAGACGCGGCCATCGAGGAGCTAGAGAGGGTGCGGTCACAGTAGTTGGCTCCAACCAAGTCCGTGAGGGACACCGCGGCTCGGGAGCTAGAACTTTTTCGGGCGTAGCTGTCAGCGTCGGAGGGGGCCAACTCCCATCTCTGGGAGGAGTTGAACGCGGCGTTGGGCGCTGCCAATTCTTCTGCGGCCCGATCTTTGGTCTCAGCCGGGAACCGCGTCCGGGCCGCGCTCATCACATTGGGGCTCGAGTTCCTCCCGGAGGCCAACCCCCAGAACGCGTTGGCCTCGGTTGAGGAAGCGACGAACTTCCTCATCCGGCAGGTGGCCGCCATCTCTGCCGCGGCAGACCTTCGAGCCCAGGGTCTCGCCGTCCCCATGATCACCGCTGCCGCGGCTCTCGCGGAGTACCGAGGAGCTGGAGCTCAGGCTCTTGGGAACTTCACTGCCCCGAGCTTCCCCGACTTCTACGAGCCTCGACATAGGGAGCTTGAGGACCGCGCCGAGCTCTTCTTTGACCGAGTCTTGGGGACATTGCCCGCGGCCACTCCGGACGAAGCCTCCTCTGGGGGGGGTCATCATGGGCAAGTATCAGCCTTCCCCCCCCATACCTTAGTTTAGCTTTTTGCTAGGATTTTTTTTTTCTTCAGGCGCTCCTTCGGCAGAGGCCCAAAAACTTGTAAAAAATTTCGAAGATTGAATAGAACATATTTTTTGCTGAACTTGCTTGATTGGACTTGAATAGAATGTATTTTTTGCTGAACTTGCTTGATTGGACGACAGGTTGGTGTGAATGTCCCGGATAGGGATTCTGAGGAACTCTCCGTTGCGGGGGTTCCCGGAGAGGTTGCCACCTTGCTAAGGTGGCTTCCCGAGTTGCACATGGCCAACTTTGATGATTGTCGCGCTGAGTTGCCCCCACCAGAGGCTGGGGCCCAGAGGGTTTTTCCTCTCCGGATCCTACCACCAGATGGTTATGAGAGGTGGCCCGAGGACGTGCTAAGAGCGGCGTTCCGAAGGGTCCAAGGCTTGTACAAGGACATCTCCCGGGAGTTTGCAAAGGGACATGGAGAGTAGTTTCTTTCCCGGTTTCCATTGTAGGGGATTGTCCCCCAGGTTGTCTCCTCGGGGATCTTGGTCCCCAACTTGTATGTTTCTTGCCCACCGGGGGGGGCTGTTCCCCGGCCCGTTTCATCAATAAAATGTTATTTTAGTCCGCCCTCCCGAGGGAAATAGTCGTCCGGGTGAGAGAAGGGTCCAAGTTTTGCACGCCTCTTACCCGGGACCATGTCCGGGGAGGAGGGGACCCCTTACCCGCGGCCAGGGGAAGAGAGGACCCCTTACCCGGAGCCACGTCCGGGGAAGAGAGGGCCCCTTACCCGGAGCCACGTCCAGGGGGAAGAAGAGCCCCCTTATCCGGGACCGTGTCCCAGAGCCCCGGACACGGGGTCCCCTTCCCGAGATGGAGGATATGCATCAGGGTTAGCTGCGGTCAAGTCTCTTAACTACAGGCGATCGAGGCCCGTGTGGCATTTACACATGTAGGGGCCTGATTTGTCTCCTCCCCCCGCAGTGGGGGGCGACTCGAGCTAGACGACCCACGCTGATTTCCCAAGAGAAATCCAGGCTGCCGTTCTCATGCGGGCCAGTATGGGGATTCAATTATACTTCCATTGGTCGAATGCGACCTAAATTGCTCCCGGAGGAGGGAGAGCGTAAATGATCTCTGGAGTGTATGGGGGAGGACTAGTCCCCCAAATGACTAGTTACCTCGGTTCCTTCGAGAACCAGGTTGCCGCTTACGCCCTCAGTCCACGAGGGGATATTGTAAGCCGCCCTAGGGGGAGCGAGGTTCCCACCATCGGGACTTTTAAAGGCTAAGCCGGAGCCCGTAATCTCCTCGTAACGAGGGCATCCTTGAAAGGGCATCCTCGCGGGGAGGGACTCCCCGAGACGAGGACATCGCCTCAAGGGCGGTTTGGAAACACCTGCAAAAGACTGACACGGTAAGGATAAAAGCCGTTTGCATTGATCTGAATGAGCTGATACAACGCCTTCCCCTCGCGAAGTTGCGAAAAGCAGAGGGAATGGCCTTAAGGCCAGTGTTACAACTCGCCGCGCCCTCCCCTTGCGAAGTCGCGAAGGGGGGAAGGGGGGAGGTTCAGAGACTAAGCGTAGAACTTGTGGAGCAAGTCCGCGTTCCACGTATGTTTTAACTCTTGGTCTTCGAGGGTGGAGAGCTTGTAAGCCCCCGAGCCAAGGATCGTGGAGATCCTGTATGTCCCTTCCCACTTTGGGCTGAGTTTCCCTTGAGCTTGAGGGTCGGTGACACGCTTGAGGACAAGGTCCCCCAGACGGAAGGCTCTCCCCTGAACACGCTCGTTGTAAGCGTGCGCCATTTCACGTTCGTAAATGGAGTTGCGGAGGAGGGCTTTGTCCCACTCTTCTTCGACGAGGTCTACCTCCAGCCTCTGGTTGTCTTCGTTAGTCTGGAACGCGGCGGCCGAAACTCCCTCGAGGAGTTCGACTCGCAGCGATCGGAAATTGATTTTTGAGGGGAGTACTGCCTCGGCCCCGTACATGAGCGAGAAAGGGGTACGTCCCGTTGCTCGACTCGGGGTCATCCGCATGGAGCAGGGGATGCTTGGAAGCTCGTCTGCCCATGCTCCATGTCTGGAGGCGCTTTGCTCCAGGCGGCGATGGAGTCCTTGGAGGATTACCCCATTGACACGCTCGACCGCCCCATTGCTCTTGGGGTGAGCTACCGAGGCGAAGTGGGGGGTTGTGCCCAAGTTCTGATAGAACTCGCCAAAGATCGCGGAGTCGAACTGGGTTCCATTGTCAACGGTGATCTCCCGGGGGACCCCGAAGTGACACACTATGTTCTTCCAAAAGAACCTCTGCACCGCGCGGGAAGTGATGGTGGCCAAAGGTTCGGCCTCCACCCATTTGGAGAAGTAGTCTACGGCCACAACCGCGTACTTGTATCCCCTTGGCGCTGGGGGGAACGGGCCTAGGAGGTCCATTTCCCACCGCGCGAAGGGCCAAGTGATCGGGATGGCCTGTAGGGTGGCAGAGGGCATGGTGGAGCCCTTTGCCATCTTTTGGCAAGCCTCGTAGGAGGAGGCAAGGTCTTTCGCGTTGTGGGAGACTGTCGGCCAATAGAAGCCCTGGCGAATGGCTTTGGTCGCGACGGCCCGTGGGCCGAGGTGAGAACCACAACACCCGAGGTGAATATCCTCAAGGAGTCGAACTCCCTCCTCCCGCGGGAGGCAGCGAAGCAACGCAGAGGCTCCTCACTTGTATAACGTCCCTTCTATCAACACATACGCTCGCACCCTAGCGCGGAGGCGTTTGGCTTCGGCATCGTCGGAGGGCTCCCCCTCTCCCTTGATGCAAGAGATAAAGGGGTCCATCCAGGATGTGGCCCGGACGATTTTCGTGACGTCGGGGTCATAGGACTCAGAGTCCTGGTCGGGGGCCATCGCAGAAGGTTTCAAGATGACCTCTAGGAAAGCCCCCTCGGGGAGGGGCCCTTGGGCGCTCGCTGCCCGTGCGAGGGCATCAGCGCGGTCGTTGTCCCTACGTGGGATACGACGCGCCTCGAGGCCTTCGAAATGGTTTTCCATCTTTTTGACCTCGTCAAGGTAGAGGCTCAGATACGAGTCATGGCACAAGTAGGACTTGTCCATTTGACAAACCGCGAGCTAAGAGTCCCCCTTGACGAGGAGGCGTCGGATGCCCAAAGAGCGGGCGAGACGTAGCCCTAGGAGAAGGGCTTCATATTCCGCGACATTGTTCGTCGCGGGAAACTCGAGCCTAGCGGCATATTCGAGGGTTCTTCCCTCAGGGCTTCGGAGTACTACCCTTGCTCCGGCCCCTGCCAGGCACAAGGAACCGTCGAAGAAGAGGGTCCAATGGTCATTGCGCGGTGGTAGCGTGGCACGCACTTCTTCCTCGGGTCCGGGGACCGGAAGCCCACTCGACCACAAAGTCCGCAAGAACCTGCGACTTGATCGAGGACCGCCCGGTTAGGGAGAGGGAGTAGGGGGCTAGCTCGGCCCCCCACTTCCCAATCCGGTCGGTGGCTTCCTTGTTCGGAGCACTTCCCCCAAGGGGAGAGAGGAGGGCACTGTGATGGGGTGGCCCAAGAAGTAGTGGCGAAGCTTTCTGGATGCCATCAAGAGAGCATAACAAACCTTCTCCATCTTCGTGTATCTTGTTTTGGTGCCTTGAAGAGCCTCACTCACATAGTAGACAGGGCGTTGATGCCCATCTTCTTCCTTGACAAGGACCACGCTGACAGCAGCCGGGGTGGCCGCGAGGTAGAGGAGCAAAGGCTCCCCCTGACACGAGCTCACAAGCATTGGAGGGCTCGTGAGATATTTCTTCAGGTCCTCGAACGCAGCCTGTGCCTCGGGGGTCCAATGAAACCCCTCAAGGCCGCAGAGGATTTTGAAGAATTGGAGGCCGCGCTCCCCCGAGCGCGAGACGAAGCGACTCAATGCGGCCAAGCGGCCGGTAAGTCGTTGTAAATCCTTGACAAAACGCGGTGGAGGCATGTCGAGGAGGGCCCGAACTTTTCGGGACTGGCTTCGATGCCCCTTTGGGACACAAGGAAGCCGAGGAGTTTTTCTCCGCGAACGCCGAACGCGCATTTTTCTGGGTTAAGCCTTAACCCATATTTGCGGAGATTGCGGAAGGTTTCTCCCAAGTCTTCGAGGTGAGTGGCTGAGAGCGAACTCTTGACGACCGCATCGTCAACGTACACTTCCATGTTGCGGCCGATTTGGTTCCTCAGGACTAAGCTCATAAGGCGCTGGAAGGTTGCCCCCTCGTTTTTCAACCCGAAAGGCATGTGGACATAGCAGAAGGTGCCGAGGGGAGTTATGAAACTTGTCTTTTCCTCGTCCTCCACCGCCATTCGAACTTGGTGATAGCCCGAATAGGCGTCCAAGAAACTCATTAGCTCACATCCCGCGGTGGAATCCACCAATTGGTCGATCCGCGGGAGCGGGAAATCATCTTTTGGGCAAGCTTTATTGAGGTCAGTGAAGTCGACACACATTCTCCACTTGCCGCTTGCCTTTTTTACGAGGACAGCGTTCGCTACCCACTCGGGGTGTAGGACCTTCCGAACGAACCCGGCCTCCCGGAGTATAGCGATCTCCACCTTGATGGCTTCCTGCCGCTCAAGGGAGAGCTTTCTCATCTTCTGTTTTACCGGGGGGCGACCGGGCATTACCGCGAGCTTGTGCTCGATAACATCCCTGGGAACACCCCCCATGTCCGCGGGCTTCCATGCGTAGACATCTGCGTTTTCATGAAGGAAGTCGATGAGTTTTGTCGCGTGCTCCTTGGGGAGGTCGGCCCAGATCCTGACGTTCTTCCCCTCATCCTGGAAAAGAGAGACTTCCCGGAGGTCACCCTCAGGGCAAGGCTTGGGAAGGAACTTTCCGGGGAGCGTGACCGGCACGTCCGGGGCCGGGGAGGAGCCCCCTCCCCCCGAGGCCTTGACCATATTAATATCCCCGACCACTACGGTGGCACACTCGTAGAGGGAGCGAGCCATATCTTGGTCACCATGCAAGGAGATCACCCCACTCGGCCTGGGGATCATCATGCAAAGATAGTTTTGGTGGACCGCTGCTCCTAAGCGGTTGATGATGGTTCTCCCCATTATGGCGTTGTAGGAGGAGGGGAGATCCACCACGTCAAACCGAACCATTTCAGTTCGGTAATTGTCTGGGGCGCCGAATGTCATCGGGAGATCGACCTTCCCTACGGGGTGTATGGTCTTCCCCGAGGCGAATCCTTGTAAAGGCCCTGCCGCGGGTTGTAGGAGCTTCTCGTCCACCTGCATTTCTTTGAATGCCTTTAGATAGAGGACGTCCGCGGCACTTCCACCGTCGACCAAGATTCGGGCGAGGCGGCAATTGAACACAATGGCGGAGACGATTAGTGCATCATTGTGGGGGAAACTCACCCCGCGCGCGTCTTCCGCAGTGAACGTCAGTGGGACGTCCGACCATTTTGGTGGCTAGGACGTGTTGACCCCTACTGCCTTTACTTCTCGCGCATATTCTTTGCGCTGGCGTTTGGAGTCTTGCCCGGAGGCAGATCCTCCCGAGATGACATTAACATGTCTCTGAGAAGTTTGGAAGGGGAGCTCACCGCTCGGGCCCTTTTCCTGGCCTTGCTTCTGACCTCCCCCCGGTGGAGCGGGGAGTGCCGTCAAGGCTGGTGACGGAAGGGGTAAGGAGGTAGGGCCTCCTCCCCCCAGCCCATGCTGCTCGAGAAATGCCGCGAAATGCTGGAGGAGCGCGTGGCATTCTCGGGTTGCATGGGAGTTGGACTTGTGGAAAGCGCACCATAGAGTGGCTCCAGCCTCCTTGCCCCTTGGCCTGGGAGCCTCTCGTGTACGGGAGGATTGGCTTCCCCTGCCGCCTTTGGGCTTGGAGGCCCGATGTCCCCTGTTAGGATCCCGGGAGCCGCCTCCGCCTTCGAGGACGAAAGCGTCCCGAGGCCTTGGCTCATTACGGGGTCCTCTCCAGGGACGTTTGTGGGAGGGGTCCCTCAGGTCCCTCTCGCCAGGGCCGGAGGTCCCCTGATTTTTCTTCCAAAGGTCGTCCTCTTCAGCTCTCGCATACTTCTCAAGTACATTGAAGAGCTCGTCGGTGGAGGATGGGTGTAACACCCTGGTTTTGGGGGTGAAAAGTTTTTGCATAAAATCCTGCATGCATGTATCCCTGTAGCAGTAGCCAGATCAGCTGAACCCTAATCTCTCTCTCAAACCCTAAAAATCTCCAAATCTATTCTCTAGATCCAGATCAAGATCTGACCATCTAGATTTAACCTATCAGTTATTCTGAAGATAAAAGTCTTCAGAAACCAGATTGAATTCTAACCCTAACTCTCAGTATCTAAGTCTCTTTCTGTTTTCGAAAACAGGAAATTCAGATTTACCCTAAGTACCCCAGTTTCCAAATAATTGAGTTATCATGATCTAACCCTATCCAGACTCAAGTAACTTTTGGAATATGTTCCTAGGTATACCCTCAACTTACTCCAAAAAGTTGGGAACCAGATTGTTTCATCTAAACACTTTTCGCAGTTTAGTCCAAATTTTACTGCGAATAAGTCCTTTTCTGTTTACCTGGAAGCCTGAAAAGGCTAAAATTCACAAATCAACTCCAACCTCAGAATTTCTTCAGGGAACACCTCCCAAATACTATTTGATACAGATTTCCCTTCTGTTTAAACTTCAAAATCTCACCCTAATTACCAGAATTCGAGATTGACAAAATCCAGATCTATTTTACCCTAATTTTACCCTATTTTCGAAAATAGGTGAAATCCCTCAAACCTTATCAAATTTTCTCCAGATTTGAGCTAAATGAGTATTAATAGAAATATTATACTCATCCATTAAATCAAATTCCAGATTAAACCTCTCTAAGACCAGAATTACAAATCAGTCCACTTTTCAACAGAAACTCTTACACTTATACCCCTGGATTCGACCTCACCTCTGTTCACGACCAAAAGCCGGCTTCGACCAGCGCCTGAGACTTCGACCACGACCTGGAACAGCGCACGAGCACGGGAGCCTTCGACCACGAGCGCGCCACTGCCGTTTGCTTCGCCTGCTGCCACGTGTGTGCCCGGCATTGGCCACTGTGGATCTTCTCCAGCGAGGATCGCGACCAGCTAGTTCTCCCGTTTGCACGCCACCGGCAACGGCTCCAGCAGGAAAGCTTAGCCACGTGGAGTTCTTACCGCGGCCAGCCATCGAGTCGCCTCCATTTCGCAGCAGCTCCAGCTGCAAAAGCCCTCACGGCCGCTGAACCAGTCACCTCGACGCCAGCTCGCCGTGAAGTCACAATCCTGTCAATTCTTGCCGGCTACAACTTCCTGAGCATTTCCAACCGTTGAAGCACCTCCAGCTCGCCTATTTATACCCCCTGGAGCTTAGCTTTACTTCGTACACTCCAAAACGCTAGAAAATCAACAGCAGCACAGTGTCTTCTTCTTCCCCGGTGAGCAGCAAAGAGGGAGCACGGTGCTAGCTTCAACCACTGCTTCATCCTTCGATCCAACACCCCCAGTGAGCTTCCCTCATCCCCCTCATGCTTCTCGAGATTGGAATTTAGTTCAAATGCCTTCTGTCACCGGCAATCGCCGTGTTTCATCTAGAACTCCGACGAGCAATTAATCCTTAACCAAATCGATTTGATCTTCGAGCCAGTAGTGAAAGATGCTTAGAATAGCTCACTTAAGACCCCTGAGCTATTGGTTTGAACAAATTCGTTGTAAAACAAAAACCCCCAATTTCCAGCCATGAACATGAAATTGTACTTACTGATTTAGCTCCTCTGTTGAGCAATCTGTTAATCTAACTTCACCAATGCATTTCTAGTACCCTGAGGACCATACACAAGCAAGGAATTGAGTTCAATCACTTTAAATCAGAAATGCCCAAATTAGATTTGAGTTCATCTTTTCTCCAGCCAGTATCTTCCAAATCCAGCCGATCTAGCCCTAACCACTTTTCCATTTAGATGTTTTGGACCATTCTGAGCAACTTTGTCTTCTATCACGACTTCCAATTCGGCCTAGATTGTGAGATATAGCTATGCCCTAGTTGGCTGCACTGTTTATGTTGCATGTGCTCCAGGCCAGTCAACTTCCTTGCCGGTTTTCATCACTTTCCGGCCATCTCCTGCCCTAGATCCTGTTGAGACATTTGTTCCTGTTACAAATGTCTAACTACCAGACAAAGTGGTGCATCATTTGGAGCCCTAGATCAAAAGTTATGGCAAACCCTAGTTTCTGGCCATGTCAACTCTATGTCAAACTATGCCAGTCAGTGGCATTAGCCCTGTTCACCCACCTCTGGTCATGAAAAAGAGAAAATACTTTGTCTAATAGTTGCCTCACTACCTTGTGCACCATATGCTTGAATCAAAACTCATTTTGGCCATTGGGAACTATTCAAACCATGTCAATGCCATTCTTCGGCATTGTCAGCCCTTGTCAGCCTATGTCAGCCAATGGCATTGGGCCAGTTTGACCCCTTCTGGGTATGCAAACTGAACATAACTTTGTCCCTTAGACTCCTGATGTTGTGATCTACATTTTATTCTACTGTCACAACTTGAGTTGAGCCCTCTATCATCCATCAACCCTATGTCGATGCCTTGAACCGAATGTCGACCTAAAGACGTTTGCTGTTTTTGAGCGAACCAGCCGCAGCCTTGATATCATTCTGATATTTTGGAACCTTTGGAACCTTCTAAACCTTTGACGATTAATCTTAACCTTGGTTTCCATAGTTTAACCCTAATCGCTTCCAAATCTTGTATCGCCGAGGCGCTTTTACCTTGCATTATCGCATATAGTGGAATAATAAGAGTAGGATTGATTGTAATGCCTGTTTGCTTGTTGATCCTTGTTCAGAGCAAGAGTCCGAGTTCGAAGACTTCGTCGCAGACCCGACATCAACTGCTATTTCTTATGACGCGGAAGGCAAGTCATATTCTTGAACATCTTGAACCTATATTTTATGAATTGCTAGAATATGCCTTGATTATAAAATAATAATATTGCATGAGAAAGATTGAGAATAGTTGAATTATGAAATGGCAGCATCAGGCTGATGCCTGTGAAATGTGAATTGATCAAATAATGAGCCATGAACTAATATATTATGTATATTTATATTCATGAAATAAAACCCCTAGCCGTGACCAGTATTTTGGTATGGAATGGTAAAAGCACTGGAGGTGCTTGGTCGCACAAGATGTGCCAGCACTGGAAGTGCATGGATTGTGGTATGAGCTGGTCACTGGCATATAAGGACCTAGAACCTTGTGTTGTGCGTCTAGTGGCATGATTAACGTGCCGACCGCAAGCCTGGTATGGGACAGGCCTGAACAAGTAGTATGTGGATCACAGATGAAACCCCTATATGACAAACTCACGACCTGGTCCCAGTGCACGATCACGGCCACAGCTCACATGCGACCATGTGCACCACTGCAGCCCCATCGACTTCGACCTCGCCAGCTGCTACAGTAGCCGTAGTCGTTGAAGCCAGCCCGTGGTCGCCATCTTCACCAGCTGAACAGCGCCACGTGTGCGAGCACGGTTGGCTACTGTGGATCTTCCCCGGCGCGACTCACAGCCAGCTGATTTCCTCCCGTTTGCACGCCACCGGCAACGGCTACAGCAGGAAAGCATAGCCACGTGGAGAACTCGCCGCGGCCAGCCATCAGTTCACCTTCCATCACCTGTAAAGCCTTCACGGCCGCTGAACCAAGTCGTTTCGCCGCCTGTCTTCGCCGTGAAGTCGCATCCCGTCTTTTCCTTGCCGGCTACAACTCCCCGAGCACTTCTAGCCATTGCAACACCTCCGAATCCTCTATAAATAGTCCCTGGTCTCAGTGAAACACCACACACCCACCAGAAACACCTCAGTTCTCAAACTCGCCGTCTTCTTCTTCTTCTCCGGTGAGCAGCAAAGGGGGCTTCGGTGCTAGCTTCAACCACTGCTTCCTCCTTCGATCCAACACCCCCAGTGAGCTTCCCTCATCCCCCTCATGCTTCTCGAGCTTGGAATTTAGTCTAAATACCCTCAGTCGCCGGCAAATTCAGTTTTACTCCAGTAGCTCCGGCGAGCAATTAATTTCATTCCAGAATGAATTGATCTTCGAGCCAGTAGTGAAATATGCTTAGAATAGCTCACTTAAGACCCCTGAGCTACTGGTTTGAACAAATTCGTTGTAAATCAAAAACCCCCAATTTCCAGCCATGAACATGAACTTGTACTTGCTGATTTAGCTTCTCTGTTGAGCAATCTGTTAATCTAACTTCACCAATGCATTTCTAGTACCCTGAGGACCATACTCAAGCAAGGAATTGAGTTCAATCACTTTAAATCAGAAATGCCCAAAACAGATTTGAGTTCATCTTTTCTCCAGCCAGTATCTTCCAAATCCAGCCACTCCAGCTCAAACCACTTTGCCATTTAGATGTTTTGGACCATTCTGAGCAACTTTGTCTTCTATCACGACTTCCAATTCGGCCTAGATTGTGAGATATAGCTATGCCCTAGTTACTGCACTGTTTATGTTGCATGTGCTCCAGGCCAGTCAACATCCTTGCCAGTTTTCATCACTTTTCGGCCATCTCCTGCCCTAAATCCTGTGGAGACATTTGTTCCTGTTACAAATGCCTAACTACCAGACAAAGTGGTGCATCATTTGGAGCCCTAGATCAAAAGATATGGCAAACCCTAATTTCTGGCCATGTCAACCCTATGTCAAACTATGCCAGCCAGTGGCATTAGCCCTGTTCACCCACCTCTGGTCATGCAAACCAAAAATTACCTTGTCAAACAGTTGCTTCACTACCTTGTGCATCATATGCTTGAATAAAAACCCATTTTGGCTACTAGAAACTGTTCAAACCATGTCAATGCCATTCTTGGGCATTGTCAGCCTATGTCAGCCAATGGCATTGGGCCATTTTGACCCCTTCTGGGTATGCAAACTGAACATAACCTTGTCCCTTAGACTCCTGATGTTGTGATCTACATTTTATTCTACTGCCACAACTTGAGTTGAGCCCTCTATCATCCATCGACCCTATGTCGATGCCTTGAACCGAATGTCGACCTAAAGGCGTGCGATGTTTTTGAGCGAACCAGCAGCAGCCTTGATATCATTCTGATATTTTGGAACATTTGGAACCTTGCAAACCCTTGACAACTAATCTTAACCTTGGTTTCCATAGTTTAACCCTAATCGCTTCCAAATCTTGTATCGCCTAAGTGTTTCTCCTTGCATTATCGCATATAGTGGAATAGTAAGAGTATGATTGATTGTAATGCCTGTTTGCTTGTTTGATCCTTGTTCAGAGCAAGAGTCCGAGTTCGAAGACTTCGTCGCAGACCCGACATCAACTGCTGTTTCTTACGACGCGGAAGGCAAGTCATATTCTTGAACATCTTGAACCTATATTTTATGAAATGCTAGAATATACCTTGATTATAAAATAGTATTGCATAAATTGAGAAAAGAGATGAAATGGCAGCATCAGGCTGATTGCCTGTGGAAAGATAAACTGTTTAGCAATGAGCCATGAATTGATAAGTATATGTATATAAATCTATATTCATGAAATAAAACCCCTAGCCGTGACCAGTATTTTGGTATGGAATGGTGGTAGCACTGGAGGTGCTTAGCTGCACTGGTCGTGCGGGCACTGAAGGTGCATGGATTATGGTATGAGCTGGTCACTGGCATATAAGGACCTAGAACCTTGTGTTGTGCGTCTAGTAGCATGATTAACGTGCCGACCGCAAGCCTGGTATGGGACAGGCCTGAACAAGTAGTATGTGGATCACACATGAAACCCCTATATGACAAACTCACGATTAACACGGGGTGCGCTCCAACACATATCACAGGATGTGATCATGCACGCTGACCCTGAGGGGAAGACGCCAATTAGTGGGGGTTGTGAAACCCTGCCACAACTGTGGTTTGCGTGAAGAAAACCACGGGGTCTGGGGTGAATTGTGTGTGAAACATGGCAAAAGTTCTTGTTATCTCCACCTTGCCACTCACAGTATGAAGTGAGTCAGGGGTCCAATCCTTGTGATAGGAAGGGCATGAAAGTGGATATATCTTGCGGGTAAATTGGTACCCCTCTGCAGAGTTAAAAATGTATTCGAATACTTCGTGCTCCCGAGTTTTAGGAGTATGCCGCGGTGGATTAAATCCACGGGGTGTGACACAAGTATTGTTTTATAAATTAAAATTTGTTAGTTCAAGATTACCCAAGTGACATGTGTTGTCATGATAAGGGGTGCTGCCGTGGGCTGTCATGTGTTGACGTGTCGCGGTAGTACCATAATTTAGTGATCATATGATATCTAAGAGGCATTTGGATTGTACCC
This sequence comes from Pharus latifolius, assembly GCA_019359835.1. NCBI lineage: Eukaryota > Viridiplantae > Streptophyta > Magnoliopsida > Poales > Poaceae > Pharus > Pharus latifolius. The sequence continues at coordinate 52,400,146 of CM033324.1, read as the reverse complement.
TAAGTATATGAAATGCTGCCATGAGCATGAGATTTCAGAAGCTTGGAAGAAAAGTATTTTTGGAAAAACCTTCTCACCTCTTTTCCCTCAATAGCATAGGATCATGACATCTCTACTATACATATCTCTACTCTTACCTATGACTTGCTGAGTACGTAAGTGCTCACCCTTGCAACTTATCAACAATAGATGGAGTGCTACAATACCAAGACGAAGGCTTGGAAGATTTCGTGGATCCAGAAGGAAGAGAGCCAGTTCTGCCAGAACCCTGAAGTTTGCTGTTCTGCTGTCAACTTCTTACGACTGTGGGGGTTTCGCCTAGCTTCCGCCGAGTAGTTGTCTTTTGTTTTAATTAGACCATTTGTGCCGTGAAGGCATTGTATTACTCTTGTTGTATCAGGCCAGCAGGCCATACTGTTTATCAATGATATTTTGTAAGTTACTCTGCTGCAATGAACTCCTGTGCTTGACTTATCCTGGGAAGTCAGTGGTATGTATGTATGAGGCCAGCTGCAGCGAGCTGGGTCTCCACGGGAGTAGTCGTGGTACCCTGTGTGGGGCGCGACAATGGGCAACTCCGGGAGAGCCTTTGATGGAGTTCTCCTGGAGGATGCCGCTCTTGCATGCTTCAATCACCGTCGAGTCGGGGACGTGAGCAACCTTGCTCTTGATTTGGGCGAAGCGTTTGAAGAAGCTTCGTATCGTCTCTCCCGACCTCTGGCGAATGGTGTACAATTGCGATGAGTCCAGGGGACGAATGTAATTCCCTGGAAATTCGCCCAAAACTCGGGCTTCAGTTGCACGAACGACTTGATGGACCCGGCTTTGATGTTGTAAAACCACGACCGGGCTATCCCGGAGAGGTATAGGGGGAAGACGTTGCATTGTACGCTTTCATCCCCTCCAACCGCCGAGATGGCCGTGGAGTACACCTGCACGAACTCGTAGGGGTCGGCCTCCCCATTGTAGTGCTCGATATGGGGCGGCCAATACGGCTTCGGCCACTGGACACACCAGAGGCGGCGGCAAAGGGATTGGTTGGCCCCTTCCACTTCCTTTGGGGAGTCCGCGTCGCTATCCCCCTTCACGGGGGAAGCGCATTCGTTATCTGAATCGGGGAGGGGTCCTAACGGACCGCCTATCTTTCGGTATCGTCTTCGTTCTTCGGGGTTGGTGGAGCTCACCTCCTGCACCTCGGGAGGGTCCCTGAAGGTGATGGAGGCCTCTTGCATGGGTCTCTTACCCTTGTCTGTTGGGACGCGAAAGCCACGCCCGCGCGAGAGAAGTGATTCCTAGCCGCGTTTGGTTCACCGGGGGAGCCCGGGGAGGGGGCCCCGGGGGAGGGAGCTGATGCGCACCCGCTACTGGCGAGGGAGAGGAGTCGCGAGCCGGAAGGGTCCCGGCGATGGAGATGGCCCGCGGCGTGGGACAACTTCCCAGCAGGGGAACAGCCTGCATCGCGGGGGATGCACCGGAGACACCTGGGACAGGCGCGGTCCCTGGGGGGGAATCCCTTTCAGGGCAAGGGACAACCAAGAGATCGGAGGACGTTCGGGGAACGGGAGCCCTCCAGGGAAGGGAGCATCCCCCGGGGGAAGAGGTCCACTGGAGGAGGGAGCCCCTCCCGGGGGAGGAGGTCCGCTGGGTGCGATAGCACCCCCCACACTCGGGGGAGGAGGTCCGCCGGAGACGGACACTCCTCCCGGGAAAGGATAATTCCCGGGGGCGGACGTGCTCCCTGGGAGTGCGAGTCCCCCGAGTGCTGGAGCTCCTGCTGGGAAGGGATAGCCCCCGGAGAAGGGTGTACCCCCCGGGAGTGGAAGTCCTCCGGAGGTGAGAGCATCTCCCAGGAAGGGATAGCCCCCGGAGACGGGCGGACCCCCCGGGAGTGGAAGTCCTCCGGAGGTTGGAGCTCCTGCCGGGAAGGGATAGCCCCCGGAGACGGGCGTACCCCCCGGGAGTGGAAGTCCTCCGGAGGTGGGAGCACCTCCCAAGAAGGGAAAGGCTCCCGGCGCGAAGAAGGCTCATGGGTGTCCCATCATGAACGGTGGCATTCCCCCGAACTGGCACGGGCGCGGGTACGCGGGGGATGGGGGACGGAGGCCGCGCTATGGCGCGCAACAACTCCTCAAGAGTATGTTGCACACGAAGTTGGCCCTCCACAAGCGCCCCGAGTAGCGGATCCCCTGAGGTCGAAGGTAGCACCCGGGGGACGCTTGGTCCCCTCAAAATGGGATCCTCAGGCTGGCTCACAGGAGCCATCCCCCCGCCAAGGGAGACGGGAGGGACTAGTGTTGCCTCTCTGCAAGTGTTCCCGGGAGGAGATGCCGCGACGACAGCCCCTTGCGCCGGTGATGCAGGGTTGCTGGGGTCGGCATCGTTGGAGATGGAGACCAAGTGCCTCATTCTCCTTGGATCCATGACTATTTGTCACGAGTCCCCACGGTTGACGCCAACTGTCATGGTATTGAAAATACCCCGGCAGGTTTATGACATGCGTAACACGTGTTCCGCAACGCAGGCAGACCGTATGATGGGTCACCCCGTGTTGGGCAATCCCAGAGATGGACACAAGGGCTTATACAGGTTCGGGCCTCAGTGGAGACCCTAATCCTATCAACGTGCTCCCGACACGAGTCGGCTAGGGGAGCTCTCTCGCGGGGAGAGTGCTCCTAAGCACGCCTGTTGGTTTTTTTGTATTGGATGCAAATGAATTGGTCTTAGGTTACAAGACGGGTTACGAGGGTATATATAGACCCCAAAAAACGTAAATTACAAAACCACCCCAGCTAAAGCTGTCAGATCGAGGGCGTTGCGGTCTTTTTGCAAGGTGCGAGGCTTGCATCCTTGACATGTGGCCACTCCAATTCCCGAGGGATCTCCCGGGTAAGTAGGGCCCCTTACCCGGGATCAAGCCCAGGGAAGAGAGGTCCCCTTACCCGGGACCAAGTCCGGAGAAGGGAGGGCCCCTTACCCGGAGCCATGTCCGGGGAAGAGAGGGCCCCTTTCCCGGAGCCACGTCCGGGGAAGAGGGCCCCTTACCCGGAACCGTGTCCTGGGGAAAGAGGGCCCCTTATCCGGGACCAAGTCCGGGAAGAGAGGGCCCCTTACCTGGAGCCATGTCCGGGGAAGAGGACCCCTTACCCAGAGCCGCGTCCGGGGAAAAGAGGGCCCCTTACCCGGAGCCACCTCCGGGGAAAGGCCCCTTACCCGGGACCAAGTCCGGGGAAGAGAGGTCCCCTTACCCGGGACCAAGTCCGAGGAAGAGAGGGCCCCTTACTCGGAGCCCCGTCAGGGCAATAGAGGGCCCCTTACCCGGAGCCCCGTCGGGGGAAGAGAGGGCCCCTTACCCGGAGCCACCTCCGGGGAAGAGAGGGCCCCTTACCCGGGACCAAGTCCGGGGAAGAGAGGTCCCCTTACCCGGGACCAAGTCCGTGGAAGAGAGGGTCCCTTACCCGGAGCCCCGTCCGGGGAAGAGAGGGCCCCTTACCCGGAGCCAAGTCTGGGGAAGAGAGGTCCCCTTACCTGGGACCAAATCCGGGGGAAAGAGGGCCCCTTACCCGGAGCCACGTCCGGGGAAGAGAGGGCCCCTTACCCGGAGCCGCGTCAGGGGAGGAGAGGACCTCTTACCCGGGACCACGTCTGGGGGAGGGGCCCCCTTACCCGGGGCCACTTTACTCAGCGGGACATCATTTTCCCCCAACAAAATCTGACAAAATGGAATATGGAAAGTGGTGAAACAGTGAAGCAGGAGATGGAACAGAGGGTAACACACCCTTAGGGACACTAGTGCTCAAGGCCGACCACGAGTCATGATATGCACACGCTTCGCCTTAAGATGCGTGCATGTAGTTTGGTCCCGATCTTCAGTCATAGGAGAAATCTGTGGATAAATGCGAGTTGTGACCTTGACGAAAGGGCGGCTAACCACGATCAAACACGCAACCAGAAACCTCACAATCGCTGAACCACTCCTCAATTGGTTATCAACCGAGCAAAGCTTGGTTGACCTGTTCACGAAGAACAACTCAAGCAAATCAATTAAGAAAAGTGAGAGCAACAGTGGAAAGATAACACTCAATAATCTGAATTATGAGTTGAACATTGAGACTCCGAATTGTACAAGTCAGCAAAAGCACAAGCATACAATCTGTATATCAACGAAGTCTACCTAAAATTAAGACCATGCCTTCTCTTTTATAGATGATGGTGTCTACAAAGATAGAAGGTTTAAAACCAGAATTCTAAACTAATTTGAAAAAGAATGGAATCCTAACAACCTATAAAAAGAAAATCCGGAGCTAATTTTCACGGATCCGAACAGGACTCTTCCCCCTCATGCACTTGCCATTGTTTTGGGTCTCCTGGTTGCATACAATGTCAGATTTTGATAATTCTTGATGCGTTGGAAAGCTCTTTCGATTATATTTCTAACCAGTGCTCACACAACCTACTTGGACATCTGTATTGAAATTGACGTTTGGTTGAAGTTTCTGAACAATCAAGATTGGTCGGCAGACTGTATGGTCCTCAGGCTGCGACCATGTGTCTTCAGGCTTGATCAGCTGCGACCATGAGCAATGATGCGACCTTGAGCAATGCTGCAACCTTGAGCCTTTTTGATCATGCGCAGAGTTCTTTTGATCGAAAAGGTCGATGTAACCGTTGGTCGAACTTGCCAGAAAAGTGTTCATTCTTCCTTGGTTATGAATTGGATCAACAACTTCGTTTAGAAATCCTTGACATGTAACAACAAACAAAGAACAATCATTAGGCAATATCATTTGTTCTGTAATTGTCGCGCCCCGCACAGGGTACCACGACTACTCCCGTGGAGGCCTAGCTCGCTGCAGCTGGCCTCATACATACATACCACTGACTTCCCAGGATAAGTCAAGCACAGGAGTTCATTGCAGCAGAGTAACTTACAAAATATCATTGATAAACAGTATGGCCTGCTGGCCTGATACAACAAGAGTAATACAATGCCTTCACGGCACAAATGGTCTAATTAAAACAAAAGACAACTACTCGGCGGAAGCTAGGCGAAACCCCCACAGTCGTAAGAAGTTGACAGCAGAACAGCAAACTTCAGGGTTCTGGCAGAACTGGCTCTCTTCCTTCTGGATCCACGAAATCTTCCAAGCCTTCGTCTTGGTATTGTAGCACTCCATCTATTGTTGATAAGTTGCAAGGGTGAGCACTTACGTACTCAGCAAGTCATAGGTAAGAGTAGAGATATGTATAGTAGAGATGTCATGATCCTATGCTATTGAGGGAAAAGAGGTGAGAAGGTTTTTCCAAAAATACTTTTCTTCCAAGCTTCTGAAATCTCATGCTCATGGCAGCATTTCATATACTTAGGGCACAATCCAAATGCCTCTTAGATATCATATGATCACTAAATTATGGTACTACCGCGACACGTCAACACATGATAGCCCACGGCAGCACCCCTTATCATGACAACACATGTCACTTGGGTAATCTTGAACTAACAAATTTTAATTTATAAAACAATACTTGTGTCACACCCCGTGGATTTAATCCACCGCGGCATACTCCTAAAACTCGGGAGCACGAAGTATTCGAATACATTTTTAACTCTGCAGAGGGGTACCAATTTACCCGCAAGATATATCCACTTTCATGCCCTTCCTATCACAAGGATTGGACCCCTGACTCACTTCATACTGTGAGTGGCAAGGTGGAGATAACAAGAACTTTTGCCATGTTTCACACACAATTCACCCCAGACCCCGTGGTTTTCTTCACGCAAACCACAGTTGTGGCAGGGTTTCACAACCCCCACTAATTGGCGTCTTCCCCTCAGGGTCAGCGTGCATGATCACATCCTGTGATATGTGTTGGAGCGCACCCCGTGTTAATCGTGAGTTTGTCATATAGGGGTTTCATGTGTGATCCACATACTACTTGTTCAGGCCTGTCCCATACCAGGCTTGCGGTCGGCACGTTAATCATGCCACTAGACGCACAACACAAGGTTCTAGGTCCTTATATGCCAGTGACCAGCTCATACCATAATCCATGCACCTTCAGTGCCCGCACGACCAGTGCAGCTAAGCACCTCCAGTGCTACCACCATTCCATACCAAAATACTGGTCACGGCTAGGGGTTTTATTTCATGAATATAGATTTATATACATATACTTATCAATTCATGGCTCATTGCTAAACAGTTTATCTTTCCACAGGCAATCAGCCTGATGCTGCCATTTCATCTCTTTTCTCAATTTATGCAATACTATTTTATAATCAAGGTATATTCTAGCATTTCATAAAATATAGGTTCAAGATGTTCAAGAATATGACTTGCCTTCCGCGTCGTAAGAAACAGCAGTTGATGTCGGGTCTGCGACGAAGTCTTCGAACTCGGACTCTTGCTCTGAACAAGGATCAAACAAGCAAACAGGCATTACAATCAATCATACTCTTACTATTCCACTATATGCGATAATGCAAGGAGAAACACTTAGGCGATACAAGATTTGGAAGCGATTAGGGTTAAACTATGGAAACCAAGGTTAAGATTAGTTGTCAAGGGTTTGCAAGGTTCCAAATGTTCCAAAATATCAGAATGATATCAAGGCTGCTGCTGGTTCGCTCAAAAACATCGCACGCCTTTAGGTCGACATTCGGTTCAAGGCATCGACATAGGGTCGATGGATGATAGAGGGCTCAACTCAAGTTGTGGCAGTAGAATAAAATGTAGATCACAACATCAGGAGTCTAAGGGACAAGGTTATGTTCAGTTTGCATACCCAGAAGGGGTCAAAATGGCCCAATGCCATTGGCTGACATAGGCTGACAATGCCCAAGAATGGCATTGACATGGTTTGAACAGTTTCTAGTAGCCAAAATGGGTTTTTATTCAAGCATATGATGCACAAGGTAGTGAAGCAACTGTTTGACAAGGTAATTTTTGGTTTGCATGACCAGAGGTGGGTGAACAGGGCTAATGCCACTGGCTGGCATAGTTTGACATAGGGTTGACATGGCCAGAAATTAGGGTTTGCCATATCTTTTGATCTAGGGCTCCAAATGATGCACCACTTTGTCTGGTAGTTAGGCATTTGTAACAGGAACAAATGTCTCCACAGGATTTAGGGCAGGAGATGGCCGAAAAGTGATGAAAACTGGCAAGGATGTTGACTGGCCTGGAGCACATGCAACATAAACAGTGCAGTAACTAGGGCATAGCTATATCTCACAATCTAGGCCGAATTGGAAGTCGTGATAGAAGACAAAGTTGCTCAGAATGGTCCAAAACATCTAAATGGCAAAGTGGTTTGAGCTGGAGTGGCTGGATTTGGAAGATACTGGCTGGAGAAAAGATGAACTCAAATCTGTTTTGGGCATTTCTGATTTAAAGTGATTGAACTCAATTCCTTGCTTGAGTATGGTCCTCAGGGTACTAGAAATGCATTGGTGAAGTTAGATTAACAGATTGCTCAACAGAGAAGCTAAATCAGCAAGTACAAGTTCATGTTCATGGCTGGAAATTGGGGGTTTTTGATTTACAACGAATTTGTTCAAACCAGTAGCTCAGGGGTCTTAAGTGAGCTATTCTAAGCATATTTCACTACTGGCTCGAAGATCAATTCATTCTGGAATGAAATTAATTGCTCGCCGGAGCTACTGGAGTAAAACTGAATTTGCCGGCGACTGAGGGTATTTAGACTAAATTCCAAGCTCGAGAAGCATGAGGGGGATGAGGGAAGCTCACTGGGGGTGTTGGATCGAAGGAGGAAGCAGTGGTTGAAGCTAGCACCGAAGCCCCCTTTGCTGCTCACCGGAGAAGAAGAAGAAGACGGCGAGTTTGAGAACTGAGGTGTTTCTGGTGGGTGTGTGGTGTTTCACTGAGACCAGGGACTATTTATAGAGGATTCGGAGGTGTTGCAATGGCTAGAAGTGCTCGGGGAGTTGTAGCCGGCAAGGAAAAGACGGGATGCGACTTCACGGCGAAGACAGGCGGCGAAACGACTTGGTTCAGCGGCCGTGAAGGCTTTACAGGTGATGGAAGGTGAACTGATGGCTGGCCGCGGCGAGTTCTCCACGTGGCTATGCTTTCCTGCTGTAGCCGTTGCCGGTGGCGTGCAAACGGGAGGAAATCAGCTGGCTGTGAGTCGCGCCGGGGAAGATCCACAGTAGCCAACCGTGCTCGCACACGTGGCGCTGTTCAGCTGGTGAAGATGGCGACCACGGGCTGGCTTCAACGACTACGGCTACTGTAGCAGCTGGCGAGGTCGAAGTCGATGGGGCTGCAGTGGTGCACATGGTCGCATGTGAGCTGTGGCCGTGATCGTGCACTGGGACCAGGTCGTGGTCGATGGCAGTAGCTCGAGGTCGAAGCAACAGTAGCTGGTCGATCGCACTGCTCTGGTCGAAGTCGAAATCAGCTGATCCGGTCGTGAACTGAGGGGCTGGTCGATCCAGGGGCATAAGTGTAATGATTTCGGTTGAAAAGTGGACTGATTTGTAATTCTGGTCTTAGAGAGGTTTAATCTGGAATTTGATTGAATGGATGAGTATAATATTTCTATTAATACTCATTTAGCTCAAATCTGGAGAAAATTTGATAAGGTTTGAGGGATTTCACCTATTTTCGAAAATAGGGTAAAATTAGGGTAAAATAGATCTGGATTTTGTCGATCTCGAATTCTGGTAATTAGGGTGAGATTTGGAAGTCTGATCAGAAGGGAAATCTGTATCAAATAGTATTTGGGAGGTGTTCCCTAAAGAAATTCTGGAGTTGGAGTTGATTTGTGAATTTTAGCCTTTTCAGGCTTCCAGGTAAACAGAAAAGGACTTATCGCAGTAAAATTTGGACTAAACTGCGAAAAGTGTTTAGATGAAACAATCTGGTTCCCAACTTTTTGGAGTAAGTTGAGGGTAAACCTAGGAACATATTCCAAAAGATACATGAGTCTGGATAGGGTTAAACCATGATAACTCAGTTATCTGGGATCTGGGGTACTTAGGGTAAATCTGAATTTCCTGTTTTCGAAAACAGAAAGAGACTTAGATACTGGGAGTTAGGGTTAGAATTCAATCTGGCTCCTGAAGACTTTTATCTTCAGAATAATTGGTAGGTTAAATCTGGATGATCTGATCTTGATCTGGATCTAGAGAACAGATTTGGAGATTTTTAGGGTTTGGGAGAGATTAGGGTTTAGCTGATCTGGCTACTGCTACAGGGATACATGCATGCAGGATTTTATGCAAAAACTTTTCACCCCCAAAACCAGGGTGTTACAAGCCTACCCTCCTTAAAGAAATCTCGCCCCGAGATTTACCTAGAGAAGAGAAAAGATGGGGATAGGTCTGAAGCAAATCTTCCTCTTTTTCCATTGAACTTTGCACAGCTTGATCTTCTTTCTTTGAAGTTGATGCTCATCTCCGGCTACAATCCGGAGTGGTTGCTCAAGGTAGGTGAGGTTCTTCTGCAATGAAATACCAAGAGTTTCTACCCGGTCTGTGGGTTCTTTCAGGCATTTCCGAAGTTGAGGGACATGGAACACATCATGTACTCCTCCGAGTTCTGATGGTAGTTCCAGTTTATAGGACACTTCTCCTCTTTCTCTTGAGTATCTTGAATGGTCCGATACGTTCCTTCCTCCTGACTCATTCCAATGTAATGGGGTTCTGCACTTATGTCCATATAAAGCTTCAAATGGTGCCAATTGCAGACTAGCCTGATAACTGTTGTTATAGGTAAATTCTGCAAATGGTAAGCATTTTTCCCATGAAGTCCCATTATTCAAAATGCAAGCTCTTAGCAATTCTTCCAGGATCTGATTGACTCTCTCTCAGATTGTTTCCCCCGTCTGTGGATGATATGCAGTGTTGAACTGCATCTAGGTTCCCAAGGTTTCATGAGGTTGGTCCCAAAACTTTGATGTAAACTGACTTCCACGATCTGAGACTATCTTCTGAGGGTCGGCCTTGATCCTATGGCACGTGTCACCTTTTATAATGTATGCCGCAATATCGACCTACCAAAATCGAGTTTTCAAGTCCTGATACATCTTGATGTTACCAGGGTGTATTGAGTATGAAGTTTTGATGAGCTTTATGCAGAATCAGCTCTTTGTGGTCTGCGCTTTGAGGTACACAGATCCTTCCTTGGTACCATACAATTCCTTGTTCATCCTCAGAAAATCCTGAGCCTTACCTAATCTAATTCGGCTCTTGATCTTGCAGATCTCTTTATCTTCCTTTTGAGCACTCTCTATTTGTCCCTTGAGTCAGGATATTACTGTGAGATTGGCTAACCTCCCTGACGGTACCACTTCTATCTCTAGTCCTTGCAATTCTTGCTGTAAGTGTGGGTTATTCAACACAACTTCTTGTAAAGTGTAGGCCTTTCTACTCAAAGCGTCTGCTACCACATTGGCTTTTCTTGGGTGGTAGAGAATGCTGAGGTCATAGTCCTTGATTAGCTCTAGCCAACGATGTGGGCGCATGTTGAGTTTTGCCTGGGTGAGAATATACTTGCGATTCTTATGATCCGTGTAGATTTCACACTTATTCCCAAGCAAGTAGTGTTGCCATATTCTCAAGGCATGTACTTCCGCTGCTAACTCCAAGTTATGAATAGGGTAGTTTTCTTTATGCAGCTTTAGCTGTCGTGAAGCATAAGCTACCACTTGGCCTTTTTGTATCAACACACAGCCTATGCTTAGTCTTCAAAGCATCACAGAACACTTCGAAGTCATCCTTACTATCTGGCAATGTGAGGACTGGTGTGGTTGTTAAATTTTCCTTAAGTTCCTGGAAACTTTCCTCGCACTTGGCGGTCCATTCGAATGTGACTTCCTTCCTAAACCGATTGGTAAGGGATTTAGCAATCTGAGAAGATCCTCCAATAAATCTCTGATAGTAACCTGCTAATTCCCAAAAGCTTCTGATCTGTGACACGCTGGTAGGTTGCTTCCATTCCTTGATCACAGCGATCTTGGCCGAGTCCACTAAAATTCCTTTTTCTGTCACAACATGGCCGAGAAATGCAATTTTCGTCATCCAAAAATTCGCACTTGTCGGATTTGGCATAGAACTTGCACTCTCTTGGTTTTCTCAAGTCTTTGTGCAAGTGCCGCTTATGTTCCTCTGGACTTCTGGAGTAGATGAGGGTGTCGTCTATGAGCACAATGACAACTTATCGAGATGATCCATGAATGTGTTGTTCAAGATGTTCATGAAGGCTGCAGTAAACTCGTACAGCCCGTATCTTGTAGTGAAAGCAGTCTTGGTTATGTCCTTCTTCCTGATTTCCAGTTGGTGATAGCCGGGCTTTCAGGCTATGTTGGAGAGTATTCTGGCTCCTCGAAGTTGGTCGAATAGCTCATCATTCCTTGGCAGTGGATACTTGTCCTTAATGTTCACCTCATTTAGCGTTCGGTAATCCACGCATATTCTTAGAGCTCCATCTTTCTTCTTTACAAACAGCACTGGGGCTCCTCAAGGTAAAGCACTAGGTCAGATAAATCCTTTACTCTCTAGCTCCTCTAGCTGACTTTTCAACTCTTCTAAGTCTGCTACCGGCATCCTATATGGTCTCTTAGCTATAGGTGCCGCTCCTGGTTTAAGCTCAATGGTAAACTTTATCTCCCTATCAGGTGGCATCCCTGGAAGTTCTTTTTGGGAATACGTCCGAGTATTCCTGTACTATGGGCAATTGATCCAAGCATATCTTCTAAAGTGCTTGAATAGACCCTTGTGGTTTCTCGACTGACGACTTGCCAAGATGAAACAAGACTTTATTTCCCTGGTTACTAACAAGGCTCAGAGTTTTCCTCTCACAATCCACTAGACTTTTATGTTGGGATAACCAATCCATTCCCAATATAATATCTAGGCCTTGCAGTTTTAGGACTAATAGGCTAGCCATAAACTCTTCCCCTTCTACTCTGAAGGTTATATATGATGGCAAGCTGAATATACAGGCAGCTTAGCTCCTGGTGTCTGTATATCCATAGAGTACTCTAGAGGTACCATATGTATTCCCCAGATATGAATGAATTTGCAACTCCAGGATCAACAGTATTAAAGCATATGCAGACTGGATCAAGAATCTACCTAGGAGAATGTTGGTGGCGTTGTTTGCTTCTTGAAGAGAGGTGAAGTTTAATCGGCCTCCTCGGCTCCCCATCTGTCCTCTTCCTCTTCCTCGTTCTCGGCCTGCTATGGTTCCTCCTCTGTTGGGCGAACTTCCTCTGGGGCTCTGCAATGGTGGTGAAGCTGTGGTTCTGGATGTCATCGTCGGTGTTCCAGCTTGCGATCTTGCTATTGACGTTGGGAGCTGAATCCAAGGACAGCTGTCTTTGCGGTGTCCATACTGCCCACAGTGAAAACACTGAGTTCTAGCATGAGGGCAGTCCCTTTGGTAGTGAGCTCCTTTGCAGCTTGGACATGACGGTGTTGCTGGTGATCTTGGTGCTTGGTAGACTGGTCGGAAATTGGGAGATGTTGGGACTCTTCCCCTGGTTGGGTTGGCTGGCGGCCGTGCTTGCTGTAGCATCTTCCTTTTTCGACTTTCTTCTCCTATGCTCCTCTTTTCTTCCACCTTCAATACCCGATTGACTAAGGTTTGGAACTCTGAAAATTCATGGGAGGCAATCTGGTACTGCAGATAGTGCTGAAGTCCTTCGGTGAAGCGCTCAATCTTTTTGTCTTCCGTGTCGATGTCTCCTGGCGCGTAGCGAGCTAGATGGCTGAATCGGTGCAGATATTCTGTAACGGTCTGGCTCCCTTGTACCAAGTTTCGGAACTCTCGGCGTTTGGCGGCTATGACACCGATGGGTACATGAAATTTCCGGAATTGTTCTTTAAATTCCGTCCAGGATATGTTATCCTTGTCAGGGTGAGCCTCTTGATAGTTTATCCACCATGCGGCTGCTGCTCCTGTAAGTTGGTGTGATCCGAATAAAACTTTCTCTCGGTCGTTACAACGAACTGTATCCAACTTCCTCTCGATGTCCCTGAGCCAATCATCGGCGACAATGGGATCAGTTGCACTAGCAAATGTTGGTGGTCGGGTCTTCTGAAAATCCGATAGCCTGGTTCCAACAGCAGTTCCTTCAGATGTCCCTCCTGGCATCTTTTGAATGATTTGAGCCAACAACTGGGTGTGGGCATCTTGTGCCTCCTGCCTGCTCTTTTCCATGGAGAGAAGAATTTCTTGGAGGGTCGGCTGATCTTCCTGAGAAAGGTTTGACTCCTGGGGTCTCTGTTGAGATGAAGGTCCTCCCCTTGCAGGGTCTTCCCTGGGCGAAGCTTGCTCCCTGTCCTCTTGACTACCTTGCGATCTTCTCTTCGTGTACACCATACTGATTCTTCTGAAGAAAGAGCAGATAGGTCTAACTAACTAAGAGAGAGAACTCGGGCACTAATGCGGAAATTAATGCAACTATTCAATGCACAAAACACTTAGGCTTCTAGCCGTAGTAAACAAGTTAACCATTGCGAAAGCAACGGCGGAGCACAAAAGCTAGCAAGAGCATCCACCTGCTCAATCTATGCTACCCTTTCCCAGCTAATCCTCCACGACGGTCGACTAACTACTCGAACAAGGTTCTACCAAAAGAACTAGGCTATGTGCCGTAGCAACGTAGCCCAACTCCTGAGGCACTCTATAAAAGCAGAACGCTCTCTCGGCATCTTGCCGAATTTTTAGAAAAGCCAAGTAAGACTTTTGAAATCCGAAACTTTTAGAAGCTACAAGGCTCCTGTTTTCAAAAATAGTGTTTTTATAAAATAGATTTTTAACTAAAATACGCCTTCCTGGCGAGCCAATTCCTAAAGGTGTCGTCCTACAGTCAAGTTCTCATGCTGCTCTGATACCACTTTTTATCTGTCGCGCCCCGCACAGGGTACCACGACTACTCCCGTGGAGGCCTAGCTCGCTGCAGCTGGCCTCATACATACATACCACTGACTTCCCAGGATAAGTCAAGCACAGGAGTTCATTGCAGCAGAGTAACTTACAAAATATCATTGATAAACAGTATGGCCTGCTGGCCTGATACAACAAGAGTAATACAATGCCTTCACGGCACAAATGGTCTAATTAAAACAAAAGACAACTACTCGGCGGAAGCTAGGCGAAACCCCCACAGTCGTAAGAAGTTGACAGCAGAACAGCACACTTCAGGGTTCTGGCAGAACTGGCTCTCTTCCTTCTGGATCCACGAAATCTTCCAAGCCTTCGTCTTGGATTATATTTCCAACCAGTGCTCACACGACCTACTTGGACATCTGTGTTGAAATTGGAGTTTGGTTGAAGTTGCTGAACAATCAAGCTTGGTCGGCAGACTATATGGTCCTCAGGCGCGACCATGTGTCGTCAAGCTTGATCGGCTGCAACCATGAGCATGTTCCATCTAGGCCTTCATTCCTAACCCTAATTTTGATGATTAATGAAAACTAAGTGTTTTAGACTAACTGCGCTTCTGAGATTTTTGATACAGAGTTTGTTTGGGAAGAAATACGAGATGATCAAGATGAACCCAACATGAAGTGAAGCACGAGGTACAGACGAGCAGAGACAAGACGCAAACGTGAAGATGCAAAGGACCTAAGGTAATCTGTGATTTCATTTTCTTCCGATCTCGGAGTTAGGAGATAGATCGGTTTAGGAAATTTGTTTTTAGTTTTTAACCGTACTATAAAGAGGGGTGGCAAAAGTCCTCTTTTTATCTCCAACGAAAACCGAGAAACTTAGGTCATTGCATTGCATCTATTTGGTTGCACTTGATTTGATTTTGGTTTGAAAGATTTGGATTTTCAACTGAGTTTTTGACAGCAGAAGCGTTTTTCAAATTTCTAGAAAGATCTATGCTGATCTGGTTTTTTCTTTTGTTGACAAAAATGTAGCCCTTAAAACTATCTTTCAAACGAGCCATTAAACACCTCTTTTGAATTTCTGGATTTAAAGTTATAGCTATTTTTGTTCAGGCTGACTGTCAGTTTACCAAACTGACTGTCAGTTTGAATGTCAGTTCAGTTGAACTGACATTTGTCCAGAGAGGGTGTATTTTGGGCTCAAAAATTTTGTACTAAACTGACTGTCAGTTTGTCCATACTGACTGTTAGTTGGGGATTTGACCACAGTTGTTTTCATGTGAGTTTCTATTTGATTTGGTCGAGTTTTTTGGTCGAACTGACTGTCAGTTTGCATAACTGGCTGTCAGTTGTGGATTTCAAGTTTCCATAAATGACCACAAACGACTAGCAATTTTTTATCCGTAAATTTTGTCGGCCGTTGTACATGAAACTGACTGTCAGTTAGGCAAACTGACTATCAGTTTGTGTTGCTGATTTTCCACCCTAGGTCCAACGGTTCATTTGATTCTTGAGGCTATAAATAGGGGCTTTGAGCATAAGTTTTACACAATAAGCAGCAGCATTCTCTTATAAACTCTTGAGCTTTAGCTTTCTACACAAAATCTTCATTTGTTAATCAAGTCGAGTTTTTCGATCCACCGAGAGTTTCAGTTCATTTGCATTTGCATTCTCTTAGTTTCTCGGTGCATGTTTGGAGGTCAAGAGAAGACCTCGCTGCCTATTACTCTTGGTGAGCACCCTCACCTATATGGTTCGGAGGCGTGGCCGTTGACCTCTCCAGTTTGGAGATTATCGGGGAGGCTCGGCAAGTTTGTACAAGGCATCGGTGCTCGCCTTTCCGGAGTGGACAAGGAGCAACCACTAGTTGATAATACTCTTCGTGAGTATTGAGGCAAAACTCAAGTGACTTGAGTGCTTCAATGAGGATTAGTGGAGACTGGGCGAGTCTCCGATACCTCGGTAAAAATTGTTGTGTCCGTTCTCTTCTCTTCTTGCTTATATTATTTGTTCTTGATTTGCAATTACTTGTTTTACATTTTAAAGTTTTAAAAGCCTCCTATTCACCCCCTCTAGACGGCATCCTTGATCCTACACGTGGTATCAGAGCCTCATCTCTCGATTCATTAGGTTTTACCGCCTAGAGAGAGGATGTCGTCTACAGATAGTTTCTCTCTTGGTCATACTAGCCGTGCGCCTATCTTTGATGGGACAAATTATCCTTATTAGAAAGTGCGCATGTCTGTATTCCTAGAGGCCATGGGGCTTGACGTATGGGATATTGTTAAACTCGGTTTTACTCCTCCGGATGATCCGGCAAGTCACTCTAAGGACGACAGAAGAAAACTGCATTTAAATACCCGTGCGAAAAATGCACTCTTTGCAGGTTTGTCTCTAAACGAGTTCAACTGTGTAAGCAATCTCACGATTACTCACAAAGTTTTGGACCACCCTCGAAGAAATTTATGAGGGCACAACTAAAGTAAAAGAGGCAAAACTGCTTATGGTGAGGCAAAAATATGAGACATTCACCATGTCATCAACTGAGTCCGTGGACTCCATGTTCACTCAGTTGAATAACATTGTGAATGAACTCAAGGGGCTTGCAGTCGTTTTTACTGACCTTGATATTGTGAGAAAGATGCTTAGAGCCTTACCTGAAAGTTTCGACACCTTGGTAACGGTCCTCACAAACTCCGATTTGTCGACCACTACACCGACCGATCTCTATGGGAACCTCATCACCCATGAGATGCACAAAAAAGAGAAGAAGGAAGCAGCCGAACCCTCGGAGACGAAGAAGAAGGATTTGGCTTTCAAAGCAAACGCAAAGAACGATTCAAGTGATGGCTCCTCTGATGAAGACCTAGCACTCATGGTAAAAAATACTCAAAAACTTCTCCGCGGGTTGCATAAAAAGGGTGTCAACATTGACACACGACCAAAGGGACAAAAGCAAAACAACTTCAAGGACATCATTTGCTATGGATGTCACGAAAAGGGACACATAGCCTCAAGATGTCCAAACAAGAACAAGGGATGGAGCAAAAAGAAGAAATTCTTCAAGAAGAAGAATGAAGAAACCAAAGAAGCATGCTTCGGAGAGTGGATGTCCAGAGGTGAGAGCTCCGACTCCGACTCCGACGACGAAAGAAGCTGCTCCAAGAAGATGGCCGGATTAGCTCTCGGCAACATCAACAATTCTACTAGCTCATCCCTTTGTCTCATGGCTAAAGGCGATGAAAAGGTACACATCAACGATCCTTCATATGACGATTTAGTTGAAATGATAACCGAATTAAATGAAGTTTTTGGAAAGACTAAAAAGAAGTATAAGGCGCTTAAGGAAGAACATTCTTCCCTACGCGCTCAATACTCCGAGCTAAAAGATTCTTATGAAAGCATGCTCATAAAAGATGTCACTAATGCTTCATCTAAGGTAGATGTTTCCACTTCATGTGATTTAGATGATTCTCCTTCTAGTAGTCATCATATTCCATGTGCTTCTAATGATAATATCTTGAATGAAAATAATGAACTTAAGGCACAAGTCGAAAGACTTGGAAAAGGCTTAGAAAACTGCTACAAAGGCAAAGTATCTCTTGATTTAATCCTTAGTAAATAAAAATGTTCATTTAGAAAAGAAGGATTAGGATACTTTCCGAAGAAAGGAAAGAAACCAAACACTAAAACTATCTTTGTGTGCAACACATTTTGTCATAAATGCCATGAAACTGGTTATTCGCATGAAGCATATCCCTTAATGACTCCAAACTATTTTGATACTTGCTACATGCTTCAAAAGTCGAAGAAAGGTTATGCTATAGCAAAGTATGTTGGTGCACCCATGTTGAATAAAAAGAAGAAATCTATTTGGGTGCCCAAAGCTTTGATTGCTAACATTGAAGGACCTAAAAAAGTTTGGGTACCTAAAAGAACTTAATTCTTTTTATGCAGGTGAACTACAAGACCGGCGGGAGGCATTGGGTGCTAGATAGCGGATGCTCCGAACACATAACCGGCAACAAGAAGTTGTTCACCTCACTAGAAGACAACTCAAGCGAGAACCAAAAGATCACCTTTGGCGACAACTGTCAAGGAAATGTGGTAGGCTTGGGTAAAATTGCTATTTCTAATGATCTCTCAATTTCAAATGTTTTATTGGTTGAATCTCTGAACTTTAATTTGCTTTCCGCTGTACAAATTTGCGATTTTGGTTTTCGTTGCACATTTTATCCAAAAGAAGTTTTGGGTGAAAGTTTGAAAGATAATTCTTTGATTTTTAAAGGCTTTCGGTTTGAAAATCTTTATTTGGTTGATTTTCACTCAAAAGATGCATCTCTTTCAACATGTCTTGTCTCTCAAATCTCAAAAGGTTGGCTATGGCATAGATGACATGCACATGTTGGAATGTGTCAATTGAGAAAACTTTTAAAACGTGATTTCGTTGTTGGCTTAAAGGATGTGAAGTTTGAAAAGGATAAACCTTGTAGTGCCAGTCAAGCTGGCAAGCAAGTAGCTACTTCACATCCGACTAAGTGCATTCTTTCGACTTGCAAACCTTTGGAACTTCTTCACATGGATTTATTTGGACCTTCTGAGTTCCAAAGTATTGGGGGTAGCAACTATGGTTTTGTGATTGTTGACGATTTTACTCTCTATACTTGGGTTTTCTTTATTTCCCAAAAATCTGAAACCCCCGAGTTTTCAAAAGTTTTGCAAAATGTGTTTCTACTGAATTCGAATTATCCATCAAGAAAATCCGTAGTGATCATGGTGGAGAGTTCGTTAATTCAACTTTGTTTGATTTTTGTGACTCTCTTGGAATCAAACACGAATTTTCCACATCCTACACTCCACAGCAAAACGGAGTCGTCGAAAGGAAAAATCGAACACTTATAGAAATGGCAAGGACTATGCTGAGTGAATATGATATTCCTACTCACTTCTGGGCTGAAGCCGTGCATACCGCTTGCTATTCTATAAATCGACTTTATTTGCATCCTCTTCTGAATTTGACTCCTTATGAACTTCTTATTGGGTGTAAGCCAAATATTTCTTATTTCAGAGTTTTTGAATGCAAATGCTATGTTCTTAAGAAAAGAAATTTTGGTGGTAAGTTTCAAAGAAGAGTAGATGAAGGCTTTCTAGTCGGATACTCCACCACTAGCAAAGCTTATCGCATTTTTAACAAAAATACTGGTTGTATTGAAGAATCCTGTGATGTCGAATTTGATGAAACTAATGGCTCACAAAAGGAGCAAGTGTCTTGTGAAGTTTCAGGTGAAGATCTTCAAGAAGCGATGAAGAACATAACCATTGGAGACATCAAGCCAAGAGAAGAAGATCAAGAAGATGATGTCAACATTGAGAATATTGATCAAAATGTATCATCATCTCATGTTGATCCTCCAGAACAAGATCAAGATGGAGCAGTACAAGATGAAGCACCAAGGAAACATCAAACGATCACCAAGGATCACCCTTTAAATCAAATTTAGGGTGACGTCAGTAAGGGTGTTCAAACTCGATCTCGTATTCCTGCATTTTGTGAACATCATTCATTTGTGTCTTCTTTAGAACCTACACATGTTAATGAAGCTTTAAATGATCCTGATTGGGTAAATGCCATGCATGAGGAACTTAATAACTTTTCTAGAAATGAAGTTTAAACTTTAGTAGAAAGACCCAAGGATCATAATGTAATTGGAACAAAATGGGTTTTTAGAAACAAGCAAGATGAAAATGGTGTTGTAATTAGAAACAAAGCTCGTCTTGTTGCTCAAGGTTTCACTCAAGTCGAAGGCTTAGACTTTGGTGAAACTTTTGCACCTGTAGAAAGACTTGAAGCTATTCGTATTCTTCTTGCTTATGCATCTTGTTTCAATATCAAACTTTTTCAAATGGATGTTAAAAGTGCTTTCTTAAATGGAGAAATCTCTAAACTTGTTTTTGTTGAACAACCTCCTGGATTTGAAGATTCAAAATTTCCAAACCATGTATTTAAATTATCTAAAGCTCTCTATGGTCTCAAACAAACTCCTCGAGCTTGGTACAAGCGACTTAGAGACTTTCTTTTATCAAAAGGTTTTAAAATTGGGAAGGTTGATACAACTTTGTTTATAAAGAAAATTGAAAAAGATTTGTTCATTTGTCAGATATATGTTGATGATATTTGTGGGGGGAAATCTCCGCGGGACTAAGTCCAGGTAAGTTGCGTCACGATTGCCCGAGGACCTGGCCTCCGGGACCTCCCCGGGCGCCGCCTTTTGGCCCCCGGGACCTGGCCTCCGGCGCCGTCCGGGGCGCCGCCATTTGCCCGGGGACGTGGCCTCCGGAGCCTCCCCGGGCGCCGCTTTTTGGGCCCCGGGACCAGGCCTCCGGCACCGTCCCGGGCACCGCCATTTGCCCGGGGACGTGGCCTCCGGAACCTCCCCGGGCGCCGCCTTTTGGCCCCTGGGACCTGGCCTCCGGCGCCGTCCCGGGCGCCGCCATTGGCCAGAGGACGTGGCCTCCGGCGCCATCCCGGGCGCCGCCATTTGCCCGAGGACGTGGCCTCCGGCGCCGTCCCGGGCACCGCCTTTTGGCCCTCGGGACCTGGCCTCCGGCGCCGTCCCGGGCGCCGCCATTTGCCCGGGGACGTGGCCTCCGGAACCTCCCCGGGCGCCGCCTTTTGGCCCCTGGGACCCGGCCTCCGGCGCCCTCCCGGGCGCCGCCATTGGCCCGGGGACGTGGCCTCCGGCCCCTCCCCGGGCACTGCCTTTTGGCCCCTAGGACCTGGCCTCCGGCGCCGTCCCGGGCGCCGCCATTGGCCCGGGGACGTGGCCTCCGGCCCCTCCCGGGCGCTGCCTTTTGGCCCCCAGGACCTGGCCTCCGGCGCCGTCCCGGGCCTCATCGCCTTCCTAAAGGTAAAGTCTCGAATTTTTTGTCACACGCAGGTCACGCGAGGAGCGCCTCGGGAACTAGCGACCACCTGTCAAGCATCCAAGGCGTTTGACCGGGAGAAGGACGGTCCTACCCTTCAATCCGACGGTGGCTTCCGGGGTAGTTTAGGTTTTTTGCTTCTTTTTGGGGCTATAAATAGCCCTTGTACCCCTCTGTTGTAAGGGATCGATTCTCTTTTATTGAATTAGCTAAACTCACAGACGTGCTCCGGAAGCCTCTCCCCCTGGAGAGAGCCTCCCCAGCTGACTCTGGTCAGGAGCACGTCGACAGGACTAGGGCCCCCACTGGGACCCGAACCTGTATAAACCCGTGTGTCATTTCTTGTGCTTGTCCGGCGGGGGAGGACCGGTCATCCGGTCAACCCGCGCCGCGTAATCTTCGCTAGGATCACTCTCAAAACCTGCTGGGGTAATCGCAATACCACGACAGTTGGCGCCGTCCGTGGGGACTCGTGACAAGACGCCATGGCTCCCCCAAGAACAAGGGCTCGCACCCTTCCCGGCGAGCCGGGTCTCGAAGACCCAGCGCCGTCCGGCCGGGACACTGCCGTCCCGGCGGTCCCTTCTGGAGGCGACTTGGCCCAGGTACCGCTTCCCTCCTTTCCTTTTAACTTAGGTGCTTCCACCTCCAGGTCGTTCCCGGTGACCGCGGGGACCTCGGCCGGGACTAGTCTCCCCCCGACGGCTCCCCCGGCTCCCCGGGACGCCCTGCTCGAAGCTCTCGTGGAAGGCCAGCTCCGCGCTCAGCGCTCTATGGACGAGCTCCTTAGCGTGTTGGCGCGGCCTCCGGCCCCCACATTTGCCTCACACCCGTATCCGGGGAACATGCCCCCGTTTATGGGTTACCCGGCGGCCCCTCCGGCCTCCGGGGGTTTGTCTGCCCCATATGATCCTGTCGGGGGGTTCCCTCCCCCTGCGGGATATACGCCCGGACCCTTCCCGGCACCAGGGCCCGTCCCGGTGCCGGGAGGTTATTTCATGCCGGGGCCCTTCGTGGCACCAGGGGGGTACCCCGTCCCTGGCATATTCCCGGGGTGGGAGCCCACTTCATGCCGGGGGTTTACCCTACGCCGAGAGCCAGCCCCGCCCCCCGCGTCGCGTTTACCGCACCGGGGGCGGTTGACGGAGCAGCCCCCGTGCCGCAGCGGACTTCCCCCCGCATGGGCTCCCCGGTTCCGGACGTCGCCGCGGGGGCTCCCCCCTCGCCGGTTCCGGGTGTTACAGGGCCTGCCCCCTTCCCGGTTCCGGTCGCGGCCACCGGGGCAGCCTCCACTTCGGTTCCAAGCGTCGACGTGGGCGCCCCCTCCCCGGTTCTGGATAATACAGGGGCTTCCCCCTTTCTGGTCCCGGGGGCCGTCGCAGGGGGCTCCCCCCAACCAGCTCCGGAAGCCTCCGGGCCGGCAGCTACAGCGCATGAGCTCCCTCCCTCGGCGGGACAGGTCCGTTTCTCCTGGGGGGAGGTCGAGCGAATGCATTCACCAGAGCGCGGGGAAGAACTTTCCCCCGGCCGCGGGCGTGGGGAGCCCCGCTCTCGCACCAGCCAGGGGAAGAGACCCGTTGAAGAGCCAGCCGTGGAAAAGCGTCGCCACCGCCATTCTGGCGGACCTCTTGGACCGCTTCCAGACTCAGACAACGAAGGTCCCGTGAAAGAAGACGGCGACCGGGGCTCTCCCCGGGAAGTGCAGAGGGCTAACCAGCCCCTGTGCCGAAGACTTCGCAGCATCCGGTGGCCGCGGCCCTACCGCCCTCCGCACATCGAGCACTATAACGGTGAGGCAGACCCTTACGAGTTTGTGCAAGTCTACTCCACAGCTATCTCCGTGGCCGGGGGGGACGAGATGGCACAGTGCAACGTCTTCCCCCTCTACCTCTCCGGCATTGCCCGCTCCTAGTTCTACAACCTGAAGGCGGGCTCCATCAAGTCTTTCTTGCAGCTCAAGCGGGAGTTCTGTGCCAACTTCCAGGGGAACTACGTGCGTCCCCTGGACTCCTCGCAGCTGTACACCGTCCGGCAGAGGACTGGGGAAACCATCAGAAGCTTCTTCAAGCGCTTTGCTCAGGTGAAGAGCAAAGTGGCCCACGTCCCCGACTCTACGGTCATCGAAACCTGCAAAAGTGGCATCCTCCCGGGGGAGCTCCACCCAAGGCTCTCCCAGAGCTGCCCCTCTTCCGCCGACGAGCTCTTCATCGTGCTCGAAAAGTACGCTCGGGCGGAGGAAGACGACATCTGGTCGGCTCCCGCCCCCGTCGACCGGGGGGCCAGGGATCCCCCCAAATGCCCCAGGCAGGGGGGCCGAAGCAAGCCACGGCCTCGGGACACCTTTGTCCTCGAGGGCGGAGGCGGCTCGCGCGACCCCCAGAGGGGCAACCGCCCCTTCCCCAAGCCGAAGGGCCATGGGGCAGGACAGTCTTCGCGCGGCCGGGAAGGCCCCACGGGGAGAAGGCAGGAAGGACCGTGGTGCAGCTTCCACAGGTCCAATACCCACGCTACCCGAGATTGTAGCCAGCTGCAGCAGCACTTCGCGGACTTCCTCGACCAGCGCGGGCAGGAGGGGGGGACTCCGGCCTCCTTGCCCCCTCGGCCAGCTGTTCCGGCCCTTCCGGCTCCCGCGGGGAGGGGAGCCTTCAGAAGCTCTCCCCTTTCAAACTTCGCTGCGGCACATCAACGTCATCGTGGGAGGATCTGCCTCCGGGCGGGACTCTAAGCGCCAGCGTAAGGAGTACGCGCACGAGGTCAAAGTTGTGGGGGTGCTACACGCGTCCCCGCCACCTAAGTGGTCGAACATCCCCCTCACCTTCACGGCAGAAGACACGCGGGGGGTCCGCTTCCCCCACGACGACGCGCTCATTGTCTCCGCGACCATCTACAACTGCCATCTGGCCCGTATCCTGGTGGACGGCGGGAGCTCTGCCGATGTCCTATTCCTGAAGGCCTTCAAAGAAATGCAGGTGGATGAGAAGCTCCTGCAGCCGACTGCCGGGCCCGTGCAAGGTTTTGTCCCGGGGAAGGCGATCCACCCCGTGGGCAACGTAGATCTTCCAATGACCTTCGGCACCCCGGAGAACTACCGAACCGAGCTGGTCCGCTTCAACATAGTGGACCTCCCCTCCTCCTACAACGCGATTATGGGGAGGACGACAATCAACCGGCTGGGGGCTGCTACCCATCAAAACTATCTCTGCATGAAGATCCCCAGGCCGCATGGTGTGATCAACGTCCGGGGAGACCAAGACATGGCCCGTGCTCTATACGAGCGCGCTGCGACCACAATCGGAAGCGTCAACCTCATAAAGACGCCCGGGGGGGAGGCTTCTCCCCCGGAACTAGACGCTGCTGCGACACCGCCCGGGAGGCCCCTCCTCAAGCCGCATCCAGAAGGGGGCCTCCGGAAGGTCCTACTGTCCCCGGGCAACGAAGACAAAACCGTCCGGGTCGGAGTGGAGCTCCCCGAGGAGCACGCAGCGCAACTTGCGGCTTTTCAGCGCGAAAACTCCGATGTTTTTGCGTGGAACCCTTCGGACATGCGGGGCGTCGCCCGGGAGGTCATTGAGCACAAGCTCGCAGTGGCCCCCGGTCACCCCCCGGTCAAACAGAAGCTGCGGAAACTCTCCCTCGAGCGCCAAGAGGCAACCAAGGCGGAGATCACCCGGCTCCGAGAGGCGGGGTTCATTCGGGAGGTCCTGCACCCCGAGTGGCTTGCGAACCCCGTCCTCGTCAAGAAATCAACCGGCAGGTGGCGGATGTGCGTGGACTTCACCGACCTTAACCGTGCCTGCCCCAAAGACAACTTCCCGCTCCCGCGGATTGATCAGCTCGTCGACTGCACTGCGGGGTGCGAGCTCATGAGCTTCCTAGACACCTACTTGGGCTACCATCAAGTCTGGATGGCGGAAGGGGACGAGAAAAAGCCGAGTTTTATTACTCCCCTCGGAACCTTCTGCTGCGTCCATATGCCCTTCGGGCTCAAGAACGCGGGGCCAACCTTCCAACGCCTCATGACGTTGGTTTTCAAAGATCAAGTCGGCCGCAACGTTGAAGTCTACGTAGACGACGCGGTCGTCAAGAGTCCTCGCGCAGCCTCCCACATCGACGACCTGGCCGAAACCTTCCGCAACCTCCACCATCGGGCTCAAACTCAACCCGGACAAGTGCGCCTTCGGGATGCGCGGGGGAAGCTCCTAGGTTTCCTCGTGTCCCAGCGGGGCATTGAGGCAAACCCCAAGAAGATCCGGGCTTTCCTAGATATGCCCCCGCCGCGCTCCGTCAAGGATGTCCAGCGGCTCTCCGGCCGCCTAGCCGCGCTAAGTCGCTTCGTCTCCCGGTCGGGGGAGCGGGGCCTCCAGTTCTTCAAGATCCTCCGAGGGCTTGAGGGGTTCCGCTGGACCGCCGAGGCCCAGGAGGCGTTCGACAACCTCAAGAAGTACCTCATGAGCCCTCCAATGCTCGTGAGTCCGTCTCCGGAAGAGCCCTTGCTCCTCTACCCCCACGCGACCCCCGTCGCCGTCAGCGCGGTCTTGGTGAAGGAGCAAGGGGGGCAGCAGCGTCCCGTGTACTACGTGAGTGAGGCCCTCCAAGGGGCCAAAACTCAGTACACGGAGATGGAGAAAATCTGCTACGCCCTCCTCATGGTGTCCCGGAAGCTTCGGCATTACTTCATGGGGCACCCCATCACCGTCCCGTCGTCCCTCCCCCTCGGGGAGGTACTGCGGAACAAGGAAGCCACCGGCCGGATCGGGAAGTGGGGGGCCGAGCTCGCCCCCTTCTCCCTGTCCCTTACCGGCCGCTCCGCCATCAAGTCGCAGGTCCTCGTCGACTTCGTCGCAGAGTGGACTCCCGCCTCTGGGTCCGGGGACGAAGATCTCCCTGTGCCGCCCCGACGCAATGATCATTGGACCCTCATGTTCGATGGGTCACTGTGTCTCGCCGGGGCTGGTGCGGGAGTAGTCCTCCGGAGCCCCGAGGTGAAGGAACTCGAGTATGCCGCGCGGCTCGAGTTCCCCGCAACCAACAACATCGCCGAATACGAGGCTTTGCTCCTCGGGATGCGCCTCGCGCGCTCCCTGGGGATCCGGCGCCTCCTAGTCAAGGGAGATTCTCAGCTCATAGTTTGCCAAATGGACAAGTCTTACTTGTGCCATGACGCAAATTTAAGTCTTTATTTGCAGGAATTGCGACAGATGGAGAGGCATTTCGACGGCCTCGAGGCCCGGCATATCCCGCGGAGGGACAATGACCGGGCCGACGCCTTGGCCCGGGCGGCAAGCGCCCGGGAATTGGTCCCCAAGGGGGCTTTCCTGGAGATCATCACGAAACCCTCGGTGGCCTCCCCGGACACGGGCGACGAGCCTCATGTCCCGGAGGTCGCTGAGATCATTCGGACTCTGTCTTGGATGGACCCCCTCATCTCCTTCATCAAGGGGGAGGGAGACCCTCCTAGTGAGACCGAGGCTAAACGCCTCTGGGCTAAAGCCCGGGCATATCTCCTGCTGGAGGGGAGGCTCTACAAGCGGGGGGCTTCCGCCCTCCTGCGCTGCCTCCCCCGGCCGGAGAGACTTCAACTTCTCGAAGACATCCATGCGGGGAGCTGTGGTTCTCACCTAGCCCCGCGTGCCATCGCGGCCAAGGCCCTCCGGCAGGGCTTCTACTGGCCCACGGTCATGCGCGAAGCGTGAAACCTTGTCTCCGCATGCGAGGCATGCCAGAAGATGGCCAAGGGCTCGAACCTCCCCCCTATAGCGCTGCAGACAATCCCCATCGCTTGGCCCTTCGTGCGCTGGGGGATGGACCTCTTAGGGCCCTTCCCCCCAGCGCCCGGGGGATACAAGTATGCGGTAGTCGCAGTCGACTATTTTACAAAGTGGGTTGAGGCGGAGCCTTTGGCCAGCATCACGTCCCGAGCCGTTCAGCGGTTTTTCTGGAAAAACGTCGTATGTCATTTTGGTGTCCCCCGGGAAATCACCGTGGACAACGGGACCCAATTCGACTCGGCTTATTTCTGGGAATTCTGCGAAGGCCTGGGGCTCGTCGTCTACTTCGCCTCAGTGGCCCATCCCCGAAGCAATGGGGCTGTCGAGAGGGTCAACGGCGTGATCCTACAGGGGTTGCGCCGGAGACTCGAGCAAACCGCTTCTAAGCGGGGTGCATGGGCAGAGGAGCTCCCGAGCATCCTCTGCTCCATGCGCACGACCCCGTCCCAGGCAACGGGGCGTACTCCCTTCTCCCTAGTCTACGGGGTGGAGGCAGTCCTCCCCCCGGAGATCGGCTTCCGGTCACTGTGAATCGAGCTCCTGGAGGGAGCCACGCCCGCAGCGTACCAGGCCAACGAGGCCAATCAGCGCCTGGAGATCGACCTCGTGGAGGAGGAACGCGACCGAGCGCTCCTCCGCCACTCCATCTACGAGCAAGAGATGGCGCGCGCGTGCGCGAGAGAGCTTTTCGCCTTGGGGACCTTGTCCTCAAACGCGTCACAGACCCCCAAGCCCAGGGGAAGCTCTCCCCCAAGTGGGAGGGCCCCTACAGGATCTCCACGGTCCTGGGCTCGGGGGCCTACAAGCTCTCCAACCTTCAAGAGCAAGAGCTGAAGCACACGTGGAACTTGCGTTTACTTCGCAAGTTCTATGTTTAGCCTTACGGGCCTGTCCCCTCCCCCGGAGCGTTCACGCCGGAGGGGGAGGAGGGACACTGTATTTTCCTCCCCTTTCGCGACTTCGCAGGGGGAGGCCTTGTACTTCATTTTATTAGCAATACATAGGTCTTGATTTTCAAACTATCTCATTGCAGGTCTTTCTCATTACAGCCCCTAGCAGCGATGCCCTCCCCGCGAGGATGCCCTCCCCGTGAGGATGCCCTCTCTGCGAGGAAGTGGGCCAGGCCCAGCAAGTCCCTCCTGTAGGGCGGCTTACGATCAGCCCTCGTGGACTGAGGGTGTAAGCGGCAACCCGGTCACAGTGGCCGCGGTAACGAGTCACTTTGGGAGACTAGTCCCCTACCCAAACACTCAAGACCCGTCTTCAGGCACTTCCTCCTCCGGGAGTAGACGCTCTCCCCAGTGGGACGTCTAATGGCCTTCATGGATCTATCTTCCTCCTACGGGAGTCGACGTTATTCCTGGCTGCCTGTTTTCACGGCGACCGGATGATCGGCCCCTTGCGGCCTGATTGGATCTATCTTCCTCCTACGGGAGTCGACGTTATTCCCGGCTCCCCGTTTTCACAGTGACCGGATGATCGGCCCCTTGCGGCCTGATTGGATCTATCTTCCTCCTCCGGGAGTCGACGTTATTCCTGGCTCCCCGTTTTCACGGCGACCGGATGATTGGTCCCCGGCGACCTTCTTCCCGGCTCCCCGTTCTCACGGCGACCGGATGAATGCCTCCCGGAGACCCTATTCCCGGCTCCCCGTTCTCACGGCGACCGGACGATTGTCTCCTAGGAAGCTGACCTCCGGAAATCTCATCGGGTTTTCTTGGACGTTTCTTCCACATGAGGCCTTATTCCCGGCTCCCCGTTCTCATGGCGACCGGACGATTGTCTCCCGGAAGGTCTTCTCCTTGAAAACCTTGTTTTAAAATTTTCTAACTTAGAAAAATTCCTATGCTACAGGTGACTTCCATCCCGGGGGCCTTGTTACCCCCACAGCGCGCGGAGCTATTCTCCGGCCCGCTGTGGGCGGGGGGGATAAGGAACCCCCGGGTGTCGACCGCACCGCCCACGAGCAAACTTAGCTCATCCTTGTTAAGATGAGTCGTCCGGACCATCCAAGAAGAAGAAAATAGAGACAATGAAAGAAGAAACAACAACACAGCTTTATTGATTGTCAAACCCGGAGGACATCTTCCCCCTCCGGTGGGCTTCGGAAACGATACAACCCGGGTTCTAACTCGGGGGATTCTCTACGCCCTAAGGCTCCTACGCCTAATACTCCCGGAGGCTCTCCGCTAGCTCCCGGGTCAAGTCCTGGTACAATGCCCGTACGCGGCGCCGAGCGTCCCGGAGCACATCTTTGGGCCAAAACTCGTATCCCGCCGGTGGAAGTATCCGGAGGGGAGGTATCATCCGGAACCCCGGTCGCGGAGGGAACAATTCGGCGCGATGATTGTCAAAGTTGTCCAAGTGCCACTCCGGACGCCACCTCAACCGGATCGGCTCCTGGACGCTGTCGCCGCCGCGATTCCCGGAGACAAGGCTTAGCAAGATTAAAGCCGCTTAGGCATCCCCCGGGGAGCCCCTCCCGGACCTTCGCTTGGGAGCAACCTCCCAGGAACCCGGGTAACAACATTCAATTCAAAGACTTAGAATAAAATTCTAACTTCATTGCATTCAAAATGTTTTTGTACAAGTGTCCGGGGCTTCTTCTAAGAAGCTACCGGGATCAAAAACCTAAGAAAACAAAAAAGGGCCCTAGCTAAGACCCGGGGGGAGGCTCATACATGTTCGTTGGCGTCCTCCCCCCGGGGGGCTTCTTCCAAGGCCGGGGCTGGGACGTCTCCTGCCGGAGGCGCCGGAGCCGGGAACCACGCCCGGATGATCCGGTCATAGAACCCTCCGGCAAGCTGCTCGACCTCCCGGCGCGAAGGCTCGAAGGAGTCCGGGAAGCTTCGGGGGATGCGGCCCCCGATCGCCCGGGCGCCGACCCCCCGGAACTCGACGAGCCCCGCAGCGGCCGCGATGATGGGGATCGCCCTGCCCTGCGCCCGAGCGTCGGCCGCCTCGGGGATGGCGGAGACTTGTGCGTTGAGAACACGCACAGCCTCCGCGAGGGTCGCCGGCGGCACCTCCTTGCTCCCGGAGCCTAGGCTTACGCCAAGGCTCTCGAGGGCCGAACGAACGGAGCGGCCCGCGTCCGCCACCGCCCGGACGCTCGTGGCCTCGAGCTCCCGGAGCGTCTCCTCCCACGCTTTGGCCTCCTCCCGGAGGCGGCCGTTGACGGCCTCGGAAATGTGAACCTGGGCCCAAACCCGGTTCAGTTCCGCGAAGGCCTTGTCGCATTCCCGGAGGGCCTCGTCGCGCTGCCCTACGGAGGCCGCAGCCCGGCCCTCCGCTACCTTAACCAGCCGGGCGACCCGCTGCTCAAGGCCCCAGGTAACAGCTGCCACCTACGAAATATATAGAGTTAGAAAAATCTCAAGTGTAGGAAATAAATGAAGACGCCATCGACTCGGGTTACCTGGGCCCCAAGGGACTGAAGCCCCTGGAAACGCTCATGGAGCGTTCCCTCCGCGACGAAGGCCTGCACCTTCCGGGTGTGCAGGCCCTCCGAGTAGCGGGAGACGTCCCCAGCGGGAAGCAGGGGGGCCTCTCGCCCTGCGCCGGCATCGTTGCCGGCAGGGGGTCCCCGGAACTGCAAGTCCGGTAACGCGGCCGGCGTCACCGGCGTCTTCGTGGCCGAGGTCTCCTCCGAAGACGTGGCCGAGGAGCTTTGGGCGGGGGTCCCTGCCCGGGGGGGGGATCATCAGACCTTTCCCCGCCCCAGGCCGAAAGGTCCTCGGGGCCTCCTCCTCCAAAGGAACCTCGTAGACTGAGGGGCTCCCCCCCTCGTCCACCGGCCAAACCAGCGGAGGCGAGGCCTCCGCGAATCTCACCTCCAGCCTCTTCGGCTCCAAAGAAGCCGGAAGGGGCACGAGGGGCTCCACCGAGGGTGGCGACGGGGCGTAGTTCGCCGAGTCGGACGCCGCCCCGCCCGTGGCCGCCTCCTTCCCCCGGGCCTTGACGGGGCTCTTCGGGGGAGGAGGTGTTGCCCCCTTCCGGGCCGGCGCCCGGACACGCTCGCTCCCGGGGGTCTCGTCTCGGGGCTTCGCCGGTGTCGCCGCCGGCGTCGTCGACGGGCCGGGGGTCTTTTGAACCCGGGCCTTCTTGGGCTCTGAGCCCCCAGCCGCCTCCTTCCCCTGTTTGTGCGACCCGGGGGTGGGGAGAGGCTTCCTCTCCTGCAGCTTTAGCCCGTAGGCCGCCGCTACCATGTTCCTGGGAGGGCCCTCCCCCACGATGCGCACGACGCGCTCGTGCTCGTCGGCGAAGTACCTCCCCAGGAGGTTCTCCGCCTTCTCTCGTGCCGCCGGGTACGGCCAGACTGCAAGAGGTAATAAGTATGATGCAGCAGGTTCCTGGAGCTTACGTCGCGTCACCGGCTTCACCGGGGGCCGCTGTTCCGGGCCCATGCCGACTCCCCTCTTCCCGCGCGAGAAAGGGGAGATCCGGAGGAGAGCCATCTCCTCGGCAGCGTCCCGCATTGAGTGGGTCTTCTGGGAGAGGATCACCTTACCGAGGAGCTTGAACTCCTCGTCCGTCCACACCGGAGGCTTTGGCGCGGACGACCGGCTGTAGGTGGGGGGCTCCAGGGCGTACACCACCGCCTCGTCGCGGACCCGGAGGTAAAACCACCTCCGGACCCAGTCGCCCCAGTGGTCCCGGGAGGCTGCCGCTGGGTAGTCGATCACCCGGGATGGCAACATTTGTACCATCACCGAACCGAAGGGGGACTTGGGGCCCCCCTTCACCAGGTGGGAGGTCCGCGCCGCCGGTTCGTAGAAGTACCGAAAGGCGCGAAGGGTGGGCTCCCGCCCTGTCGCCATCTCGTAGAGCCAGATGAAGAGGCCCATCCGGACGAGCGCGTTCGGGGTGAGGTGGTTGAGCGCCACCCCGTACTCCTTCAGAAACTCCCGGAGCATGGGATGCACCGGGAGCCGGAGCCCCGCCTCTATGAAGGCCTCGAAGGCCACGACCTCTCCGGGCCTGGGGCGGGGGGCTCCGTCTTTCTTCACGGGGACCCGGATGTCCCCGTCCGCTACGACGCAGCGTTCGACCAAGGACTCGGCGTCCTCGGCCGTGAACTCCGTCGCCCAGAGGAAATCCGAAGGGATTTCCTCCGGGGGCTCTTCCGTGGTCTTTGCTCGACCCTTGGGTGCCATGAGGTTAGTCTTCTTTTTTGTTCGGTGGCTAACCTTTCAGGAGGCTACTACTCAAACTTCCGGACATCTGCTACCGGGAGCTAACTACCGGAAAGAGCTACCGGGAGAGGGCTACCGAGAGAGCAAAAATCGCTAAGGCTGAAAATTTGGAATGAGCTTCCGGGCCCCCCCAAGGCCCTATTTATATGGGCGGGACGTGGTCTAGATGCACGCCACGTGGCACCCGCGGATCAATCTGGACCGTAGAAGTTCAAACCGTGCGAGGGAAACGAAGGGACGGGAGCGTGAATCGAGGCGCCGGTTCGAACCGCGCGCGCATTTATGGCGAAACGGCGCGGCCCTAAGCGCGGGGCACGGAAACCGAAGCGCCGCGGCTCCGGTGACTTGGCCCGGAGATCTTCCCGGTGACGTGTACCATACCCACCGGGGACTCGAGCATCGTCCCCGGCGTGCACGGGGGGCTGCTGTCGGGGGAAATCTCCGCGGGACTAAGTCCAGGTAAGTTGCGTCACGATTGCCCGGGGACCTGGCCTCCGGGACCTCCCCGGGCACCTCCTTTTGGCCCCCGGGACCTGGCCTCCGGCGCCGTCCCGGGTGCCGCCATTTTCCCGGGGACGTGGCCTCCGGAGCCTCCTCGGGCGCCGCCTTTTGGCCCCCGGGACCTGGCCTCCGGCGCCGTCCCGGGCGCCGCCATTTGCCCGTCCCGGGCGCCGCCTTTTGGCCCCCGGGACCTGGCCTCCGGCGCCGTCCCGAGCGCCGCCATTTGCCCGTCCCGGGCGCCGCCTTTTGGCCCCCGGGACCCAGCCTCCGGCGCCGTCCTGGGCGCCGCCATTGGCCCAGGGACGTGGCCTCCGGCCCCTCACGGGCGCTGCCTTTTGGCCCCCGGGACCTGGCCTCCGGCGCCGTCCCGGGCCTCATCGCCCTCCTAAAGGTAAAGTCTCGAATTGTTTGTCACATGCAGGTCACGCGAGGAGCGCCTCGGGAACTAGCGACCACCTGTCAAGCATCCAAGGCATTTGACCAGGAGAAGGACGGTCCTACCCTTCAATCCGGTGGTGGCTTCCGGGGTAGTTTAGGTTTTTTGCTTCTTTTTGGGGCTATAAATAGCCCTTGTACCCCTCTGTTGTAAGGGATCGGTTCTCTTTTATTGGATTAGCTAAATTCGCAGACGTGCTCCGTAAGCCTCTCCCCCCGGAGAGAGCCTCCCCAGCTGACTCCGGTCAGGAGCGCGTCGACAGGACTAGGGCCCCCACCGGGACCCGAACCTCTATAAACCCGTGTGTCATTTCTTGTGCTTGTTCGGCGGGGGAGAACCGGTCATCTGGTCGACCCGCGCCGCGTAATCTTCGCTAGGATCACTCTCAAAACCTGCCGGGGTATTCGCAATACCACGACAATATTATCTTTGGATCTACTAATGAACATTTCTATCATGAGTTTGGAGAGATGATGTCTAGGGAGTTCGAGATGTCCATGATTGGCGAGTTGAGCTTCTTCCTCGGACTTCAAATCAAGCAACTCAAGAATGGTACGTTCGTGAGTCAAACAAAGTATGTGAAGGACCTGCTCAAGCGCTTTGGGATGGAAGACGCTAGGGCAATCAAAACCCCCATGGCAACAAATGGATATCTGGACATGGACAAAAGCCGAAAATCGGTCGACTCTAAACTTTATAGGTCTATGATTGGAAGTTTATTTTATCTCACTGCATCTAGGCCTGATATCATATTTAGTGTGTGTTTATGTGCCAGATTTCAGTCAGATCCTAAGGAATGTCATTTAATTGCTCTTAAAAGAATCCTTAGGTATTTAAAATGTTATCCCAGTTTTGGTCTTTGGTATCCGAAAGATGCAAATTTTGAATTAATTGGATATTCGGATTCTGATTATGCTGGGTGCAAGATTGATCGTAAAAGCACATCTGGTAGATGTCAGCTGTTGGGGAGATCATTAGTATTATGGTCATCTAGGAAGCAAAATTCAGTAGCTCTCTCCACAGCTGAAGCTGAATATGTGTCTGCAGGCAATTGTTGTGCTCAATTATTATGGATGAAGCAGACATTTCTGGATTATGGAATAATATTTGATAAAGTGCCACTCTTTTGTGATAATGAAAGTGCCATTAAAATTGCTAATAATCCTGTTCAACATTCTAGAACTAAGCACATTGAAATACGGCACCATTTTATTAGAGATCATGTGGCAAAAGGAGATATTGATGTGAATTATGTTAGAACAGATATGCAACTAGCAGATATTTTCACAAAACCCTTAGATGAATCAAGATTTTTCTTTTTAAGGGGTGAACTGAACATTATTGATATATCAAATGCTAGTTGATGTGCTAAATGTGTTATTTGTATAAAATAATATTATTTTATTCCCTCTCTAGTCCAAATCTGCTTCTGGTCGAAATTGACCAAACTGACAGTCAGTTCATATAACTGACAATCAGTTTAGTGCTTAGGAGCCTGTTCTTAGTCTCTGGTCGAAGTTGTTGTCCTAACTGACAGTAAGTTACGTGCAATCGAGTTTGGTCATAGCTCCTGGTCGTGTTTGGGATTCAAACTGACTGTCAGTCTTATACACTGACTGTTAGTTTCAAAACTCAGTTCTGTGAACTGACTGTCAGTGTGGTACACTGATTGTCAGTTCCAAGTTTCTGAGTTTGGCACTGACTGTCAGTTTATTAAACTGATTGTCAGTTGTGGGATCCCGAACCCTAAAACCCCCGTTCTGTTTCTTTGTCTCCCCGCCTTCTCCATCTCGCCGCCGTTTTTTAGCTCGTCGCCGGTGCGCCTCTTCGCCATTTCTTGCCCTCGTGCTCGCCTCCGGTGCTCCTTCGCCGTACCGCACCGCCGCCTCTTTGCGCCTTCACCTCACCACCGTTTAGCCGCTGCTAGCCGCCGATTCTCCTCACCGTGCTGCACTTCACCGTGGGCAGCTCGCCGGCGTTGAGTTTCTTCTGTGGTTCCCAAACCGACTTGTGCCTCCGCATCTCGGTTTGATCACTGTCTCCGGTTCGTCGTCATCAGCCTCCCAGTTCAGTTCCTCTGTTCAGGTCGTTTCTTTTTCTCTCCTCTGTTTTTGACTTCAACCATGTCTGATCAGCCAGGTCCTTCTCGTCGTGTGGCCCGACGAAAGAACGCGGCAAACAGCCAGCGTTCATCAGGTCAGACGTCTGAGAACCCGCCTTCACCTCCGCCTGAGCGTGTCCCCGTGGATTATTCCTGGTGGCACGCTAGCCACCTTCGCACGCTCTGCTCCACAAACCCTTACCTGCTGCCGCGTCCCACTAGTCGCGACTCGTGCAATGTTGTTACCTGCTATAACAACTTGCACCTCGATCTGTTCAACAGTGTGTACAGCCGCGCACCCATTTTTGCTCACTGCTCTCTGTCGTGGGGTACAATCGCCTCTCGCACAGGCATCGCCACCCTCGCAGACCTCTTTGGCTCTGTAGGGATCCGCGACCTTGTCGCCGATTCCTCTCTGCACTGAGCTGAGGGGCCCATTCGCCAATTTTATTCCACCGTCTTCATTTCCCCTCAGCGCGACCTCATGACCTTCATGACGGGCCTCCAGGTCTACACCGTCACGAAGGAGCAGCTCGAGTCAGCGCTTGGACTGGTGCGCCCTCCTTCTGGCCGCTAGCTCCATATCCTTCCAGACCTCGAGCATCGGCAGGTGGCCATGCTTTATTCCAGCCCTTTCCGCTCCGTCACATCGCTGGCCTGCGCCGTGATGTTGATCTAGCCCTACGGATCCTCCGGCTCACCTTGGTCCCCATGACCGGAGATAGGGCCAAAGTCACCTATCTTGGGCTCCACGTCTTGATTTCTATCTTTCAGGAGGAGCCATTTGATGTTGCTGATCTCATCATCAGTGAGATTCAGCACGTCCTTCTTTCTCCGCGCCATCAGTTGATATACGCTCCGTATACCATGGCGGTGCTCCTGCATATTCGGCCTGTCGACTCTAAGCTCCCGAGGCCCCATCATCCTTTGCTCTTCTATCCTCCTGGCCTGGCTGATCACCGGCTCGGTGCTCACCCTGCCGCAGCTGCTGGCCCAAATTCTCCCGTATCAGATGATGATGCTACGGGGGAGTCAGAGGATGAGGCCCCTGCTCAGGAGGCTGCTCCAGCTACGGCTGTAGGGACAGGCACCGGACCTGCCTCCTCCTCTGGTTCTCGCCTCAATCAGGTGATCCAGGTGCAGCAGCAGATCCTCAGCACCCAGGCGGAGCATCATCAGATGCTGCTTCGTTTGATTGCTCAATAGGAGGAGATACTGCATCGCCTGCCTGCTTCAGGTTCTCCGGTCCCTCACAAGAGGGCCTGACCAGCTTCATCTTCTCCGAGCTCTGTATCGGCTCCAGTTGCTCCAGGACCATCTGCTCCGGCCTCTGCAGCACCAGCTCCTGTTGCAGCTGCTACTCCTCTGGCATCTCCAGTCATCGACCCGACTGCATCTCCAGCAGGATCCGGAGATACAGCCGTTCTATGATTTTCTTCAGATGATGAGCATTAGGCTCTATTTTTTTTGTATTGTATTGCCTCCCTTTTGTGCTTAATGCCAAAGGGGGAGAAGTATTTTGGATATTATATCATATTTTGGATGTTTTATGTTTTGGAGATATGTTGTATGGATATTGGATATTGGTTTATATATATCTCCCCAGGTTTATGGTTTATATGTCTCTGTGTTTTTTTTTTTTGGTGATTTCTGTTTAGTGTAACTCTGATACTGGATGATGTTTTGAGATGCTATGATATGATGCTCTGATGTATATGTGTTGGTTTTCTGCTCTGATATATTTTTTTTGAGATGCATATACTCAGGGGGAGTAAGTTCATTTATATCTTGTTTCGAAACACTTGTTGTCATCAATCATCAAAAAGGGGGAGATTGTTGCATCTAGGCTTCATGCCTAACCCTAATTTAGATGATTAATAAAAACTAAGTATTTTAGACTAACTGTGCTTCTGAGATTTTTGATACAAAGTTTGTTCGGGAAGAAATACGAGATGATCAAGATGAACCCGACATGAAGTGAAGCACGAGGTCTAGAAGAGCAGAGACAAGACGCAAACGTGAAGATGCAAAGGACCTAAGGTAATCTGTGATTTCATATTCTTCCGATCTCGGAGTTTGGAGATAGATCGGTATAGGAAATTTGTTTTTAGTTTTTAACCGTACTATAAAGAGGGGTGGCAAAAGTCCTCTTTTTATCTCCAACATAAACCGAGAAACTTAGGTCATTGCATTGCATCTATTTGGTTGGACTTGATTTGATTTTGGTTTGAAAGATTTGGATTTTCAACTGAGTTTTTGACAGCAGAAGAGTTTTACAAATTTCTAGAAAGCTCTATGCAGATCTGGTTTTTTCTTCTGTTGACAAAAATGTAGCCCTTAAAATTATATTTCAAACGAGCCATTAAACACCTCTTTTGGATTTTTTGGATTTAAAGTTATAGCTGTTTTTGTTCAGGCTGACTGTCAGTTTGAATGTCAATTCAGTTGAACTGACATTTGTCCAGAGAGGGTGTATTTTGGGCTCAAAACTTTTGTACTAAACTGACTGTCAGTTTGTCCATACTGACTGTCAGTTGGGGATTCGACCACAGTTGTTTTCATCTGAGTTTCTATTTGATTTAGTCGAGTTTTTTGGTCGAACTGACTGTCAGTTTGCATAACTGACTGTCAGTTGTGGGTTTCAAGTTTCCATAAACGACCACGAACGGCTAGCAATTTTTTATCCGTAAATTTTGCCGGCCGTTGTACACGAAACTGACTGTCAGTTAGGCAAACTGACTGTTAGTGTGTGTTGCTGATTTTCAGCTCTAGCTCCAACGGTTCATTTGATTCTTGAGGCTATAAATAGGGGTTTTGGGCATAAGTTTTACACAATAAGCAGCAGCATTCTCTTATAAACTCTTGAGCTTTAGTTTTCTACACAAAATCTTGATCTGTTGATCAAGTTGAGTGTTTTTCGATCCACCGAGAGTTTCAGTTCATTTGCATTTGCATTCTCTTAGTTTCTCGGTGCGTGTTTGGAGGTCAAGAGAAGACCTCGCTGCCTATTACTCTTGGTGAGCGCCCTCACCTAGACGGTTCGGAGGCATGGCCGTTGACCTCTCCAGTTTGGAGATTGTCGGAAAGGCTCGGCAAGTTTGTACAAGGGATCGGTGCTCGCCTTTCCGGAGTGGACAAGAAGCAACCACTAGTTGATAATACTCTTCGTGAGTATTGAGGCAAAACTCAAGTGACTTGAGTGCTTCAACGAGGATTAGTGGAAACTGGGCGAGTCTCCGATACCTCGGTAAAAATTGCTGTGTTCATCCTCTTCTCTTCTTGCTTATATTATTTGTTCTTGATTTGCAATTACTTGTTTTACATTTTAAAGTTTTAAAAGCCTCCTATTCAACCCCCTCTAGTCGGCATCCTTGATCCTACAGAGCAATGTTGCGACCTTGTGCAATGCTGCGACCTTGAGCCTTTCTGATCATGCGCAAAGTTCTTTTGATCGATAAGGTCGACGTAACCGTTGGTCGAAGTTGCCAGAAAAGTGCTCGTTCTTCCTTGGCTATGAATTGGATCAACAACTTCGTCAAGAACTCCTTGACATGTAACAACAAGTAAAGAACAATCATTAGGCAATATCATTTGTTCTATAATTAAATAATTAATTTGCCCAAGAAACAAATTCACCTGTTGTCCAAGGCGACGCACATGTGCTCATGTTAATACTTGTGAGTGTGTGGTCGTGATGTCCTCATCAGGTCATGTCTTAGTCCGTGCTCAACTAGGATTTCCCCTTTTTCAACTATTACTTTCAAATTTTTTTATTTTCTTTTTCTGCTTCGTTTTCTATCCAAACGATGTCAAAATATTTCCAAATTTGACACGTTTATTCCCTAAAAGATAACAATCACACAAGTGAAAGGAGATTTTAAAAATCATAAAAAAAAGTAACATAAAATATTGTGTCGAATGTGTTTTCAATGCTGAAACGACCGCTAACTTAGAGCAAAAAATATACGAATGAAACACTTATCACCGCCACTTGTGACTAGTGACACCTCCGTCGTCTCACCGCCCACCACCATTTTATGAGACTTTTTGTATGATAATCTAGGAAAAAACTATAGGAATTAAAATTTGATGATAATTGTAACATCCTGAGTTTTGGGGTGAAAAGTTTCTTTCTTAAAAATCATGCATGCATATGTCTCTTCTAGATCAACCAAATCAGCCTCAGTTTTATTTTGTTCTGGCCCTTAAATCTCCAAAATCTATCCTGTGATCCCAAGTCAAGATCTGACTTTCCAGATTTAATCAAAATCTTAGTCAAGTTCAGACCAGATTATTGTTGGATTATGATCAAGGGTATGCCAATACCTTAATCCAAAAAGTTGGCAGCCAGATTTTACCATCTGAACCTTTTTCGCAAATCAGTCCAAGAGTATCGCATATCAGTCCTTTTTCCAGATTTTCCAAAAGCCTAAAAAGGCAAAATGTTGCAAAACATCTCCAAATTCAAATCTGATTCAGGGAACACCTCCAAAATGCTTTTCAACACAAATTCTTCTTTTATGAGTATCTCAAAATCAAACCCTAAATCCCAGAATTCGAAATCAATTGAAATTCAGATTTCAATTACCCTAAAATACCCTATTTTCAGTTCATATCAAAAATCATCCAAACATTTCAAATTTTATCTTCAATCTGTGCCAAATCATCTGTTGAATCAAGTCTACCAGATCAATGCAATCAAAATCAAATCAAACCTTCCAAATCTCCAGAATTACAGATCAGTCCAAATCAAGAATTGGAAATTGCAAATGAATCCAGATTCGACCAGCAGCTGCTGTGCACGACCAGAACCTCGCCGTGCATTTGCGCCGCGCTTGCTCGCCGCCGGCCAAGTTTCGCCGCGCTCGTGACCGTGCATGTTGTGTGTACGTGTCCTCGCTTCAGCCCATGCGGTGGCAACGTCGTTGCAACGTCGACGACCAGCGCCTGCTCCCGCGCGCGACCAGCAGCCTTTTGTCAGCAATTCACTACCACGTTGCCTTGCCGCGCCAGTGTTGTCGCCACCGCTTGCTACAGCTTTGTCAAGTCCCGATGGAACGACACTGTGATCAGCTGCAAGCTTGTCGCCGTCGCATCACCATTCTTCGCTGTGTCTTCGCCGCTGATGTCCAGCACGCAAGCAATCTCATCACGGCTGCCAAATCACTTCGTTGTCTCCTCCTTGCAAGCTTCACCTGGCCTATATAAGCACTCCTGTGCTCAGCAGCTCCCTCCACACATCACCAGAAACCAGCCAAGTTCCAGAATTTCCTGTTTCAGTCATCTTCTCCGGCGAGCCGTCGAGGAGCCTCACGGTGCCAGCACAATCTGCTACACCTCTCACCAAATTAAAGCTATCAGTGAGTTCCCCTACTCATCCTCTCTGTGTAGTATCATCTAATTGCTCACCGGTGACCTCTAATGCCGGCGATCACCGGAAATTCCTGATTACCCTGTTCCGGCAATGCAGGCCAAATTACTTCGAATCAACTCTCGAACCTGTGAAGAAAGATGATCAGTGAGCCATTTCCAGCAAGCCTGCGTACTTAAATCTCCAGATTGAGCTTCAATCGAAGCTTTCCCCAATTTTGAGCTTCTCCAGAAACCGGCGATCGTTGCCAGGCCACACCGGCCATCCTCCGGCCAAATTGATTGTGCAAATAGCTTTCTCTTACCCTTCTATCCCTTCCCAAGCTTGGAATTGAGTTCACTTAGCCTGTATCAAAAAGCCCCAAATCTCATGTCATCTTCTCTGGCGCAGTTCACCGGAAATCCTTTCCCGGCCGTTTCATCTTCATCCACTTTGTCATTCAGGTGTACCTCAACCTCCTGAGCATATTTGTCTTCTAGCTCGATCTCTGAAACTTCCCAGAATTCAAGTTATAGCCATGCCAAGATTTTTGTCCAGTGGCTTCACTGTGCCGTGTCGCCACCACACTTCTCCTTTGAATTTCATCATCTTTCAGCCATTTTCAGCTTTGGATCCTGTTGAATGATTTGTTCCTGTTATCAATGCCTACCTCCCAGACAAAGTGGTGCATCATTTGGAGCCCTAGATCAAAAGATATGGCAAGCCCTAGTTTCTGGCCATGTCAAGATCAATGCCAAGCTATGTCAGTCAGTGGCATTAGCCCTTTTCACTCCCTTCCCGATGTGCATTTTGGGCATAACTTTGTCCCTTAGATTCCTGAGGTTGTGATCAGCATTTTCTTCTTCTATCACAACTTGAATTGAGCCCTTGAAATGCATGTTATGCTAAACCCTAGCTTTTGACACTGTCCCAGTGCATGCCAGCCAATGACATTGGCCTTGTTTACCCATTTCTGATTGTGCATTTTGAAAACCACTTTGTCCACTGAATTTGTAGAGTTATGATCTACATTTTCTTCTACTGTCATAACTTGAGATAAGCTCTCTAGTTTTCCTTGAAGTTATGTCAGAACCTTGATCCGAATGTCAATCTGCTGACATTCGCTGTTTTTGATCAGACCAGCCACAAAACTGACGTTCTTATTGTAACCTTGAGATCCTAAGAGCATCCAACATCCATCCTTAGCCAATTCCTTGAAACCCTAGATCTCAACTCAGTTCAGCTTGCAATCTCAATTATCTCCAGTATCGTTCAGTCACTCTTGTAAAGCATATCTGCATATAGATCATAAATCATTTTAATATATTAAGTAATATTCGTGTGTATTGTTTGTTTGTCGTCGAGCAAATCCAGAAGCTAAGTTTGAGGACTTCACCGTTGATCCGTCATCAACTGCTGTTTCTTACGACGCGGAAGGCAAGTCATATCCTTGGTCATCTTGAACCTATATTTTAAACGTTGCTAAAACATAACCTTGAATATAGATAATACTGCATGAGAAAGATTGAGAATGGTTGATTTATGAATTTGCAGTACTAGACTGGTTATCTGTGAAATGTGAAATAAACAAGTTTTGAGCCATGAACTATTATATGTATTTATATACTTATATTCATGAAATAAAACCCCTAGCCATGACCAGAAAAATGGTATGGAATGGTGGTAGCACTGGAGGTGCTAGACTGCAAAGGAATGCAGGCACTGAAGGTGCAGGGTTGTGGATGGTCTGGTCACTGGCATATAAGGACTAGAACCTTGTGTTGTGCGTCTAGTGGCATGAACAACGTGCTAACCGCAAGCCTGGTATGGGACAGGCCTGAACAAGTACTTATGTGGATCGCACATGAAACCCCTGCATGAGTTGTGTTGTGATGATTGACATAAGGGACGGTTCCCACACTATCACTGAAGGTGATCTGGAATTTGACCCAGCAATGGGGAAATGAGTAAGGGTGGGGGTATAGCCCGCCACAATTGTGTTTCGCGAGAGATCCACAGGGTCAGGGGTGAATTGTGAGTAAAACATAACAAAAGTTCTTGTTATTTCCACCTTGCCGCTCACAATATGAAGTGAGTCAGGGGTCCAATCATTTTGTTATGATAGGAAAGGTTTGAAAGTGGAATATCTTGCGGGTAAATTGGTACCTCTCTGCAGAGTTAAAAACGTATTCGAATACTCCGAGCTCCCGGGTTTTATAGGAGTCTGCTGCGGTGGATTAAATCCACGGGGTGTGACACAAGTACTATTTTCTAAATAAAATGTGTTAAATCAAGATTACCCAAATGACATGTGTTGTCATGATAAGGAGTGCTGCCGTGGGCTGTCGTGTGTCGACATGTCGCGGTAGTGCTATAATCTAGTGAACATGAATGTTGATGTTATATTATGAAAGGTGCTGCCATGAGATGAGAAAGAAAAAGATTATTTTATAAACATCCATAATTCTTGACTAGTCTAAGTTCATATCATCACTACTATATGTATCTACTCTTACCTATGACTTGCTAAGTACGTAAGTGCTCACCCTTGCAACCTACAAATCAATAGATGGAGCGTTCAATGATCAAGATGAAGGCATGGAGAACTTCTTGGATCCAGAAGGAGAAGAGTCAGTCCCGTCATTGCCCTGATGTGTGTTGTTCTGCCGTCCACTTCTCTTTGTGGGTAGGTCACCTATCTTCTGCTGTGTAGATGTTATTTTGCTAAACCATGTATGTCGTGAAGGCATTGTAATCTTCTTATATAATATCAAGGTCAGCAGGCCACACTGCTTAACTATTTTGTAAATTACTCTGTTGCAATGTGATATACTCCTATGCTTGACTTATCCTGGGAAGTCAAGGGTATGTGTATGCTATGCATATATGGGACTAGCTGCAGCGAGCTAGGTCTCTACAGGAGTAGTCGTAGTCCCAGTTTCGGGGCGCGACAATAATCTAGCCAAAAACTTCTCTATTTCTATACGAAAGTCCTAGGTTAATACGTATAAGACTCATGACGTGAATTGCAGAAGAAACCAACTTAGAATCTGACAAAATGGAATCCGGAACGTGGTGAAACATTGAAGTAGGAGATGGAATAGAGGGCAACACACCCTTAGGGACACCAGTGCTCAAGGCCGAGCACAGGTCATGTCTTAGTCCGTGCTCAACTAGGATTTCCCTTTTTCAGCTGTCACTTTCGGATTTTTTTTATTTTCTTTCTCTGGTACATTTTCTATCTAAACAATGTCAAAATATTTCCAAACTTGACATGTTTATTCTCTAAAACCTAATAATCACACAAGTAAAAGGAGATTGTAAAAATCATATAAAAAGTCACATAAAATGATACATAGAATGTGTTTTCAATGCCGAAACAGCCGCTAACTTAGGACAAAAATATATAAATGAAACATTTATCATCGCCACTCGTGACTAGTGACACCTCCGTCATCTCACCGCCCACCATCATTGCCATCGAGATGCCGCTGCCAAAGACGCTAAGGAAAATATTACATGAATTCTAAAGAGATTTGATTCAATAGTGAAAAATATATATGTAATGTTAAAAAAATAAATACTTATTATTTAGCAAAACTAAAAAATATTCCATTAATTTGTTATACAAATCCATGACGGTGTGCTACCTACTTTTGAGCTATTTTCGTATGAGATGGCCTAGAACTGGTCTGTCCGAATATTGAATTGAACCAATTGAAATTTGCAAATTGGTTTGCTTTCACTTTACATCGACTGATTCGGTTTGTGGAATATATCAACCTGATCAAATTGCGGTTGGTAGATGATTCTTGTCTAGTGGGATCCA
This sequence comes from Pharus latifolius, assembly GCA_019359835.1. NCBI lineage: Eukaryota > Viridiplantae > Streptophyta > Magnoliopsida > Poales > Poaceae > Pharus > Pharus latifolius. The sequence goes on along the minus strand of CM033324.1, from coordinate 52,356,178 downwards.
TTTATGTTAAATGCCCATTGGGATCCAACTTTTCTAAAATCCAAAGACCTAAAGTGGTTGACCAACACGTGCGATTTATGCTTCTCAAGACACAATTTTCACCTTCGATTTATCATATAGTTTGAAGTGATTAAAACCACAAAGTGAGGAACATATAATAACTCAGCCATTAAGAACATACTAGGTACATTTTTTACCTAGTTTTGGTGGATTGGTGTGATTTGTGAGATTCTATTTGAGACTGTGATACAATATAGATTGTGATACAATATAGATGATGGTTGTACAAGATATTTTAGATATGGAGAAATTAGACAATGCCACTGAAATGTGTATTTAAGATAATAACTCACTGCAAAAATTGGTTACATTAGATAATAATACTGTTTGAGCTTATTTTCTCAAAAATGACCAAAACATCCTCTTTTGTTTCTTTTCTTCTTTCTACACTAGTTGATGATAAGGTGGTGAGAGTCCATGACTTCAAAAGTGATGAAACACTTCACCTTCTTTTAGTCTATTTCGAAAAAAAAAATATCGCTATAGTGTCATTTTTCAATATCAACGAGTTTTTTAGTGTCATTCAACAGCATCATCCATTGGCTATTTTATTTCCTAAATACACTGTTTTCGAATGATACTCTACTAACTTTCTCTTTATATATTTAGAAAGATAACAAAGTACACTGAATTTTGAAAATTTCAAAGAGAATCTCATCTGAAATCTTGATGCCTCGGTCGACACTGGGAAGCCGTATGGTAGCCGGAGTTGGTGGTGATTGGATGCGCCGCTATACCAGACTCGCAGTTCTAGTAGACGCGTCGCTACTAACCGTAATCCACGCGGCACGGCGCTTCGCAAACTGGACTGTTTCTCCTAAAATTCCGTGCCGTTCCTACCAGACGTGTGACAAGTAATTCTACACGAAGGTGACTTTTCGTTTCTTTTTTAATCAATTCTTTCCGAGGACTTGATATTTTTTCTTTGACAAGTCTATGACTAATAATCAATTAGACTTATAAATTATAAGATATTAATCTAAAAAATATAAGATATAAAATAATATCTTTAATTTATAATTCTGATTAATGATTCATTTGTGTTAATTTAATTGTTTGACATTATAAATTTATTGGTTTAAAATATCGATCTTGAAAGAATTATCAAATTACAGTATATTTAAAATTGAATTAGTTTCTAAAAAAAAATTGAATCGTCCCAAGTGACGGCGCTTGGAGGGTTTGTGAAGATGCTCCGAATCTGGGAGTCCAACCCTCTTCCAATCTTGCTTTCCAGCTACAGTATACTTAAACATCAACAAAAAATATGAAAAATATGGAGAAATTTTGAAGATGTCACAACAAAACCACTTAATTGCCTATATGTCCTCATTAATAATGCAATATTAAATATATCCCTTCAAACCATGTCCATCAAAATCTTCCATTTCTATTAGTTTGATCTGCAAAAGAGTTCAATAAGATAACGGAGATGAGTTTTTTGGAATCTCCCTAATATTCAACCCAAAACGTCCCTCCCAGTTGCATTTTTGCTGTTCAATTGAACACTTGTTAGCTTCCTCAATTTTCAATTATTTTTTTAGTGCTCTAGAAAGTCACTTGGTGTGTAAAATTGAAGAAACCAAAAGGCATTTTCATGCCGCATCAATGCAGTGCATGTGTGTGATTTTTTGTGTGACAACAATTTAGGGCGATGGAATTCTTTCAAATGATTTGCTATCTTCAATTATTAATACATTCTTGGTTCACACAAGTATTGAGTGGAGAATGAATGAGAGGAGGGAGACTCAAATATATGAGTCGGTTGGCTGACTAAATCTCTTAGTCATCTAGAATATAATGGAAGTGAAACAGGAATTTCTAAGCATACGTGTGATGTTTTGATTTTAATGGGACATATATAATATTTTCAAACTTTTGGAGGACACATGCATTTGTCCCAAAAAGTATTATATGATACCCGGTCTCACTCAGCGTCAGCAAAGAGATTTAGCCATGTATTTTTCCTACATTTTATGATATCTGTGTCGGGTAAGCTTGGTGCTGTTTTTTTGTTTGACTTGACCGTCATTAGTCAAGGTTATCTCCAATAATGTATTTTTTTTCACTCTTAAAAAAAATATTTCATATCATGTATACGAAGATTCATTCGGAGAGTTAAGTAAGAGTTAAGTCTCACATGATTTGACTCTTGTTTGACTCTAATGATATAACAACTAAATATTAAAATCTACTAAAAAATTTTATATTGCTGATAGGTAGACCCCACCAAAAAATTCCAAACAACTCTTTTTTAACGGCACTAAAAAAATATTACACTAAAAAGTGGGCCACGTGCAATAATGGTCCCACCTATCATTCTTTCTGTGTGCGGCAACGAGGAGAATTAAATATTTATTTGATTTTTAAAGAACTTCAACGGTCATTTAGGTTATGTATCACTTACAAGTGGTGTCAAGTGTCATTGGGGTCACTCGTCAATGACTCATGTTCAACATCGTATGCGTGAGCGAACAAACAGAGGCTAGCGCACTTACGTGGTTTACGCGTCAGGTGGGGCCCATGTGCCTCGCTCACATGCGACGCAAACAAATTTAACCCTGCAACTGACATGTGGAGATGTTGATTGTGGGACCCAACTGTCAGTGATGATGGCTAATGTCTGGATCGATGTCACATTTACTGACAACACGGACCTACGCTAGTGGTGGCCCCATGCCTTCGGTTTCGTTTCACGCGCATATCAAATACACATTTTACTAACGTGCGGGCCCTTTTCATTCCTGACTCCACATGTAAGTATGGGTTTTACATGAGTAACGTTATGATTGCACAAGTTAAATGAGCCCGCAAAACCTCATTGTGTCGCGCCGATTTCTTCTCCAACAGCGACGCCTACCTCACTGTGCGTCTGTAGCTCGCTCGCCATCGCCGTGGGCACCGTGGACGTCCCATCATGTGGAGGATGTGTCGAGCAAGCTCCATCACTGTCGACGCGTGCTGCCCCTCACGTCCGCATTAGTGACCGCCTAAGAAACGGTACATGACCCTAGGGCACATTGGATCCCTACTTTCCACATAAAAAATCACAATGTATCTTTCAAAGTATACAAATCATTGGATTCAAACTCGACTGACTGAGGCATCAAGCACTCACAATGAACATGATATATCTAGTCTCACTTATTAACGTGAGAATTTCTAGTTCCCATAATATTAGTATTTCTCTCATATCAAATTGCCCTAATGGCTGTATTCTCAAAGGTCCACCCAACTATTTTCTAAATTATTTCCTCAAGAATGCATTTGTAAATAAAAATTTATAATTAATTAAATTAATTAAATTTGGCGTCAACTCTAAAACCTTACAAGTTTGCACACTATGTGGAAAAGATTGGCATACATGTCCTATGGATCCTAAATTAATACTATCTCCATTATTTTTTATTTGTTGTTTTAAATTTTTTACGATTTCTAAGATGCAACTTTCATCACTAATTTCTAGAACTATATAGCATTAAAATTATAAAGAAATCATCATATAAAAATAATTTGATGCAAAATCTACTAATATTATTTTTATTAGTGGATCTTGATATATTTTTGTATAATACTAAAAAGTTTAACTTGCATGTATTTCTATAGGAATTGAGGGAGCATGTAGCATTCTTTGGTGTGGTTTATGCGTAATTAACATCTCAATTAATGCATGTGATGGTTTAATGACTTGTCTAACATTCACCCTACAGCAAGTCCTTATTCAAAGTTGAGCAACGCGCGAACCTCACACGCTTAATTTGATTTATTTATATTAATCAGTTACTTCAGTTTGTCAACTACAAAATATAATAAAATTTCATCAGAAAAAGGTCCACTAGATCTGATTATCTCTATATGTACTGCATCGGCTTTGCTAATTAGTAATCAATTCTTTTTATATACTTTTAATTCGATAATGTTCTGGGTTTGTGGGAAAGCGAGGTATGTAGAGTGAAATATGAACGACCTTGCTAATTCATTAGGTCAAATGCTAAAGTCAGCAGGAAAACAATGTAGAGAAAATTTCTTTCATCTCACTACAAAGTCTTAAATTGTGATCTGTGAAACTAATAAAATAAAGTCACTCATATATTAGTTTCATATCCAGTGACAAATACAAAATATTCAAATTTTGTTTTCGCATATAAATTCTAAACCCTAAACCCTAAACCCTTTCCTCTGCTGTATAGGGTGTGGCTTGTATGTTTTTTCTTCGTGTATTTTTTTGTGTTCCCTTCTCTATGACTTCTGACTCTCGGTGATTTGTACTATACTCTAATTCACACTTCATAGAGAAAGGGATATAGGCAAACACACCAAAAAAACAAATAAATTGCTCTCCATTCCATGAGCCCTCATCCATTGTTTCGCAGCACCTCTTGTTGTAGCCACTAGCACCGAGAGTGACAATTCCACTTATCACTACCTAGGCAAGCCCCCAAACTCCTTTTCCTCCTAACTACTATCTCTACAAGTAGTCTAACTTTTGAATGATTTCCTGATCAAATCCTTTTGTCCCAGACTTTTGAATGATTTCGAATTTATTCCTTCTAATGGTAATTTTGGAGGGATTTTAACTGTTTGGAATAGTAATTTTTTCAATAAATAAGATGTGGTGTATAATGACTTTTGCCTTTCGGTTACTCTGAAACATAAACTCTCTAGTGAGCGTTGGATGATCTCAAATGTGTATGGTCCTTGCTGTCCGCAGAGGAAGTTGGAATTTCTTGACTGGTTTAGGAACATCTCGGTGTCTCCCAATTCCCTTTGGATAATTATGGGCGACTTCAACCTCTCAAGGTTTCCTTCTAATAAGAATAAAGGAGTTTTTAATTCTGGAGAAGCTAATCTTTTTAATGAATCTATTAACCATCTTAATTTGGAGGAGTTGACCAGTAAAGGAATGTAGTTTACTTGGTCGAACATGCAAGTTCAGCCTACTCTGGTCAAACTCGACTGGTTTTTTGTGAATGGTGGTTGGTTGAGGGCCTTTCCTAACACTTTTGTTACAACTTCTAGTAGACCTTTGTCGGATCACTTCCCTTGTATCGTTCATGTCTCTTCTTTCTTCCCTCATGCTAAGTGTTTTAGATTTGAAAAGTTTTGGACTCATTGTCACAGTTTTCTAGATGTGGTCGCTAGAACTTGGAACAATTTCAGACATGATACCAATGTTACCAGGAGAATCAATTCTAAATTCAAGATTTTGAGAAGAACTTTGAAAGTTGGAGTAAGCAATTCAAGATTTCTCAAACATATGAGCATAACTGCTATTTTACTCTGAATCTTTTGGATGGTTTGGAAAAACAAAGTGATCTTTCCTGTATGGAATTCAATTTTAGAAATATTCTGAAATCCTATTTGAAAGATCTCCTAAGGAATAGACATGAATATTGGAGGCAAAGAGGAAGACTACGTTGGGCTAAATTTGGAGATGAAAACACAAGATTCTTTCATTCGGTGGCCTCTAATAATTTCAAAATCAACCATATTGTTTCTATTAAAAATGATTTGAATACAGAGCTTCTTAACCATTTGGATATTGCGCAACATCTCTGGTTTTCCTTTAAGGGTAGAATTGGTTCTTCGGATTTGCAAGGCATGCTATTTAATCTCTAAGAGTTTTTTCTCCTTCTCTGTCTAAGCCTGCTGTTTTGGAGACAAACTTCTCATCGCCTGAGATTGACTCTATTATTTCTAGTATGCTTTTAGACAAGAGTCCTGGTTCGGATGGTTTTAATGGAGCTTTCCTTCGGGCTTGCTGGATGATCATTAAGCATGATTTCTATGATCTCTTTCAGCAGTTTTTTGAGGGGCAAGCTAAGCTTTTTAGAATTAATTCTTTGCTTATCACTTTGATCCCTAAGAAAGATGGTGCTAATAAAGTTTCTAATTATCACCCAATATCTTTACTCAATAGTTCTCTGAAGATCATTATCAAGCTTCTTGCTAATCACTTATAGCAAGTGATCACGTCTATTATTCATCGCAATCAGTATGGTTTTATTAAATCAAGAACTATTCAAGATTGTGTTGCCTGAGCATATGAGTACATTAATTTTTGCAAGAAAGGCTGCAACAAAACTATCCTTTTGAAATTAGATTTTGAGAAAGCTTTTGATATGATAGAACATGATGCTATTATTGAGGTTCTTAAGGCTAAAGGATTTGGTGTAAAATGGATTAGCTGGATAAATCTGATCTTGAAATCTGGATCCTCCAATATTCTTTTAAATGGGATTCCTGGTAATCAAATTTGGTGTAAGCGTGGAGTTAGGCAAGGTGATCCTTTGTCGTCTTTGCTTTTTGTGCTTGTTGCTGATTTGCTTCAATCAATTTTAAACTCGGCTAAGGACAAGGGTCTGCTTAATCTGCCTGCTTTTTATGAGGGAAATGAGGATTTTCCCATCGTTCAATATGCTGATGATACACTTATCATTATGAAAGTGGACGCAAAGGAAGTTTTTCTTCTTAAAGCTCTTCTTCATTCCTTTTCCATCTCCACTGGTTTAAGAGTTAACTTCCATAAATCCTTCATGGTTCCTATTAGTTGTTCTGATGACCTTGTTACGAACATTGCTGGGATTCTTGGATGTCAAGTGGGCTCTTTTCCTTTTACTTATTTGGGTCTTCCACTTGGTCTATTTAAGCCGAAGGTAGAACGTTACAATTTGATGATTGAAAGATTTGAAAGAAGACTTTCTAGATGGCAATTCTTCTTTCTTTCTTTGGGAGGAAGACTGACGTTAATCAACTCGGTTCTTTCTTCCCTCCCTATGTTTACTATGTCAACGCTTAAAATTCCTCAAGCTGTTCTTGACAGAATGGATAAAATTAGAAGAGCTTTCTTTTGGAGGGGAGAATCGAATTGTGTGGGTAGTCATTGTCAGATTGCTTGGGACAAAGTTTGTAGACCTATATCAAATGCTGGACTTGGTGTCATAAACCTAAGAATCCAAAACTTGGCTCTGTTGCTGAAATTCTTTTTTAAGTTTTTTAACAAGAATCCTTCTCCTTGGGTTCAATTAGTTTGGTCTCGTCATTATTTGAATTGTCTTCCATCGGAGACGCATCTGGTTGGTTCCTTTTGGTGGAAGGACATTTTGCATCTTTTAACCTACTTCAAAGGTATTTCATCTTGTAAGATTGGGTTAGGGGATACTTGTAACTTGTGGAATGATCTTTGGACTTCTGAAATTTTGGCACACAAATGGGCTGAACTGTTTTCCTTCTCCTCACGAAACTTGACTACTCACCAATTTTGGAATTTGAATAGCTTGGAAACTATCTTCCATTTGCCTCTTTCGGAGCTAGCTTACAACCAATTTCAGAGTCTTTTGTTGCTTCATCAAAACACGAGAGATCTTGATACTTTGAGGATTATTGGACTATCTTTGGAAGCAATCTACATACATTTAAAACCAATAAGGTTTATAAGAGGTTGATGGGTTTTACCCTTCCTCACCCCATCTTCAAGTTCTGCTGGAAGACAAAGTGTATGCTTAAAATTAAAATTTTCATTTGGATTCTTCTTTGGGAATGCCTTAATACCAGAGAGAGATTAGGAAGGAAAAACTTGCTGATATCTTCTTATGAGTGTGAGCTTTGCTCTGATGGCTTTCTTGAATCACACTTCCATCTCTTTTTTGAATGTGCTTTTGCTATTCAATGCTGGAACCTTATTGGTGTTAGATGGATTGGAAATTTGTCCAATTCAACTATGACGGATTTGATTTGGAAGCTTAAAGAAGACAACCCAACATTCAAAGACTTTCTCATGGAAGTAATTATGTTATCATTGTGGAATATTTGGAAGATTAGAAATTCCAAAATTTTCAGTCACCAGCAGGGGAGTCTCTTCAAGTGGAAGAAAGCCTTCATTTCGGATCTTAAACTGGTCGTTGCTCGTTCCCCTGTTGACATTAGAGAAAAAATTCTTAGATGGGTTGATCTTTTGTGATGTTTTGTTGTTTTTCTCTTTTCATTTGTAACCTGGATCTTCCTTATTATATATACTATTTGCAGTAGCCAACTTGCCTACTGTATTTCCTTCAAAAAAAAACTTGGACTTACAAACAATTGAAATTAAAAGATCATGAGATATAGTAGCTAGTGTACTATCTTGATAATGAAATTGAAATTGAAACATCATGAAGTTGAAATTGAAATTGAAAGATATCTGTTATTGAAATTGACATTGAAAGATCATGAAATTGAAATTGGAATTGAAATTGAAGTTGAAATTGAAGGTGCTTCGCAGTCGCAAAAGGCATGTGGTACGTATTTTTATTATCGGTTTCTATGAAATTTACCGTTAGAAGAAGTTAGGCGGGTTTTTCTAATAGTACAGAATATATATACCGTTAGCAGAGATACACAAGTACTAACAATAGTATTTTGCTTACTGTTAGAAGAAGCCGAATGATTTACTCTAGTGGTGCTAAATATATTTACCGTTAGAAGAGATGAAGAAGTAGTGACGGTAGTTTGTTGGGTACCGTTAGAACCGATCGACTTCTACAAATAGTTTTATTCTAGTGGTACTGCATATTTATACCGTTAGAAGAGATCCTGAATTACTAATGGTAGGCTGTTGTATACCGTTAGAACTGTTCGACTTCTACAAATACCAGCGTATGTCTCTTCCATTCGAACAGTTCCTCGTGCCCGACTAGCCCTAACCCGTAACCTCCATGGATGACCGCTGCACCTCCACCATTGACCACCGCACCGTCGCACCTCCATCGACGACCACTTGTTTCTCAGTGGAATCAAGTCCAAGATGGATCTAGCCTCAACACTTTTGACTAGATTTCGGTATTGCAAGCAAGGCAAGTAAAATTTCGGAAATATTGTTAGATTATTCTAAACCTATGACGGCAATTATCCTGCTATTTTTTTATCCTTCATTTTGATGTGTCTTCTTTTCAATATGATTATGTACGGTGTCTTGTTCCTGTTTTTTACTAAAACAATTAAAAAATATCATTGTGGGACAGATAATGTTCAATTGTTTGAAATTCAAATGAAGAAAATGATCAAGATATTTGTAAGACAAATACTAGCTAACATAGTCAAATGCCAATACGAGTAGAAATGTAATATCTTGATCTCTCAGTAGGTTGCTCAATGCCAACTTGGACTTACAAACAATTGAAATTGAAAGATCATGAGATATAGTAGCTAGTGTACTATCTTGATCATGAAATTGAAATTGAAAGATAATTAAATTGAAATTGAAACATCATGAAATTGAAATTGAAATTGAAACATCATGAAATTGAAATTGGAATTGGAATTGAAATTGAAGTTGAAGTTAAAAGATCTTGAAATTGAAATTGAAATATGCTGTTTGCAAGTATCATAAGATACACAAATATCTCATGATCGAAATTGAAAGATCATGAAATTGAAATTGAAATTGAAAGATCATTAATCAAGATATTTACAAATATCATGAGATACATAAATATCTTGATCTCTCAGTAGGTTGCTCAATGCCAATAACATAGTCAAATGCCAACTAGCTTGCTCAATGATCAAGATATTTGTAAAAAGTTCATTAAATAACTAATGTATATTGGGAATGTAATTTCTTCTGATGAAATAGAGTAGAAATTTAATATCTTGATTTCTCAGTTGCAAGTTGATGTTACTATGACAAATCACAACCTAACCTTCAGTTCGTAGTCCTTCTCAGATAGAGAGCCATTCAGTAAACAATCTTAATTTGCTCTAGAATGCCTTTTTATGATTTGTGCAGGTCCTTGGACGATGTTCATGAGGGGCAACATATTTCATGGTTTTTCATCGCAGTACGCTGCCTACGTTGGCTTGTTGAAGAAAGAAAGGGTGAAGATCACCATCGAGAGCTGGAAGGACGTGAAGAGAGAGATCTTAATTGGCTCGGTCAAGAAGATCCTCAAGCCCAGCGTGTTTCTCAAATCAGGACCTATAGAAAGCATCTTACATTTGTATCGGTGATTTCCTCAGGCTCACACTCAACTCAACTCAGTTGAGTTGAGTTGAGATGAGTGTGAGTCCGAGGAAATTACCAATACAAATGTAACTCCACGCCAGTTCCAACTCCTTGGACGTCTTTGAACTGAACTCCTATGATTAAGTCAAATGTGGTTCATACATTTGCTGTTTCAGATGAATGGATTTGTGATGTATCAGGTCTAACTTGTAGTCAGTAGTTACATTGTCGCAACTTGCAAAGGTTCTCTTTTATGTAAAATGTATGGGCCACTGGGTCCTCGTCATGATCTGTTGTTTCAGACGTGACTTTTGTAATATACATCGAATGTGTGAACTGTTGTATTTGTATATTGTTATATATTTGTGTCTTTGTATTGCTATTTGGGACATGAACTTGAATGTGTACATGGGTGTATTTGTGTATTTAATTGTATTGGTGGGTAGGTGTGTATTTGTATTGCTGTTTCAAATATGCACTTGAATTTGTGAACTGATGTGTATGTTTATACCTAAATTGCTGTGTCATGCATGAATCATCTTGCTTTTGTTTCAGCCATTCTAGAATGAGTTTAAATAGTACTCATTTTTTATGTTTCCTCTTCCATTTTCTTGAAGGAATGGAGGCAAACCAAGATCTCATGTAAGTAGAGGTTTTTAATTTCTTTGGCAAGATGAAGTACAAAGTACCTAAGAAAAATTTTTTGTGTCTCTTAGTTAATCTACAAATTAGCATCTCTTGAAATATTTCTTTATCTTCTAGTTAAGATAATGTTTGGTGTTACATTGTGTTATATGATTATTTGATTGTTAAGTCAAATATTTTGTTTTAGCCATGTAATTGCATATGTGCTTCAGGCATGCACTTAAATTTGTGAACTGCTGTGCATGTGTGTGCTTAAATTGTTGTATCATGGATCAACCAGCTTGCTTTTGTTTCAGCCATGTACTTGTACATTTTCTAACGGTACATCCACATATTTGCCGTTAGAAGAAACACTTGTAATTGCATATCTGCTTCAGGCATGCACTTCAATTTGTGAACTGCTGTGCATGTGTATACTTAAATTGTTGTGTCATGCATGAACCAGCTTGCCTTTGTTTTAGCCATGTACTTGTAGCTCTTTTAACGGTACATCCACATATTTGTCGTTAGAAGAAACACTTGTAATTGCATATGTGCTTCAGGCATGCACTTCAATTTGTGAACTGTTGTGTCATGCATGAGCCAGCTTGCCTTTGTTTTAGCCATGTACTTGTACCTTTTCTAACGGTAAATCCACATATATACCGTTAGACAAAACACATGTATTTCCATATATGCTTTAGGAATGCACTTTAATTTGTGAACTGTTGTGCATGTGTGTGCTTAAATTGATGTGTCATACATAAACCAACTTGCTTTTGTTTCAGCCATGTACTTGCACCTTTTCTAACGGTAAATCCACATATATACCGTTAGACGAAACACATGTATTTGCATATGTGCTTCAGGCATGCACTTCAATTTGTGAAGTGCTATGCATGTGTGTGCTTAAATTGCTATGTCATGCATGAACCAGTTTGCTTTTGTTTCAGCCATGTACTTGTACTTTTTCTAATGGTACATCCACATATTTGCCGTTAGAAGAAACACTTGTAATTGCATATGTGCTTCAGGCATGCACTTCAATTGTGAACTGCTGTGCATGTGTGTGCTAAAATTGCTGTGTCATGCATGAACCAGCTTGCTTTTGTTTCATCCATGTACTTGTACCTTTTCTAACGGTAAATCCACATATATACCGTTAGACGAAACACATGTAATTGCATATGTGCTTCAGGCATGCACTTCAATTTGTGAACTACTGTGCATGTGTGTGCTTAAATTACTATGTCATGCATGAACCAGCTTGCTTTTGTTTCAGCCATGTACTTGTACCTTTTCTAATGGTAAATCCACATATATACCATTAGAATATGTACATATGAAACTGCACACATATTCTAACGGGGATTATATGTATGTTCTGTTAGAAATTGGTCCAGTATAAGTAAAACCCCACTCGACCATTGCTGAGCTGCTGTTTTGTTCTGTTGCACTCTGTCTTCCTCTGTTTGCGATGAGAGTTCCACGCTTCAAGCTACACTACTAGAATGATCAGGACAAACTGGAAGGAAGTTAATTGGACCCCTCTCTTTAATGTAAGCTTGTCATCACCTATCTCTCTCTCCCTCTAGATCTCCCTCTCTACTTGCAAGCTAGCTGTATTGTGTAGTTCCAAGTTTGTAGCTCCAAGCTTGGGAGCTAGCTAAGTTAATTAGTGTTTCATCATGCTTGGGTTTCACATATCAGTTGTAATAGGCTGTACATATAACATAGCTTAATTGGGTAGGTTTCATGCATGCCTGACTCGTTAAATTTTGTTAATTGTAGATGGACAGGAAATATTGGATGTATGGAATAAACGTACTACTCTTGAATATTTGGATGGTGTGAATGAGTTTATTAAATTTGCTGAGCAACAAAAGATGAGGAAGGGGGAGAAATATATGCTTTGTCCTTGCACAGATTGTATGAACTTAAAGAGGTTTAGCAACTTTGATCAGATCAAGAGTCATTTGACTCGTCATGGTTTTAATGCATGATACACCCGTTGGATATGGCATGGTGAAGATCTTAAGGAAATTAGCACCGCTACTAATCAGTAGGCCTCGGATGTGGATTACAATAATATCAATGATCATCCGAATTTTGATAATGTTCATTCCGATGTGCATGTAGATGATGATAATAATCTAGATGAGATGTTACGTGATATAGAGGAAGATTACAACGAAAATGACTTCTGTGAATTTGAGAAACTGATTGCTGACTCTGAGAAGCCTCTGTTCCCTGGATGTGCAAAATTTACAAAGCTGTCTCTGTGCTGAGATTATATAACTTGAAGGCAGGCAACGGTTGGAGCGATAAGAGTTTCACGGCACTATTAGATCTTCTAGCGGACATGCTTCCAGAGGGAAATGAGTTGCCAAGATCTACTTACCAAGCCAAAAAACTATTGTGTCCATTGGGAATGGAAATCGAAAGAATACACGCATGCCCAAATGATTGTGTGTTGTACCGTAACGAGTACTCGAATTTGCATGTTTGTCCACGATGCGGCGCATCGAGGTATATGCGTAGGAACCGGATTGACAGTGAACTTCACGAGGTAAAGAAAGAACCTCCGGCCAAAACTGTGTGGTACTTGCCTGTGATCTCTAGATTGAAACGGCTGTTTGCAAATCAGAAAGTCGCGAAGTACTTGCGTTAGCATGCTGAAGGCCGGAAACAAGACAGAAAACTGAGGCACCCAGCTGATTCTATTCAATGGAGAAACATCAACATAACATTTGATGAGTTCAGCGGCAAAGTTAGGAATATAAGGTTCGGGCTGAGTACAGATGGTATGAACCCACACGGTAATATGAGAAGTTGGCATAGCATTTGGTCGGTTCTTTTATGCATCTACAATCTTCCTCCTTGGTTAGGCATGAAGTGCAAGAACATCATGATGTCGTTACTAATCTCAAGACCCAGACAACCCAGAAATGATATTGACGTGTTTCTAGCGCCTTTAATCGAGGACTTACAGAAATTGTGGAGCAAGCGGGTGTATGTGTGGGATGCATACAAGAAAGAGAATTTCATCTTGCGGGCCATGATATTTTGCACCATAAATAATTTCCCGGCCTACGAAAATTTGTCAGGGTATAGTACGAAAGAGCCAAGGCTTGCCCTATTTGCCTAGATGAAACTGAGAGCATGTGGTTGCGAAACTGCCGGAAAACAATGTACATGGGTCACCGCAGGTTTCTTCCGATGCATCACGCCTACCGTAAGAAGAGGCAATCATTTAACAGGAAGCCTGAGAAGGGATCAACCCTAATGTTTCTGACCGATAAGGAGATTTACTTGCGCGTGAAGGACATCAAAGCTGAGTTCGTAAGTGTTGTAAACCTCGAGAAAAAAATGTTTAGAAGAAGAGATCGATTCTTTGGGATCTACCATACTGGGAGCACTTACAAGTTCGACATTGCATTCATGCATGTGGAGAAAAATGTCTATGATAGTTTGATTGGTTTGTTGTTGAACATTCCGGGAAAGACAAAGGATGGTGTCAAAGTTCGCTGTGACATGATGGAAATGGGGATAAGAACTAAGCTTACACCTTTGGAGAAGGGAAAGCGTACATACCTCCCCCGGCCTGCTATACGTTGTCCAAAAGAGAAAAAACAACTCTGTTGGTGCCTGCACGGTGTTAAAGTTCCATGTGAGTATTCCGCGAACTTAAAAAAACTTGTGTCCATGAAGGACCTGAAACTGGTTGGCACAAAGTCCCACGACTGTCATGTGCTGATGTCACAAATGCTTCCCATTGCTATCAGAGGTATTCTCCCAGTTAAAATCAGAGAGACAATCACAAAGCTATGTTATTTCTTCAACGCAATATCTTGGAAGGTAAGTATGTCCACTCCTACTATAAGTTAATTAATTAGCTCCATTTGTGGAGCTTAATTACAAGATTTTTCTGATATGCATATTTGGTGCAATTGTGTCCTCGCAGGTAATTGATCTGGATGGACTGGATGCTTTGCAACGCGATGTTGTTACAACTCTTTGTCAGCTCAAGATGTATTTCCCTCCATCCTTTTTTGCTGTTATGGTCCATCTGATTGTTCACCTTATCAGAGAAATTAAGTTTTGTGGACCCGTATTCCTGCGCTATATGTATCCATTTGAGAGATTTATGGGTGTATTGAAGGGATACATAAGGACTCGTCATCGCCCCGAGGGGAGTATCATCGAAGGTTATGCCGCCGAGGAGGTGATTGAATTTTGCACATATTATATGGCCGGGGTTGACCCAATTGGCGTTCCTAAATCCTGACACGAGGGAAGGCTTCAGGGCATCGGAATGATTGGATTCAAAGATATCGTCCCCGCCAGTGATGTGTACGCGAAATCACATTTTTGGGTCTTACAACACATGACAGAGGTGGTGCCATACATACATGAGCACAAGGCAATGTTACGGTCACCGAATCCTTTGAAGCCAGAGATTTGGGTCACTAGAGAACATAACAGGAAATTTGTTGGGTGGATCCAAGAAAGAGTTATGCGAGCTGCCGAGGGCTCCATAAGTAAAACTATGAGATGGTTGGCTAGAGGCCCAAGATTTACTGTAGGGACTTGGCAGGGGTATTACATCAACGGGTATTCATTTTGCACAAGAGCTCAGGACAACAAGAGCAATACACAATGTAGTAGAGTGACATTGTTTGCTATTTCTGAGGATGCCAGGGTTGTAAGGGCGCTAAACTCATATTACGGTGTTATTGACGAAATATGGGATCTCGATTATTGATTATTTAAGATTCCCTTGTTTCGATGACAATGGGTCGAAATCTCTTGAGGTGTTAAAGTTGACAATTATGGGTTTACCCTCGTCGATCTCGATAGAGTCAGACACTAAGACGATCCATTCATACTTACGAAGCAAGCCACACAGGTATTCTACATCGTTGACCTGGCCAATCTAAAGTTGCACGTTGTCCTCCACAGCAAGAGTCATATTGTTGGGGTCGAAGACATTGTTGATGAAGAGGAGTATAACCAGTTCGATGAAATACCTCCATTTTTAGAGGATATTCAATCTGTCCCTATCGAAGATATCGACGAAACAACTTACCTGCGAGATGATCACGAAAAAGGATTATAGGTTGACAACCATTCATGACTATTTTCTAATTGAAAGAAAAATGCCAGGAAAACAGCCCACAAGTTGTGCATCAAGGTAAGGAACTTATCATTAATACATCAGGCTATACATTTCAATTTAGAACTTAATGATAAGCTAGTTCACAGCACTAATTAATATATCTCAATTTTAGTCCACAGCATGAGTTCTAACATGTATAGTATACTTATATTCTAAGAACTTAATTCTTCTCTTGAAATTTTCTTGCCAAAATCCCATTGCAGCCTTTTGCTTCTTCAACAGGCCTGAAACATCATTTTCCAATGCCCTGCCCACTGAAAAAATGAAGCCCTTCAAAAATTGTCCTTTTGTAGTTCACAGCAGGCTATACATTTTTGTTTAGAACTTAATGATAAGCTACTTCATAGCATTAATATATCTCAATTTTAGTCCACAGCATGAGTTCTAACATGCACAGTACTTATATTCTAAGAACTTAATTCTTCCAAATTTTCTTGGCAAAATCCCATTGCAGCCTTTTGCTTCTTCAATCAGGGCTGAAACATCATTTTCCAATGCCCTGCCCACTTCAAAAATTAAGACCTAGAAAAAATTGTCTATTTCTAATGGTATTTTTTGCTCCTACCATTAGAAAAAGTACGCAAGTCTAACGGAATTTTGTCAAACTATCGTTCGAAAAGTGCACATACATGGTCTGACGGTATTATTGGGTTCTACCATTAGGAAAAACCAATTATTCTGACGGTAATTCTGTATCGTTAGAAAAGGTCCTCACTACTTTATTAAACTTCGCCTGAGAGTTTCCCTCCAGTCGAACCGTTCCAACTCATATCTCTGTGTCTCTTCGATCGCGAAAACCCCTACCCTCGCCGGTGCCCACTTCCTCACTGCCGCACCACGATCACCACCTGGATTACGGTTCGCCACTGCCGTCGGTCCCTATTTCCCTCCATCGCCAGCCGCCGCTCTGTTCTACACCGCCTCTCCATCGCCACAACTAATTGACGTAAAATACCCTAGTGCGTCGTTCTTTTTCTAGCATCTTCCTAATTTGATTTGATCTTTGTATTTTTTTCACTAGTGTTCTCTATTTTTCTCCGCTCATCTTTAATTTGGATTTAAACTAGGGTTCGCTATTGTGTACGATTTAGTAAACTCTGCAGGCACTGTTGATTTAAACTAGGGTTTACATAATATGTTTCAGTGCTGTAATGAACCTGTTATGAGATTTGAAATTATCTATACAGCAGTATGTGTGATCATCTGTATAGAATTTCCATGTACTGTAGTTTATATGTTGGAAGTGTGTTCATAAACATCTTCTATTAGTAGCTCATGTGTTTACCGATGGAACAATTTTTTTTGCATTGACTTTCCTTTCAGTGTACCAGATTAGACAACAAGGCTCAAGAATTACATGAATCCGCAGGTATATTAGCTCTAACAAACAAATTTGATGTCCTGGATATTTTGTTGAATGGTTCAACAAAATATTGTTGAAGGGTTCATGACTTCAAAAGGCTTTTCACTCCTTAATTCCAGCTTCCTACTCTTGCCTCTTGTGTTCTTAATAATAGTGTCTAGATCAAATTAGTTAGAACTAATAAAAGTTGATATATTTAGCTTTTATTAATGCCAATGTCTACATCAATATAGTAATTTTTATATTCAACTCAAAAAATTTAGTTGGTAGTGTTCATGTATGATGTATGAGACATTATGTTTGATCATTTGTATGAAATTGCCATATACTTTACTTTATATGTTGGTAGTGTTCAGAAACATCTTCTAACGGTAGTCCATGTATTTACTGATAGTGGAAGGGCCGTCTTCTGTCGGTAGCTCATGAGTTTACAGATAGAAAAAATTCCTAAACCCTTCAACAATTTTTGGCCTTTTAGTACTATTTTCTTTTGACATCCCTTTAGCAACCCTAATTATTCTCCAATCCTCAACTGAGTTATAGAACTCCAAGAAGAATTAATTACCATATGTTGCCATCTTCCTATGAAAATGTCTAGATGAAAATGCTCAGAAATATGTTCTAACGGTAGTCCATGTTTTACCGTTAGAACAAAGCTTATCTGCCATCGGTAGTTGATGTGTTTACTGATAAAACAAATGATGAAAATAGGTCCTTTTGCTCTTGACGAGGATTGTTACCCGAGCTAGTTCGAAATAATGCGCATTTGGTTCAAGACAGATTCGAACCAGATGAGTGTCTGAAGGTCCGCTGTTATGGTCTCAGACGGCCTGAGAAGCGCGGACACAAGAATGACTTATGGTCGCAGGCTTTGTGCGATCATGAGATCACAGACGTTACGCCGTCAAGAGGCCGGAGACAATGCGCGGTCAGAAGGTCGTTGACTATCATCGACCAGAGTAACTCGGGATTGCTTAGCTCTGCAACAGGCATATCCCCAGGATCGTGATGATTCTTCCACGTATGAAGACAACTGCCAGGAGGTTAACATGTGCGGTTATCCCTTGATTGCACGTGTCCAGCCATTGTTCAGTGAACCTCCGGATGAAAATTAGGACGCCTTGAGAAAGGCCCCATGGTGGGCGCCAGCTGTCGACGATTCGGACTCGGGGTCCTTAGCCAAACTTATGCAAAATTCGTAGTTCGTAAGACCTTTCAGGGTGTCCCTCCGGGAAGGTATGTAGAATTATGGAGAACTAGAGTACAGAGAAGTTTATACAGGTTCGGGCCCTCGATGGTTGGAGTAATAGCCCTACGTCCTGTTGGGATTTCACTATGTGTAGTAAAAGAGTTACAAAGTGACGGGACAAGATCTTCACAGGCGAAGATTTTCCCTATATGATTATACAAAATGAAGCCTAGAAGGCTTATGGAAGCTTCTAATCTAGGATATTGTCTTGGTTATTTGATTCTTTGGGTGAGATGTGTTGTATCTCGTTTGATCCCCTGTTTGATGCACCTTGCTGCCCTTTTATACTGGTCGAAAGGGCGCCAAGTCGTAACGGCATCAAACGGTTGCATGGATGCGGTTTAGAGAACCGCTCTTAACTTCCACGCAAGTTTAACACGTGTTATTTGTGGATAACCGCACGTATTAACCTCCTAACAGTTGTTCCTCTACGTGGAAGAATCTTCGGGATACTTGGGATATTCCTGCTACAGGGACAGATTAATCCCAAGTTCCCTAATCGAAAGTGCTCTGACCGCGCGATGTTGGCTGACCGCGCAACATCCACAGCCTTCTGTTCGCGTATAGCATACGAACTCTTGACCGCGCACTAGCTGCGGTCTGATCGCGTAAAGACTACGACCTCGGGCTGGTACTTCTCAGAATGACTTGAGTTCGCACCGCCAGGCACGTGTCTGGCTCGAATCTATCCTGAACCAGTCGTGCATTTATTTGAACTGACTTGGGTGTCAATCCTCGTCACAATACCTTCGCGGCATTCAAGGTTTAATTAAAGCAAAATAAAAACTTCTACACAGCGGATGATGGGTGTCCCTTCCACAGTAAGAGTTGACGGCAGAACAACACATCAGGGATCTGGCGGAACTGGCTCTCCTTCATCTTGTTCCAAGAAGTTCTCCACGCCTTCTTCTTGATCATGGTACGCTCCATCTACTAGGTTGTAAGTTGCAAGGGTGAGTACTTACGTACTCAGCAAGTCATAGGTAAGAGGAGATACATATAGTAGTGTTGTTATGAACCTAGACTAGTCAAGAATTATGGATGTTTGTAAAATAATCTTTTCTTTCATATCTCATCTCATTTCATGGCAGCACTTTTCATAACATAGCATCACTATTCATGTTCACTAAATTATAGCACTACCGCGACACGTCGACACACGACAGCCCACGGTAGCACTCCTTATCATGAAAACACATGTCATTTGGGTAATCTTGACTTATCAAATTTTATTTAGAAAACATACTTGTGCCACACTCCATGGATTTAATCCACCGTAGCAGACTCCTATAAACCCGGGAGCTCGGAGTATTCGAATACGTTTTTAACTCTGCAGAGAGGTACCAATTTACCCGCAAGATATTCCACTTTCAAGCCCATCCTATCAATATGATTAGACCCTGCCTCACAACCATGTGTGAGTGGCAAGGTGGAGATAACAAGAACTTTTGTTATGTTTCACTCGCAATTCACCCTTGACCCTGTGGATCTCTCGTGAACCACAGTTGTGGCAGGTACTCCCTCCATCCCTATTGCATCTTCCCATTACTGGGTCAGCGTGCATGATCACATTCAGTGATATGTGTAGGAGCCACACTTCGTGCCAATCGTGCATCACATCACATCTCATGCAAGGGTTTCATGTGAGATTCACATAACTACTTGTTCACGCCTGTCCCATACCAGGCTTACGGTTAGCACGCGTTTCATGCCACTTGAAGCACAACACAAGGTTCTAGTCCTTATATGCTAGTGATCAGACCATCCACAATCATGCACCTTCAGTGCCTGCACATCCGTTGCAGTTAAGCACCTCCAGTGCTATAGCCATCCGTACCAAAATTCTGGTCACGGCTAGGGTTTTATTTCATGAATATATATATATATATATATAAGTACATATAATAGTTCATGACTCACTATTTGATCAATTCACATTTCATAGGCATCCAGCCTAGTAGTGCCAATTCACAATTCATCCATTCTCACATGCAATACTATTTATATTCAAGGTCATATCATAGCAATTCATAAAATATAGGTTCAAGATGATCAAGACTATGACTTGCCTTTCGTGTCGTAATATACAGCAGTTGATGTCGGGTCGACAGTGAAGTCCTCGAACTCTGGCTCTGACTCTGAGCAAAGATCAAATAAGGAACCAAGAATCACAACCTTTTCAATATATTATTATACTACATGCAATAATGCAAAGATGAAATGTCTCTATGATTCTGGAATAATTGGGTTTAGATACCATAGAAGCTGATTAGAGCTAACTCACAGAATTAGGGCTGAAGATGGGTGCTAGGGACTTTTAGGGTTCCAGAGTATGGAAATGACATTAAGTCCGCGGCTGGTTTGCCCAAAATCGACGAATGTCTTCAGGTCGACATTCGGTTCAAGGAGTTGACATAGGGTTAATGGTTGATAGAGGGCTCAATTCAAGTTGTGACAGAAGAAGAAATTGTAGATCACAACATCAGGAGTCTAAGAGACAAATTCATGCTCAAAATGCATGGCTGGAAGTAGGTAAAAAGGTTCAATGCCACTGGCTGATATAGATTGGCATTGGGCTGACATGGCCAGAAACTAGGGTTTACCATATCTTTTGATCTAGGGCTCCAATTGATGCACCACTTTGTCTGGGAGATAGGCCTTAATAATAGGAACAATTTACTTGACAGGATCTAGGGCAGGAGATGGGCGGAAAGTGATGAAAATCGGCCAAGAACACGGTGGTTGGAGTTTCAAGTCATGGCACTGGACAGAAATTAGGGCATAGCCATAACTTTCGATTTAGACCAAATTAGACATCGAGCTAGTAGACAAAATTGTTCAGGAGATCAAGATGCATCTAAGGGACAAGGTGGTTGGAGCTAGATCGGCCGGGAACAGATTTCCGGTGGCCGGCGCCGGTGACGAAGACACTGGATTTGGGGTTTTTTGTTATACAGGATTTGAACTCAATTCTTTGCTCGAGGACTAAGAGGGAAGCATAGGGAAGTTATTGGCACGGTCAATTTGGTCGGAGGATCATCGGAAAAGTCTGGCGACGAGCGCCGGCAACTGGTGAAGCTCGAGCTTGGGAATAGCTTCGATTCAAGCTCAATTGTAAAATCTGGATTCACTGGTTTGCTAATTAAAGCTCACTGATCAAATTACTTTACTGGATTGAAGGCTAATTTGGATTGAATCAAACAGCAAGGCTGGAACAGGGATTCTGGCATTTCCCGGTGATCACCGGCGATGAAGTGCATATGAACTCAATTCAAAGCTACAGCATGATAAGGGAGATGGGAGGACCTTACTGATGCTGTTAATTTGGATGAAGGGGCTGCGGTTGAAGCTTTCACCGTGAGCCTCCTTCTGTGCTCGCCAGAGAAGACGACAACAGTGAAGAAATGCGGTTTAAGGCTGAGGGGTTTTGGGGAGCAATGCTGATGACGATGAAGCTGCTAAGGACTGCTATTTAAAGACAATGCATAGTGAAACAAGGCTCATTGCTTGGAGGCTAAGAAGCTTGCGCCGGTGAAGTCTTCGGATTGAAGCAACAGCGAGCAAGCGAAGCTTCTCTCTAGCGCGCGAGCTGCTGGTGAGCTGGACAAGGATTGCCACGACAATAGCTAAGGTGCAAATACGTGTGTGCATGAAAACACAGTTGTCAGAAAGCACGGCTAGAGTGGCGCCCGATCGGCGGCGAAAACACGGCGGCAAGGCGCTCCTGGTCACGGTCGCAACGACGCTGATCGAAGCGAAGCACTACACGTTGCGGTCGAAGTCGATGATGAGCACTGTGCACCACTGGCCGAGGTCGAAGATGCTGAGCCCTGGTCGCAAACAACTGCTCTGGTCATGAACAGTAGGTGTGGTCGAGCCAGGGACCTGATTGCAAGAATCTTTGTTTGATTTCTGGACTGATTTGTAATTTCTGATTTAGAGATAGAAATTTGCAATCTGATTTCATAGATGAGTATAAACTTATACCTTATACTCATCCAGCAAGAAATTTGGTAAAATCTGGCATGTTTTGATTGTTTTCGATATAAACCGAAAATAGGGTATTTAGGGTAAATTAAATCTTGAGTTTTGTTGATTTTGAATTCAAGGTAATTGGAGAGAGATTTCGGTATTCTGATAAAAGAAGATTTCGTATTAATTAGCATTTAGGAGGTGTTTCCTGAAACAGATTTGAATTTGGAGTTGATTTGAGGATTTTAGCCTTTTTGGGTTTCCAGATATCAGAAAAAGGACTGATTCATGATACAATTTGGACTAATATGTGAAAAAGGCTTAAATGATAAAATCTGACTACCAACTTTCTGGATTATGGTATTGACATACCCATGATCATAATCCAAGAATAATCTGGTCTGGATTAGGTCAAGATTTGGCTAAATCTGAGTTCAAAGTATTTAGGGTAATTAGGATATTAATTAGAATCCTGTTTTCGAAAACAGAAAAGGATCGCAAGATCGGAGAGTTAGAGATGGAATTGAATCTGGCTTCTGAAGGCTTTTAGGTTTAGAGTAACTGATAGATCATATCTGAGCAGTCTGATCTTGATTTGGATTCACAAGGAAGATTTTGAGATATTTGGGGCTTAGGATAGATTAGGGTTGAACTGATCTTGCTACTACTACAAAGATACATGCATGCATGACTTTTATGGAAAAGAAAGTTTTTACCCCTAAACTCAGGGTGTTACATAAAATACCCTTCGATTATGGCTTCGATCGAGGATGAACAGTTGACAGTTTGCGTCACCAACCTTGGACATGAAGAAGATTAGACCCGTCCATTGCAGATCTATCTCGAACATGGGACCTTGCCCAAGGATGAAACCGAATGTGATCGGTTAATTCGTAAAGCGCGTCTATACAAGATTACTGATGGGATTTTGTATAGAAAAGCTACTCAAGGAGTATTCATGCGGTGCATATCTCAGGAGGAAGGCAAATCCCTCTTGAAAGAAATTCTTGACGAAGTATGTGGTGCACACTCGTCATATCAGACGCTGGTTGGAAATGCTTTCTAGCAGGGTTTTTACTGGCCTTCAGCACTTGATGATGCCAAGCATTTGGTCATGACATGCCCACAGTGTCAATTTCATGCGAGGCAAGTTCATCAACCTGCATATGCCTTACAAACTATTCCTCTAACATGGCCTTTTGTGGTCTCGGGAATAGACATCGTGGGTCCTATGCCCCAAGCGGTCAATGGATACAAGTTCCTATTCGTAGCTATTGACACGTTTACTAAGTGGATTGAGACTGAACCAGTCTGCAACGTTATCATCGCTGCGGCGAAGAAATTCTTTTACAAGAATATTGTCACACGATTTGGTGTTCCAAGTCGTCTTATTACTGACAACGGTTCCCAGTTCGTTAGTGGTCTCTTTTTGAACTATTGTGATGATATTGGGACCAAAGTGTGCTTTTCCTCTGTAGCTCATCCCCAGAGCAACAGAGCCGTTGAATGTGCCAACGGGTAGATATTACAAGGCATCAAGAAACATGTTTTTGATTGCCTTAAGATGCACTCAAGGGCTTGGGTAGATGAACACTACTCTGTTCTATGGGCTCTTCGCACTACTTGTAGTCGGGCTACAGGTGAGACCTTTTCAACTAGTATAAAATGCTGAGGTTGTCTTACCCATTGAAATTCGCATTGGTTCTGTTCACGTGGATCAATTTGATCATTTTGATCAACACGAACAACATGTCCAAGATATTACCCTCCTTGAGGAAAAGTGTGATCGAGCGTTGATCAATTCTGCGGGTGCGGTTACTCCTTCTATCGAACAACGTGTCCAAGATATTACACATAGTGAAATTACAACAGGACATAGGGCTATTACTCCTACCGAGGGCCTAAACCTGTATAAACCCTCGCGTCCCTGATATAGTACATATTTTAACTTACTTGAGGGCACCCTGAAAGGTCTCACATACAACTCACAAATCTGCGTAAGATAGACTAAAGACCCCGAGTCTGAATCGTTGACAGTCGTGTAGTGTCGCTGCCGCAGTCACGTGCTGCAGCAGCGTTGTCACTTGTGCAAATGATGAATGGATGTGTTATGCTTTGTTGTATGTACCTCTCAGTACAGTATTGTGTTGCATGGGATGGCTCTCAGCGTAATATTTGTTCCATGAGCACAGTATATTGCCGATCACACTACTTGGTAACTGTTACTTTGTCTTGAACTCAGTATGCTGAGTTGTCAATAACTATACATGATACTTGATTCATTTACCGTTATTATCACTGTTTGTACTATTGTTTAGAGACTTGAAGGGATGAGAAATTTATTCAGATTTTTGCATATCCCTACACCTTTTCCTGTTATTTGTTGATTGTGTGCAAGTTCACCCTGCTGAGTACTGAACACTGCATTCAATAATAACACCTTATTAATTCACATGTTGCTTTAATTTGAATAAGAACTAGAACACCTATCATTACTAACTAAAAATAAAGTTGGATCAAGTTTTAACACACTATTAGATAGAAGCTAACTGAATTCAAATTCATGCTTACATGGCCCCATCATGGGCATACAAAGACGTTCAACTTCAGTGATGTTGGGGGAAAATAATAGCCATAGGTGATATCTCTCCTCCGGTTCTCCCTCCTTCAGAGTAGGAGCCTCCTCTGGAGGAGGACTCTCCTTCGGTCCTCCGTCCTCCGGAATAGGAGTCGCTCACCTTCGGTCCTCCGTTCTCCGGAATAAGAGGGGCCCTCCTCCGGTCTTCTGTCCTCCGAAGTAGGAGTGGCTCTCCTCCGGTACTCTGTCCTCCAAAGGACGAGCCTCGCTCCTCCGGTCCTTCGTCCTCCGAAGCAGGAGTGCCCTTCTCCAGTCCTCCGTCCTCCGGAGTAGGAGTGGCTCTCCTCTGGTCCTCCATCCACCGGAGTAGGAGCCTCACTCCTCCGGTCCCCCGCCCTCCAAAGTGGGTGCCACCTGCCTCCGGCTCTTCGTCCTCTGGAGTTGGGGGCATTGAAGCCGAGGGCAGCCACATGTCCGAGATCAGTGCCCCGTGCCTTGCCAAAAGACCGCAACACCCTCGATCCAACCGTCGTGGCTAGGGCAGTTTAGTAATTTACGTCTTTTGGGGTCTATATATATACCCTGGTACCCCCCTCTTGTAACCTAAGACTCTCATTTGTACTCAATACACAAAAACAAAAAGGTGTGCTTAGGAGCCCTCTCCCTGGGAGAGAGCCCCCCTAGCCAACACGTGTCGGGAGCACATCGACAAGACTAGAGTTTCTACTGAGGCCCAAACCTGTATAAACCTTCGTGTCTGTGATTGTCCAACACGGGGTGACTCGTCGCACGGTCATCTCGCATTGTTGAACACGTGTCAAACACGTCATCAAACCTGCTAGGGTATTTTTAATACCAGGACAGTTGGTGCCGACCGTGGGGACTCGTGAAAAATTGTCATGGCTTCTCCAAGAAGGACGAGGCACTTGGCCTCCTTCTCCAATGACGCCGGTCCTAAAAACCCTGTGCCATCGACGCAAGGGGCCGTCGTCGCGGCGCCTCCTCTCGGGGACACTCGGGGGGAGGCGGCGCTCCCTTCTCTCGCCATCCCCGGTGGGAGTGTGGCTCCTTCGAACCAACCCGATGCTACTGCACTGGGGGGACCAAGTGCCCCCCAGGCGACACCTTCAT
Source organism: Pharus latifolius (assembly GCA_019359835.1). NCBI lineage: Eukaryota > Viridiplantae > Streptophyta > Magnoliopsida > Poales > Poaceae > Pharus > Pharus latifolius. The sequence goes on along the minus strand of CM033324.1, from coordinate 52,330,043 downwards.
CTTTGGAGACCCGTTAGTCAGGGCGCTCGTTGAGGGCCAGCTACGGCGCAACGTACTCTTGAAGAGATGTTGCGTGCCATAGTGCAGCCTCCGACCGCATGTACCCGCCTCTGTTCCCGTTCATGGGACCCGGGAGCCTTCTTCGCACCGGGAACTTATCCCTTCCCAGGAGGCGCTCCATTAAATGCATTCTTAGGTAATTGAAATGCAATCCTAGATAGATCTTTGATATCTGAAAAGTACAAATCTTGAATTAGTTGATTATTTGGATTCGGATTACATGACTTGTAAGATCAATCAAAAGAATACATCTGATGGTTGTTATGCTTAAATTCATATGGATGAAACATTGGATTATAGAATTGCTTTCGAATAGATGCTACTCTTATGAAATATTGAAAGTGTCGTAACGATGGTGAACAATTTAAATTCAAAACTCTCAATTAGAGGATAGTGATATACGACATCATTATACAAGAAACTTTGTGGCATAAAGAGAATATTGAGATCAATCATGGCAAACATGCATCTAGCGAATATTTTTCACATCAAACTATTAAATGCATCAAGATTTTGGATGATTGAGAAAGGATTAAATGTCATCGATATATCCATTATATGTTGATTGTTTTGATACCTTTTCCATACCTTGAAATCAGTTTTTCTTGGAAGTCTCTTACAATTTGTCTTAGCAAACTTGAGAATGAGTCAATGCCCCGAAAATTTTGTGTGTCAAAATTTGAGTTCTAAATCCTTCCTTTTTGTGTTTTATGACAAAGGGGGAGAGTGTTTTAGTGTTTTAGAGATAAGCTTTAGAGAAAGCTTTAGGGGGAGAGATTTTGAGAGATTTTAGGAGAGTTTGGGAAAGACTAGAGATAGTTGAGTTAATTGACAAAGGGGAGAGATATTATTTGATATCATTAATATTGATATTTAGGAGAGATAATTGAGTTAGCGAAAATTGAGATAGTTGATGTTTTGGAAGATGACTTGATTGAACTTGTGCTCAATTGTCATTTATATCTCTTAACTCAAATGAGCTCAGTTCCGATATACTATTGCATATATTGAGGGGGAGCTGAAGAATCTGTTTTTGGATTTATTGAGATTATAAAGGTTGTTGTCTTCAATCATAAAAAAGGGGGAGATTGTTAGATCTAGGTCGATCTAAGTATCTAGATTTTGATGATAAATGACGATTTGGATAAATCATTAATGATTAATATTGATCTGGATAATGACAACTTTGAGGATTAAATGACAACTTGTATAAATCCTAGTTTAGCACAAGTGCATTGAATTTTTAATGTTAAACCCTAGAAGTCGATGACTCCCGGTTATGGTTTAACAATTGATGCATATGTTGAGGGGGAGCTCTGTGGTTGCATCAATCTTGTGCTAAGTGTAGACTGGAATGTCATGTGATAAATCCGGAAGTTTGATAACTCCTTTATTTGTGGTATCGAGATCGATGCATGTGTTGAGAGGGAGCTCGATGGTTGCATCATGCTTATCTTTATCATGACATGAGTAGTATGGATCATGTGCATATGTCTTCATCATATATAGATCTATATGATTGTGTGATTCATCTCTTACTCATTTGTTGCTAATCAAAATTGGTTTTGTCATTTCGCCGAAGAGAGAAATCGTTGAGTAAACTCCTGTGTGGAGTGATTTCTCTGGTGGTGATTAATGATGAACTGTATATGAGACTAATGTTTGTGCATTGAGTGTATGTGTTCTAGTCTTAGAATGGTTGCAGGATGAAAGCAAGCAAGGGCGTGAAGAGGATGATGCCGATATGAGACATCTCGAGTGAGGTCAAGCTTACCGAGGTCGTGCTTTGCGAGGACAAACTTCAAGTAGTCGAGCTTCACGAGGTCAAACTTCACCAAAGGTAAAATCCAAGATTAAGGATTATTTTCTTAGGATTTTACCAGTCTTGGTGTTTGGAGACAGACCGGGTTGATAGGATTTGTTATGCTAGTTTGACCGTACTATTAAGAGGGGTCGGAAACTAGTAGCATGAATCTATCTATTGCGGAAGTTCAGATGCATTCATATCATCTTGCACTAGTGTTTTATCGCCTCTTGCATTTCTAGAGAGTCTAAGTGTAGTTTGTGGTGTATTAGAGAAAATGTTTTGAAAACTACACTTAGTCTTGATCGCCAGCTATTTAAATTGTTTTATTTTCTAGAGCTAGTCGTGGTTATACTTGCACATTCTGATCATATCCTTGTTTGGTACGTGATCGTGTCGCCCGTTTGGCAGTTTTCTATTTAGGGTTTGGTCATGGTCGTAGGAGTTCAAGCTGGTTGTACCAGTCCTCGACTCGCTTGCGTATGCTCGACCAAATCCACTCGACCACCTGTTTTCAACCGGATGTTCGACCTGTGTGGTTGTAGTCATTGCTGAGTGTCAGCAAACATATCCACGAGAAAACAGCAAATCCGTATGTGCAAATACCCTAAATTGCATTAGAGATGACATTTGTGTTGGATATTTTGGCAATAGGAACGTTTTTGTATTTTCTAGACATATCTAGGCCTTTCTAGGTCTTGCTCCTGTTGATAAAATTGTAGCCCTTTGAGTTATCTTTCCAATAAGCCAAAACCATCTCAATCGGACCTCTGGATAAAAAGTTATGCTTGTTTTACTGTCAATGTGTTTTGGCCGGACTTTGTCCAGCCTGTACAAATTTCTTTGACATGTAACCAGAGACGTTTGCGTCCGTCCGGGGGCTTTTGTCCGGGGTAGGCTGGACTTTGTCCGATATGGCTGGACATTGTCCGGCATGTACAATTTTTTTGAGCCGAGAGTTAACAGAGACATATATATATGTTCGAGGGCTTTTGTCCGACATGGCCGGACATTGTCCGAAATGGCCAGACATTGTCTGGCCTTTACAAAAAAAATCCCCCAACCGTAACTGACGTTTTTAAAAGGTCGAAATTTGTTGTACTGGCCGGACAATGTCCGGCGTGTACAAAATTTTGCCTGTTTGTGGCAAACGGCTAGTTTTCCTTGAGGGCGATATATATGTTGTGTTTGTCCTCATTTGTGGTAGCTCAAGAAGTTGTTTTCACTGTTGAAAAGCTAGCCAAGTTCATTGCATATGTGTTATTGCATCTAGAGGCTAGATTTGGGCCCAAATCTTGAGAGGATTTGAGCGAATAGCATTTGAGAGAGGTTGTGAGTGTTTAGTGCACTTCATCTCCATTTGCAAGCTAGTGCTAGAGTGTTGAGCATCTCATTTGCATCATTGAGCTTCTAGCACGTGATTCGTTCAAGCGAAAGTGCATCCGACTTGTTACTCTTGGCGATCGCCTTCGCCTAGACGGTGTCGGAGGAGAGTCACGATCTCTCCATTGAAGTTTGTTGGAGAGGCCGGCAAGAACTTGTGAAAGGTGTGGTGCTCGCCTATTCAGTGTGGAGGAGGAGCAACCCTAGTGAGATATCCTTCGTGGATATAGAAGTGAGGCTCACACATGAGCGCTTCAACGAGGAGTAGGGGAGACTGGGCGAGTTTCCGAGACCTCGGTAAAAATCATTGTGTCAATTGTTTTTCTTTTGTATATCTTGTATTCATCTTGATACAATTGCTAAATTTACCATTGTTGCATTCGTTTCATATTTACCTTGAAACAATTGTTTACATTACTCTAGTTGCAAGTTGAATTGTGTTTTCATATTGATTAATTGCAACTAGTTGTTAGATTATTGATAAGTCTCATTGCAAAATCTAGGTTTCATAATCATCTTGTTAAAATTGCTTAGTGGGGAAAGAAATTTTAAAAGCCTCCTATTCACCCCCCTCTAGTTGGCATCCTTGATCCTACAGAGGGGGCCAATCAACCCCTTTGCCGCTGCCTCCGGTGCGTCTGGTGGCCGAAGCCATATCGACCACCCCACATTGAACACTACAACAGGGAGGCCGACCCCTATGAGTTTGTGCAGGTCTACTCCATGGCCATCTCAGCAGTGGGTGGAGATGAGAGCGTTCAGTGCAACGTCTTCCCCCTCTACCTTTCTGGGATAGCTCGGTCGTGATTTTACAACCTCAAGGCGGGCTCCATCAAGTCCTTTGCAAAACTCAAGCATGAGTTTTGTGAAAATTTTCAGGGGAATTACGTTCGCCCCCTGGATTCATCGCAGTTGTACACCGCTCGACAGTGGTCGAGGGAGATGATATGAAGCTTCTTCAAACGCTTCGCCCAGATCAAGAGCAAGGTGGCTCACGTCCCCGACTCGACGGTGATTGAAGCGTGCAAAAGAGGGATTCTACCGAGACAGCTCCATCGAAGGCTCTCCTGGAGTTGCCTATCCATCGTAGACAAGCTCTTTAACGTGCTCGAGAAGTACGCAAGAGCTGAGGAGGTTGACCTCTGGAAGAAGAATCAAGAGACCTTCGGCCTTGGAGGGAGGGACTCAAGGGACCCCTCCCACAAACATCCCAAGAGAGGACCCTGTAACGAGCCAAGGCGTCGAGACACTTTCGTCCTTGAAGGGGGAGGTGGCTCTTAGGATCCTAACTGGGGACAACGGTCCTTCTCCAAGCCAAAAAGCGGTGGGAGAGAGGCTCCTAAGCCAGGGGCCAAGGTGGCTGGAGCCACCTTATGGTGCACTTTCCATAAGTCCAACTCCCATGCAACTCGAGAATGCCACACGTTTCTTCAACATTTCGCGACATATCTCAAGTAGCATGGGCCGAGGGGAGGGGGCCCTGCCTCCTTACTCCCTCCATCATCGGCCCTAGCAGCACTCCCCGCTCCCTCTGGGGGACACCAAAGGCAAGGCCAGGAAAGGGGCTCAAGCTACGAGCTCCCTTTCCAAACCTCCTAGAGACATGTTAATGTCATTTTGGGAGGATCCACCTCCGGGCGAGACTCCAAATGCCAGCGCAAGGAGTATGCATGGGAGGTAAAGGCAATAGGGGTCCTCAACACGTCTCGGCCACCAAAATGGTCAGACGTCCCCCTCACCTTCACTGCGGAAGACGCACATGGGGTTCCTTTCTCGCACGACGACATGCTGATTGTCTCTACGACCGTATTCAATTGCCGCCTCGCCCAAAGGAGGCTCATAATTGCTCGTCGTCATCCCCCCCCCCCCCCCCCCCCCGAGGAGGTGTCGTCCGGAGTCTCCTTGTTCGCCTTTTGGGGGTGCCTTGCCCGTAGAGGCCCAATCACCCAGTTGTAAAACGCCCCAGCTAGCTCCTCGAATGACCTCCGGCGGGGCTCATAAAAGTCGCGGAAGGTCCACGGGATGAGACTGCCGATCGCCCAAGCCTCGACCTCTTGGTACTCAACCAAAGATGCCGCGGTCACAATGGTGGTGGTCGCCAGGGCTAGGGCCCGGACATCTACTGCCTCCGAGATTGCGGCGATGTGCCGGGTGAGGCAGCGGTGGGCCTCCGCCAAGAACAACAACGGGCTGCGGGGGTTCTCCTCTAGACCGAACTCGATCCCGAGCCCGATCAACGTGGCCCGGAGCCAGTTCCCGACCGAGTCGAGAGCCTGGGCGCCTGCCAACTCTAACTACTGGAGCGCCCGGGAGTGGGCAACCTCGGAGATGGTCAAATGCTCCCGGATGCAGCCCAACTCCCAGATGGCGGCATCCCACTCAGACTCCGCGGGAGCCAGCTGCTCCGCGCGGACGTGCTCCAGCTCCTGGATGGCCGCGTCCCGCTCCCGAAGAGACTCCTCCCGGTCACGGATGGCCGTGTCCCGCTTCTGGACTGCCGTGTCACGATCGGCCTTGAGGGCGGCCATAGCCAAATTCACGTCCTCATTGTCCCAGGCAAGGCGAGCCCGGACGGCGTGCGCCACGGTGGTTGTCTAATGCCGAAGATGGTGCTTAGCAGCAGTCAAAATAAAGGTAAGATTAGCTGGAGAAGGATACTTACTTGGAGGGCCAGGGAGATAACCTCCCCTTAGCACTCGTTGATGCCCCCTCTCGGACGTTGGCTCTTATTTGACTCTAAATAATGTAACAACTAAATATTAAAATCTACTAGAAAATTTTGTATTGCTGATAGGTAGACCCCACCAAAAAATTCCAAACAACTCTTTTTTAACGGCACCAAAAAAAATTACTCTAAAAGGTAGGCCACGTGCAGCAATGGTCCCACCTATCATTCTTTCTATGTGCGGCAACGAGGATAATTTAATATTTATTCGATTTTTAATGAACTTCAACGGTCATTTAGGTTATGTGTCACTTACAAGTGGTGTCAAGTGGGGCCCATGTGCCTCGCTCACGTGTGACGCAAATAGATTTAACCCTGCAACTGACATGTGGAGATGTTGATTGTGGGACCCAGCTGTCAGTGATGATGGCTAATGTCTAGATTCGTGTCGCACTTACTGACAACACGAACTTACGTTAGTGGTCACCCCATGCCTTCGGTTTCGTTTCACGTGCATATCAAACACACATTTCACTAAAGTGTGGGCCCTTTCCGTTCTTGACCCCACATGTAAGTATGGGTTTTACATGAGTAACGTTACGATTGCAAAAGTTAAATGAGCCCGCCAAACCTCATTGTGTCACGCCGATTTCTTCTCCAACAGCGACGCCCGCCTCACTGCGCGCCTGTAGCTCGCTCGCCATCGCCTTGGGGACCGTGGACGTCCCATCATGCGGAGGATGTGTCGAGCAAGCTCCATCACTGTCGACGCGTGCCACCCCTCACGTCTGTGTTAGAGACCGCCTAAGAAAGGGTACATGACCCTAGGGCACATTGGATCCCTACCTTCCACATCAAAAATCACAATGTATCTTTCAAAGTATACAAATCGTTGGATTCAAACTCGACTGATTGAGGCATCAAGCACTCACAATGAACATGATGTATCTAGTCTCACTTATTAATGTGAGATCTATAATTTCTAGTTCTCACAATATTAGTATTTCTCTCATATCAAATTGCCCTAATGGCTGTATTCTCAAAGGTCCACCCAACTATTTTCTAAATTATTTCCTCAAGAATGCATTTGTAAATAAAACTTTATAAGTAATTAAATTTGGGGTCAACTCTAAAGCCTTACAAGTTAGCACACTATGTGGAAAAGATTGGCAGACATGTCCTATCAGTCCTAAATTAATACTATCTCATTGTTTTTTACTTGTTGTTTAAAATTTTTTATGATTTCTAAGATACAACTCACACCACTAATTTTTAGAACTATATAGCATTAAAAATTATAAAAGAATCATCATATGAAAATAAATTTAATGAAAAATCTATTAATATTATTTTTATTAGTAGATCTTGCTATATTTTTGTATAATAGACAACTTACATTGATTTCTATAGGAATGGGGGGAGCATGTAGCATTCTCTGGTGTGGTTTATGAGTAATTAACATCTCAATTAATGCATATGATGGTTTAATGACTTGTCTAACATTCACTCTACAGCAAGTCCTTATTCAAAGTTGAGCAACGCGCCAACCTCACACTCTTAATTTGATTTATTTATATTAATCAGTTACTTCAGTTTGTCAACTACAAAATATAATAAAATTTCATCAGAAAAAGGTCCACTAGATCTGATTATCTCTATAAGTACTGCATCGGCTTTGCTAATTAGTAATCAATTCTTTTTATATATTTTTAATTCGATAAATATTCTGGGTTGGTGGGGAAGCGAGGTATGCAGAGTCTGAAATATGAATGACCTTGCTAATTCATTAGGTCAAATGCTAAAGTCAGCAGGAAAACAATAGAGCAAATTTCTTTCATCTCAATACAAAGTCTTAAATTGTGATTTATGAAACTAATAAAATAAAGTCACTCACATATTAGTTTCATATCCAGCGACAAATATAAAATACTCAAATTTTATTTTCGTATATAAACTCTAAATTCTAAACTCTAAACTCTAAATTCTAATCCCTTTTCTTCGCTGTATGGGGTGTGGCTTGTATGTTTTTTCTTCGTGTATTTTTTTGTGTTTCCTTCTCTATGACTTCTAACTCTCGGTGATTTGTACTATACTTTAATTCACACTTCATAGGGAAAGAGATATAAGCAAACACACCAAAAAAACAAATAAATTGCTCTCCACTCCATAAGCCCTCATCCATTGTTTCGCAGCTCCTCTTGTTGTAGCCACTAGTACTGAGAGTGACGATTCCACTTATCACTACCTAGGCAAGCCCCCAAGCTCCTTTATCTCCTAACTACTATCTCTACAAGTAGTCTAGGTGAACCTTAAAGAAAAGCTAAATTCAAGGGGGAGGTTTTAGTCTCTAAATATTGAATACATTACATAAAATTAGTCCTTAGGGGCATGTGTTATTTCTCTAAAAACGACTAGTTCTTGCACCCTTCTTGTGTGTAAAAATTAATTAATTTTTTCCCTTCTGAAATAGCATTCGCCAGTGCATGGTACTCCCTTTGTTTATAATATAAATCTATTTTTTATTTTTAGATATTTTATAATATAAAATTATTTACAATCTTAATAGACTTTTAATATATTTTTTATAATTTTACATTCACTAATATTCTTTTTTAATCATCCATTAGTATTCTTTCCACTCACTTTCAAACTTTTATAATAAAGATACAATAGTACACTGTAATTTTTTCTTTTATTTTATGCACCTTAATTCTCACACGTACAGTAAATAGGTTTATGTGTAGTATAAACCAAGATTAGTGAAAAATTATAAAGATAGGTGTTTATTTACATTGCAATTTATAGAATTATTTTTGAAAGAAAAAACTTCTGGTAAAATGTCACTTACTTTCATTGGAAGGAGAAAAAACAGGAAGCAAAAAAAAAATCAAATACATGCAAGGTTTTTGGCATAAAGTTTGATGTTACTACTGTACTGTGAATAATAATGCATTCTTCTATTATCGACAAACTTTTGAGTTTTTTTTACTGTTAACCCGCATTTAAAAAATAATTACAGAACTAACCCATAATTATAATAATTTGCAGAAATGGGCTGCCACGTCAGCTTGTCGAGCCTGCCAGTCACACGGGGAACCCCTTGTCGTGGTCGAGGAACACGACTAGGGCCTTGTCGTGCTCCACGACCACGACAAGCCCTTGTCGTGCCCCTTGACCACGACAACCTCTCCAGAATTTGTCGCATCTGCAGAATTCGACAAGAGAGAAAAGAATTAATGATTAAATTGCGGATTGATTTGTAATCTGATTTCACAAATAAGTATAAACTTATACATTATACTCATCTAACAAGAGATTTGATAAAATATGACTTGATTTGATGATTTTCGATATAAACTGAAAATATGGTACTTTAGGGTAAAATAAGATCTGAGTTTTGTCGATTTTGAATTATGGCCTTTAAAATGTGATTTTGTAATCTGCACAGAAGAGAAAATTGTATCAAATAGCATTTGAAAAAGATTTGCTGAAGAAATTTTGAATTTGGAATTAATCTGAACATTTTAGCCTTTTTGGGTTTCTAGATATCAAATAAAGGACTAAATTACGATATAATTTGGACTGATATGTGAAAATGGCTTAGATGATACGATTTGGCTGCCAACTTTCTGGATCAAGGTATTGACATACCCATGATCATAATCCAAGAATAATCTGATCTGGATTAGGTCAAGATTTAGCTAAATCTGAGTTCTGAGTATTTAGGGTAATTAGAATCCTGTTTTCGAAAACAGAATAGGATTGATAGATCTGAGATTTAGAGATGGAATTGAATCTGGCTTCTAAAGACTTTTATGTTTGGCAGTAACAAGATCAGTTCAACCCTAATCTATCTCAAACCCTAACATATCAAAATCTATCCTGTGAACCCAAATCAAGATCAGTGGGGATTCGAACCCAGGTGGACAACGAGGTAGAAGAGAGTTCCCACCAGCTGGGCTAGGAGTTTTTCCCATCATACTGTACATACATAAATACATACATACTGTATAGATATATATATATATATACACACGCACATATATATATGTATATGTATATGTATATATATCTATAGAAATATATGTAAGTATGTATCATATAATAAAAATATATAAGAAATCTAGTGAACTGCATGATTCATTTTGAATGTAACACACTGGAAAATAAAAGTGCGATGTACATGTTCGCTATGGGTTCGGACGACCCCTCTTATGCCCATGCCCATGTCTATCTCTCTGAAAAGGCGATGGTGAGTACGGATCAGGTGGCACATGTGATCGTCGCCCAGCCGCGGTAGAAGGACCATGCCGCTCAGTACCTGCATGACCATGAGATGGCTGTGTCGGTGGAGGGTGATCTTCGAGCTCGCTAGGTGCCAACTGATCCGATTGGTAGTACTGATGTGCATGAGGGTCGTGCAACCCTAACATGCTCGAGACCCAGTCCTGGTTGTCCCGTTGTGGTGCCACCCAACTGGGGTCGGCCCCCTGCGGAGCGTAGTACTCACGATTGTCATCCACATCCATGTGGTCGTGGGCGGGGTCCCCCCAACTCTCCCAAGTAGACCCCCAAGGGAATGAGTGTCTCTGTCCCTGGACAGCCTGCTCAATATGAGCCTGGCCCCAATCTTCGTCAGCCGCAAGCCGCTCTGCCAACGCCCTACTCGCATCGTCCCTGTCTTGACGACGGATGTCGTCCTCGTCTTGACGACGGATGCCGTCCTCATCATCAGAGTCATCTGAACCGGGAGTGCGATGTCTCGACGGGCCCCCAATATGCAGATCTCTGCGTCGAGCACTGTGCATTGACGAGGAACGATGAAGCCGAGACGGGCCGGCGGACGTCCCTGGTATGTCACCTCCCCAGGTCGACGATGTGTCACGATGACTGCGCCGTGCTGACGAAGTGCTCTGTCGAGCACCACCCAGGCTAGGCCGGGCTGACATCGGGCTAGGTGGCCGGGCCCCTCTCCGGTGCGGAACCGATGCATCTGTCTTTCGGCTACAAGCAACATCGAAGAAGAGGATTCGTTGTGCTGCTACACGGATGGAATGTAGGACAGCACGCGCCATCGCCTTGAAGCGTGGTCCTCCTTCCAAGCGAGACGACAGGTTTGCCACCTGGCTGTCGATGGCCAACGCTAAGTCACCCTGCACATGCGAAACTCATATGGGAACTATGGAAAAATAGATAAGATAAGAGACCAACATAAGTATCCAGCGAAGACGAACGTACCGAGCGATGTATCCGGCCTGGGAAATGAACATCAAGGCCGAGTCGAAGACTGTCTTGATGTGATAGTTCTGTCGGCGAAGGGGGGGCCGCACGAGCGAGTCGCGTGCGGGTGCGCGGCACGTACCACTGAAGATAGGCCTGGGACGTCCCAGGGTCATACGGCCGCTCCTCCGCAACATCTGTCGCCGCGTGGTCCTCCCACTCGTCGACCCATTTGGAATTCTTGATCTGCCAGTTGTCGAAGTGTTTTCCTCTACATGTTTGTCTGCAAAAGGTGACGCGATGCACATAAAGCAAAGAAATAAACAAATATGAGTGTGTACATGAGATATAGAAAATGTTCGAGGCATACACGTGAATCTCCCGCGGGAGATGGCATTGTCGATTTCTTTCCGGGGGCGGTATCTGCTGATGTAGCCCGAATTGGCGCATCACCCTCTCCGGAAAATACGGCTCCACCACATGTGAGAACACCATGTGCCGGCGTGTAAGCCAGCAGTCTTGGCCCGCGGTGCAATGCGAGGAAATGCCATGCGGTGCAACCTGCGAGATGTGCTCCGGTGTCCATAGTCGCCATATGACGCGCGCGTCCGATAGGAGATCAAACTCTCCCAGGTACGCCAAGTAACAGCGGTGAATCTGTGACGATGACCACCTCGGCCGACCTCCCAGCCAACGGGCTCCCATGGTCGGCCGATCCACCCAATCCTCATAGTCCGCTGGCGCACCGTACGGATGGATGGGCCGCTGTAAATGCGGCCGACCAACGGGGAAGTGCTCCCATGACCACAGTTGCAGCAGTACAGGGCATGCGGAAAGCAACGATCCAGCTGCGGTCCTGCAACATGCCTCGCAAAGGCCCCTGTACGTCGCGCACAACACTGCCATCGCCCAGTTGTAACGCGGCATGGCCCCTGCGTCGGCATCGACGATACTCTCAACCAGAGGAATGAACCACGTGTACACAGTGTCATCGTGCGTGGAAGAGAACAAAATATACTGCAGCGTCACCAGCAAGTACGCGAAGAGATGCTTCCGAACTACATCGGCGGGGGCATCATCGGGGCACTCACGGTAGTGCGCCAGAAATCGGTGGGGGACACCACGCCTGGATGCCGGGATCTCGTCGGCGTGGTTAGCGATGTTGAATCGGAGGTGCATCTGTGCGCGCCAATCTAGGCGTGCTGGCCGGGGGACGATGGGATGTCCACTGCCAGGTAAACCAAGCAGCATGCTCACATCCTCAAGCGTGACTGTCATCTCCCCCCAGCAGAAGTGGAAAGTGTGGGTCTCCGGACGCCATCGATCTACCAATGCGGTAATCAACGACCTGTCCAGTGTGAGATGCTGACCTATCTGCAGCATACGGGCGAATGGCAATAAACCTGCAGCCCGCAGGATAGGGATATAGCCCTCATGCAGAGGCCAGTACTCCAAGAGAGCACGGACTACCAGCGGCTCCAAGTCCCCGCCCTCGGACAAGATGCAGCCGTGAGGTCCACGATCACATGTACTGCTCAGTAGCTCTGGAAGATCTCTATTCCCGCCAGCCATGCCTGTCAAAACATAAAACATGAACCATTATTGAAAGTAACATAACATACATCGGGAACCGTTATTGAAAGTATCATACCCATGGATAGCACACGACATGAAAGTAACATAACATGAATCATATTACAAGGTTTCAAACAGATTACAACAATCCAATGCAAATGATAAGCGTATTACAAAGTTTATTACAAGGCTATGTCGATGGTCCGGGTGCATTCAAACAATCCTTTCTGCTATGTCCGGGCTGCCTACAGATCGAGCATTTCCTAGCTCGTGAGCTACCCCCCTGTGACTCATCCATGTCATTGTGTATTCGGCGTGTCTTCCGTCGCCCTGGACCCGTTCGCTTTAGATTTACATCTGGGATCCAGGTAGTCTCGCCAGCAGGGACAACTCTGTAGTCACCGAGCATCATAAAAACTCTCCACATGCCACTCCACGTGTTTGAAAGGTTGTCAAGGCTGAAGTACTCCGAAAGGTAAGGCGCAGGGCTCACACCGAGCGCCGCATGTGAAGCAAGGACATGAGAGCAGGGCTTGTGTAGTAGCTTCGGTTTGTTACATGAGCACTCAGCGACATCCCCAAGAATGACCTCGTGCACCCGTCCAGGTCTCAGTTGGCCGCTCACGTTCTTCTGCCGAAGGCGGACTTGAATGATTCGGTGCAGTCTGTTTATAACTGTCACCTCGTGCCGCTGGGCCTTGTCTACGCGAGCAATCAAGTACGACTGCACAACATCTGGCAAGGTTCTCATGGGATCGTCGACTAGCGTTTTGGCGGCTACACTTCTGTTGTTGAAGTACTCGGCTGTGCGGTACCATGTCATTTCCACTACAGCAGTCACCGGCAAACACCGGACTCCCTTCAACACATAATTGCACACCTCTGAAAGGTTCGTCGTCATTATCCCAAACCTTGCGCCATCTTCGTCGTGCAGCAAGGACCATTTCTCGATGTCCTTGTCCTGAATCCATTGGGAGAATTTGCTGACGTTCGCATCATCGGCAGCATTACTGGCCCTCCTCGTGGAGTACTTCACTGTCAGCGCCTCCAATTTGTCAAACACAGCTTGGAACTTCCTCGGTTGATTTTGCATGCACAACCGCTTGAACAGATCCATGATCTGTTTACTGCGGAAGTGTGTGAAAAGGTTTGCTGCAATGTGCCGCATGCACCAACGGCTGCACACATCCTCCCATTTGTACGGAGCATCTGGGGCCCCGCGCATTACCTCAATGGCATGGAGCAGCCCTCGGTGGCGGTCCGATATGATGCACACCTTCTCTCGATCACCAACAACCGCCCGCTTCACGTTGACCAGAAACCACAACTAACTTTCTGAGTTTTCAGACTCGACGATGGCGTACGCCAATGGAAGCAGTTGGTCGTTAGCATCCGCAGCAACAGCAATGAGGAGACAGCCCTTGTACTTTCCAGTCAGGAACGTACCATTCACGCATATGACTGGACGACAATCAGCAAATGCCTCGATGCACTGGCGGTATGACCAGAATAATCGACGGAGTACCCGAGTGTTCTGTATGGGGCTACCATCTCGACGTGTAGCTGGCTGATCGAAGAAATCTAAAAATGTGCCTGGGTTGGTCTGAGCGATGTTGCGCAGCAACCGCATCACATCGTTGTAGGCGTGGTCGAATGTGCCGAACATGCCCTCAATTGCCTTCTGTTTTGCTCTCGAGGCCTTTGCATACCTTATAGTGTACCCACACCTATCGGCAACTTGCTTCATTATTTCTCTCGGCATTATCGAAATGTTCTCTCGCACAGCCGGCTGGATGATATTACCGACGTACGCCGACGTCAGGTTCCTGTGTCTGTCCAGTGCCTCCGTGAGCAGGCATGTGTGTGCGGTAACCCTTCTCACCACAAAACCGATGTCGTCCTTCGGCCGCATCGCACGAATCTTCCATGGGCAGCCTGCTGTTACACAGGCTGCGACAAAAAGGTTGGGGTTTGACTTGACGACCTTATATTGCCGGTTAATTGCGAGGGACCAGCTCGCCACAGCATTCTTCAGATCTTCCTTGCTTTGAAACTCCTGCTCTACTTGTAAGCCACCGTGCTCGAAAGACCACCTCGAATCCTGAGAGTATGGTCATCAGAGCCATCGGATGCCTCCGAGTCCGTCGAATCATCTTCGTCGGACACTGATGGAAGGCAATCCAGTACCTCGCACACATCTACGCGAGTATGGCAGAATACATCCGACCACTCGCTAGCCCTGAATCTCGCAGGACCGGGCATGACGCTTGGCTCACCCTCCACCGCACACTCGGCTGCTCGTACGTTGCAGAACTGCACATACATCGCGAACTGGCCGAGCAGTCCGCCATGGGGGTCTTCTACACTTCGAATAAAAGAACTCCAAGATTTGTCCCCTTTAATTTCGTGCAGCATCCAGTATGGCTCATTATCTACCTCACGAACGATGAGCCCTTCGATTAGAGCCATTTCATCGCGAGGCCGCTTCTCGAACATATTCAGGATCCACAAATTCAGGTCTAGAAATGAGGTGTTATGTACACTCAGCTCGCCCGTCACATACTGCAACGGCTCATATCAACCCCGCTTTGCCCCTCACGAATTATGCCGTCACCATAAAATATGGAAATTTTTTTCGGACTCTCCATTCCCTACACACATTCATCTCACGCGTAAATAACATGACACCATTACACACATGCACATAGTTCCTAAAACCATACATACACATATACATTTGAAAAATATAATTTATAAACATAAAGCATGCATACATGCATGTAATTGAAAATAACCTAGTTTCATAATTTCTAAATACATACACATATATATTTCTAAACATAGAGTATGCATGTGCACAATTAAAAATAACCTAATTTTTTATTTTCTACAAACATACACACATGCACATAGTTTCTAAAACCATACACATATACATTTAAAAAACATAATTTCTAAACATAGAGCATGCATGCATGTAATTGAAAATAGCCTAGTTTCATAATTTCTAAATACATACACATATATGTCCAAAACCTAATTTTTAGACATACAGTATGCATGTGCACAATTAAAAATAACCTAATTTTATATTTTCTATTGTGTGCACATAGTTTCTAAAACGAAATACACATACATGTAAAAACCCTATTTTCCAAACATACACACATACATTTATAAAACCCTATTTTTCCAAACATACACACATATATTTTTAAACATACACACATACATTTCAAAAACATATTTTCCAAACATATACACACATATATTTGTAAACATACACACATACATTTCAAAAACCTATTTTTCAAACATACACACATATATTTAAAAACCCTATTTTTCCAAACATACACACATATATTTAAAAACCCTATTTTTCCAAACATGCACACATATATTTCTAAACATACAAACATATATTTAAAAATCCTATTTTTCCAAACATACACACATATATTTCTAAACATACACACATATATTTAAAAACCCTATTTTTCCAAACATACACACATATATTTCTAAACATACAAACATATATTTAAAAACCCTATTTTTCCAAACATACACCCATATATTTCTAAACATACACACATACATTTCAAAAACCTATTTTTCCAAACATACACACATATATTTCTAAACATACAAACATATATTTAAAAATCCTATTTTTCCAAACATACACACATATATTTCTAAACATACACACATATATTTAAAAACCCTATTTTTCCAAACATACACACATATATTTCTAAACATACAAACATATATTTAAAAACCCTATTTTTCCAAACATACACCCATATATTTCTAAACATACACACATACATTTCAAAAACCTATTTTTCCAAACATACACACATATATTTCTAAACATACAAACATATATTTAAAAACCCTATTTTTCCAAACATACACACATACATTTCAAAAACATATTTTCCAAACATACACACACATATATTTGTAAACATACACACATACATTTCAAAAACCTATTTTCCAAACATACAAACATATATTTAAAAACCCTGTTTTTCCAAACATATATTTCTAAACATACACACATACATTTCAAAAACATATTTTCCAAACATACACACACATATATTTCTAAACATACACACATACATTTCAAAAACCTATTTTCCAAACATACAAACATATATTTAAAAACCCTATTTTTCCAAACATATATTTGTAAACATACACACATACATTTCAAAAACCTATTTTCCAAACATACAAACATATATTTAAAAACCCTGTTTTTCCAAACATATATTTCTAAACATACACACATACATTTCAAAAACATATTTTCCAAACATACACACACATATATTTCTAAACATACACACATACATTTCAAAAACCTATTTTCCAAACATACAAACATATATTTAAAAACCCTATTTTTCCAAACATACACACATATATTTGTAAACATACACACATACATTTCAAAAACCTATTTTCCAAACATACAAACATATATTTAAAAACCCTATTTTTCCAAACATATATTTCTAAACATACACACATACATTTCAAAAACATATTTTTCAAACATACACACACATATATTTCTAAACATACACACATACATTTCAAAAACCTATTTTCCAAACATACAAACATACATTTAAAAACCCTATTTTTCCAAACATACACACATATATTTCAAAAATCTATTTTTCAAACACACACATACATTTAAAAAAATCTATTTTACAAACATACATACAAATGCACATATTTCCTAAACATATTCCTAAAAACAACATAATACCTACTCTTCTATACACATAAACATAAATATAAACCCTAATCACGTCATTAGCAACATAATTAACAGAATCTTAAATGTATTTCGAAAAAATTTACCTCTTTTCGAAGAACTCGCAATTCTCTACAACTTTCTCTTCTATACCGGATAAATTTATCGGACGGATTTTGCTAGATCTAGGGTGGAGTTCTTACAAGTGTGTGTGTGTGAGCTGTTGGTGCTTCTGCTTCTCAGATGAATGTGTGTGTGAGTGGGTACAGGACCAGAGAACCAGAGGAATAAAGAGGGGACCGCAGCTTGTCGAGTTCTGAAAACTCGACAAGAAGATACACAATATTAAATTGTGCAGTGCTTATATAGCACATAAGTGTCTTAGACCAATTGGCTCGCGCGCTCGCTCCTGTGTCCTTTGGCCCGGGTTCGATTCCCCGTTTCCGCAATTAAATCTTTTAGCTTGTCGAATTTTCCAGGTGCGACAAGTGCTGGAGAAGTTGTCAATGTCGAGGGGCACGAAAAAAACTCACAAACTTTTAGTTATTTCTATTATTACATAACTAACTCTGGTCATTTCTGCAAATTATTACAACTGTGGGTTAGTTATGTAATTATTTTTTAAATACGGGTTAACAGTAAAAAAAACTCACAAACTTTTAGTTATTTCTATTATTTTATGGAGTAGGAAATCTAGTTAGAGATCATAGTTGAAAGCGTCACTTGCCGGACGAAGCCAAGCCGATACTATAGGCAGACGAAGTGACCGAGGTCCAAGTTATTGTTGGGTCCGCATTGATAAAATCCCGAGAATATCAGTCGTATAACTGGATAATTAGATACTAAATCAATTAGACTATCAACTGATTGACAAATTCTGACGTAGCTCTGGGATTGCAGGCTAAATATAGTATATTTCATGGTCTACAATCTAAATAAGTTCATGAGAAATTGAGATAGCAATGCTTTCGACGACCCGATGACTTTTCTGCTCCTGTACTTATTCAAATAAGTTGCTCTGTTAATCCTGTCCACACCCTCAAGTACTACAGTGCATATGTGCATGCACTCTAAATTAATGTTGACTTATTCTCAGATACACTTGTCACATTGACAACGTCACCAACTCACCAACTCACCAAGATCAAATATAGCTCTATATATACACGTGCAAACACTGCATCCTTTGCTGCAACTCGTCTATACAGAAGCAGTTAAGCACAAATATTCCATCATATCATAGATAGATAGATATGGAGTTGTTTTCTGATGAGGCATTGGCCATCGTGGTGCCCATTGTGGTGTACTGGGTGTATTCTGGCATGTACATGGTGCTTGGGGATTCCAAGTCCCTGGACAAGTACAGGCTGCACACGAGGAAGGAGGAGGACAGCAAGAACATGGTGTCCAAGGGCGATGTTGTCATGGGCGTCCTGTTCCAGCAGCTCATCCAGGCAGTCGTCGCCATCATCGTGTTCACGGTGAGAGCTAGTACTTACTTTCCTTTTCAAAAATGCTACTATATTTTACATAAAACAGAACTGCACAAATGTTAAAGTAAGCAAGGAGTAGAGAGGGATATCTGCGCGACACCTCAGTATAATAGAGCTACCTACCACACGGACCTTAATGTGCATGGAAAAACATCAAAATTTATGGATAATTAAAAATTGGAGCGAATAAAAGCATTAGACAAAAGATAAGTTTGGTGAATTCTTTTAAAGAAAATAGAATTTTTTTTATATAGCTGTCAAAATATATTCTTGTATTGGTAAAATCACTTTGGTTCTTTTATTTTCATGAGTTTAGTCTGGTTCTGTATTTCGGAATAGCTCAAATAAACTCTTCTACGTGTAAAATCAGGGCACTATTGGTATTTAAGTGGTTTTCTGGGTTGTTTTAACGTTGTGATGATAGATTTATAGATGATGTAATTAATCATATTTAAATCAACAGATTATCTTCTTCTCTACATCATTGATGTATAGTTTTGTACAGATTACTTCATCTCCATCCTACTTTGCTTACAAGCTCTAAGCCTTGTTCTTTTCCCATCTGGGAAAAAAAGAAAATAATTTCATCTCCATTCTAATTCTTACATGTTATCCTTGTCAGCTTCCACGTATCTTAGCAAAATACAATAATCAATGTCATAAAAAAGCCCAATAAATTACTTAGGTACCATAGTGATTTGGCTTTATAAGCAGATTGACATATCTGAACAATCCTGAAATAGAGGTACTAAACTGAGTAAAAAATATGCATTTTGCCCCATTAGAAAGCATTATTACCGCTTGCAATAACACTGTTGCACTTAATTGCATGCATGATTCCCTTCAATAAAGAAAGCCTCTGACTTAATTATATGTTCAAAGCATCTACATTTCCACTTGTAAAGTTGTGCTATTGCGCTTAATTTCATGCATGACTCTGACTACTCAACTCCCTTCGGTAAACTATATTCCTCTGACCTTACATGTGTACACGCAGCTCACCGGAGAGAGCAGCACGGCGGCGGCGGCGGCCAGGCGAGAGCAGGCCTCGTACCTGACGCTGGCGAGGCAGTTCTTCGTCGCCATGTCCGTCCTGGACGGATGGCAGTACATGTGGCACCGGTACATGCACCTCAACCGGTTCCTGTACCGGCACGTCCACTCGTGGCACCACCGCCTCGTCGTGCCGTACGCCTTCGGCAGCCAGTACAACCACCCTGCGGAGGGCCTCCTCCTCGATACCCTCGGCGGTGCTCTCGCTTTCCTCCTCTCCGGCATGTCGCCGCGCGCCTCAGTCTTCTTCTTCACGCTCTGCACCATCAAAGGCATCGACGACCACTGCGGCCTGTGGCTTCCTGGGAACGTGTTCCACCTCTGCTTCTGGAACAACACGGCGTACCACGACGTGCACCACCAGCTCGCCGGTAGCAAGCACAACTTCTCGCAGCCCTTCTTCGTGACGTGGGACAGGGTGTTCGGGACCCACATGCCGTACACGCTCGAGGAGAGGCCCGGCGGCGGGATCCAGGCCCGGCCGGCGGCGAGAGCTAAGAAGTAATTAAGGCGAAGGAACTCGTCAATCGATCAGTAAATGCATACAAGCTCTCTCTGTAGCTCGACCGATAAATGTGTGATAGAGATATGTATGAAGTATATTTCGTTGCCTGTATCGCATACTATATAAGCAAGACATTATAATACTTGTAACAAATGTATGAAGTACATATTGTACTCTTTTTTTTAGAAGAAATCCAATAGAATTTGTGCTCTTGTTTAATGTTATGAAAATTTTGATATCTTAAACTTTGAGGAAATTACAAAAAGACCTAAACAAAGTTGATGGCTATATCAAAAAACTCCATATCTATCTGTTAGGGGAAATCTCCATCTTACCCCCAGGGCCTAATCCGACCCAGACGCTATTCCTGGGCAAGAGACCTCTCATGTCCTAGGGACAGGCGTCTCCCATCCCGACCGTCACTACCCAGTTAGGGGCCTCCCCCGTCCTAGGTGACGGCACCCAGTGACAGCTGTCCTGGGTGTCGGCACCCGGTGATAGCCGTCTCGGTGACCGGCGTCTCCCGTCCTGAGCGACACCACCCGGTGACAGCCGTCCCGATGACGGGCGCCCTGGGGCAGGCGTCCCCCGTCCTGGCGCCACCACCCGGTGACAGGCGTCCCCTGTCTCAAGCGCCGTCACCCGGTGACGGGTGTCCCAGAGGCAGGGGACCCTCGGGAATTGAAGCTTGCACGTGTCAAGCATCCAGGCGCTCTGATTCGCGAAAAGACTGTCGTGTCCCCTATCCGACGGTCGAGGCTAGGGCATTTTAGTCATTTTGCATCTTTTTGGGGCTATTTATACCCCATGTACTCCTCTTTTGTAACCCAAGTCTCTGATTTGCGATCAATACACTAAGAGAATAGGCGCGTGTAGGAGCACTCTCCCCGTGAGAGAGCCTCCCCAGCAGACTCATGTCGGAGGCGCATCAACAGGACTAGGGTTCCCACTAGGATCTGAACTTCTGTATCAATCTTTGTGCTTGTCCGACGGGAGGTGACCGATCGCACGGTCAGCTTGCGTTGCTGTACACGTGTTACGCACGTCAAAAAACCTGCCGGGGTATTTTTAATACCACGACAGTTAACGCCGTCCATGAGGACTCGTGACGTTTCGCCATGGCTCCCCAAAGAAGAATGAGGAACCTTCCCTCCCTCTCCAATGATGCCAGTCCCAGCGATCCGACTCCACCTGTGCAAGGGGCCGTTGCCACTGCACCCCCCTTCCTAGGGACCTCCAGGGGGAAGCAGCGCTTCCTCCACCCGCTGTTCTCAGGGGGAATGTCGCATCACCAAGCTTCCAGGGAGCCCCCAGTGATGCGGTAGCTCCCCCAAATCAGGTAACTTTTGCTGACTTTGTAAGCTGAGCGCCTCCCAGACGGCTCTATCAAGCTCCGGGGACTTTGGGCTCAGGGCACTGGTGGAGGGTCAACTCCGCACCCAGCACACCCTCGAGGAGCTGCTCCACGTCATAACACATCCCCCAGCTCCCGCCTATCCGCCTACATCCTTGTTCCACGTGTCGGGAGCTTTCCCTCCTGCGTCTGTGGTTTTCTCCTCCAGGGGCGTGCCCTCGTTACCGGAGTCTCCCCTGCATCGGGAACTGTCCCAGTGTCGGGGGAGTTCCCCGCACAGGGGATTGATCCTGTATCAAGAACCTCCCCCTCGCTGGGCTTTGCCCCAATGCTGGGGGCCATCCCCTCGCCGGAGTTTGTTCCCGCACCGGGAACCATCCCTCCACCTTGGGTCATCTTTGTCTCTGGGACGGGGACCCTCCCGTCACCATGGATTCCCCCATCAGATGGCTTCCTGGCGCCCATCCCAGCTGCCGGCGCGTTGGTGGTGTTCGCCGCGCCTAGAGTTTTCCCCTCGCTGGGGGCTATCTCCGTGGCGGGAGCCTCCCCCTCGCTGGGCGTCGTCCCCACGCCTGGTGCCCCGCCCCCCCGCTCTAGAGGCTCTCCCCCTAACGGGGGCTATCGCAACCCCTGCGATCAATGCGTGCCAACTCCCTCCTCCAGGGTTGCTTGCCCTAGCCCCACCTGCGAGCCAGACATGTTTCACCCAGGAGGAGGTAGAGCGAATGCGCACTACGAAGCTTTGGGGAATTCCCCCTCAAAGCCATGCGGCGGACAAGCGAAAGAAGATGGCTGATGAAGTTCAAGAGACCGAGTCAACCAACACCGAAGAAAAGCAACGCTATTGTCGGGCTGGCGGCTCTCTTGGGCCGCTCCCCGACTCCGACGATGAACGTGCCTCCCCAGTAAAGGGGGACAACGATTGGGATTCCCTTAGGGAGGTGGAGGGGGCCAACCAGCCACTGTGTCGCCGCCTCCGGCGCATCCAGTGGCTGCGGCCGTACCGCCCACTACACATCAGCACTATAATGGGGAAACTGACCCTTATGAATTTCTGCAGGTGTACTCCATAGCCATTTCAGCGGCATGGGGGAAGAAAACGTTCAATGCAACGTCTTCCCCCTCTACCTTTCAGGGATCGCCCGTTCATGGTTTTACAACCTGAAACAGGGATCCATCATATCGTTTGTGCAACTCAAACGTGAGTTCTGTTCGAACTTCCAGAGGAACTACGTCCGCCCCCTGGATTTGACACAGCTCTACACCATCAAGCAGAAGATGGGGGAGACCATCCGAAACTTTTTCAAACGCTTCGCACAAGTCAAGAGCAAAGTGGCTCACATCCCCAACTCTATAGTCATTGAGACGTGCAAGAGTGCAATCCACCCTGGGGAGCTTCACCGAGGACTCTCCCACAGTTGTCCCACCTCCACCGACGAGCTTTTCAACATACTCAAAAAGTACTCTCGGGCGGAAGAGCACGATCTGTGGAAAAAGTACCAGGAAACATCCCCCCGCGCTCCAACCGAGCCTAATAATCTCCCTAGAAGGGAGCACTATGCCGAGCCCAGGCCGCGGGACACTTATGTCCTCGAAGGCGGAGGCGGCTCACGCGACACCAACCGAGGTGACCGCTCTCTCCCTAGGCTGAAAGGCGGTGGGGGAGGTTAGCTCTCCCACTCTGGAGGAGGCTCGACTCGGGGGGGGGGGGGGGGCAAGGAAACCGAGGCCACCCCGTGGTGCGCCTTCCACAAATCCACCTCCCATTCTACTCGAGAGTGCAAGACGCTCTTGCATCACTTTGCAGTCTATCTCGAGCAGCAGGGGAGTGGGGGGGGGGGGGAGATGCCACCTCCTTACCCCCTACAACGACACTTGCCGCGCTCTTCGCTCCGGCAGAGGAGCCGTCGGGACGCACACAGGATAGGGGCCTTGACGAAGAACTCCCCTTCCAAACCACCAAAAGGCAGATTTATTGACATCGTCCTCAAGGACGCCATCTGGGGGACGAAGCACGCTTGGGATGAGAACGTCACAGCAAGTCCCGCACCTGGTCTCTGTGCCCCTACCCTCCCCTTCTTTGCAATCCCGCAAGGGGAGGCGTTGTATCGCTCTTTTGATTAATACAAATGAAATTTTGTGTCTTCCCTCAACTCCCTCACTACCTTTGAGGCAAAACCCTTAGAGGATACCCTCCTTGTGAGGATGCCCTTCCGAGGATGCCCTCCCCGTGAGGATGCCCTTCCAAGGATGCCCTCCCCATGAGGATACTCTCCCGAGGATGCCCTCTTAACGAGGACACTACGGGTTCCTGCTAACCCTCAAGTCCTGACAGCGGGGACCCCGTCCCCCCAGGGTAGCTTACGATAACCCCTCGTGGACTGAGGGGGTAAGCGGCAACCAAGCACACATTAGCTGTGGTAACAAGTCACTTTGAGGGATTAGGCCCCTCCTCATACACTCCCGGCTGTCCGGAGATCCCTGGTCTCCCGGACAGTGCCCGCTTCCCCCTGCAACTTGATGTCCTGGGGAAGAGCACCTCTCCCTAGGCGACACAATGTCCCGGGAGATGGTTTTCTCCTCATGGGGCCACTCAGCCCCTCGGACACGGCTCTCCCCCGGGTGACCCCTGGTCTCGGGGGCGAATTCTGCGCTCGAGGACATGAAGTCTCCTGGGCGCAGGAACCCTCTCCCCAGGCGACGCAATGTCCCGGGAGATGGTTTGTCCCCTCCGGGGGCTCTGTCCACCGGACACGGCTCTCCCCCCGGTGACTCTTGGTTATGGGGACGAATTAAGATGCAAGGGGCCATCGTCGCGGTGTCTCCTCCTGGGGACACTCGGGGGGAGGCGGTGCTCCCTTCTCTTACCGTCCCCGGTGGCAGCGTGGCTCCATCGAACCAACCCGATGCTACTGTGCAGGGGGGACCAAGTGCCCCCCGGGCGACACCTTCCGCCTCTGGAGACCCGTTACTTGGGGCGCACGCTAAGGGCCAACTTCACGTGCAACGTACTCTTGAAGAGTTGTTGCATGCCATAGCGTGGCCTCCGGCCCCCCATGTACTCACCTCTATTCCTGTTCATGGGACCCAGGAGCCTTCTTTGCGCAGGGAACTTATCCCTTCCTGGGAGGCGCTCCTGTCTCTGGGGGCTACCCCTTCCCGGGAGGTGCTCCCTTCTCCGGGGCACATCCCTTCCCGAGAGGTACTCCCATCTATGGTGCGCTCCCTCTCTCGGGGGGGGGGGGTGCTCCCATCTCCGAGGGACATCCCTTCCCTGGAGGAGCTCCCATCTCCGGCGCGCTCCCTCTCCCAGGAAGTGCTCCCGTCCCTGAGGGACATCCCTTCCTGGGAAGTGCTCCCATATCCGGGGGACACCTGGTCCCGAGCGTCGACCTTGTCCCCGGGGCATTTCCTCCCCCGGGAGGTGCTCTCTCCTCTGGAGCCCCTTCCGTCTTGGGAGATGCTCACGCTCCTGGCTTGGTCCCCGTGATGCAGGCTGTCCCTCTGCTAGGCCGTCGTCTCCATCACTGGAACCTCCCTGGCACGCGATTCTCCTTCCGCGCCCGTGGTCAATGCGCACCAGCTCCCTCCCCCAGGGCCCCCTCCCCAGCCTCCCCCGGTGGATCAAACCCGATTCACCCGAGAGGAGGTGGAGCAAATGCGCACAACAAGGTTCGCGGGAGTCCCCTCCCGCCGTTGCCTGGAACCACTCTCGATGCACGGGCGTCACCCCCACGTCCCGGTGGATAAGGGAAAGAGGCCCGTGCAAGAAGCCACTGTCACCTCCGAGGACTTCCCCGAGGTACAGAAGGTCAGTTCCACCAACCCCGAAGAAGGGAGGTGTTACTAAAAGGTAGGCGGTCCATTAGGACCCCTCCCCGACTCAGACAACGAATGCGCTTCCCCTGTTAAGGGAGACAGCGGCACGGGCTCCCCGAAAGAGGTGGAGGGGGGAAATGAACCCCTTTGCCACTGCGTCCGGTGCGTCTGGTGATCGAAGCCATATCGACCACCCCACATTGAACAGTACAACGGGGAGGCCGGCCCCTATGAGTTCGTGTAGGTCTACTCCACGGCCATGTCGACAGTGGGGGGAGATGAGAGCGTTCAATGCAACGTCTTTCCCCTCTGCTTTTCCGGGATAGCCCGTAGTGGTTTTACAACCTCAAGGCTGGCTCCATCAAGTCTTTTGCACAACTCAAGCGTGAGTTTTGCACAAATTTTCAGGAAAATTACATTCGCCCCCTGGATTCATCGCAGTTGTACACCGTTCGACAGTGGTCGGGGGAGACGATACGAAGCTTCTTCAAACGCTTCGCGTAGATCAAGAGCAAGGTGGGTCATGTCCCCGACTCAACGGTGATTGAAGCGTGCAAAAGTAGGATTCTACCCAGAGAGCTCCACTGGAGGCTCTCTCGAAGCTGCCCATCCTTCGCAGACGAGCACTTTAATGTCCTCAAGCAGTACGCAAGAGCTGAGGCGGATGACCTCTGGAAGAAGAACCAGGGGACCTCCGACCCTGGAGAGAGGGACTCAAGGGACCCCTCCCACAAACGTCCTAAGAGAGGATCCCGTAACGAGCCAAGGCCTCAGGTTGCTTTCGTCCTCAAAGGCGGAGGCGGCTCTCAGGATCCTAACTGGGGACAAAGGTCCTTCTCCAAGCCAGAAAGCGGTGTGGGAGGCCAATCCACTCGCACCCGAGAGGCTCCTAAGCCAGGCGACAAGGAGGCTGGAGCCACCTTATGGTGCGCTTTCCATAAGTCCAACTTTTGTGCAACTCGAGAATGCCATGCGTTTCTTCAACACTTCACAGCATATCTCGAGCAGCATGGACCGGGAGGAGGGGGCCCTGGCTCCTTACCCTCTCTGTCATTGGCCCTGGCAGCACTCCCCGCTCCCTCTGGGGGACACCAAATGCAAGGCCAGGAAAGGGGCTCGAGCGATGAGCTCCCTTTCCAAACCTCCCAAAGACATTATAATTGTAGGATCAAGGATGCCGACTAGAGGGGGGTGAATAGGAGTCTTTAAAAACTTAAAACAAAAACAAATTTTGCAAAGAGAAGAATCAAATTGCAATTCAATATATTAAAAAGAAAAGATAGAGAGAACGAACACAAGATTTTTCCCGAGGTCTCGGAGACACGCCCGGTCTCCCCTAATCCTCGTTAAAGCACTCAAGATTTTGTGTTAAGAACTAAACCTCAAGAGTGTATAAGATTGTGAGGCTACTAGATATATGAAACAATAGCTCAATGCCTCTATTTATAGCCTCAAGAAACAAATTAGCCGTTGGAGCTCTCACATAAAAGCAACAGTACAAACTGACAGTCAGTTTGGGTTACGACCAGAAAGAAGTAAAATCCAGAGAAAACTCAGCTAGCCGTTTGAGGTTGTTTATGGAAACAAAATAGCATAAACTGACAGTCAGTTCCTACCTCAACGGCTGACAAAAATCACGAATAAAACTTTGCTGGTCGTATATGGAAACTGATACTACAAACTGACAATCAGTATGACAAACTGACAGTTAGTTTCGACCACAAAAACGTCGAGTTCAAACAGAAAAACAAATCAAACAGCTCAAGGTTGAAATGCAAACTGATAGTCAGTTTAGTTCAAAAAATTTCAGCTCAAAAAACAACCTCTTTGGACAACTGTCAATTAACAAAACTGACAATCCAAACTGGTAGTCAGTTTAGCAAACTGATAGTCAGCATGGATAAAAACAGTTATAAGTTTTGATCCAGTGGTCCGATTGAAAAGTTTAATAGCTCTTTTGAAAGATATTTTAAAGGCTATCTTTTTGTCAACAGAAGGAATAGCCAGATCTGCCTATATCTTTCTAGAAAATGCAAAAAATCTTCTACTATCAAAAACTCAACTGAAAAACCAAATAACTGATAGTGAGTTTGGATAAAAACATCCATAACTTTTGATCCAGAAATCTGATTTAAGTGTTTGATAGCTTGTTTGAAAGATAATTTAAAGGGCTATCTTTTTTTTTTTCAATAGAAGCAAAAGCCAAATCTTTCTAGAAAAAACAAAAACTCTTCTGCTGTTAAAAACTCATTTGAAAATCCAAATCAAATCCTACCGAAACAAATGTAATGCAATGACCTAGTAGTTTCTTCGTTTATGCTGGAAATGTAGAGAGAATTTGCAACCTCTCTTTATAGTACGGTTGAAACTAAGAAACAAATTTTCTATAAACCGATCTATCTCCAATCACCGAGACCGGTACAAAATAAAAACTCATTTTACCTTAAGTCTTTTGCGTCTTCAATCTTGGTGACCTTTGACTTGCAACCTCTGACGACACTGCGACCTTGTGCTTTCGTCCTTGGCTTGCGACCTTGTACTTGCAACTTGCAGATCCTCCAGATAGCTTAGGTCTCTGCGGCTTTCTACTTGCCGACCTTATTCTTGCGACTTTGGCAATACTACGACCTTAGGCGAAATAGCTCTTGGTCTCTGCATACATATAACTCAAAGACATGATTAGATCATAAACACTTAATGTCATCAATAATCAAAATCCACAGTAATAGGGGCCTAGATGCAACAGTAGTGTCATTTTGGAGGATCCGCCTCTGGGGGAGACTCCAAACACCAGCGCAAGGAGTATGCATGGGAGGTGAAGGAAATAGGGGTCCTTAACACATCTCGGCCACCAAAATGGTCAGACGTCCCCCTCACCTTCACCGAGGAAGACGTGCACGGGGTTCATCTCCCACACGACGATGCGTTGATTGTCTCCACGACCGTATTCAATTGCCACCTCACCCGAATCCTGGTGGACGGCGGAAGCGCTGCGGATGTCCTTTATCTAAAGGCGTTCAAGGAAATGCAAGTGGATGAAAAGCTCCTACAACCCGCGGTTGGGCCTTTGCATGGCTTTGTCCCGGGAAAGACCGTATACCCCCTGGGGAAGGTCGACCTCCCGATGACGTTCGGCGCCCCGGATAATTACTGAACGGAGATGGTCCAGTTTGAGATAGTGGATCTTCCCTCCTCCTATAACGCCATAATCGGGAGAACCACAATCAACTGCCTAGGGGCTGCTGTCCACCAAAGCTACCTGTGCATGAAGATCCCCGGGCCAAGCAGTGTGATAGCCACGCAGGGCGACCAAAATGTGGCTCGCTCCCTCTACGAGCGCGCCACTACCGTAATCGGGGACGTCAACTTGATCAGGGCCCCGGGGGGAGAAAGCTCCTTCCCAAACCTCACCCTGAGGGGGACCTCCGGGAGGTCCGCCTCTCCCAGGAAAGTAAGGGGAAGACCGTCAAGATCAGGGCCGATTTGTAACACCCTAGTTTTTGGGGTGAAAAGTTTTTGCATAAACATCCTGCATGCATGTATCTCTGTAGTAGTAGCCAGATCAGCTGAACTCTGATCTTCCCCAAACCCTAAAAATCTCCAAATGTATCCTCTAGATCCAGATTAAGATCTGCTCATCCAGATTTAACCTACTAGTTACCCTGAAGATAAAAGTTTTCAGGAGCCAGATCAAATTCTGACCCTAACTCCCAGTACGTAAACCTCTTTCTGTTTTCGAAAACAGGAAATTCAGATTTACCCTAAGTACCCCAGTTTTCAGATAATTGAGTTATCTTGATTTAACCCTATCCAGACTCAAGTATCTCTTGGAATATGTTCCATGATACATCCTCAACTTACCCCAAAAGGTTGGGAGCCAGATTGTCTCATCTAAGCACTCTTCGCAGATTAGTCCAAATTTTACTGCGAATAAGTCCTTTCTGTTTACCTGGAAGCCTGAAAAGGCTAAAATCTACAAATCAACTCCAACTCCAGAATTTCTTTAGGGAACATCTCCCAAATGCTATTTGATACAGATTTCCCTTCTGATCAGACTTCAAAATCTCTCTCCAATCACCAGAATTCGAGATCGACAAAATCCAGATCTATTTTACCCTAATTTTACCCTATTTTCGAAAATAGGTGAAATTCCTCAAACCTTATCAAACTTTCTCCAAATTTGAGCTAAATGAGTATTAATAGAAATATTATACTCAGCCATGAAATCAAATCTCAAATTAAACCTCTCTAAGACCAGATTTACAATTCAGTCCAAAACTAATCAAAAACCAAAACCATTCGGTCCCTGGTTCGACCACGGGCTAATGTTCACGACCAGCCCTGTTCGAACGACCTGATTCACTGCTGTGTGCTCGTGTTGCTTCGACCTTGACCACGAGCTGTTGCCTTCGTCCACGACCGCAGCTCATGAGCAGTAGCACCCGACCGCGACCTCAGCTTCGATCGTTGTCACCGCTGCAGCTTCGTCGCCATCGATCACCAGCACTGACACCTTCGCCGTTGCTTCATTGCCACTGTGTGCATTGTGTTCGCCACCGTGGAACAGCCTCACCTCGCCAGCATCGCCTTCGTTCTCCTGCGCGCGCGCCCGACAATGGCAGCACAGTTGCGCCACGTTGCAAGCATGCCTGAGGGAAACCTCAGCTCGCCGTTACATCAACCAGGACTACGCGTGTCACGTCTGCCACGACAGTGACATCACCTGTGAGGAGCCCAGCTCGGTGCAGCTGGTCCCTTAAACCACTTGACTTCCCAGGATGAGTCAATCACAGGGATACTTTGAAGCAGCAAAATAATACAGTAGTCATAAATGTATGGCCATCAGGCCTTAGTACAAAGCGAGGTACAGTGCCTTACAAGGCACAAGGGTCTAACAAAATAACACATCTAGTCGGCGGAAGCTAGGCCCAAAAGCAATCCACAGGAAACAGAGGTTGACAGCAGACAGCACCACATCAGGGCTCCGAAGGGAACTGCTCATCTTCTCCTGGGTCTGCAGCATCTTCAGGGTATCCTCCAAGGTCGTAGAACGCTCCATCTATGGATGAGTTGTTGCAAGGGTGAGTACTTACGTACTCAGCAAGTCATAGGGGAGGTAGAGATATAGTTACAGTATAAATGACATGAGCCTATGCTATTGGGGAAAGAGTGAAGGGTTTTTCCCAAAATACATTTCTTTCTCAATTCTTACTCAACTTCTGATCATACCCATGGCAGTAAATAAATCATATTGATGGTGATACATATATCCCATATCCAAGGCGATATAACCTCATATCACATTATTTTTATTCAAGCCTTCCAATCTCATACTCATAACAGTATTTCGTATACTTTAGGGCATAAATCCACATGCCTCTTAGTTATCACATGCTTACTAGATTATGGTATTACCGCGACACGTCAACACATGACAGTCCACGGCAACGCCCCTTATCGTGACAACACATGCCACTTGGGTAATCTTGAACTAGCAAATTTTAGTTTATAAAACAATACTTGTGTCACACCCCATGGATTTAATCCACCGCGGCATACTCCTAAAACTCGGGAGCACGAAGTATTCGAATACATTTTTAAACTCTGCAGAGATGTACCTCTTTTTAAATCTACTTTTTCACTCGACTTCCAAGTCGGGCCAACTCCATGCGACTTATACGCATGTGACAAGGCCGAGATCACACAACGTTTTTGCAGTCTAGTATTAACAGTATCCCTGCCCGGTAAATGGACAATACCGTCCCAAGTACCGTTGTGGGTCCTCCCCACTGCCTTACTTCCTAGCCTGGGTCTATGTTCCCGCAGGACACATAACCTCTTTTGATTACAGTCGCGCACGACTTAATCTGGCGTAGGGCATCTTCCTTCTTTACACCTTATCCTCTCATAATTTTTCTGATCTCACATCACTCATGGACGAACTGCATCCCACCAGTTTCCACGCGAGAAACCGGATCGACAAGCCATGCAGGGAACTGATAATGCTAAGAAAGCTACTAGGTTGCGCCTGTCCCATACCAGGTAAGTGGTTGGTACGTTTTTCATGCCACTAGACGCATAACACAAGGTTCTAGTCCTTACATGCCAGTGACCAGATCATACCACAAACCATGCACCTTCAGTGCCTGCACATCCAGAGCAGCCAAGCACCTCCAGTGCTACCACCATTTCACACCAAAATACTGGTCACGGCTGAGGATTCTATTTCATGAATATAAATGTATATGTACATATTTTTATTAGTTCATGGCTTGCTATCTTAACAAGTTCACATTCTTCAAGCATTCAATCTATCACTGCCATAATATCATTGATCTCAACACATGCAATATTAATGAGATATCTACTCATGGAATAGCATAGCATTTCATAAAATATAGGTTCAATATGATCAAAGTATGACTTGCCTTCCGCGTCGTAAGTATCAGCAGTTGATGATGGTTCAGCGACAAGATCTTCAACCCCGGACTCTTGCTCTGAACAAGATCAAACAAGCAAACAGGTATTACAATCAATCCTATTCTTACTAATTCACTACATGCAAAGATGCAAGGAGAAAATACTCTGGGAGAACAAGGTTTGGAAGCGATTAGAGTTAAACTACGGAAACTAGGGTTAAGATTAGTTGTTAAGGTTTACAAGGTTCCAAAATATCAGGATAATATCAAGGTGGTGACTGGTTCGCCCAAAAACAGCGAATGTCTTTAGGTTGGCATTCGGTTCAAGGCATCGACATAAGGTCGATGGGTGATAGAGGGCTCAACTCAAGTTGTGACAGTGGAGAAAAGTGTAGATCACAACATCAGGAGTCTAAGGGACAAAGTTATTTCCAAAGTTCATGGCTGGAAGTGGGTGAAAAGGCTCAATGCCACTGGCTGACATAGGCTGACAGTGCTCTAGAATGGCATTGACATGGTTTGAACAGTTTCCAGTGGCCAAAGTAGGTTTTGATTCAAGCATATGGTGCACAAGGTAGTGAGGCAGCTATTTGACAAAGTAATTTCTGTTTTACATGACCAGAGGTGGGTGAACAGGGCTAATGCCACTGGCTGACATAGCCTGGCATAGGGTTGACACGGCCAGAAACTAGGGTTAGCCATATCTTTTGACTCAGGGCTCCAAATGATGCACCACTTTGTCTGGTGGTTAGGCATTTGTAACAGGAACAAATGTCTCAACAGGACCTAGGGTAGGAGATGGCCGGAAAGTGATGAAAACCGGCGAAGAACACGGTGGCCGAGCTGTTCTCAACAGTTTCTGGACCAAACTTTGGCATGGTGATACCTCTTCATCTGGGCCGATCCAGGTGTCGAGCTAGAAGGCAAAAATACTCCTGGGGTCGAGGCACATCTACTAGACAAGGTGGTTGGGGTTGAAACGGCCGGGAACAAAATCCGGCGACCGGAGCTAGGGAAGAAGACACAAAAATTGGGCGTTTCTGTTCTAGGGCAAACGAACTCGAATCCTTGCTTGAGGATGGTCTCTGGGGCATAACAGAGCTAGGTGTGAAGTCAATTTAACTGAAAAATCACCATAGAAGCTTAACGGCAAGTTCCAGTGTGCATGCAAGGTGTAAACTTGGGGTTTTTCATATTTTAGCGAAATTGGTGATTCTGGTTGCTTAGATGTGTTCTAAACAGTCCACTGATCATGTTTAATTACAGGCTCGAGAGCTAATTTGACTTAGTTAGGGATTAATTGCTCGCCGGAGTTGTCGGGGAAAATCAGCAATTCCCAGCGATGAGGTGCAATAGAACTCAATTGGCTGCTACTACACAGGTAAGTGGTTGAGAGTAACTCACTGGTAGCTTCAATTTGGAGTTCGGTGCAGTGGATTGGCCTGGCACCGTGAGCCTCTTCTCGAGCTCGCCGAAGAAGACGAAGAGGATGACGAGGTTAGAGACTTGTGTGGTTCTGGCGTGTGTGTGGTTGAAGGAGATGGCCAGAGCAAGCTTAAATAGGCGAAGTGAGCAGCAACGGTTGAAAGT
The DNA here is from genome assembly GCA_019359835.1 of Pharus latifolius. Taxonomy (NCBI): domain Eukaryota; kingdom Viridiplantae; phylum Streptophyta; class Magnoliopsida; order Poales; family Poaceae; genus Pharus; species Pharus latifolius. The sequence goes on along the minus strand of CM033324.1, from coordinate 52,296,314 downwards.
GCCTGGAGACTTGGAGCTGTGAATCGACGGCGAATTGACTGGCCGGGCGGGACAGCAGCGAGGTGACGCGCTCCAGCGGCCGTGCTGGCTTTTACAGTCTGGCGCGCAGTCCTGGCTGATGCAACGGTGAATTGATGCATCCCTCGGGCATGCTTGCAACGTGGCGCAGCTGCGCTGCCGTTGTCGGGCGCGCGCGCGGGAGAACGAAGGCGACGCTGGCGAGGTAAAGCTGTTCCACGGTGGCGAACACAATGCACACACGCGGCAAGGAAACAATGGCGGAGGTGGCAGCGCTGGTGATCGCTGGCGATGGAGCTGCAGCAGCGGCAACGGCGACGATCAAAATTCCTGTGCTCGTGGTCGATTGAACGCCCTGGTCGCGCACAGTAGCCTGGTCGAACCAGGGACTGATTTACGATGATTTTTGGTTTGGTTTTGGACTAAACTGCAAATCTGGTCTTTGAGAGGTTCAATTTGAGATTTGATTTCATGGCTGAGTATAATATTTCTATTAATACCCATTTAGCTCAAATTTGGAGAAAGTTTGATAAGATTTGATGGATTTCACCTATTTTCGAAAATAGGGTAAAATTAGGGTACAATAGGTCTTGACTTTGTCGATCTCAAATTCTGGTGATTGGAGAGAGATTTTGAAGTCTGGACAGAAGGGAAATTTGTATCAAATAGCATTTGGGAGGTGTTCCCTGAAGAGCTTCTGGAGTTGGAATTGATTTGCAGATTTTAGCCTTTTCAGGCTTCTAGGTAAACAGAAAAGGACTTATTCGCAGCAAAACTTGGACTAAACTGCGAAAAGTGTTTAGATGAATTAATCTGGCTCCCAACTTTTTGAAGTGAGTTGAGGATGAACCTAGGAACATATTCCAGGGGTTACTTGAGTCTGGATAAGGTTAAATCAAGATAACTCAATTATCTGGAAACTGGGGTACTTAGGGTAAATCTGAATTTTCCTGTTTTCGAAAACAGAGAGAGGCTTAGGTACTGGGAGTTAGGGTCAGAATTTGATCTGGCTCCTGAAGACTTTTATCTTCAGGGTAACTGGTAGGTTAAATCTGGATGGTCAGATCTTGATCTGGATCTAGAGAATAGATTTGAAGATTTTTAGGGTTTGGGAGAGATTAGAGTTCAGCTGATCTGGCTACTACTACAGAGATACATGCATGCAGGGTTTTTATGCAAAACTTTTCACCTCCAAAACTAGGGTGTTACAACGCGCCAGTCTGCAAAAGCCGGCACGACTGCTGGAGCGTGTCACTTCGCTGCTGTCCCGCCCGGCCAGTCAATTCGCCGTCGATTCACAGCTCCAAGTCTCCAGGCTTTTTCAATCGTTGCTGCTCACCTCGTCTATTTAAACTTGCTCTGGCCATCTCCTTCACCCACACATACGCCAGAACCACACAAGTCTCTAACCTCGTCATCCTCTTCGTCTTCTTCGGCGAGCTCGAAGAGAGGCTCACGGTGCCAGGCCAACCTACTGCACCGAACTTCAAATTGAAGCTACCAGTAAGTAACCCTCATCCACTTATCTGTGTAGTAGCAGCCGATTGAACTCTAACGTACCACATCGGCGAGCAATTAATCCCTAATTAAACCGATTTAGCTCTCGAGCCAGTAATCAAATATGCTCACTAGACCTTTCTTAACATCCCTAAGCAACCAAAATCGACAGATTTGCTGAAATATGAAAAACCCCAAATTTCAACCTTGCATGTTCACTGTGCTTGCTGGTTTAGCTTATCTGTTGAATGTGTAGCTAATCCAACTTCACCAGTATGTTTCTAGTACCCTGAGGAACATATACAAGCAAGGAATTGAGTTCAACCACTTTAAATCAGAAATGCCCAAATCAGGTTTGAGTTCATCTTTTCTCCAACCAGTATCTTCTAAATCCAGTCACTCCAGCTCAAACCACTTTGCCATTTTGATGTTTTGGACCATTTTGAGCAACTTTGTCTTCTACCATGACTCCTAATTCGGCCTAGAACAGAGTTATAGCTATGCCCTAGTTGCTGTACTGTTTATGTTGCAGGTGCTCCAGATCAGTCAACTTCTTCGCCGGTTTTCATCACTTTTCGGCCATCTCCTGCCCTAGATCCTGTTGAGACATTTGTTCCTGTTACAAATGCCTAACTACCAGACAAAGTGGTGCATCATTTGGAGCCCTATATCAAAAGTTATGGCTAACCCTAGTTTCTGGCCATGTCAACCCTATGCCAGGCTATGTCAGCCAGTGGCATTAGCCCTGTTGACCCACCTCTGGTCATGCAAAACAAAAACTACTTTATCAAATAGTTGCCCCACTATTTTTTTGCACCATATGCTTGAATCAAAACCCATTTTGGCCACTAGGAACTATTCAAACCATGTCAATGCCATTCTTGGGCACTGTCAGCCTATGTCAGCCAGTGGCATTGAGCCTTTCCACCTACTTCCAGCCATGAACTTTGAAAATAACTTTGTCCCTTAGACTCCTGATGTTGTGACCTACATTTTTCCCTACTGTCACAACTTGAGTTGAGCCCTCTATCATCCATCGACCTTATGTCGATGCCTTGAACCGAATGCCAACCTAAAGACGTTCGCTGTTTTTGGGCGAACCAGTCACAACCTTGATATTACCCTGATATTTTGGAACCCTGTAAACCTTGACAACTAATCTTAACCCTGGTTTCCATAGGTTAACTCAAATCGCTTCCAAACCTTGTATCACTAGAGTGTTTTCACCTCGCATTATTGCATGTAGTGGATTAGTAAGAATATGATTGATTGTAATGCCTGTTTGCTTGTTTGATCTTGTTCAGAGCAAGAGCCCGAGGTTGAAGACCTTGTCACTGAACCGCCATCAACTGCTGATACTTACGACGCGGAAGGCAAGTCATACTTTGATCATATTGAACCTATATTTTATGAATTGCTATGCTATTCCATGAGTAGATATCTCATTAATATTGCATGTGTTGAGATCAATGATATTATGGCAGTGATAGATTGAATACTTGAGGAATATGAAATTGTTAAGATAGCAAGCCATGAACTAATAAAAGTATATACATATACATCTATATTCATGAAATAGAAACCCTAGCCGTGACCAGTATTTTGGTCTGGAATGGTGGTAGCACTGGAGGTGCTTGGCTGCACTGGATGTGCAGGCACTGAAGGTGCATGGTTCGTGGTATGAGCTGGTCACTGGCATATAAGGACTAGAACCTTGTGTTGTGCGTCTAGTGGCATGAAAAACGTACCAACCACTTACCTGGTATGGGACAGGCACAATCTAGTAGCTTTCTTAGTATTATCAGTTCCCTGCATGGCTTGTCGATCCGGTTTCTCCATGAGTGGTGTGAGATCAGAAAAATTATGAGAGGATAAGGTGGAAAGAAGGAAGACGCCCTACGCCAGATTAAGTCATGCGCGACTGTAATCAAGAAAGGCTATGTGTCCCGTGGGAACATAGGCCAAGGCTAGGAAGTAAGGCAGTGGGGAGGACCCACAATGGTATTTGGGACTGGATTGTCCATTTACCAGGCAGGGTTACTGTTAATACTAGACTGCGAAAGCGTTGTGTGATTTGTTAGTTCAAGATTACCCAAGTGGCATGTGTTGTCACGATAAGGGGCATTGCCATGGACTGTCATGTGTTGACGTGTCGCGGTAATACCATAATATAGAAAGCATATGATAACTAAGAGGCATGTGGATTTTGCCTTAAGCATATGATAATTGAGAGGCATGTGGATTTTTCCTTAAGCATATGATAACTGAGAGGCATGTGGATTTTACCTTAAGCATATGATAGCTAAGAGGCATGTGGATTATGCCCTAAGTATATGAAATACTGTCATTAGTATAAGATTGAAAGGCTTGAATAAAAGTAATGTGATATGAGGATATATCGCCTTGAATATGGGGTATATATATATATATTGCCATCAGTATGATTTATATACTGCCATGAGTATGATCAGAAGTTGAGTAAGAAATGAGAAAGAAATGTATCTTGAAAAAGCCTTCACTCTTCCCCCCCAATAGCATAGGTTCATGTCATTTATACTATATGTATCTCTACCTCCCATATGACTTGCGGAGTACGTAAGTACTCACCCTTGCAACAACCCATAAATAGATGGAGTGCTCTACGACCTTGGTGAATATCCTGAAGATGCTGCAAACCCAGGAGAAGACGAGCAGTTCCCTCCGGAGCCCTGATGTGGTGCTGTCTTGCTGTCAACCTCTGTTTCCTGTGGATTGCTTTTGGCCCTAGCTTCCGCCGACTAGATGTTTTATTTTGTTCTACCTTTGTGCCTTGTAAGGCACTGTACCTGTCGTGGTATTGCGAATACCCCGGCAGGTTTTGAGATTGATCCTAGCGAAGATTACGCGGCGCGGGTTGACCGGATGACCGGTCCTCCCCCGCCGGACAAGCACAAAGAATCACACACGGGTTTATACAGGTTCGGGTCCTGGTGGGGGCCCTAGTCCTGTCGACGCACTCCCGACTGGAGTCGGCTGGGCAGGCTCTCTCCGAGGGAGAGGCTTCCGGAGCACGCCTGTGAGTTTAGCTATTCCAATAAAAGAACCGATCCTTACAACAGAGGGGTACAAGGGCTATTTATAGCCCCAAAAAGCAGCAAAAAACCTAAACTACCCCGGAAGCCACCGTCGGATTGAAGGGCAGGACCGTCCTTCTCCCGGTCAAACGCCTTGGATGCTTAACAGGTGGTCGCTAGTTCCCGAGGCGCCCCTTGCGTGACCTGCACGTGATAAACAGTTCAAGACTTTACCTTTAGGAGGGCGACGAGGCCCGGGACAGTGCCGGAGGCCACGTCCCTGGGTCAAAGGCGGCGCCCGGGAGGGCACCGGAGGCCGCGTCCCGGGAGCCAAAAGGCGGCGCCCGGGGAGGCCCCGGAGGCTACGTCCCCGGGCAAATGGCGGCGCCCAAGAGGGCACCGGAGGCCGCGTCCCGGGAGCCAAAAGGCGGCGCCCGGGGGGCCCCGGAGGCTACGTCCCTGGGCCAATGGCGGCGCCCGGGAGGGCACCGGAGGCCTCGTCCCGGGAGCCAAAAGGCGGCGCCCGGGGAGGCCCCGGAGGCTACGTCCCCGGGCAAATGGCGGCGCCCGGGAGGGCACCGGAGGCCGCGTCCCGGGAGCCCAAAGGCGGCGCCCGGGAGGGCACCGGAGGCCACGTCCCGGGAGCCAAAAGGCGGCGCCCGGGGAGGCCCCGAAGGCCACGTCCCCGGGCCAAAGAAGGCGGCCGGGGAGGCCCCGGAGGCCACGTCTCGGCAGCCAAAAGGCGGCGCCCGGGGAGGCCCCGGAGGCCACGTCCCCGGGTCAAAGGCGGCGCCCGGGGAGGCCCCGGAGGCCACGTCCCGGGAGCCAAAAGGCGGCGCCCGGGGAGGCACCGGAGGCCACGTCCCAGGAGCTAAAAGGTGGCGCCCGGGGAGGCCCCGGAGGCCACGTCCCCGGGCAAATGGCGGCGCCCGGGAGGGCACCAGAGGCCATGTCCCGGCAGCCAAAAAGCGGCGCCCAGGAGGGCACCGGAGGCCACGTCCCCGGGTCAAAGGCGGTGCCCAGGGAGGCCCCGGAGGCCATGTCCCCGGGCAAATGGCGGCGCCCGGGGAGGCACCGGAGGCCACGTCCCGGGAGCCAAAAGGCGGCGCCCGGGAGGGCACCGGAGGCCACGTCCCGGGAGCCAAAAGGCGGCGTCCGGGGAGGGGCCGGAGGCTAGGTCCCCGGGTAATCGTGACACATCTTACCTGGACTTAGTCCCGCGGAGATTTCCCCCAACAGTACCCTATATTGTACTAAGGCCTGATGGCCATACAATTATGACTACTGTAATATTTTGCTGCTTCAATGTATTCCTGTGATTGACTCATCCTGGTAAGTCAAGTGGTTTATGGGACCAGCTACACTGAGCTGGGCCCCTCACAGATGATGTCACAGTCGTGGCAGACACGACACGATCTCCCTAAGGAGCATGTAGCACAACTCATCAACTTCCTCCGTGAAAACACTGACGTTTTCACATGGAAGCCTGCGGACATGGGGGGCATTCCCAGAGACATTATCGAGCATAAGCTCGTGGTAATGCCTGATCGCCCCCCGGTGAAGCAGAAGCTGAGGAAGCTTTCTCTTGAGCGCCAAGCAGCCATCAAGACAAAAATCACGAAACTCTAGGAGGTAGGGTTCATTTGGGGGTCCTGCACCCCCAGTGGCTAGTAAACCCTATCCTCGTCAAGAAGGCAAGCGGCAAGTGGAGGATGTATGTTGACTTCACCGACCTCAACAAAGCTTGCCCAAAGGATAACCTTTCGCTCCCACGGATCGACCAATTGGTGGACTCCACCGCAGGATGCGAGCTGATGAGTTTATTGGACGCCTATTCGGGCTATCATCAGGTCCGGATGGCTATGGAAGACAAGGAAAAGACGAGTTTCATAACTCCCCTCGGCACCTTCTGCTATGTTCATATGCCCTTTGGGCTGGAGAATGCCAGGGCAACCTTCCAACACCTCATGTGTTTGGTTCTGAAGGACCAAATCGGCCGCAACATGGAGGTCTATGTCGACGATGCGGTCATCAAGAGCCTGCACTCGACCGCTCACCTTAAAGACCTGGTGGAAACTTTCTACAACCTTCGCAAGTACGGGTTAAAGCTTAACCCAGAAAAATGCGCATTTGGCGTTCACGGAGGAAAACTTCTTGGTTTCCTTGTGTCCCAACAGGGCATTGAAGCCAACCTCAAAAAAATTCGGGCCCTCCTCGACATGCCTCCACCACGTTCTGTCAAGGATGTGCAATGACTCACCGGCCGCTTGGCTGCTGAAGTCGTTTCGTCTCGTGCTCGGGAGAGTGTGGCCTCCAATTCTTCAAGATCCTCCGCGGCCTTGAGGGGTTCCGTTGGACCCCCGAGGCACAGGCCGCGTTCAAAGATTTCAGGAAGTACCTCACGAGCCCTCCAATACTCGTGAGCCCGTGTTAAGGGAGCCTTTGCTCTTTTACCTCGCGGCCACTTTGGTTGCCGTCAATGCGATCCTCGTCAAGGAGGATGACGGGCAGCAGCGCCCCATCTACTATGTAAGCGAGGTTCTCTCGGGCACCAAAACGAGATACACCAAGATGGTGAAGATCTGTTACACTCTCCTGATGGCGTCGAATAAACTTCGCCATTACTTCTTGGGCCACCCCATCATGGGTGTCGTCCTCTCTCCCCTTGGGGGAAGTGCGTCAGAACAAGCAAGCCACCAGCCGGATAGGGAAGTGGGGGCCTGAGCTAGCCCCTTTCTCCCTCTCCATAACTGGACTATCTAGGGGTGTAATCGGATCGAATTCGGTCGGATATTGGTCATACCAAATCCAAATCCTATTAACTTTAATCGAATTCGAATACGAATTCGGATATACTCGGATTCGGATACGAATCGGATAGTTATCGAATTCGAATTCGAATCGTATTTTTACTTCATTCGGATCGAATTTGAATGTTATTCGGATTATACTGCTGTTTTAAAATTTTAACATCATATTATTTCTATAAAATTGTCAAATAAATTTCAGGTTAAAGGAAATATGTATAAGACATTAGTTAATATCACATATTATAAATTCAAGGAGAACAATTGCAAGAGTGCATATTTGGTACTCAGCAAAAATCACTAATTCATCAATTCTCACACAGCATCTCAATAGATAAATACATCACAGACATAAATTGGAATGACATTGCAATTCAGAATTTTCTGGACACTGCAGAGCCAGAGACAAACACAATGAAGCTGCACAAAACATAACTCACAGTCTCACACAACACCAGAACTCAGAGTTACTAAATAGCAACAGTTCACATCAAACATTTAAACCCAATAAGTTCATTCAAAAATTACAACTGAACTAATTAAGTTAATAAATTGAGTTCGGCAACATACGCCACTAAATTAAAGAGACAAGATGAGAAGAGGTCAAAAGAGATGAAATTGCATGCCAAACCAAATGGTTGAAAATCACCTGCAAATAAAAAGGTTCAAAATTATTTAGTTAAACAAGGATATAATTTTGTTTTTATCGGAGAACAAGAGTATATAAAAACACAAAGAAAAGCATGTGTAATTGTCTAGTTGACAACTTAACATACCCTAATACATCGCATTCATCTTTGTCATTTATGTCATCAAATTCTAACTCTTCCACAATTGAAGCAACATCCATTTTACCTACAATAATAAAACAAGTTAACTAATGCATACATAAGAAAAATAATTGTACAAATTTTGTTTATTAAATTACCTTTTTTAGTCGCCCTTATCCAATCCTTGGTGCATATCAATGCCTCCACTATTTCGGGTTCTAATCGACTGCGGTACTTATCAATGACTCTCCCACTGGCGCTAAAGGCGGACTCAGATGCAACTGTTGATACAGGAATGGCCAAAACATCTCGTGCAAGCAAGGAAAGAATAGGATACTTTGCACCTTGAGTATGCCACCAAGCCAAAATATCAAAGTGATCATTTTCAGGCCATTTCAACAATGGCTCAACTAAATACCTCTCCAATTCAGATTTCTCTTGATTCTCTTCATTGACATCCTTTAGGAAAGCACTCAGTTTTCTGCGCTTTGGCTCTTCATTAGAATTAAGGTCATGAAGGTGGGAAGAAAATCTAGTATAAGATCCAGTGGTAGGCTGTACAACACTAACTGAAGAATCATTGTATCGAGATGCATATGCTTCGAATAACTTGTCAACAAGGACCTTCAAATCACAAATCTTCTCAACATCAATATTGCCATAAATCTCTTGATAGTAAAACTCAACCACTTTCATTTTGTAGCGAGGATCTAAAAAACATGCAACTGCCAAAGCCACATTACTTAATTCCCAATACTTGTCGAACTTTTCCTTCATAGCTCTTGCCATGGAAGCAAGGAACTCATCATCATCTTGGAGCCACTCAATAAGTAGGATGTGAATTTCACAAAACTCTATGAAGAACAAATTTGCAGTTGGATAAGAAGAGCCCGATAAAATTTTAGTGACATTGAAAAAGTTCTTCAAGCACTTACACAACAATTCTGCTTTTTCCCACTCATCTCTAGAAGGAGCACAATGTCCATATTTTTCTGGATTTAGCAAAGCAAGTCTTTGGAAAACTTTCTTATAGTACAACGCATTTGCTAGCATCAAATAGGTGGAATTCCATCTAGTAGCTACATCTTGAGAGAGACCCTTTGTTGAGTCTAAATCTAACTCAGAAACTTGCTTTTGAAAAAACTCAAACTGCAAAGGAGAACTCTTAATAATAGTAATTGTGGAGCGAATGTTATTGACAACTTTTCCAACCATTTTCAAACCATCCCTTGCAATGAGATTAATAATGTGAGCTGCACATCGAACATGAAAGAACTTGCCATGACAAATAAGAGAATCATGCTCTTCAAGGGTTGAAGTAATAGTCCTAACACAAACCTCATTTGCAGAAGCATTATCCAAAGTTAAAGCAAATAGTTTCTGATCAATATTCCAAGTAATCATGTTTCTAACAAACACACTACTCAAGTTTGCTCCAGAATGCCTCCCTTCCAAATGTATAAAGTTTATAATCCGCTTCTGAATTTTCCAATCATCATCAATAAAATGACAAGTAACACACAAATAGCCCTTATTTTGATTGGAGGTCCAAACATCCATTGTGCAACTCAAACGACATTTAAGAGAGGATAAAAAATCAAACAACTTCTTCTTCTCTTCCTTAAAAATATCCATTATATTTCTCCTAGTGACATTGCGACACTTCAAAGGAAATGTAGGACATAATGATGTGATGAAATCATTAGTGTACTCATGCTCCGAAAAATTAAACGGGTATTCATGCATGATGATTGCAAGATGATATTTATAGACACTAATTTCCTCATTGTACTTCCAGCACTGTAAAGTATTTTCCTCTCCTACTTTTCCAAATTTAATAATAGTTTGTTTAGACTTATCATGCTGACTTTTGTAGTGAGATCTCAGATGTGTCGTACCAAGTTTGCTATCAGCGGAGAATTTAGCCTTGCAATAGTTGCATTTAGCCATAGACTTCATCACAACCTTGTCATTCACTTGAACTTCATCTTGCACTACTGTGAAGTGCTGCCAAACTTCTGAAGTCTTTCTCCTTGGAGGCCTGCTTCTATTCCGGGTTGGTGATATACTTCCAGTAGTAGTATTCTCAGTCCCAACATCATGTGATGCCACCTCGTTGACAATACTTTCAACATTAGCATTGGTTGGTGTAGTACCACTAGTACTTTCAGATGCAATAAAATTCTACACATATAAGAAATTAATTAGATTATATTACAATTTACAAGGATTCAAAACATCAAGCTTGTGCAAAATTTACCTGTTTGTTGTTGTTATTGTCACTTTGACCCTTGTTACTGCCGCTTCCAGATGCCATACAATCAATCTAGATCAATAACAATTAAATAAGTTAAGTTTATGCTACAAGAATCAAAATATTAAGTTTTCAACTCATGCAAATTTTAAGTCTAAATAAAATACCTCTTTTCCTTTGTCTTTTCCTTTGTTTGAGATTGAGTCCATGGTTTATTTAAAGAAAGACTCCGGCAGACAAATGTTTATAAAACTCCCACTAGCTCGGTGTCACAGCACTAGGCACCTTTTGTGTATAATCTTCTACAAGCATTCACATCATAAATAAGACTACAGCTCAATTAATAAACAAAATAACATTTCATAAGCCCTTTACTATCGCTAGTAGCCTAGTACAATATATGAGAAATAGAGTCTAAGTAGTTTAATGGTAGAGTATTCAGATGTTCAATGACTAATCATAAATTCGAACCCTATTCAGGGAGGTTTCATTCATTCTTTAGTGTAGGAATAAAAAGTTTGCTTTGACCCTTAGGATTAGACAATAGTTGTTTCTATACAAGAATCATGACTAATATCAAACTGAAATTATGGTGATTTGAAGTTTTGAACTATACAAACTATAGGTGAGCTCAGTTCTGATGAAATTATAGCACAACACTGTGTGTCGGTATTCAGACAAAACTTGGTAGTGACATGAATGGTATTCTTATTGACTTCCAGATGAAATGAACTCAACTGAAAAATCCCCATGTAACCATCATACCATGAATGTCTAGTAGACTATAGTATATTTGATGGTATTGTCACAAACGTCTCCAGCGCCGTGTAAATTTTCGAGCAAGCTTCTGTTGGTGCTTAAGTAGTATGGAATGGATGCTTGCTTCTCACAATTGTGTTGTGCAAATGTGTAATTAAGAAGCCCCTGCATTAGCAAACGAAGTCTTGAGATGTGTCATGTGTGTATATTTGTAATCAACTGTTGTAGTAGTAGTATGTGAGCTCACCTCAGGCTATCGTCTTGAGATGTGTCATGTGTGTCATGTGTTACCTTTTTCAGTGGCAGCCAATTACTCACCTTAGTTTGTTATACTCTTCTATTTATTCATAAATGCTAAAACTTATGATTAATTCATTAGTTACCTTTTTCACCTGCATCGTGCTTGTTTTAGTTTATTTTGTTTTTTTGTTTGAAATAATGTTATTTTTGTTTGTGCTAATGAAATCCGTAGGATTTTACTCTACCATAACAATCATCAAATCTTAGGAACTGGACTTGTGTTCGTTTTTGAAGTGATAATGTTTACATTATGATTGTGCCTTATATGAGATTGAAAATTGCACAGCCTAGCAGTGGCAGCCGATGATGAAGGTGAGATGTGTGATGAAAAAACATAGCATTCACATAAACATTACACTACTATCTCAAATTCTCAATATACAGCTTGCACAATAGACAGAACATCAAAGCTTTGCAATCCAGCTTACAACATTGGAGGTTACATCTCTATACCCTATATTCAAATTGTAATTGTAAAGTTCAATGAAAAAAGGTATCCAATTTGATCAAAAAGAAATTATGCATAGTTTCTTTAAAAAGTATAAATTTTAAAAAAATAAAAGAAACCATTTATTCTATATGCGCATCCAAATTAAATTTACAGATAATACAGAAATGTGAACTCAAAATAGGTTGATTGATAATTCTTTGCAAAGAGGTTTCCTGCTATGGGTTGGTCATTTTTGCCCATTATTGACCTACTTTAAATTCAAATTAGACTATTAACCCAAAATTCCGTAGCAACAGACAAACTCAATATGAATCACAATTATTCTACAAAACAAGAGACAGAATTAAGAATTTAAGACTGTAAATATTACCTTGATCCTCGGCGAGGTCGGCGAGGTCGGCGGGACCGACGGCGGTGGCGAGGGACGGGGGCGGCGACGAGGTGGGGATGACGAGCGGGATCGGCGGCGGCAACGAGGCACTGTGGGATCGGGCGCGGCGACGAGGTGGGGACGACGACGGGGTCGGCGAGGTCGGCGGGATCGACGGCGGCTGCGAGGGACGGGGGCGGCGACGAGGTGGGGACAACGAGCGGGATCGGCGGCGGCAACGAGGAGCGGCGGGATCGGGCGCGGCGACGCGGTGGGGACGACGACGGGGTCGGCGAGGTCGGCAGGATCGACGGCGGCGGCGAGGGACGGGGGCGGCGACGGGGAGGGGGCGGCGACGGGGAAGGGGCTGCGACGGGAGATGAGGGAGGAAAAACGGGTAGGGTTTGAGCCTTTGAGGGTTTCTAATTTTCTATTTATATGACCTAACATAAATTCTAAACGGATTTGGATATTATCCGAATCCGAATTCGAATCCGGAGTCAATATTTCATACCAGATCCGAATTCGAATCCGCGAAAATAATCGGATGTATATCCGAATTCGAATCCGATTAGATAATCGGATATCCGAAAAGACATCCGAATCTGATTTTTTCGAATTCGGTATCCGGATTATCCGATTAGATCCGAATCCGATTACACCCCTAGGACTATCCACGATCAAGTCGCAAGTCCTTGCGGAATTTTGGCTTAGTGGGCTTTGGTCCCTGGACCAGAGGAGGAAGTGCACGCCACACTACCGCCACGCGATGACCACTAGACCCTGTTCTTCGATGGCTCCCTGTGCTTGGCGGGGGCTAGGGCGGGAGTGATCCTCCAAAGCCCCGAGGGGAGAACCTTCGAATAAGCCACAATGCTTGAGTTCCCTGCAACAAACAATGTCGCAGAGTATGAGGCCCTCCTCCTAGGGTTGCGTCTCGCTCGCTCCTTGGGAATTTGGTGCCTCCTTGTCAAGGGGGACTCTCAGCTCGTGGTTTGTAAAGTGGACAAGTCCTACTTGTGCCATGACACGAACCTGAGCCTCTACCTTGAGGAGGTCCAGAAAATGGAGAATCACTTCGAAGGCCTCGAGGCGCGGTGTATCCCATGTAGGGACAACGACCGCGCCAACGCCCTCACAGGGGCGGCAAGCGCCCGAGGGCCCCTCCCTGAGAGGACTTTCCTGGAGATCATCTCAAAGCCTTCCACGGTGGCCCCCGCCCGGACTCTGGGTCCAGTGACCCTCACGTCACGAAGATTGTCGCGCCCCGCCTTCATAGGGAAACACGACTACTCCTATGGGGACCCAGCTCACTGCAGCCGATCCCAAACCATTTGACTTCCCAGGATGAGTCAAACACAGGAGTACATTGCATCAGTTTAACTTTCATTACATTGAGCAGTATGGCTTGCTGGCCTTATTACAACATAATAAATTACAAGCCATCACGACATAAATAAGTCTGGTTGCAGTAAAACAACTACTCGTCAGAAGCTAAGTGAACCCCCATAGCAAGAAGTTGAAAGTAGAGCAACACTCTTCAGGGCTCGGGTGGAACTGGCTCTCCTCCTTGTGGATCCAAAAGTTCTTCAAGCATTCATCTTGATCATGGAACACTCCGTCTGTTGGATGGTAGATTGCAAGGGTGAGTACTTACATACTCAGCAAGTCATAGTATATAAGAGTGTATACTTATAATAGTGAGGATATGAACCTATTCTAGTAGAGAAAGGGGGAAGGTTGCAAAATACCTTTTCTCTTCACAATTCATATTCATGGCACCACTTATCATAAAATAATATCAATATATTTTGTAAACTCTTAGAAGCATAGATGAGCTAGGTCTAACAAATTTTATTTGGAAAACATATTTGTGTGAATCCACCGCGTGCAGTCTCCAGAACCTGGGAGCTCAGAGTATTCGAATACATTTTTAAAACTTTGCAAAGGTGTACCTCTTTTTAAATCCACTTCTTCACTCGGCTTTCAAGTCGGGCCATCTCCATGCGAATTTTACGCATGTGACAAGGCCGAGATCACACAACGGTTTTGCAGTCTAGTATTAACAGTATCCCCGCACGGTAAATAGACAGTTAAGTCTAAAATACCGTTGTGGGTCCTCCCCACTACCCGACTACCTAGCCTTGGTCTATGTCCTCGCAAGACACATGACCTATGGATGCAGCCGTGCATGACTCGAATCCAAGCGTAGGGCGTCTTCCGTCTTACTCCTTATCCTCTCATTATTTTTCTGATCTCACACCACTCACGGCCATCTGCAGCCCACTAGTTTCCATGCGAGAAATCGGACTGACATACCATGCAGGGAACTGCTAATACCAAGAAAGTTACTAAGTTGTGCCTGTCCCATACCAGGTAAGTGGTTGGTACGTTTTCATGCCGCATTGAAGTACAAAACAAGGTTCTAGTCCTTATATGCCAGTGACCGGTTCATTCCACAACCCTGCACTCGTCAGTGCTACCACCGTTCCATACCAAACTCTGGTCACGGCTATGGTTTTATTTCATGAATATACATATATACATATATATTAGTTATGGCTCAAAATTTGATCATTTTGTAAAGAATCTCCTCATATTTCATAGGCATACAGCCTGGTACTGCCATGTCATACTTTTCTCATTTCATCACATGCAATACTATTTATAGTCAAGGCAATATCTTAACAATTCATAAAATATAGATTCAAGATGTTCAAGAATATGACTTACCTTCTGCATCGTAAGTATCTGCAATTGGTGTCGAGTTGGCAGTGAAGTCCCAACTTCGACTCTGGATCTACTCAGCAACAAATCAAACACACAATGATTACTAACTATATTAAAATATTTTATCATCTATATGCATATATGCTTTAAAAGAATAACTGAATGATGTTGAAGTTGATTGAGACTGTAGGCTGAACTGAGTCAAAAATCTAGGGTTTCAAGGAATCTGGGCTAAGGTTTAGTACTAGAGGTTACTAGAGTTCCAAGGTATCAATATTGATATTGGGTTCACGGCTGGTTTGCTCAAAAATAGCGAATGTCAGCAGGACGACATTCGGTTCGCGGCCTGACAATGTCAAAGAATGGCATAGGTATGGTTTGAAGGATTTCTAGTTGACAAAACAAGTTTGGCTTAAGACATTGGGTGCACAATGAAGCAAGACAACTAATTGACAAACTGGCTTTTACAGAAAAGTCCAAGAATTAAAGGAAATAGCAAAAAGGTCCCTGTGCACAGTGAACTAAGTGTTTGTGCACTGTCAAGAGCTAGGGCTTCGGTGTTTGATCGATTTACTCGTTCGTTGCTTCGCCAACCTTGTCAAATGGGTAGGTGAGGTCAAGGTGAAGCTACTGGTGAAGTTAATTGGACAGTGGCGGCGAGATGACGGCGAACGGTGAGGTCGAACTCATCCGCTTTCAGAAATAAGAACGAGCTACGGTGACAGCGAGCTAGGGTGAATGAATCAAGAAATTAAATGAGAGATTTTATTCCTAGAGTGGTGCTGATCATTCTAGAGCGAGGAATTGGGTTTCTATCAAGTAGTGGAGCTCGCCGGCGTTGACACTGGACTCGAAGAAGACGGCAAAAGAGGCGCCGATGTTCTAGAGCAATCCTGATCAATCTGGCTCGGCTACACCATCCACGGGATCTAGGGAGTGAGAAGATGAGGTTAGTTTGGTCGAAGATATGGTGGAGCGGGCTGGCGACGTGTGACGGTCACAGCAGCACGTGAAGATCAAGAAATCAGCAAACATGAGTTAATTTCAAAATTGGATTGAACAGGCTTGTTCAGGGGGCTCTAGTGATCATTTAATTCTACAGAAAGGGAGTTTAATTCGGGCTACAAGTGGGTGCGATGAGAGGAACACGGCAAATGCAATCTACGGCGATCACCAGTGTTGAGGTCCACCGGAGTTCAATTGGTTACCGTGGCATGATGAGGTGAGTAGGAGGAACTTACTGGTTGAATCAAATTGGAACTTGGTGTAGTGAATTGATCTGGCGTCGTGCTCCTCCTCGGTGGCTCGTCGGAGAAGAAGACGAAGACGAAGAAAACCTGGTTTTAATGGCTAACGAAACTCTGGACTGAAGTGATGAAGACGAAGATGATCTGGGGCTACTATTTAAAGGCACAGGATGAAGATGGAGAGGGGAAACAGTAACGAAGTTTATGCCGGCGAAGGAACTGGTGGAAGCAAACAGCAGCAACGACGGGACGGCGACAGCGGCTCTGCAACTGTGTTTGGCAGCTCATTGGGACTTGGTGCTGGCCGGTGTAAAGCGAAGGCGACAAGGCTAGCACAGCGTGGCAACGTGGCGCGAAACTTCTAACAACTGCTGGAGCGCGGTCACTGCTGGTTACGTGCACGGTTGCTGCTGTTGCTGATGCTACCAGGGCGATGATTTTGGTGCGGGCACGTTCGCACATGCAGACGCAAATGAGCATGAGCACAGGTGAAGGCGGAGCTTGGCCGGCGGTGACGAAATCGCGGCGAGGCTCTGGTCGAAGGCGTGCCGGCGGTTGATTTTGAGATTTGGACCAGATTGCAATTTTTGAAAATTGATTTGGGCTGATTTGTAAATCTGGCAAGACTTAGATTAAACAGAGATTGATCATACTACTGTGGCTTAATAAACTCAACAAGTAATTTAGTAAAGACATAAGATAGGATTTAGGGTGTCTGATGAATTTTGATCGAAAACAAAAATAGAGTAATTAGGGTATTTGAATCTGGATTTTGTCGAAACTAAAATTCTGAGACTTTGGATAAGATTCTAAGATCCTTACAAAAGGAGATTTTGTATTGAATAGCATTTGGGAGGTAATCTCTAAATCAGATTAACATTTGGGGCTGATTTGTGGCTTTTAGCCTTTTCAGGCTTCTGGGAAATCTGAAAAGGATCAATTTGCGAAACTTCTTGGACTGATTTGCGAAAATGGTCTAGATGATGGAGTTTTGCTGCCAACTTTCTAGATTAAGGTATTGGCATACCCTTGATCATAATCCAAGAATAATTTGGTCTGGATTAGGTCAGGATTTGATCAGATTGGTATTCTGAATTTTAGAGTACTTAGGGTAATTAGGATATTAAATAATTCCGTTTTCGAAAACAAATTGAGACTGATAATTCTGGGAGTTAGAGATCGAATCTGATCTGACTTCTGAAGGCTTTTCTACTCAGGATAATTTGTAGGACATATCTGGATGATCTAATCTTGATTTGGGTCTAAGGCATTGATTTTGAGATTTTTGAGCTTCAAGATAGGATAGATTTGAGATAATCTTGCTACTTCTAAAGAGATATGCATGCATGATTTTTCATGAAGAATGATGTTTTCACCCCAAAACCAGGGTGTCACAGAGATCGTCCGGGCCACATCTTGGATGGAACCCCTCGTCTCTTGCATTAAAGGAGAGGGGTAGCCGTCCAACGATGCCGAAGCTAAGCGCCTCCATGCCTAGGGGTGAGTGTATGTCCTGATAGAAGGGACTCTATACAAGTGAGGGGCCTCGGCACTGTTATGATGCCTCCCGCGGGAGGAGGGGATCAAACTCCTCGAGGACATTCACCTCGAGTGTTGCGGTTCCCACCTTGGCCCGCGGGCCATCGCTACAGAAGCTGTTCGGCAAGGCCTTTACTAGCCTATAGTGGCCTGCGACCCGAGAGACCTTGTCTCCACGTGCGAGGCCTGTCAAAATATGGCAAAGGGGTCCAACCTACCGTCTGCCGCATTGCAATCGATCCCCATCACCTGGCCCTTCGCGTTGTGGGGGATCGACCTCTTAGGTCCTTCCCCCCAGCACCGGGGGGATACAAGTATGCGGTCGTGGCCGTGGACTACTTCTCCAAGTGGGTAGAGGTAGAAACCCTAGCCAGCATTACGTCCCGGGCGGTGCAAAGGTTCTTTTGGTAGAACATAGTGTGCCGCTTCGGGGTCCCTCAGGAGGTCACTGTTGACAACGGAACCCAGTTCGACTCCGCGGCCTTCCGTGAGTTTTGTCAGAACTTGGGAACGACCCCCCATTTCTCTTCAGTGGCTCACCCCAAGAGCAATGGGGCGGTCGAGTGTGTCAATGGGGTCATCCTTTAGGGGCTTCAGCCCCGCCTGGAGCAAAGTGCTTCCAGGCACGGAGCTTTCACAGACGAGCTCCATGCGCACGACCTCGAGTCGTGCGATGGGACGTACTCCTTTCTCGCTCGTCTACGGGGCTGAGGCAGTACTCCCCCCAGAAATCAATTTCTGATCACTGTGAGTCGAACTCCTCGAAGGAGTTTGGGCCGCCACGTTCTAGGCTAATGAAGAAAACCAAAGGCCAAAAGTGGATCTCGTCGAAGAAGAATGGGACAAAGCCCTCCTCCACAACGCCATTTACGAGCGTGTAATGGCGCGCGCCTACAATAAGTGCATCTGAGGAAGAGCTTTTCGCATGGGGGACCTCGTCCTCAAACACGTCACTGACCCTCAAGCTCAAGAGAAACTCAGCCCAAAGTGACCAAGCACGTCACTGACCCTCAAGCTCAAGGGAAACTCAGCCCAAAGTGAGAAGGGCCATACAGGATCACCACGATCCTTGGCTCAGGGCTTACAAGCTCTCCACTCTCGAAGTCCAAGAGCTGAAGCACACGTGGAACGTGGACTTGCTTCGCAAGTTCTAAACTTAGTCTCCGAGCCTCCCGCCTTCCCCTCTCGCAACTTCACAGCGGGAAGGCCCGACAGGCTTAACAATGGCCTCAGGGCCTTTCCCTCTCCCTTTTGCGACTTCGCAAGGGGAGGCATTGTACCAGCTCATTCAAATCAATGCCAATGGTTTTTCTCCCTACTGTGTCTTTTTTGTAGAATATTTTTTCTAACCGCCCCTGAGGCGATGCCCTCATTTTGAGGATGCCCTCCCAAGGATGCCCTCGTTACAAGGATGTTATGGGCTCCTGCATAGACCTTAAAAGTCCCGACGGCGGGAGCCCCGCTCCCCCTAGGGCGGCTTACAATATCCCCTCATGGACTGAGGGCGTAAGCGGCAACCCGGTTCTCAGAGAACCACAATAATGAGTCACGTTGGGGGACTAGTCCCCCCCCATACACTTCAGAGCTCACTCTTGTGCTCTTCCTCCTCCGGGAGCGATTTAGGTCACATTTAACCAGCGGGATTCTAATCGGATCCCCTTGCTCGCCCACACGAGGACATCTCCTCTGGCCTATTTTCAACGCCCCGTGGGTGCCCTCTCCTTCAAGGGGAGTGGCCTGAATCTCTCTTGTAACTCCAGTGTGGGTTGCCTAAATTAAGCTACCCCCCGCTGCGGGAGGAGGAGACAAATTGGGCCACTAGATGAGTAAAACGCCCTGCGGGCTCTAATAGGCATTTGGAATTTTTTTTGAACTTTTGGCTAGATCTGAGCGGGCCTTTTTCTCTCCCGGAGGGTTGTTTCCTGGGAGAACACCTCTTCGGTCCGGAGGCTCCGCGCCACCCGAACGCGGTTGTTTTTCTCTCCCGGATGATGGTTTCCTGGGACGGTCGTATCTCTCCCGGATGGTGGTTTCCTGGGAGAGGCCTTCTCCGGTTCGGGGGCTCCACGCCGCTCGGACGCTGTCGTGTTTCTCTCCTGGATGATGGTTTCCCAGGATGGTCGTGTTTCTCTCCTGGATGATGGTTTCCCAGGACGATCGTGTTTCTCTCCCGGATAGTAGTTTCCCGGGAGAGGCCTTCTCCGGTCCGGGGGCTCTGCGCCACCCAGACGCGGTCATCTTTCTCTCCTGGATGATGGTTTCTCGGGAGAGGCCTTCTTCATTTCGGGGGCTCCGTGCCACCTGGACGCGGTCATTTTTTTCTCCCGGATGACCCTTTCCGAAAAGAGGGCTCCTCTGGTCCAGGGGCTCCCCACCTCTGGCACGCGACCTATAGTTCTCTCTCGGAAGGTTGTCTCCCGGGAGAGGTTGTTGGCTGAATTCAAAGAAAGCACCGAGTGCCACCATTTTATTAATGAAAACAAGCTGGGAGACAGCCTCTCTCGGTAGGCAAAGGGCGTACATGACTGGGAAAGTTAAGCCCTCCTAGGTGTCTAGTTTGGAAAACCTCCTCCGGCTGAGCCAAGGAGGAGGAAACTAACGTCCTCCAAGTTCCTCGGCAAGCTCCTGCCACAATTCCTTGTACAAGCTCCAGACTCTCCGTGCCCTGCTCCAGGACCCCCGCCCCAGACACCTATTCATAATGACAAGGGCTTAGCAAAAAATGTTTTATTTCATAGATTCATCTACGGGGTTCCCCCTACGGAACTACCGGGAAAAAAATATCCTATTAATAGAAAATGCCTTCAGACTATTCAGGGGGGATAGGAGGCTCATAATTGCCCATCGTCGTCCCCCCCGGAGGAGGCGTCGTCCGGAGTCTCCTAGTCCGCCCTTGGGGGGTGCCTTGTCCACAGAGGCCCAATCACCCAGTCGTAAAACGCCCCAGCAAGCTCTTCGAGTGACCTCTAGCGGGGCTCATAAAAGTCGCTCCAGCTCCTGGATGGTCGGGTACCACTCCCGAAGAAACTCCTCCTGGTCATGGACGGCCGTGTCCCGCTCTCGAACCGCCACGCCACGATCGGCCTCGAGGGAGGCCATAGCCAAATTCATGTCCTCGTTGTCCCAGGAAAGGCAAGCCTGGACGGTGTGCGCCACGGGGCAGTTGTCTAAAGCCGGAGGTGGTGGTTAGCAGCAGTCAAAATAAAGGTAAGATTAGCTCGAGAAAGATACTTACTTGGAGGGCCAGGGAGATAACCTTCCGGTAGCACTCGTCGATGCCCCCTCCAGGATGTGGGCCCGAACCTTGGGGGGTATCAAGGTTCAGGAAAAGCTTGCGCATCTCCTCCGAGGAGAAGAGTGACGCCCCCCTCATTGGGGAACGGGGGTCGCCACCCATTGGCAGCGCCCCCCCCCCCCCCCCCCCCCCGTCATCACCTTCGCTTGAAAGGTTGCCTGCTCCCGGCCTCCCCTCTCGGGGGACGGGATCCCCACCACGTCCAGTGCTTGGGGGGGGGGGGGTCTCCTCTAGGAGCGGAGTACTAGGGCCACCATCCCCCGCCATGGGTGGGCGATGGGGGGGTCCACGAGGTACCCCTCTCCGGGCGCGACGTCCCCAAGGCGCTACCCCCGGCTGCAGCCCAGGAGTTCGTTCTCCCCTACTCCTCATTGAAGCACTCAAATGAATGAGTCTTGCTTCAATAACCACGAAGGATATTTTTCACTAAGGTTGCTCCTTCTCCACTCCGGATAGGTGAGCACCGGTGCCTTTCACAAAATATGCCGAGCCTCTCCAACAATCTCCGTTAATGGAGAGGTCAACGGCCACGCCTCCAAACCGTCTAGGTGAGGGCATTCACCAAGAGTAACAAGTTGCAAGATCTTCTCTTGACCCCCAACAAATACCGATAAACTTCTAAGGATGCAAATGATGCGAATGAATACTCTCAGAAGATCTCTCTCAATCACAATGAATGATACTACATCAAAAGATCAAGATTTTGGCACTTGGGCTCAAGTATATATCAAAAATTATATCTCTTGGTGTCGACGATTCGGACTCGGAGTCTTTAGCCGAACTTATGCAAAATTTGTAATGGTGAGACCTTTCAAGATGACCCTCCGGGAAGGTATGTAGAACAATGGTGAACAGGAGCACAGAGAGATTTATACAGGTTCGGGCCCTCGATGGTGAGAGTAATAGCCCTACGTCTTGTTAGGATTTCACTATAGGTGATAAAAGGTTACAGAAATAGCAGAAAAACTCCTTCACAGGCGAAGGATTTTTCCTATGTAAACGTATAGAATAAAGCCAGGGAGGCTTGTAGAAACTATCTAATTTGGGCCGTAGACTTGGCTGTTTTTCGTAGTTGAGATGTGTTATGTCTCACTTGTATCAGGAGTCTTGTTCTTCCAAATGGATTGGATGTCCTCTTCGATGTATTTTGCCACCCTTTTATACTGAACGAAAGGATGCCATGTCGTAACTACATCAAACAGTTGTTTGGACGGTTGGATGCGGTTTATTGAACCGCTCTTAACTTCCAAATAGATTAAGCACGTGTTATTCATGAAATAACTGCTTGTATTAACCTCCTGGCGGTTAGTCTTCTACGTGGAGGAATCTTCGGGATACTTGGAATATTCCCACTATAGGGATAACCGGTCAGATAAATTCCAAGTACCTTGGTCGAGAATGTTTTGACCGCGGGTTGTTGGTTGACCGCGCGACATCCCGGATATCCAGTTTGCGTATAGCATACGAACTTCTGACCGCGCAAAGCTGTCGGCCTGATCGCACGAAGCCCGTGACCTGATCGCGTAAAGCTTGCGACTTCATGGCGATGCCCCTCAGAATAGCTTGAGTTCGCATTGCCAGATACATGTCTGGTTCGAACCTGTCTTGAACCAAAAGTTTATTAGAAGTGACCCGGGTGTCAATCCTCGTCACTTGGTTCTTTAGAAAAATTGCTCAAAACAATGCTTATAAACACTGATCAAAATCTGCTCGAAAAGTGTTAATAAAACTGATCAAAAATGTGAAAATAAGCTTCTCAAAATCTGTTCAAACACTACTCAAAGATCTGCTCAAAAGTGTTTGCAAAACTGATAAAAAAAACAATAGAGAAATCTACTCAAAAACTGTTTAAAAACTACTCAAAAATGTGAACACAAACTACTCAAAATCTGATAAAAAACTGTTAAAAAAGTGTTTTAAAATAGCTCAAAAATAGTAGAGAAAATCTGCACAAAAGTGTTTTAAAAAACTGCTCAAAAGTGTTTTAAAACAGCTCAAAAATAGTAGAGAAAATCTGATCAAAAGTGTCTTAAAAAACTGCTCAAAAGTGTTTTAAAACTTCTCAAAAACAGTAGAGAAAAACTACTCAAAACTTCTAAAAACTACTCAAAATGTATAGAAAAGATGCTCAAAGGTGTGTACAGAGACTGCTAAAAAATGTGTATGAGATTGTAGCTTGAGATGTGTGAAAATACTGCTCAAAACACCTGTATTTATAGCTCAACATCTTAGCTAGCCGTTGTGGTCGAAAAGGAAACAAAACAGGCCAGCTAACAGCCAGCTACGACCTCTAACGGCTAGTAAATAGACGTTGGAACCTCTGGTCGAAGGAACAGTATTTACTTGTCGAATGAATAGTAACTGGTCATAATAACAGTACTCAAGTGACCTCTGGTCGTGTAAACAGTATCTGGTCAAATGAATAGTACTAAAAACAGTTTCATCCCCTCTTTGAAATCTATATATTTCTCAGATTTTGACCAAGAATATGAATGAATGCGAATGCAACAAATGACCTAAGAGTTTCTCAGTTTTTGTCGGAACTAAAAGAGATTTTGCAACCCCTCTTATTAGTACGGTTAAACTAAAAAAGAATTTTTTATAAAACCCAGTCAAACTCCAAACTTCGAGACCGGTACAATAAAAAAGCACTTACCTTAGGTCTTTGCAACTTTCTTCTTGGCCACATTGCACTTGCGGCTTTGGCTTTCGTCCTCGGACTGCGACCTCGGGCGACATTGCAACCTTGTGCTTGATCTTGCACTTGCGACTTGCAGACCTTCCCGGATCAATTGAAAACTTTACGAAAATAACACTGCATACAAATTGATCAAAGACACGATTTGTCCAAGACACTTAATGTCATCAATAATCAAAATCAACCCAAAAAGGGCCTAGATGCGACAGGGAGAAGAGACATCATCGGGAGCAAAAACCGCATCTAAACACGGAGGAGCGCCATCATCCTGGAAGTACACTGCCGGGGGATCCTCCCAGAGCGCTTGCTCTGGGGAAGGGGTTGGGCCGTAATCCTCGGAAGCGGGCTCGTCCTCCAAAATCTCCACGTGGTCATACACACCCGATGCCCTTAAGGAATCGAGCTGTGCGACCAACGTGGCCATGTCCATCGGGCTTTCGACTTGCCCCGACTCTGGGGGCTGAGGCATCCCCGCCGAAGTGACCCGTACCGGAGAAGGCCCTCCAGTGCCTAAGGCGTTCCCACTAGGGTTGCCTGCGCTGGGGAAAGCCCCGCTCCCTCCGGCACCTGAGCCATCCACGCCGGAGTTACTCGCGTCGAGGAAGGCCTCGCTCCCTCCAATGCCCTAGGGGTTCCCACCAGAGTTTCTTGCGCCGGGGGAGGCCTCGCTCCCTCTGGTGCCCGGGGCGTCTCTGCAGTCCCCCACACCGAGAGAGACCTCGCCTTCTCCGGAGCACGGGGAGTCTCCACCGGCCTCCACGACGGCATTGGGGATTTCACACAGGCGTGTCATTTTAATTCTTGGCGCGCTTCGCCTCCGGGAGGGCCCCCGCCTCCCTCCGCTTGTGGGAACCCGGGGTCAGAGGGGAACCCAAGCCGGGAGAGTCATCCTGAAGGTCTCGGCCACCAAGTTCCCATAGGCGGAGGGAGGTGGAGGCCCTCTCGAAGGTGGAGGCGGCGGCAGCAGAGGCGGAGGCGGAGGTGACTGGGGGCGGAGGCGCGGATGAGACTGGACACTAGAGGCAGCGGCGACTTTGATATACACTCACTGATATAATGATATTATATGTCTTATATGGATCCAGGTTTAACCCGTATATGCATCTGTATCCGATATATTTTAGTGAAACTCGACTCCGCATCAGCATCCAAAATTTTCAACAAAACTACATCCGCATCAGCATCCAAACCCGGGTTGGATCCGAGTTTTTATATCCGTAGCCGGCTTCGTCTAAAGCCGGAGCTGGGTTCAACCAGACCCAACCCGGCTCCGTTTCGACCCCTAGGAGTGTGTCATCCAGTCTATTCAGTGCTCTCCTATTTTCTGGGCCTTGCATCTTCTCTGAGAACTGTAGCTGCTGCAAGAGGAGACCAATTGCCATCGCACGGCCTACTAGCAGCTGGCAATTCTCCCTATTTCGGCTGGATGATCATCATGACGAGTCCGCCGGCATCCACCTCGGCAACCTGCCCCAGCCCGGTACACAGCGCCATCTTGACAATTATATATGTCCCTTTGCTCCCCTGAATACACAATAATACAATTACTGAATGAATATCCTATTCAAGATGATCACCTTGTCAAATTTTTGCCATTCCTTATCTTTCTGAATTGCTTGGAAATGGAAGGAAGGTACAAATTTCATGAG
The DNA here is from genome assembly GCA_019359835.1 of Pharus latifolius. Lineage (NCBI taxonomy): Eukaryota > Viridiplantae > Streptophyta > Magnoliopsida > Poales > Poaceae > Pharus > Pharus latifolius. The sequence continues at coordinate 52,270,877 of CM033324.1, read as the reverse complement.
AAACCACAAGGTGGTTCCTTTTACAATGGTCTCCAAGACTCCAACTGCGTCAACGTTGCGATGTAGGAAGACAAAATTTTCCAAGAAACTTCCCAAAAAAATGACTAACTATACCCTACAAAGAAGTACATTCATTTCCAATCTTTGCGTGCATTCCCCCACATGTTCATGCATCAATCAAGTGACGCCTCGCTCGCGCACCCAAAACCCACCCAGGGCGTGCTAATCTCTGCTGCGTGCACGTGAGACGTCGTGCAGTGTCGCTGCCACAGTCACGTGCTGTGGTTGTGTTGTCACTTGTGCAAACGATGAATGGATGAGTTATGCTTTGTTGTCTGTACCTCTCAGTACAGTATTGTGTTGCATGGGATGGCTCTCAGCGCAATATTTGTTCCATGAGCACAATATATTGCCAATCACACTACTTGGTAACCGTTACGTTGTCTTGAACTCAGTATGCTGAGTTGTCAACAACTATACATGATTCTTGATTCATTTACCGTTATTATCATTGTTTGTACTATTGTTTAGAGACTTGAAGGGATGAGAAATTTATTCAGATTTTTGCATCTCTACGCCTTTTCCTGTTACTTGTTGATTGTGTGCAGGTTCACCCTGCTGAGTACTGAACACTGCTTTCAATAATAACACCTTATTATTTCACATGTTGCTTTAATTTGAATAAAAACTAGAACACCCATCATTACTAGCTAAAAATAAAGTTGGATCAAGTTTTAACATACTATTAGATAGAAGCTAACTAAATTCAAATTCATGCTTACATGGCCCCATTATGGCCATACAAAGACGTTCAACTTCAGCGAATTTAGCTACACCATTTGTCTAAACAGGAGTTCAACTAATGATGAAATTGCACATTCCATCTTTTGTAAATGGTTAGTCCAATTGGCATTCTAAGTGAACTTTTCATAGTTTTGAGGATGAACTTCAGATTATAACCAACAATTAGGTCTACTAGGAAAGTCAATTATCTGGTTCTCTTACATAAAACTTCAATATCCCAACATTGCCTTTTCTAGAGCGTCTACCTAGATCTTGCGTCATTAGCCTCATAAAAGGGAAAGCATACTTGAGATGTCTAAGAAGTAGGAAAGTAAACTAATCTGTACAGAACAAAGAAGAAATACTTAGACAATTCAATAAAGAACAAAAAGGGCAGTACCTTGTAAACATAACCAAATGAACCCCTTCCAACCATGTTTTTCCAATTGAAATTATCAGTTCAGTCCAGTATATGAGAGAAATTAAATAGTGACAATCTTGAACCTCTTTCAGCACAGAGAAGCCTTACTGGTTTGTCCATATTCACAACTTGTTCTCCTTTCAACTTTTCTTTTCCTTATTCATAGGTAATATACCATCTTTTCATAAATGATAGATTGTAATGCAAACTCGTGCTAGTTCTCTTCAACTTATCCCTAAGCCCAACCCACCACAGCTAGGTGTGACAGGGGACGGGAGACATGACTACAACAGAGATGGCTACGAAATGGAGAGATAGGGGATGTGAAGGTGAGACGGGGGACATAGGACATGCCTACAAAATGGAGGGAATAGAGGATGCCGAGGGATAGACTTCGAAATTAGGAAATATGGGGCATAGAGGTTGGACGTGGGATTAGGGACAAGGCTAAATCGATTGTAGCCCTAGGTCATATCTAATCTAATTATTGTCTAAAATTCCTAAATTCTCATTTTACAGATAAATGACATTATTGTACAACTCATTAGTTTACAATAATTAAATTTTCATACATATCAAAATTTTTTGTAAAAGGAATAAAAATTGTACAAAATATCTACATTTCAAAACCAGATATCTAAATGTCTACAGATCAATTCTAAATTTCCTATAACAATTTTAAAACAATTACAGATCATATCTACAATTACTATAAAATATCTAAATATGTACGTATTTTAGATCTACATTTCCTACAACAATTTTAAAATAACTACAAATCAGATCTACATTTAGTGAAACAGATCTAAATATCTAAATATTAGATGTACATTTTCTACAACATTTTTGAAATAACTATTGATCAGATCTAAATTTTCTAAAATAGTTCTAAATTTCTATAATATTAATCTAAATAGCAGTTAATTTAATCATATTTAAACTAATTATTGATAGAAAAAACTAACTGAAAAATTGTTGGGGGAAATCTCCATGCAATCAAATCCCGGTAAGCGGCAAGAAATGATGAAACTTGGAGATTTAAACCTGTTTTGAATTAAAACGAAAACAGGGTAATTAGGGTAATCTGGATCTGGAATTTTGGTGAGGCTAAAACTAGGGTTTAGGATGAGATTTTGAAATTCTTTCTGAAGGGAGATTTGCTCAGAATAGTAAATGGAATGTATCCACTGAATTGGATTAGGCTTTAGAGTTGATCTGTGGCTTTTGGCCTTTTTGGGGCTCTAGGAGATCTGAAAAGGACTAATTTGTGATACTTTTTGACTGATCTGCGAAAATGATCTGAACGAAGGAGTTTGACTGCCAACTTTTTAGGGTAACCTTCTGGCACAACTGGGATCTCATCTTGAAATAGAGAGAGACGAGGCAAGCCAAGATTTGAGAAAAATAGGGGCGTTACAACCTAACCTCCTTAAAAATAATCTCGTCCTCGAGATTCTGGTAGGTCTGAGAACAAGTATGGGAAGTTTCGGCGTAGTTCTTCTTCTCTTTCCCAAGTCGATTCTTCCTCGGAATGGTTATTCCATTGGACTCTGCAGAATCGGATGGTCCTTGATTTCAATCTATTTTCACTGATCTCAAGTATCTTAATAGGGTACTCCTGGTATGATAAATCTGATTGAACTTCTGCTTCCTTTGGAGATATGTGCTGTGTTGGCTTTTTCAGGCACTTTCTCAATTGTGATATGTCAAAGACGTCATGAACTCCTGCTAGTTCGGGTGGTAGTTCCAATCTGTATGCTATCTCTCCTTGTCTTTCTAGGACTTTTTATGGTCCGACATATCTTGGGCTCAATTTTCCCTTCATCTGGAATCGACGCACTCCTTTGTAAGGTGTTACCTTGAGATAGACGTAAGCACCTTTTTCGAATGATAGTTCTCTTTTTCTGTGGTCGGCGTAGCTTTTCTGTTGAGACTGAGCCGTTTTCATTCTTTCCTGAATGATCTTTACGTGGGCTGTGGCCTCTTCCACTACTAACTGTGGTCCCAACAATTGCTTTTGGCCTATCTCATTCCAAATACAGGGGTGTATGGCACTTCCTCCCATAGAGTGCCTCGTAAGGTGCCATCTGCAAGCTTGCTCGGTAACTATTGTTGTATGTGAATTCTGCATAAGGTAGGAATGATTCCCAAGAATCTCCATAGTCTAAAGCACACGCTATTAGCATATCTTCTAAGATTTGATTTACCCTTTCAGTTTGACCTCCAGTCTGAGGGTGGTACGCGGTACTGATTTTTTTTTGTTGAGAGATACTGTAGGGTTTGCCGATTCGGCCCTACAGGAATAAATGGTAGAGGTGGGGAGTTGAACTCAAGACCTCTAGCTTACCACCTAGTGACTTTACCACTACACTAGAGACCCGCGATACTGAATTTCAATTTTGTTCCCAAAGTTTCTTGTAATTCTTCCTAAAATTTTGATACAAATTGAGCTCCTCTATTCGAGACAATTGTCTTTGGCACTCCATGCAGGATAACAATTCTGGTAAGGTATAATTCTGCTAATTGCTTGGTTGAATATTGGGTTCTCACTGGTAGAAAATGTGCTACTTTTGTCAGTCTATCCACTATGACCCATATGGAGTCATGACCTTTTCGGGTCCATGGTAGTCCAACTATGAAGTTCATCCCAATTTCGTCCCACTTCCATTCGGGGTTGGTAGGGGTTGTAGCGGTCCTGCAGGCCTCTGATGCTCTGCTTTCACTCTCTGACATGTGTCGCAAGATGCTATGAACTCAGCAATCTCTTTCTTTATCCCATTCCACCAAAACTGGTTTTTCATGTCCCGGTACATCTTTGTACTGCCTGGGTGGATTGAGTAAGTAGTATGATGTGCTTCATGCAATATTGTACCCTTGATTTCTTTGTTGTCTGGAACACAAATTCGATCGTGAAGCCATAAAATTCCTTGTCCATCTTCTCTGAAATTGATTACATCTCTGTGTTCTATGTCCTCCTTTAACTTTTGAATGTTCGGGTCCATCTTTTGGGCTTCTCGGATTTGATCTTTCAGCTCGCATTCCATGCTCAAGGCAGCAACAGTTCCTTGTTCAACCAATTCCAATTGTAGCCTCTCAAAATCCTTGAGCAATTGGGGTGGTAACTCAAGATTCTTTGCTCGGCTACAGTAGGACTTTCTGCTCAAAGCGTCTGCTACCACATTTGCCTTGCCAGGGTGATAATCTACCTCGAGATCATAATCCTTGATGAGTTCCAACCATCTTCGTTGTCTCATGTTCAAATCTTGTCGTGTGAAGATGTACTTTAAACTTTTGTGGTCGGTGAAGATCTCACACTTGTTTCCTAGTAAGTAGTGTCGCCATATCTTCAGTGCATAAACGACAGTGGCTAACTCCAAGTCGTGGGTTGGGTAGTTTTCCTCGTGGGGTCGCAACTGTCTTGAGGCGTAAGCCACAACTCTCCTTTCCTGCATCAGGACACAGCCTAGTCCTTATTTTGATGCATTACAAAAGACTTCAAAACTTTTCTCATTATTGGGTAATATGAGGACAGGTGCGGTTGTCAAAACTTTCTTCAACTTTTCAAAGCCCTTCTCACATTCCTCAGTCCAGTCGAAAGCAACATTCTTCTTTAGCAATTGGGTGAGTGGCCTGGTAATTTTAGAGAATCCTTCGACAAATCGTCTATAATAGCTAGCTAACCCTAAGAAACTTCTTATTTCTGTTATTGTTTCTGGTTGCTTCCATTCCATGATAGCTTGAATCTTTGATGGGTCCATGAGTATTCCTTCTCCAGAAATAATGTGGCCTAGAAAAGAGATTTTCCTCAACCAAAAGGAGCATTTATCAAACTTGGCATACAACTGATGATCTGCTAACTTCCTTAGCACTATTCTGAGGTGCTGAACATGCTCTTCTTTGCTCTTGGAGAAAATGAGGATATCGTCCACAAACACAATGATGAACTTATCCAAAAATTCCATGAGAACTTTGTTCATTAGGTTCATGAACACTGCTGGTGCATTTGTCAAACCAAATGGCATCACTGTAAATTCATGCAATCCATATCTTGTTATGAATGCAGTCTTCGGGATGTCCTTTTCTTTGATCTTTAGCTGATGATAGCCTGACCTTAAGTCGATCCTTGAAAATACTTTCGCTCCTCTGAGTTGGTCGAAGAGATCGTCAATCCTAGGTAGAGGGTACTTGTTTTTGATCGTCATATCATTCAACTTCCGGTAGTTGATACAAAGTCGCAGACTGCCATCTTTCTTCTTGGTGAAGAGCACTGGGGCTCTCTAGGGTGAAGAACTTGTTCTGATGAATCCTTTTTCTTCCAATTCTTCCACTTGCTTTCTCAGCTCGTCATACGTGCAAGCTTCCTTGCGTATGGGGCTGATCCAGGTTTTAATTTGATGGTGAATTCTATATCCCGGTCTAGTGGCATTCCGGGTAGCTCTTTAGGAAAAACTTCGGGGTATTCATTTACTACTGGAGTCTTTTTGAGTTCAGCTTCTTCCATACTATTCAGTCTACTCATATGATCACTCACTGAGGGTTGATCTGCAAAGAATGTGACTTGTTTTCCTTCCGCATTGGTCAGGGTGATAGTCTTCTTCTCACAATCCATCTGGCCTTTGTGCTTCACTAGCCAATCCATTCCCAAAATGACATCTAATCCTTGAAGATTCAGAACTAGCAAATCTGCTAGGAATTCTAGGTTGCTGATACAAAAGGCAATATTTCTACAGATGGACTTGATTGGCATTCTAACTCCAAGGGATTGAATTAGGATAGGGAATTCTAATGCAAACACAGAAAGTTCATTACTCAAAGCAAAGGATCTAGAAACAAATGAATGAGTAGCACTTGAATCAAACAAAGTGACAGAAAGCTTAGAGTGAATCAGAATTCTATCGATCACCACGTTGGAGGCTTCTCCGGCTTCAGCTGTTGACACATAGTTGAGTTGACCACGGCTTGAATTTGGTTCTTCTCTTCCTCTATTGTTTTGGATTCTTCCTCCTCTTGACATTTGAATACCTCTGCCAATGTTCTGGGCTGGTGCGGGGGATCCTGCTGCTCGAGCTCTGGCAACGCTGGGTGATAGATGTTGGAGTGGGCATGTGTCTTTGCGATGTCCCTTTCTTCCACAGTGGAAACATTCCACGTTCTTTAGAGTGCAATCTTTGTAAAGGTGGTTTCCTCTACATCCGGTGCATTGTAGCGTTGTAGTTGATGTTGGCCTCGTGGGTCTCTGAGGTGGCCTGAAGGTTGATCTGAAATTTGACATTGGCCTTCCTCGACTCGCATTCCCTTGATAGTGACTGGGTAAAGCTTTCCTTTTTCGATCTTCTTCCACCATTCCTCGCTTCTCTTCCATTTTGAGTAATCTGTTCAGCAGGACTTGGAAATCTGTGAACTCATGTGATGATAGCTGATACTGTAAAGAGTTTTGTAGGCCTTCGCAAAATCTGTCTATCTTCCTCTCCTCGGTCGCTATGTCTTCCGGTGCATACCTTGATAACTGAATGAATTCATGCAGGTATTTCTTAACTTATTTACTACCTTGCTTGAGTTTTACAAACTCTCGGCGTTTTGCTTGCATCACTCCTCTTGGAACATGGTATCTGTGAAATTGTTCCTTAAATTCATTCCAAGTGATAGTGTCTGGACTAGGGCGTACAGCCTAATAGTTTTCCCACCATGATGCGGCAGGTCCAGCCAATTGGTGCGGTCCATACAACAGCTTCTCTTCATTGCTGCATCTGGCCGTGTTCATTTTCCTCTCCACGTTCCTCAACCAATCGTCTTCTACTATTGGGTCCTCAGTGCTTGAAAAAGTTGGAGGGCGTGTCTTCTGGAAGTCTGTCAGTCTAGCTCCGATTGTTGATCCTTCAGCTTGTCTGGATGGGGACTGTTGCATCAGCTGACCTAAGATCTGGTTCTGCACCGACATTGCCTGCTATCTATTTTGCTCTATCCAAATCAGTACATTACTGACATTTCGTCCTTGCAATATAGCAGATGATGATCCTGGTTGACCTTGGTTGGTACAGTTTCTGTTTCCAAATGTAGCCCTCATGTTACTGGTGTCCTCTTCGGGCTCTCCTCTCTGAGATCTTCCTCGAGTGCAAACCATTCTACTCTAACAGGCGGTCAAAGAAATGATTGTTGATTCAAAGGGAGATACAGATAGGGTACAAGCAGAAGGCTGATATCAATCCATGAGACAAGGATTGGAAAGTGCAAGATGTTTTTCATAAATTAACTTTTATAAAATACATAGTTTTGCCTCTACAGCTTACAGGAATATTTAACAACCAACACACATCATGACCAGCAACTACTACACAAAAGATCTAACGTCTGCTGTAGTTAGGCACAAAAGGTTAAACCAAGGAAAGTCTGGGATCACACATCGGCATTGGAAGAACCACAAGGCTCTACCTCTTCTGAGTCCTCCTTCTAATCTTCATTCGCATCCATCAGGTCCGACTCCACGTTCTGGGATCTCGTAGACTACCACTGAGGCACAAAAGCCATCTAAGGAGACATAACGCAAACATAACTAAAAGTTAAAATAATGTTTAAAGCTTTTTCAAATAATCAAAAAGGATAACTACATAATATATTTTGTTTGGACAAATTAGATTTTAGCCAAATACTCTAGAGATTTTCTGTTCTAGGAACGCTAATGTCTATAGAAGGGTCACGACCTACAGTCGAGCCTTTGCTCTGATACCATCTTCTGTGAGACCCTCATTTGAGGAATCCGTTGGCAACCGCCCAGGTGGATTGCACACAGATAGGTACATCACATGCTCACAACAACAGGATTTACTTGAAATAGTAAAGCAGATAGTTAAAACAAGTACAAGGTCACGAGGACCAATATTACAATATCATAATGCCAAGGGTGGCACTAATTAAAGTTGATACAAAAGTAGTGAGTTTTTCAAAATCAAGAATCGGTATCAAGGTATAGAACGCAGAAAACAACACAAAAAGCAACAACAAAGGTCTCCACTTCCTTTTTCAGCGGTTCGGCTCGGGCCTTCACCACATCGGACTCAACTTGGCGCATGACCCTCCTAGAAGCTCGAATCGTCTGGAAAGGTTCCTTCCTCTTCTTGGTGCTCAAGGCCAAAGGAATTGGGATCCACAGATCCTTTCTTCTGAATTTGTGTGTAAAGGCAAGGGTGAGCATGTTTTTACACAATGCTCAGCAAGTCTCGTTATAAGAATGCAGATATATAGATGAGGGGTTCTCAAGGAATGAGGCCTTTGTTTTATATGTAATAATAGAATAGGTTTTCACTCTAAAGTTATAAAGAAAAGCTTTTAGTTTCAAAAGCAATACTTTTGAAATCTTAAGTTATACTTTAGAAGTCATTATGTTTGATGGTCTCCCATGAGTCATCACTTTTATCAACCCACATTATGAAAACATTCAAAATATTACTTGTGCTGAACCACATGGATAAATCCACCGCGAACATACTCCAAGGCCTAGGAGTACATAGTATCTGATACTTCTTTTACATTTTGCAAAGGTGTACCTCTTTTTAAATCCACTTCTTCAATCGACTTTCAAGTCGGGCCAGCTCCATGCGACTTTTACGCATGTGACAAGGCCGAGCTCACACAACGCTTTTGCAGTCTAGTAACAGTATCCCCGCCCGGTAAATAGACAGTTAAGTCTCAACTACCGTTGTGGGTCCTCCCCACTGCCATACTTCCTAGCCTTGGCCTGTGTCCTCGCAAGACATATGACCTATGGATGCAGTCACGCACGACTCAAATCCAGGTGTAGGGCGACTTCCTTCTATCAACCTTTTCCTCTCATTATTTTTCTGAACTCACATCACTCATAACCGAACTGCGGCCCACCAGTTTCCACGCGAGAAACCGGACCGACAGACCATGCAGGGAACTATTAATACCAAAAAGCTACTAAGTTGTGCCTGTCCCATACCAGGCAAGTGGTTGGTACGATTTTCATGCCGCATAGAGGCACAACACAAGGTTCTTGTCCTTATGAATTAATAGTGAGGAGACATTCACATATCCAATGCGCACACAGCAGCTGACCAATCAAACCATCCACACTATCAATTCTAATTCACATTTTCTTTCACAAAAAGGGGTTTTCAAACATGTTTATCATATAATTGACCATTCAACACTCAACGCATGTATTTAAGTATAAGCAAAATCTCAGCACAATCTCCTAGGGTGACAAGGGTTGCACAGGATATACAAACAAAGAAGGCTTTCAAGAGATTAGGTTATATCTATTCAGTTTCTTCCAACATAGTATTTGAAAGTAAAGCATGCATATACTTAAAACAGGAATTAACCTAGTTTGTTGTAAAATATTGGGTGAGACATGGTCAAGGGGGTGAGACTTTCATTGCAAAGTTGGGTCTACAAAGTCTGCTAGGTCTTCAAAAGTTCCTTCCAAACCTTCCACTCCTGGTTCTGAATTGCACGAGAGAGCACACGACACATACAAAGCACACGCATTCAGAAATTACTCAAAGTAGGTAAAATATACATAAAATATAGACATGTATGCAAGAGAGATGATTTAGTAGAAGGTAGAACAGCGGGGGAGAAGATATTAAGGTCTGGGACAAAGGTGAGGCTTAGATGCGATGAATGTCCAAGGGTCGACATTTGGATCAAGGTTGGACATGGCTTTAGGTAGGTTTCCTCGAAATATTGTAGTAGAAGAAAGTGTAGAACAAGGCTCCAAATGTTTAGTGGACAAAGTGGCATTTCAATTGCTCAACCAGAAGTGGTTAAACAGGGCCAATGCCAATGGCTGACATGCACTGACACTGAGCTGACAATGCCAAAAACTAGGGCAAAGCAGTGGATTATATTCTGGGCTTCAATTGTTTTGCAAACTATGTCTGGGAGGTAGGCGTGGGTGCCAGGAATACGATGGTGGTGGTTTTAGAGGTTGAGATGGCCGGACGGCGATGAACGGCGTCAAAGAACTGCGGTGGTGACATGGCACAGACATGGATCTGGACAGAGACTTGGCAAGGGCATAACTTCTAATCTGGGTAGATCTGGGTGCCGGGCTAGTAGAAAGAAATGCTCAGAAGGTTGAGGCCAAGCTAAGGGACAAGGTGGCGTCGACTGAAGTGGCCGGAGACGAAATCCGGTGGCCGGCGCTGGAGAAGATGACTCTGATATTGGGGGTTTTTGACATAGGGTATTTGAACTTGATTCCTTGCTAGGAGAGTGAAAGGGGGAAGTGAGGAAGCTAATGGCTTAGTCAATTTCGCCGGGGGATAACTGATATGGCCTGGCGACGAGAGCCAGATCATCGACGGCTAGCCAGAATGGAAAAGCTTATCAATTATGAATCTGAATGCAAAGGCTTGCTAGATTGGGTCTACTGATCAAGAAACTCCACTAAAGGGGAAGCTAATTTGGGTTGAATCGATCAGCATTGCAGGAACAAGGAGAATGGGGAATCTGGCAATCACTGGCGATGGGGATCGATCTGGTGCAATTGGTTGCTATGACATGGGAAGGTGGATGTAGGGAACTCACTGGTGAACTTGGATTGAATATTGGGTGAGTGGATTGCTCTGGCGACGGTGGCCTCAAAACCAGCTCGTCGGGGAAGAAGAAGAAACAGCGAGAAACTGGAAATTTGGCATAGTCCTGGAGTTGTGGTTTCTTCACAGCACTGGAGGGTTTAAATAGGCTATGAGGTGGAGCCAGCGAGGGGGAACAGCAGGGAAAATCATGCTGGGGATGAGATCGGCCGGGCGCACACGCCACAGCGGCGAACGGCGACGTGATGGCACGCAGGCGGTGTAGCAGCTTTGCCAGCATTGTCGGGAGCACATTGGAACTGGGTTTGGGACGGCGCAGATGCGGAGGGAGCAAGAAATGCCACGGGTGCGCACGTGAAAATAACTGCTGGAGCGCTGGTGGTTGATCGCTAGTCGAAGCACTGGCACGGCGAAGCTCTGGTCGAGGACGCGTGCGCACGGGGTGGCACGATCGAGCACGGGCACTCGTGACCAGAGAAACTGTCCGGCGGCGAAGAAACGCGGCGAAGCGGCACGGCGTAGCACTGGTCGAAAGGCACACGGGCTCTGGTCGAAGGCAACGACCAGGGGCTGATCGAACAGGGACTGAAAAAAGATGAAAAGGATTGGTTTGCAATTTCAAAACTTAATTTCAGGGGCTGATCTGTAAATCTGGCATTTGGCTCAGGTAAAAAGGAATCTGATTTCAACAATTTGATCTAGTAAACTCAAGAAATTGTTTAGCAGCAAGAAATGATGAAACTTGGAGATTTAAACCTGTTTTGAATTAAAACGAAAACAGGGTAATTAGGGTAATCTGGATCTGGAATTTTGGTGAGGCTGAAACTAGGGTTTAGGATGAGATTTTGAAATTCTTTCTGAAAGGAGATTTGCTCAGAATAGTAAATGGAAGGTAGCCACTGAATTGGATTAGGCTTTAGAGTTGATCTGTGGCTTTTGGCCTTTTTGGGGCTCTAGGAGATCTGGAAAGGACTAATTTGTGATACTTTTGGACTGACCTGCGAAATGATCTGAATGAAGGAGTTTGATTGCCAACTTTTTAGGGTAACCATCTGGCACAACTGGGATCTCATCCTGAAATAGAGAGAGACGAGGCAAGCCAGGATTTGAGAAAAATAGGGGCGTTACAGACAATGGCCCCGGTGACCCTTGTCCCGGGTGCCGCCATTTGCCCGGGGACCAGGGCCCCGGAGATGCTGTCCTAGGCGCCGTTGTTTGCCTGGGGACCAGGGCCCCTGAGCCTCTGTCTCGAGCGCTGCCTTTTGCCCGAGGAGAATGGCCCCGGTGACCCTCGTCCCGAGCACCGCCCTTTGCCCGGGGATCAGTGCCCCAGAGCCTCTGTCTTGGGAGCCACCTTTTGCCCGGGGACAATGGCCCCGGTGAACCCCATCCCGGGAGCTGCCATTTGCCCGGGGATCAGGGCCCCGGCGCCTCTGTCCTGGGCGCCGCCATTTGGCCGGGGACCAGGGCCCCGGAGCCTCTGTCCCGGGCGCCGCCCTTTGCCTGGGACAAGGGCCCCGGTGACCCCTGTCTCGGGCGCCGCCCTTTGCCCAGGGACAAGGGCCCCGGTGACCCCCGTCCCGGGCGCCGCCCTTTGCCCAGGTACAAGGGCCCCAGAGCCTCTGTCCCGTGCGCCGGCCTTTGCCCACGGACATGGCCCCAGTGACCCCTGTCCTGGGCGCCGCCGTTTGCCCAGGGACCAGGGCCCAGAGCCTTTGTCTCGGGCGCCGGCTTTTGGCTGGGGACAATGGCCGCGGTGACCCCCATCCCAGGCGCCACCATTTGTCCGGGGACTAGGCCCCGGAACCTCTGTCCCGGGCACCGCCTTTTGCCCGGGGACAATGGCCCCGGTGAACCCCTTCCCGGGTGTCGCTCTTTGCCTGGGACCAGGGCCATGGAGCCTCTGTCCCGGGCGCCGTGAGAATCGGTGAAGACACTTGTCATGCATCCAGCCTCCTCGGCCGGGAGAAGGACGTTAGTGCCCTCTGATCCAACGACTGCAGCCGGGGTAGTTTATTCTTTTTTGCATCTTTTGGGCCTATATAAGCCCTTGTATCCCTCTGTTGTAAGAGAGGACAATTCATTTGTATCAATACACGAAAAGGAATAAGCGTGCTTAGGAGCAGTCTCCCCACGAGAGAACTCCCCTAGGCAACTCCTGTTGCGAGCACGTCAACAGGGCTAGGGTCTCCATTGAGACCTGAACTTGTATAAATCTTCGTGTCACTTGCTGTGTTTGTGCGACGGGGGAGGACCGGCCACTCGATCACCCCGCTTCATCTTTGCTTAGCTAGGAACCTCCACAAAACCTGCCGCAGTATTCACAATACCACGACAGTTGGCGCTGACCGTGGTGACTTCGTGACAAATCGCCATGGCTCCCCCAAGAACGAGGGCTCACACCCTACCCGGTGACGCCGGTCCCAGGGACCCGGCACCACCCCCTCGAGACATGACCGCCCCGGCACTTCCGGCCGGACATGACAAAACCTAGGTACCTCTAGCTCTTCCGATTGGTTCCAATGGACAAACCTCCAGGTCTAGCTCGGTGACCGTGGGTGCCCTGGTGGGGACTAGCCTTGCTCCAGCGGCCCCCCCCGGCTTCCCGGGACACCCTGCTCGAAGCTCTTGTCGAGGGCCAACTCTGCGCCCAGCGCTCCATGGATAAGCTACTCCGCGTTTTGGCGCGGCCGCCGGCCCCCATCTATCCGCCGCAGTTCCCGTTCAGGGGGGAAATGCCCCCATTTATGGGACACCCGGTGGCCCCTCAGATCCTCGGAAGCTTGGCCACTCCCGGGACCTATGATTCCTCGGGGGTTATGTTCCCCCGGCGGGCCCATCGTCCGGAGTCTTCTCGGTGCCGAGAACCTTCCTGATGCTAGGGGCTTACCTCATTCATAGAGCCTTCCCCATATCGGGGATTCACCCCACACCGGGGATCTTCCTGAGGCAGGGAGCCGATTTCGCCCAGCTGGTCACGTCTGCCTCACCGGAGGTGGTCCGCCGGGCGGCTCCCATGCCACCGCGAGACCTCCCACATGAGGGCCCCCCCTCTCCGGTTCCGGACGACGCTCCTGGGGACTGCCCGGTGGCGGATTCCGCATGCGTCCTGGTAGCACCCTCCGAGCCAGTGACCACCGCGCATGAGAGCTCCCTCCTCCCCTTGGGTCGCCCCCGAAGGCTCCCCCTGTGGACCAGGTCCGCTTTACCCAACAAGAGGTCGAGCAAATGCATACCACGAAGTCTGGAGAGGCTCCACGCTACCGGCAGGAATCCCCCTAGCTCACAGACGCGGTGAACCACATTTCCATCCCAGTTGAGGGAAGAGGCCCGCTGAGGAAGCAACCGCGGCTTCCGGGGGGTGTCCAGACATCCAGGAGGTTAGTTCGACTAACCTGAAGGAGAAAAGACTCTACCGCCGAGTTGGCGGACCTCTTGGACCCCTCCCTGATTCCGACAATGAACGCGCGTCCCCCGTCAAAAGGGACAGCGACCGGGAGGTGGAGGTGGCCAACCAACTGCTGTGCCGCCGACTCCGGTGCATTCGATGGCTGTGACCTTATTGCCCGCTGCACTTCAAACACTACAATGGTGAGGCCGATCCCTACGAGTTTGTGCAGGTGTATTCCACGGCCATCTTAGCGGCTGGGGGGATGAGATAGTCTAGTGCAACGTCTTCCCCCTCTACTTTACCGGGATCGCCCGCTCGTGGTTCTACAACCTAAAGGCCGGCTCCATCAAGTCTTTCGCGCAGCTCAAGCGCGAATTCTGTGTGAACTTCCAGGGGAACTACGTGCGTCCCGTGGACTCATTGCAGCTCTACACCATCCGACAGAGGACGGGGGAGACCATCCGCAGCTTCTTCAAGCACTTTGCTCAGGTCAAGAGCAACGTGGCTCACATCCCTGACTCCATAGTTATTGAGGCGTGCAAGAGCGGGATCCTCCCCGGGGAGATCCATCGGAGACTCTCCCAGAGCTGCCCTTCCTTTGCCGACGAGCTCTTCACTGTGCTCGAGAAATACGCTCGAGCGGAGGAGGATGACCTCTGGAAGAAAAACCAGGGGGCTCCCACCCCCGTTGATCGAGAGGCTAGGGACCCCCTCAAGCGCCCCAAGAGGGGCAACCGCAGCGGGCCGCGACCTCGGGACACTTTTCACCTCGAGGGCGGAGGCAGCTCGCTCGATGCTCCCAAGGGCAACCGTCCCTTCCCCAAGCCAAAAGGCTGTGGGGGGGACAGCCGTCCCGCGGCCGTGAAGGCCCCACGGAGGGAGGCAAGGAGGGCCTGTGGTGTACTTTCCACAAGTCCAATACCCACGCTACCTGGGAATGCCACCAACTTCTCCAACACTTCGCCGCATTCCTCGACCAGTGTGGGCAGGGGGGAGGGAGTCCTGCCTCCTTGCCCCCCAGCCGTCCTTGCCGGCCCTTCCTGCCCCCTCAGGGGAGCAGCAAGGACAAACGAGGGAAGGGGGCTCAACAGAAGAGTTGCCCTTTCAAACCTCCCAAAGGCGCATCAACGTCATTACGGGGGGATCCGCCTCGGGGCGGAACTTCAAGTGCTAGCGCAAGGAGTACGCGCTGGAGGTAAAGGTTGTGGGGGTGCTACATATGTCCAGGCCACCAAAATGGTCAGACGTCCCCCTCACCTTCACAGCGGAAGACGCGTGTGGGGTTCGCTTCCCCCATGACAACGTGCTCATCGTCTTCGCCACCGTCTACAACTACCACCTGGCGCGTATCCTCATCGATGGCTGAAGCTCCACCGACGTCCTGTACTTGAAGGCATTTAGGGAGATGCAGGTCGACGAGAAGCTACTGCAGCCCGCAGTAGGGAGATGCAGGTCGTCTCCCCATGACCTTCGATACCCCAGACAACTACCGGATGGAGATGGTCCGGTTCGACGTGGTGGACCTCCCCTCTTCATACAACGCAATCATGGGGAGGACCACAATCAACTGCTTGGGGGCGGCGATCCACCAGAGTTATCTCTGTGTGAAAATACCTGGGCCTCGCAGCGTGATCACCGCCCGAGGCCACCAGGATGTGAACCGCGCCTTGTACGAGCGCGCCGCCGTGATGATCGGGAGCGTCAACATGATCAAGACGCTGGGGGGAGAGACCTCTTCCCCTGTGCCGGAAGCCACAGCCATCCCCTCCGGGAGGTCTCCCCCCAAGACGCGTCTGGAAGGGACCTCCAAAAGATCCTGCTGTCCCCGGATGATGCGGACAGGACCGTCAAGATCAGGGCGGACCTCTCCGAAGACCACGCGGAGCAACTTGCGGCTTTCCTGTGCAAGAACTCCGACGTCTTTGTGTGGAAGCCCGCAGACATACAGGGCTTCACCCGGGAGGTCATCCAGCATAAGCTCGTTGTAACCCCCGGTCACCCCCGGTCAAATAGAAGCTGAGAAAGCTTTCCCTTGAACACCAAGAGGCTATCAAGGTCGAGATTGCCAAGCTCCGGGAGGCAGAGTTCATTCGGGAGGTCTTGCATCCCGAGTGGTTGGCAAAACCTGTCCTAATGAAGAAGTCGAACGGCAAGTGGCGGATGTGCGTGGACTTCACTGATCTCAACCGCGCTTGCCCAAAAGACAACTTCCCACTCCCGCGGATCGACCAACTTGTCGACTCAACCGCAGGGTGCGAGCTGATGAGCTTCTTGGATGTGTACTCGGGCTATCACCAAGTCCGAATGGCAGAAGGGGACGAGGAAAAGACGAGTTTCATAACTCCCCTCGGGACCTTCTGCTACATCCACATGCCTTCCGGGCTGAAGAACGCGGGGGCAACCTTCCAGCGTCTTTTGTCATTGGTCTTTAAAGACCAAATCAGCCGCAACATCGAGGTCTACGTCGACGATGTGGTTGTCAAAAGCTCCCGTGCAGTGGCTCACGTCGACGACCTAGTGGAAACCTTCCGCAGCCTCCGCAAGTATGGGTTTGAAGCTCAACCTGAAAAAGTGCGCTTTCGGCATACGAGGGGGGAAGCTACTCGGCTTCCTTGTGTGCCAACGGGGCATATAGAGGCCAACCCCAAAAAATTCGGGCCTTCCTGGACATGCCTTCCCCACGTTCCATCAAAGAGGTGTAGCGACTCACCGGCCGCTTGGCCGCGCTAAGCCGCTTTGTCTCGCGGTCGGGGGAATGCGGCCTCCAGTTTTTCAAACTCCTCCAGGGCCTCGAGGGGTTCTGATGGACTCCCAAGGCCCAAGAGGCCTTGGATGAATTGAAGAGGTATCTCACGAGCCCTCCGATGCTCGTGAGCCCGTCCATGGGAGAGCACTTGCTCCTCTACCTTGTTGCGACCACAGTCACTGTGAGCGCGGTATTGGCAAAGGAGCAGGACGGGCAGCAGCGCCCCGTGTACTACGTGAGTGAAGCCCTTCAAGGGGCTAAGACTCGGTACATGGAGATGGAGAAGATCTGCTATGCCCTCCTCATGGCATCCAGGAAGCTCAGCCACTACTTCTTGGGACACCCGATCACGGTCCCGTCATCCCTCCCTTTGGGGGAGGTGCTGTGGAACAAGGAGGCAACTGGCCGGATCGGGAGGTGGGGAGCCGAGCTCGCTCCCTTCTCTCTCTCCCTCACAGGGTGTTCCACCGTCAAATCACAAGTCCTCGCTGACTTTGTGGCGGAATGGACCCCCACTCCCGGGATGGAGGGGGAGACTCTCCGTGAGCCGCCCCAGCGTAATGACCATTGGACGCTCTTGTTCGATGGCTCCTTGTGCCTTCCTGGGGCTGGCGTGGGAGTAGTCCTTCGAAGCCCCGAAGGCAGGGGCCCTAGAGTACGGAGTGAGGCTCGAGTTCCGCGCCACAATTAACATCGCCGAGTACGAGCCCCTTCTCCTGGGGCTGCGCCTCGCGCGCTCCCTAGGGATCCGTCACCTCCTCGTCAAAGGAGACTCCCAGCTCGTGGTCTACCAAATGGACAAGTCCTACTTGTGCCATGGCGCGAACCTGAGCCTGTACTTGGGGGAGGTGCGCAAGATGGAAAAACACTTCGAGGGCTTGGAGGCCCAGCACATCCCCCGAAGCAAAAACTACCAGGCCGACGCCCTAGCCCGGGCGGCCAATGCTCAGGAATCTCTTCCAGGAGATTCCTTCTTGGAGATCATCGCGAAGCCCTCAGTGACCCCCTCCCCCCCCCCCCAAACATGGTGATGAGGACATCACTCCTATGCATACGCCCGAGACTCCTCCAGTTGTGATGCAAAGACTCATCACAAGAGCACGAGCACGGCAATTGAATCAACAGGTGAGCTCGTTCCTAAGTGCCCGTGTATATACTTGTGAGGATAGTATGCTACCTAATGATATTATTGATTATATTGTACTTAGGAACTTTGGAGAGGATCATGAAGGCCTTGGGAACCAGCAAGGGCCAGGAGGGAGGCAAGGAGGGCGTCCAAGTCAAGTTGGAGTCCCAATTCATCTCGGAGTCGGAGTCCCAATTCATCTCGGAGTCGACTACCTCGGCCACCAGGAGCAGTGTTCACTAAAATCGTCGCCCAGGCCACAAACGGACTCCGATTTCAATGATCCACAAACCGATACACGGCGAAACTGTTCTTTGACAGATTAATCTAAGCAAAACCCAAACCAAACCCTAGCGGTGGCTACTGAATATAAGGGCTAAGGGACGTCCTAGAAACCCTAGACGTGTCCGTGATGGACTCCAACACGATACATGGGCCAAAGGCCCAAATTGGTGACGCAGCACCCTGGGACAGATTCTGTCTGCGAACTTGTAACGCGAATTCCCGTCGACTCAGCAGTCCAATTGACCTGAAACTGGTGCCATTGGAAAGGTTATCTCCTTAGCTTTCGATACATATGTGGATCATTGAAAGCGGAGTCCGTTTGTGGCCTGGGCGACGATTTTAGTGAACACTGCTCCTGGTGGCCGAGGTAGTCGACTCCGAGATGAATTGGGACTCCGACTCCGAGATGAATTGGGACTCCAACTTGACTTGGACGCCCTCCTTGCCTCCCTCCTGGCCCTTGCTGGTTCCCAAGGCCTTCATGATCCTCTCCAAAGTTCCTAAGTACAATATAATCAATAATATCATTAGGTAGCATACTATCCTCACAAGTATATACACGGGCACTTAGGAACGAGCTCACCTGTTGATTCAATTGCCGTGCTCGTGCTCTTGTGATGGGTCCTTGCATCACAACTGGAGGAGTCTCGGGCGTATGCATAGGAGTGATGTCCTCATCACATGGACCCTGAGTCCTGTGTCCCGGAGGTCTCTGAGATCGCCCGGGTGGCGTCCTAGATTGATCCCCTCATCTCCTTCATAAGGGGGGAAGGGGACCCTCCCAGTGAGACCGAGGCAAAGTGGCTTCGCGCCAAAGCACGGGCATACCTTCTACTATAAGGGAAGCTCAACAAGCGGGGGGCCTCCGCGCTGCTACGCTGCCTCCCACGGGCGGAAGGACTTCAACTCCTCGAGGACATCCACTCGGGGAGCTGTGGGTCTCACCTGGCTCCACACGCCGTCGTGGCAAAGGTCCTTCGCCAGGGCTTCTATTGGCCCACAGTGGTCAGTGACGTGTGAGACCTTATCTCCGCATGCGAGGCCTACCAGAAGATGGCCAAGTGTTCCAATGTGCCCTCCACAGCGCTACAAACCATCCCCATCACTTGGCCGTTCGCGCGCTGGAGGATGGACCTCCTAGGCCCTTCCCCCCAGCACCTGGAGGCTACAAGTATGCGCTGGCTACGGTCGATTATTTCTCCAAGTGGGTGGAGGCCGAACCCTTGGCCAATATCACCTCCTGAGCAGTACAGCAGTTTTTCTGGAAGAATATTGTGTGTCGTTTTGGGGTCCCCCGGGAAACCACTGTCGATAACAGAACCCAATTCCACTCAGCATATTTCCGGGAATTCTGTGAAGGCTTGGGGGCTACCCTCCACTTCACCTCTGTGGCTCCCCCCAAGAGCAACGGGGCTGTTGAGAGGGTCAACAGCGTGATCCTACAGGGGTTACGCTGAAGGATTGAGCAAGCCGCCTCCATGCGGGGTGCATGGACAGAGGAGCTCCCGAGCATCCTCTGTTCCATGCACACGCACCAAGCCGAGCGATGGGGCGCACGCCTTTCTCACTCGTGTATGGGGCTGAAGCAGTTCTCCCCTCGAAGATCGGTTTGCGGTCGCTGCGGGTCGATCTCCTGGATGGAGCTACGACTGCGGCGTACCAAGCCAACGAAGCCAATCAACAGCTGGAAGTCGATCTTGCCGAAGAAGAACGCGACCGAGCGCTCCTCCGCCATGTCATCTACGAGTGCGAAATGGCGAGCCATACAATCGGTGCGTCCATGAGAGAGCTTTCCGCCTTGGGGACCTTGTCCTCAAGCGCGTGACCGACCCCCAAGCCCAGGGCAAACTCTCCCCCAAGTGGGAAGGCCCCTATTGGGTCTCTGCAGTCCTGGGCTCGAGGGCTTACAAGCTCTCCAACCCCCAAGATCAAGAGCTGAAGCGTACATGGAATGTAGACTTGCTTCGCAAGTTCTATGTCTACCCTCTGGGCCTTGTCCCTCCCCCGTCACGACTTCACAGGGGGAGGCACTGTCCCCCGCTGCGGTTACGCGGGGAGACATTGTATTCGCTTTCCTTCCCCCGCCGTAGCTTCGCGGGGGGATGCGTTGTATTTCAAGTTCTATCAATCCAATTGGGTTTTCTCTCCAACTCGAGTTCATTGCAGGTTCTTACCTTACCGTCTCTTAGACGATGCCCTCCTGTTGAGGACGCCCTCTCCGTGAGGACGTAGGTGACGAGGATTGTTACCCGAGCTAGTTCAGAATAAATGCACATCTGGTTTAAGACAGATTCGAACCAGGTAAGTGTCCAATGATGTGATCTCAGATGGCCTGAGAAGCGCCGACACATGGTCGCAGGCTTTGCTCGATCAAGCCGCAGACAGTGCACGGTCAGGAGCCCGTAGGCGATGCGCGGACAGAAGGTCGCAGATAGTGCGTGGTCAGGTGATTGCAGACAATACGCGGTCAAAAGGTCATGGACTACTCTCGACCAGGAGACTCGGGTTGGTTAGGCTCTACAACAAACATATCCCGAGTACCCCGGAGATTCTTCCACTTATGAGGACAACTACCAGGAGGTTAATATGTGCGGTTATCCCTGAATTGCATGTGTTAAGCCTGCATGGAAGTTAAGTGCAGTTGCCAAAACTGCACACGAACAACAGTTCAAAGCCGTTGTGCGTTGGCGCCCTTTCGACCAGTATGAAAGGGTGAGCAAATACACCAAACGGGGAGATCCCAGATAATCTCACACACATCAGGATACATCGGGAACAGATCCCAACAATCGACAACAGCAAACTTTCATAGGCTACTTTAGTCACTTTTTATATAAACATACAGAAAAGATCTTCGCCTGTGATGATCTTTTCCACAACTTTGTAACCTTTTTTCCTACACATAGTGAAATCCCAACAGGACGTAGGGCTATTACTCCCGCCATCGACGGCCCGAACCTGTATAAATTCTTCTGTGTTCCAACAGACTTTGGCTCATCATCCCTTCCCGGAGGGACACCCTGAAAGGTCTCATAACTCACAAATTCTGCATAAGTTTGACTAAGGACTCCGAGTCCAAATCGTCGACAGTTGGTGCCCACCGTGGGGCCTTTCTCAAGGCATTCTTATTTCTATCCGGAGGTTCGGTGAGCCATGTCTGGAGCATATGATTCTGAGAACGACTATGATCTCGAGGATTATGCCCATATCCAGATGCCTTCACCTACTGATCCTGTTCCAATGGAGGAAACCAGAGGCGAAGATGTCCCAGAAGTCGATCTGACCACTCAGGTCATGTCCATCGACCAGGAGGCGACCAACGCAGAACCAGAGCCCACTGTGGTTCTTACTGCGTTAGAGGTGGCATCCAGTCCATCGCACGGCCCTGCTGAGGGTAAGGGCGATATAGACCAGGAATTTAGCTCGGGGAGGTTTGATCCTGATAACCTCCACCGTCTCATTGATTTTGAGTCTGACTCCGAACAAACGGAGATGTTTTCTCCATCGGCGACCTCGCTCCCTTGACAGTTCGCTGCCTTATCAGAAGAAACTCCCGATCAACGGGCTACTAGGGAAGAACAGGAACGCAAACAAAAGGAAGATCAGGATCGTGGGCAACAAGATAACAAACTTCGCAGAATAGCCCTAGAGGCTCTTCAAAATGCACAAGCTCATTATGACATTGCTCTGAGTTCTTCCCGTTGATCACGTGGTCGCAGACACGACCAGATACCATCTTTACCCCCGGAGCGTTTGCCAGCGGACTGATCCGGGAGGATCTTCAAGTCCTGATCGCATACGGATTCGTGACCATGTCCTGATCGCATACGGATTCACGACCCAGTCCTGATCGCATACGGATTTGCGACCAAGTCCTGATCGCATACGGCTTCGTGACCTTAACCATGTTCGGAAAGGTTTTGCGACCATGAAAAGGAATTTGTAATCTGATTCGAATATATAACTAAGCTTATCTATTTAGGATTAGTTAGTTAGTTATATGAGTCTAATACGTTTAGGTTACTAAGTTTGATATGTACTCATACGATTGGACTATAAATACCTTGTAATAGGTCTAGTTTAGATCATTGAAAAGTCATAGAACTTATTTGAGTTTTAAACACTTATAGTTCCTTCGACGTAGGCAAGTGTGCCTAACGTTCGATGTGTAAAGCCCTCTTTGAAATAAAGAGTTGTGCAATTAATTTGAGCTGTGTTTTCGATCAACCTTTGGGTTTCGGTATTTTCAAGTAAGATCCCGTTATTCCGCATATTAGAATCTGGGTGAGCCTAGTGCGAAAACCAAGGCTAGGTCTCAAACGGATCAAGTTGGTATCAGAGCAACTTTCCTATCCTGTGGATGGTGAAGACTCGCCAGGGTTACAAAACTTCCGGCGAAACTCCAGGCGCGTCTCCGATAATGTCTGACGATACCTCCGTTCAAGCTAACCTAGCCAAACAAGTGGCTAAGCTCTCCACTGACATGGAAACCGTGCTTGCTTGGATTAAGCAGTAGGCCATGATTGTACCTCCTGAAGTAGGGAAAGATATGGGTGAGAAGACTGGTGAAGACTTGCGCAGGGCAGACGAAGATGAAGACGAAGGCGACCACAAGACCGATGACCTCGCCAACACCTCCTTAGCTGTCGAATCTTTTAAGGTCGACGCTAAGATTGATATACCCATAGGGTGATCGATGCCGAGAAGCTGGATTCTTGGATCGATCAACTTGAGACCTACTTTGACCTGAAAGGGTTCAATAGTGCTTAAAAGGTCAAATTTGCACCTTTGAAGATGAAGGACCATGCCAAGATATGGTGGAAGGCCCTTGTCGCTAGTGGTGAAGCTGACGACCTTGCGTGGGGTCAATTCAAATGACTTCTGTGACAAGAATTCTATCCGATGGGTTACCTTGAGGAGAGATGGGAGTGTTGGCACAGATTGTACCAATGGCGCGACCAGACCGTCCAAGACTATACGACAGAGTTTCAGCGACAAGCAATGGTCATCGGCATCTCTCTGTCCAATCCTCAGGTATTTCGGAAGTACACATCTAGACTTCAGAAATCGATCAGTACTGAGCTAAGTCTGTTCAGATTTCAAGACATCTCGACCGCGAGCACGACTGCTTTGGCGATTGAGAAGAAGAATAAGACCCGCAACGACAAGAACTTGAGGTTCAATGCGATGTCATCCCCATTGATATTTGCCAAGTGATTTTTGGAAGTCCATTCTTGTACGATCGTGATGCCCATTACCACCGAAGAGCTCAAGAATACGACCTCATGAAGGATGGGACGAAATTCATCATCAGCAAAAATGAGCATGTCGACACCAAGAACTTGATGATAGCAAATCAGGCGAAACGGATTGTCAATGCATGCTCAAAGCGTGTGCTGAGCGTGATGCATCCAATTAGCCAAGAGGATTGTGCTGCATCGAGTATGGAAAGTGGTGGTTGTTTAGCAAGCTTGCCGGAAGAAAACAACACGCTATTCGCAGAGGTATATAGTCAATGACCACAAAGACTAGTCGAAAATGACATGCAACTTGTCTCTACGGCGCCACTTTTCAAACTTTGCAATCCTGGCTTTGGGATCGGTGATGGTATCAACCTCGACAAGGGGAAGGCTATCCGTGAGTGGCCAAGGCCACAATCCATGACAGAGGTGCCAAGCTCCATGTGCACCTATCTGCACATTCGATCAGACGATTGTAGCATTGCTCACCGTGTGTTCGTTCCAAGGCTCCCAGCGTTCCCTACATCTTCACAGTTCATCACCAACAGGAGTTGGCTCCTTCTCAACAAGGGAGTCATGATCTGGGAGGATCTCAGGTCGAGTTCGCAACGGATTTGTGACCACGAAAAGGTTTGTGACTTTGGAAAGGTTTGCGACCTTGGGAAGGATTCAAACTCTTTGAGCCTTCAATGCTGGATGATGAGCCAGATACTATAGTACCATTTGTTGAAGACTTGGTCTATCAACGAGACGAACCTCTACGCGAAGATGTGATTTTGGAGAAGAAGGTGACTACCACCCGCAGTGACACAAAGGAGACTTTTTCAATCGGTCGGAAAGGTCAACGAGTACGTACGGCAAAGTGTTATACCAAAGAACATGGACAAGCCCAATTTCCACATCTCCAGTTTGCTCGAGAGGTCGCAACAGGGGTTGGCTCCTTCTCAACAAGGGAGTCATGATCCGGGAGGATCTTCAAGTCCTGATCGCATACGGATTCGCGACCAAGTCCTGATCGCATACGGATTTGCGACCAAGTCCTGATCGCATACGGCTTTGCGACCTTAACCGTGTTCGGAAAGGTTTCGCGACCATGGATTGGTTCGCGACCATGAAAAGGAATTTGTTCTTTGTTCGGAATTGTAATCCGATTCGAATATATAACTAAGCTTATCTGTTTAGTATTAGTTAGTTAGTTATATGAGTCTAAAACATTTAGGTTACTAAGTCTGATACGTACTCATACGATTGGACTATAAATACCTTGTAGGTCTAGTTTAGATCATCGAAAAGTCATAGAACTTATTTGAGTTTTAAACAATTATAGTTCCTTCGATGTAGGCAAGTGTGCCTAACGACGTGTAAAGCCCTCTTTGAAATAAAGAGTTGTGCAATTAATTTGAGCTGTGTTTTCGATCAACGTTTGGGTTTCGGTATTTTCGAGTAAGATCCCATTATTCTGCATATTAGAATCTGGGCGAGCCTAGTGAGAAAACCAAGGCTAGATCTCAAACGGATCACAAACAAAGAAACGGTGACACCTGGCGCACCCAGGAGAAGTACGCATGGCAAGCTACGATCTATCGCAGAGCTCCTGCGTAATTTTCCTCCTACGGTCACAGAGGAGCAGAAACCAGCTTTCGCTAGAATCCTGGCAGAGAGGTCGGACGAGGTCGCATCTGAGGCGATCCCAACGGCCTCTTCCCGGTCAGCAACACGTTCCCATGACTGAGAGCACTCTAACTCTGGTTCTGGTAGACGGAATCGTCCACCACCAGTGCCGTCTCGGCATGACAAAGCCAGATGGGCGGAGAACTCTCGTGATAGGGAACAAATTCCTGTCTACTCTCGCCTGGGACCACGAGTGACCTCTCCTTCGCGCGAGGTCGCCAGAGATCAGGTCGAGAGTCGTAGGTCCATTCATGGTCCTTATATTGGTTGTAAAGCTTTCTCGCCCGGCCTTCGTGCGGTCAGTTGGCTAGACAAGTTTAAACCAGGGGCCATAGAGAGATTTGATGGAACTTAGAATCCGTCTGAGTTCCTTCAAATCTACATCATTGCTATTCAGGCAGTGAGCGGTGATGATCGGGTCATGGCCAACTATCTGCCTACAGTCCTTGAAGGACCGGCAAGAACCTGGTTGTTCAATCAGCCCGAGGGTTCAATCTATAACTTGGAAATGTTGTGCGATGCCATCCTCAACAATTTCCAAAATTGTTATCAGAAGCCGGGTAAAGAGGACGACCTCCATCGGCTGCGACAAACTTCGACCGAAACTCTTCGTCAATTTTTCAAGAGATTTGTCGGGGTGAGAAATACCATCCCGAACATATCTGATAACTCCGTTATCAGGGCATTTAAACACGTCGTTCGATATCGGAGGTTCACCGAAGATTTGCTCACCCATCCTCCTCGATCAGTAGCCGATCTCTTTGATATGGCTGATCGATATTCCGACGCGGCCGAGGCCGTTGAGTGGAATCGGATGGTGGATAAGGGTAACTTACTGCCTCAGCCAGGTCTCAAGGACGTGAAGAGGGAGAATTCGAACAAGAAGCCAGAATCCTCATTAGGTGGGAAGTCGAACAAACAAAAATGGAGTCGATCGGGACAATACCGAGAGGTCGCGGTCGCAGAGAAGCCTCCATCGACCAAAGGTAACAAACTTTCGTTTAAAAATATAACTGCTTTTGGTGGTCACAGTGCCGACCAGCCAGAGAAGTCGACTCACCCACAAGAAGGCAAGAAATGGTGTCCATTCCACAACTCCGCAGGCCACAACGTCAAGAATTGCAGGAGTTGGTTGAAGCAGTTGGATGGCTTCTACCAGGGATCGGACCTATGCCGACCTTGCCAATGAAGGAACAAACCTGTGGGATAAGGGATGCCAGCGGGGACGAAGAGATGTCTTACCAGGTACCTCGTAATCATGTCAATGTTATTTTGGGAGGTTCCTCCTCTTTTGTTTCTAAGGGGCAATTTAAAGCCTTTTATTGGGAGGTGAACCAAACGGAGACTCCCCTTGGTGAACCTCAGTACCCCCGTTGGTCGGATACACCTTTGACGTTTGATCGCTCTGATTATCCTGTGGGGCTTACTCGACCATTGAGGCTTCCTTTGGTCGTAACCCCAATAATCAGTAATGCGAGAGTCGAAAGGGTCCTGTTGACGGAGGTAGCTCCTTGGACATTTATTGGTCAAGGCACTCGACAAGATGCAAATTCCTCATTCAAAAATCAAGCCCATAATTCATCCATTTATGGGATAATTCCTGGTCCCTCTATGATGCCATTGGGACAGGTGGTCCTCCCGGTCACGCTGGGAGAACCAGATAACTTCCGAACAGAATTAGTTACTTTTGATGTAATTGATTGTGATTCGGCTTATAACGCAATCTTTGGCAGGCCAACTCTTGCTAAGTTGATGATGGCTACGCACTATGCTTACCAGTGCGGCAAGTTGCCTGGCCCCAAGGGTGTTATTTCGGTCCGAGGTAGTCGCAACGTGGCATTGACTGTGATCGGTTATCCCTGGAGATGGTGGACCAACTTCCCCTCCGAGAAGCCCAAATTGCCACGGTGTCCATTGATATGATCAAAGCTGCTCATCGACCAGATGAAACACTAAAACTGGTTCCATTGTACCCAGATGATCCGTCCAAGACAATTCGGGTTGGATCAGGCCTGGACGACAAATAGGAATTCGAGCTCATTACCTTCCTCCGAGCTAACGCAGATGTGTTTGCGTGGAAACCATCCGACATTCCCGGTGTCCCTAGGGAGGTAATCGAGCACAAGTTAGCAATTCGACCTGGACAGCAACCAATCAAGCAGAAGCTCAAGCGTTTTGCTGTCGATCGGCAGGAAGCCATCCAAGTGGAGTTAGTTAAACTCCAGAAGGCCAGGTTTATTCGCCAAGTCGATCATCCAGAATGGCTTGCAAATCCAGTCATGGTTCGCAAGTCAAATGGCAAGTGGCGCATGTGCGTCAACTACACCAGCCTAAATAGTGCATGTCCGAAGGATGACTTCCCCCTTCCCCTCATCGACCAACTGGTCGATTCTGCTGCGGGTTGCGAACTGATGAGTTTCCTGGACGCTTACTCGAGATATCATCAAATTAGCATGGCAGAAGAAGACGAAGAGAAACTGACTTTATCACACCATTCGGCACCTACTGCTACGTCAGAATGCCGTTTGGTCTCAAGAACACAGGTTCCACGCACCAGCGCTTGATGCAAAAGACCTTTCTTTCCCAGATGGGGCGTAATCTTGAAGCTTACGTAGACGACCTAGTTGTAAAAAGTTTAAAAAGTTCGTCTCATTTAGACGATCTTGCTGAAACCTTCTATAATTTGAATCGACATAGAACAAAATTAAACCCGGAGAAGTGCTCTTTCGGGGTTTCATCTGGAAAACTTCTTGGTTTTCTTGTTTGTTCCAGAGGAATCGAAGTCAATCCTAAAAAAATCAGGGCTATCGAACAAATGAGGTCTCCCTCGACCATCAAGGATGTTCAGCGCCTAGCAGGTCTCATGGCGGCATTGAGCTGGTTCATATCGTGACTAGGCAAAAGGGGACTACCTTTCTTTAAAGCACTGCGCAAACATCACAATTTTACGTGGTTCGATGAGGCCGAAAAGGTATTTCAGGAGGTAAAAGCATATCTATCCAGTCCGCCGATCTTGGTTTCCCCCGTCAAAGAGGAACCATTACTCCTGTACTTGGCGGCCACACCTCACGCGGTCAGCGCTGTCCTGATCGCAGAAAGGGAGGGTGTGCACAAACCCGTCTACTACGTAAGAGAAGTACTTCATGGTCCTAAGGAACGATACCCTGAGGTCCAGAAGATACTTTACGCACTACTGATGGCTTCCCGTAAGCTACGATATTACTTCCAAGCACATAAGATCACAGTGCCCTCATCTTTTCCTCTGGGGGACATTGTTCGGAATACGGAGAAATCTGGTCGGATCGCCAAATGGGCCATCGAACTCGGTGCCTTCGACATCCATTTCATGCCCCGCACCGCGGTCAAGTCTCAGATCCTGGCCAACTTCATCACCGAATGGACTAATCCTGAGCCACCCGTGCAGGCGTCCGAAGATTTGGGATGCCCTGATCACTGGACAATGTACTTTGACAGCTCTCGTAGTTTTCAACACTCAGGGGCTAGAGTGGTCTTGGTCACGTCTTAGGGCGAACAGGTGAAGTATGTCATCCAACTTCACTTTGTTGTGACCAACAACGCAACAGAGTATGAAGGTCTTATTGCAGGGCTTCGGGCAGCAAAATTCCTCAGAGTCCATCGATTAGTGGTGAGGGGAGACTCACAGCAAAATTCCTCAGAGTCCTTACCCAATGGTGGATAAGGAGTACAGCACCTCCGATGAGACAATAGCTTATTACTTGGTGGAAGTGAGGAGATTGGAAAAACACTTCAGTCATTTCGAAGTCCAATACATTCCGCGAAAGGACAATATTCTCGCAGACCAATTATCCAAAATTGGGTCCTCACACACATCCGCTCCAGCAGGAGTGTTCATCGAACACTTGGAACATCCTTCGATCATGACTGTGGTCGAGGATGATCTAGTAATAGTCTGCGTTACCAACCTCGGACAGGAACGAGATTGGACCCATCCATTGAGGGTCTATCTCGAACATGGGACCTTGCCCGAGGATGAAACCAAAAGCGATCGGTTAGTTCGAAAAGCGCGTCTATACAAGCTTATAGAAGGAGTTTTGTATAGAAAGGGTACTCAAGGAGTATTCATGCGCTGTGTGTCCCAAGAGGAAGGTAAATCCCTAGTTGGGTGAAATCTCCGCGGGACTAAGTCCAGGTAAGTTGCGTCACATTCGCCCGGGGACGTGGCCTCCGGTGCCTACCCCGGCGCCGCATTTTGGTTCCCGGGACTTGGTCTCCGGCGTCGGCCCCGGGCGCCGCCATTCGCCTGGGGACGTGGCCTTCGGTGCCTGCCCCGAGCGCCGCCATTTGCCCGGGGACGTGGCCTCCAGTGCCTGCCCCGGGCGCCGCCTTTTGGCCCCCGGGACCTGACCTCCGGCGCCAGTCCCGGGCGCCGCCTTTTGCCCGGGGACGTGGCCTCCGGTGCCTGCCCCGGGCGCCGCCTTTTGGCCCCCGGGACCTATCCTCCGGTGCCGGTCCCGAGCGCCGCCTTTTGACCCCCGGGACCTGGCCTCCGGCGCCGGTCCCGGGAGCCGCCTTTTGCCCGGGGACGTGGCCTCCGGTGCCTGCCCCAGACACCGCCTTTTGTCTCCCGGGACCTAGCCTCCGGTACCGGTCCCGGGAGCCGCCTTTTGGCCCCCGGGACCTGGCCTCCGATGCCGGTCCGGGGTGCCGCCTTTTGCCTGGGGACGGGGCCGCCGGTGCCTGTCCCGGGCGCCGCTTTTTGGCCCCCGGGACCTGGCCTCCGGCGCCGGTCCCGGGCGCCGCCTTTTGCCCGGGACGCGGCCTCCGGTGCCTGGCCCGAGCGCCGCCTTTTGTCTCCTGGGACCTGGCCTCCGGCGCCGGTCCCGGCAGCCGCCTTTGGCTCGGGGACCTGGCCTCCGGCGCATGTCCCGGGCCTCATCGCCCTTCTAAAGGTAATGTCTCGAGTTGTTGATCACGTGCAGGTCACACAAGGAGCGCCTCGGGAACCAGCAACCACCTGTCAAGCATCCAAGGCGCTTGGCCGGGAGAAGGACGATGCTACCCCTCAATCCGACGGTGGCTTCCGGGGTAGTTTAGACTATTTGCTTCTTTTTGGGGCCATAAATAGCCTTTGTACCCCTCTGTTGTAAGACAAGTGATTCATTTCTTAGAATAGCCAAAACTCACAGGTGTGCTCCGGAAGCCTCTCCCCCGGAGAGAGCCTCCCCAGGCGACTCCGGTCGGGAGCACGCCGACAGGACTAGGGCCCCCACCGGGACCCGAACCTGTATAAATTCTCGTGTCAATTCTTGTGTTTGTCCGGCGGGGGAGGACCGGTCACCCGGTCAGCCCGCGCCGCGTAATCTTCGCTAGGATCGTTCACAAAACCTGCCGGGGTATTCGCAATACCACGACAGTTGGCGCCGACCGTGGGGACTTCGTGACAAGATGCCATGGCTCCCCCAAAAACAAGGGCTCGCACCCTTCCCGGTGACGCCGGTCTCGGAGACCCGGCGCCGCCCGTCCGGGACACGGCTGTCCCGGCGCTTCCGCCCGGAGGAGGTAAGGCCCAAGTACCGTCTCCCGCCTTTCCTCTTAACTTAGGTGCTTCTACCTCCAGGTCGCTCCCGGTGACCGCGGGGACCTCGGCCGGGACCAGTCTCCCCCCGATGGCTCCCCCGGCTCCCCGGGACGCCATGCTTGAGGCTTTAGTGGAGGGCCAGCTCCGCGCCCAGTGCTCTATGGATGAGCTGCTCAGCGTGTTGGCGCGGCCTCCGGCCCCCACATTTGCGTCGCACCCATACCCGGGGACTATGCCCCCGTTTATGGGTTACCCGGCGGCCCCTCCGGCCTTCGGAGGTCTGGCCGCCCCGTATGATCCCGCAGGGGGGTTCCCTCCCCCTGCGGGATATACGTCTGGACCCTTCCCGGCACCCGGGCCCGTCCCGGTGCCGGGGGGCTACTTCATGCCAGGGCCCTTCGTGACACCAGGGGGTACCCCGTTTTGGGCCCATTCCCGGGGCAGGGGGCCCATTTCATGCCGGGGGTTTTCCCTACGCCGGGAGCCAGTCCCGCCCCTCGCGTCGCGTTTACCGCACCGGGGGCGGTCGACAGAGCAGCTCCCGTGCCTCAGCGGACTTCCCCCCGCATCGGCTCCCCGGTCCCGGACGTCGCCGCGGGGGCTCCCCCGTCGCCGGTCCCGGATGTTACAGGGGCTTCCCCCTTTCCGGTTCCGGTCATTGCCACGGGGGCTCCCTCCACTTCGGTTCCAAATGTCGCCGTGGGCGCCCCCTCCCCGGTTCCTGATAATACAGGGGCTTCCCCCTTTCCGGTCCCGGGGGTCTTCGCAGGGGGCTCCCCCCAGCCGGCCCCGGAAGCCTCCGGGCCGGTAGCTACAGTGCAGAAGCTCCCTCCCTCGGCGGAACAGGTCCGTTTCGCCCGGGGGGAGGTCGAGTGAATGCATTCACCTGAGCGCGGGGAAGAACTTCCCCCTGGCCGTGGGCGTGGGGAGCCTCGCTCTCGCACCGGTCGGGGGAAGAGACCCGCTGAAGAGCCAGCCTCTCCAGAGGAGAGCCCGGATGTCCGGGAACTCAGCCCCGGTCTAGAAGAGAAGCGTCGCCACCGCCACTCCGGCGGACCCCTTGGACCGCTCCCAGACTCTGATAACGAGGGTGTGTCCCCCGTCAAAGAGGACAGCGACCGGGGCTCTCCCCGGGAAGTGCAGGGGGCTAATCAGCCCCTGTGCCGAAGACTTCGTAGCATCCGGTGGCCGCGGCCCTACCGCCCCCCGCACATCGAGCACTATAATGGTGAGGCCGATCCTTACGAATTTGTGCAGGTATACTCCACAGCCATCTCGACAGCCGGGGGGGACGAGATGGTACAATGCAACGTCTTCCCCCTCTACCTCACCGGCATTGCCCGCTCCTGGTTCTACAACCTGAAGGCCGGCTCCATCAAGTCTTTCACGCAGCTCCAGCGGGAGTTCTGCGCGAATTTCCAGGGGAACTACGTGCGTCTCCTGGACTCCTCGCAGCTGTACACCGTCCGGCAGAGGACTGGGCAAACCATTAGAAGCTTCTTCAAGCGCTTTGCTCAAGTGAAGAGCAAAGTGGCCCACGACCCCGACTCTACGGTCATCGAAGCATGCAAAAGCGGGATAATCCCGGGGGGCTCCATCGAAGGCTCTCCCGGAGCTGCCCCTCCTCTGCCGACGAGCTCTTCAACATACTCGAAAAGGACGCTCGGGCAGAGGAAGACGACATCTGGAAGAAGACCCAGGGGGCTCCCGCCCCCGCCGACCGGGGGGCCAGGGATCCCCTCAAACGCCCCAGGCAGGGGGGGCGTAGTGAGCCACGGCCTCGGGATACCTTTGTCCTTGAGGGCGGAGGCGGCTCGCGCGACCCCCCGAGGGGCAACCGCCCCTTCCCCAAGCCGAAAGGCCATGGGGGAGGATAGTCTTCGTGCGGCCGGGATGGCCCCGCGGGGAGAAGCCGGGAAGGACCGTGGTGCAGCTTCCACGGGTCCAGTACCCACGCTACTCGAGATTGCCACCAGCTGCTGCAACACTTCGCGGCGTTCCTCGGTCAGCGCTGGCAGGGGGGACTCCGGCCTCCTTACCCCCACGGCCAGCTGTTCCGGCCCTTCCCGCTCCCGCGGGGGGTCAACAGACGCAGATGCAAAAGGGGGAGCCTTCAGAAGCTCTCCCCTTTCAAACTTCTCAGCACCGCATCAACGTCATCGTGGGAGGGTCCGCCTCCGGGCGGGACTCTAAGCGCCAACGTAAGGAGTACGCGCGCGAGGTCAAGGTTGTAGGGGTGCTACACGCGTTTTCACCACCCAAGTGGTCGGACGTCCCCCTCACCTTCACGGCGGAAGACGCGCGAGGGTGTGGGACCCTCATTCGAGGATTCCAATGGCAACCGCCCAGGTGGATTGCACACAGAAAGGTACATCACAAGCTCACAACAACAGGATTTACTTTAAACAATAAGTCAAGTAGCTAAAACAAGTACAAGGTCACGAGGACCACTATTACATTATCATGAAGCCAAGAATGGCATTAATTGAAGTTGATACAAAGTAGAGAGTTTTTCATAAATCAAGAATCAAAAACAATAACACGAAGGCAATAACGAAGGTCTTCATTTCCTTCTGCAGCGGTTCGGCTCGGGCCTTTACCACATCGAACTCAACTTGGCGCATGACCCTCCCAGAAGCTCAAATCGTCCAGACAGGTTCCTTCCTCTTCTCGGTGCTCAAGGCTAAAGGGATCGGGATCCTCGAATCTTTTCTTCTGAATTTGTTTGTAAAGGCAAGGGTGAGCATATTTTTCCACGATGCTCAGCAAGTCCCGTTATGAGAATGCAGATATATAGATGAGGGGTTTTCAAGGAAAGGGGTTTTGGTTTTATATATATAGTAATAGAGTAGATTTTCACTCTCATTTTGAAGAAAAGATCTTTGTTTTAAAAAGCGGGGCTTTTAAAATCCTAAGCTCGATTTTCAGAAATGTTGTGTGTGGCGGTCTTTCATGAGTCACCACTTTACTCGAATTTTGTGAAAAACCTTCCAAAAGCTACTTGTGCTGCATCGACGTGAATAGAATCCAAAGCGCGCAGACTCCATGACCTGGGAGCTCAGAGTATCCGATACTTTTTAAACTTTGCAAAGGTGTACCACCTTAATCCACCAATCACTCAGCTTTCAAGTCAGGCCAACTCCATGCAACTTTTACGCATGTGACAAGGCTGAAGTGACACAACAGTTTACAGTCCCAGTATTAACTATTTCCCTGCCCGGTAAATAGACAGTTAAGTCTCAAGTACCGTTGTGGGTCCTCCCCACTGCCTTACTTCCTAGCCTGGGTCTATGTTCTCGCAAGACACATAGCCTCTCTTGATTACAGTCGCGCACGACTTAATCTGGCTTAGGGCGTCTTCCTTCTTTCCACCTTTTCCTCTCATGATTTTTCTGAACTCACATCACTCATGGCCTTCTGCGGCCCACCAGTTCTCGCAAGAAACTGGACCGACAACCATTGCAGGGAAAAGCTAACACTAAAGAAAGTTACTAAGTTGCGCCCGTCCCATAAACAGGCAAGTGGTTGGTACGTTTTTCATGCCGCATAGAAGCACAACACAAGGTTCTAGTCCTTATGAATCTTCAGTGAGGAGTCTTTCACATTCCTAGTGCGCACACAGCACCATCCAATCAAACCATCCTCACTATCGATTCCAATCACATTTTCTTTCACAAAAAGGGTTTTGAACATGCTTTTCTCATATGTGACCATTCAACATTTATCATATAATCTTTAAGCATAGCATAGCCTAAGCATGATAATCTAGGGTAACATGGGTGCAGGGATATTCGATGTCAAAAGGGGCTTTACAATCATTTAGGTCATATCTAATCACTTTATTGAAACATAACTCTTATTTGAATCTAAGGCATGCATATACTTGAAAACAGTTAAAACATACTTCATTTCAAAATAGTAGGCGAGACATGATCAAGGGTTTGAGACTTGCCTTGCAATGTTGGGTCTAGTTACTTGGGTAATTCTTCGAAGATTTCTTCCGCTCCTTCAATGTCTGGTTCCACGGCGGATACAGATAATACACACATACACTATATAAGCATACAGAACATAGTCTTTATGGGAAATGATACGTAAAATATATCATGAATGCAGGGGAAATACTTGGACAAAGTCGCTTGGATGTTGATTGAAGAGTTGGGCTAAAAAGGAGTTGAATGTCGAAAGGCTCACATTCGGTCCACGGATTGACATAGCTATAAGTTGGTCTTAGGTATGTTTTCTGGAGAAGTGGCAATAGAGAAAGTTGTAGAGATCAACTCCAGGAATCTAATGGACAAGGTGGAATTTCAATTGCTCAAGTGTAACAGGTCTAAACCATCTAATGCCACTGCTGGACATGCACTGGCATAGTGCTGGACATGGCTAGGAAATAGGGCATGGCATAGCTTTTGACTCAGGGCTCCAATTGATGAACCACTTTGTCTGGAGGTTAGGCCTTGGCAACAGGAACAAAACTCTCAACAAGCTCAAGGGCAGAAAGTGGCCGGAGGGTGGCCAAATCAGGCGAGTAAACACGGGTGTCTGGACATGAACTGAGCTACTGGACAGTGATCTTGGCATTGAAATAACTTTTGATTCAGGTCGATTCAGGGATCGAGCTAGTAGACAATGTTGCTCAAGGTACTGAGATCTATCTAAGGGACAAAGTGTGCGGGGCTAGATTGGCCGGGGAGAAATTCCGGCGACCGGCGCTGGAGAAGACGACACTGGAGATTTGGGGCTTTTCTATTTAAAGACTTTGAGCTCGATTCTTTGCTCAGGGAGTAAGAGGGTGAAGTGAGGGGACTATTTGTGGGGCTAATTCGACCGGAGGATGGCCGGAGAAGCTCGGCAACGTGAGCCGATTTGCTGGTGGCGCGCAAACTACGGAAAGGCTACAATCTTAGCTCGATTTTGAAATCCAAGTTAGTAGGCTGGCTCAAAGGGTTGCACTGAACATCTTTTACCGCTGGCACAAGGATTAATTCGGATCGAATCGAGTAACATTGAAGAAACAGGGCATTTGAGCTTTTTCGACGATCGCCGGCGTTAGGGTTCGCCGAGGGCCAATTAAATGCTATGATACGGAGAGGGGAACGAGAGGAACTCACTGGTGGTCTTGGATTGAAGAAAGAAGCTACGGGCGAAGCTGGCATCGTGAGCTCCTGAGGTGGCTCGCCGGGGAAGAAGCTGTTCACGGCGGCGCTGAGGAATTGGCTGCTCCCTGGTGCTAGAAGGTGAAGCAATGAAGCTACGGGGTGGTGCGAAGTGATTCTGGGCAAGGGAGGGAGCTTATATAGGTGAAGGGCTGGGGCTCTCGGGAGTTGATGCAAATCGGGTGGGATTCGTGGCTGACACCGGAGAAAGCTTCGAGATGACGTCGGGACGCGGCAAGGACTGAGCCAGAGAAGAAGAATCACGCGAAATCGGGCTGGAGCAGGGCGACGAGATCACTGGCTTCGGCATGGCTGCAACGTGGCGTTGCTTTGCTGCTGCTGGAGCACGCGCGCGCGCGGGAGAATCACGGCACAGGCGCGGCTACGGTGGCTCCACGGTGGCGGCACGGTTGCGCGCAGGGGTGCTACTTGGCTGCGGTGGTGGCTGCGCGGGAGACTTCGTCGGCGGCGAGTTCCTGCGGCGAGGCGAGGTGGCGAGGCTCTGGTCGTACAAACCTGGTCGAGGTCAAAAATGGCACAAGGGCATGGTTGTAAAGCTTGGACTGAACTGCAAGGGATTTGGACCAATCTGTAAGGATTTTAACTCGGGTATTTGGGCCTATTTGCAAATATGGAGATCTAAAGGGCTGATCTGAGTTCTGGTTTTGCAGATGAGTGCTACTAATTCATTTGGACTCATCCGGCAGGAAAAAAATGGTGAAATCCGATAACATCTGGTGGTTTTGACGAAAATCGAAAACAGGGTAATTAGGGAAAACAGGGTAATTAGGGTTTGAAATTTTGGCGAGGCTGAAACTAGGGTTTCGGTTCAGTTTTTGGAATTCTTCCTGAAGAGAAAAATGTTCAGAATAGTGAATGGGAGATATTCACTGGATCAGATCAAAGTTTGGAGATGGTCTGAGACTTTTGGTCTTTTTGAGCTTCTGACAAATCTAAAAAGGACTAATCTGCAATGCTTTTGGACTAAAAAGCGAAAATGGTCTGAAAGGCGGAGTTTGGCTGCCAACTCTTTAAATTAAGGTGGTGGCACACCTGAGATCATAATTCTGAGATAAAGATCAAAATGGGGTTGAGACATCCAAGAATCCAATGAACATATACTGATTGACAAGCTAAAGAGATGGCAAAATTTGGGATGTTACAGAGGGGTTCGCTTCCCCCATGATGACGCGCTCATCGTCTCCGCGACCATCTACAACTGCCACCTGGCCCGCATCCTCATGGACGGTGGGAGCTCTGGCGACGTCCTATTCTTGAAGGCCTTCAAGGAGATGCAGGTGGATGAGAAGCTCTTACAGCCCGCAGCCGGGTCCCTGCAAGTTTTTGTCCCGGGGAAGGCGATCCACCCCGTGGGCAAGGTAGATCTTCCTATGACGTTCGGCACCTCGGAGAACTACTGGACCGAGCTGGTCCGCTTCGACGTAGTGGACCTCCCCTCCTCCTACAACGCGATAATGGGGAGGACCACAATCAACCGGCTGGGGGCTGCCACCCATCAAAACTACCTCTGCAGGAAGATCCCCGGGCCGCATGGCGTGATCAGCGTCCGGGAAGACCAAGACATGGCCCGTGCTCTGTCCGAGCGCGCTGCCGCCACAATCGGAAGCGTCAACCTCATAAAGACGCCTAGGGGGGAGGCCTCTCCCCCGGATCCAGACGTCGCTGCGCCACCGCCCGGGAGGCCCTTCTCAAGCCGCATCCGGAAGGGGGCCTCCGGAAGGTCCTGCTGTCCCCGGGCGACGAAGATAAAACCGTCCGGATCGGGGCGGAGCTCCCCGAGGAGCATGCAGCGCAACTAGCGGCTTTTCTGCGCGAAAACTCCGATGTTTTTGCGTGGAAGCCTTCAGACATGCGGGGCGTCGCCCGGGAGGTCATTGAGCACAAGCTCGCAGTGGCCCCCGTCATCCCCCGATCAAACAAAAGCTGCGAAAACTCTCCCTCGAGCGCCAAGAGGAAATCAAGGTGGAGATCACCCGGCTCTGAGAGGCGGGGTTCATTCGGGAGGTCCTACACCCCGAGTGGCTCGCGAAGAAGTCAACCGGCAGGTGGCGCATGTGCGTGGACTTCACCGACCTTAACCGCGCTTGCCGCAAAGACAACTTCCCACTCCCGCGGATTGACCAGCTCGTCGACTCCACCGCGGGGTGCGAGCTCATGAGCTTCCTAGACGCCTACTCGGGGTACCATCAAGTCCGGATGGCGGAAGGGGACGAGGAAAAGACGAGTTTCATAACTCCCCTCGGAACCTTCTGCTACATCCATATGCCCTTTGGGCTCAAGAACGCGGGGGCGACCTTCCAGCGCCTCATGACGCTGGTCTTCAAGGATCAAGTCGGCCGCAACGTCGAAGTCTACGTAGACGACGCGGTCGTCAAAAGTCCCGGCGCTGCCTCCCACATCGACGACCTGGCCGAGACCTTCCGCAACCTCCGCGCGTTTGGGCTCAAACTCAACCCGGAGAAGTGCGCCTTCGGCGTGCGCGGGGGGAAGCTCCAAGGTTTCCTCGTGTCCCAGCGGGGCATTGAGGCAAACCACGAGAAGATCTGGGCATTCCTGGAAATGCCCCCGCCACGCTCCGTCAAGGACGTCCAGCGGCTCTCTGACCGCCTAGCCGCGCTAAGCCGCTTCGTCTCCCGGTCGGGGGAGCGAGGCCTCCAGTTCTTCAAGATCCTCTGAGGGCTCGAGGGGTTCCGCTGGACCCCCGAGGCCCAGGGGGTTTTCAACGACCTCAAGAAGTACCTCACGAGCCCTCCAATGCTCGTGAGCCCTTCTCTAGAAGAGCCCTTGCTCCTCTACCTTGCCGCAACCCCCATCGCCGTCAACGCGGTCTTGGTGAAGGAGCAAGGGGGGCAGCAGCGTCCCATGTACTACGTGAGTGAGGCCCTCCAAGGGGCCAAAACTCGGTACACGGAGATGGAGAAGATCTGCTACGCCCTCCTGATGGTGTCCCGGAAGCTTCGCCATTACTTCCTGGGACACCCCATCACCGTCCCGTCGTCCCTCCCCCTGGGGGAAGTACTGCGGAACAAAGAAGCCACCGGCCGGATTGGGAAGTGGGGGGCCGCGCTCGCCCCTTTCTCCCTGTCCCTCATATGCCTCTCCGCAATCAAGTCGCAGGTCCTCGCCGACTTCATCGCAGAGTGGACTCCTGCCTCTGGGTCCGGGGACGAAGACCTCCCTGTGCCGCCCCGACGCAGTGATCATTGGACTCTCATGTTCGATGGGTCGCTGTGTCTCGCCGGGGCTGGTGCGGGAGTAGTCCTCCGGAGCCCCGAGGGGAAGGAACTCGAGTACGCCGCGTGGCTCGAGTTCCCCGCAACCAGCAACATCGCCGA
Source organism: Pharus latifolius (assembly GCA_019359835.1). NCBI lineage: Eukaryota > Viridiplantae > Streptophyta > Magnoliopsida > Poales > Poaceae > Pharus > Pharus latifolius. The sequence continues at coordinate 52,231,579 of CM033324.1, read as the reverse complement.
GACGAGGCTTTGCTCCTCAGGATGCGCCTTGCGCGCTCCCTGGGGATCCGGCGCCTTCTAGTGAAGGGAGATTCTCAGCTCGTTGTTTGCCAAATGGACAAGTCTTACCTGTGCCATGACGCAAACTAGAGTCTTTATTTGCAGGAGGTGCGAAAGATGGAGAGGCACTTCGACAGTCTCGAGGCCCGGCATATCCCGCGAAGGGAAAATGACCGGACGCCTTGGCCCAGGCCGCAAGTGCCCTGGAATCTCTCCCCAAGGGGGCTTTCTTGGAAATCATCACGAAGCCCTCGGTGGCCTCCCCGGACACGGGCGACGAGCCTCACGTTCCGGAGGTCGCCAAGATCACTCGGACACCATCATGGATGGACCCCCTCATCTCCTTTATCAAGGGGGAGGGGGACCCTCTCAATGAGACCGAGACTAAACACCTCCGGGCCAAAGCCCGGGCATATTTCCTGCTAGAGGGGAGGCTCTACAAGCGGGGGGCTTCCGCCCTCCTGCGCTGCCTCACCCGGCCGGAGGGGCTTCAACTTCTCGAAGACATCCACACGGGGAGCTGTGGTTCTCACCTAGCCCCGCGTGCCATCGCGGCCAAGGCTCTCTGACAGGGCTTCTACTGGCCCACCGTCATGCGCGACGCGCGAGACCTTGTCTCCGCGTTCGAAGCATGCCAGAAGATGGCCAAGGGCTCGAACCTCCCCCCTGTAGTGCTGCGGACTATCCCCATCACTTGGCCCTTTGTGTGCTGGGGGATGGACCTCTTAGGGCCCTTCCCCCCAGCGCCCGGAGGATACAAGTATGCGGTGGTCGTGGTCGACTACTTTACAAAGTGGGTAGAGGCGGAACCCTTGGCCAGCATCACGTCCTGGGCCGTTCAGCGGTTTTTCTGGAAAAACGTCGTTTGTCGTTTTGGTGTCCCTCGGGAAATCACCGTGGATAACGGGACCCAGTTCGACTCGGCTTATTTCCGGGAATTCTGCGAAGGCCTGGGGCTCGTCATCCACTTCGCCTCAGTGGCCCATCCCCGGAGCAATGGGGCTGTTGAGAGGGTCAACAGCGTAATCCTGCAGGGGTTGCACCGGAGACTCGAGCAAACCGCTTCTAAGCGGGGTGCATGTGCAGAGGAGCTCCCTAGCATCCTCTGCTCCATACGCACGACCCCGTCCCGGGTGATGGGACGTACTCCCTTCTCCCTAGTCTACGGGGCAGAGGCAGTCCTCCCCCCGGAGATTGGCTTCCGGTCGCTGCGAGTCGAGCTCCTAGACGGAGCCACGACCGTAGTGACCAGGCCAACGAGGCCAACCAGCGACTGGTGGTCGACCTCGTGGAGGAGGAACACGACCGAGCGCTCCTCCGCCACGCCATCTACGAGCGCGAGATGGCACGCGCATACAACCGGCGTGTGCGTGAAAGATCCTTCCGCCTTGGGGACCTTGTCCTCAAGCGCGTCATAGACCCCCAAGCCCAGGGTAAGCTCTCCCACAAGTGGGAGGGCCCCTACAGGATCTCCGCGGTCCTGGGCTCGGGGGCTTACAAGCTCTCCAACCTTCAAGAGCAGGAGCTGAAGCACACGTGGAATTTGCGTTTACTTTGCAAGTTCTATGTTTAGCCTAACGGGCCTGTCCCCTCCCCCGGAGTGATCACGCCGGAGGGGGAGGAGGGGCACTGTATTTGCTTTTCCCTCCCCCTTCGCGGCTTCGCAGGGGGAGGTGCTGTATTTCATTTTGTTATCAATACATAGATCTTGCTCTTCAACTATCTCATTGCAGGTCCTTCTCGTTACCGCCCCTAACGGCGATGCCCTCCCCGCGAGGATGCCCTCCCCGTGAGGATGCCCTCTCCGTGAGGAAGTGGGCCCAGACCCAGCTAGTCCCTCCTATAGGGCGGCTTACGATCAGCCCTCGTGGACTGAGGGTGTAAGCGTTAACCCGGTCCCCAGCGGCCGAGGTAACGAGTCACTTTGGGAGACTAGTCCCCTACCCGAACACTCAGACCCGTCATCGGGCACTTCCTCCTCCGGGAGGAGACACTCTCCCCAGCGGGACGTCTAATGGCTTTCTTGGATATCTTTTCCCCGGAGACTTTATTCCCGGCTCCCCATTCTCACGGCCACCGGAAGGACTTTCTCCAGAATCTTCCTCAGGATTTCTGGCCTTATTCCCGGCTCCCCGTTCTCACGGCGACCGGACGATCGTCTCCCAGGAAGCTCGCCTCCGGAAATCTCATCTGGTTTTCTTGGGTTTCTCCCACACGAGGCCTTATTCCCGGCTCCCCATTCTCACGGCGACCAGATGATTGTCTCCTAGAAGGTCTTTCCCTTGGAAACCTCGTTTTAGAATTTTCTAACTTGGAAAAATTCTTATGCTACAGGTTATCTTCACCCGGGGGCCTTGTTACCCCCACAGCGCGCGGAGCCACCCTCCGGCCCGCTGTGGGCGGGGGGGATAAGGAACCCCCGAGTGTCGACCACACCGACCACGAGCAAACTTAGCTCATTCTTGTCAAAAGGAGTCGTCCAGACCATCCAAGAAGAAAATAAAAAAAGGACTCTCAAAGAAAAAAAGCAACAACACAACTTTATTGATCACGACCCGGAGGACATCTTCCCCCTCCGGTGGGCATTGGAAACGGTACAACCCGGGCTGTAACCCGGGGGATTCTCTGCATCCTAAGGCTCCTACGCCTAATAGTCCCGGAGGCCCTCTGCTAGCTCCCGGGCCAAGTCCCGGTACAATGCGCGCACACGACGCTGAGCTTCCCAGAGCACACCCTCGGCCCAGTACTCGTAGCCCCCCGGTGGAAGAATGCGAAGTGGGGGGACCATCCGGAACCCCGGACGTGGAGGGGACAATTCGGCGCGATGATTGTCAAAATTGTCCAAGTGCCACTCTGGATGCCACCTTAACCGGACGGGCTCCTGGACGGCGTCCCCGCTGCGCTCCCCGGAGATGAGGCTTAGCAAGATTAAAGCCGCTTGGGCGTCCCCCGGGGAGCCCCTCCTGGACCTTCTCCCAGGAGTAACCTGCCGGGAACCCTGGTAACATTGCATTCAATTCAAGACTTAGAAAAATTTCTAACTCCATTGCATTTCAAAATATCTTTTTACAAGTGTCCGGGGCTTCTTCTAAGCTACCGGGATCAAAATCCTAAAAAAGCAAAAGGGTCCTAACTAAGACCCGGGGGGAGGCTCATACTTTTTCATTGGCGTCCTCCCCCCGCCGGGCTTCCACCAGTGCCGGGGCCGGGGCCGGGGCATCCGCTGCTGGAGTCGCCGGTGCCGGGAATCTCACCCGGACGATCCGATCGTAGAAGCCCTGGAGTCCCCGCTGCTCCACCTCCCGGCGCGAGGGCTCGAAGAACTCGGGGAAGCTCTGGGGGATGCGGCCCCCGATCGCTCGGGCACTGACCCCCCAATGCTCAAAAAGACCCGCCGTGGCCGCAACGACGGGGATCGCCCGCCCCGCGCCCGACCGTCGGCAGCCTCCGGGATGACAGAGACCTGCGCATTGAGAAAACGCACAGCCTCCGCGAGGGTCGCCGGGAGCACCTCCGAGCTGCTCCCAGAGCATAGTCTCACGCCAAGGCTCTCGAGGGCCGAGCGGACGGAGCGGCCCGCGTCCGTCTCCGCCCGGACGCTTGAGCCCTCGAGCTCCCGGAATGCCTCCTTTCGCCTTGGCCTCCCGCCGAAGGCTGCCGTTGACGGTCTCGGAGACGTGGACCTGGGCCAGCTCCTGGAGGGCTTCGTTGTGCTGCCCTAGGTAAGTCACGGCTCTGTCCTCCGCATCCTTAAGCAGCCGGCCGATCTGCTGCTCAAGGCCCCAGGTAATGGCCGCCGCCTACAAACTCTAGACTTAGAAAAAATTCAAGTGCAGGGCACGAAAGAAGGCGTTACCAACTCGGGTTACCTGGGCCTGGAGAGATTGAAGCCCCCGGGAATGCTCATGGAGCGTCCCCTCCGCAACGAAGGCCTGCACCTTCCGGGTCTGCAGGCCCCCCGTATAGCGGGCGACCTCCCCCACGGAAAGCAGGGGGGTCTCCCGCCCGGCGTCGGTCCCGTCGCGGCCGGTGAGGGGTCCCCGGACCTGGGCGTCCGGCAGCGTGGTCGGCATCTTCGTCGCCGAGGAGGTGGCCTCCGTGGAAGTAGCCGGGGAGCTCTCGGAAGAGGTCCCCGCCCAGGGAGGGACCATCAGCCCTTTCCCCTTCCTTGGCGGGAAGGCCCCCGGCACCTCTACTTCCGGAGGAACCTCGAAGATCGAGGGGCTCGCCCCTCGTCCACTGGCCACTCTATCCGCGGAGGCGAAGCCTCCGTGAACCTCAGCTCCAACTTCTCCGTCTCCAAGGGGGCCGGGGGTGCTGGGAGGGCCGCTATCGAAGGCGGCGATGGGGCGTAGTTCGCCGAGTCAGACGCCGCCCCGCCCGCGGCCGGTTCCTTCCCCCGGGCCTCAGCAGGGCTCTTCGGGGGAGGGGGAGTTACTTCCTTCTGGGCCGGCGCCTGTTCGCGCCCGGTCCCGGGGGTCTCGTCCCGGGGCTTCACCAGTGTCGCTGCCGGCGTCGTCGACGAGCCGGGGGCTTTTTGGACTCTGGCCTACTTAGGCTCAGAGCCCCCGGCCGCGTCCTTCCCCCGTTTGTGCGACCCGGGGGTGGGGAGGGGCTTCCTCTCAGGCAGCTTCAGCCTGTAGGCCTCAGCCACCAAGTTCCGGGGAGGGCCCTCCCCCACGAGGCGCACGACGCGCTCGTGCTCGTCGGCGAAGTACCTCCCCAGGAGGTCCTCCACCTTCTCCCGCGCCGGCAGGTACGGCCGAACTACAAAAGGTAAAGAGTTAGTCAAATTTCAAAAAATTTGTAATTGCAATACATCAGGTAGCCGGGACTTACGTCGGGTCACCGGCTTGACCGGGGGTCGCTGCTCCAGGCCCATGCCGATCCCCCTTCTCCCGCGTGAGAAGGTTTGAGATCCTCAGGAGCATCATCTCCTCGGCGGGGTCCCGCATAGAGCGGGTGCTTCGCGAGATGATCACCTTGCCGAGGAGCTCGAGCTCCTCGTCCGTCCACATCGGAGGCTTCGGCGCGGACGACCTGCTGTAAGAGGGGGGCTCCGGGGCGTACGCCACCTCATCGTCCCGGACCCGGAGGTAGAACCACCTCCGGATCCAGTCGCCCCAGTGGTCCCGGGAGGCCGCCGCCGGGTAATCGGCCACCCAAGACGGCAGCATCTGCATCATCACCGAGCCAAAGGGGGACTTGGGTCCCCCCTTCACCAGGTGGGAGCTCCTCGCCGCCGGTTCGTAGAAGTACCGGAAGGCGCGTAGGGTGGGCTCCCGCCCGGTCGCCGTCTCGTAGAGCCAGATGAAGAGGCCCATCCAGACGATCGCGTTCGGGGTGAGGTGGTTTAGGGCCACCTCATACTCCTTCAAAAACTCCCGGAGCAAGGGATGCACCGGGAGCCAGAGCCCCGCCTCTAGGAAGGCCTCGAAGGCCACGATCTCTCCGGGCCTGGGGCTGGGGCTCCGTCCTTCTTCACGGGGACCTGGATGTCCCCGTCCTCAACGACTCCACGTTCGACCATGGACTCGGCGTCCTCGGCCGTGAACTCGGACGCCCAGAGGAAGTCCGGAGCGACCTCCTCCGGGGGCACATCGATCGTCTTCGCTCGACCCTTCGGTGCCATCAGGTTTGTTTTTTCCGGTGGCTAACGTTTCAGGAGGCTATGACTAAATGTCCCGGACGACTACTACCGGGAGAGAGCTACCGGGAGAGCTAAATGCGCTAAGGTTGAGAAGTTTGGAATGAACTTCCCGGGCCCTCCAAGGCCCTATATATAGGGGCGAGCCGTGATCCAGATGAGCGCCACCTGGCACTCCGCGGCGCAATCTGGACCATTGAAGTTCAAACCGTGCGCGGGAAACGAAGGGACTGGCGCGCAAACCGAGGCACCGATTTAAACCACGAGCATATTTATGGCGAAGCGGCGCGGTCATAAGCGCGTGGCACGGGAACCGAAGCGTCACGGCTCCGGTAGCTTCGCCCGGAGATTTTCCCGGTGACATGTACCATACCCACCCGGGACTCGAGCATCGTCCCCGGGGGGTATGGGGGGCTGCTGTTGGGGGAAATCTCCGCGGGACTAAGTCCAGGTAAGTTACGTCACATTCGCCCGGGGACGTGGGCTCCGGTGCCTGTCCCGGCGCCGCCATTTGGCTCCCGGGACCTGGTCTTCGGCGCCGGTCCCAGGCGCCGCCATTCGCCCGGGGACGTGGCCTCCGGTGCCTGCCCTGGGCGCCGCCTTTTGGCCCCCGGGACCTGGCCTCCGGTACCGGTCCCGGGCGCCGCCTTTTGGCCCCTGGGACCTGGCCTCCGGTGCCGGTCCTGGGCGCCGCCTTTTGTCCGGGGACGTGGCCTCCGGTGCCTGCCCCGGGCGCCACCATTTGTCCGGGGACGTGGCCTCTGTTGCCTGCCCCAGGCGCCACCATTTGCCTGGGGACGTGGCCTCCGGTGCCTACCCCGGACGCCGCCTTTTGGCTCCCGGGACCTAGCCTCCGGTACCGGTCCCGGGCACCGCCTTTTGGCCCCCGGGACCTGGCCTCCGGCGCCGCCTTTTGGCCCCCGGGACCTGGCCTCCGGCGCCGGTCCCTGGCGCCGCCTTTTGCCCGGGGACGGGGCCTCCTGTGCCTGCCCCGGGCGCCGCTATTTGGCCCCCGGGACCTGGCCTCCGACGCCGGTCCCGGGAGCCGCCTTTTGCCCGGGGACGCGGCCTTCGGTGCCTGCCCCGGGCGCCGCTTTTTGGCCCCCGGGACCTGGCCTCCGGCGCCGGTCCCGGGCGCTGCCTTTTGCCCGGGGACGCGGCCTCCGGTGCCTGCCCCGAGCGCCGCCTTTGGCCCGGGGACCTGGCCTCCGGCGCATGTCCCGGGCCTCATCGCCCTTCTAAAGGTAAAGTCTCGAGTTGTTGATCACGTGCAGGTCACGCGAGGAGCGCCTCGGGAACCAGCGACCACCTATCAAGCATCCAAGGTGCTTGGCCGGGAAAAGGACGTTGCTACCCCTCAATCCGGCGGTGGCTTCCGGGGTAGTTTAGACTTTTTACTTCTTTTTGGGGCTATAAATAGCCCTTGTACCCCTCTGTTGTAAGACAAGTGATTCATTTATTAGAATAGACAAAACTCACAGGTGTGCTCCGGAAGCCTCTCCCCCGGAGAGAGCCTCCCCAGCCGACTCCGGTCGGGAGCACGCCGGCAGGACTAGGGCCCCCACCGGGACCCCGAACCTGTATAAATCCTCGTGTCAATTCTTGTGTTTGTCCGGCGGGGGAGGACCAGTCACCCGGTCAGCCCGCGCCACGTAATCTTCGCTAGGATCGTTCACAAAACCTGCCGGCGTATTCGCAATACCACGACATCCCTCTTGAAAGAAATTCATGACGACGTATGCGGTGCGCACGCGTCATATCGTACACTGGTCGGAAAGGCTTTTCGACAAGGATTTTACTGGCCTTCGACACTTGATGATGCCAAGAATATGGTCAAGACATGTCCTCAGTGTCAATTTCATGCGAGACAGGTCCATCAGCCTGCCTATGCGAGACATTGTCGGTCCTATTCCACAAGCGGTCAATAGATACAAGTTCTTGTTCGTAGCCATTAACACATTTACAAAGTAGATTGAGGCATCAAAAAGCGTGTTTTTGATCGCCTTAAGACACGCTCGGGGGCTTGGGTAGATGAGCTCTAAACTATTCTGTGGGCACTATGTACTACTTCCGGTCGAGCCACCGGTGAGACACCTTTCCATTTGGTATATGGGGCTGAGGCTGTGTTACCCATGGAAATTAGTATTGGTTCTGTCTAAACAGATCAATTCGAACAAGTTGATCAGAACGGGCAAGGATTACAAGATCTCATCCTCCTAGAAGAAAAACGTGATCGAGCTCTGGTCAAGTCCGTGGTGTATTTGCAAGCTTTGCGCAAATACCATAACAAAAGGGTGCGACCACGTAGTCTTCACGTGGGTGATCTGGTTTTACGTAAAATACAAAACCAATCTAGTCGCAACAAGTTCTCCCCACAATGGGAAGGTCCCTACACTGTTGTCTCGGTGCCGCGACCAGGATCAGCTCAGTTGGCGATGGAGGATGGTCGGGTCTTGTCCAATACATGGAACATCGATCAACTGCGCAAGTTCTACGTGTAAGTTCCCAATCCCTTTTCCATTTCAATTAGCATGATTTAACTAAATCAGTACTTTTAGTTGTTTCATATGTGGATTATTCCTTTTTGCCCGTATGTTATGAGTCCGGCTCGGGGGCTAGTCACTGATGGTTGTATCACCACAATACCCAAATCGGATTCGCTGGCCGATCTCGTGATCACTTCCAGACAAGACACCCCTCAATAAGATGTTTCTCAACGCACACGGGCTTGCTGGCATGTCCTTGGTCATCAGAGTGGCTGCCGGTTTGTGACAAGGTTGGGTATTGTATCGAATATGATTGTCGGCCTGATCGGGTATCCTGGTCATCGTTACACCCATATCTTTCCTGCGCTCATAATACTAAGTCTTCAGTATACATAATCACAGGCGGGGGCTAAGGGAATATGGTTGCAACATGAAACAAAAAGAAGTGCTTCCTTTCAAAAAAAAAATGCATACATTTGCATTGTATAAATTGTATCTGTACAGGTACAAAGATTTACATTATGCCGAGCTCTTTCAAGTGTTTTTCTACAAGAGGTTTAAATTCCTCCATGATAACCTCAAGCAGGTCTTCACTCTCGACCTCTGCTTCTCCCACCACTGGATTCAGATCAAGATCTGGGCCATGGTGAAGACATAGCCGGCAGAGGATGGCGGAGGCTGCTGATTGTACTCTTGTCTTGATCGCCTCTTTTGGCCGCCTTGTATCTTCAGGAAGATACTCAAGAAGTGACTCTGCTTGGGTCTCGACCAGCGTGGTCCAGTCGCTAAGACTAAGGTCGTCTATCTCAGTGTCAACCACATTGACGAGGATTGTTACCTGAGCTAGTTCAGAATAGATGCACGTTTGGTTCAAGGCAAATTCGAACCAGGTAAGTGTCTGTTGGTGTGATCTCAGATGGCCTGAGAAGCGCGGACACATGGTCGTAGGTTTTGCGCGATCAGGCTGCAAACAGTGCGCGGTTAGATGATTGCAGGCAAATGCGCGGTCAGAAGGTCGTGAACTACTCTTGACCAGGAGACAGAGGGTTGCTTAGGGTCCACAATGAGCATATCCCGAGTACCTCGGAGATTCTTCCACGTGTGAAGACAACTACCAGGAGGTTAATATGTGCGGTTATCTCTTAATTGCACGTGTTAAGCCTGCGTGGGAGTTAAGTGCAGTTGCCAAAACTGCACCCGAGCAACCGTTCGAAGCCGTTGTGCATTGGCGCCTTTCCGACCAATATAAAAGGCTGAGAAAATGCGCCAGACGAGGACATGACACATCGGGAACAGATCAACATCGACAAGTCTCCATAGGCTAGTTTAGTGGCATTTTACATAATCACACGGAAAAGATCTTCGCCTGTGATGATCTTTTCCACAACCAGTAACCTTTTTTCCCATACATAGTGAAATCACAATAGGACGTAGGGCTATTACTCCCACCATCGAGGGCCCGAACCTGTATAAATTCTTCCGTGTTCCAACCGACTTTGGCTCATCATCCCTTCCCGGAGGGACACCCTGAAAGGCCTCATAACTCATAAATTCTGCATAAGTTCGACTAAGGACCCCGAGTCCGAATCGTCGACAGCTGGCGCCCACCGTGGGGCCTTTCTCAAGGCGTTCTTATTTCTATCCGGAGGTTCGGTGAGCCAAGGCCTCGCTGCACGAGGGAGCGATCGTCTTTCTCTTGCGACGAATCAGAGGGATGTCGTCTTCCTCATCCTCGCTCCCTTCACCCTATACGGCGAAGAAGTAATTCCAGTTCACACCTAGGGTAACAGGAGGCATTGAGTATCTTACCGCAGCTTTCTTCGCGATAAGGGGAGTCTTTTGCGAGGAGGCCTCTCCCAGAATCTTTTTGGACTTCTTGGGAGCAGGTTCCTTCGCCCCGCGCTTCGAGGAGATCTTCTTCACCCTCTTCGGAGTCGGTTTCCCCAAGAGACCGACGTCCTCGGTTGGACATGTTGCCTCGGCGAATTTCCCCAGGAGCTATGTCATTCCAAATGTTTTTGTTAATGTAAGATGCATGAATGATCTACAAATGGAGTTTGTTGAACAAGTCCATACCTGTCGGTGCTCCTATTTGAGATCGTCGCTAGCATTGATTAAGCTCTGGGGGCAAGGCGATCCCCTGGTTCCCTCCACATCGGCGCTGTACACCTTGAGGAGGTAATTTGTCCGCTTTTCAATTTCGGACAAAGATAGAGCTGTGTCACCAGCAAACAGGTTAGCAAATACAATATTTTTTCAGAAGAAATGTATGTTTTGTTGACTGGAAGACAGGCCGTTATTATGGTCAGAAGAAATGTATGTTTCGCGCAGGGGGCTCACCCGGTTCTTCACAAAGTCCCGAATGATGTCGCGAGCAGTTAGTCCCTGCTGGACTAAGTGAAGAATCACTTGGGCCTATTTCTTCTGCTCCGCGCTCAGAGCAGGAAGAGAATCCAACTCGCTGGACTTCTCTGGCGGGGAGTTCTCCAACCACAACCCGCTCTCCGACGGAGGGGTGCAGTAGAACCACTTCTGATACCACCCGTGAACGGAATTTCGGAGGGGTGGGAAGGGATACTCTTTCTTCTCCCTTATCCAGAAGTAGATACATCCGGCGGCATTGGCGCTCTTCAATCATGCCAAGTAGTAGAAGCACCGGAAGAGCTCCACACTTGGGAGCACTTCGACGAAGGCTTCAAACAAATGCTGAAAAATTGCTAGGATCAGAACGGCATTCGGGTGGAGATTCACCAACTCCAACCCGTAGGGCTCCAAGATTCCCTTCAAGAATCAGCTCTCAGGGAATTGGAACCCGCAGCGCAGGTATTCCAAAAAAACCACCTACTCGCCCTCTTGGACGATTGGGGTTTCTTGGTCCTTCTCCGCGGGCCGCCAGTTGATTAGCAGCCGTGGAGGAAGGATCTCTTCTTTCTCTAGTGCCACCAGGCTTTCCTCTGTGTGGTGAACAGATCGACTCCAGGACGCCATTTCTTGCAAAGGATCGGAGGGAAAGGTGGCGACTTTGGAGGTGATGGAGGATGAGGAATGAGGGTTTTGTGCGGCGGAAGTTCAAAGGCATGTTTATGGTTGTGTGGCTTCCTCAGGAAGCTACCTGCTCCTTTTATATGCCCGAGGCAACGGTTCATTGAATACTTTATTCATTTCCCATAATGGGTGCCTTCTCTCAGGAGACCCGTTATGCACTCCCCACAATAAATCTGAAACGAAAGGTATTTTCATAATCTTTGTTTCGAATTCGGGGGCTAGGGTGTACATAAGAACGTGGAAATGTTGCAAAAATTTTCGGAGGAAGTTATCCTTCATGTTTTTTGTAAGTTAAATTTTCATGTATTGATCACAATGCGTTCCTGTGATCACTTTAAAGTTTGCATTTTGATCACAATGATATTCTGTGATCATTGCAAATGGATAATCACAATACAGACGGTTATCATCCGGTCAAAACATTATGTTATCACGACTTCAGTTCTGATCGCTATGACAGTTCTGATCGGATTTCAGTTCTGATCGTGGCTTTGGTTCTGATTGCAGTACCAGTACTGGTCGCGGTATGACTCATTAATGCGTTTCTGATCGAAAGACTTGTTACCTCAGGTTTGCCTGTGTATGAGTGGTCGTGAAGACATTACTTATGACCATATATTCGCACAAAGATTTTGAAGAGTTTTAATTCAAAGTTAACTCTAACGGCATGTCATGAAAGGTAAAAGAAATCTTTATTTCTAACAATCCTTGCATACAAAAGGGATACAGGCGACCAGAGCATCGACCTTATCCGACAGGAGTTTACAAAGTTCTCCTAGGGACATATTGGTGTTAGTAGGATCTACACTGACCGCCCCAAGAGAACTGGCAACTACTCTAAGCCTATCTACATCGTCCCGAATCAGAGAAGCACTACCATCCCTGATCAAATCGGAGAGTTCTCGCTGTTGTCGAGCGTAGTCCCTCTCCAATCGGAATTGGTGCGCCTCTTCGCGGGATCTGTCAAAACATCCTGCCAGGTGCAGAATGGCTGAAGACATCTCTTCAGTATTCTTCTCCAGAACCTCTTTCTCCCTTTGGAGAGTCTGTTGAAGGGAAAGAGGATGGATCTCAGCAGGTTGGTCGCTGGGGGCTCCAACAAGTTTGATCTCCTGCACATAAATGTGTTAGTTTTACAAGTTAAAATGACCAACAGAAGGGATGAAAATAGTTACCAATCCTTGCAAGTGAGAGGATGAAGTATTTCCCCTAGAAAGTAGATCACCCGACAAAAGTCGGGAACTATCAGGTCGTGGGAGTGCAACTTCCCCACGAGAAGATTGTTTCCCCAACACAAGTTAAGGATCATCTGGTCGCAGAAGTGCAGCCTTCCAACCAGAAAACTGATAACCCGTCAAAAGACGGGGATCACTGGGTCGCAATGGAGAAAGCTGAGAAGAAGGCTTTGAAGGATTATTATGGACCCCCAAAGGTGGAGATGAAGGTTCGACCTGCCGAGTTGCTTAGACAGGGAGGACTACAGGGGCCAAAGGAAGAGAGAGAAATCCCTAAACTTTGTGCCACAGGAAGATCCCTCGTCAACCTTGGGTTTCTTCCCTGGAGGAACCAAATCTTTGGTCATCTGTGAATTTCCGAAAAAGCATTTTGGAAATAATCATAACATAAGATGGCAACTTGAACCAAAAATTCTAGAGAAGACTTACTTTCTGGAAATCTTGGTCGAGTTCAAGTGACATTTCCTCTTCATCACTTTTGATCTCAATGATGTTTTGATCTGCCATTGAGGTGGAAACAGAAGAGAAGAAAAGATGACTTTGGAAAAGACTTAGCTGGGAAAAGACTTGTGAAGTTTTAGGGTTAATAGGCTTCGGTATTTATAGCCCCCAGGGGTGACAGTTCATTTTTTGAATGCCTCGAGCTTTTAAAACATTTACAGTTTTATCTCGGGTTAAAGGATAATTCCATGGCGCCATCATTACATGTCAAATACTGCCCAGAGTCCGTCTTAGGAAATAAACCGCCACACTTAGTGCGCCACTAAGTGGAGGATTTGAAGCGTCGAGTCACTTATCCGATGCAAGGTTTAAAATTTGAAGTAAATATGTCCCTTTGTTTCCTTCAAATTTGGGGGCTAGCTGACGAGGATTGTTACCCGAGCTAGTTCATAATACATGCACGTTTGGTTCAAGGCAAATTCAAACCAGGTAAGTGTCTGTTGGTGTGATCTCAGATGGCCTGAGAAGCGCGGACACATGGTCGCAGGCTTTGCGTGAGCAGGCCGCAGACAGTGAGTGGTCAGATGATTGTAGGCAAATGCGCGGTTAGAAGGTCGTGAACTACTCTCGACCGGGAGACACGGGGTTGCTTAGGCTCCACAACGAGCATATCCCGAGTACCCTGGAGATTCTTCCACGTGTGAAGACAACTACCAGGAGGTTAATATGTGCAAAGCCTGCATGGGAGTTAAGTGCAGTTGCCAAAACTACACTCGAGCAACCGTTTGAAGCCGTTGTGCATTGGCGCCCTTTCGACTGGTATAAAAGGGTGAGCAAATGCACCAAACAAGGACATGACACATCGGGAACAGATCAACATCGACAAGTCTCCATAGGCTAGTTTAGTGGCATTTTACATAATCACACGGAAAAGATCTTCGCCTGTGATGATTTTTCCACAACCTTGTAATCTTTTTTCCCATACATAGTGAAATCACAATAGGACGTAGGGCTATTACTCCCACCATCGAGGGCCCGAAACTGTATAAATTCTTCCGTGTTCCAACTGACTTTGGCTCATCATCCCTTCCCGGAGGGACACCCTGAAAGGCCTCATAACTCACAAATTCTGCATAAGTTCGACTAAGGACCCCGAGTCCAAATCGTCGACACACATCGGCCCTTAGCAGACTGGCCACCATTTTTAGTTTTTCGAAAATGTTTTGTTGAGCACTGCTGCAGGCAGAGAGTGACGTACTCAAGTCTTTGTTCTCCCTGCAAATAGAATTAATGGTCTCCTGGAGATTTTTTTTCTCTTGGTCGAGCTGGCTTATTTGGTCGTCTCGCGCTGTGATAAGAGACCATTACGAATAGTTCACATGACAAAAGTAATTCACTCTAGTCGAAGGTATACTTATAGGAGAGCTGTGACCGCAGTTTTTGGAGTTCGGTCTCCAGGAATGAGATCTTGGTAGCCACCCTGAACTCCTGGTCTTCCCGGTCAGCGAGGCTCTTCATCAGATAGGCATTTTCTCTGTGACAAAGGAGACAATTGTCAAGATAGGGCTTACATTCGGGAAAATGAAGAAACGTCTCCCTTACCGCTGCAGGCGACCTGTTTTCTCTTGTGCGACCTCGATGCTATTTGCCATAGCCATCGACCTGGTCGCCATACGGAAGGGGATCGATTTCAAAACCTGGATATTCCTATGCAAATGCGAACTTAAAAATCGCAAGGGGTGTTCGACATACCTCAACATACTCCCGGAATGAGCCACTTTCCGATTCAACTGAAGGCTCAGTCGCTGGACTCGCTTTGTCCCTAGCAGGAGCAGCGGATGAGTTTTCCTGCTGAGCCTTATTTGTGGCTAGGGTTGCAGATGCCAATAACTCCGATTGGACTTCTGCGGCCAACCCATCTATAACGGCCCAAAAAACTTCCCTGGCCAAAGGGATGGAACTTTGCTCGCCAGAGACCTCAGTAGCGGGGGAAGCATCAACACTAGCCGAGGCCACTGGAGGGCTTGGTGCTATATCTCTGCGCCTAAGCAAATGGAAAGACCATGGGTTAGAATCTTTTCAGTCGATCACTATAATCCGACCCTGTCCAAACAGGAAAGATTCTTACCTTAGTTGAAATCCCACCAACTTTTGGGATTTTGAAGATGGTTCCCCGAGGAAAAGAGGACAATCATCATCTGTCCTGGTCTTCCTCTTCATAAATAAGACCTTGTCTTTTTTTCCCTGTGTATGCAAATCTATAAGAACATCCATGAGGAATGATGAAGACCAAAGCTGTAAGAGTCCTTACTGGGGTAACCTTCTCGGTCGGTAATGATGCGGCCCTTGGTCCAGACGTCTCTTGGACCACAGGCGCTAGGACTTCATCCGCGACCACGAGGTTGGTAGTGGTCGCGGTGTCCTGCTCGGTTATTCCCACTCCTATCGGCAGGAGTGGAGTGCTCGCAGCCCCAGGACTAGCAGGAGTCACTTCGCGGCGGATATGGGGATGTCTTCTTCTTCCTATACGAGCATAACTTAATGGATGTGTACAGATGAACAACAACATTTAGGACTATGAGAAATCTTACCACAGTCACCCCTTCCGTCAGAAGGGGAGGTGTTGCAGATCCTAAAGCTTCCTGCGCTTCAGGTACTGGGGTTTCACCCGCAACCACAGGGTTATCAGTGGTCGCGAGGCCCACTTCAGTCGTCTCTATCCCTGCGGGTAGAGACAAGACCTCGCTGGACGAGGGAGCGATCGTCTTCCTCTTGCGACGAATCAAAGGGACATCATCCTCCTCATCCTTGCGCCCTTCACCCTGTACGACGATGAAATAATTCCAGCTCGTACCTATGGTTACAGGAGGCATTGAATATCTTACCACAGTGCTTTTCGTAGTAAGGGGAGCCTTTTGCGAGGAGGCCTCTCCCAGAAACTTCTTGGATTTCTGGGGAGCAGTTTCCTTCGCCCTGCGCTTCGAAGAGATCTTCTTTACCCTCTTCGTAGCTGGTTTCCCCAAGAGACCGACGTCCGCGCTTAGACGCGTCGCCTCAGCGAACTTCTCCAGGAGCTATGTCATTCCAAATGTTCTTGTTAATACAAGACGAGCGGATGGTCTAAAAACAAAGCCTGTTGAGAAAGTCCATACCTTTCGGCACTCCTATTTGAGATCGTCGCTGGCATTACTTAAGCTCTAGGGTTGAGGTGATCCCCTAGTTCCCTCCACATCGGCACTATACGCCTTGAGGAGGTAATTTGTCCGCTTTTCGATTTCTGACAAAGGCAGAGCTGCGTCACAAGCAAGCAAGTTAGCAAATACGACATTTTTTCAGGGGAAATGTATGTTTTGTTGACTGGAAGACGTACCGTTATTATAGTCCAAGGTGCTATCTGCCATGGACTGGATTTCCCAAGTCGGATGAGCCCTTTCACGCAGGGGGCTCACCTGATTCTTCACAAAGTCACGGATGATGTCACGAGCAGTTAGTCCTTGCTGGACTAAGTGAAGAATCACTTGGGCCAGCTTCTACTACTCTGCGCTCAGAGCAGGAACAGAATCCAACTCGCTGGACTTCTCCGGGCGAGAGTTCTCAAACCACAACCCGCTCTCCAATGGAGGGGTGCAGTAAAACCACTTCTGGTACCACCCGTGAATGGAATCTCGGAGGGGTGGGAAGGGATATTCTTTCTTCTCCCTTATCTGGAAGTAGATACATTTGGTGGCATTGGCGCTCTTCGACCATGCCGAGTAGTAGAAGCGTCGGAAGAGCTCCACACTTGGGAGCACTCCGACGAAGGCTTCACACAAATGCTGAAAAATCGCCAGGATGAGGACAGCATTTGGGTGGAGATTCACCAACTCCAACCCGTAATGCTCCACGATTCCCTTCAAGAATTGGCTCTCAAGGAATCAGAACCCGCAACGCAGGTACTCCTCAAAAACCACCAACTCGCCCTCTTGGACGATTGGGGTTTCTTGATCTTTCTCCGCGGGCCACCAGTTGATCAGCAGCCGTAGAGGAAGAATCTCTTCTTTCTCTAGCACCACCAGGCTCTCCTCTGTGTGGTGAACAGATCGGCTCCAGGACGCCATTTCTTGCAAAGGATCGGAAGGAAAGGTGGCGACTTTGGAGGCGATGGAGAATGAGGAATGAGGGTTTTGTGCGGCAGAAGTTCTAAGGCAAGTGAAAGGTTTTTGGTTGTGTGGCTTCCACAAGAAGCTACATACTCCTTTTATATGCCCGAGGAAACCCTCCGTTGAATACTTTATTCATTTCCCATAACGGGTGCCTTCTCTCGGGAGACCCGTTATGCACTCCCCACAGTGAATCCAAAATGAAATGTATTTTTATAATCTTTGTTTCGAATTCGGGGGCTAGGGTGTACATAAGAACGTGAAAATCTTGCAAAAATTTTCGGAGGAATTTATCCTTCATGTTTTTTGTAAGTTAATTTTTCATGTATTGATCATAATGCATTTCTGTGATCACCTCAAAGTTTGCATGATGGTCACAATGCCATTCTGTGATCACTGCAAGTGGGTAATCGCAATACAGACGGTTATCATCCGGCCAAAGCATTATGTTATTGCGACTTCAGTTCTGATCATGATGTTAGTTGTGATCGGATTTCAATTCTGATCGCGGCTTTGGTTCTGATCGCAGTACCAATACTGGTCGCGGAATGACGCATTAATGCGTTTCTGATCGAAAGACTTGTTACCTCTGATTTACCTGTTTATGTGTGGTCGTGAAGACATTACTTATGACCATATTTTCGCACAAAGATTATAAAGAGTCTTAATTCAAATTAACTCTTATGTAATTCTTCTCAAGAAGGCAAGTTATGTAAGGAAAAAAGAGATCTTTATTTCTGACAATCCTTGCATACAAAAGGGATACAGGCGATTAAAGCATCGACCTGATCTGAGAGGAGTTTACAAAGTTCTCCTAAGGACATATTGGCATCAGTAGGATCTACACTGACCGCCCCTAGAGAACTGGCAACTGCTCTAAGCCTATCTACATCGTCCCGAATCAAAGAAGCACTACCATTCCTGATCGAATCGGAGAGTTCTCGTTGCTGTCGAGCATAGTCCCTCTCCAAGCGGAATTGGTACGCCACTTTGCGGGATCTGTCAAAACATTCTGCCAGGTGTAGAATGGCCGAAGACATCTCTTCGGTCTTCTTCTCCAGAACCTCTTTCTCCTTCTGGAGAGTCTGTTCGAGGGAAAGAGGTTGAATCTCAACAGGCTGGTCGCTGGGGGCTCCAACAATTTTCATCTCTTGTACATAAATGTGTTAGTTTTACAAGTTAAAATGACCAACAGAAGAGATGAAAATAATTACCAATCCTCGCAAGTGAGAGGATGAAGTATTTCCCCCAGAATGTAGATCACCCGACAAAAGTCGGGAACTATCAGGTCGTGGGAGTGCAACTTTCCCACAAGAAGATTGCTTCCCCAACACAAGTTGAGGATCATCTGGTCGCGGAAGTGCAGCCTTCCAACCAGAAAATTGATAACCCATCAAAAGACGGGGATCACTTGATCGCAATGGAGAAAGCTGAGAAGAAGGCTTTGAAGGATTATTATGAACCTCCAAAGGTGGAGATGAGGGTTTGACCTGCCGAGTTGCATGGACAGGAAGGACTACAGGGGCCAAAGGAAGAGCGAGCAGTGATGCATCCCTAACCCTTGTGCCACTGGAAGATCCCTCGTCAACCTTGGGTTTCTTCCCTGGAGGAGCCGAATCTTCGGTCGTCTGTGAGTTTCCAACAGTGTTTGGGAAATAATCAGAACATAAGATGGCAACTTGAACCAGGGCATCTGGAGAAGTCTTACCTTCTGGAAGTCCTGGTCGATTTCAAGTGCCACTTCCTCTTCATCACTTTCAATCTCAATGATGTTTTGATCTGCCATTGAGGTGGAAACAAAAGAGAAGAAAAGATGGCTTTGGAAAAGACTTAGCCGGGAAAAGATTTGTGAAGTTTTAGGGCTAAGAGGCTTCGGTATTTATAGCCCCTAGGGGTGATGGTTTGTTTTTCAAATGCCTCAAATTCTTAAAACATTTATGGTTTTACCTCGGGTTAAAAGACAATTCCACGGCACCATCATTACCTGTCAAATACAGCCCAGAGTCCATCTCTGGAAATAAACCGCCACACTTAGTGCGCCACTAAGTGGCGGAGTTGGAGCGTCGGATCACTTTATCCGATGTAAGATTTAAATTTGAGGTAAATATGTCCCTTCGTTTCCTTCAAATTTGGGGGCTAGCTGATGAGGATTGTTACCCAGCTAGTTCAGAATAAATGCATATCTGGTTTAAAACAGATTCAAACTAGGTAAGTGTCCGATGATGTGATCTCAGATGGCCTGAGAAGCGCGGACACATGGTCGTAGGCTTTGCGCGATCAGGCTACAGACAGTGCGCGATCAGGAGCCCGTAGGCGATGCGCGGACAGAAGGTTGCAGATAGTGCGTGGTCAGGTGATTGCAGACAATACGCGGTCAGAAGGTATGGACTACTCTCGACCAGGAGACTCGGGGTTGCTTAGGCTCTACAACAAACATATCCCGAGTACCCTGGAGATTCTTCCACGTATGAGGACAACTACCAAGAGGTTAATATGTGCGGTTATCCCTGAATTGCACGTGTTAAGCCTGCATGGAAGTTAAGTGTAGTTGCCCAAACTGTACACGAACAACCGTTCAAAGCCGTTGTGCATTGGCGCCCTTTCGACCAGTATAAAAGGGTGAGCAAATGCACCAGACGGGGAGATCCCGGATAATCTCAAACACATCAGGGTACATCGGGAACAGATCTCAGGAATCGACAACAACAAGCTTTCATAGGCTAGTTTAGTCACTTTTTAGATAAACATACGGAAAAGATCTTCGCCTATGATGATCTTTTCCACAACTTTGTAACCTTTTTTCCTACACATAGTGAAATCCCAAAAAGACGTAGAGCTATTACTCCCGCCATCGAGGGCCCGAACCTGTATAAATTCTTCTGTGTTCCAACCAACTTTGGCTCATCATCCCTTCCCGGAGGGACACCCTGAAAAGTCTCATAACTCACAAATTCTGCATAAGTTCGACTAAGGACCCCGAGTCTGAATCGTCGACAGTAGTCTATCGCAGCCTAAATGTCCCTACGACGGGAGCCCCGCTCCCGTAGGGCGGCTAACAGTCACCCCTCGTGCACTGAGGGGATAAGCGGCAACCCAGTCCTCAAGGACTAAGTTAACGAGTCAATTTGAGAGACTAGTCCCCCTTTAAACACTCAGACCCATCATCGGGCTTACCCTCCTCCGGGCGCAAAATTCTTCCTAGCAAGACGGAATTTTTGGAAAATCTTCCCGCGGAGTTATTACCCGACTCCCCATTCTCACGGCGACCGGAGGATTTCTTACCGGAATTTTCAGAAAACCTTCCCAAAGAGTCATTACCCGGCTCCCCATTCTCACGGCGACCGGAGGATTTCTCACCGGGATTTTCGAAAAATCTTCCGGGAGTTATTACCCGGCTCCCCGTGCTCACGACGACCGGAGGATTTCTTACCAGGATTCTCCGAACTTTTTGAAGTCAAATGGGTGTGATCCCGGTAATCATTAATGTCCAGGCCCTTTGCTCCTTCCCCAGAGCGCGCGGAGCCAAGCTACAACCTGCTGTGGGGGGGGGGGGATAACCCGTGCCCGAACAATCCTCGCCCGGACCATCCTCCAGACTCGGAAAATTTCAAAAACAAGTTTAAGGAACAAGAAAACTTAGCTTTATTGATATATTTAACTGGAGGACATCTCCCCCCCCCCGGTGGGTATCGGTACATCTAACTGGGAGACAACCCCCCCGGTGGGCCAAGACATCCCAGGGATCAAAGCCTTGGGTAAATGCAAGATACAACCCGGGGAGTTTTAACCCCCGCGGGAAATACAAGGAGGGACAGCCCCCCCAGGGGGGGCTCCTACACCTAATAATCTCAGAGGCCCTCCGATAGCTCCTGGGCCAGGTCTCGGTACAAGCTTCTTATGTGCCGCTGGGCCTCCCGAAGCAAGTCCTCGGGACAATACTCGTACCCTACTGGTGGGAGTATCCGAAGCAATGGAACCCTTCGTGACCCCAGTCGTGGAGGCGTCAGCTTGGCGCGGTGGTTGTCAAAGTTGTCAAGGTGCCACTCTGGGAGCCACAGCAACCGGATTGTCTCCTGGGAGACACCCTTGCCGCGCCCTCCGCAGACGAGACTTAGCAAAGCTAAGGCCGCTTGGGCGTCCCCCGGGTGGTACCCTCCGGTGCCCGGAGGGCTTATCTCCTGAGCGGCGCCTTGCACCACCGGGGCACCTCTAAGGTTGCCCTCAACTCTGGGGAGCCCTCCCCCGGGAGTAACCCCTGGGGGGCCTAGTGATATCAATCCAAGACTTAGCGAAAATATGTTTCATTTCATTAAAGGAAAAAGTTTTTTATACAAGTCTCCGAGGCTTCTTCTAAGAAGCTACCGGGAGAAAAAATGCTAAAACAAAAAAGAGGACCAATCTAAAGGCCCGAGGGGAGGCTCATACTCAGTTATTGTTGTCCTCCCCCGGGAGGTCTCCGCCGGATCCGCAGTGTCCGCCCTCAGGGGCGCCGGTGCGGGGAATCGCACCCGCACGATCCGGTCGTAGAAGCCCCCAGCGAGCTGCTCTACCTCTCGCTGCAACGGCTCGAAGAACTCGGGGAAGCCTCGGGGGATCCGGTCTCCGATCGCCCGGGCGCCGGTCCCCCGGAGTTCCACGAGTCCTGCGGCCGCGGCCACCACCGGGATCGCTTGGCCACGGGCCCGAGCATTGGCAGCCTCCGGGATCACGAAGACTCGTGCGTTGAGAAAATGCACGGCCACCGCGAATTTCACTAGCACCGCGCCGGAGCTACCCCGCGGGCCGAGGCTCACCCCGAACCCCTCGAGGGCCAAACGGATGGAGCGACCCTCTTCCGCCACCGCCCGGGTGCTGGAGCCCTCAAGCTCCCGGAGGGCGTCCTCCTTCACCCTTGCCTCCCTCCGGAGCCGATCGTTCGGACAATCTGAGGCGTGGATTTGAGACCGGACCCGGGCCAACTCCCAGAGCGCCTCGTCCCGCTCCTCGAAAAAGGTGCTGGCCTTCCCCTCGACCTCGCGCCTGGGGGGCGCTTGCACACGTCCCGATCCGGGGGTTGCATCCCGGGCCTTCGCGGGCGTCGAGCCTGGTATCGTCGCCGGACTGGGGGCCTTCTGAGCCTTTGCGCGCTTCGGCTCGGAACCCCTGGCGGTCTCCTTCCCTCGCTTGTGGGAGCAGGGGGTCGGGAGAGGCGTCCTCTCTGGTAGCCTCAGCACAAAGGCCTCAGCCACCAAGTTCTGGGGAGGACTCTCCTCGATGACGTGCACGATACGCTCGTGCTCGTCAGCATAGTACCTCCCGAGGAGGTTCTCCGCCATCTCCCGAGTGGTTGGGTATGGCCGAACTGCGAAAATGAGGGCAGTTAGCAAAAATAACAAAAGTCGAAGTGAGTCATCGGGTCACCGGCTTTTGCGGGGGCCGCTGCGCCGGGCACATCCCAATGCCCCTCCTCCCGTGTGAGAAGGGGGAGAGCTTGAGTACCATCAACTCCCCCACGGCATCCCTCATGGACCGGACACCCCGGGAGCCCACCACCTTGCTAAGGAGCTTCAGCTCCTCATCGGTCCATACCAGGGGCTTGGGGGCTAATGATCGGCTGTAGGAGGGGGGCTCCGGTGAATAGGTCACCTCAGAGTCCCGGACTCGGAAGTAAAACCACCTCTGGACCCAATCCCCCCAGTGGTCCCGGGAGGCCGCCACCGGGTACTCCTGCACCCGCGACGGCAGGAGCTGAATCATGACGGAGCCGAACAAAGACTTCGGCCCTCCCTTCACCAAATGCGAGCTCCTCGCCGCGGGCTCGTAGAAGTACCAGAACAATCGGAGCGTCGGCTCCCGTCCGGTGGCTGTCTTGAACAGCCAAATGAAGAGCCCCATTCGGACGAAGGCGTTCGGCATCAAGTGGTTGAGCGCCACGCCGTACTCCTGAAGGAACTCCCGGAGCAACGGGTGCACCGGGGGTCGGGGGCTAGCCTCGAGGAAAGCCTCGAAGATGACGACCTCTCCTGGCCGAGGGTGGGGCGCAGAGGAACTCTAAGTCCGGATATCACCATCCGTGACGACCCCCTAATCCACAAGGGACTCTAAGTCCCCCGAGGTGAACTCGGAGGCCCAGAGGAAGTCCGCGATGACTTCCTCCAGAGGCACCTCGGCGGCCTTGGCACGACCCTTGGGGGACCCATTTGGGTTTCCGGTGGGTTAAGCTACCGGGGAGTTAAGTTCAGGGGGCTAATGTTTCTGGAGACTAAGCTTACGGGAGAGGGCTACCAGGAGAGTTTAGGGCGCCGGTGGTGTTTGAGGATCGAAGGTTCAAGTGCCCTCGCCGGTCCTCTCGAGGCCCTATTTATAGGGCTTGAATGTGGCCCCGATGGGCGCCAAGTTGACCCTCATGACAAATCCACACCGTCCAATCCAAACAGTGCGCGCAAACTGAAGGGACGTGCACGGGAAACGATGCGTCGGCGGTTCAAACTGTGCGAAGCCATTATTGCTGACGGCACACAACAACCGAGAATAGGGATGACAGGATGATCGACGGTGCAGCCATAAGTGTCTAGCGCAAGAATTGAGGCGTCGACAAGGCGCCGGAAATCCCTTCCAAAGGAGATGTTCCCAGTAATGTGAACCATCCCCTCCAGGGACATGAGCAACGTCCCCAGAGGACACTGGGGCCTTCCTCTACGTGCAATTAAATCCCAGTAAGGAGCAAGGCCTCGGTGACCCCCGTCCCGGGGGCCGGCCTTTGCCCGGAGACCAGGGCCCCGGAGCCTCTATCATCAGGCGCCGCCTTTTGCCCGGGGACAATGGCCCCAGAGAACCCCGTCCAGGGCGCCGCTCTTTGCCCAGGGACCAGGTCCCCAGAGCCTCTGTCCCAGACGCCGCCTTTGCCCGAGGACAATGGCCCCGGTGATCCCCGTCCTGGGTGCCGCCATTTGCCAGGGGACCAGGGCCCCAGAGCTGCTGCCCTGGGCGCCGCCCTTTGCCCAGGACAAGGGCCCCAGTGACCCCCCATCCCGCGTGCCGCCCTTTTCCTGGGGACCAGGGCCGCGGGGCCTCTGTCCCGGGCGCCGCCTTTTGCCCAGGGACAATGGCCCCAGTGAACCCCATACCGGGCGCCGCTCTTTGCCCAGGACTAGGGCCACGGAGCCTCTGTCCCGAGCGCTGCCTTTCGCCCGGGGACAATGACCCCGGTGACCCCAGTCCGAGGTGCCGCCATTTGCCCAGGGACCATGGCCCTGGAGACACTGTCCCGGGTGCCGCCGTTTGCCCGGGCACAATGACCCCGGTGACCCCCATCCTGGGCGCCGCCCTTCGCCTAGGGACCAGGGCCCCAAAGCATCTGTCCTGGGCGCCGCCTTTTGCCCGGGGACATTGGCCCCGGTGAACCCCGTGCCAGGTGCCACCCTTTGCCCGAGGACTAGGGCCGCGGAGCCTCTGTCTCGGGTGCCGCCTTTTGCCCAGGGACAAGAGCCCCGGTGACCCCCGTGCCGGGTGCCGCCTTTTGCCCGAGGACTAGGGCCCTAGAGCCTCTGTCCCGGGCGCTCCCTTTTGCCCTGGACAACGGCCCCGGTGACCCCTGTCCTAGGTGCCGCCATTTCCCCAGGGATCAGGGCCCCAGAGCCTCTCTCCCGGGCACCGCCGTTTGCACGGGGACCAGGGCCCTGGAGCCGATGTACCGGGCGCCGCCTTTTGTTCGGGACAAGGGCCCCGCTGACCCCGTCCCAGGCACCGGCATTTGCCCATGGACCAGGGGCCCGGAGCCTCTATCCCGGGCGCCGCCTTTTGCCCGGGGACAAGGGCCCCGTTGACCCCCGTCCCTGGCGTCGCCGTTTGCCCAGGGACCAGGGCCCCAGGGCCTCTATCCCGGGCACCTCCGGGACAAGGGCCCCGTTGACCCCCATCCCAGGCGCCGCCATTTGCCCGGGGACAAGGGGCCCACTGACCCTCATCACGAGCGCAGTCACGTGAGGGTCACGTGGTGAGCGCCTCGAGAACCGGCGAAGACACTTGTCAAGCATCCAGCCTCCTCGGCCAGGAGAAGGACGTTAATGCCCTTTGATCCAACGGCTGCAGCCGAGGCAGTTATTCTTTTTTGCATCTTTTGGGCCTATATAAGCCCCTGTATCCCTCTATTGTAAGAGAGGACAATTCATTTGTATCAATACACAAAAAGGAATAGGCGTGCTTAGGAGCACTCTCCCCACAAGAGAACTCTCCTAGCCAACTCCTGTTGGGAGCACGTCGACAGGACTAGGGTCTTCACTGAGACCTGAACCTGTATAAATCTTCGTGTCACTTACTGTGTTTGTGCGACGGGGGAGGACCGATCACTCGGTCACCCCGTGTCGTCTTTGCTTAGCTAGGAATCTCCACAAAACCTGCCGGGGTATTCGCAATACCACGACAAAAACTAAGAAAATTTCACTTTTACTGATTTTAGGATTTCTTCTTCTTTCTCTTCCTCTTCTTTTCCCTCTCAGTTTTTTTACTTCTTTTGAAGTTTCAGTCGCGGGGGAGAGCGGGGGCAGCCCTTTTATAGCCTTCCCATCATTCGACAGGTTGAGTAGTGACAGGTGGATCCTCAGTCTGAGTGGCAATTGATGTGTTTTTTTCACTACTCGCCAGCCTAGATGTTGATTTTAGGCACTTAAATAGAATGTCGACAGCCTGACTGACCACTAATGTCATTCTTGCAATACCTTTTTCATCTATGTTTTTCGCAAAATTCTTTTTTTAAACATTATCCATCCAAAAAATTCTCTAAGGAGGTGCAAAATTGCAGATATTACATTTACACATACTTGTTTCAGTATGGATTCCACATATTAATTTTTTCATTGGAATATGCATATATTTCAAAATGTTCTTCTTACCGATGTAATCAGAGGATTGTAACCAGATGATGCACTTGTTTGGTTGCGTTTCTTTCAGCTAATGATCTCAAGAACTGTGCCACCAAAGCTGTAAATGTCAATTTTCATAGAGACAACACCTGCAAGCAAATATTCTGGAACTATATAACTGTTAAAAGCTGAAAATAAAAGGAAAATTTTCACAAAAATAAGAAAAATAAAGAAAATAAATTGGTTCCATAATAATGGAAATAAATGATAGTATCTTACAATGTGCCTACTGTTGCATCTAGGCCCTTTTTAGGTTGATTTTGATTATTGATGACATTAAGTGTTTTGGACTAACCTTGTCTTTGAGCTATTTCTATGCAGAGCGATTTCTGTAAAGTCTGTAAGTGATCCGGGAAGATCTGCAGGTCACAGGTCCAAAGTCACAAGCGCAAGGTCGCAATGTTGGCTGTGGTCGCAGTTAAAGGTTGGAAGTCAAGGTCGCAAGTGCAAGGTCACCAAAACGAAAGTTACAAGGATTAAAGATGCAAAGGACCTAAGGTAATATTTGTTTTATTTTGACCGATCACGGTGTCTGAAGTTTGATCGGTTTAGGAAATTATTTCTTAGTTTTAACCGTACTATAAAGAGGGGTGGCGAAAGTCCTCTTTTTATCTCCAACATAAACCGAGAAACTTAGGTCATTGCATTGCATCTTTTTGGTTGGATTTGATTTGAACTTGAATTGAGTTATTTGGATTTTCAGTTGAGTTTTTGATAACAGAAGAGTTTTTCTATTTTCTAGAAAGATCTAGGTATATCTGGTTTTTGCTTCTGTTGACAAAAATGTAGCTCTTTAAATTATCTTTCAAACGAGCTATTAAACTATCAATTTGGAGTTCTGGATCAAAAGTTATGGATGTTTTTAACGGACTGTCAGTTATTTGGTTTTTCAGTTTAGTTTTTAACAGCAGAAGAGTTTTTGCATTTTATGGAAAGATCTACGAAGATCTGGCTTTTTCTTCTGTTGACAAAAAGATAGTCCTTTAAAATATCTTTCAAATGAGCTATTAAACACCTCTTTTGGATTTCTGGATTTAAAGTTATAGCTGTTTTTGTTCAGACTGACTGTCAGTTTGCTAAACTGACTGTCAGTTTGAATGTCAGTTTGTGTTAACTGACAATTGTTCAGAGACTGTGTTTTTCGGGCCAAAAATTTTTGTACTAAACTGACTGTCAGTATGCCCATGCTGACTGTCAGTTTTGGTTTCGACCACTGCTGTTTTTATCTGAGTTTCTATTTGATCTGGTCGTTGTTTTGGTCGAACTGACTGTCAGTTTGCATAACTGACTGTCAGTTGGGAGTTTCAAGTTTCCTTAAACGACCACAAACGGCTAGCTATTTTTTATCCGTAAATTTTGTTGGCCGTTGTGTATGTAACTGATTGTCAGTCTGGTGAACTGACTGTCAGTTTGGGTTGCTGATTTTCAGCCCTAGCTCCAACGGTTCATTTGTTTCTTGAGGCTATAAAAAGGGGCTTTGGGCATAAGTTTTATACAACAAGCAGCAGCATTTCTTATACACTCTTGAGCTTTAGTTTTCCACTTAAAATCTTGGTCTTTTGATCAAGTCGAGTGTTTTCCGATCCACCAAGAGTTTCAGTTCTTTTGCATTTGCATTCACTTAGCTTCTCGGTGCGTGTTTGGAGGTCTAGAGAAGACCTCGCTGCCTTTTACTCTTGGTGAGCGCCCTCACCTAGACGGTTCGGAGGCGTGGACGTTGATCTCTCCGTTCGGAGATTGTCGGAGAGGCTCGGCAAGTGTGTACAAGGCATCGGTGCTTGCCTTTCCGGAGTGGACAAGGAGCAACCACTAGTGATAATATCCTTTGTGGATATTGAGGCAAGACTCAAGTGATTTGAGTGCTTCAATGAGGATTAGTGGAGACTGGGCGAGTCTCCGATACCTCGGTAAAAAATCGTTGTGTTCGATCTCTTTCCCTTGCTTATATTATTTGTTCTTGATTTGTTCTTGATTTGTTTTAAGTTTTAATGTTTTTAAAAGCCTCCTATTCACCCCGCCTCTAGTCGGCATCCTTGATCCAACACGTGGTATCAGAGCAAGGTCTCTCATTTGTGGGCTTTACCGCCTAGAGAGAAAGGATGGACTCGGTAGAGGATTTTGATTTGATTGCTCCTCATTTTGATGGCTCACATTACTTTCGTTGGAAGATTATTATGAGCACTTATTTTGAGGCATTGAGTTTGGATTTATGGAGCTTAGTGGAGAAGGGTGTGACTTATCCGTTGATTTCGGATAAGGATATTCTCCTCTTAAATACAAATGCTAAAGATGTGCTTCTTAGATCCCTTAGCAATGATGTGCTCGAACTAGTGAGTGATCGTTCGACCGCTCACGATGTTTGGATCACCCTTGAGTCTATCTTTGAGGGCACATCTAGCTTTGAGCATGCTAAGGTGCGCTTCTTGATGCAACACTATGAGGCATTTGTGATGTTGGAGCATGATACACTCTCCACCATATATGATCGCTTGATCAACATCACAAATGAGCTCAAAACACATGGTGCTAATATTTCCAATCTAGACATTTGTAGGAAATTGCTTAAGGTGTTACCGGAGAATCGCTACGGAGACTTCATTACGACTTTTGCAAACGGTGGCCTCTCCGATACTTCACCGAGCGAGCTCATTGACATGCTTATGTCAAATGAGGCTATGTCCAAGGAGAAGGACATACATTCCACCTCCGAGCATATTAAGAATGATGATTTCATTGCGGAGGATCGGGAGCTTACTAGCAAGCTCAAAGACGTCATCGACTTGGTTCGCCTAAGAAAGACAAAGGCGAACTCTTGCAAGAAGAGCTCAAAGAAAGCTAGAAAGAAAGCATCAAGATTAAAGTCTTCATCTCACGACAAATCTATATGCCTTATGGCATGTGACTCGACGGTATCAAATACTAACTTCTCTAATGATGAGCTTATGGATATGATTGTAGAGTTAAATGACTTGCTTGGCAATATGAATACAAGTTTTTACACTTTAAATAATGACTTCTCATCCTTGAAAGTGGAATTTCAAGAGTTGAAAAGTTCTTATGATTCTTTGCTTGCCAAGGAAGCTATTAGCTCCACAATTACCTTAAATGATAGAGTTGCTTGTGACTTGCTTATTGATCCATCCTTAGAGTCACATACTTCCACTTCACATGCTAGCACCTCTTGTAATAACTTAAGTGTTAATTCTTGTTTAGACTCAAATGCTAGCTCTGTGGACACTAGTACTTCATGTGATAATTTGTCTATTGATTCATTTATTGATTCACATGCTTGTACGGTTGTTACTAATAACTCATACCATGATTTATCTAGTGACTCATCTTTATGCCATGGTGTTAGTACTAGTTGTTCCTCATTTGATATGTCTAGCTCATCTAGTGATTCTATTGTTATGCCTTCTAGTTCATCTACTTGTGATGATATGCCTTCATGTTCTCATTCGCATCATGCTTCATGTGTTAACACGGTATCATCTCATGTACATAATATTGAAAATGATGAACTTAAGACTAAAATAAATAGATTAAGTCATGACCCTACTAGATATCATATGAGTAGTGCTATGCTTGTTAAACCCCCTTTAGATCATAGATATTCTTTTAAAAGGGGGAAATTAAATCATGCTCACTCTTCTAGTGAGAGGTATCGTATATTTCACCGCACTCATACCATTTCATTTATAAAGCCCTCTCAAACTTCATGTTCCACATGTCACTTAATAGGGCAACATTCGCATGAAGTTTGTCCTTTAGTGACTTCAAACTATTTTGATGCTTGTTACATGCTTCAAAGGTCGAAGAAAGGGTATGCTATAGCAAAGTTCGTTGGTGCACCCATGCTAAATAAAAAGAAGAAATCAATTTGGGTGCCCAAAGCTTTAATTGCTAACATTGAAGGACCCAAAAAGGTTTGGGTACCTAAAAGAAATTAATTCTTTTTATGCAGGTGAACTACAAGACCGGTGGAAGGCATTGGGTGCTAGATAGCGGATGCTCCGAACACATGACCGGTAACAAGAAGTTGTTCACCTCACTCAAAGACAACTCAAGCGATAACCAAAAGATTACCTTTGGCGACAACCGTCAAAGAAATGTGGTAGGCTTGGGTAAAATCGCAATCTCTAATGATCTATCTATTTCAAATATTTTGTTGGTCGAATCTCTGAACTTCAATTTGCTTTCCGTTGCACAAATTTGCGATTTTGGTTTTAGTTGCACATTCTTCCCAAAAGAAGTTTTGGTTGAAAGTTTAAAAGATAAAACCTTGATCTTTAAAGGCTTTCGTTTTGGAAATCTTTATTTGGTTGATTTTCACTCAAAAGATGCATCTCTGTCAACATGTCTTGTCTCTCAAATCTCAAAAGGTTGGCTATGGCATAGATGACTCGCACATGTTGGAATGCATCAATTGAGAAAACTTTTAAAACGTGATTTGGTTGTTGGCTTAAAGGATGTGAATTTTGAAAAGGACAAACCTTGTAGCGCTTGTCAAGCGGGCAAGCAAGTAGCTACTTCACATCCAACTAAGCGCATTCTTTCGACTTGCAAACCTTTGGAACTCCTTCATATGGATTTATTTGGACCTTCTGAGTTCCAAAGTATCGGGGGTAGCAATTATGGTTTTGTGATTGTTGATGATTTTACTCGCTACACTTGGGTTTTCTTCATTTCCCAAAAATATGAAACCCCCGATGTTTTCAAAAGTTTTGCAAAACGTGTTTCTACTGAATTCGAATTATCCATCAAAAAAATCCGTAGTGATCATGGTGGAGAGTTCGTTAATTCAACTCTTTTTGATTTTTGTGACTCTCTTGGAATCAAACACGAATTTTCCACATCCTACACTCCACAACAAAATGGAGTTGTTGAAAGGAAAAATCGAACACTTATAGAAATGGCAAGGACTATGCTAAGTGAGTATGATACTCCTACTCGCTTCTAGGTTGAAGCCGTGCATACCGCTTGCTATTCTATAAACCGGCTTTATTTGCATCCCCTTCTAAATTTGACTCCTTATGAGCTTCTTATTGGGCGTAAGCCAAATATTTCTTATTTTCGAGTGTTTGGTTGCAAATGTTATATTCTTAAGAAAAGGAATTTTGGTGGTAAATTTCAAAGAAGAGTAGATGAAGGCTTTCTAGTCGGATACTCCACCACTAGTAAAGCTTATCGTGTTTTCAATAAAAATACAAGTTGTATTGAAGAATCGGGTGATGTTGAATTTGATGAAACTAACAGCTCGCAAAAGGAGCAAGTCTCTCATGAAGGTTCAGGTGAAGATCTTCAAGAAGCAATGAAGAACATAACTATTGGAGACATCAAGCCAACAGAGGAAGATCAAGAAGATAATATCAACATTGAAAATGTTGATCAAGACGCATCATCATCTCATGTTGATCCTCCAGAACAAGATCAAGATGAAGCTGTACAAGATGAAGCACCAAGGCAACATCAAATGATCACCAAGGATCACCCTCTAGACCAAATATTGGGTGACGTCAGTAAGGGTATTCAAACTCGATCTCGTATTGCTGCATTTTGTGAACATCATTCTTTTGTATCTTCTTTAGAACCCAAACATGTTAATGAAGCTTTAAATGATCCTGATTGGGTAAATGCCATGCATGAAGAACTTAATAACTTTGCTAGAAATGAAGTTTGGACTTTAGTAGAAAGACCCAAAGATCATAACGTTATTGGAACAAAATGGGTTTTCAGAAATAAGCAAGATGAAAATGGTGTTGTAATTAGAAACAAAGCTCGTCTTGTTGCTCAAGGCTTCACTCAAGTCGAAGGACTAGACGTTGGTGAAACTTTTGCACCTGTAGCAAGACTTGAAGCTATTTGCATTCTTCTTGCTTATGCATCATGTTTTAATATCAAACTTTTTCAAATGGATGTTAAAAGTGCTTTTCTAAATGGTGAAATTGCTGAACTTGTGTTTGTTGAACAACCTCCCGGTTTTGAAGATTCTAAATTTCCAAACCATGTATTTAAGTTGTCAAAAGCTCTCTACGGTCTCAAACAAGCTCCTCGTGCTTGGTATGAGCGACTTAGAGACTTTCTTTTATCAAAAGGTTTTAAAATTGGGAAGGTTGATACAACTCTCTTTACAAAGAAAATTGAAAAAGATTTGTTCATTTGTCAGATATATGTTGATGATATTATCTTTGGATCTACTAATGAACATTTCTGTCATGAGTTTGGAGAGATGATGTCTAGGGAGTTCGAGATGTCCATGATTGGTGAGCTGAGCTTCTTCCTTGGACTTCAAATCAAGCAAATCAAGAACGGCACGTTCGTGAGTCAAACAAAGTACGTGAAGGACCTACTCAAGCGCTTTGGGATGGAAGATGCTAAGGCAATCAAAACTCCCATGGCGACAAATGGACATCTGGACATGGACAAAAGCGGAAAATCAGTTGATTCTAAACTTTATAGATCTATGATTGGTAGTCTTTTATATCTTACTGCATCTAGGCCTGATATCATGTTTAGTGTGTGCTTATGTGCTAGATTTCAGTCTGGTCCTAAGGAATGTCATTTAACTGCTCTTAAAAGAATCCTTAGGTATTTAAAATGCTATCCCAGTTTAGGCCTTTGGTATCCTAAAGATGCAAATTTTGAATTAATTGGGTATTCTGATTCTGATTATGCTGGGTGCAAAACTGATCGTAAAAGCACATCTGGTAGCTGTCAGCTATTGGGGAGATCCTTAGTATCATGGTCATCTAGGAAACAAAATTTTGTAGCCCTCTCCACAGCTGAAGCTGAATATGTGTCTGCAGGCAGTTGTTGTGCTCAATTATTGTGGATGAAGCAGACATTTTTGGATTATGGGATTATATTTGATAAAGTGCCACTCTTGTGTGATAATGAAAGTGCCATTAAAATTACTAATAATCCTGTTCAACTTTCTAGAACTAAGCATATTGAAATACGGCACCATTTTATTAGAGATCATGTGCCAAAAGGTGATATTGATGTGAATTATGTTAGAACTGATATGCAACTAGCAGATATCTTCACCAAACCCTTAGATGAATCAAGATTTTGCTTTTTAAGGGGTGAACTGAACATTATTGATATATCAAATGCTAGTTGATCTAAAATAAGTGTATGATCTTTCTTGTCCTCCCGCCTTTTTGTGCTTGATGACAAAGGGGGAGAGATTCTTGAGTTTCTTGCTTCATTATTGTCATTGTTTATGCTTAGGGGAGAGATTGGGGAGAAAGATTTTTGAGATATCTCACGATCTATTATTATAAATTCATCATTATAGATTCACTCTCAAATTTCAAATGACTCATATGGGTATTTATATATACATGCATTTAGGGGGAGTTCCTGAATATCTGTTAATTATGCATGTACTTAGGGGGAGTCATTTGATTTTATTCATTTAAACACTTGTTGTCATCAATCATCAAAAAGGGGGAGATTGTTGCATCTAGGCCCTTTTTAGGTTGATTTTGATTATTGATGACATTAAGTGTTTTGGACTAACCTTGTCTTTGAGCTATTTCTATGCAGAGCGATTTCTGTAAAGTCTGTAAGTGATCCGGGAAGATTTGCAGGTCACAGGTCCAAAGTCGCAAGCGCAAGGTCGCAATGTTGGCTGTGGTCGCAGTTAAAGGTTGGAAGTCAAGGTCGCAAGTGCAAGGTCACCAAAACGAAAGTTGCAAGGATTAAAGATGCAAAGGACCTAAGGTAATATTTGTTTTATTTTGACCGATCTCGGTGTTTGAAGTTTGATCGGTTTAGGAAATTATTTCTTAGTTTTAACCGTACTATAAAGAGGGGTGGCGAAAGTCCTCTTTTTATCTCCAACATAAACCGAGAAACTTAGGTCATTGCATTGCATCTTTTTGGTTGGATTAGATTTGAACTTGAATTGAGTTATTTGGATTTTCAGTTGAGTTTTTGATAACAGAAGAGTTTTTCTATTTTCTAGAAAGATCTAGGTAGATCTGTTTTTTTTTTCTGTTGACAAAAATGTAGCTCTTTAAATTATCTTTCAAACAAGCTATTAAACTATCAATTTGGATTTCTGGATCAAAAGTTATGGATGTTTTTAACGGACTGTCAGTTATTTGGTTTTTCAGTTTAGTTTTTGACAGCAGAAGAGTTTTTGCATTTTATGGAAAGATCTAGGAAGATCTGGCTTTTTATTCTGTTGACAAAAAGATAGTACTTTAAAATATCTTTCAAATGAGCTATTAAACACTTCTTTTGGATTTTTGGATTTAATGTTATAGCTGTTTTTGTTCAGACTGACTGTCAGTTTGCTAAACTGACTGTCAGTTTGAATGTCAGTTTGTGTTAACTGACAATTGTTCAGAGACTGTGTTTTTCGGGCCAAAAATTTTTGTACTAAACTGACTGTCAGTATGCCCATGCTGACTATCAGTTTGGGTTTCGACCACAGCTGTTTTTATCTGAGTTTCTATTTGATCTGGTCGTTGTTTTGGTCGAACTGACTGTCAGTTTGCATAACTGACTGTCAGTTGGGGGTTTCAAGTTTCCTTAAACGACCACAAACGGCTAGCTATTTTTTATCCGTAAATTTTGTCGGCCGTTGTGTATGTAAATGACTGTCAGTCTGGTGAACTGACTGTCAGTTTGGGTTGCTGATTTTCAGCCCTAGCTCCAACGGTTCATTTGTTTCTTGAGGCTATAAAAAGGGGCTTTGGGCATAAGTTTTATACAACAAGCAGCAGCATTTCTTATAGACTCTTGAGCTTTAGTTTTTCACTTAAAATCTTGGTCTTTTGATCAAGTCGAGTGTTTTTCGATCCACCGAGAGTTTCAGTTCTTTTGCATTTGCATTCACTTAGCTTCTCGGTGCGTGTTTGGAGGTCTAGAGAAGACCTCGCTGCCTTTTACTCTTGGTGAGCGCCCTCACCTAGACGGTTCGGAGGCGTGGCCGTTGATCTCTCCGTTCGGAGATTGTCGGAGAGGCTCGGCAAGTGTATACAAGGCATCGGTGCTCGCCTTTCCGGAGTGGACAAGGAGCAACCACTAGTGATAATATCCTTTGTGGATATTGAGGCAAGACTCAAGTGATTTGAGTGCTTCAACGAGCATTAGTGGAGACTGGGCGAGTCTCCGATACCTCGGTAAAAAATCGTTGTGTTCGATCTCTTTCCCTTGCTTATATTATTTGTTCTTGATTTGTTCTTGATTTGTTTTAAGTTTTAATGTTTTTAAAAGCCTCCTATTCACCCCCCCTCTAGTCGGCATCCTTGATCCCAACACCTACCACGTTCACATCTTCATCCTCCACATTTGAAGGTAATACTTTAGCTGTGCCAAAATCACAAAATCTTAGGATTCATGTCAGAATCCAAAATGGATGTTATATGGTTTTATATCCCGATATATGATGCATGGCTTGTGTTTGTGTAGATAAGCTACACCTTGGACTATCCCTTCAATTATTTGGAGACGTGACAACCAGCTAAGTGACACCTTTGTTCCAACCTACAAAACGCAAAATGATAAGATGATGGCAATCAATACAGAGAACAAATAATGTGAAAATTGGCCCAAAAATTAAAATGTAATGAAAACATTTAAGTGGAAACATGCCAAACAAGATGTCGCGTAAACTTCCATTCGGAGCGTATTCCTAGACCAAAATCTGCTCGCTTCCTTCAATGCAGCATCCCAGAATGAGAGTTTTTTATAAATAACTCAGATTAAAAAATTAATTAAAAAATGACCCACAGTTTCAAAATTTTACAAAAATATACCGCCACGTCAGCCTGCCGAGTCCTGTAGACTCGACAAGGGTTTGTTGAGTGCTGAGCACTCGACAAGCTGCTTGTCGCAGCTCCAGAATGCGACAAGCGGCTTGTTGAGTGCCCAGCACTTGACAAGCCCTCTGACTCCTAGGACGTGGTCGTATTTATTCAAAACTAGTCGTATAAGTTCTAGACCTGGTCGTGCTCACAATAGTACTAGAACTGGTTGTTGTCGTATCTAGTGTACAAACTGGTCATATAAGTGTTGAATCTGGTCGTGGTCATACAAATTTAAAACTGGTTGTATCAGGATCGAGCTGTTGCAAGAGCCAGAGGACTTGTCGAGTGCTCAGGACGAAATAGGCTGACGTGGCGGTCTATTTTTGTAAAATTTTAAAAGTGTGGGTATTTTTTGTAATTAATTTTTTAATCTGAATTATTTATAAAAAAACTCAAAGTCTAACCATATTTACATGTTGAAGCTTCAAAACAACGCAAAACTCATTGGCAGATTCCACAATAGCTCTAGACTTGAATCCAGAAATCTTTTGATGGCAACCTCAAGTCCATCCTGTAATCGACCCTGAAAAGCATAAACACCAAGTTCAAATCACGATCGGTCTTTATCAACAAATACTCATCAAAATCCCTGTAAAATTCCCTTTGAGCGTGATCAAGAGTGCGAGAATCAGCATTTGGCAGAGTTTGCTTTTTTTGCTTATAATGTGTTGTGTCTTGTATGAACCGGGATACTCCATTTTATCAAAATGTTTGTGTGCGCTACCTTGTAAACATCACTAAAGCTTATCCTTTCCAATCCGGTTTTTAGGTGAGAAGTTATTTGTAGCATCCGTCAACTGAGAGAAATTGAAATTTAAAAACCACACTGTAAAATTGGAAAATACGTAGTTAGAGACTTTCATATTGATTTCTGAAAGTAAAAGAAGTTCAATCTGAAGTTGTTTGCATGTTGCAGGGTTGAAATGGGCAAACTTTAACAATGACATGGAGTTAGCCTGTCTATCCTACAATGCACTACAATGCATGCATGGAAAATTATGATAGAAACATGGTTTTTTTTCCTTGAAAAAGATAGAAGACTTTAATTTTACATGTGAGCAAACACTAGCACTAGTACAAAAAAAACTTTCTTCTAACGGTTCAAAACACACTTCTACTAACGATTTTTGTACCGTTAGTGATAGGCACGATAGAATAAGACAAGAACTATTCTAACGGTAAATAACCGTTAGAAAAGATCACTTGTTCTAACGGTTCATTACCAAAAACCGTTAGACAAAGTGATCTTTTCTAACGGTTTATTAGTAATAACCGTTAGAAAAGATCACTTTTCTAACAGTTTTTTAGTAATGAACCGTTAGAAAAGATCACTTGTTCTAACGGTTCATTACTAAAAAACCGTTCTTTTCTAATAGTTCTTAGTAAGAAACCATTAGAAAAGATTACTTTGTCTAACGGTATTTTAGTAATGAACCGTTAGAACAAGTGATCTTTTCTAACGGTTTTTAGTAATGAACCATTAGAAAAGGTACAATTAGAAAATAGTACCTTTTCTAACAGTTCGTTACTAAAAGAACTGTTAGAAAAGATAACTGCTCTTTTCTAACAGTTCTTAGTAAGAAACCGTTAGAAGACAATATTTTTGTAGCAGTTCATCAATCTAAGGTATAGTCTCAACACATCATTTAAGGATATAATAATACAAATATTTGAATTCATCCAACTTCAAAGTATAGTTTGTCGACAAATTTTCACCTAGAAAACAAAATCTGAAGTGTTCAAAAACACTAGAAAAATAATCACTGAATTTTGCACATAAATCCTAAAAGCAGACCCAAATTGTCGGAGAAGTCTCTCCACACAAGAACCTCTGAGAGCCACCTTGTTTACATTCAGAAACCTTTCACTGATGTCTTGTTCAAATAAATGATAGTTAGCCAAATATACAATTTCTACAGTCTTCTATTCTTTTTTAACATGTGCAGAATATTAATAATCACACCACTAAAGAATCGACCAGAAGTATCCTAACAAGGAAAATTGAATAGAAAACTAGTCCAAATGCCTCCCCCATACACAACTTTTGCTAAAAATTTAGCAAGAATCAAGTCAAATCTTGCCAAATTATGGCCACAAACCAAATTATGAAGTGTCATAATTTATGTAAGTGTCATGAAATTCTGATAGTGTTAGTGTTCACCACCTAGTTATATCAATCAAGTGAGTACTAAAAGAAACACATTTTGAAGCAGAGCATAAAATCAGAAATTATTGAGACTTAAAATTTAAAACACAAACTTAAAGAACAAAAAAATGATTTAAAAGCTATCCCTACAACTAAATCCCAATAGTAACTGAATATAGAGTCCTTCTCGGCAATGATATTGCAAACTAGTTAGGTTGGGGTTTTTCTTTTCTTTTCTTTTTTATTTTTTGAAAACTCCATAGGCTAGCAAGGAGCAAGCCCATTTAGAGAAATTGCATAAGAAGCTTATTAGAAACATCAGCTTTATCAATCGATCGATATAACATTTAAGGTGAAGCATGCTTGGATCAGATCTCACCTCAAATATAAGCTACAAGATCCTTTTGTGAATGTACCAACCAAACATATCAGCTCATTTGTTGCATACATCAGCAAAAACTGCACCAGCATATGTGCACAAATATACCAAACCGATCAGTAAACAGATAAAATAACAAGGCTAGATAAAACCAGCATAAAGTCAACATAAAAAAGGTAAATAACATCTTCAACTAACAGAGATGCTCCTCTTTAGAGTGCTTTGGACAGTGTTTTATTCAACAATTATAAGCATGTTATGCAAATGTTTCAGCAAAGGCCCCAAAGGTTCATTTCAGCATAAAGCAACTTCACCTCAAATATCAGTTTGAAACATCGCTATAAGTTGTTAGCTAATAAAGTAAAAGGAAAATTCACATTTTGGTGCTCCAACTTTGGCCTTTTGTCCTTTTTAGAACCTTAACTTATCAGAGGTCCCAAAAAGCCCAACAAATTTGGCCTTGGTTCAAAAAAAAAGTCCACTGTGTTAAGCATAGTGGGTGCTAGTCCCATATCACAATGACATGAAGACTTGCTAAACTCGATAATCTTTTAAATGGAAGGCACTTTTGGTACCTGAACTGAAAGTTAAGTCTTTTAGGATCTCCAAAAAGTTTAAATGCTAAAAAGGACTAGGATCCAATATTGAAGGATGAAAATGGGACTTTTCCCTAAAGTAGATTGAGGGGATATGGACACAGCATTTAACAAAACTGAATAAGCATGAGCTCACGCAAGGTAACAGAAAGAAATTATGGAGAGAACAAATTCCGTTGGAATAAATACTACATTCGATGGACAACTACCCTGCACTAGGGATAGGATCATAGGACCAAACATGCATGGTCAAATTCTCATACAATAGCTAGCATCATTCTGTTTCACTTGTAAAGATACTGATTATAGACCACAACCACAAACACAGTTTGCATGTCTAGTTTTTGGCAGAGTGAAACAATATCAAGCACAAAACATGCAAACCGGAAAGGGAGACTCTTGACAGGATTCAAATGTTTTTCCCATATTAAACCTGTAGAAGAAATGTTCAGTGAATAACAATAGCAGCATTCAAATCATAATGTAATCGCTCGGAAGTTACTACCACCAGGAAAAAAAAACATTTAACCATATTTTGTTTACATAAAACAAGAATTTTCAAATTCACTAGAAGTGTATGTTAATATGGTAAGCATGGGGCCAACCATTTAAAGTATCCAGCTAATAAACAGCCCATCAGGTTTCTATTACAGTGCTCCAACATATAGTTGTCTCCAAACTCCAATATCCTGCTCTTTAGTAATAATGATGCATCTTAAAGACTTATTTTCCTAAAACAACTAATATCACCTCTCTATTTTTCAGAACATAGAGGAATGCACTGCAGAAAAACCGTTAGAAACATTAAATCCAAATAGAACAAGCTTACCCCTTTGTTCCCGTTTGAAACATTAAATCCCCAAAGCAAATGCTGATGAAAGCATCTAATCAAATATATGCTATCTACCCAGATTCCAGAAGACCAAGAATGCTTTAATCAAACAGCACTCAAAGATGAACAATAGAAGTTTGATTTCTATGTGTTGATATGCATTGTTCGTCATAAAAAATTCTGCACCCCTTCCAAGACAACTCAGATGTGATTCCTCCGCCGTGGGACATCTACCACAAAATTCCTTCCATGCTGCAACTATGAATTTTTGTTACTGTGGACTCCTCCTCCGGTGACTCAAATAAAAAATAAAAGAATACACAAGGAGATCATGTGTTATGAGGATTTGAAGATATGTTGAACTCAATGGATTTGAGATTATTGGGAAGAGGGTCTAGAACCGTATGTGCCCCCTCATATAAAAAAAACCAAAATGTTCTTTTAAAAACTCACAAGAAGCAACTATCACAGGTAATCTTCACCCTTTATTTGCTTTAAAATTCATTATTTCTTTCTTTTGTGAAACATAGAAGCACTTCTCGTGCATAAGACCGAGTTGTGTGCTACACTTGTTAGTTGTTACCAGTGTACATACAAGAACCTAAACCTCACCTGCAGTGCACAGTCCCGAAAATCTTCAAGTGATGCCTCAGTGAGGCATTTAGAAGCCACCAACTCATTGAATATCTGCTGGCTGAGATCCCTCGGCAGCAGCGCAAAACTACAGTACTTATTGATATCCTGCAAGAATTTCCAGCATGTCAAGCAGAAATAAACACTCTAGCACAATCAAACACACAAAGCTACCTTGCGGACTTTGGCCACACATAGCTCCATGAGTGACAGGCACCACTTAGGGCCCTGCCCTTGCCCCTTGCGGGAAACATCCGAGTTGCTGCGCCGCAGTGTGAGCAGCAGCCATTTCAAGCTGCGGGTCTTCGACAACCTCGTGGAGGTCCCGAAAGGATTGTCATCATCCGCTCCTCCTTGCATGCTGCTCATCAAGAAAGCAAAGATTACAAAATTTCAATGCATGATGCACTGAATAAAAAGTTGAAAAAATGCAGTAATGATGCCTATGTAAGTTTCAATATAGCTGAAAAGAACACAAATGGAAATCCTGAAAACAAAAGAGGATGAGCATGACCAAACCAAAAGCTCCAACTCTACCACAATCAAATAGTAACTAATTTAATGGCATAGACAATTCTATGACTAAAGGAAGTCAAAAAAAAAAAGGCTGATACAAAACAGCCCACTTATAAAAGAAAGGCACCAAGGAGATCACTTAGTAAAGAAAATCTCCTTCCTTTTCCTAAGATTTTTGGCAATGGGGCCTGATGAAATACGGGGTACCCGAGCTTCCATCAGGTAGATGATAAGTCGATTTGGTGGAGATCTCGACGTTGATGATCCGGCTTCCGATTAGAACTGATCGAACCCAGCAATCGCTACACCACTGCTCCGTTGGTTATCAACCGTGGCAAGACGCGGTTGCCCTCGCCAAGAAGGCTAATTCCTGCAAGCGAATCGAGAGCACAAGCAAAAACGTAGAAGAAGCAATCTGGAAATTGCAAATCAAATTGAATTAAGCTCACAAGTTGGGGTTCCACAAACCGATCCACGGCGAAACTGCAAAAGCAGAATAATCTAAGCAAAACCCAAGTCTCCCTGTGACGGCTATGGAGTATGTATATGACAGAGAGAGAGGCAGCGGCTAGGGTTTAGGTCATGGCCTAACTAAGATACATGGGCCGAAGGCCCAAAAAGAGGTGACGCAGCACCAGTCTGACTCTATCTCATTAGCACTGTTTGGATGATTCCTAGTGACTTGGAAAGATTTTGGTGGCGGTACTAGATGCATTGGAAAGCTTATCTCCTAAGCTTTCTGTGAAGTGGTAGAACGTCGAAAACAGACTTCGTACGTGGCCTAGGCGTCCATTTGAAGACAGACATGTCGCTGCAGTCTGAACCGGCGTCCATCTCGGGATCAACTCGAACCTTGGCTCGTCTCGGTGCGTCGTGACATCCTCGCTGATCCAAACCATGATTCCTAAGTACAAGAACAATATCATTAGGTAGTACCTCGCCCTCTACGGTAGTTTCACATAAACTTAAGAACGAGCTCACCTGGTAATTTAGCTGACGTGCGCGTGCCCTTGTAATTGGTCCTTGCACAAGCGGTGTTGGAGAAGTTGATGCATCCATAGGAGTGATGTCCTCATCATCCTCCCCCTCTTGAATTGGAGTCGTCCTCGACTCAAGCTCATCTTCTTCTCCCAAGTATGGGCACAAATCTGAAACGTTAAAAGTGGGGCTAACCCCAAAAGCTGCGGGCAACTCAAGTTTATATGCATTATCGTTTATACGCTCTAGCACCCTAAAAGGACCATAAGCACGAGGCATCAATTTAGACTTTCTTAACTCAGGAAAGCAGTCTTTACGCAAGTGTAGCCAAACAAGATCTCCAGGAGCAAATATCAATTCTTTTCTACCATGACTATCAGCAATACGATATCTTTCATTCATACGTTCAATATTCTCTTTTGTTGTCTCATGCAGTTTCAGAATAAACTCAGCACGTTTCGTAGCATCTAGATTGACCCTTTCAGATTATGGAAGAGGCAACAAATCAATTGGAGCACGAGGATTGAAACCATACACTACCTGAAAAGGACTTACCTTGGTAGTCGAGTGCAGTGCACGGTTGTAAGCAAACTCCACATGAGGGAGACACTCTTCCCACAGCTTCAAGTTCTTCTTCAAAATATCCCGCAACATCGTGGACAATGTGCAGTTCACAACCTCCGTTTGGCCATCAGCTTGGGGATGACATGTAGTAGAAAACAACAATTTGGTCCCCAATTTGTTCCATAAAGTTCTCCAAATTTCCTTAGTCTCTTCCGGGTTGGTCCTATATGCAGCACGGTTTGCCAATGTCGCTCCTGGAATTAAATCGATTTGGTGCTTAATACCTCGAATAGGTGGTAGTCTCGGGGGTATCTCAATTCGAAACACATCCTCAAACTCCTGCAAAAGGTTAACAACAGCAAGGGCAAAGAGCTAGGAATATTATCAAATGAAAATAAAGCCTCTTTGCAAACCAAAGCATAGCACAAAGCATCTTCATCATTAATTTCAGCAATATCAGATTTTGTAGCAAGCATAACACCACCCTTTAATTTAATTCCCGATGACCTAGAACTCGTGTTCTTATCTTTTCTAGGTGGAAAAACAGTTTTAGCTCTCTCTCTGTGTCACTTTGAACAATTTCAGTAGGGGTCATAGGAAGAAAAGTGATTTTCTTTCCTTTATGTATAAGAGTGTATCTATTACTTCTACCAAGATGGGTTGCATCAGTATCAAATTCCCATGGATGGCCTAACAACAATGAACAAGCTTGCATAGGCACTACATCGAAATCAGCTAAATCACGGTATGATCCAATCGAAAGGTGAATTTTTGCAGTTTGTGTTACCTTTACCTTACCGCTGTTGTTGAACCATTGAATATGGTAAGGATGTGGATGATCACGTGTAGTCAAGCTAAGCTTCTTGACCATATCTGAACTTATCAAGTTGTTGCAACTTCCTCCATCAATAATAACACGAACACGTCGATCATTGACAACAAGATACGTTTGAAACAAATTGTTGCGTTGTATCTTCTTAGCCTGCTCCATTTGGGTGCTCAACACCCGCTGTACAATGAGGGTCCTGTGATCTTCCGTGGCATCAATCCCAAGAAACTCCTCCGCATTGTTGACCGTATCAAGATCGCTACCTTCATAGTTAGTTTCAAGAACAAATTCTTCTTCTACATCAGATGCACTAACGTACCCACCGTCAGCCGTCGCAATGTAGGCTTGCTGACTTGGGCAATCCTTCATGACATGGCCCATTCCTTTGCAACGGTGGCACACTATACTTGTAGATCGTCCTGTGGAGGCTACAGAAGAACCTGACTTTGCCGGTGTCTGCCCATTAGAAGATTTGCTCACATCGGATGCTCGCGGTGGTGGTGACGGTGCTACTGAACG
Organism: Pharus latifolius; assembly: GCA_019359835.1. NCBI lineage: Eukaryota > Viridiplantae > Streptophyta > Magnoliopsida > Poales > Poaceae > Pharus > Pharus latifolius. The sequence goes on along the minus strand of CM033324.1, from coordinate 52,187,831 downwards.
CGCCCTACTCGCCGAGGGGGCAGTAGACCGAAAAGCAGGAGCTGGTGCTGAGTTGGTTGGCGCCGAAGTCTTCCTCTGAGTGAAGGAGTTACCAAAGCTATTCCTTGACCACTGTTGCCATCCGTGCAATTCTTTTTTGCCAAAACAGCAAGTTGGAACAACCTATTCACATTGTTATAGTCCTTGTAATCAACAATATCCTGGATTTCACGTCTTAACCCAGCATAGAAGGGAGCCATTTTATCCTCCTCACCCTCTATTACCTCACAATGCAACATGCCTTTCTGAAGCTCTTGATAGTACACCTCTACCGACTTGCTACCCTGTTCTAGGCGCTGTAATTTTTTACGCAAGTCACGCTTAAAGGAAGGAGGAACAAATCTATTGCGCGTATGTCTCTTAAGCATCTCCCAAGTTTCAGGTTGTATGCCAGCATTTACTAGTTCGTTCCACCAGATAATTGCAAAGTCTTTGAACTCACTAGTCGCTTGTCTAACTCGATGAATTTCAGGAACTAAATGGGAGTTAAATTTTTGTTCCACGGTCATTTCCCAATCTAGGTATGTTTCAACATCATATAAACTAGAAAAAGAAGGTATGGTGAACTTAACCTTAGCGAAAGGATCATCATTGTGAATGTGATTGTTACCATTATTAATTATCTCGCATACCTTGATGATTGGGGCACAGTCATTTCTATAATTAATTGTGCATCTCGTGCAACTCGTCGCATGGCGGCGTTGTTGCGGTGAACCCCCACGTTGGACTCCTCATCGACTTTATTGTCTTGTTGGATTGTTGTTCCATTAGAAGGTTGTCGTTTCTCCACATTCTCCACCTTGCCAGCAAGATCAGAGATACGACGATCTAGCCTCTCGATACTATTCTGATTGTCTTGTTTGTCCTTCATGAACTTGTCCGTGAGCTCTTGGATGCTCTTGTTGAGGGCCTCGCTCATATCAAGAATGAGCTTACAAAGGTCATCCTCCTCAGCAGTAGCTCTAGCTCTAGTTTGCGGTCCTGTCATGGTTAGTAGGAACAAAGATAACACAAAGTATTATCCCTATAAACTACTAGGTGGTGGCACTACTACAGAAATACTTTTCACTATCGGTTTAATATCCACTCTACTATCGCTTCTCTTACCGATAGTGATCGGCACGATAGAAGAAACGTAGCACACTTCTATTGGTTGAAAACCATTAGTAAAACATCTACATTCCCAACGTTCACTAATCGCTAACGACTATTTCTTCTATCGGCTCGGATCTAAACCGATAGTATTGTGTAGGTTTTTTCTATCGGTTAGGTACTCGACACAGTTAGTACTGGAAACTTTATTCTATCGGTTGTAGTATATGAACCAATAGTATTGTGATATTTATTCTATCGGTTGTAGTATATAACCGATACTACTATGTAGTTTTTCCTATCGGTTATGTACTCGACACGGTTAGTACTGAAATCTTTCACAAATACAGCAATACAGAGATACATTGGATCATTCACAAATACACCAATATTTACAAATACACCAATATTCACATATTGAATTTGTTCACAAATACACAATACAGTAATATACACATGCATTGGACAGATTGAATTTATTCACATATTGATCGAGTTTATTCACAAATACATCAATGAATTTATTCACATATTGAGTTTATTCACAAATACAGCAATCAACACATTCAATATATATTACACAAGTCAGTTACAATCGATTGTTGATAGCCACTTTTTCCATAACATATTGAGCCCAAATTGTTCGCAGCTCCTTCAATTGAGGCAACTCATATTGGTCTTTCAACATGGCGCTCTGCATATATGAGTATATGAAGTTAGGAACGTACGTCACATCCAATTAATGTTCGACTTTGAGTCAGGAAAAATAGTTACCTTAGGTAATTGGGCAAAATTTCTCCTGATCAGGTCATACATAAATCTCATGACATAGAAGCCACATTCCCACAATTGTGGCTGCTGATGGCACTGGGATAATTGCATATGCAAAGACATAAACCCACATTAACTCGAAACAACTAATTAAGCTTAAATTAAAAGACTCATCATGAGTAGTTCCATCCGTATTAATTACCTCATATTCTTTCCAAGAAATTGTTGTGCCCTTCGACGCGTCATGCCTCTCTCCAGCACTAACACAATTTTTGAAAGCCCTGTATTTAATTTAGCATTGCTGGTTAATATGTTATCATTAATTAGCTAGTCAGAGAAAAATTTAAAACAACTGTGTTACTTACGCGTCTATGTGCCACGTGAGGGTGAAAACATGCGCCACCCTGTCGCTCATCGAATCGAGGAAATAGACCTCATTTATCCATGGGCAAGTGACGACGAGGACCCAATGGCCCCTACATTGCATATATAAGCGAACCGTTTCATACATATGTTAGGCGTAACATACAAGAATGAGTTAAATTAGTAGGAAATGCACTAACCTTTGGTGGTACGGCGCAAGGATGAACTCTCGGTCCTGCTGCGCTAGTAGTGCCCTTGATATGTATTCCTCCGCATGTGCTTGGTCGTACTCTAGCATCGTGAGGCTTATTTTGTCTGGGTTGAGGAAACCCACCTTGTCATATGCCCTCATCGACGCCAGCCTATATATGCACCTGGATGCAAAGTAGACATTAGTAAGTAGTGCATACAAAGTGATTAGATTTATGAAATGAACTGTGATAACTTCAGACAACAGCAAACTCACAGGACTCCAGCCCGTATGATGGACATATCAAGCTACCGCCAGTTGAGGAGGTCGAACAAATCCTCGTAGGCCACCGATATGCTCCCGGCCTCACGGTGAAAATGACCTGGCCTGAAGTGAACCAAGAAGTTGATGTGGTGCCTAGACCGGGTCAGGTTCCACTCGTGGAGACTTCTGGTTATTTGATCCATATTGTGAAGAAGGTACTCCGACACGAGTGGGAACCCGTTCTTGAATGTACCCGACTGGCTTTGTTTGGCCTTGCCTTTGGCCTTGCCCTTGCCTTTGGGCGGGGAGCGAGTGCATACCTTCGAAGGTTGGGGCGCGGTGCTACCGACCTCATTTGATGGCGAAGGGTTTGAGGCCGTCGGAGGAGGCATGGGGGCCGAAGGAGCTCGGTCATGCGTTGTGCCGGGGTGGTGTCCTCAAGAAGTGAGCTGGTATCCATCGTCCACTTTAAGTACGAACGCATAAGTTAGATTTTGCAAATTGAGTATATTAACAGAGTTGTAAGCTAGAATGGCTAGGGTTTACCTCCTGTAGTCTAAAACCTTTCTTGGGCCACTGTATGTACGAGCCCAATGCCTCGCCAATTGTCCGCATTTCGTCTGTTGGGACGGGCAACGAAAAAGAGTTGTAGCCCGGGAGGGCCATGTCCACCTGTAGCTTTGCGAATCCAGGCTCCAGAGGTACGCAGTGGATCCGGACATCCTCCCAAGACTGATATACGACCCCATTTGCAACCACTACAGGTTTGTCGCCTATGTTGATTAATAGGCTACAGCTCTCCGGCTTCTGTAATTTGCAACAATTATAACAAGTTAGCGAAACAGTTCTAATGTAAAGGGAGTGGCATCAACCGAACTGCATATATAGCTCAAGAGTTACAATACCTCAATCAGGTCCACCGGATCCACGTGAACCTTCGAGCCGCAACTACTCGGCCTGGCAATGTCGACCTCGGCAGCTGGATCTAAACCCTTGGACTGCACAACTCGGCTGAGGCGTTCATACATCTCGTTCATTTGAGCGAACATGTCCACGAATTGTGCAGTCACATCTGATCGTATTTTCTGAGACAGCTCCAATTCCCTTTCCTTCCAGCTGCGAGCCTTCTTCTTCTTTTGCCCAGGCTCCGAGAAGCCTTCCTTCCATGGCACCACACCCCCCACGGTTCGCGTCCGCCCTGGATGCTCCTTGTTCCCTAGAGCCCGGGTAAGGATGTCGTTCTCCCTATGGGGAGTGAACAATCCCTCGGTTGCCTCCTTCGACCAAGAGATCTGTTACATTCAAAGCTCTCCATTGTGAGGAAAAAATATATACAAACTTGTGCGCACACTAGTGATCATAGTTTTTTCTACCACACTCTATGATTCCAACCAGGAAGTTAGCCAACTTACGAGTCGCTGCACGACCTCGACGTCCCTGGGGTTTGGGAACTCCACAGTCCCCGTGGTCGACACAATCCCTCTGGCCAGCCACTAGCGCTTGCATCGTGGATCGCGGATCTCGGAGAGTTGTAGGTCAGGGGAGTCGACGATATTCGACGCCTCGTCTTCGGCCTTCTTCCACTGCTCCTCCTTCCCCCCATAGCCATGAGAGCTGAGCTGGTGTGGGTGGTCGTTCCTCCTTTGGTTTGCCTTGTTCTTCTCGCTGAGGGTCTTCGTACCAAAAACAAGAAAATTAATGCACCGCTGCTTACTACATACAATGGTATAACCAAGCAAAGGAACCATACATACCTTGAACTCAAGGGTCCCCTTCTGTTGGGTGAATTGCTCCCATACCTCCTCCGTTATGAAGGGGTACTTCTCGCATGGAGATTTGCCTTTAGCGAGGAAGGTACTGACGAGGACGCTCTTGAAGGTTTTCCACGTGTTGTTCATGTCCTTCAAGCAAGCTATCTTGGGACCATCGTCGGGGATGTTCCACTTGGCCTGTTTCAAATGGTGCATATAAGTAGGACATACCTAATCTCTAGGATAAACCAAGGGAATATGATTACTCAAGAGTTCAGTGATTTTGATTAATTTTACCTTCACTTCCACCCACAGCCTATCCCTCTCGTCGGCCTTAACGTCCTTCCAGCTCCGGACGGTGATCTTCACCCTTTTCTTTGCCAACAAACCAACATAGGCAGCATAGTGGCCGGCGTTCTTCCCGATCGGTCTCCAGAACTGGTTAAACTCACATGAAAGATCCGTGCATTTGGCCAAATGGCCCAACATCGTCGCGCCTCGCACCTTCCTCTTGCGCTGGGACGAGACAGCTTCATCTACATTTGCCCTTGCCGAATCACTACTATCAGCCGAGGAAGATGCCGACATGGCTTTACCTAAAATTCCATGAAAGACCATCAATTGATATGAAGAAAGGTACATGACAAAGTTCATAACTAAAATGGAATGGCAATGATGAACCACCTCTTTTTCTTAAAATGTCAAATTTTCATTCAAAAGGCCAAAAATCATCAATTCCTATCAACATGGTCTTCAAAATAGATTTAAAATGGATTTGTACACTCAATTTGCAAAGGGTTGTCGAACTGATACCTTCTTGCTTAACATAAAGATCATTTGATAACTCTTGATTGTAAAATTAATCCTATTTGGAAAATTTCATCAAAAAAATATATTTCATGTAATGAAAATCATTTCTTTAAATTTTCATTTCAAATGTATTTGATTTGTGCAATAGTTGATTCTTTTGACAAATGAAATATGAACTCTGCAAAATTCAGACTTTTCAATGTACTATCGGTTGACAATAACAAACCGATATGACATACTCTATTTCCTATCGGTTTGACAATTAAAACCGATAGTAATTAACTATGTTAGTCTTAATTCAGATTATGGTCTTTACTATCAGTTCTAAATAAGAAACTGATAGTGGCCTACACTGTACGACAAATTGCTAGTGATTTTCATCAAGTCTGTAATTCTCATAGCTATCAAGTTTGTAGTTCATGAATTTTCATCTAGTTTTATATTTGTAATCCATTGAACCACATATGAACTATTGCATATAAATTTAAGCAATTGACTTGAGCGGTTTGGTCAAGAACACTTACAGTCGTTCGTGGAGTGGCCGGAGGCGGTGGCGCGATGCAGTGGCCAGAGGCAGTGGAGAACCCAATTGCGATCGACAATGGTGGAGCAGAGGAGCGAAAAAGTGAACGTCGGGGAGGCTAGGGTTTTCCGCGCGCGAGTATTTGGAATGTGATCAGTTGCACTGGAGGGAAAATCGTGTGAGATTATAACCTAATATATGAATCTTTACTATCGGTTCATAACCACCAAACCAATAGTAAATACATGTAAGTTAGGGTTTGGAGTATTGGCATTGTTCACTATCGATTTTATTATTACTAACCGATAGTAAATTAAGAACAGGGTCTCATAACACAATATAAATCACTATCGGTTATGTACTATAAACCGATAGTAGAATTTAATTTCATATCGGTTTGGAAATTGAAACCGATAGTACAATACAATGTTATTGACTCTAAAGGATTTCCCTGAGAACAATTACAGATGATCTCAGTACATCATTTTGCATTGTATTTCACTATCAGTTTTATGATTATTAACCAATAGTAAATTAATCCACTGTACAAGAGCAAACCAAAATGTAGAACAGGGTCTCATAACACAAAATGAAATACTATCGGTTATGAACAATAAACCGATAGTAGAGATTAATTTCATATCGGTTTGGAAATTGAAACCGATAGTAGAATACAGTGTTATTGACCCTAAAGGGTTTTCCTGAGAACAATTACAGATGGGTCTCAGTACATCATTTTGCACTTGTAAAGACACCTGAAACCCCATGCAAATGACTTCCAATAATTTTGAAATAAATTAACTGTAAAGACCAATCATGGAATGAAAATTTGCAGTTTTCATATTGATTTGTGAAAAAAATCAATTATTGCTCAAATCAAGTACTCCAATTGAAATGAAAATTTGCATAAATGATTCTCAATGCATCACGTATGTTTTCCCAAATGATTTGAAGAATTCTTCGATTAAAGATCCAAGTAATATACGTCACTTACATATTACAAATTAGTCAAGAATGGTTGTCCACCCATAATCCTTCTTCGTGGTCGTCTCGCAGGTAACTTGTTTCGTCAATATCTTCGGTAGGGACAGATTGAAGAATTCCATCTAAAAATGGAGGTAGTTCGTCGAACTGATCATACTCTTCTTCATCCACAACGTCTTCGACCCCAACAATACGTCTCTTACTGTGAAGGACAACGTGCAACTTTGGGTTGGCCGGGTCAACGATGTAAAACACCTGTGTGGCTTGCTATAAATGGATCATCTTGGTGTGCGACTCTACTAAGATCGACGAGAGTAAACCCATAATTGTCGACTTTAACACCTCAAGGGATTTCGACCCATTGGCATCGAAACAGAGGAATCTTAAGTAATACATAATCGAGCTCCCATATTTCCTCAATAACACCGTAATATGAGTTGAGTGCCCTTACTGCCCTGGCATCCTCCGAAATAGCAAGTAGTGTCACTCCACTACATTGCATAGTCCTCTTCTCGTCCTGAGTTCTTGTGTAAAATGAATAGCCGTTGATGTCATACCCCTGCCAAGTCCCTACAGTAAATCTAGGCCCTCTGGCCAACCATGTAACAACTTCATCTAGGCCGCCCTCAGAAGCTTGCAGGACTCTATTTTTGATCCACCCAGCAAACTTCCTGTTATGTTCTCTGGTGACCCAAATCTCTGGCTTCGAAGGATTCTGTTTCCGTAACATTTCCTTGTGCTCGTGTATGTATGGCTCCACCCCCGTCATGCTTATACCGCGATGCACCGCATCTTGGACAAACATGCAAATCCTCGTACTCGTTACGGTACAGAACACAATTATTTGGGCATGCATGTATTCTTTCGATTTCCATTCCCAACGGACACAATAGTTTTTTGGCCTGGTAAACCGATCTTGGCAACTCATTTCCAGATGTCGAGTGAATGCATTCACCAGAGCGTGGGGAAGAACTTCCCCCCGGCCGCGGGCGTGGGGAGCCTCGCTCTCGCACCGGCCGGGGGAAGAGACCCGCTGAAGAGCCAACCTCTCCGGCGGAGAGCCCGGACGTCCGGGAACTCAGTCCCGGTCCGGAGGAAAAGCGTCGCCACCGCCATTCTGGCGGACCTCTCGGACCGCTTCCAGACTCAGACAACGAAGGTCCCGTGAAGGAAGACAGCGACCGGGACTCTCCCCGGGAAGTGCAGGGGGCTAACCAGCCCCTGTGCCGAAGACTTCGCAGCATCCGGTGGCCGCGGCCCTACCGCCCTCCGCACATCGAGCACTATAACGGTGAGGCAGACCCTTACGAGTTTGTGCAGGTCTACTCCACAGCCATCTCCGCGGCCGGGGGGGGACGAGATGGTACAGTGCAACGTCTTCCCCCTCTACCTCTCCGGCATTGCCCGCTCCTGGTTCTACAACCTGAAGGCAGGCTCTATCAAGTCTTTCTCGCAACTCAAGCAGGAGTTCTGTGCCAACTTCCAGGGGAACTACGTGCGTCCCCTGGACTCCTCGCAGCTGTACACTGTCCGACAGAGGACTGGGGAAACCATTAGAAGCTTCTTCAAGCGCTTTGCTCAGGTGAAGAGCAAAGTGGCCCACGTCCCCGACTCTACGGTTATCGAAGCCTGCAAAAGCGGCATCCTTCCGGGGGAGCTCCACTGAAGGCTCTCCCGGAGCTGCCCCTCTTCTGCCGACGAGCTCTTCAACGTACTCGAAAAGTACGCTCGGGCGGAGGAAGACGACATCTGGAAGAAGACCCAGGGGTCTCCCGCCCCCGTCGACCGGGGGGCCAGGGATCCCCCTAAACGCCCCAGGCAGGGGGGCCGTAGCGAGCCACTGCCTCGGGACACCTTTGTCCTCGAGGGCGGAGGCGGCTCGCGCGACCCCCTGAGGGCCAGCCGCCCCTTTCCCAGGACGAAAGGTCACGGGGGAGGACAATCTTCGCGCGGCCGGGAAGGCCCCGCGGGGAGGAGCCGGGAAGGACCGTGGTGCAGCTTCCACGGGTCCAGTACCCACGCTACCCGAGATTGCCATCAGCTGCTGCAACACTTCGCGGCGTTCCTCGACCAGTGCGGGCAGGGGGGGGGGGGGACTCCGGCCTCCTTGCCCCCTCGGCTAGCTGTTCCGGCCCTTGCCGCTCTCGCGGGGGGTCAGCAGACACAAGAGGGGGAGCCTTCAGAAGCTCTCCCCTTCCAGACCTCTCAGCGCCGCATCAACATCATCGTGGGAAGGTTTGCCTCCGGGCGGGACTCCAAGCGCCAGCGTAAGGAGTACACGCGCGAGGTCAAGGTTGTGGGGGTGCTACACGCGTCCCCTCCACCTAAGTGGTCGGATGTCCCCCTCACCTTCACAGCAGAAGACGCGCGGGGGGTCCGCTTCCCCCTCGACGACGTGCTCATTGTCTCCGCGACCATCTACAGCTGCCATCTGGCCCGTATCCTGGTGGACGGCGGGAGCTCCGCCAATGTCCTATTCCTGAAGGCCTTCAAAGAGATGCAGGTGGATGAAAAGCTCCTGCAGCCCGCGGCAGGGCCCCTGCAAGGGTTTGTCCCGGGGAAGGCGATCCACCCCATGGGCAAGGTAGATCTCCCAATGACCTTTGGCACACCGGAGAACTACCGGACCGAGCTGGTCCGCTTCGACGTAGTGGACCTCCCCTCCTCGTACAATGCGATAATGGGGAGGACCACAATCAACCGGCTGGGGGCTGCCACTCATCAAAACTATCTCTGCATGAAGATCCCTGGGCCGCATGGTGTGCTCAACGTCCGGGGAGACCAAGACATGGCCCGTGCTCTATACGAGCGCGCTGCGGCCACAATCGGAAGCGTCAACCTCATAAAGACGCCCGGGGGGGAGGCTTCTCCCCCGGAACTAGACGCCGCTGCGCCACCGCCCGGGAGGCCCCTCCTCAAGCCGCGTCCGGAAGGGGGCCTCCGGAAGGTCCTGCTGTCCCCGAGCAACGAAGACAAAACCGTCCAGGTTGGGGCAGAGCACCCCGAGGAGCACGCAGCACAACTTGCGGCTTTTCTGCGTGAAAACTCCGATGTTTTTGCGTGGAAGCCTTCGGACATGCGGGGCGTCGCCCGGGAGGTCATTGAGCACAAGCTCGCAGTGGCCCCCGGTCACCCCCCGGTCAAACAGAAGCTGCGGAAACTCTCCCTCGAGCGCTAGGAGGCAATCAAGGCGGAGATCACCCGGCTCCGAGAGGCGGGGTTCATTCGGGAGGTCCTACACCCCGAGTGGCTTGCGAACCCCGTCCTCGTCAAGAAATCAACCGGCAGGTGGCGGATGTGCGTGGACTTCACCGACCTTAACCGCGCCTGCCCCAAAGACAACTTCCCGCTCCCGCGGATTGATCGGCTCGTCGACTCCACTGCGGGGTGCGAGCTCATGAGCTTCCTAGACGCCTACTCGGGCTACCATCAAGTCCGGATGGCGGAGGGGGACGAGGAAAAGACGAGTTTTATTACGCCCCTCGGAACCTTCTGCTACGTCCATATGCCCTTCGGGCTCAAAAACACGGGGGCGACCTTCCAGCGCCTCATGACGCTGGTTTTCAGAGATCAAGTCAGCCGCAACGTTGAAGTCGACGTAGACGACGCGGTCGTCAAGAGTCCCCGCGCAGCCTCCCACATCGACGACCTGGCTGAAACTTTCCACAACCTCCGCGCATTCGAGCTCAAACTTAACCCGGAGAAGTGCGCCTTCGGGGTGCCCGGGGGGAAGCTCCTAGGTTTCCTCGTGTCCCAGCGGGGCATAGAGGCAAACCCCGAGAAGATCCGGGCATTCCTAGACATGCCCCCGCCGCGCTCCGTCAAGGACGTCCAGCGGCTCTCCGGCCGCCTAGCCGCACTCAGCCGCTTCGTCTCCCGGTCGAGGGAGCGGGGCCTCCAGTTCTTCAAGATCCTCCGAGGGCTCGAGGGGTTCCGCTGGACCCCCGAGGCCCAGGAAGCCTTCAACGACCTCAAGAAGTACCTCACGAGCCCTCCAATGCTCGTGAGTCCGTCTCCGGAAGAGCCCTTGCTCCTCTACCTCGCCGTGACCCCCATCGCCGTCAGCGCGGTCTTCGTGAAGGAGCAAGGGGGGCAGCAGCGTCCCGTGTACTACGTGAGTGAGGCCCTCCAAGGGGCCAAAACTCGATACACGGAGATGGAGAAAATCTGCTACGCCCTCCTCATGGCGTCCCGGAAGCTTCGGCATTACTTCCTGGGGCACCCCATCACCGTCCCGTCGTCCCTCCTCCTGGGGGAGGTACTGCGGAACAAAGAAGCCACCGGCCGGATCGGGAAGTGGGGGGCCGAGCTCGCCCCCTTCTCCCTGTCCCTTACCGGCCGCTCCGCCATCAAGTCGCAGGTCCTCGCCGACTTTGTCGCAGAATGGACTCCCGCCTCTGGGTCCGGGGACGAAGATCTCCCTGTGCCGCCCCGACGCAGTGATCATTGGACCCTCATGTTCGATGGGTCGCTGTGTCTCGCCGGGGCTGGTGCGGGAGTAGTCCTCCGGAGCCCCGAGGGGAAGGAACTCGAGTACGCCGCGTAGCTCGAGTTCCCCGCAACCAACAACGTCACCGAATACGAGGCTTTGCTCCTTGGGATGCACCTCGCGCGCTCCCTGGGGATCCGGCGCCTCCTAGTCAAGGGAGATTCTCAGCTCGTAGTTTGCCAAATGGACAAGTCTTACCTGTGCCATGACGCAAACTTAAGTCTTTATTTGCAGGAAGTGCGAAAGATGGAGAGGCATTTCGACGGCCTCGAGGCCCGGCATATCCCGCGGAGGGACAATGACCGGGCCGACGCCTTGGCCCGGGCGGCAAGCGCCCGGGAATCGCTCCCCAAGGGGGCTTTCCTGGAAATCATCACGAAGCCCTCGGTGGCCTCCCCGGACACGGGCGACGAGCCTCATGTCCCGGAGGTCGCCGAGATCATCCGGACTCCGTCTTGGATGGACCCCCTCATCTCCTTCATCAAGGGGGAGGGGGACCCTCCTAGTGAGACCGAGGCTAAACGCCTCCGGGCTAAAGCCCAGGCATATCTCCTGCTGGAGGGGAGGCTCTACAAGCGGGGGGCTTCCGCCCTCCTGCGCTGCCTCCCCCGGCCGGAGGGACTTCAACTTCTCAAAGACATCCACGTGGGGAGCTGTGGTTCTCACCTAGCCCCGCGTGCCATCGCGGCCAAGGCCCTCCGGCCGGGCTTCTACTGGTCCACGGTCATGCGCGACGCGCGAGACCTTGTCTCCGCGTGCAAGGCATGCCAGAAGATGGCCAAGGGCTCGAACCTCCCCACTATAGCGCTGCAGACAATCCCCATCACTTGGCCCTTCATGCGCTGAGGGATGGACATCTTAGGGCCCTTCCCCCCAGCGCCCGGGGGATACAAGTATGCGGTAGTCGCAGTCGACTATTTTACAAAGTGGGTTGAGGCGGAGCCTTTGGCCAGCATCACGTCCCGGGCCATTCAGCGGTTTTTCTGGAAAAACGTCGTATGTCGTTTTGGTGTCCCCCGGGAAATCACCGTGGACAACGGGACCCAATTCGACTCGGCTTATTTCCGGGAATTCTGCGAAGGCCTGGGGCTCGTCATTGACTTCACCTCAGTAGCCCATCCCCGAAGCAATGGGGCTGTCGAGAGGGTCAACGGCGTGGTCCTACAGGGGTTGCGCCGGAGACTCGAGCAAACCGCTTCTAAGTGGGGTGCATGGGCAGAGGAGCTCCCTAGCATCCTCTGCTCCATGCGCACGACCCCGTCCCGGGCAACGGGGCGTACTCCCTTCTCCCTGGTCTACGGGGCGGAGGCCATCCTCCCCCCGGAGATCGGCTTCCGGTCACTGCGGGTCGAGCTCCTGGAGGGAGCCACGCCCGCAGCGTACCAGGCCAACGAGGCCAACCAGTGCCTGGAGATCGACCTCGTGGAGGAGGAACGCGACCGAGCGCTCCTCGGCCTTCCTAGAACGACGGTGTGCCCGCGCCGGAATCGGGATGCACACTACGTGGCGTGCCTGTACCTCGCGTGCCGTCTCGAGGGCAAGCCGCGGACGCTGAAGGAGCTGTCACCGCCGGCGTTGAGGAAGGAAGCTACCAGGCTTACGTCGACCATCATGAAGGGCCTCGGGTATGGGAACGGGCATTTGGTGGACATAGGGGTGGTGCAGCCGGCCGACTACACCAGGCGATTTTGCTCGCTACTAGGCATGCAGCACCGGGAGGTGCATGCGGCGCACGTGATGGCGCTTCAGCTGGAGGCAAGCGTCGACCTCCGACGCAAGCCCGACTCGGCCGCGGCCGCGGTGGTCTACATGGTCTCGCAGTGGTCGGGCAGCAACAAGTTCATCAGGGAGCTGTCCATGGCCACCGGCATCGCGGAGAGCACCATCAAGGAGGCGTACAAGGACCTATGCATGCTCGAGTTTTGTTTATAAATAACCCACTTAAAAAAAAGAATTTCAAAACTGACCCACACTTGCAAAAAATCACAGGAATGGTTTAACACATAAGCCTGTCGAGCACTGGGAGCTCGACAAACTGGGTGTCGCATGTGACCAGCGTGTCGCACTCCCAGTGCTCGACAACGCTGCCACACAACCACAGCTTGTCGTGTTCTGGGAACTCGACAAGCTCTAGACCAATGGCTTGTCGAGTCCCACAACTCGACAAGCAAAAACCCTTCAAATAATGTTGGCACGGAGAATCGAACCGGGGTCGCACAGAGAGCTGTGTGGGCTACGAACCAATTGGACTAAAGTTTCTATCTGCTCTCAAGGAGCCGGAGATTTTAATATACATTTTCCTGTCGTGGATCCAGCACACGACAAGGTACTGGTCGTGCTCAATACTGCTTGTCATGTTCCCAGGCCATGACAAGAGACTGGCGCTGCTCGATAAATGGAGTTGTCGAGTACTGGTGATGCGACAAGCTGGTCGTACGCAACAGCGCGTTTGTCGAGCTCCCAGTGCTCGACAGGCTTACGTGTCAGGTCATTCTCGTGATTTTTTGCAAGTGTGGATTAGTTTCGGAATTCTTTTTTTTAATTGGGTTAATTATAAAAAAAACTCGTGCCTGCACGCTAAGAAGATGTCTGCCTGAGCCATTCCTTTGCTACGTCACTGTGTCTGGATTGTACTCAGATTTCTAGTGCTACTCTAGTTGCATGGCATGCAGTTTCAGTGGGCATTTGCATGTTTTAGACTGGACTAGTAATGTACTGTTCAAGGGCACCATAATTTTGCAGTGCCAACTTGTTCAATGTATAAGCTAACTATAATTCTTGTTCACTAATTCTCTGCTGAGTTTGCAATTTGAAACAGTTCTGTTAACTCGGAATATTTTTGACCCATAAAAGCTCCTTTTATGTTTAAGCAGCGTGCTAATTAAATAATTCTCAATCCTTGTACTTGGAATGAATGACCAAAAATAATGAACCAGTTTTGCAACATTTTTTGACATTTACAAAATGCGAAATGCATAGGCAGATGAATGAGTTTTTTTAATAAATAACTTAGATTAAAAAATTATTACAAAAATGATCTACAGTTTCCGAATTTTACAAAAAAACCGGCCACGTCGGCCTATCGCGTTCTGGACACTCGACAAGTCATCTGACTCCTATAACGCTCGATCCTGATACGACCAATTTTGAAATGATACAATCACAACCAGTTCCAACACTTATACGACTAGTTTGTGCACTAGATATGAACAAGACCAGGTCTTGTACCGATACGAACATGACCAGTTTTATACCCAACATCGTCACGCCTCGCGCCTTCCTCTTGCGCTGGGACGAGGCAGCGCCATCTACGTTCGCCCTCGCCGAATCACTACTATCAGCCGAGGAAGATGCCGACATGACTTTACCTAAAATTCCATGAACAAACCATCAATTGATATGAACAAAGATACATGACAAAGTTCATAACTAAAATTGTTGTGCCCTACGCTAGTCTCTCTGCATGAACATAAAGTCTGTTGAAATTTAAATGAACCAAAATTTCATATGAACATTAGAAAATGGGAAGTAATTAACAGAAAATTCAGATGAGCAGTGCAAACTAAGACATACTCTATTTCCTATCGGTTTTGAAAGGAAAACCGATAGTACTAAGGTTTGTATACAGGAAAATTTAAAAGATTAGCAGTGCAAACTATGCTAATCTCTCTGCAGGAAAATAAAGTCTGTTAAAATTTAAATGAACCTAAATTTGAGATGAACATTAGAAAATGGGAAAATTAACAGAAAATTCAGATGAGCAGTGCAAACTAAGACATACTCTATTTCCTATCGGTTTTGAAAGGAAAACCGATAGTACTAAGGTTTGTATTCAGGAAAATTTAAAAGATTAGCAGTGCAAACTATGCTAATCTCTCTGCAGGAAAATAAAGTCTGTTAAAATTTAAATGAACCTAAATTTGAGATGAACATTAGAAAATGGGAAGTAATTCACAGAAAATTCAAATTAGCAGTGCAAACTATGATGGCACTACTATTTCCTATTGGTTTTCCAAGTCAAACCGATAGTAATCAAGTTTAAATTCAGTAAAATCTATAAGATTAGCAGTGCAAACTATGCTAGTCTCTCAGTAGGAACATAAAGTATGTTAAAATGTAAATGAACCTAAATTTGAGATGAACATTAGAAAATGGGAAGTAATTCACAGAAAATTCAAATTAGCAGTGCAAACTATGATGGCACTACTATTTCCTATCGGTTTTCCAAGTCAAACCGATAGTAATCAAGTATGAATTCAGTAAAATCTATAAGATTAGCAGTGCAAACTATGCTAGTCTCTCAGCAAGAACATAAAGTATGTTAAAATGTAAATGAACCAAAATTTATTTCAGATGAAAATTAGAAAATGGGAAATAATTAACAGAAAATTCAGTTTAAGGTATTTACTATCGGTTTTGAATAAGAAACCGATAGTGGACTACACTATATGACAAATTGCTAGTGATTTTCATCAATTCTGTCATTCTCATAGCTATCAAGTTTGTAGTTCATGAATTTTACTCTAGGTTTATATTTGTAATCCATTGAACGGGATATGAACCATTGCATACAAAATTAAGCAATACACGCGAGCGATTTGGTCAAGAACACTTACAGTCGATCGTGGAGTGGCCGGAGGTGGTGGCGCAATGCAATGCCGGAGGCGGTGGAGAACCAGATTCTGATCGGCAATGGTGGCGCAGAGGAGCAAAGAAGCGAACGTCGGCGAATCTAGGGTTTTCCGCGCGATTAATTGGAAATTGGAATGTGATCAGTTGCACTGTAGGGAAAATTGTGCAAGGTTATAACCTAATCTATGAATATTTACTATCGGTTCATAACCACCAAACCGATAGTAAAAACATGTAAGTTAGGGTTTGCAGTGTTGGCACTGTTCACTATCGGTTTTTTTATACCAAACCAATAGTAAACTAAGAAACAGGGATAACACAGTATAAATCACTATCAGTTGTAAACACTAAACTGATAGTAAACTAAGAACAGGGGCTCATAACACAGTATAAATCACTATCGGTTATGAACGACAAACCGATAGTATAGTTTAATTTCATATCGGTTTCACAGTTGTAACCGATAGTAAAATACAATGTTATTGACCCTAAAGGATTTCCCTTAGAAGAATTACAAAGGATCTCAGTACATCATTTTGCATTAATTTTACTATCGGTTTTATGACAATAAACCGATAGTATATGTTAATTTCATATCGGTTTGGAGGTTGAAACCAATAGTAGAATACTGTTAAATTCATCTAAAGGTATTTCCTGAGAACAATTACAGATGGGTCTCAGTACATCATTTTGCACTTGTAAAGACACCTGAAACCCCATGGAAATGACTTCCAATAATTTTGAAATAAATTAACAGTAAAGACCAATCATGGAATGAAAATTTGCATTTTTCATATATATTTGTGAAAAGAATCAATTATTGCTCAAATCAAGTATATACTCCAATTGAAATGAAAATTTGCAGAAATGATTCTCAATGCATCACGTATGTTTTCCCAAAGAATTTTTGAAAAATGATTTGAAGAATTCTTCGATTAAAGATCCAAGTAATATACGTCACTCACATATTGCAAATTAGTCAAGAATGGTTGTCCACCCATAATCCTTCTTCGTGGTCGTCTCGCAGGTAACTTGTTTCGTCAATATCTTCGGTAGGGACAGATTGAAGGATTCCATCTAAAAATGGAGGTAGTTCGTCGAACTGATCGTACTCTTCTTCATCCACAACGTCTTCGACCCCAACAATACGTCTCTTACTGTGAAAGACAACGTGCAACTTTGGGTTGGCCGGGTCAACGATGTCGAACACCTGTGTGGCTTGCTCAGCAAGTATAAATGGATCATCTTTGTGTGCGACTCTATTGCGATTGACGAGAGTAAACCCATAATTGTCGACTTTAACACCTCGAGGGATTTCGACCCATTGGCATCGAAACAGAGGAATCTTAAGTAATACATAATCGAGCTCCCATATTTCCTCCATAACACTGTAATATGAGTCGAGTGCCCTTACTGCCTTGGCATCCTCCGAAATAGCAAGTACTGTCACTCCACTACATTGCATAGTACTCTTCTCGTCCTGAGTTCTTGTGTAAAATGAATAGCCGTTGATGTCATACCCCTGCCAAGTCCCTACAGTAAATCTAGGCCCTCTAGCCAACCATGTAACATCTTCATCTACATCGCCCTCAGAAGCTTGCAGGACTCTATTTTCGATCCACCCAGCAAACTTCCTATTATGTTCTCTGGTGACCCAAATCTCTGGCTTCGAGGGATTATGTTTCCGTAACATTTCCTTGTGCTCGTGTATGTATGGCTCCACCCCCGTCATGTGCTGTAAGACCCAAAAATGGGCTTTTGCATACAGATCACTAGAGGGGACGACTGCTTTAAATCCAATCGTTCCAATGCCCTGAAGCCTGCCCTCATGCCGGGACGTAGGAACGCCAATTGGGTCAACCCCGGCCATATAGTTGGTGCAAAATTCGATCACCTCCTCGGCGGCATAACCTTCAATGATACTGCCCTCAGGCCGATATCGATTCATTACATATCCCTTCAAGATACCCATAAATCTCTCAAATGGATACATGTAGCGCAGGAACACGGGTCCACAAAACTTAATTTCTCTGACAAGGTGAACAATTAGATGGACCATAACATCAAAAAAGGATGGAGGGAAATACATCTCCAGCTGACAAAGAGTGGTAGTCACATCGCGTTGCAAATCGTCCAGTCCATCCATATCGATTACCTGCAAGGACACAGTTACAGCAAATATTCAGATCCAAAAAATCTGACAAGTTCCACGAATGGAGCTAATTAACTTGCTAGGAGTACACGCTTACGTACCTTGCCAGATATTGTGTTGAAGAAATAACATAGCTTTGTAATTGTCTCTCTGACTTTGACTGGGAGAATGCCTCTGATAGCAATGGGAAGCATTTGTGACATCAGTACATGACAATCATGGGACTTCATACCAACCAGTTTCAAGTCTTTCATGGACACAAGTTTTTTCAAGTTCACAGAATACCCGCATGGAACTTTGACACCATGTAGGCACTGACAGAGTTCTGTTTTTTCTCTTTTTGACAAAGTATAGCAGGCTGGGGGGAGGTATGTCCGCTTTCCCTTCTCCAACGGTGCAAGCTCAGTCCTTATGCCCATGTTGAGCATGTCACGGCGAACGTTGATGCCATCTTTCGTCTTTCCTGGAATGTTCAACAACAAACCAATCAAACTGTCACAAACATTTTTCTCTACGTGCATGACATCAATGCAATGTCGAACTTGTAAGTGCTCCCAATATGGCAGATCCCAAAGAATCGATCTCTTCTTCCAAACATTTTTTCCTGGAGGTTTAGAACATTTACCGAACTCAACTTTGATGTCCTTCACGCGCAAGTAAATCTCCTTACCAGTCACAAACACTAGGGCTGATCCTTTCTCAGGCTTCCCATTGAATGACTTCCTCTTCTTACGGTAGGCGTGATGCATCGGAAGGAATCTGCGGTGACCCATGTACACTGTTTTTCTGCAGTTCGATAACCACATGCTTTCAGTTTCATCCAGGCAAATAGGACAAGCCTTGCCTCCTTTCGTACTATACCCCGACAAATTTCCATAGGCCGGGAAATCATTTATGGTGCAAAATATCATGGCCCGCAACATGAAATTCTCTCGCTTATGTGCATCCCACACCCGCACCCCTTCGCTCCACAATTTATGTAAGTCCTCGACTAACGGTGATAGAAACACGTCAATATCATTCCCGGGTTGTCTGGGTCCTGAAATTAGTAACGACATCATGATGTACTTGCGCTTCATATATAACCAAGGAGGAAGATTGTAGATGCATAAAAGAACCGGCCAAGTGCTATGTCGACTGCTCATATTTCCGTGTGGATTCATACCATCCGTACTCAGCCCAAACCTTATATTCACCACTTCGCCAACAAACTCACCGAATGTTCTGTTAATGTTTCTCCATTGAATGGAATTAGCTGGATGTCTTAGTTTTCCGTCTTGTTTCCAACCTTCAACATGCCAATGCAAGTACTTCGCATCTTTCGGATTTGCAAACAGCCGTTTCAATCTGGGAATCACAGGCAAATACCACACAGTTTTGGCCGGAGGCCCTTTCTTTACCTCATCACATCCATTGTGATAAATTCTGTCCCCATGCTTGTACCGCGATGCACCGCATCTTGGACAAACATGCAAATCCTCGTACTCGTTACGGTACAGAACACAATCATTTGGGCATGCATGTATTCTTTCGATTTCCATTCCCAACGGACACAATAGTTTTTTGGCCTGGTAAACCGATCTTGGCAACTCATTTCCCTCTGGAAGCATGTCCGCTAACAGATCCAATAGCGCCGTGAAACTCTTATCACTCCAACCGTTGCTTGCCTTCAAGTTATATAATCTCAACACAGCAGACAACTTTGTAAATTTTGCACATCCGGGGAACAAAGACTTCTCAGAATCAACAATTAATTTCTCAAATTTAGCTAAATCGTTTTCGCTGTAGTCTTCTTCTACATCACGTAACATTTCATCTAAATTGTCGTCATCTACATGGACTTCCGAATGAACATTACCAATGTTCTGATCATGATCATCATTACTGCAATCCACTTCCGGGTGCTGCTGAGTGGTAGCAGTGCTCGTTTCCTCAAGATCTTCACCATGCCATATCCAACGGGTATAGCGTGCGTTAAAACCACGACGAATCAAATGACTCCTAATCTGATCAGAGTTGCCGAATGTTTTTAAGTTCATACAATCTATACAAGGACAATGCATATCTTTCTCTCCCTTCTTCGCCTTTTCTTGCTCAGCATATTTAATAAACCCATTCACACCCTCCAAATACTCAACAGTAGTACGTTTTATTCCATACATCCAATATTCTCGGTCCATCTACAATTATTTCACAAAATTGACAAATTCAAATAAATAATTAATGACTCAGGGCATGCATATATGCATGAAACATAATTAGCTAGGCCATATGTGTGTACATGAGCTGCTTAATTACATTAAATGGATTTGTATATATGAAACCCTAATTAACTTGATGCATGCATTAATTGGAAGAGCCAGCTAGCTAGCTGCTTAAATTCAGCAAGCTATAGCTAGCTAGCCAACCTAGCCTTCTAGATAGTTTGGAGATACATGTATCTAGTTTAATGAATTGCAAGTAGAGAGAGAGAGGGAGAGTGCATGTGAAAGAGTGATCGAGAGAGAGAGAGAGGTGATGAGAAGATGACAATACCGAGGGGGATGGAAATATGATCAACCTCTCAGCTAGCTTCTCCAGGTCACTCAAGCTTGGAGTCGTGCGCGGCTGAAATGATTCCAACATGTAGAGCGCAGAGCAGGGGTCGACCTAATTAAGTTGTCCAATTTTACTATCGGTTCAAAAACACAAACCGATAGTAAAATAAGGTCCCTACTGTCATAACCATTAGTTTATATGAAGTCATTTTACTATCGATTTGTTTTATATAACCGATAGTACTATTTAATATATTGTATCGGTTAGTACAGGAAGAACCGATAGTAAAAAGTAAGTAATTTCACTATCAGTTCCGCGAGAAAAACCGATAGTACTATGTAATATATTATATCGGTTGATACAGTAAGAACCGATAGTATAAAGTGAGTAAATTTACTATCTGTTACGAACAAAAAATCGATAGTACTGTTTTAATATATTATATCGGTTGGTACAGTAATAACCGATAGTATAAAGTGCGCAATTTTACTATCAGTTAAAAATGGAAAACCGATAGTACTATTTAATATATTATATCGGTTTGTACAGTAATGACCGATAGTAAAAAGTATTTGCATTGCACTAACGTTAGACTAATGTGTAACCGATAGTAAAATGCCTCTTTTCCGCCCCTGTCGTCCTATTCTATCGGATTTTTCCCAGATTGCTTTTAACCGTTAGAAAATATGAGTTAGTGGAATGCACTTCTGTAGTAGTGTGTGATACTCAAATTATCAGAGACGGTTATGACCTCAGAACCGTCTGCGATAGCGTCCTTATCACAGACGGTTGTTTCAGAACCGTCTGTGTATTTAGAGTATCACTGACGGCTTTGAGGTCAAAACCATCTGCGATATTGTCATTATCAGCGACGGTGGTAATCTTGGAACTGTCTGTGATTATTTCCTTATCACAGACGGTTTATACTCTCAGAACCATCTGTAATAGTGAGATATCACAGACGATTTTTAGGTCAAAGCCATCTGTGATAGTGTTATAATCTCAGAACCGTCTGTGATAGTGTGATAGTGTGATATCACAGATGGTTCTGAGGTCAAAACCATTTGTGATAGTGATAGTGTGATATCACAGACGGTTTTTAGGTCAAAACCATCTGTGATAATATGCACAGACGGTTTTGATCTTACAAATCTTCTGAGATTATAACAGTCACCGATGTCCTCTGTACAAATAGCATTTCATATATACAGTTCATGAATTTCATACATGCACAGTACTCAAATATATACAGTCTCATATATACATGCACACAACTTAGAAACATGTACAATAGCATTTCATATATACAGCACAGAACTCAGAAATATGTACAATTGAGATTGAACCAATAAATGTAATCGACAATTAAAGTCAGTGTGTTAGATGTACAAATAAATGTAAGGCCGCACTAATACGAACCTTGCGGATCCCTAAACTTCCCCTTGTGGATCCCTAAACTCAGCGAGCATCCCTCGGACAATACCAATCTCCCGAGGGTCAAAGCTTTCCGAAGGGAAGTCGACCCCCTACAGCAAGAGTTGGTACAGAAAAAATTAGCTCAATGCAGTTGTAAATTCTGCCAAATCGATACAAAGGGGAGCAGTTGTATACCTCGGGGAAATCTAGGCAGTGAGGGGTGATGATCAGGTCATACATGTGGCGCATCACGTAGAACCCACATGTATTGTCGTCCGGCTGCTGATGGCACTACCAATTTACAGACCGAGAGTTAGCTGGGGACACGTTATAAAGTAAAACAGATGCCAGTTGAAATTTGTACCAAAAATAGTAACCACTGAAACTTATCGGCTCGCCGCTCGTGTTGTCGCCCTCCCTCGGCAAAGTAGTTCGTGAAAGCCCTGTAGATAGTCAAAATTGACAGTTTGAGGATAGTCGAAATTGACAATTTGAGGACAGTAAATCTAGATGCATGCAAGACAGGTCCACATGAATATCATCACCTTTCGAATACATCTCGTGCGCCGCAATACGAGTACCCTTTCCTCTGCAATGAATCAAGGTAGAAAACCTTGTTCCTTTTCGGAATAAGTAGCAGCAGGATCCAGTGGTAGCTACATGTTACACGTAAAGAATTAAAAATTTAATCTAAGTTTGGGGGTGTGCGCATGGAGACACTAATCTACAGGTAAAGTACTGATGAAAGCACTCACCTCTGGTTGTAGGGTACAAGTATGTACTCCTTGTCGACCTGAGCAAGCAACCCTCTTTTGATGTAATCAACAACGAAGTCTGCGTCGGTCCTAAACATCACCTCGGCCACCATCTGGGGGTCCAAGAAACCAACAGGTATGCCCTTAGATTTGGCATAGCTGATCATGCAGCTACACGGAAGTAACCAATTAATAAATGACATATATCTGTATATGTACGAACAGGCGTAGAATAGTAGGATACTTATAGCACCCAAGACCGTAGGATTGACAAGTCGAGCACATCTTTGTTCAGTAAATTGTGCAGGTCTTCGAAGGTCACCGGGTAGGTCCCAACGTCGTTATGGAATTTTGCCACAGTGTACTTGACCATGATGTGCGTCGGACGCTGCGTCCTGGTCTGGTTTGTCCTCCTCATGTACCATGCATGCAGGCTCTGGCATGCTAATCCCATGCTCGAAATTGCGGTATCGGAGGCCATGGGCATCCCCAGAGCGAACGGCATGAGAGCTGGCGCACTCTTCTCGCTCTCCTTCGCCGGGGTCTTCTTTGCTGTTCCCCTACTAGCCAGCTTCTTGAATGGTTGCCTCCTAGTCGGAGTCAGCTTCGTCATCGGAGGGGTCGGCTGGCTAGTAGGACGTGTGTCGGTCTGTGATGTAAGAACTTACGTATTAGGACACTAACTCTGAGGGCTATTATTACAGTACAAATTATGAAACTGGTGGGGGAATTACCTCATCCAGGATGATGTCTTTCTTGGGCCATTGCACGAACGTGTGCACCACATCCCTGAGAGTGGTAATCTCGTCGTTCGGCGCTTCTCCAACGGAAAACCCTTGCAATGGTCAAAGACACTGTCCACCTGGACCCGTGCAAAACCCTCACATAGAGGGGCACCGTGGATTGTGGCCCCCGCCGTGCATGGTTGCGCCATCCCACGGCCAGCCTCGATCGGGAAGAGACCAGCCAGCACCATAAGCTTGCAAGAGGCGGATTCCTACAAACAGTACGCATTAACATATTGAATTTCACCGCTTTTCACTTTCGAATAAATTAACATAGACAAACGGTCATTACCTGCAGAAAGTCCACCGGATACTCTGCAGAGGGCTCCGTCTATGAAGACCCCGGTGTAGACGCGCAGCTACTACGGTGGCCAAGAATGGGGGTCGGTACTTGCGCTGCTAGAAGGGGGGTGCCTTGGGTCGCCTTTCTTAGCTCTTCATACATGGACAGCATCTCCGACAACTGCTGCAGGAGTGCTTTGTCCCGAACAGCGAACTCCGATCGCATCTCCTCCTTGAGCCATTCATCGCGGGCTTGGTAGGATCTCTTTCTCCTCTTAGCCGCCTCCTCATCATCAGGGAAACCATGCCTCCAAGGCACAGTGGCACCGAGGCCGCGCACGCGGCCTGGATGCTCCTTGTTTCCTAGCGCCGGTGTGAGGATATCCCTGTCCCTCCTCGGGTTGAACTCTCCGGATGCCGCCTGCACACTCAGCGTCACCTGCAACAGAATTAGCAATACAACCCATTGCATGCGTGTTACGAGGATAGTACGTGATCGGACAATCTTACCAGCCGGTCGATCACTTCCCTGTCTGCAGGGTTATTCACAGAGATGCTTCCGGAGGAGGTCATCGTCGATCTTTCTCGGCACCAATTGCGGGCGCACACGTCCATTATGCCCACATAAGGACTGTCGGCCGAAGACTGGGAAGCCTCCTCGTCCTGCTTCCTCCACAACGCCTTCTTCCCCACATACCCACCACTACCTAGTCTGTGTGGGTGGGTATTCTTGGCCTGGTTAGCCTGGCCCTTCACACTAAGCTCCTAGAACTCTGGCTTGGCCTTCATCTTGACGAATTGCTGCCATGCCTCGGGAGTCACGAGAGGGAAGTCATCGAAGGGGGTCTTCGACTCCTTCACATAGAGCCTGACAAGGTGGCTCTTGAAGTTCCTCCACGCCTTGTTTATTGACATTAGCGTCCTCCGGCGGATGGTGAAGTGGCGATCCTCGGGAATGTGAAACGCCGCCTGCATTTCTTCCCACAGCGCATCCTTGCACTCTGGAGGCACTTGACCCCAGTCGGAGGTGGTGATGGGCACTCGCTCCCTTGCCGCTTTGCCGCATAGTGAGTGGTACTGACCGACAAGTTTGTTCGGAGCTTCCGGCACACCATTGTTGTCGAACTGGACGTGCTGCTTTTCCCGCTTGTCCAGACGCGCGCATGTCATCCGGCCTCGCCCCTTTCTTTTCTGCGGCTGGGTCACGGCGGACGCGGCGACCTCCGGCCCAGGCGTCTCATCCCCAGTGAGGTCACTTTGACTCCCCGAGTGGTGCATTTCGTCACCAAACATATCAGTTCCTAACATAAGTGAAAGAGAGAACAGTTTAAGTAAATCTGCAACTAATAATTCTATAACAAAACCCATATACTTATAATTAACCAAGAATGACAGAAATGGTGGGGAGGCGATGGAGGTGATCGCGTCGGAAGGCGGGAGGGCGATGGAGGTGATCGCGCCTGACGGTGGAAAGGCGATGCAGGTGATCGCGACGGACGGAGAGGAGGAGATGGCGGGAGGCGATGGAGGTGATCGCGACGGACGGTGCAAGGGCGGAGAGAGCTAGGGAAAACAGTTGCGAAGTCTGGAAATGAGTAGGACAAAGCCCGCCTTGAACTATGTACCGCGTAGAGATTATCACAGTCAGTCCAACATTCACAACCGTCTGTGATAATATTATCACAGTCTGTTCTCACATAGAACCGTCTGTGATAATCTCCAGAGAGATTATCACAGACGGTTTTGAGTTGAGAACCGACTGTGATTGAGATTATCACAGACAGTTTGGACTTGAGAACCGACGGTGCACGTTAAGAACTCGAAGCGTCGGACACTGTTGGGAATATCACAGTCGGTTCTATATTCATAACCGTCTGTGATAATATTATCACAGTCGGTTCTCAAATAAAAACCGTCTGTGATAATCTACATAGTGAGAGATTATCACAGACGATTTTGAGTTGAGAACCGACTGTGACTGAGATTATCACAGACGGTTTTGACTTGAGAACCGACCGTGCATGTGAAGACTTGAATCGTCAGAGACGCTGTTGAGAATATCACAATCGGTTCTATATTCATACCCGCCTGTGATAATCTCTCTATTGAACGTAAGTTTTACAACTTGAAACTAATCTGTAGCTTTCAACTCTGAATGCTCGAAAACTTGTTTTAAATGAACAATCAGATATTTCAAATGTAGTCCAAATGCTCTGTAAATTGGTTACAGTGTACGTAGATCCGAAAATTGGTTACAATGTGGAGCATGCTCAAGTTATTGTTACATACAAATGGGGACTTTGACCGACAATTTCCACGTACACAGCCATGTTATCCTCAACTTTCCACTTGCCGCGGCCCTGCAAAGACGAGAATTACAGGAGATATAAGCTATACCGATGGAAACAGAGAGATAAGGACGTACGGTTGATTACCTTTAAAGTATAACCCTTCCTGGTGATCCATACGCACGTAACTGGTTTCATCGGTGTCTTCAGTATCGACCTGTACGCCATCTCATCAAATTGATTGTATTCCTCCTCGTCTACGACATTTTCAACTCCAACAATCCTTCTCTTGCCATGAAGGACGACGTGCCACTTCTTATTGGCCGGGTCAGTGACATAAATGACCTGAATGGCTTGATTTGCATGTATGAATGACTCATCTTTATAAGCAACTCGATCGAGATCCACAGAAGTGAAACCATAACTGTCAACCTTCACACCCTGTGGGATTTGGACCCATCGGTATCGAAACAGGGGAATCTTGAACAGAACGTAATCGAGCTCCCAAATTTCTTCAATGAACCCGTAGTACGAGTTCAATCCACGTACTACCCTTGTTGGGCCTGTCTCGGTGAACTCCTCATGGAAAGCTTCTACGCTCACTCCACTATTTTGCACAGTGCTCTTTCGATCTTGAGCTGTCGTGTAAAATGTGTACCCATTGATGTCGTATCCTTGCCATGTCTGTACAGTAAACGTGGGCCCTTTTGCCAACCATTTAAGGTTCCACTTGCGGACTCTCCGGTGATTCGCACTTTCATCCACGCGTTGAATTGACTGTTATGTTGTCCTGTGATCCAAACCTCGGATCGGCGAGAATTGTCTTGTCATAGCATCTCCTTGTGCTCGTCGATGTACGGAGACACCTCCGTCATGTGTTGCAAGACCCAAAAATGAGCTTTCGAGTACATATCAAAATCAGGAGTGATGGCTCTCCGTCCAATAGTGCCAACACCATCAAGCCTCCCCTCGTGACGAGACACAGGAACTCCTATTGCTTCTACCTCGGCCATGTAATCGACGCAGAACTCAACAACCTCTTCCGCTGCATAACCTTCGACAATGCAACCCTCGGGCCAGGACTGATTCCTCACGTAGGCCTTAAGTACACCCATGTACCTCTCGAATGGATACATATAACGTAGGAACACGGGTCAACATATCTTGATTTCTCTGACAAGGTGGACGGTGAGATGGACCATGATATCAAAAAATGATGGAGAAAAATACATCTCAAGCTGACAGAGAGTTCAAACCACCTAACTCTGCAGAGAATCCAGTCCATCGGGATCAATGACCTTGCAAGAAATTGCATTGAAGAAAAAACACAGCCTCGTGATCGTCTCTCTGACCTTATGCGGCAGAATATTCCGGATGGCAACAGGAAGCATTTGTGTCATCAACACGTGAAAATCATGAGACTTCATACCCAGCAATTTCAAATCGCCCATGGACACAAGCTTTTTCATATTTGCGGAGTAACCCGATAGAACTTTAACACCATAGAGACACTTACAGAGTTCTGTCCTCTCAGCCTTGCACAAAGTGTAGCATGCAGGGGGGAGGTATATACGGCCTTTATCGTCCTCTCTCGGTGCTAGCTCGGGCCTGATTCTCATTTCGATCATGTCACGCCGCACATTGACGCCATCCTTTGTCTTCCCCGGAATGTTCAGCAATAGGCCGATTAAACTGTCGCAAACATTCTTCTCTACATGCATGACATCAATGCAATGACGAACCTCTAAATGCTCCCAATACGGTAAGTCCAAAAATATCGATCTCTTCTTCCAAGAGTTCTTCGTGCGGGGTTTCAATTTACGACCCTTTCCAAACACAACATCTATGTCCTTCACCCTGAGTAAACATCTTTCCTGCCCGTAGGCTTCGGGGCTGAACCATCTTCCTTGTGGCCGTCAAATTCCCTCTTCCTCTTATGATACGCGTCATTCTTCGGAAGAAACCTACGGTGACGCATGTACACTATTTTCCTGCAATTCTTCAGCCACACGCTCTCAGTCTCATCTTCGTAGTGGGGGCAGGCTTTGGCTCCTTTCGTACTACGGCCCGACAAATTTCCAAGGGCAAGGAAATCGTTGATGGTGCAGAATATCATAGCACATAGGATGAAGTTCTCTCGTTTGTATGCGTCCCATACCTGCACCCGTTCATTCCACATTGTTAGGAAATCCTCTATCAATGGTGCTAGGTACACATCAATATCTTTTCCGGGTTGTTTTGGTCCTGAGATAAGTAGAGACATCATGATGTACTTGCGCTTCATACACAACCAAGGAGGAAGGTTGTAGATGCACAAAAGAACCGGCCAAGTGCTATGCCGACTGCTCATGTTACCGAAAGGATTAATTCCATCGGTACTCAACCCGAACCTTATATTCCTCAATTCTGCTCCGAAGTTAACAAATTCCCTGTCGATATTTCTCCACTGCGAAGAATCAGCGGGGTGTCTCAGCTTTCCATCCTTCTTCCGGTCTTCCGAGTGCCAACGCAGTAATTTTGCCTCTTTACGGTTTGCAAACAAACGCTGCAAGCAAAGAATGACTGGCAAATACCACAACTCCTTAGCAGGAGGTCCTTGCTTTATCTCAGCGCAGTCACCATCGTCGGTTCGGTCCTTACGCTTATGGCGGGATGCGCCGCACACCGGACAAACATGCATATCCTTGTAGTCGTTACGGTAAAGGATGCAATCATTAGGGCATGCGTGTATCCTTTCTACTTCCATTCCCAAAGGACACAACAGCTTTTTCGCTTGGTAGGTGTATTTGGCAACTCGTTTCCATCTCGGAGCATATCCGCCAAAAGATCTAACAGTGCCGTGAAACTCTTGTCGGTCCAACTATTACTTGCCTTCAATTTTAATAGTTCAAGCACAGAGGCCAACTTTGTGTACTTCGACTTGCAACCAGGGAACAACGGCTTTTCTGAGTCCTCAATCAAGCGCTTGAATTTGCCAAACTCCCTTTCACTGTAATTTCCTTCCACATCACGCAACATGTCATCTAAATTGTCATCCTCTGGCATATCCTCGTCGAAGTCGTTGTTCGGATCCGACATGTCCTGTACCTCAACCTGAGTGGCACTTGTTTCTGCAGTTGGCTCTTCTCCATGGTGGACCCAACACGTGTACCCCTTTTTGAAACCACGTCGGATCAAGTGGGCGACAATTTGAGATGAGTTGGTGAACATCTTAAGATTCTGGCAGTCTACACAAGGACAGTACATATATGGTAAACCCTTCTTCACCATGTCTTGCTCAGCAACCTTTTGGAAATCAAAAACACCTTTCATGTATTCCTCACCCACTCGGTTGTCATTATACATCTAGTCTCAGACCATCTGCAATTAATTAATCAAATTCATACACATGCTAATTAGTATTACTCTATATACGGTCAACACGCAATAAATTATATGAATCTAGCTAGCTAGTGTTTGATGAGGAGTTTGCGGTATAAATAGTTAACTACTACTTGAACTGCAAGCAATTAGTTGGGGGCGTGGATAACACACATCATAAAGCAATTAAATAGCTACAGTACAGGTCAAAAATGAGTTACAACCAGGATTTGCTACTGTAGCTTCCCCTCCCTCTCACTCTAATTTGATCAATCAATGGAGATCGATATTGATGATGAAATCAAGTAATGTGTATGCCTTGGGAGCAAGTACCAACCTTGGATCCTCAAATTTTTGCCCCCAAATGCTCCCCCGGCCTTTCGAGATTTCGCTCTTCCTTGCCCCAAATCTCTTCGAACTGGACAGTGTATGTCGAGCAAGAGTGTACAACTAGCTCAAAACATCCGCCAAAAGACCTTTTATACCAGGTTCAATACAGACGGTTCTATATAATACCATCGGTAATATCGGTGCATTTTTTAAGAACAGAATATCACTGACGGGTTTCACTTTATTAAACCATCGGTAATATCGGTGCATTTTGGGTAGAAGAATGACAAAAATATCACAGACGATTATGAGCTCAAAACCGTCCGCTTTAATATCACAGTCGGTTTTTAATTAAGAAACGTCTGTGATAATTACAATATCACAGACGATAGTGCTATAATTTAGTGAACATGAATAGCAATGCTATGTTATGAAAAGTGCTGCCATGAGATAAGATGAGATGAGTTGAGATATGAAAGAAAAAGGTTATTGTACAAACATCCATAATTCTTGACTAGTCTAGGTTCATATCATCACTACTATATGTATCTACTCTTACCTATGACTTGCTGAGTACGTAAGTGCTCACCCTTGCAACCTACAAATCAGTAGATGAAGCATTCAATAATCAAGAAGAAGGCATGGAGAACTTTGTGGATCCAGAAGGAGGAGAGTCAGTTCCGCCAGAACCTGATGTGTGTTGTCCTGCCGTCCACTTCTCATTGTGGGAGGGTCACCTATCTTCTGCTGTGTAGTTGTTATTATGCTAGACCATGTATGCCGTGAAGGCATTGTAATCTTCTTATGTAATATCAAGGCCAGCAGGCCACACTGCTTAAATATTTTGTAAGTTACTCTGTTGCAATGTAATATACTCCTGTGCTTGACTTATCCTGGGAAGTCAAGGGTATGCATATATGGGACTAGCTGCAGTGAGTAAGGTCTTTACAGGAGTAGTCGTAGTCCCAGTTTTGGGGCGCGACAAAATTATGGTATCAGAGCAACATGAGAACTTGACTGTAGGACGACACCTTTAGAAATTGGCTACGCCAGGAAGACGTAATTTATTTAGAAACTATTTGTTGAAAACTTTATTCTGATAAAAATAATGAGCTTTGTAGCTCTTAAAAACTTTTATTTCAAAATCTTATTTGGATTTTCTAAAATTCGGTAAGATTGTGAGAGTTCGTTCTGTTGTCTCAGAATGTCTTAGGGGTTGGTGTAGATAGAACTAGTGATGCTCTTGATAGCTTTGTGATTCACTGTTGCTTTTGCAATGGTTAACTTGTGTATTATGGCTAGTAGCCTAAGTACTTTATGCATTAAGTAGTTTGCATTATTTTCTGCACTGTTGTCTTAGTTGGCCCTAGTTAGTTAGATCAGTCTAAACCTTTTCAGAGCCACCATGGTTGATACAAGAAGGAGATCCCGAAGCGGCAAAGAAGGTAGAGGGCAGACTCCGCAAGAAGAAGATACTATGGCAAGAGACCATTTGTTTCAACAAGGATCTCAGAGTTCCAATTCTCCCCAGAATGAGCAACCCAGTTTGCAGGAAAGCTTTCAGGCTATAGAGAAGGAAAATATAGAGGGAGAGGGTCGGAAGAGAAAAATGTCTCAACAAGTGCAACCACAATTAAACTCAACTAGAAAGAGAATCCCTACCGCCTCTAGTTTTCAACCATCATACCAAACTCCCAAACCAATAACAATGTTATGCCCCAACTGCAAAGGAAACCACCTTTAGAAGAATTGTCCTCAATTCTGTATTCAGTGTTATCATTGTAAACAATTTGGACATCGTCGATTTCACTATCCATGGATTCAACTCCCTGTGTCCATAGCTAGATCTCAGGCAGAGACGCAGTCAGTAGCACCCAGAACATCACTACTGCAGAACCCCATGGGAAACCTACAAAGAAGAGGAGCCATGGCTACTAGAAGCAGAGGGTTTAACATTCGTTGTTTCCACTGTGGGCAACATGGACATCATAGAGAATTTTGTCCTTGGATTCGACTTCCACCATCCATTGCCAGGTCACAGGAAGGAACACAGCCAGTAGCACCCAGAGTACCGGTGTCACAACCACAGAAGTTTAGAGGAACTCCACCAGGAAGAGAAAGAGGTAGAACACCAACTGCAACTCCAGGAGGAAAGCTAAACTACACTTCCATTCAAGAAGCCGGAAACGCCACTGATATTCTTCTAGGTAGATTTCTGATCTAGTTTGCATCTGCCTTAATACTATTTGATCCTGGTACTACGAGTTCATGTCAAAAGCAATTACGTCTAAAGTTGAAACACATATAGAGCAAGTACCTTTAGAATATTCGATATCAAATTATATAAGGTTTAGTGGGAAATCATTCAGAACAAGAAGCTACTTGGAAGAAGGAAGAAAATTTTCAGTGAACCTATCTCTATTCTTATCTTTTCTTGTCTTAGGTAAATCTCGGGCGAGATTTCTTTAAGGAGAGTAGATCTGTAACACCCTGGGTTTGGGGTGAAAATTTCTTTCTTAAAAAGTCATGCATGCATATGTCTCTTCTAGATCAGCCAAATCAGCCCCAGCTTTATTCTATTCTAAGCCCAAAATCTTAAAAACCTATCCTGTAGACCCAAATCAAGATCTGACTTTTCAGATTTGATCTATTATCTATCTTGAGTATAAAAGCCTTCAGAACCCAGATTCAATTCTATCTCTAACTTTCAGATTTATCAACTCCTTTCTGTTTTCGAAAATAGAAATATCTTATATTACCCCAAATACCCTAAGTTTCAGAAATTCAGATTTAATCAAAATCTTGACCAAGTTCAGACCAGAATATTCTTGGATTATGATCAAGGGTATGCCAATACCTTAATCCAAAAAGTTGGCAGTCAGATTTTGTCATCTAAACTTTTTTTTGCAAATCAGTCCAAGAGTATCGCAGATTAGTCCTTTTCCAGATTTTCTAGAAGCCTGAAAAGGCAAAATGTTATAAATCATCTCCAAATCCAAATCTGATTCAGGGGACACCTCCCAAATGCCATTCAACACAAGATCTTCTTATATGAGTATCTCAAAATCAAATCCTAAATCCCAGAATTCGAGATCGACAAAATTCAGATCTATTTTACCCTAATCTACTCTATTTTCAGTTTATATCAAAAACCATTCAATTGTTCCAAATTTTATCTTCTATCTGTGCCAAATTATCTGTTGAATCAAGTCTGCCAGATCAGTGCAGTCAATTTCAGTTTAAATCTTCTAAATGTCCAGATTTACAATTCAGCCCAAAGCTAAGAACCAGATATTGCAAATTAGTCCAGATTCAACCAGGGCAGTAGCTGAGTTTTCGACCAGAGCCTCGCCGTGCTTGTGCGCCGTGTTCGCTCGCCGCCAGCCAAGCCTCGCCTGCGCTTGTGCCCGTGCATGCTTGTCCTTGCTTTTGCGCACGCGTTCGAGTCTCAGCCATCGCCATGGCAACGCCAACGACCAGCAACCGCTCCCGTGCGCGACCAACAGCAGCAACGGCAGCCTTTTGTCAGCAACTCCATGCCACATTGCCTCGTCGTGCCAGCTCTTGTCGCCACCTCTTTGCACCGCCCAACATCGTTGAGTTCCAATGAGACGACAATTGGATCAGTTCAGAGCCGCCTGCTCATCATCTTGTCGCTGCCGCTGTTTGTTCACCGTTGTCGCACCTGCGCCCGGCCAGTCAAGTCACCGGCGCCAATTTCTTTGTTTTTCCCTCCTTGCTAACTCCATCCCTGGTCTATTTAAGCAGCCAACACCTTGTGTAGTTCTCTTTTCACCAGAATTCAGCTAATCCCAAATCTTTCTGTTTTCGTCTTCTTCTCCGGCGAGTCCAGCATAGAGGCTCACGGTGCCAGCTTCAACCTCTACTCCAACCTCCAAATTGACAGCATCAGTGAGTTTCTCTCATCACCCTCATCGTGCAGTATCATTTAATTGGACTCCTGTGCATCTCATCGCCGGTGATCGCCGGAAATTCCAAAATGCCCTATTCCAGCTTTGCAACTTGATTTAATCCGAATTAGCTTTCAATTCTGTAGAA
Organism: Pharus latifolius; assembly: GCA_019359835.1. Classification (NCBI taxonomy): domain Eukaryota; kingdom Viridiplantae; phylum Streptophyta; class Magnoliopsida; order Poales; family Poaceae; genus Pharus; species Pharus latifolius. The sequence continues at coordinate 52,153,958 of CM033324.1, read as the reverse complement.
CAAAATGATCAGTGAGCTATTTTAAGCAAGCCTGTGCATCCAGATTTCAAAATTGAACTCGAATCGAAGCATTCCCCAAATTTGAATTTCACCAAAAACCGGCGATCGTCGCCAGGCTTTTCCGATAATCCTCCGGCCAACCTAATCATGCCAACAGTTTCCTTATACTTCTTAGATACTCCCTGAGCAAGGAATCGAGTTCAAACCTCGTGTAACTAAAATCCCCAAATCTTGTCTTCTTCTCCGGCGCCGGCCACCGGAAATCTATTCCCGGCCAATCCAGCTTTAGCCACCTTGTCCACCAGATGTGCCTCAATCTCCTGAGCACTTTTCTCTTCTAGCCCGATCTCTGAAACCGTCCAGATCGCAAGATATAGCTATGCCAAAGACCTTGCCCAGTGGCTTCACTGTGCCGTGTCGCCACCACACTTCTTCACTGATTTTCATCACCATCCAACCATCTTCAACCTTGGAACTTATTGAATCATTTGTTCCTGTTATCAAGGCCTACCTCCCAGACAAAGTGGTGCATCAATTGGAGCCCTAGATCAAAAGTTATGGCAAGCCCTATTTTCTGGCCATGTGAGTCCAATGTCAGGCTATGTCAGCCAGTGGCATTAGCCCTTGTCACTTCCTTCTAGATGTGCATTTTGAGCATAACTTTGTCCCTTAGACTCCTGAGGTTGTGATCTACAATTTCTTCTTCTATCACAACTTGATTTGAGCCCTTGAACTGCATTTTATGCTAAGCCCTAGTTTTTGACACTGTGAGCACTATGTCAGTGCATGCCAGCCAGTGGCATTGGCTTTGTTTACCCACTTCTGGTTGTGCAATTTGAGAGCCACCTTGTCCACTGAATTTGTAGAGTTGTGATCTACACTTTCTTCTACTGTTACAACTTGAGATAAGCTCTCTAGCTTTCCTTAAAACTATGTCAGAGCCTTGATCCGAATGTCAATTGCTGACATTCGCTATTTTTGATCAAACCAGCCATAAAATTGATGTTCTTATTGCAGCCTTGAAACCCTAAGATCATCTGACACCCATCCTTAGCCAAATTCCTTGAAACCCTAGAATCTCAACTCAGTTCAGCTTGCAATCCCAATTATCTCCAGTATCGTTCAGTTATTCTGTTAAGCATATCTGCATATAAGTCATAAAACATTTTAATATAATAAGTAATCATTGTGTGTGTTGTTTGGTTTGTCGTCGAGCAGATCCAGAAGCTGACTTTGAGGATTTTGTTGTTGACCCGTCATCAACTGCTGTATTTTATGACGCGGAAGGCAAGTCATATCCTTGGACATCTTGAACCTATATTTTAAGAGTTGCTATAATATAACCTTGGATATAGATAATATTGCATGTGAAAGATTGAGAATGGTTGAATTATGAATTGGCAATACTAGACTGGTTATCTGTGAAATATGAAATAAATAAGTTTTGAGCCATGAACTAATATATATTTATGTATTTATATATATTCATGAAATAAAACCCCTAGCCGTGACCAGAATATTGGTATGAATGGCTGTAGCACTGGAGGTGCTAAACTGGAAAGGATAGTAGGCACGGAAGGTGCAGGGTTGTGGATGGTCTGGTCACTGGTATATAAGGACTAGAACCTTGTGTTGTGCGTCTAGTGGCATGAACAACGTGCTAACCGCAAGCCTGGTATGGGACAGGCCTAAACAAGTACTTATGCGGATCGCACATGACACCCCTGCTGGAGTTGTGTAGTGATGCACGATTTGCACGGAGAATGGCTCCCACACATATCACTGAAGGTGATCTTGCACGTTGACCCAGCAATGGGAATATGAGTTGGGGTGGAGGTTTGGGTACAACCTGCAACAACTGTGGTTCGCGAGAGATCCACAGGGTCGGGGGTGAAATGTGAGTGATATATAACAAAAGTTCTTGTTATCTCCACCTTGCCACTCACACATGGTTGTGAGGAATGGTCTAATCATATTGATAGGATGGGCTTGAAAGTGGAATATCTTGTGGGTAAATTGGTACCTCTCTGCAAAGTTAAAAATGTATTCGAATACTCCGAGCTCCCGGGTTTATAGGAGTCTGCTGCGGTGGATTAAATCCACTGGGTGTGACACAAGTATATTTTCTAAATAAAATTTGTTAAATCAAGATTACCCAAATGACATGTGTTGTCATGATAAGGAGTGCTGTCGTGGGCTGTTGTGTGTCGACGTGTCACGGTTGTGCTATAATTTAGTGAACATGAATAGCAATGCTATGTTATGAAAAGTGCTGCCATGAGATAAGATGAGATGAGTTGAGATATGAAAGAAAAAGGTTATTTTACAAACATCCATAATTCTTGACTAGTCTAGGTTCATATTATCACTACTATATGTATCTACTCTTACCTATGAATTGCTGAGTACGTAAGTGCTCACCCTTACAACCTACAAATCAGTAGATGAAGCATTCAATAATCAAGAAGAAGGCATGGAGAAATTTGTGGATCCAGAAGGAGGAGAGTCAGTTCTGCCAGAACCCTGATGTGTGTTGTTCTGCCGTCCACTTCTCATTGTGGGAGGGTCACCTATCTTCTGCTGTGTAGTTGTTATTATGCTAGACCATGTATGCCGTGAAGGCATTGTAATCTTCTTATGTAATATCAAGGCTAGTAGGCCACACTGCTTAAATATTTTGTAAGTTACTCTGTTGCAATGTAATATACTCCTGTGCTTAACTTGTCCTGGGAAGTCAAGGGTATGCATATATGGGACTAGCTGTAGTGAGCTAGGTCTCTACAGGAGTAGTCGTAGTCCCAGTTTCGGGGCGCGACAAAATTATGGTATCAGAGCAACATGAGAACTTGACTGTAGGACGACACCTTTAGAAATTGGCTATGCCAGGAAGACGTAATTTATTTAGAAACTATTTGTTGAAAACTTTATTCTGATAAAAATAATGAGCTTTGTAGCTCTTAAAAACTTTTATTTCAAAATCTTATTTGGATTTTCTAAAATTCGGTAAGATTGTGAGAGTGCGTTCTGTTGTCTCAGAATGTCTTAGGCGTTGGTGTAGATAGAGCTATTACAGTCGGTCCTAAAATTAAAACCGTCTGTAATGTTACTATCAGAGACGGTTTTGAGTTAAAAACTGTCTTGATTGCAGCAGTATTTTCTTGTTAACATTTTCAGACAGAACATCATTTGGTGATTATGAGTTACATAATCAATCGAAAAGTTAGATATATAAGGAAAAGAAATTTCTTATTTCTTACAATCTTTGCATACATAAGGAATACAAGCGACCAATTAATTAGCGTCGACCTATTCCGAAAGTAATTTACAAAGTTATCCTAGGGACGAATTGGCATCAGTAGGATCTACACTAGCCACCCCAGGAGAACTACCAATGGCTCTAACACTATCTACATCATCTCTCAGCAAAGGAGTGGATTTGGCATTAGTAGGATCATTCAAGAAATTAAAGCTGATGATACAACAAAGGTTTTGAAGAGGGGATATTTGAAGGATTGTTGTGGATCTCCAAAGGTGGAGATGAAGCTGCAACTCAAAGCACGCTGCCAAGTGCAGAATGGCAGAAGACATCCCCTCAGAACGCTTCTCCAGTGCCTCTTTTTTTTTTTTGGAGAGTTCTGCACAAGGCAGCTTTCTCCTCCTGCACATGCATGGGTTAGTTTTGAAAGACATAACCAGCAGAGAGGGTGAAGATGATTGCTAAGCTTCGGAGAGGATTTGGATGCGAAAGTGTGCGCCTTACCCCAGAAAGTTGATCATCCAAGAAAAGCTGATGATAAAAAGGTGTTGAAGAGGGGATATTGGAAGGATTATTGTGGATCTCCAAAGGTGGAGTCGATGCAACTAGAGGGGTTGCAAGGGGCAATGTGGCAACACAGGCCTCAGCACCCTCTAGAGTCTTTACTGCAGCTCCACTGGAGGATCTTTCATCATTTCTAAGTCTCTTCTTTAGTGGGAGCATTTCCTTAGGCACCTGTGGATTTTGAAATGCATTTGTTTCGAGGTAATCAAGTCATAAAAGAAAGATCTGCATTAGAGTTTTAGAGAGGACTTACTTTCTGAAGATCCTGATCGAGTTCATTCCTTATCTCTTCCTCATCACTCTCAATTTCAATAACCTCATTGGAATCTCGGCTCGCCATTAAGGTCGGAGTTGAGGAGGGAATAAAGACAGGGATATAGGAGCCTCGCTATTTATAGAACCAGAAGGTGACGGTTCATATGCGCGGGTGCCTCGAGTTTTAAAAAGCGCACTACTGGTTTTCAAGGTCAATAAATTCATGATAACTTCTCGGGAGATAAACTGCAACACGGCAAAGGAAGTTGAAGCGTCAGATTACATAATTCGATGCAAATTAAATTTGAAGTAAATAATTAAGTCTCTTCATCTACGCAGTTATTATGTGCGGTTATCAACAATTGCATGTAGAGAATTCGATGCGTGGGCACTGTTGGGACTATCACAGACGGTTGGGATATCAAACCGTCTACTTTAATATTACAGACGGTTCTCATGTCCAAACCGTCTGTAATATGACTATTACAGACAGTTCTGATGTCCGAACCGTCTTTAATTTGCCTGGAATATTGAATTGTTCGACTTCTACAAATACTTGTTCCCTCCCTGGAGTTTTGCTTCCAATCGAACCGCTCCACTTCTCTTTCTCCAAGAACGTGTGGGAAAATTATAAAATTTACATAAGAACAAATTTTTAGTTAATTTTTTCATCATTAATGAAAAACAATTTCCAAGTCGACGCTTCGTGTTCCCAGGCTAGTGCGTCGCGCAAACATTAGAAATGGAAAAGACACAACATACTGTTGAGAATTTGAAGTGGAGCACACTACTTGTTTTCAAGATCAATACCGTCATGATAACTTCTCGGGAGATAAACTGGAACATGGCAAAACAGTAAGGAAGTTGAAGCGTCAGATTACATAATTCGATGCAAATTAAATTTGAAGTAAATAAATAAGTCTCTTCATCTGCGCAATTATTATGTGCGATTATCAACAATTGCATGTAGAGAATTGCACTGTTGGGACTATCACAGACGGTTGGGAGATCAAAACCGTCTGCTTTAATATTACAGACGGTTCTGATGTCCGAACCGTCTTTAATATGCCTATGGAATATTGAACTGTTCGACTTCTACAAATACTTGTTCCCTCCCTGGAGTTTTGCTTCCAGTTGAACCGCTGAGAATTTGAAAGAAGTTGAGAATTTGAAGCGTCGATCACTGTTGGGACTATCACAGTCAGTCCTGACATAAAAACCGTCTGTAATGTTACTATCACAGACGGTTTGGAGTTAAAAACCGTCTGTGATATTGAAAGAAGTTGTGAATTCGAGGCGGCGGACACTATTGGGACTATCACAGTCGGGCCTTACATAAAAACCGTCTGTAATGTGACTATCACAGACGTTTTTTACCTCAGAACCGTTTGTGATATTCAAAGCACGTTGATATATAACTCGAGGCGTTTGGCATGCCACAATGCCATCCAGCGAAATAAGCCCAACTTCTATATTCTTTTTATATTATTTGCATGGGACCTGCGACTTCTATATTGTTTCTATATTATTTGAAGGGCTCCGATGGACTGGCCTCACAAGCCAAAGATCGCGATAGTCGTTCCTTGATCGCACACAGTGCACATACCTTTGTATGGTCGAATGTTCGACAAAAGCTAAAGAAAGATAAAGAAAGAGGGAAGATAGCATGTAGTCCAAGAATGTGCTGGAAAATTGGAAAGTTGACATAAGAACAAAGTTTTCAATAATTTTTTTTCATCACTTACAAAAAAAAGTAAAAATACAGAATACTAGGTCAAGGAGTGGTCTTAGCCCTGGCTGCATCTAGAATAAAATCAGTTTGACTTGCAGCCAGGACGCAGGACTCCTCCAGCGACAAGTTGTCCTTCTTAGGATCAACTACTACCGCGTCGAGAAGGCCTGCGACCTCCCTAGCTTCGCGATGGTATCCTTCATAGTCAAACCGCAGCCAGCGATGGTCATATCAGCGGTTTTCTTTTCCTCGCGAAGACGCCTTGTCCTCGCCCTAGCATTGTCACCATCCGTCTTCATGCGCTGAATGCGCTGGAAGAGATCGTCAAGGTCAAGCCGTAGCCGAGTGTGCTTCTCCGTGAGGAGCTTGTGCCCCTCCTGGAGGGCCCTCAGCTCGGCCTTGACTTTGCCAGTGTCTTCCACGGCTCCCCTTCCCTGTGCAAATCAACAGGTCAAGAATGTATTGAACAGGGATTAACAATACAGGGGTAAGTCCAAAAGATTGAGAGTTCTTACCGGGGAGGGCGAGGGTGACGATGCCATCGAGGATGCCATTGGCGCAAAGAAGCTAAGGAGTCAAACAGTTTGAGAATTATAAAAACTTGTAAAGTAAATGACAATTTTTCCACTGTCAATTTATAGAACTTCCAAAGCGATGCTTCGTGTTCTCCTAGGCGCCGCGCGCAAAGATCGGAGACAGAAATGATCACAGTTGAGAATTCGAAGCACCGGCACTTTTTCAATCGGTTCAGACCTCAGAACCGTCTGTGATAACTACACTATCACAGTCGGTTCTTAGTTCACAACCGACTATATATATCACAGTCGATTCTGAGTTCCGAACCGTTTGTGATATTCTAGTTATCACAGACGGTTCTTAGCTGGGAATCGATTGTATCTATCACAGTCGGGTTTTAGGTTAGAACCGTCTGTGATAAGTAGACTATTACAGACAGTTCTCAGCTGGGAACCGATTGTATCTATCACAGTCAGGTTTTAGGTTAGAACCGTCTGTGATAAGTAGACTATTACAGACGGTTTTGTGTTCAGAACGATCTGGTTTACTATCACAGTTGTTTTTGACATCAGAACCGACTGTGATAACTGAATATATTCTCCCGATAGGCCTTCACAGACGGTTTTCCATTGAACAGTTCATAACCGTCTGTGATGTGCCGTCCTGGATGTCTGTTTCTGTGGTAGTGCAACATGGTTGCATAGAGGGTAGTACTGAGTTAAGTCTGAAGCACTTCTTCAATTATACAACTAAAATGAATTATGAATTCAATATCATAGATGAGGAACAAGAAATCCCAATAGATGCAAGTTGAGAGTAGTGCTCTATCTCCACTTCAACTCGAGACAAATCTGGATTCATGTAGATATAGAACAATGTCTTCTATAAAGTAGTTAGGATTCATTTTAGCATCATCTTTCTAAACACTTGTCAGTTTTGTATTGTGATTTAGAATTTGATGCTTATACCATCAAGAATCTGAGTTACAAAAGAAACTGAAATGTTAAATAAGAATAGGGTACATGTCACCATTAGTTTTTGGCAGCATTTTGCCTTATTTTCAGCAAACATGAACCCAAGTTATGGTTTGAGTGCATACAATATACAAGATTTTCTAAAAGATGCAAGTAACAAACCTGCATAATGAATAGATCTGCTGCACAATATAGTGCATTATTACAACAGACCAACACACATCATAGCCTAAAATGTATCAATCTCATCATCTATTCAAGAGAGTTGCAATCAATTAGAAGAACAAAGAAGAACTTCACAAAATAACATAAAAACAAACTAACTCGATAGAGTAAAAATCTTGGTCGTGTTCGTCAAGGAAGAGGTCCTTGGGCACGTGGCAGGCTCCATGCTCACAGACAAGGGCGGCAGCGGTGACTGGAGTGGAGGCGGAGGTGGAGGCGAAGGCAGCGGCGGTGGAGGCGGAGGCAGAGGTGATTGGAGGCGGAGGCACGGAGGCGACTGGACACTGGAAGTAGCGGCGACTGTGATATACACTCACTGATATCATGATATTATATATGTTATATGGATCCGGGTTTAATCCGTATCTGCATCCGTATCTGGTATATTTTAGTGAAACCCGACTTAGCATCCGAAATTTTCAACAAAACTACATCCGCATCCGCATCTGAATCCAGGTCGGATCCAAGTTTTTATATCCGTAGTCGGCTCCGTCTGGAGCCAGAGCCAGGTTGAAACCAATCCGACCCAGCTCCGTTTCCACCCCTACTGCCATCTCCTCTAAAGTAATAGCTCCTAAACCCTTGTTATGTGTGTTGGTGCTAGCACACCATCGTACGATGTTCCATATCGGTACGTGTGGATACCGGTAGAGGCACTGCTGCAATTGCTGCGCTGATCAGGACGATCTGTGAGCGGTCGTTGTCATCTACATCTGCTGATCAGGACGATCTGCAAATGGTTGCTGTGGATATTCAATCGCTTCACCAAATCTGCTTCTGCTGTTGGTAACAATATAATCTATGATCAATTACTTACAGCCTTCGAGTAAATTTTTTTTGAAATTTTGCTAGTTTAGCTTACTCGGTTTCCTACAGTGGTATCAGAGCCATCCTGTATAGTATTAGATTTGGATTAATAACATATATGTGATATATGAAGTTATAGTAGACTAGATCCACTAGTTTATTCAATCTGTTACCGTATAAGTTTCGTTATACATATTTGTTTTGACATCCAAGTGTTGCGATGAACTGCTTTTTGGCCGACTTTAATATGAACTATTGTCTAATAATCCTAGCATGGGCCAGAGGGAGGTAATGTTAGGGTTTATGTGACAATAGTAGAATTGGCAGAAACATATGGTTATAGATTGGATCTTCTAAACCATATGTGTATAGATTGGATCTACATATGACATTAGCTGCCTATTCTAAATATTCATATTGGAGTTAATATGATTGGCATAAGGGGTTTTAAACCAATCAAATTGGTTTGAAAATTTGATTAATGTGGTTAATTCAAAATTTTTTTAATATTTTGTTTTCAAAAGAAAAAAAAGATTATACTTGACAACTAGAAGCTGTCAACTTTGGTGTCTAAGGAAAGAACACATCATAAGATTTTTATTAATAAGCCCTGCTCAGCGGAACGCTTTCCTTCATGATGTGAGCAAAAACAATCGCGGTTTTTCCTGGCCAAGATTACTGCCAACGGAAGTTAAATATAGTCGTAGTTATGCATGTTAGATCATCTAATTGATGGTTATTTTCATTCATATGGATGTTGTGGCATCTTTTAACCCCTCATAAAACATAAAGATTATACTTGACAACCAGAAACTGTCAACTTTGGTATCTAAGAAAAGAACACATCATAAGGTTTTTCTTAATAAGCCTCGCTTAGCGGAACACTTTCCTTCATGGTGTGAGCGAAAACAGTCGTGGTCTTTCCTGGCCAAGGTTAGTGCCAACGGAAGTTAAATATAGTCGAAGTTGCACCTGTTAGATCATCTAGCTGATGGTTATTTTCATACATATGGATGTTTGCCATGTTTTAACCCCTCATAAAAATTAAGTGTTTATTATGTCCTTCCAATTGCTACACTTGTTAAGATTTTGATTGTTGTTTCGTGAGCCTGACAAATCAGGGCACCATCAATTATCTTAATAAGGCAGGATGTGTGTTGGACACTCATAAGCATAGAATTGGTTTTACTTAACAAGGCTATTAAAACGGTTTTGGGCTTTGGGGCATGGTGTTGAAAGCCATGGTATGGGATGACACCCAACAAACAAGAGTTATATATGATATAATTAGTAATGAATTGCTTACCTAAATAACTCGGTTTCTAACAGTGATGCCAAAGCTCACTAGAACTTAGTGAAATATGGATCTTAGCCTACTATATATATTTCTTGAGGGATTTTTGTTCTAAAATATATAGTTGGTACATCTTTTATTGAATTGTTTAATAAAAGATTTTTCATAAACATAATGCTAAAATTTTGCATTTCTTTACTATTGTAGACCATGGATAGTGGTAGCTCCTCAAACAATTTCAGTTTGCGATCTGTCCTTAATAAAGGAAAGCTCAATGGAACAAATTTTATTGATTGGTATGGAAACTTGAGAATTGTTCTCAAACAAGAGAAAAAAAGACTATGTTCTAGAGACTCCTATACCTGATGAACCAGCTGCTAGTGTTCCACGTGCTCAAAAGGATGCTTATAGAAAGCATACCGATGACACACTTGATGCCAGCTGTCTAATGCTAGTCACCATGAACTCTGAGCTTCAGAAGCAATATGAGAACATGACAACTTATGACATGGCCGTGTCTCTTAGAAATTTATTCTAGGAGTAGGCCAGGGTGGAAAGATATGAAACCACCAAGAAATTGCATGATTGCAAGTTGGCAGAAGGGAGCTTGGTCAGTCCTCATGTGATCAAGATGATTAGTTACATTGAGAATCTGGAAAAGCTTGGTGTCCCCTTAGCCAGGAGTTGGCTATTGATATGATTCTCCAATCGCTCTCTCTGAGCTATGACCAGCTTGTCATGAACTATAACATGAATAATCTGGAGAAATCATTGACCGAATTACATGGAATGCTTAAAATAGCGGAACAGAACATTAAGAAAATTCCAAATAATGTAATGATGGTTCAAAAAGGAAAAAGCTTTAAGAAGAAGGGCAAGGGAAAGGCTAATGGAAAAGGCAAAGCTCTAGAAAGGTTCTCTAGTGCTAAGCCTAATTCCAAAGGAAAGTCCAAGCCGGGTGCCACCCCTACTACTAAATGCTTCTATTGCAAGGAATCTGGCCATTGGAAGAGGAATTGCAAGAAGTACCTAGAAGATTTAAATGAAAAGAAGAAAAGTGAGACTTCTTCAGGTATATATGTTATAGAAGTTAATTTAGCTAGTCCTCCTTCCAACTCTTGGGTATTTGATACCGGATCGCTGCTCATATTTGCACTTCGATGCAGGGGCTTAAAAGAGTAGAAATTTGGCTAAGGATGAGGTTCAACTTCGCATTGGCAAAGGAGCAAGAGTTGCAACCTTAGCTGTTGGAACTTTTATATTATCTTTACCTTTAGGATTAGTTTTAAAACTTAATAACTGTTATTATGTTCCCGCCATAAGCAAAAACATTGTATCCGTGTCGTGTTTGGACACTACTGGATTATGAATTTAGAATAAAAAACAATTGTTGTTCCTTTTATTTAAATGATATGTTTTATGGCAATGCCTAATTGGAGAATGGGCTTTATCAACTAAATCTTGAATTACTATCTATAACATATGTACTAAGAGGCTTAGGGCCAATGATTTTGAATTCCACGTTTATCTGGCATTATCGTTTAGGCCATATATATGAGAAACACATCATGGAACTCCTTAAAGATGGTCTTCTAGACTCATTTGATTTTCAATCATTTGATGTATGTGAATCTTGTTTACTTGGCAAAATGACAAAGGCACCTTTCACAGGTGAAAGTGAAAGGGCAAATGACTTATTGGCTCTTGTTCATATCGATGTATGTGGACTATTAAGTTCAACAACTAGAGGTAGTTTTCAGTACTTCATAACTTTTACTGATGACTTTAGTAGATATGGATATGTCTACTTAATGAGGCATAAATCTAAAATATTTGATAATGTTGTGGTATTAAAAATACCCCGACAGGTTTGATGACGTTCTTGACACGTGTTCGACAACTCGGGATGACCGTGTGATGGGTCACCACGTGTTAGGCAATCACAGAGATTGACACGAGGGTTTATATAGGTTCGGGCCTTGGTGGAGACCCCAGTCCTGTCGACGTGCTCCCAACACAGGTCGGTTAGGGGGCTCTCTCCCAGAGAGGGGGCTCCCAAGCACGCCTATTCGTTTTTGTGTAATGAGTTGATAATTGTCATATCTGTGCATATTTTCTATATGTTTAACCCCCTGATCATGCACATTTAGTCATATAAGGCGGCATTTGCATTAATAGTACATATATTTATCATCAAATCAATCGTATTATTTGTTTTATGATTCTATTGTAGGTCGATGTGATTTGGGTGGATGTCGGCTAATGGAGCGAGTTTCTTTGTCCAAACCTGACCCTCGGTCGATTCCTGATGGAAGCACGCGTTCCTACGGACGGGTAGGAACCGACTGTGCCGAAATCGGAGTCTCCGAGGGCCCGGAATCTCAAATCCCAGCAGCCAAGGACCTTCTTGCAATTTCATAAAACCTCAAACACCCATTTGCAAAATGGCTTAGACTCAGAAATTCCAAAACCATAAGTGGGAGGACCTAACTGTAATTTTTTAAAACTCTGAGGGCCTTTTTGCAAAATTTCCATTCTTCTCCAAAACCAGCTGCCGGCCACAGTTTCATCCTGATCCTGGTTTTTTGTATCTTACCTTCTCCTTCTGCCTCCCCCAAAGCTTCCACACCTCCTATCACCTCACCAGCGGCCGCCAAGCCGTAGACCGTCGGTGTCCTCCTCAGTGCAGCTCCTCCTTCCTCCTTGTTCTTTCCCTCTCCTTTCGTCTCTGTTTTTCATCCCCTTTTTCCAGCAGCCGCCACTTCTCTTCTTCTCTGGTTCTCTTCTTCTTCCAGTACTCTTCTTCTCCCCTCCTCCTCCTTTCTTCTTTCTTCTTCCTCTTTCCTCTTCTTCTTCTTCCTCCCTTCTCCTTCTTCCTTTCCCCATTTCTCCACCACACCACGCCGCTGGACCTCCCGAATCTGACGCCACCACCACCATCAGAGCCACTGCACCGGCACCACCTTCCTAGCGCCATAGCCGCCGCCGATCTGCTCCGACGGATCCCCCGCGGCGCCACACCGCCACAACCACCGCTCCTCTCTCCGTCCAGCGCCGATCTTGCTACCGGATCTGGCCATCACGCGGCCAGATCCACACCTCCAACGCCGTCGCTCCACAACCCGCATCGCCATCGCCCGCGCTGCGATGCGATTTGGCTATGCTGCCGCCTCCAATCCACTCCCGATCCTACTGCTCCACCTCTCCAGCAAGCATCGCCACCGATCTGCCACCACGCCGGAGCCGCCTCTCCCTCACGACGCCTCGCCGCCCCTTGTGGCCTCCTCCACGGCCTAGATCCAGCCGCCGCCACCAGATCCACGCCACGGCCGTCCCCGAGTTCGCCCACACGCGCCACCGCCACCAGATCCGCGTGCCACCTGTAACACCCTGAGTTTAGGGGTGAAAATTTCCTTTTTCATCAATAGCATGCATGCATATGTCTCTTCTAGATCAACCAAATCAGCCCCAGTTTTATTCTGTTCTAGCCCTAAAATCTCCAAAATCTATCCGGTGACCCCAAATCAAGATCAGATTGCTCAGATGTGATTTATCAGTTATCCTAAACCTAAAAGCCTTCAGAACCCAGATCCAATTCTATCTCTAACTTCCAGATTTTTCAACTCCTTTCTGTTTTCGAAAAAAGAATATCTTATATTACCTAAATAACCTAAGTTTCAGAAATCCAGATTTAATCCAAATCTTGACCAAGTTCAGACCAAATTATTCTTGGATCATGATCAAGGGTGTGCCAATACCTTAATCCAAAAAGTTGACAGCCAGATTTCATCATCTAGACCTTTTTCGCAAATCAGTCCAAGAGTTATTTCAAATTAGTCCTTATCTAATGTCTGAAAACCCAAAAAAAAGACTAAAATCTCCAGATTAACTCCAAATTCAGAATTTCTTCGGCAAATCTTCCCAAAATGTTATTTGTCACAAGTTTCTCTTCTATTCAGATTCCAAAATCTCATCCTAAGTGCCAGAATTCAAAATCAAATGAAATTCAGATTTCAATTACCCTAAAAAAATACCCTATTTTCAGTTTTGTCAAAAACCATTCAAATGTGCCAAATTTTATCAAATACCTTTGCCAAATGTTTTGTTGAACATATCTGCCAGATTAGTGAAAGCAAATTCAGTTTAAACCTCCCAGAATTTCAGATTTTCAATTCAGTCCAAGTCAAAAACCTGAAACTGCAATTCAGTCCAAATTTCGACTAGAGCAACAGCAACTGTACACACGACCAGTACTCGCTGTGTTTTGCTTCCTTGCGCCGTGCACGTTCGCCGCCGGCCAAGCTTCGCCTGCAACTTGATCGTGCATGCTGTTGCGCACGTGTCCTCGCTCCAGCCGTGCCGTGGCAAGGTCACTGCAACGTCGACGACCAGCGCCTGCTCCCGCGCGCGACCAGCAGCCTTTTGTCAGCAACTCCTCGCCACGTCGCTTTGCCGCGCCAGTAGTTGTCTCCACCGCTTGCTACAGCATTGCCAAGTCCCAAGGGAACGACACTGTGATCAGCTACAGACTTGTCACCGTCGCAATCACCGCTCCTTGCTGTTTCTTCGCCGCTATTGCTCCTGCACGCAACCAGTCAAGTCACCGGCTGCCAATCTCTTCATTGTTCCCTCTTCGCAAGCTTCGCCTGCCTATTTAAGCATCCCTGTGCTCAGCAGCTCCCTCAAACCTCACTGGAAATCATCCAAGTCTCAGATTTTCTGTCTTAGTCTTCTTCTCCGGCGAGACCAGCTCGAGGCCTCACTGTGACAGCCTCAACCGCAGCCTCAACCACCAAATTGACAGCACTAGTAAGTTTCCCTCGCCACTCTCATCGTGCTGTAGCATCTAATTTAACTCTCATGCATCTCATCGCCGGTGATCGCCGGAAATGGCTGAAATTCGAAGAATGCCCTTTTCCGGCAATGCAGGCCAAATTACCTTGAATTAGCTCTCGATCCTGTGAAGGGAGATGATCAGTGACCCATTTCCAGCAAGCCTGTGTACTTAGATCTCCAATTTGAGCTTCCATCGAAGCTTTCATCAATTTTGAACTTCACCCGTTGCCGACGATCGTCGCCAGGCTTCTCCAGCCATCCTCTAACAGAATTGACCATCCTAATAGCTCCCTTATACTCCACAGATACTCCCTGAGCTTGGGATTAAGTTCAAACCCCCTACAGAAAAAACCCCCAAATCCTATGTCTTCTTCTCCGGCACAGTTCACTGGAAAAGTTTTCCCGGCCGTTTCAGCTCAAATCACTTTGTCCACCATGTGTACCTTAACCCCCTGAGTATTTTTGTCTTCTAGCCCGACACCTAAATCAGCCTAGATCAAAAGATATAGCCATGCCAAGATCTTGTCCAGCACTGCTCCAGTGCAACAAGTTCACCTCAGTTCATCACTGAATTTCATCACTTTCCAGCCATTTCTTGCCCTAGATTCTGTTGAGTTAATTGTTCCTGTTATCCTTGCCTACCTCCCAGACAAAGTGGTGCATCATTTGAAGCTCTAGATCAAAAGTTATGCTAAGCCCTAGTTTCTGGCCATGTCAAGATCAATGCCAGACTATGTCAGTCAGTGGCATTAGCCCTTTTCACTTCCTTCCAGATGTGCATTTTGGGCATGACTTTGTCCCTTAGATTCCTAAGGTTGTGATCAACATTTTCTTCTTCTATCACAACTTGATTTGAGCCCTTGAATTATATTTGCCGCTAAACCCTAATTTTTGACACTGTCTCAGTGCATGCCAGCCAATGGCATTGGCCTTGTTTACC
Organism: Pharus latifolius; assembly: GCA_019359835.1. NCBI lineage: Eukaryota > Viridiplantae > Streptophyta > Magnoliopsida > Poales > Poaceae > Pharus > Pharus latifolius. Next base: position 52,138,559 of record CM033324.1, on the reverse strand, counting down.
CACTTCTGTTCGTGCATTTTGAAAACCACTTTGTCCACTGAATTTGTAGAGTTATGATCTACATTTTCTTCTACTGTCATAACTTGAGATAAGCTCTATAGTTTTCCTTGAAGTTATCTCAGATTCTTGATCCGAATGTCAATCTGCTGACATTCGCTGTTTTTGATCAAACCAGCCACAAACTCATGTTCTTATTGTAACCTTGAGATCCTAAGAGCATCTAACACCCATCCTTAGCCAATTCCTTGAAACCCTAGCTCTCAACTCAGTTCAGCTTGTAATCTCAATTATCTCCAGTATTGTTCAGTCACTCTTGTAAAGCATATCTGCATATAGATCCTAAATCATTTTAATATATATAAGTAATATTTGTGTGTATTGTTTGGTTTGTCGTCGAGCAGATCCAGAAGCTGAGATCGAGGACTTTGCTGTTGACCCGTCATCAACTGCTGTTTCTTACGACGCGGAAGGCAAGTCATATCCTTGGTCATCTTGAACCTATATTTTAAATGTTGCTAAAACATAACCTTGAATATAGATAATATTGCATGAGAAAGATTGAGAATGGTTGATTTATGAATTGGCAGTACTAGACTGGTTATCTGTGAAATGTGAAATAAACAAGTTTTGAGCCATGAACTATTATATGTATTTATATATTTATATTCATGAAATAAAACCCCTAGCCGTGACCAGAAAAATGGTATGGAATGGCGGAAGCACTGGAGGTGCTAAGCTGCAAAGGAATGCAGGCACTGAAGGTGCAGGGTTGTGGATGGTCTGGTCATTGGCATATAAAGACTAGAACCTTGTGTTGTGCGTCTAGTGGCATGAACAACCTGCTAACCGCAAGCCTGGTATGGGACAGGCCTAAACAAGTACTTATGTGGATCGTACATGAAACCCCTGCATGAGTTGTGTTGTGATGATTGACTTGGAGGCTGACTCCCACGATCACTGAAGGTGATCTGATATTTGACCCAGAAATGGGAAAATGAGGTGGGGTGGAGGTTATGATATAGCCTACCACAACTATGTTTCGCGGAGAGCCACAGGGTCAGGGGTGAATTGTAAGTGATGCATAACAAACGTTCTTGTTATTTCCACCTTGCCGCTCACAATATGAAGTGAGTCAGGGGTCCAATCATTTTTTTATGATAGGAAAGGTTTGAAAGTGGAATATCTTGCGGGTAAATTGGTACCTCTCTGCAGAGTTAAAAACGTATTCGAATACTCCGAGCTCCCGGGTTTATAGGAGTCTGCTGCAGTGGATTAAATCCACGGGGTGTGACACAAGTACTATTTTCTAAATAAAATATGTTAAATCAAGATTACCCAAATGACATGTGTTGTCATGATAAGGAGTGCTGCCGTGGGCTGTCGTGTGTCGACGTGTCGCGGTAGTGCTATAATCTAGTGAACATGAATGATGATGTTATATTATGAAATGTGCTGCCATGAGATGAGGTATGAAAGAAAAAGGTTATTTTACAAATATCCATAATTCTTGACTAGTCTAGGTTCATATCATCACTACTATATGTATCTACTCTTACCTATGACTTGCTGAGTACGTAAGTGCTCACCCTTGCAACCTACAAATCAGTAGATGGAGCGTTCAATGATCAAGACGAAGGCATGGAGGACTTCTTGGATCCAGAAGGAAGAGTGTCAGTCCCGCCAGAGCCCTGATGTGTGTTGTTCTGCCGTCCACTTCTCTTTGTGGGTGGGTCACCTATCTTCTGCTGTGTAGATGTTATTTTGCTAAACCATGTATGCCGTGAAGGCATTGTAATCTTCTTATGTAATATCAAGGCCAGCAGGCCACACTACTTAACTATTTTGTAAGTTACTCTGTTGCAATGTGATATACTCCTGTGCTTGACTTATCCTGGGAAGTCAAGGGTAGGTATATGCTATGCATATATGGGACTAGCTGCAGCGAGCTAGGTCTCTACAGGAGTAGTCGTAGTCCCAGTTTCGGGGCGCGACACCGCCTTTGCTCTTCTGCCGCCACACCGCCAGAGCCATGCCTCTCGCCGCCATTCCCGCTCCAATCAACTCCACCGCCGATCTCGGAACCGCTCCGCCCTAGTGCCAGGCGCACCACCGCATCTCCTGTCCCCAACTCCGGCGGCTAATTCCGATCCACTGTGCCAAGCCGCCATCGACTACTTCAGCATCTTCTTTGACCAGCTACGTCGACCACGCCGACAACAACCAGCTCGTCGTCTTCGACCACGGCCACAGCTCTCTGGCGATCACGATCTACTACCACTTTTTCAAGCAGCCTCGACCATTTCCATCGGCTTCGGCTTCAGCATCAGTCAACTGAGCAGCAAGAAATTGGTGATGAATTCTTCTCCCCATTCTTTTCTTTTGCAACTTTGAATGACCTGTGATGTGTGTATGAGATGATTGTTGACGATTTGGACTCGGGGTCCTTAGTTGAGCTTATGCAAATTTGTGAGTTGCGGGACCTTTCAGGGTGCTCCTCCAGGAAGGTAGGATAAATCAAGTCTGTAGAGGTACAAGAGATTTATACAGGTTCGGGCCCTCGATGGTGGGAGTAATAGCCCTATGTCTTGTTGTGATTTCACTATACATAATAATATATTTACAAGAGGGAAGAAGAGATGATCACAGGAGATGATCTCCTCAATGTTAGTGTCTATCTAACTATATCTAAGTCTTCAGGGTTGTTGAATGCCTGGTAGTGCTTGTATGCTTGACTGAATTATTCACTGTCCTTAGAACGTGCATTGACTACCTTTTTATACTAGACAAAAGGGCACCAATGCGAAACGGCCTTGGACAGTTATTAAGATGCAGTTTTGTTAACCGTACTTAACTTCCACGCAGGCTTAACACATGCAATCAAGGCATAACCGCACATGCTAATCTCCTGGAAGTTGTCTTCATACATGGAAATATCTTCGTGATTCTCGGGATATGCCCATTCAAAGAGTTAGGCCTTCTTGAATTATCCTGGTCGTAGATAATCAACGACCCTCTGACCGCGCATTGTCCGCAGTTTCCTGATCGCGCACTGTCTATGACCTCATTATTGCGCAGGGGCTGCGATCATGAAATATCTCTGTGTCTGCACCCTTTAGGTCGTCTGAGATCATAGCAATGGACTTATAGACACATGTCTAATCTGATTCTGTCTTAAACCAAACGTGTATTACTTTGAACTAGCCGGGTGATAATCCTCGTCAGCTAGCCCCCAAATTTGAAGAAAATGAAAGAACATATTTACTTCAAATTTTTATCTGCATCGCATTATGAACCCAACGTTTTCAGCTGACACTGTTCCACCGTTTGACGGTTCATATCCCGAGAAAAACCTTGAGTCTTTCTTGGCTAATAATGATGACTTAGGCGATTCATCGTGATGGCAACCATAAGTGCAGTTTAAGAACCCGAGACATGTGTGGAAACGAACCGACGCCTTCAGGCTCTATAAATTGAAGAGCCTTTCGGTTCTTTGAACTCATGAATTTCTCACCATGTCTAAGTCTTTTTTAGAGTTTCTCTTTTTCTCCAGCCACTCCCTCTGAGCCTTAGTTCTTGTTCTGATGGCAGATCAAGACCCCAAGAACATCATTGAGATTGAGAGTGATGAGGAAAGAACAGAAGTGCTGTTAGAAATTGACCAAGACTCTCAAGAAGTAAGTCTTTTTCTGAAAGGCCTTGTTCAACTTTTTTCTTGGTCGGTTCCAAAGTAATGCTTTCTGAAACCTACAGGTGTGTGAAGAACTAATTCCTCCAAGGAAAAGATCAAAGAATGACGAAGGATCCTCTAGTGGAACTGCATCAAAATTGGTAAAAGGAGCTGAGGCCTGGGCTGTCACATTACCCTACTTTTCAGCCCCATCAGCTCCTTCAATCGCATCATCTCCACCTTTGGAGATCCATAATAATACTTCAAAGCTTTCTTCTTCTGATCAACTTGCTCCATTGCGACCAAGCGATCCCTAGCTTTTGTTGGGTGATCAATTTTCTGGTGGGAAGGTCGCATTCTCGCGACCAGATGGTCCTCGACTTTTGTCGGGTGATCTACTTCCTGGGGGAAGCGTTCCATCCTCCCGTCCAATCTTACTGCGAGGATTGGTAATTATTTTCATTCTCTCTGCTGATCAATTTATCTTGTAAAACTAACGCATACATGTGCAGGAGATGAAAATCTCTAGAGCCCCCAGCGATCAGCCTACTGAGGTCCAACCTATTTCCCTCGAGCGAACTCTCCAAAAAGAAAAAGAGGCCCTGGAAAAGAAGACCGATGAAATTTCTTCGGCCATTCTGCATCTGGCAGAATGTTATGACAACTCTCGCTAAGAGGCGCCAATTCCACTTGGAGAAGGACTATGCTCGGCAGCAGTGAGAACTCTCCGATACAATAAGGAATAATAGCGCTTCTTTGATTTGGGATGATGTAGATAGGCTTAGAGCCATAGCAGTGAGAACTCTAGGGGCAGCTAGTGTTAATCCCACTGATGTTAATATGTCACTGGGAGAACTTTGTAAAAGGCTTTCAGACCAGGTTGACGCTTTGGTCGTCTGTGTCCCTTTCGTATGTAAAGATTGTCAGAAATAAAGAATTTCATTTCCTCAGATACTTGATCTCTTAAAAGGATTATGTAGGACTTATAATCCAAAATTAAGGTTCTTTACATTCTATGAGAAATAGTTACACAGGAATGCTTTTGCGACCAAAAATACACAAGTAAACTTCAGTCTGAAACTGGCTCGGTTCTTCAGTCTTAGAATAGCATTAAGGCCATAGATCGCGATCAGAACTAGAGTAAAGACCACAGAACAATTTTTTGGTCTCAGAATAGCATTGAGACCATAAACTGTGATCAGAACGATCACAGAATAGTATTTTGACCATACGGCGACCAAAGCTATTATGATCACACATATCCGTCATGATCACAGGATTACGTTGCGATCAGTATAGAGGTTATAAACTTATTCCAAAGCCATAAGGAATTATTCCCGTTCAAAGATTTAGGAATTTCCAATATTTTTATCTGTACCATAGCCCCCGAATGTGAAATAAAATGATAAAAACATATTTCATTTCGGATTCACTATTGGGTATGGATAACGGATTCCAAGAGGAAAGACACCCATTATGGGAAATTAATAAAATACTCGGCGAAGGGTTGTCTTAGGCATATAAAAGGAAGAGGTAGCTTACTGGAGAAGCCAAAAACCCTTCGTTGTCTTAGACCCTCTTGCCGCACAAAAACCCTCTTTTGCATTCCTCGTCTTCGTCGTCTCCAAAGACACCACCTTTCTTCTCAGTTCTTCATAAGAAATGGCGTCCTGGAGCCGATCCGTCCACCATACAGAAGAAAGCCTGGTGGCACTAGAGAAAGAAGAGATTCTCCCCCACGGCTGCTAATCAACTAGCGGCCAGCAGAAAAAGATCAAGAAACCCCAATCATCCAAGAAGGTGAATTGGTGATCTTCGAATAATACTTGCGCTGCGGGATCCGATTCCCAGAGAGCGAATTTCTGAGGGGAATATTGGATCATTATGGGTTGGAGTTAGTAAATCTCCACCCAAATGCAATTCTTGTCCTGGCAATCTTCCAACACCTCTGTGAAGCCTTTGTCGGAGTGCTTCTAAGCGTTGAGCTTTTCCGACGCTTCTACTTTTTGGCATGGTCAAAAAGTGCCAATGCCGCTGGGTGCATCTACTTCCGTATACGGGAGAAGGAGTACCCATTCCCGCCTCTACGGGACTCTAGTCATGGGTGGTACCATAAATGGTTCTACTGCACTCCTTCGTCGGGGAGCGGATTATGGTTCGCGAACACCCAACCGGAGAAAGCCAGTGAGTTAGACTCCCTTCCCATTCTGAGCGCAGAACAGAAGAAACAAGCTCAAGCTATTCTTCACCTAGTCCAGCAAAGCTTGACCGCACGTGACATCATACGCGACTTCGTGAAGAATAGGATAAGCTGTAACACCCTGGGGGTGAAAACTTTCTTTTTCATGAACATCATGAATGCATATATCTGTAGTAGTAGCCAGATCAGTGTCTATATCAAGCCCTAAAATTTCCAAATCTATCCTGTAGACCCAAATCAAGATCAGATTTCTCAAATGTGATCTATCAGTTACTCTGAACATAAAAGTCTTCAGAAGCCAGATTCAATTCCATCTCTAACTCTCAGATCTTGCAATCCTTTTCTGTTTTCGAAAACAGAAATTTAATTAATATCCTAATTACCCTAAATACTCTGAACTCAGATTTAGCCAAATCTTGACCTAATCCAGACCAGATTATTCTTGGATTATGATCATGGGTATGCCAATACCTTAATCCAGAAAGTTGGCAGCCAAATTTCTTCATTTAAGCCTTTTTCACAGAACAGTCCAAATTGTATCGCGAATAAGAACTTTTTCTAATATCTGGAAACCCAAAAAGGCTAAAATTCTCAAATCAACTCCAAATTCAATCTGTTTTAGGGAACACCTCCCAAATGCTAATTAATACAAAATCTTCTTTTATCATAACACCCAAATCTCTCTCCAATTACCTTGAATTCAAAATCGACCAAAACTCAGATTTTAATTACCCTAAAATACCCTATTTTCAGTTTATATCAAGGACCATCAAATCATGCCAGATTTTACCAAATTTCTTGCTGGATGAGTATAAGGTATAAGTTTGTACTCATCTATGAAATCAGATTGCAGATTACTCCTCTCTAAATTAGAAATTACAAATCAGTCCAGAAATCAAACAAAGGTTCTTGCAACCAAGTCCCTGGCTCGACCACACCTGCAGTTCACGACCGGAGCAGCCATTTGCGACCCGAGCTCGCAGTCCCTTCGACCTCAATCACAGCCAGCAGTGCACAGTGTTCGACATCGACCACTTCAACCAGCGTCACTACGACCGCGACCAGGTGCGCCATGTCGCCGTGTCTTTGCCGCTGATCAAGCGCCACGCTAGCCCGTGCTTTTTCACAACCGTGTTTGCATGCGCACACGTGTCTGCACCTTAGTTATTGTCGTGGCAATCCTTGTCTAGCACATTAGTAGCTCGCGTGCCAGAGAGAAACTAAACCTGCTCGCCGTTGCTTCAACCCGAAGGTTTCATCAGCGCAAGCACCTTAGCCTCCAAGCAGTGAGCTTCATCTTGTCTTGCCTTTAAATAACAACTCAAAGCAGCTTCCTCATCTCTAGCACTGCCCTCTAGAAATTCTTAGCCAATTAAACTAAATCCTCTCGACTTGTCTTCTTCTCCGGCGAGCCGCCGAGGAGGTCGACGACTCCAGCTTCATCCACTACATCAATCTCCAAATTGAAGCCACTAGTGAGTTCCCCTCATCAAACTCTCTGTGCTGTATCATTTAATTGAACCCCCGTGCCCTACATCGCCGGTGATCGCCGGAATTGCCAGAACCCCTGTTCCAGCTTTGCAATTTGATTCAATCCAAATTAGCCCTCAATCCAGTAGAGTAAATTAATCAGTGAGCTATCTTTAGCAAGCCAGTGCATCAAGATGTTGAAATTGAGCTCGAATTGAAGCTATCTTCAAGTTTGAGCTTCACCAGTCGCCGGCTCTCGCCGCTAGGCTTCTCCGGTGATGCTCCAACCAAATTGATTATGCCAATAGCTTCTAAATGCATCCCTCTTACTCCCCGAGCAAGGAATTGAGTTCAAACCCTGTGTAGCGAAAATCCCCAAATCCAGTGTCTTCTTCTCCGACGCTGGCCACCAGAAATCTGTTCCCGGCCGATCCAATTCCAGACACCTTGTTCACTAGATGTGCCCCAGTCTCCTGAACACTTTTGTCTACTAGCTCGACATCTAATTCGGTCTAAATCAAAATTTATGGCTATGCCCTAATTTCTGTCCAGTGCCATGACTTGAAACTCCAGCCACTGTGTTCTTCGCCAGTTTTCACCACTTTCTGGCCATCTTCAGCCCTGGAACCTACTGAATAATTTGTTCCTGTTATCAAGGCCTATCTCCCAGTCAAAGTGGTGCATCAATTGGAGCCCTAGATCAAAAGATATGGTAAACCCTAGTTTCTGGCCATGTCAGCCCAATGCCAATCTATGTCAGCCAGTGGCATTGAACGTTTTTACCTACTTCCAGCCATGCATTTTGAGCATAACCTTGTCTCTTAGATTCCTGATGTTGTGATCTACATTTTCTTCTTCTGTCACAACTTGAGTTGAGTCCTCTATCAACCATTAATCCTTGTCGACACCTTGAACCGAATATCAACCTAAAGACGTTCGTCGTTTTTGGGCAAATCAGCCGCGGACTTAATGTCATTTCCATACCCTGGAACCCTAAAAGTCCCTAGCACCCATCTTCAGCCCTAATTCAGTGAGTTAGCCCTAATCAGCTTCTCAACCCAATTATTCCAGAATCATCGAAACATTTCTTCTTTGCATTATTGCATGTAGTATAGTAATATATTGAAAAAGTTGTGATTCTTGATTGCTTTCTTAATCTTTGCTCAGAGTCAGAGCCAGAGCTCAAGGACTTCACTACCGACCCGACATCAACTGCTGTATTTTACGACGCGGAAGGCAAGTCATAGTCTTGATCATCTTGAACCTATATTTTAAGAGTTGCTATAATATAACCTTGAATATAAATAATATTGCATGTGAAAGACTGAGAATGGTTGAATTATGAATTGGTAGTACTAGACTGGACGCCTGTGAAATGTGAAATGATCAAATAGTGAGCCATGAACTATTATATATGTACTTATATATATTCATGAAATAAAACCCCTAGCCGTGACCAGAATTTTGGTATGGAATGGTGATAGCACTGGAAGAGCTTAACAACAAAGGATGAGCAGGCACTGAAGGTGCATGGTTTGTGGATGGTCTTGTCACTGGCATATAAGGACTAGAACCTTGTGTTGTGCGTCTAGTGGCATGAAACACGTGCTAACCACAAGCTTGGTATGGGACAGGCCTGAACAAGTACTTATGCGGATCGCACATGAAACCCCTGCATGAGATGTGAAGTGATGCACGATTTGCACGGAGTGCGGCTCCTACACATATCACTGACTGTGATCATGCACGCTGACCCAGTAATGGGAAGATGCAATAGCGGTGGTAGGTAGTACCTGCCACAACTGTGGTTCTAGAGAGATCCACAAGGTCAGGGGTGAGTTGTGAGTAAAACATAACAAAAGTTCTTGTTATCTCCACCTTGCCACTCACAGTATGAAGTGAGCCAGGGGTCCAATCATTTTGATAGGAAGGGCATGAAAGTGGAATATCTTGCGGGTAAATTGGTACCTCTCTGCAGAGTTAAAAACGTATTCGAATACTCTAAGCTCCCGGGTTTATAGGAGTCTGCTGCGGTGGATTAAATCCACGGGGTGTGACACAAGTATGTTTTCCAAATAAAATTTGATAAGTCAAGATTACCCAAATGATATGTGTTGTCATGATAAGGGGTGCTGCCGTGGGCTGTCATGTGTCAACGTGTCGCGGTAGTGCTATAATTTAGTGAACATGAATAGTGATGCTATGTTATGAAAAGTGTTGCCATGAGATGAGATATGAAAGAAAAGACTATTTTACAACCATCCACACTTCTTTACTAGCATAGGTTCATATCATCCCTACTATATGTATCTACTATTACCTATGACTTGCTGAGTACGTAAATACTCACCCTTGCCAACTTCAATCCAGAAGATGGAGTGTTTCACGACCAAGATGAAGGCGTGGAGAACTTTGTGGATCCAGAAGGAGAGTCAGTTCCGTCAAAGTCCTGATGTGTGTTATTCTGCCGTCAACTTCTCACTGTGGGAGGGTCACCTATCTTCTGCTGTGTAGTTGTTATTTTGCTAAATCATGTATGCCGCGAAGGTATTTTAATCTCTTTATGTAATATTAAGGCCAGCAGGCCACACTGCTTAAATATTTTATAAGTTTTTCTGCTGCAATGTGAATATACTCCTGTGCTTGACTTATCCTGGGAAGTCAATGGTATGCTTATATGGGACCAGCTACAGAGGGCTGGGTCTCCACGGGAGTAGTCGTAGTCCTAGTTTCAGGGCGCGACATGTAACACCCTGAGTTTAGGGGTGAAAATTTCTTTCTTAAAAAGTCATGCATGCATATGTCTCTTCTGGATCAGCCAAATCAGCCCCAACTTTATTCTGTTCTAAGCCCAAAATCTGAAAATCTATCTTGTAGACCCAAATCAAGATCTGACTTTTCAAATTTGATCTACTATTTATCTTGAGTATAAAAGTCTTCAGGACGCAGATTCAATTCTATCTCTAACTTTCAGATTTATCAACTCCTTTCTGTTTTCGAAAATAGAAATCTTTTATATTACCCAAATACCCTAAGTTTCAAAAATTCAAATTTAATCAAAACCTTGACCAAGTTTAGACCAGATTATTCTTGGATTATGATCAAGGGTATGCCAATACCTTAATCCAAAAAGTTGGCAGTCAGATTTCATCATCTAAACCTGTTTTGCAAATCAGTCCAAGAGTATCGCAGATCAGTCCTTTTCCAGATTTTCTAGAAGCCTGAAAAGGCAAAATATTACAAATTATCTCCAAATCCAAATCTGATTTAGGGAACACTTCCCAAATACTTTTCAACACAAAATCTTCTTTTATGAGTATCTCAAAATCAAATCCTAAATCCCAGAATTCGAGATCAACAAAATTCAGATCTATTTTACCCTAATCTACTCTATTTTCAGTTTATATCAGAAATCATTCAAATATCTCAAATTTTATCTTCTATCTGTGCCAAATTATCTGTTGAATTAAGTTTGCCAAATCAACAGAATCAAATTCAACTCTAACCATCTAAATCCCCAAAATTACAGATCAGTCCAAAGCTAAGATTTATAAATCACAAATCAGTCCAGATTCGACCAGGGCAGCAGCCAATTTTCGACCAGAGCCCGCCGTGATTCTTGCGCCATGATTGCTCGCCGTCGGCCAAGCCTTGCCTGCGTTTGTGACCGTGCATGCTTGTGCGCACGCGTCCACGCCTCAGCCATCGCCGTGGCAACGCCGTTGCAACGTCGACGACCAAAACCTGCTCCCGTGCGCGACCAGCAGCAGCAACAGCAACCATTGTCAGCAACTCCACGCCACGTTGCCTTGCTTTGCCAGCCGTTGTCGCCACCGCTTTGTACCGCCCGACATCGTTGAGTCCCGATGAAGCGACAATTTGATCAGTTGTTGCACCGCCTGCACGCCATCGCATCACCGTTCACTATTGTCGCGCCTGCACCCGGCCAGTCAAGTCACCGGCATTAAATTCTTTGTTGCTCCCTCCTTGCCAACTCCGTCCCTGGTCTATTTAAGCAGCCAACACTCTGTATCATCTTCTCTTCACCAGAAGTTAGCCAATTTGAAATCCTCTCCGCCTTCGTCTTCTTCTCCAGCGAGTCCAACTCGGGGGCTCATGGTGCCAGCTCCAATCACTGAACCTCTTGCCAAATTGAAGCCAGCAGTGAGTATCTCTCATCCTCCTGATCGTACTGTTGCATTCAATTGCTCTCTGGTGGACCCTAACGCCGGTGATCCCCGGAAATGCCAAATGCCCTGTTCCGGCAATGCAGCCCGATTTACCACAAATTTGCTTTCGATTCTGTAGAACAAAATGATCAGGGAGCTATTTGAAGCAAGCCTGTGCATCTAGATTTCCAAATTGAACTCGAATCGAAGTATATCCCAAATTTGAACTTCACCAGTCGCCGGCAATGGTCGCCAGGCTTTTCCGATGATCCTCCGGCCAAATTAACCATGCCAATACCTTCCTTATACTTCTTAGATACTCCCTGAGCTTGGAATTGAGTTTATTTGACCTGTATCAAAAACCCCTAATTGCAGTGCCATCTTCTCCGGCGCCGGCCACCGGAAAACTATTCCCGGCCAATCCAGCTTCAGCCACCTTGTCCACCAGATGTGCCTTGAACTCCTGAGCATTTTTGTCTTCTAGCCCAATCTCTGAAACCATCCAGATTGCAAGATATAGCTATGCCAAGATCTTGTCCAGTGGCTTCACTGTGCCGTGTTACCACCACACTTCTTCACTGATTTTCATGACTATCCAGCCATCTTCAGCCCTGAAACCTAATGAATCATTTGTTACTGTTATCAAGGCCTACCTCCCAGACAAAGTGGTGCATCAATTGGAACCCTAGATCAAAAGTTATGGCAAGCCCTAGTTTCTGGCCATGCCAATTCAATGCCAGGCTATGTCAGTCAGTGGCATTAGCCCTTTTCACTTCCTTCCAGATGTGCATTTTGAGCATGACTTTGTCCCTTAGACTTGTGGAGTTGTGCTCTACATTTTATTCTACTGCCACAAGTTGAGATAATCCCTCTATCATCCATTGACCCTATGTCGATGCCTTGAACCGAATGTCGACCTAAAGACGTTCGCTGTTTTTGAGTGAACCAGTCACAACCTTGATATCATTTTGATACTTTAAGACATTTGGAACCTTGTAAACCTTTGACAGCTAATCTTAACCTTGGTTTCCATAACTTAACCCCAATCAGCTTCTCAATCCAATCATTTCAGAATCATCGAGACATTCATCTTTGCATTATTGCATATAGTATAATAATGTATTGAAAAGATTGTGATTCTTGGTTGCTTGTTTGATTGGAGAGCAGATCAAGAGCCCGAGTTCGAGGACTTCACTGCTGATCCGACATCAACTGCTGTATTTTACGACGCGGAAGGCAAGTCATATTCTTGGTCATCTTGAACCTATATTTTAAGAGTTTCTATAATATAATATTGAATATAGATAATATTGCATGTGAAAGATTGAGAATGGTTGATTTATGAATTGTTAGTACTATACTGGTTATCTGTGAAATATGAAATAAACAAGTTTTGAGCCATGAACTAATATATATTTATGTATTTATATATATTCATGAAATAAAACCCCTAGCCGTGACCAGAAAAATGGTATGGAATGGTGGTAGCACTGGAGGTGCTAAACTGCAAAGGATAGCAGGCACTGAAGGTGCAAGGGTTGTGGTTGGTCTGGTCACTGGCATATAAGGACTAGAACCTTGTGTTGTGCGTCTAGTGGCATGAACAAACGTACTAACCGCAAGCCTGGTATGGGACAGGCCTGAACAAGTACTTATGTGGATCGCACATGAAACCCCTGCATGAGATGGAAAATAATACACTAAACTCACGGGGTTCAGCTCCTCCACGTATTATAATCATGCACGTTGACTCAGTAATGAGAAGAGGCTTAGGGGTGGGGGTATATCCCGCCACAATTGCGGTTTGTGTGAAGAAAACTGCGGGGTCAGGGGTGAATTGTAAGTGAAACATAACAAAAGTTCTTGTTATCTTCACCTTGCCACTCACACATGGTTGTGAGGAAGGGTCTAATCATTTTGATAGGATGGGCTTGAAAGTGGAATATCTTGTGGGTAAATTGGTACCTCTCTGCAGAGTTAAAAATGTATTCGAATACTTCGTGCTCCCGAGTTTTAGGAGTATACCGCGGTGGATTAAATCCACCGGGTGTGACACAAGTATGTTTTCTAAATAATATTTTTTAAAACAAGATTACCCAAATGACATGTGTTGTCATGATAAGGAGTACTGCCGTGGGCTGTCGTATGTCGACGTGTCGCGGTAGTACTATAATCTAGTGAACATGAATAGCAATGCTATGTTATGAAAAGTGCTGCCATGAGATAAGATGAGATGAGATAAGAAAGAAAAAGGTTATTTTACAAACATTCATAATTCTTGACTAGTCTAGGTTCATGTCATCACTACTATATGTATCTACTCTTACCTATGACTTGCTGAGTACATAAGTGCTCACTCTTGCAACCTGCAAATCAAAAGATGGAGCGTTCAATAATCAAGATGAAGGCGTGGAGAATTTCTTGGATCCAGAAGGAGTGTCAATTCCGCCTGAGCCCTGATGTATGTTGTTCTGCCGTCTGTCGACGATTCGGACTCGGGGTCCTCAGCCGAACTTATGCAAAATTTGTAATTGTGAGACCTTTCAAGATGACCCTCCGGGAAGGTATGCCGAACAATGGTGAACAAGAGCACAAAGATATTTATACAGGTTCGGGCCCTCGATGGTGGGAGTAAAAGCCCTACGTCCTGTTAGGATTTCACTATATGAGATAAAGCTTTACAAACTAGCAGGGACAAACCTTCACAGGCGAAAGTCTTCCCTAAATAAGTGTACAAAAAGAAGCTATAGGAGACTTGTATGTGTTGTCTAATCTAAGCCGTAGACTTGGCTGTTTGAGTGATCGAGATATCTTGTATCTCACTTATCTTAGGAATCTTGTTCTTCCTAATGTCTTGGATCCCCCGTTTGATGTACTTCGCCACCTTTTTATATTGGTCGAAAGGGTGCCATATGAAGAAAACTGCATCAAACGGTTGGATGCGGTTCCTGAAGAACCGCTATTAACTTCCACGGAGGTTATTAACATGTTTTAATCATGAATAACCGCATATATTAACCTCTGACGGTTGGTCTTCAACGTGGAGGAATCTTCGGGATGCTTGGAATATCCTGATATAAGGATAACCGAATAAACTCCAAGCACCCTGGTCGAGAATGTCCTGACCGCGGAATGTGGGCTGACCGCGCAATATCCCGGATATCCAGTCCGCGTATAGCATACGAACTTCTGACCGCACAAGGCTGTCGGCCTGATCGCACGAAACCCACGATCTAATCGCGTAAAACTTGCGACCTCGTGGTGATGCCCCTCAGAAATAGCTTGAGTTCGCATCGCCAGATACATGTCTGGTTCGAACCTGTCTTGAACCAAAAGTTTATTAGAAGTGACCCGGGTGTTAATCCTCGTCAGCTAGCCCCCAAATTCGAAGAAAACGAAGAGACGTGTTTATTTCGAATTTTAAAACCACGCATTGGATTTTTAACCCAACTCTTCAATTTTTCCACTTAGTGGCGCACTAAGTGAAAACGGTTGGTTTCCCAAGACGGGTTCTGACATTACGTGACGGGCAATGATAGCGCCGTAGAATTGTTTTTATCTCAAGGTAAAAT
Source organism: Pharus latifolius (assembly GCA_019359835.1). Lineage (NCBI taxonomy): Eukaryota > Viridiplantae > Streptophyta > Magnoliopsida > Poales > Poaceae > Pharus > Pharus latifolius. The sequence goes on along the minus strand of CM033324.1, from coordinate 52,123,481 downwards.
TGTAAATGCTTTGATGAAACCCGAGGCGCCTGGAATGCAAACCGTCACCCAGGCGGCTATAAATACCAGGCTCTTGGATTTGTAAAACTCCACAATTTCCCTCCACGCCTAAGTTCTTTTCTTGTTATCCTGCCTCCTTCCTTTTCACATACTTCTCCCAATGACAGATCACGATATCATCGAGATTGAGAGTGATGAAGGGGAAATTGTCGAACAAAGGCCTCAAACGATTGAAGTCCTGTCTCCCTTAAGGAAGAAACCCAAGGTCGACGAAGGATCTTCCAGTGGAACAAAGGTGAAGAATGTAGCAAGTTTCTTTCTTCCTTCAGTTCCTTTGACCCTCCCCGTTCATGCCTCTCGGCAATTTAGGCCTTTATCCTTAGAGAAAGATCCCATCACATCCAATTCTCCCATTCTTTTGGGTGATCAACATCCTGGTCGGCAAGCGGTAACTATCCCTCGATCAGATGATTGCCATATTGGGTTGGCGAAGCAATCTTCTGATGGGAAGGTTGCTCTTCCACCATATGATGATCTTCCTCCCAAGATGGGTGTATTAATGGGTTATGCACCGGGACAGGTAACAATTCTTCTCCCCTTTTGCTGATAATTTTAGTTAGTATGACTAACTTTTGTAGAATGCAGGAGGTAGGAGGCTCCAGCGATCAGCCTTCTGCTGCTCCATCTCTTCCTTCCGAACAGACTCTTCTGGAAGAGAAGAATGCCCTAGAGAAGAAGACCGAGGAGATGGCCTCGAAGATTCTGCGTCTAGCAGAATGTTTTGATCGATCCCGAGAAGAGGCGAACCATTTCCGTCGAGAGAGGGACTTCGCTCAGCAACAGCGAGAACTCTCTGACTTGATTAGGGACAATAGTGCGTCTATTGTTAGGGACGATGTAGATAGACTTAGGGTAGTTGCTAGTTCCCTGGGGGTTGCCAGTGTAAATCCTACTGACAACAACATGTCGCTTGGGGAACTTTGTAAACTTCTTTCGGAGCAAGTCGATGTTTTGATCGACTGCATCCCTTTTGTATGTAAAGAATGTAAGAAATAAAAGTTTCTTATTTCTCATGAATATTTTTCACATCTTCCGTGCGAAAATATAGCCATAAACTTTATGTTCGCGACCATTTATACACAGGAAACTTTAGTTCTGCGATCAGAATCGCGTTTAAGAAAAAAGAACCGCGACCTGCCCTGATTCCGCGATCAGTTTCAGAGCCGCGGTCAAAACTAAAGTGCGACCAGAGTTGGGACTCGGTCAGGCTGTCACTCCGATTAGAATCGAAGTTTTAGCCTAAAACATGATTTCGATAAAACCATAACCCAATTAGAAACATTCCAGTACGTCAAAAATTGAGTTACATGATTTTTTCGAAAAAAATGTTCAAAGTATAAAAAGGAAAAACACCTTCTGAAAAGTACTGAAAATTTTTCAGTCCTTTTGCACTTTCAGTTTCCAAAACAAAGAAATCTATTTGTTTCAGATTCGATGCCTGAGTACTTTATCGGGTCCATCAGAGATAGTATCCATTATGGGAAATGAATAAAGCATTCAATGGAACGTTTGAAATGAGCCGCTTACTCATTAATGCGTCGCCTTGGGTCTATAAAAAGAGCAGGTGTCTTCTCAAAGAAGCCACACAGCCAAAACCCTCATTATTCCGGCCGCACAAAACCCTCATTTTCTTCAGCCTTCATCTTCCCAAAATCGCCAGCTTTCCCTTTGATTCTCCACCAAAGATGGCGTCCTGGAGCAGATCCATCCACCATTCCGAGGAGAGCCTAATGGCGTTAGAGAAGGAGGAGATCCTTTCTCCGCGGCTGCTCATTAACTGGCGGCCTGCGGAGAAGGACCAAGAAACCCCAACTGTCCAAGAGGGCAAGTTGGTGGTTTTTGAGGAGTACCTGCGCTGCGGGTTCCGATTCCCCGAGAGTCGGTTCCTCAAGGATGTCCTTGAGCACTATGGGTGGGAACTGATCAACCTCCACCCCAACGCGATGCTGATCCTTGCAGTATTCCAGCATCTTTGTGAAGCCTTCGTCGGAATATATCCCAGCGTGGATCTTTTCCGGCGATTCTACTTTTCGGCGTGGTCGAAGAGCACCAACGCTGCCGGATGCATCTACTTCCGGCTGAGGGACAAAAAGGAGTATCCCTCCCCACCCCTGCGAGATTCTGTGCACGGGTGGCACCAAAGGTGGTTTTACTGCTCTCCACCATCTGAAAGCAGTCTATGGTTTGAAAACTCGCGACCGGAGAAGTCGAGCCAGTTAGATGTTCCTCCGGCGATGAACTCGGAGCTTTCGAAGCATGCCGAGGTGATTCTTCACTTGGTCAATCAAGGATTGACGGCTCGAGACATCATTCGAGACTTCGTGAAGAATCGGGTGAGTCCTCTGCGTGAAAGGGCTCATCCGGCGTGGGAGATTAGGTCCATGGCTGATAGCACCCTGGACTACAGTCAAGGTATTTATTTCTTTGGCGCTAAGCTTTCCCATTTTTGAATTGTGCAAATTCTGACTTGAGTTTGGGTACAGTCCTGCCTTCATCCGAAATTGAAAGGCGGACCAACTCCCTCCTTAGGGCCTACAACGCCGATGTAGAGGGCCCTAAGGGATCACCTCATCCACAGAGTCTGATTCACGCCGGCGACGACCTTAAACAGGAGCGCCGAAAGGTACATTCTCTATCTGGTCTCCATTTTTTAGATCTTATGCATGTCCAGCGTTAAACATTTCTATTGAAAATGTGAATGACCTCCTAGGAAGGTTCGCCGAGACGACTTTCCCAAGTGAGAACGTCGGCTCTCTTGGGAAACCAACGGTAAAGAATGTGAAGAAGGTCTCCCAAAGACCCAGGACAAAGAGTCCTGCCTCTAAGAAGGCCAGGCCAAATCCCGGGGAAGGATCTTCACGGAGCGTTCCTCCTACCGCAAGAAAGACAGCGGTAAGATATCGCATCCCTTCTGTTTTACCAGGCGCAGATTGGAATCACTTCTTCGTCGTACAGGGAGAGGGGAGCGAGGAGGAAGAGGATGACGTTCCTCTGATCCTTCGGAGGAGGAAGATCGCGGATCTCCCATCCGGCGATGCCCCAAGCTGCCCCGCAGAGACCACTACTACCGAAGAGGTGGTTGTGGCAGATCCTGCGACCACCGAAAATCTTGTGGTCGCAGGTGACCACCTAACTCCTGAAGCCCCCGAGACTTCAGGATCGGTTGTCTCTGTTCCTCTGGTCGAAAGGACGACCACGGTAAGGATTCCTTTCTGTCATTCTTTTTATGATTCCTTCTGTATGTTTGACAAATCAATGTTCATACAGGTAGAAGAGCTTCTCCCTGTGACTACTGCGAGTCCCAGGGGGGAAAATCCTCCTCCTCTGTAGACAGAGGAGGAGGTAGTTGAGCAAAGGCCGGTTGTGGTGGCTCCAGCGACCCAGGAGTTGCCAAGGCCTTCGGATGTAGCCCCACTAGCCAGTACGGTAGCCCAGGTAAAGACCTTGCTTTTTGTCTATATCTTTTCCTTAGAAATATGCTCATAGCTGAACATATCCAGGGGGGAGCTACCTTGTTTGCCATGAGGAAGGCAAGAACCGATGATGGTTCTTCTTCCCAAGGGGAACCTTCCCAGAAATCTCAGGAGTGAATGGGATTTCAAATAAGGTAAGAACCTTAAACTGGCAACAATCTTAAACAACAACTGCTCAAATTGTCTTTCTTGTCAGGCAAAGAAAGACGGCGTCCAGCTCTTCAACCGCCTCCGGAGGGGTTGAAGTCGCAGCTGGTACAGGAGCTTCCAACGAAGAACGCTCCACCCCTGTGGTCCAGGAAGTCGTCCAGACCGCAAGGGAAAGAATAAATGTAGGGACCCAGTCACCACCGATGACTACTGGGGGTAGCGCCCAGCCGGCACTCCCACCAACTGTCCCTGTAGTAAGCGCATCAGGGGCTCTAGCGAGGATCCCCGCTGAAATGAATGATGCTGTCTTACAAAAGTTTATGAAGGTATAAAAAACCTCCATTCTCGTGCCTGAATTGTACTTAGGACACCTTTGATCTTCTTCTTTGGCACCACAGGGATTATCCTGGCTAATAAGCCATTCGCATGTTGTGATGGCCAGTACAGAAGCCATTCAAAAAGAACGCGACAGCTTGCGCAGGTGAGTACCATTACCCTTTGGTCAGTATGGGTGCATTTTGGTTGTGACTGCCTTGATTTTGCTGCAGAGAGGTTACATTTTTGAAGAAAGAGGTGGCCAGTTCAGTCTCAATGTTTAAGAAACAAGAAACTGAACTCAACAAACTCCGATCAGAGAATGCTGGTAAGCCGATTTCTGATTAAGAAGACTTGAATCCATAATATGCAAATAATCTCCTCTCTCTGTACAGCGCAAGCAGGTCGAATTACACAGCTTAGTCGGGACAAGGGGATTCTTGAATCCTCGATTCGCCACACCGATCGGGCGATCAAAGATCTGAGCCTTCTGATCTTCGAAAAACTGAAGGCCGTGGCAGATCTTTTGAAGACCGATGTGGTAGAACCGAAGCAAGACAACCTCAGCATAAGTGACTGGACATCGCTGCTTACTGCCCAGGCGGATTCACTGCTTGAGTATCTCCCTGGAGATACACGGCGACGCGAAGAGGTGATCAGAACCAGGGTTCGATCAGCCACAGTAGCCGTACTCAGCCGGGTTCGACTTCACCATGGCCCAGATGCAGATCTGAGCGCACTGGTGGGTCCGGTTGAGGTCGAGAGTGAAGAGCTGCTCGATGCAGTCATAGAGGAGGTCAAGCCCCTAGTAGATAGGCTCCTGACTGAGTTGGGCATCGAATGATCCTTATTTTTGTATTTAGACAATTGTGTATAATGCAATGTATGTAAAAAATCATTTTTGACAATATAATATGAATTCCATACTATGAGCACATCCCCCCTAGCCCCCGCCTCTGCTTATGAATACTAAAGCCTTAGTGTTATAAGCAGAGGAGAAAACATAAGCGTAACGACCAGGGATGTGTGTTTTAAACCAACGATCAGGATCAATGTAACGTCTAATCTTATTGCGAACTGGTAGCCACTCAGATGACCAAGGACTTACCAGATAGCCCCGTATGCGTTGAGAAACGGCTTATTTAGGAATGACTTATCTGTAAGTGATCATGAGATCGACCAGCGAATCCGATTAGATTGTTGTAATGATCTGACCGTCGGCGGTCAGCCCCCAGGTCGAATGTATTTGATACGGGCTTAAAGAGAAAAACTCATTGTATGAAAGCGGAACATATTTTGTTTTGGCAAAAGATGCTAATTGAACAAGAAAAAAGTGATTGGAATACTTACACGTAAAACTTGCGAAGTTGATCGATGTTCCAAGTATTGGACAAAATCCGACCATCCTCCATAGCTAACCGCGCCGATCCTGTCTGCGGCACTGAGACAACAGTATAAGGACCTTCCCATTTTGGGGAGAATTTGTTGCGATTAGACTGGTCTTGAATTTTTCGTAAAACCAAGTCGCCCACGTTGAGATCACGTGGTCGCACATTTTTACTGTGATACCTGCGTAAAGCTTGCAAGTATGCCGCGGACTTAACCAGGGTGCGATCACGCCGTTCTTCTAAGAGGATGAGATCTTGCGCCCGTTGTTCGGACTGATTAATCTGTTCGAACTAATCTGTTCGAATAGAACCAATACTTACTTCCATAGGCAATACCGCCTCGGCCCCATAGACCAAATGGAAGGGCGTCTCACCGGTGGCGCGACTAGAAGTAGTTCGTAATGCCCATAGAACGGTATGGAACTCATCTGCCCAAGCCCCCGAGCGGGTCTTAAGGCGATCAAAAACGCGCTTTTTAATGCCTTGCAGTATTTGCCCATTGGCTCGTTCTACGGCACCATTGCTTTGTGGATGGGCCACAGAAGCAAAGCACACCTTGGTCCCAACCTGATCGCAGTAGTCCAGGAAAAGACCGCTGGCGAACTGAGAACCATTGTCTGTGATGAGACGGTTTGGAACACCGAATCGTGCCACAATGTTCTTATGGAAGAACTTTTGTGCGGCTGATGCAGTAATATTTCGTACCGGTTCGGCCTCAATCCACTTTGTAAATGTGTCAATGGCTACGAACAGAAACTTGTACCCATTGACCGCTTGTGGCATAGGACCGACGATATCCATCCCCCAGACCGCGAATGGCCATGCGAGAGGAATGGTTTGCAACGCATAGGCAGGTTGATGAACTTGCCTTGCGTGGAACTGACACTGGGGACACGTCTTGACCATATTGTCGTGGTATTGCGAATACCCCGGCAGGTTTTGAGAATGTTCCTAGCGAAGATTACGCGGCGCGGGTTGACCAGATGACCGGTCCTCTCCCGCCGGACAAGCACAAAAAATGACACACGGGTTTATACAGGTTCGGGTCCCGGTGGGGGCGCTAGTCCTGTCGACGCGCTCCCGACCGGAGTCAGCTGGGGAGGCTCTCTCCGGGGGAGAGGCTTCCGGAACACGTCTGTGAGTTTAGCTATTCCAATAAAAGAACCGGTCCCTTACAACAGAGGGGTACAAGGGCTATTTATAGCCCCAAAAAGCAGCAAAAAACCTAAACTACCCCGGAAGCCACCGTCGGATTGAAGGGTAGGACTGTCCTTCTCCCGGTCAAATGCCTTGGATGCTTGACAGGTGGACGCCAGTTCCCGAGGCGCTCCTCGCATGACCTGCACGTGACAAACAGTTCGAGACTTTACCTTCAGGAGGGCGATGAGGCCCGGGACGGCGCCGGAGGCCACGTCCCCGGGTCAAAGGCGGCGCCCGGGGAGGCCCCGGAGGCCACGTTCCCGGGCAAATGGCGGCGCCCGGGAGGGCACCGGAGGCCACGTCCGGGGAGCCAAAAGGCGGCGCCCGGGGAGGCCCCGGAGGCCACGTTCCCGGGCAAATGGCGGCGCCCGGGAGGGCACCGGAGGCCACGTCCCGGGAGCCAAAAGGCGGCGCCCGGGAGGGCACCGGAGGCCTTGTCCGAGGAGCCAAAAGGCGGCGCCCGGGAAGGCCCCGGAGGCCACGTTCCCGGGCAAATGGCGGCGCCCGGGAGGGCACCGGAGGCCACGTCCCGGGAGCCAAAAGGTGGCGCCCGGGAGGGCACCGGAGGCCACGTCCGGGGAACCAAAAGGCGGCGCCCGGGGAGGACCCGGAGGCCACGTTCCCGGGCAAATGGCGGCCCCCGGGGAGGCCCCGGAGGTCACGTTCCCGGGCAAATGGCGGCGCCCGGGAGGGCACCGGAGGCCACGTCCCGGGAGCCAAAAGGCGGCGCCCGGGGAGGCCCCAGAGGCCACGTTCCCGGGCAAATGGCGGCGCCCGGGGAGGCCCCGGATGTCACGTCCCCGGGTAATCGTGATACATCTTAGCTGGGCTTAGTCCCGCGGAGATTTCCCCCGACAGCAGCCCCCCATGCCCGCCGGGGACGATGCTCGAGTCCCCGGTGGGTATGGTTCAGGTCGCCGGGAAGATCTCCGGGCCAAGTTACCAGAGCTGCGACGCTTCGGTTTCCGTGCCCCACGATTAAAGCCACGCCATTTCGCCATAAATACGCGCGCGGTTCGAACCGGCGCCTCGATTCACGCGCCCGTCCCTTCGTTTCCCGCGCACGGTTTGAACTTCTACAGTCCAGATTGATCCGCTGGTGCCACGTGGCGTGCATCTAGACCACGGCCCGCCCCTATAAATAGGACCTTGGGGGGCCCGGAAGCTCATTCCAAATCTTCAGCCTCAACGATTCTTGCTCTCCCGGTAGCCCTCTCTCGGTAGCTTTTTCCGGTAGCGCTTTCTGGTAGCCCTTTCCAGTAGCAGGCGTCCGGGAGTTTCTAGTAGTAACCTCCTGCAAAGTTAGCCACCAAAAATAAAACTAACCTCATGGCACCCAAGGGTCGAGCGAAGACCACGGAAGTGCCCCCGGAGGAAATCCCCTCGGATTTCCTCTGGGCGTCGGAGTTTTCGGCCGAGGACGCCGAGTCCTTGGCTGAAAGAGGCATCGTCGCGAACGGGGACATCCGAGTCCCCGTGAAGAAGGACGGAGCCCCCCGCCCCCGGCCCGGAGAGGTCGTGGCCTTCGAGGCCTTCCTGGAGGCGGGGCTCCGGCTCCCGGTGCATCCCATGCTCCGGGAGTTTCTCAAGGAGTACGGGGTGGCTCTCAACCACCTCACCCCGAACGCGCTCGTCCGGATGGGCCTCTTCATTTGGCTCTATGAGACGGCGACCGGACGGGAGCCCGACCTTCGCGCCTTCCGGTACTTCTACGAACCGGCGGCGCGGACCTCCCACCTGGTGAAGGGGGGCCCCAAGTCCCCTTCTGGTTCGGTGATGGTCCAGATGCTGCCATCCCGGGTAATCGACTACGCGGCGGCGGCCTCCCGGGACCACTGGGGGGATTGGGTCCGGAGGTGGTTTTACCTCTGGGTCCGGGACGACACGATGGTGTACGCCCCGGAGGCCCCCACCTACAGCCGGTCGTCCGCGCCGAAGCCCCCGGCGTGGACGGACGAGGAGTTCGAGCTCCTCGGCAAGGTGATCCTCACCAAGAAGACCTGCTCGATGCGGGACGCCGCCGAGGAGATGGCTCTCCTCCGGATCTCCCCCTTCACCGTCGGGAAGAGGGGGATCGGAATGGGCCCCGAGCAACGGCCCCCGGTGAAGCCGGTGATGCGACGGAAGCCCCGGGAACCCGCTGCATTGTTCTTACAAATTTTTAAGAAATTGACTAACTCTTTACCTCTTTCAGTCCGCCCATACCCGGCGGCGCGGGAGAAGGCGGAGAACCTCCTAGGGAGGTATTTCGCCGACGAGCACGAGCGCGTCGTGCGCGCCGTGGGGAGTTTTCGCGCAAATGGCGGGGAGCCAAAAGGCGGCGCCCGGGGAGGCCCCGGAGGTCAAGTTCCCGGGCAAATGGCAGCGCCCGGGGAGGCCCCGGAGGTCACATCCCCGGGTAATCGTGATACATCTTACCTGGGCTTAGTCCCGCGGAGATTTCCCCCGACACATATGTTTGGCATCATCATGTGCCGAAGGCTAGTAGAATCCTTGTCGAAAAGCCTTTCCGACCAGTGTCCGATATGACGAGTGCGCACCGCATACACCGTCATGTATTTCTCTCAAGAGGGATTTTCCTTCCTCCTGAGATATACAACGCATGAATACTCCTTGAATACCCTTTCTGTACAAAATCCCATCTATGAGTTTGTACAAACGCGCTTTTCGAATTAACCGATCACTTTCGGTTTCGTCCTCGGGTAGGGTCCCATGTTCAAGATAGACCCTCAATGGATGAGCCCAATCTTGTTTCTGACCGAGGTTGGTAACGAAGGCTATTACCGGATCATCCTCGACCGAAGTCATGATCGAAGGATGGTCCAAGTGTTCAATGAACACTCCTGCCGGAGCGGATGAGCGTGAGGACCCAATTTTGGATAATTGGTCTGCGAGAATATTGTCCTTTCGCGGGATGTATTGGACTTCGAAATGACTAAAGTGTTTTTCCAATCTCCTCACTTCCCCCAGGTAATGAGCCATTGTCTCATCGGAGGTGCTGTACTCCTTGTTTACCTGGTTTACGACCAGTTGTGAGTCTCCCCTCACCACTAATCGACGGACTCCGAGGGATTTTGCTGCCCGGAGCCCTGCAAGAAGACCTTCATACTCTGCTGCATTGTTGGTTGCAACAAAGTGTAGTTGAATGACATACTTAAGCTGTTCGCCCTGGGGCGTAACTAAGACCACTCCAGCCCCCGAGTGTTGAAAACTACGGGAGCCGTCAAAGTACATTGTCCAATAATCGGGGCACTCCAGTTCCTCTGCCAACTGCACGGGTGGCTCAGGGTTGGTCCATTCGACCACAAAGTCGGCCAAAACCTGAGACTTAACCGCCGTGCGAGGGGTGAAATGGATCTCGAAGGCACCGAGTTCGACTGCCCATTTGGCGATTCGACCAGATTTCTCTGGATTTCGGACAATATCCCCTAAAGGAAAAGAGGAGGGTACTGTGATCTTGTGTGCTTGAAAGTAATGTCGTAGCTTACGGGAAGCCATCAGTAGCACGTAAAGTATCTTCTGGACCTCAGGCTAGCGCTCCTTAGGACCATGAAGTACTTCGCTCACATAGTAGACGGGTCTATGTATTCCTCCCCTGTCCGCGATCAGAACGGCGCTGACCGCGTGTGGTGTGGCCGCCAAGTAAAGAAGCAACGGTTCTCCTTTGTTGGGAGACACCAATACTGGCGGACTGGATAGATATGTTTTTCTCTCCTGGAATGCTTTTTGGCCTCATCCGACCATGTAAAGTTATGATGCTTCCGCAAGGCTTTGAAGAAAGGTAATCCCCTTTCGCCTAATTGCGATATAAAGCGACTTAAAGCCACCATGCGACCAGCCAGGCGTTGAACATCCTTCATGGTCGAGGGCGACCTCATTTGTTCAATAGCCCTGATTTTCTCAGGATTAACTTCAATGCCCCTGGAACATACAAGGAAACCAAGGAGTTTTCCTGAAGAAACCCCGAAAGAGCATTTCTCCGGGTTTAATTTTATTCCAAAGCGATTCAAATTACAGAAGGTTTCAGCGAGATCGTCCAAATGAGACAATCTCTTGGTACTTTTTACAACCAAATCGTCTACATATGCTTCGAGATTACGCCCTATCTGGGAAAGAAAGGTCTTTTGCATCAAGTGCTGGTACGTGGAACCTGCGTTCTTGAGACCGAACGGCATTCTGACGTAGCAGTATGTGCCGAACGGGGTGATGAAGGCAGTTTTCTCTTCATCGTCTTCTGCCATGCTAATTTGATGGTATCCTGAGTAGGCGTCCAGAAAACTCATCAGTTCGCAACCCGCAATGGAGTCGACCAGCTGGTCGATGCGAGGAAGGGGAAAGTCATCCTTCGGACAGGCAGCGTTGAGGCTAGTGTAATCGACACACATGCGCCACTTGCCATTTGACTTGCGGACCATGACCGGATTGGCGAGCCATTCCGGGTGATCCACTTCGCGGATAAACCCGGCTTGTAAGAGTTTGTCTAACTCTTCTCGAATGGCTTCCTGGCGGTCAGTGGCAAAACGCCTGAGCTTTGCTTTATTGGTCGTTGTCCAGGTCGAATTGCTAACCTGTGCTCAATTACTTCCCTTGGGACACCAGGCATGTCGGACGGTTTCCACGCAAACACATCTGCGTTAGCCCGGAGGAAAGCAACGAGGTCGAGTTCCTATTTGTCATCCAGGGCTGATCCAACCCGAATTGTCTTGGATGGGTCATCTGGGTACAAAGGAACTTGTTTGAGTTTCTCATCTGGTCGAGGAGCAGCCTTGATCGCATCGGTGGCAACGGTGGCGACCTGAGCGTCCCGGAGGGGAAGTTGATCGACCATCTCCAAAGATAGCCGGTCGCACGTGAGTGCCACGTTGCGGCTACCTCGGACCGAAATGACACCTTTGGGGCCAGGCAATTACCCGCACTGATAAGCATAGTGCGTTGCCATCATGAATTTAGCAAGAGTCGGCCTGCCAAAGATTGCATTATAAGCTGAATCACAATCGATTACATCGAAAGTAACCAATTCTGTTCGGAAGTTGTCTGGTTCTCCCAGAGTGACCGGGAGGACCACTTGTCCCAATGGCATCATGGAGGGGCCTGGGATTATCCCATAAAACGGATGGATTATGGGCTTGATCTTCGAACGAGGAATTTGCATCTCGTCGAGTGTCTTGACCAATAAAAGATCAAGGGAACTTCCCCCGTCAATCAGGACCCTTTCGACTCTCGCGTTACTGATGATTGGGGTAATGACCAGAGGTAGCCTCAATGGTCGGGTTAGCCCCACAGGACAGTCAGCGCGATCGAACGTCAAAGACATATCCGACCAACGGGGGTATTGAGGTTCACCAAGGGATGTCTCCGTTTGGTTAACCTCTCGGCAGAAGGTTTTAAACTGCCTTTTGGAAACGAAAGAGGAAGAACCTCCGAAAATGACATTAACATGATTTTGAGGTACCTGGTAAGCCATTTCTTCGTCTCTGTCGACGTCTCTAATCCCGCACGCCTGCTCTTTAGGCGGTAAGGTTGGCATTGGCCCGGCTCCTTGGTAGAAATCGTCCAGTTGTTTCAGCCAACTCCTGCAGTTTTTGAGGTCGTGGCCTGCGGAGTTGTGGAGTGGACACCACTTCTTGCCCTCCTGCGGATTAGTTGATTTTTCTGGCTGGTCAGAATCCCGACCACCAGAGGCAGTTTTACTTTTAAATGAAGACTTATTACCTTTGGTCGAAGGTGGTTTCTCTGAGTCTGCGACCTCACGGTACTGTCCAGAGCGGTTCCTCTTCGACTTCTTTGACTTCCCACCCGGTGAAGACTCCGGCTTTTTGCTTGAATCTTCTTTCCTGGCGTCCTTGAAGCCTGGTTGGGGTGGTAGGTCCCCCTTGTCGACCATTCGGTTCCATTCGACGGCTTCGGCTGCATCGGAATATCGATCAGCCATATCGAACAGATCGGCCACTGATCGAGGAGGGTGGATAAGCAAGTCTTCAGTGAATCTCCGGTATCGAACGGCATGCTTAAATGCCCTGATTACGGAGCCATCAGATATGTTCGGGATGGTATTCCTCACCCCGACAAACCTCTTGACAAACTGCCGAAGTGTTTCGGTCGAAGTTTGTCGCAGCCTATGCAGGTCATCCTCCTTACCCGGCTTTTGGTAACAATTTTGGAAATTGCTGAGGATGGCATCGCATAGCATTTCCCAATTGTAGATGGAACCCTCAGGCTGATTGAACAACCAGGTTCTAGCCGGTCCTGCGAGGACTGTTGGCAGGTAGTTGGCCATGACCTTGTCATTGCCTCCCGCTGCTTGGATGGCAGTAATATAAATCTGTAGGAACTCGGATGGGTTCTGAGTTCCATCAAACCTCTCAATGGCCCCTGGTCAAAACTTATCGGGCCAAACGACTGCTCGTAGGCCAGGCGAAAAAGCTTTGCAACCAACGTAAGGACCGTGAACCGTCCTGTGACTCTCGGTTGGGTTTCGAGCAACCTCACGCAATGGCGAGATTACTCGTGGTCCCAAACGAGAGTGAACAGGAACTCGATCCCTACTACGAGAATCCTGCATTCGCCGGTGTTTGTCCTGTCGGGACGGTACAGGCGGCGGGTAACTCCGCCGGCCAGAGCCAGAATGAGGACCATCCCGTTCACGGGAATGTGTTACCGAGCGGGAAGAGGCTGTTGGGGTCGCCTCGGATGCGACCTCGTCCAATCTTTCCGCCAGGATCCTGAAAAAGGCCGGTTTCTGCTCATCCGTGACCGTAGGAGGAAAATTGCGCATGACTTCCGCGATAGATCGCAGTCGACAATGGGTACTTCTCCTAGGGGCACCAGGTGTTATCGTTTCTTTGTCCACTGGGAAACGCTCCGGTGGTAAAGAAGGAGTCTGGTCACGTCTACAACCACGCGACCGTCGAGAAGAACTCGGGGCAGCATCGTAACGAGCCTGTGCATCTTGAAGAGCCTCTAGGGCAGTTCTGCGTAGTTCGTTGTTCTGTTGCTCGAGATCTTGATCCTCCTTCTGTTTGCGATCTTGTTCTTCCGTGGCAGCCTGTTGGTCGGGAGTTTCTTCCGACAGCGCAGCAAACTGCCTAGGGAGAGAGGTTGCCGATGGGGAAAACATCTCGGTTTGTTCCGAGTCGGACTCGAAATCAAAGAGACGATGAAGGTTATCAGGGTCTAACCTTCCTGGGCTAATTTCCGGGTCATCATCATATTTTCCCTCAGAAGAGTCGTATGACGGGCCGGATTCATCACCTGGCACATTAAGAACCTCTGTGGGTTCTGACCTTGCGCCAATTACCTCCTGGTCGATTGACATGACTTGGAGAGATGATTCAACCTGTGGAAGATTCTGGCCTTCGACCTCTTCCATCGGAACAGGATCGCTTGGAGAAGGCATTGGTATATGGGCATAATCCTCGAGATCGAAATCGTTCTCGGAATCATATGCTCCAGCCATGTTTCGGCGAACCTCCGGATTTCAATCAGGACGCCTTGAGAAAGGCCCCACGGTGAGCGCCAGCTGTCGACGATTCAGACTCGGGGTCCTCAGCCGAACTTATGAAAAATTTGTAATTGTGAGACCTTTCAAGATGACCCTCCGGGAAGGTATGCCGAACAATGGTGAACAAGAGCACAGAGATATTTATACAGGTTCGGGCCCTCGATGGTGGGAGTAAAAGCCCTACGTCCTGTTAGGATTTCACTATATGAGATAAAGCTTTACAAACTAGCAGGGACAAACCTTCACAGGTGAAAGTCTTCCCTAAATAAGTGTACAAAAAGAAGCTATAGGAGACTTGTATGTGTTGTCTAATCTAAGCCGTAGACTTGGCTGTTTGAGTGATCGAGATATCTTGTATCTCACTTATCTTAGGAATCTTGTTCTTCCTAATGTCTTGGATCCCCCGTTTGATGTACTTTGCCACCTTTTTATATTGGTCGAAAGGGTGCCATATGAAGAAAACTGCATCAAACGGTTTGATGCGGTTCCTGAAGAACCGCTATTAACTTCCACGGAGGTTATTAACACGTTTTAATCATGAATAACCGCATATATTAACCTCTGACGGTTGGTCTTCAACGTGGAGGAATCTTCGGGATGCTTGGAATATCCTGATATAAGGATAACCGAATAAACTCCAAGCACCCTGGTCGAGAATGTCCTGACCGCGGAATGTGGGCTGACCGCGCAACATCCCGGATATCCAGTCCGTGTATAGCATACGAACTTCTGACCGCACAAGGCTGTCGGCCTGATCGTACGAAACCCACGATCTGATCGCGTAAAGCTTGCGACCTCATGGTGATGCCCCTCAGAAATAGCTTGAGTTCGCATCGCCAGATACATGTCTGGTTCGAACCTGTCTTGAACCAAAAGTTTATTAGAAGTGACCCGGGTGTTAATCCTCGTCACCGTCCACTTCTCATTGTGGGAGGGTCACCTATCTTCTGTTGTGTAGATGTTATTTTGCTAAACCATGTATGCCGCGAAGGCAACCTCTTTATGTAATATTAAGGCCAGCAGGCCACACTGCTTAAATATTTTGTAAGTTACTCTGTTGCAATGTGAATATACTCCTGTGCTTGACTTATCCTGGGAAGTCAAGGGTATGTATGTATGGGACTAGCTGCAGTGAGCTAGGTCTCTACAGGAGTAGTCGTAGTCCCAGTTTCGGGGCGCGACACGACATAAGCCCCCTGCGTGAAAAGGCACATCCAGCTTGGGAAGTGGAGTCCATGGCGGATAGCACCCTGGACTATAATAATGGTATGTCCTTTAATCAACAAAACATACATTTTTTCTGACTAAAAGATGTTGCATTTGTTAACATGCTTGCTAGTGACACAGTGCTATCCTTGTCCGAGATTGAGAAACGGACAAACTACCTCCTTCGGGCGTATAACGCCGTTGTGGAGGGAGTTAAAGGATCGCTTCGCCCGTAGAGCTTGAGTAACTGAAAGGGATCTAGGATATCGACTAGAGGGGGGTGAATAGGCGATTTTAGCAATTTAGCAAATAATCAAACAATTTATAGATAATGAGAGCAAATAAATAACACAATATGAATAAAGCACAATTCCAACACAAGGATATATCCCGTGGTCTCGGTGATTTGCCGATCACCCCTAATCCACGTTGAGGCAAACTCAAATCTCTAACCGCTCCTCTATCTAGTCAACCTTCTCTCGAGAAGTGACCTAGATCTTGAGCCGGATTAGTGTGATGAGTTATCCAAACCTCGATTTCACTAAGGATGCACTTTACCGCTCCGGCAAGGCGTGCTCAAACCTTTCACAAGACGTTTTGAGGCTTCTTCACAATCTTCCTTGAAGAGCTCTTCAAAACCTTTCTCCTAGCCGTCTAGGAGCTGGCAAACTCCAAGAGTAACAAGCCGGTGATGATCACTTAGCCTTCTTCTAGTGCCACAAGATTGATTTAATGATCTAAATGCAATGCACTAGAAGATCTCAAATGCACACTCTCACAAATTCGAGAATTTGAACCCTAGAGTGTATGAAACAAGCTTAGGCTCTCAAGGATGATGACAATGCTCAAGATTATGCCAAAAGTTATGAACAGGGCCGGGCAAGGGAGTATATATACCCCCCACAATTAATATAACCGTTACAGGCCGTTGGGAGAAAAAGATCACTTGGTGGTCAGACCGCAGGAACAAGCTCGGTCAGACCGCCGCAATTGCAACGGCATTAAACAGGCGCAATAAATGCTCAACTGCCCTTGTCAGGCACACATACGGTCAGACCGGAGTATATTTCAGTCAAACCATGAAACTGTCCAGAGACGACATAGTTTCTGGACACCTTATACGGTCAGGCCGATATATACGGTCAGACCGGCCAAACGGTCAGACCGTAGTTCAAAAACACGGTCAGACCGATTTCGCGGTCAGACCGGTCTAACAAACGGTCAGACCGTAAAGCTCAAAACACCAGAAGGGGTAAATCAAGAAGTTCCAGGAGACAGACCTTGGTCTCAACTACGGACAGACCGGCCTATAAAAAGAATGCACTATGCTTAGACTACACGTCGGTCAGTCCGAGATTTTAATCGGTCAGTCCGTGAATTCGGTCAGACCGGTCTAATAGACGGTCAGACCGACTGAGACAGTGCTGAGCAGAAATGAGCTGAAACAAGCATTTTCAAAGGATGTGACCTTCTAGTATGCAATGCATGTTGATTTTATGATTTGTGGCACAAAGATGAAGTATATAGTGATACACCACATGCTCCTCTTAATAGTACGGCAACTATCCTAAAATCCGGTCAAAATTCTTCTCTAATCACCTTAGACCGGTAAAAAGGAAAAGACCCTATTCCGTACCTTTGCCTTTTTTATCAATGCGCCCTTTCTTCGCCTTTCATTAACCTGTCTTTTAAGAATCTTCTTGACACAACTAGACAGGTAACGTTAGTATAGCATTTGTAGTTGTCATTAATTATTAAAACATCCTATAGGGGCCTAGAAGCTACAATCTCCCCCTTTTTGGTAATTGATGACAACATAAAGAGTAGATGAAAGAGTTTTCAGCATAAAGGGAATTTTACAATAAGCATCGAAGAATAAGACACTCCCCCTAAATGTATGAATAAGAGAATTTTGACATTTTAGTGGAGTTCAAGCATGTGTATAAGATGCAATCTCAATTCATTCACTATAGAATCATGAAATATCACAAATAAGACATTCAATTCTACACATGATATCATCATCACAAGCACATCTCATATACAATGAAGTACCAATCTCACAATAGAGTCATTCAATATAAGTCATAAAAGAGACATTCAATTAAACAAGCTAAATTAAAACTTCTATACACACACCAAAAGTTCTTTCATCCAAAAGTTTTCATTTACATTTAAGGTTCATCATCTCTCTCCTACTCTTCTACTCTCTTCTCTCTCCCCCTTTGGCATCAATTGCCATAAGAGCTAAGGAGCGGCTGGAGCATCATCATCGGGATGAGGAGGAGTCTGAGGGAAACGAGTGTAGAAGTGAGTGGAGAAGGCGTCGAAGCGCTGCTTGAACTGATCCTGGCGCGAAGAGAAAGTCTGGAACTGATCATGCAAGGCCGCCAAGTCCGAGCGAGCGAGCTCAAGCCCCTGGAGAAGAGTAGCAAACTGATCCATCATCGGCTGATGGAACTGCTGCTGGAACTGAGAAAACCAGGCGGGGGCTTGGCTCGACTGAGGTGCCTGCTGAGCCTGAGGTGGAGGAGGAGGAGGCATAGGCTGAGCCGGATGCGCTGATGATGCTGATGCTGTGCTCCTTGGCCTCGAGCTAAGACGCGTGGGTTGACACTGAATGGCTTATAGCCAAGATGTCTGATGTCACAAGAACCGCGAGGAAACTTCGTCTTCTGGAGCAGCAAGGACATGATAAACGGTGCATAGTAAAGATTCGGGAGAGTGGTCGCCGAGACATCCTCAATTGTCTTCAAAATAAAAGAGACAATGTTGATCCGATGACTCTTGAGGATGTGGTCGATGAAGCTCCAGTAGTAATCCCGGACCGCTTCTCGGTTTCCACTCTTTGGATGGATCGTGGCTCGTACAATTTTGTTGACTACAGCAGGGAGCACTTTGAGACCGGTAACAGTACCGGGTACAATCCGCTGTCCACCTCCCGGCTGCTCATAGAACTGGAGCCAGTCGTCCTCATGGAGGTAATCCTCTTCCTCCATATCGATCCCCTCCTTCAGCTCCTCATAGTTTAGCTTGTTTGCCGCAGCAAACTCCTCAAAGGTGGCCTCATAGCGCCTAGACCCAGTCATCCATATAATCTGCTGGTCCGCCCATCTGATCTCAACTGTAGCATAGAACTGTCTGATGGCAGTGGCGTTCCATGGGCACTTGTGCTCCACAAAGTCATACAGCCCTATATCCTTGAAGATCTGCACCAAGGGAGCCATGATGGGCTGATTCACAACATAGGCCCATTCGATCCATTTGTGTTCGAAGATGTTTTTGTGGACCAAATGACCGTAGAAGGCATCCTGCTGCGTCATCTGTGGAAATGAGGAGTCGTGGCGTCATTTGCATGATTGTAGGCATAGATGGTCCTCGCCTTCGTGTAGTCGCTTGACGTCCAATTTTTCTTCGGGCCTTGATAAGCGTGGACGTTTATTTCATCGTCCTCACTCTCTATGTCCATGCCCACATGAGAAGATCCACCACGATGAGACGACTGCTCTGTCTCTGAATCACCGGCCGAGGGCACCCAATCGTCATCGTGACTGTCGCTGCTACTTGAGGGTAGAACCCTTTTCGGCCGCTTAGCCAATTTCTTCTTGTTGGTCCGAATGGAGGCAGTGCCTTGAGTACCTCGACCACTATACAATTTGGAAGATATGCAGCAGGTAAGATACATGAAACAGGAAAGCATGACGAGAATAGAGATGACAATAGAACTGCACATCCTGGCTCTGCTGTTGCAGTCGGTCAGACCAAAACAGGGGCGATCAGACCAGCGCAACCGTAGAGTTAGGGTTTGGCATGATTTCTGGGATTTACTTGATTTTAGGGTGCAATGTAGACAGATATATGTGAGAGAATACTCATTGCATCAACTGGATGAGTCAATTTCAGGATATTGACAGAATTTAAACAAGCTTCACCACATTTTACCCTAAACCTCAGGATGAACAGAAGAGAACAGGAAAACGAAGAAGAATCTGAGCAATGTACCTAGAAGACATGATTTGGTGATGATCTTGAACCACGGTTTGTCCGAGCTTGACGAGGGTTTGACCGGAGAGAAAGAATCCAAGGATTTGAGGCGCACGTGAAAGAGACAGGTGGGGAAGAAAGTGAAAAAGACAAGAGATTCGGGTTTAAAAGGTCTCTGGTCATGAATATTCGGTCAGACCGTAGAAAGGGTACCGGTCAGACCGCTGGAAGCAGGAATATAAGATGCTCTCTGGAGATGCATTCGGTCAGACCGCATATGGTTCGGTCAGACCGCATATGGTTCGGTCAGACCGCTGGAAGGACTGAAATTCTTGGAAGATTTTGATTGATTTGAAGCTCAAGAGATTTAGATAGAGAGATATATAACTATAAGATGATTATAAGTAAGATATGGGCAATATCACCAAAGGGGAAGTATTTATCTTACAACTTAACAAATTTTTGGTTCATTTTACTCAATTGCTGATAAAGGAGCCTAAAAACCTCTAAAAGAGGAAGTTCAAGCAACCAAGTGATACTCTAAGCACATTTCATATGAGTTCAACATTTCAAGCCACATTTGAGATATCAATGACGTTAAGCTCATTTCGAAGTTTGCAAAAACGACTTTCATCTAAGGGCTTAGTGAATATATCCGCTAATTGATCTTCGGTTCTCACATTTTCCACCACCACATCACCTTTGCTAACATGATCTCTAAGGAAGTGGTGTCGAATATCTATATGCTTGGTCCGAGAGTGTTGAACCGGATTTGTGGCTATTTTCACCGCACTCTCATTATCACACGAAAGAGGCACTTTTTCAAATTTTATTCCATAATCCAACAATGTTTGCCTCATCCAAAGCAATTGTGCACAACAACTACCCGCGGAAACATATTCCGCTTCGGCGGTTAATAAGGCTACAGAGTTTTGTTTCTTAGAGGACCAAGATACTAAAGATCTTCCTAATAGTTGACAACTGCCTGAGGTGCTTTTTCTATCCACTTTACAACCCGCATAATCGGAATCAGAATATCCAATTAATTCGAATTTTACACCTTTAGGATACCACAACCCTATGCTAGAAGAATATTTTAGATACCTCAAAATGCGCTTAACGGCCATTAAATGACTTTCTTTAGGAGAGGCTTGAAATCTTGCACACATACACACACTAAACATAATATCGGGCCTAGAAGCAGTAAGATACAATAGACTACCAATCATAGATCTATAAAGCTTTGAGTCTACCGGTTTACCTCCTTCGTCAGAGACAAGGTGACCGTTTGTAGCCATTGGTGTCTTGATTGGCTTTGCTTCTTCAAGTCCAAACTTCTTGAGTAGATCCTTCACATATTTCTTTTGACTGATGAAAGTTCCTTCCTTGAGTTGTTTAATTTGAAGTCCGAGAAAGAAACTTAATTCACCTATCAAAGACATCTCAAATTCTCTGGACATCATATTACCAAATTCCTCGCAAAAATCTTGGTTAGTAGATCCAAATATGATGTCATCAACATAAATTTGACATACAAAGAAATCATTTCCAATTTTCTTAGTAAACAATGTAGTATCAACTTTCCCAATTTTAAAGCCTTTTGAAATTAAAAAATCTCTAAGTCTTTCATACCAAGCACGAGGTGTTTGTTTAAGACCATAAAGAGCCTTGGAGAGTTTATACACATGATTTGGCTTTGTAGGATCTTCAAATCCGGGTGGTTGTTTAACAAATACTAACTCATTAATTTTTCCATTTAAAAATGCACTTTTGACATCCATTTGATATAGTCTAATATTATGAGATGAAGCAAAAGCAACCAAGATTCTAATAGCCTCAAGTCTAGCTACGGGAGCAAAGGTTTCACCGAAGTCCAAACCTTCAACTTGAGTGTATCCTTGAGCCACCAATCTTGCCTTGTTTCTCACTACCACTCCGTTTGCATCTTGTTTATTCTTGAAAATCCATTTGGTTCCAATGACATTATGCTCATCCGGATTTGGTTCTTCTACCAATTCCCAAACATTGTTGCGGGTGAAGTTGTTTAATTCTTCATGCATAGCATTCACCCAATCCGGATCTTTTAAAGCTTCATCTACAAGTGTGGACTCAAAAGAGGAAACAAAGGAGTAATTTTCACAAAATGAAGCAAGACGAGAACGAGTTTGAACACCCTTACACAAGTCACCAACAATTTGATCGACGGGGTGATCTTTGGAAATTGAGTGATGAATTCTTGGATGGTCAACCGGGATTTGTGAAGTAGAGGTAGAAGGTACTTCCGGTTGTTGTTGAGAGGAGTCTTCCACATTGACCACTTCAACTATTTGATCTTCGTGTTGAGGAGTTGATGAAGAGGGGATAGCATGAGTGGATGGATCTTCATCTTGATCACTATCTTCTTTAGGCTTGATATCCCCAATGGTCATGTTCTTCATTGCCACTCTCAACCCTTCATTACCTACATCATCCAAATTTTCTTGCTCCTCTTGAGAGCCATTAGTCTCATCAAATTCAACATCATGTGTCTCCTCAACCAAACCGGAGTTTTGGTTGTAGACACGATATGCTTTGCTATTTGATGAGTATCCTAACAAAAATCCTACATCACATTTACTTTGAAATTTAGATAAGCGTGTACCTTTCCGCAAGATATAGCACTTACACCCAAACACTCGGAAGTAGGAAATGTTTGGCTTCCTTCCAATGAGAAGCTCATAAGGAGTTTTCTTTAGAAGTCGATGACAATAAAGACGATTTGATGCATGGCACGCGGTGTTGATTGCTTCGGCCCAAAAAGTGTTCGAAACATTGTACTCCGAAAGCATAGACCTTGCCATATCTATCAATGTCCGGTTCTTTCGTTCGACTACTCCATTTTGCTCCGGTGTATACTTGGCCGAAAACTCATGTTTGATGCCTTTATCATCACACAAATTTTCAACCTTGGTATTCTTGAATTCGGAGCCCTTGTCACTTCTCACTTTCTTGATCTTGAAGCTAAATTCATTTTCGGCCCTTTGAGCAAAGCTTTTGAAAGTGTTAAACACAATTGACTTATCATGTAAGAAGAATATCCATGTATATCTAGAAAAATCATCTACAATGACAAGACAATAACTATTGCCACCAATGCTCACAAAAGTAGTTGGACCAAATAAATCCATATGCAATAGTTCAAGTGGACTCGAAGTTGACATTGTACTTTTAGTTGGGTGTGAGTTTGCAACTTGTTTTCCGGCTTGGCAAGCACTACACAATTTATCTTTTTCAAACTTTACATCTTTTAATCCAACAACCAAATCATGTTTAACTAGTCTATTTAGTTGTTTCATTCCAACATGCCCAAGCCTTCTATGCCATAGCCAACCTTTAGAAGATTTTGTAAACAAGCATGTACCAAGATTAGTATCATTTGAATTGAAATCAACTAAGTAGAGGTTGCCATGTCTAAAACCTTTGAAAATCAACTTATTGTCAACAATGCTAGTGATAATCACTTCTTTTGGATAAAAAGCACATATGAATCCAAGATCACAAAGTTGAGCTACGGATAAGAGGTTGAAGTTTAGAGATTCAACAAGCAATACATTAGATATGGAGAGGTCGTTTGAGATGGCAATTTTACCTAAACCTTTTACCTTTCCTTTACTATTGTCTCCAAACGTGATCTTGTCATATTCCGCACCTTTGTTATTTAGTGAGGAGAACATATTGTGATTACCGGTCATGTGTTGAGTGCATCCACTATCGAGCACCCAATGTTGTCCTCCCGCCTTGTAATTGACCTACAAAACAAAGTTAGGTCCTTTTAGGTACCCAAACCTTTTTGGGTCCTTGGAGGTTAGTTACCAAGGATTTTGGGACCCAAATGGCTTTCTTTTTGGCACCAATGATCGGGGTTCCAACAAATTTGGCTTTAATATCGCCATTGTTCATTTTCTTCAATACATAGCAAGAATTGAATATAAGAGATGAAATGCTTTTGTTAGCATGGCAATTCTTTTCAATGTGACCTAAATTTTTACATTTGTTACAATATCCCTTTTCTTTTACAAAAACGGTTTTAGATGGAACAAAAGCATGTTTACCCTTTTTGGGAATGAAACCTAGTCCTTCTTTTCTTAAGGAAAATCTTTGACTATCTAGAAGATGTCTTAATTTTGATTCTCCTACATAGCATTTAGCTAGGTCATTGGTTAGTTTTTCAATTTTATCCTTAAGTTCATTGTTTTCAAGACTAAGCACATTATCATCAATTTTAGGTTTTGATGGGAATTCAATTAAGTCTTCACAAGAAGTAGATATGCTAGAAGTAGACATTATGAGCAAATCATTCAAAATATTGCAAGTGATGCCTATGTCATTACTCGATTTGTTGGCTTTATGAGTAATTAGAGAGTCATGAGCTTCCTTGAGCATCTCATGAGTTTCTTTGAGACTCTCATGAGATGTGTTTAGCTCCTCATAGGAATTTTGAAGAGCTTTGTATCTCTTCTTCAATTCTTTGAATTTTTCTTTTTCCTTACTCATATAGTCATCAAAATCAGTGATCATCTCAACTAGGTCATCATAAGTATATTCATTTTCATCACAAGGTACCTTTGATTCTCCTTTAGCCATGAGGCAATGAGGAGTGGAGAATAGAGATGGAGCTTCCTTGATAGCTACCCCGGCGAGTCCTTTGGGTGATGCTTCATCTTCATCATCGGAATTGGAACTTGAAGCATCCGAATCCCATTCAATGAAGCAAGCTTGTCCATCCTTCTTCTTCTTATAATATTTCTTGAAAACCTTCTTCTTGCTTTCTCCTTCTTTTTCGTACTTCTTCTTCTCCATTGATTTTTCTTCTTCCTTATTTTTGCATTGTGTGGAGATGTGACCCTTTTCACCGCAATCGAAGCATCTTCTCTCTTCAAATGGGTTCCTCTTGGATGATTGTCCTTTCTTGAAGGACTTTCCTTGATATCTCTTCTTCATGAACCGCTTGAACCTTCCACTAGTACAGAAAAGCTTTCTTCTATCGGTAAAAAAAACCCTTCTACTATCGGTTTTCGTACCGATAGAGATAGACACGATAGAACAAGACAGAACATTTTCTATCGGTAAATAACCGACAGAAGAAATTAACAATTCTATCGGCATCTTAGGAGTGTACCGATAGCAAAACCGTCGTAGCCTGACGATTAACGATGGGAAAAGTACACTATTCTAACGGTTAATTACATGATTACCGACAGGAAAATATTACTATTCTATCGGCACCTTATGATTGTACCGATAGAAAACCCGTCCTCGTCTGATGTTTAGCGTTGGGAAAAATACCCATATTCTAACGGTTAATTATAAGTTTACCGACAGAAAAAAGTGTAGCACTCTCTCGGTTGGAAATGACATTATCGATAGAAAAAATCACAGTAGTCTCTCGGTTGTGGATGAGTTCACCGGCAGGAAAAGTCACTATATTCTGACGGTTAATTTCAAATTTTACCGATAGAAAAATGGGTAGTAGTCTCTCGGTTGTGGATGAGTTTACCGATAGACAAAACCACAGTAGTCTCTCGGTTGTGGATGAGTTCACCGGCAGGAAAAGTCACACTATTCTGACGGTTAATTTCAAGTTTACCGATAGAAAAAAGTACAGTAGTCTCTCGGTTGTGGATGAGTTTACCGATAGAAAAAACCACAGTAGTCTCTCGGTTGTGGATGAGTTCACCGGCAGGAAAAGTGACTCTATTCTGACGGTTAATTTCAAGTTTACCGATAGAAAAATGGGTAGTAGTCTCTCGGTTGTGGATGAGTTTACCGATAGACAAAACCACAGTAGTCTCTCGGTTGTGGATGAGTTCACCGGCAGGAAAAGTCACACTATTCTGACTGTTAATTTCAAGTTTACCGATAGAAAAAACTACAGTAGTCTCTCGGTTGTGGATGAGTTTACCGATAGAAAATTTGTAGTGGTCTGTCGGCTGTGAATGAATTTGCCGATAGAACATTCACATATACAGTACATTATTTGCATTCACAATACAGTACAGATGCAATAAATTATAGATTGGATACACAATACAGTACAGATTGACACATTAGACAGTTATTCACATTTATTCACATATATATCGACAAATACAAATTGCAATCCAATGTGGACATTTATTGACATATATATTTATTCACATGTATATAAACAGTCTATGCACAGAGTACACGAAAAAGAGAAAATTATCATGGCGGATGGTTGGGCGCAACTTCCTCCATGACATATTGAGCCCAGATTTGTCGAAGATCTCTAATCTTTGCATTTTCGTATGAGTCTTTCGACATGGCGATCTGCAAGCATGTGTGAATACTTAGTAACTAACTTCCTAATTTAGAACGTGACACCCAATTTTCAAATTTGAGTTAGCTATCGATGCTTACCTGGGGGAATTGGGCAAAGTTTGTCTGCACTAGGTCGTACATGTAGCGCAACACATAAAACCCGCATTCCCACGATTGCGGCTGCTGATGGCACTGAGATAATTGCATATGCGAAGACATGTTAGCTATTGTTTCCATAAACTAATTAAGCATAAACAAAAAGTCTCGTGAGTACCTCATATTCTTTCCAAGCTAGTAGGGACCCCTGCGGTGCGGCATGCCTCCCTCCAGCGGACGCATATTTATCAAAAGCCCTACATTTCAGTTAGTATTGCCCGTTAATGTATTATCATGAGCTAGTGAGGTGAAAAGTTAAATCAAACATATAAGTTACTTATGCCTCCATATTCCCCTTGACCACATATTCCATCGATAATTTGTCACGCATCGAATCGAGGTAGTACACCTCGTTCCTCGGCGGACAGATCACGATGAGGATCCAGTGGCCCCTGCATTGTACGTAAAAGAGGACCGCGTGCACAAAGTATATCTCAGGTGTAACATACAAGATCGAGTTAAATTAGTACGAAATGCACTAACCTTTGGTGGTACGGCACCAGAATGAACTCCCTGTCCTGCTACGCCATCAGCGCCTTGGATATGTACTGCTCAGCGTGCGCGGCGTCGTGCTCTAGCATCGTGAGGCTTATTTTCTCTGGGTCGAGGAAACCCACCTTGTCACACGCAACCTCCGATGCTAGCCTGTACATGCACCTACATGCAAAGGACGACATTAGTATTGCACAGAAAGTTACTACATTTCAAATGAACTACAACAATGCAGAGTTAGCAAACAGAGTTAGAAAACAGCAATACATAGCATCAGCAAACTCACAGGACTCCAGTCAGATCCTCGTGTGCCATGGATATACTCCCGGGCTCATGGTGGAACTGCCCAGGCCTGTAGGGAACTAAGAAGTTCAGATTGCGCCGAGCTCGGTGTAGGTACCACGCGTGGAGGTCTCTGGTTGATCGATCCAATTTGCGCAAAGCTGCCTCCGACATGAGTGGGAGCCCGTTCATGAACCTCTCCGGCTGTCCCTGTCGCCCTTTTCCCTTGCCTTTGCCCTTGCCTTTTGCCGGGGACTGAGCGCGTACCTTCGAAGGCAAGGGCGAGGTGATGGCAGCTTTCTTCCGAGGTGAAGGCGTGGATGCGCTGGGTGGGGTGGAGGCCGTCTTTGATGTGTCCAGGGTCGCACGAGATCGGGCCTCATGCCCCGAGCTGGGGGCGCAGTCCCCTAGTAGCCCAGCGGCAAGCCACTTCAATTAATGAGCACGTATGTCAGATTATGCAAGTTGAGTGTACTGAGTAGGATGTAATCTAAAATGTGTAGGATTTACCGGTTGTATTACAAGACACTTCTTGGGCCACTGTACGTAGGAGCCCACTGCCTCAGCAAGTGTCTGCAGTTCCTCTGTTGGGACTGGCAACGGAGAATCGTTGTAGCCCGGCATGGCCATGTCCACCTGTACCTTTGCGAAACCCAACCACAGAGGTACACAGTGGACCGGGACATCCGGCCCAGACGGATATACGAAGCCGTGTCCAACCACTTCCTGCCCGGCGCCTACGTGATTCTGTAGGATGCAGCCCTCCGGCCCCTGCAAATTTGTAACAATTAAGTGCACAGATGAAGGCTTGCATCAACTTAAGTGCACAGATGAAGGCTTGCAGTACCTCAAGTAGATCCACTGGATCCGCGAGTACCTTCGAAGCGCAACTGCTTATCCGACCCCGCGGGGTACCGTCGTCCTGGGGATCCGCATCTGCACTCTTGGCCAGCAATGCTTCTCTCAACCGTGCAAACTCTTCCCTCATTTGTGCGACCTCGGTCTGCACCTCAGACTGTACCTCAGCCCGTATCTCAGTGTCGCGCCCCGCACAGGGTACCACGACTACTCCCGTGGAGACCTAGCTCGCTGCAGCTGGCCTCATACATACATACCACTGACTTCCCAGGATAAGTCAAGCACAGGAGTTCATTGCAGCAGAGTAATTTACAAAATATCATTGATAAACAGTATGGCCTGCTGGCCTGATACAACAAGAGTAATACAATGCCTTCACGGCACAAATGGTCTAATTAAAACAAAAGACAACTACTCGGCGGAAGCTAGGCGAAACCCCCACAGTCGTAAGAAGTTGACAGCAGAACAGCACACTTCAGGGTTCTGGCAGAACTGGCTCTCTTCCTTCTGGATCCACGAAATCTTCCAAGCCTTCGTCTTGGTATTGTAGCACTCCATCTATTGTTGATAAGTTGCAAGGGTGAGCACTTACGTACTCAGCAAGTCATAGGTAAGAGTAGAGATACGTATAGTAGAGATAACATGATCCTATGCTATTGAGGAAAAAGTGGTGAGAGGGTTTTTCCATAAATACTTTTCTTCCAAGCTTTTCAAATCTCATGCTCATGGCAGCATTTCATATACTTAGGGCACAATCCACATGCCTCTTAGATATCATATGATCACTAAATTATGGTACTACCGCGACACGTCAACACATGACAGCCCACGGCAGCACCCCTTATCATGACAACGCATGTCACTTGGGTAATCTTGACTTAACAAATTTTAATTTATAAAACAATACTTGTGTCACACCCCGTGGATTCAATCCACCGCGGCATACTCCTAAAACTCGGGAGCACGAAGTATTCGAATACATTTTTAACTCTGCAGAGGGGTACCAATTTACCCGCAAGATATATCCACTTTCATGCCCTTCCTATCACAAGGATTGGACCCTTAACTCACTTCATACTGTGAGAGGCAAGGTGGAAATAACAAGAACTTTTGCCATGTTTCACACACAATTCACCCCAAACCCCGTGGTTTTCTTCACGCAAACCACAGTTGTGGCAGGGTTTCACAACCCCCACTAATTGGCGTCTTCCCCTCAGGGTCAGCGTGCATGATCACATCCTGTGATATGTGTTGGAGCGTACCCCGTGTTAATCGTGAGTTTGTCATATAGGGGTTTCATGTGTGATCCACATACTACTTGTTCAGGCCTGTCCCATACCAGGCTTGCGGTCGGCACGTTAATCATGCCACTAGACGCACAACACAAGGTTCTAGGTCCTTATATGCCAGTGACCAGCTCATACCATAATCCATGCACTTCCAGTGCTGGCACATCCTGTGCGACCAAGCACCTCCAGTGCTTTTACCATTCCATACCAAAATACTGGTCACGGCTAGGGGTTTTATTTCATGAATATAAATATACATAATATATTAGTTCATGGCTCATTATTTGATCAATTCACATTTCACAGGCATCAGCCTGATGCTGCCATTTCATAATTCAACTATTCTCAATCTTTCTCATGCAATATTATTATTTTATAATCAAGGTATATTCTAGCAATTCATAAAATATAGGTTCAAGATGTTCAAGAATATGACTTGCCTTCCGCGTCGTAAGAAACAACAGTTGATGTCGGGTCTGCAACGAAGCCTTCGAACTCGGACTCTTGCTCTAAACAAGGATCAAACAAGCAAACAGGCATTACAATCAATCCTATTCTTACTATTCCACTATATGCGATAATGCAAGGAGAAACACTTAGGCGATACAAGATTTGGAAGCGATTAGGGTTAAACTATGGAAACCAAGGTTAAGATTAGTTGTCAAAGGTTTACAAGGTTCCAAAGGTTCCAAAATATCAGAATGATATCAAGGCTGCGGCTGGTTCGCTCAAAAACAGCGAACGCCTTTAGGTCGACATTCGGTTCAAGGCATCGACATAGGGTCGATGGATGATAGAGGGCTCAACTCAAGTTGTGGCAGTAGAATAAAATGTAGATCACAACATCAGGAGTCTAGGGGACAAAGTTATGTTCAGTTTGCATACCCAGATGGGGTCAAAATGGCCTAATGCCATTGGCTGACATAGGCTGACAATGCCCAAGAATGGCATTGACATGGTTTGAACAGTTTCTAGTAGCCAAAATGGGTTTTTATTCAAGCATATGATGCACAAGGTAGTGAAGCAACTGTTTGACAAGGTAATTTTTGGTTTGCATGACCAGAGGTGGGTGAACAGGGCTGATGCCACTGGCTGGCATAGTTTGACATAGAGTTGACATGGCCAGAAATTAGGGTTTGCCATATCTTTTGATCTAGGGCTCCAAATGATGCACCACTTTGTCTGGTAGTTAGGCATTTGTAACAGGAACAAATGTCTCCACAGGATTTAGGGCAGGAGATGGCCGGAAAGTGATGAAAACCGGCAAAGAAGTTGACTGGCCTGGAGCACATGCAACATAAACAGTGCAGTAACTAGGGCATGGCTATATCTCACGATCTAGGCCGAATTAGAAGTCGTGATAGAAGACAAAGTTGCTCAGAATGGTCCAAAACATCTAAATGGCAAAGTGGCTAGGGCTGGATTGGCCGGAATCGACGACCGGCGACTGGAGCAGAAGGAGATGACATGAACATTGGGGGTTTTCGATTTAGGGCAAATGAACTCAATTCCTTGCTTGTACATGATCTCTAGGGCACTAGAAACATACTGGTGAAGTTAGATTGGCTAGAGGTGCACCAGGAAAGCTTAAACAGTAAGTTCAGTGAACATGCAAGGTTCCAATTTGGGGATTTTCACATATCAGGAAATCTGTCGATTTTGGTTGCTTAGGGATGTTAAGCAAGGTCTACTGAGCATATTTGATTACTGGCTCAAAGGTCAAATCGATCTGGTTGAGGATTAATTGCTCGCCGGAGCTACTGGAGAGAAAAGGAAATCGCCGGCGACTGAAGGTATTTAGACTAAATTCCAAGCTCGAGAAGCATGAGGGAGATGAGAGAAGCTTACTGGGGGTGCTGGATCGAAGAAGGAAGCAGTGGAGAAGCTTGGCACCGTGCTCCCTCTGCTGCTCACCGGGGAAGAAGAAGAAGACGACGAGGTTTGAGGACTTAGGTGTTTCTGGTGGGTGTGTGATGCTTCACTGAGGCCAGAGGCTATTTATAGAGGATTTGGGGAAGATGCAACGGCTAGAAGTGCACGGGGAGTTGAAGCCGGCAAGGAAGTGACAGGAAGCGACTTCACGGCGAGCTGGCGGCGAAACGACTTGGTTCAGCGGCCGTGAAGGCTTTACAGGTGATGGGAAGGTGGACTGATGGCTGGCTGCGGCGAGTTCTCCACGTGGCGCAAAGCTCCTGCGTCGACCGTTGCTGGTGGCGTGCAAACGGGAGGAAATCAGCTGGCTGTGAGTCGCGCCGGGGAAGATCCACAGTGGCAAATGGCGAGCACACATGCGGCGCTGATCAGTTGGCGAAGATGGCGACCACGTGGCTACTGTAGCAGTTGGCGAGGTGGGGCGATCGAAGCTTGAAACAACGGCGCGTGCTCGAGGTCGAAGCTCCTGTGCTCGTGCGCTGTCCCAGGTCGTGGTCGAAGCAAACACAGCAGCGCGAGGTCGAAAACAGCAACTGGTCGGTTGCACTGCTCTGGTCGAAGTCGAAATAGCCCATTTGGTCGAACCAGGGGTATAAGTGTAAGAGTTTTAGTTGAAATCTGGACTGATTTGAAATTCTGGTCTTAGAGAGGTTTAATTTGGAATTTGATTTCATGGATGAGTATAATATTTCTATTAATACTCATTTAGCTCAAATCTGGAGAAAATTTGATAAGGTTTGAGGGATTTCACCTATTTTCGAAAATAGGGTAAAATTAGGGTAAAATAGATCTGGATTTTGTCGATCTCGAATTCTGGTAATTAGGGTGAGATTTGGAAGTCTGATCAGAAGGGAAATCTGTATCAAATAGTATTGGGAGGTGTTCCCTGAAGAAATTCTGAGGTTGGAGTTGATTCGTGGATTTTAGCCTTTTCAGGCTTCCAGGTAAACAGAAAAGGACTTATTCGCAGTAAAATTTGGACTAAACTGCGAAAAGTGTTTAGATGAAACAATCTGGTTCCCAACTTTTTGGAGTAAGTTGAGGGTATACCTAGGAACATATTCCAAAAGATACATGAGTCTGGATAGGGTTAAACCATGATAACTCAGTTATCTGGGATCTGGGGTACTTAGGATAAATCTGAATTTCCTGTTTTCGAAAACAGAAAGAGACTTAGATACTGGAGTTAGGGTTAGAATTCAACCTGGCTCCTGAAGACTCTTATCTTCAGAATAACTGGTGGGTTAAATCTGAATGGTCAGATCTTGATCTGGATCT
The DNA here is from genome assembly GCA_019359835.1 of Pharus latifolius. Lineage (NCBI taxonomy): Eukaryota > Viridiplantae > Streptophyta > Magnoliopsida > Poales > Poaceae > Pharus > Pharus latifolius. The sequence continues at coordinate 52,091,596 of CM033324.1, read as the reverse complement.
AGAGAATAGATTTTGAGATTTTTAGGGTTTGAGAGAGATTAGGGTTCAGCTGATCTGGCTACTGCTACAGAGATACATGCATGCAGGATTTTATGCAAAAACTTTTCACCCCCAAAACCAGGGTGTTACACTCAGCCCGCATCTCCGCCAGTATCTCCTCCCGTACCTCAGCCCGTATCTTATCGGAGAGGTCAGCTTCCTTTTCCTTCCAGGTGCGGGCCTTCTTCCTCGGTGGAGCCGGATCTACGAAACCGGCCTTCCACGACACAATGGCTCCCACAGCCCGTGTCCGCCCGGGATGCTCCTTATTTCCTAGAGCCCGGGTGAGGATGTCGTTCTCCCTCTGCGGGGTAAACAATCCCTCCGCTGCCTCCTTCTCAAAAGAGATCTGTTACATTTGAAGGTACCTTGTGAGACAAATTGCCTTATATACACTTGTGCGCACACAGTTTACGAGGTTAGCCAACTTACCATTCGCCTCACAACGTCGGCGTCCCCAGGGGTTACGAACTACACATACCCCGTGGACGACACGGACCCCCTCCCCCTCCACCATCGCTTGCACCTCTCATCCCGGATCTCGGAGAGCGGCAACTCAGGGGTGTCGATGACAGGATTTTGTTCGTCTTCCTTCTTCCACTGTTCCTCCTTCCCCGCATAGCCCCGGGATCCGAGCCGATGCGGGTGGTCGTTCCTCTTCTGGATCGCCCTATTCTTCTCGCTAAGGGCCTTGAACTCCTCAGTCCCCTTCTGCTTGGTGAATTCCTCCCATACCTCCTCCGATATGAAGGGGTACTTCTCGCAAGGAGATTTCCCCGCAGCGAGGAAGTTACTGACGAGCCAGCTCTTAAAGGTTTTCCATGTTCCGTTCATGTCCTTCAAGCAGGCAGTCCTAGGTGTATCGTCGGGGATGTTCCACTTAGCCTGTTTCCAAAAAATGCATACAATTAATCACGAGTTAGTTAAACTTTAGTATAAGCCAAGAGAACGTGATTACGAAAGAGTTCAGCGATTTCAGTTCATTTAACCTTCACTTCCGCCCACAACCTATCCCTCTCGTCCGCCGTCACGTCCTTCCAGCTCTGGACGGTGATCTTCACCCTTTCTTTCGCCAACAGCCCAGCGTAGGCAGCGTACCTCCCAAATTGGTTGAACTCACAAGAAAGATCCGTGCGTTTGGCCAAACGCCCCAACGTCGTCGCGCCTCGCCCCACCCTCTTGCGCTGGGATGTAACAGCTGCATCTTCAGTAGTTACGATGGGGTTGGCCCTAGTCGAACCACTAGTACCATCCGATGAAGACGACGACATGTCTTCCCCTACAAAACCTTCAACAAACCATATATATGGCAATTAATTCACCTTGGAGTTCCATAACTCAGCCCAGGACTGGAGACTAACTAGGGCGGCAAAAGGGAAAATAATACAAAAAGAAAGACATGCATAAATTACTTCCTGAACTGTTCAGAAATATTTTCTATCGGTAAACACATGAGCTGCCGATAGACCATAACAATTACCTCCACAGAAGACAATTTTTCTATCGGCAAACACGTGAGATACCGATAGAACATAACAATGTTCTCTACATATAGAATTTTGTTGACAAGCCACCATTCACTGTCATCACATAACATTCTCGATGATTTGCTACACTAATATTCATGGGCCAGCATTATTATTTCACACGTAAATATGCACACAAGCATCTAAGTGCCACTGTGCATAATCTTTAGCCTAGCCTGTATGTGAGTCATCAGGACTTCACATCTATTAGGTTGGGAAAAGTCATGTATATAGGCATTTGAAACATATACATCGAAGACCCATCCACATTGCCATATATTCATACGAAGTGAGTAAAAATTCCCAACCAAACTAGTACATTACATGGCTCATGTCCTTCCAGATCCAAATTAAGTTTTACTACTTGTGCAGAAAAATTTTCTATCGGTAAACACATGAGCTGCCGATAGAATATGTGTAAAACACCTCCAACATATAATCTGCATTACATGGCAGTTGGATACAATTGATCACACATACAGCAGTATAGATAAGTTAAAATCTCAAAACAGGTTCATTACAGCACTGGAACATATTATGTAAACCCTAATTAAAATCAACATTGCCTGCGGAATGTACATAAGCCAACACAATAGGGAACCCTAGTGTAATTGCAAAACTTTTTTCTATCGGTATAAACAAAAAAATCCCGTGAGCCCAATTTTCCCCAGAAAATTTTTTTAAAATGCTTGAGATTATACTTTCTATCGGTAAAAACAACAAAATACCGTGAGAGTAATGAAAAGGTGCCTTTTTCTATCGGTATGAACAAAAAAATCCCATGAGACCAATTTTCCCCAGAAAATTTTTTGAAGTGCTTGAGATTATATTTCTATCGGTAAAAACAACAAAATACCGTGAGAGTAATGAAAAGTGCCTTTTTTCTATCGGTATAAACAATAAAATCCAGTGAGACCAATTTTCCCTAGAAAAATTTTTTGATTAAGTGCTTGAGATATAGTATTGTGTGCCCTTTTTCTATCTGTAAAAACAACAAAATACCGTCAGAGTAATGAAAAGGTACACAATTTAACATCAAACAGACCGTGGTTGAAAGCTGCAGAATGTTAAAGAAAGAGGGAAGATAGCCGGAAAATTGGAAAATTGACATAAAAAGAAATTGTTCATTCATTGTTGTTTTATCATTTACAAAAAAAAATAAAACCCAAAATGCTAGGTCAAGGGGTGGTCTTAGCCCTGGCTGCATGTAGAATAGAGTCAGTTAGACTTGCAGCCAGGACGCAGGACTCCTCTAGCGACAAGTTGTCCCTAGGATCAACTACTACCGCGTCGAGAAGGCCTGCGACCTCCCTCAGCTTTGCTATGGTATCCTTCATAGTCAAACCGCAGCCAGCGATGGTCATATCCGCGGCTTTCTTCTCCTCGCGAAGACGCCTCGTCCTCGCCCTACCATTGTCACCATCCATCTTCATGCGCTTAATGCGCTGGAAGAGATCGTCAAGGTCAAGCCGTAGCTGAGTGTGCTTGTCTGTAAGGAGCTTGTGCTCCTCCTGGAGGGCCCTCAGGTCAGCCTTCACTTTGGCAGTGTCTTCCACGGCTACCATTCCCTGTGCAAATCAACAGGTCAAGAATGAACTGAACATGGATTAACAATACAGGGGTAAACCGAGGAGATTTAGAGTTCTTACCGGGGAGGGCGTGGATGACAATCCCATGGAGGTTGCCATTGTGAAAGAGAAGATGAGTCGAACCGTTCGAGAATTAGAAAAACAACAAAATACCGCGATGCATGGCGAGGTACTTATAGAGTTTCCAAGGCGACGCATGGCGACACGGTTGAGAATTCAAAGCGGCAGAGTATTCTTCTATCGGTAAAAACAGGAAAAAACCGTCAGACAACAAATACCGTGAGACTAACGAATTTATTCTAACGGTAAAATAGAACAATACCGATAGAAAACGTTTTGAAGTGCCTGAGAGAAGATGTCCTTCTCTATCGGTATAAATAACAAAATACCGTCAGAAAAAAGGGATTTTTGCAGAACTTAATTTGAAGAGGCTGCGATGAGATTTTTGCAAGTGCTATTTGAAGGGAAGAATTAAATATTTACAGGATAAAGGTACTGTACATGTTAGAACTCATGCTGTGGAGTAAAATTGAGATGTATTAATGCTGTGAACTAGCTTATCATTAAATTCTAAAGAAAAATGTACTGCCTGATGTATTAATGATAAGTTCCTCACCTTGCTGCAGAACTTGTGGGCTGTTTTCTTGGCATTTATCCCTGAAATAGAAATTAATCATCAATGGTTCTCAACCCATAATCCTTCTTCGTGGTCATCTCGCAGATACGTTGTTTCGTCGATATCTTCAGTACGGATAGATTGAATGTCCTCTAAAAATGGAGGTATTTCACCGAATTGGTTATACTCCTCTTCGTCGACAACATCTTCGACCCCAACAATACGTCTCTTGCTGTGGAGGACAACATGCAAGTTTGGATTGGCCGGGTCAACGATGTAGAATACCTGTGTGGCTTGCTTTGCAAATATGAATGGATCGTCTTGGTGTCCGACTCTACCAAGATCGACGAGAGTAAACCCGTAACTGTCAACTTGAACACCTCGAGGGATTTCGACCCATTGGCATCGAAACAGGGGAATCTTAAGTAATCTGTAATCGAGCTCCCATATTTCGTCAATAACACCGTAATATGAGTTCAGCGCCCTTACTGACCTGGCATCCTCGGAAATAGCAAACAGTGTCACTCTGCTACATTGCGTGCTACTCTTGGTGTCTTGAGCTCTTGTGTAAAATGAATACCCATTGATGTCGTACCCCTGCCAAGTCCCTACAGTGAATCTTGGGCCTCTAGCCAACCATGTCACAGTTTCACTTACGGAGCCCTCGGCAGCTCGCGTGACACTTTCTTGGATCCACTCAGCAAATTTCCTGTTATGTTCTCTGCTTACCCAAACGTCTGACTTCGAAGGATTCTGTGACCGTAACATTACCTTGTGCTCGTGTATGTATGGCTCGACCTCCATCATGTGTTGTAAGACCCAAAAATGTGATTTTGCGTACACATCACGAGCGGGGACGATAGCTTTGAATCCAATCGTTCCGATTCCCTCAAGCCTACCCTCGTGTCGGGACCTAGGAACACCAATTGGGTCAACCCCGGCCATATAATCTGTGCAAAATTCAATCACCTCCTCGGCGGCATAACCTTCCATGATACTCCCCTCAGGTCGACGATGAATCCTTACGTATCCCTTCAATACACCCATAAATCTCTCAAATGGATACATGTAGCGCAGGCACACGGGTCCACAAAACTTAATTTCTCTGATAAGGTGAACAATCAAATGGACCATAACATCAAAAAAGGATGGAGGGAAATACATCTCGAGCTGACAAAGAGTTGTAACCACGTCGCGTTGCAAAGCGTCCAGTCCATCGGGATCAATTACCTACGAGGACACAGTTGCGCCAAATATTCATATCAGAAAAATCTTCTAATTAAGCTCCACAAATGGAGGTAGTGAACTTATAGTACGAGTGCACGTACTTACCTTGCAAGATATTGCGTTGAAGAAATAACATAGGTTTGTGATTGTCTCTCTGACTTTAACTGGGAGAATGCCTCTGATAGCAATGGGAAGCATCTGTGACATCAAGACATGACAGTCGTGGGACTTCATGCCAACCAGTCTTAGGTCCTTCATAGACACAAGTTTTTTCAAGTTCGCAGAGTACCCACATGGAACTTTAACACCGTGCAGGCACCGACAGAGTTCTATTTTTTCGCTCTTGGACAACGTATAGCAGGCCGGGGGGAGGTATGTACGCTTTCCTTTCTCTAAAGGTGCAAGCTCAGTCCTTATCCCCATTTCCACCATGTCACGACGAGCTTTCACACCATCCTTTGTCTTTCCCGGAATGTTCAACAACAAACCAATCAAACTGTCACAGACATTTTTCTCTACATGCATGACGTCAATGCAATGTCGAACTTGTAAGTGCTCCCAGTACGGTAGATCCCAGAGAATCTATCTCTTCTTCCAAACATTTTTTTCTCGAGGTTTAGAATGCTTACCGAACTCAATTTTGATGTCGTTCACGCGTGAGTATATCTCCTTACCGGTCAGAAACACTGGAGCTGATCCCTTCTCAGGCTTCCCATTAAATGATTTCCTCTTCTTACGGTACGTGTGATGCACCGGAAGAAACCTGCGGTGACCCATGTACACTGTTTTCCGGCAGTTTCGCAGCCACATGTTCTCAGTTTCATCTAGGCAAATAGGGCAAGCCTTGGCTCCTTTCGTACTATACCGCGACAAATTGCCGTAGGCAGGAAAATCATTTATGGTGCAAAATATCATGGCCCGCAAGATGAAATTCTCTTTCTTGTATGCATCCCACACCTGCACACCCTCGCTCCACAATTTCTGTAAGTCCTCGATTAAAGGCGCTAGAAACACGTCAATATCATTTCCGGGTTGTCTGGGTCCTGAGATTAGTAACGCCATCATGATGTACTTGCGCTTCATGCATAACCAAGGAGGAAGATTGTAGATGCATAAAAGAACCGGCCAAGTGCTGTGCCGGCTGCTCATATTACCATGTGGGTTCATACCATCTGTACTCAGCCCGAACCTTACATTCCTAAGTTCGCCGCCGAACTCAGCAAATGTTCTGTTGATGTTTCTCCATTGAATAGAATCAGCTGGGTGTCTCAGTTTTCCGTCTTGTTTCCGGGCTTCAGCATGCCAACGCAAGTGCTTCGCGACTTTCGGATTTGCAAACAGCCGCTTCAATCTAGGTATCACAGGCAAGTACCACACAGTTTTTGCCGGGGGCCCTTTCCTTACCTCGTGACGTTCACTGTCAATCCGGTCCCTACGCGTATACCTCGATGCGCCGCATCTTGGACAAACATGCAAACTGGAGTACTCGTTACGGTACAACACACAATCATTTGGGCATGCGTGTATTCTTTCGATTTCCATTCCCAACGGACACAACAGTTTTTTGGCTTGGTAAGTAGATCTTGGCAACTCATTTCCCTCTGGAAGCATGTCCGCTAGAAGATCTAATAGTGCCGTGAAACTCTTATCACTCCAACCATTTCCTGCCTTCAAGTTATATAAGCTCAGCACAGAAGACAGTTTTGTACATGTTGCACATCCAGGGAACAGGGGCTTCTCAGAGTCAGCAATCAGTTTCTCAAATTCACAGAAGTCATTTTCGTTGTAATCTTCCTCTACATCACGTAACATCTCATCTAGATTGTCATCATCATCATCATCTACGTGCACATCGGAATGAACATTACCAAAATTGGGATGATCATCGATATTATTGCAATCCACATCCGAGTCGTGCTGATTGGTAGTAGTGGTGCTTGTTTCCTCAAGATCTTCGCCATGCCATATCCAACGGGTGTATCGCGCGTTAAAACCACGACGAATCAAATGCCTCTTAATTTGATCAGAGTTGCTAAACCTCTTCAAGTTCATACAATCTGTACAAGGACAGAGCATATTTTTCTCTCCCTTCCTCTCCTTTTGTTGCTCAGCAAATTTAATAAACTCATTCACACCATCCAAATATTCAAGAGTAGTACGTTTTATTCCATACATCCAATATTTCCTGTCCATCTACAATTAACAAAATTTAACAAGTAAGTCATGCATGAAACCTGCCCGATTAAGTTATGTATATGTACATGTACAGCCTCTTACAACAGATACATGTGTTGAACCCTAGCCTGACAAAATTAACACTAATTAACCTAGCTAACTACACAATACAAGCTAGTTAGCTCCTAAAACATGACGCATTTCCAGCTACCAAGCTCCCAAGCTTAGAGCTACAAACTTGGAACTACACAATACAGCTAGCTTGCAAGTAGAGAGGAAGGGAGATCTAGAGGGAGAGAGAGATAAGTGTTGACGATTAAGCGTACCTTAAAGAGAGGGGCGCAATCAACTTCCCTCCAGCCTGCGCTGATCACCCTAGCAGTGTAGCTGGAACTTTCGTCACAAACAGAGGGACACAGAGTGCAACAGAACAAATTAAAGAGCAGCACAGCAATGCACGAGTGGGGTTTTCCATTTAATGGACATTTTTCTAACGGTAAATACATGAAATAACCGTTAGAGAATGTGCATTACCGAGCAGGTACATGACTTCTTCTTTCGGTAAATATATGTACGAACCGTTAGATGATGCATGACACTCGAGCATGAGTTTTTCTATCGGTAAATATGTGTATTTACCGTTAGAATATACATTACTGAGCAAATATATGTGTTTTTCTATCGGTAAATATGTGTACTTACCGTTAGATCATGCATGACACAGCACGCACATGAGTTTTTCTATCGGTAGGTATGTGTACTTACCGTTAGATGATGCATGACACTCGAGCATTAGTTTTTCTATCGGTAAATATGTGTATTTACCGTTAGACTATGCATGACTGAGCAAATATATGTCTTTTTCTATCGGTAAATACACATATTTACCGTTAGAATATGCATGACTGAGCAAATATATGTGTTTCCTATCGGCAAATATGTGTATTTACCGTTAGAATATGCATGACTGAACAAATATATGTGTTTTCCTATCGGTAAATATGTGTACTTACCGTTAGAGGAGGTACTGGTACCAAACTGGTACAAACATGCACATGCCATTTCTCACATTCAAGGAATCATATCAATGTAACATCAAACAGATCTTACATCAAACGGATCTTAACTAGAAGATAAAGCAATATATTTCAAGAAATGCTAATTTGTGGATTAACTAGGAGACACAAAAATACTTTTCGTAGGTAGTTGGGACTTCATCTTGCCAAAGAAATTACATATGCCAGTTCACAAATTCAGGTACAAACATACACATGCCAGTTCACCAATACAAATTCAGGTACAAACATACACATGCCAGTTCACAAATTGAAGTGCATGTCTGAAACAGCAGTACAAATACACACCTACCTACCAATACAATTAAATACACAAATACTCCCTGCACATTCAAGTTCATGTCCCAATTAGCAATACATGATACACAAATATACAACAATATACAAATACAACAATTCACACATTCGATGTATATTACAAAAACCACGTCTGAAATTAACAACAGATCACGACGAGGACCCAGTGGCCCATACATGCATTTTACATAAAAGGGAATCTTTGCAGGTTGCCACAATGCAACTACCGACTACAAGTTAGACCTGATACATCACAAATCCATTCATCCAAAACAGCAAATGTCTGAACCACATTGGACTTAACCATAGGAGTTCAGTTCGAAGACGCCCGAGGAGCTGGAACTGCCGTCGACATACATTTGTACGTATTGGTGATTTCCTCGAACTCAAACTCGATCAACTCAACTCAACTCAACTCAACTCCATTAACAAAAAGAACCTACCTTCCAAGATGTTGTTCTGTGTAGTGATGGTGTAGAATGGCTGTGCAAATAACAACAATTCTTCTTCTCCAAGCAGGTAAGCATCTGGCCACAAGCTGGTGCATGCAAAAAAATGTAAGATGCTTTCTATAGGTCCTGATTTGAGAAACACGCCGGGCTTAAGCATCTTCTCGACCGAGCCAACCAAGATCTCACCCTTCACGTCCTTCCAGCTCTCGACGGCGATCTTCACCATTTCTTTTGCCAACAAGCCAACGTAGGCAGCGTACTGCGATGAAGAACCGTGAAATACGTTGCCCCTCACGAGCATCATCCAAGGACCTGAACAGATCATAATCATATTGAAAAGAAAACACATCAAAATGAAGGATACAAAAAAAGTAGAATTATTGCCATAATAGGATTAAAATAATCTAACAATATTGCAGAAATTTTACGTACCTTCCTTGGGATGCCGACGTCTAGAGGGCGTCGATGGAGGTGCGGAGGTGCAGCGGTCCCCTGTAGAGGTGCGCCGGCCGTCCATGGAGCTTACGGGTTAGGACTACGAGCCCCAGATGAACTGTGAGAATGAAAGAGACATACCAGTGTATTTATACAAATATATATTTTCTATCGGTATGAAAACAGAACACCGTTAGTAATAAAAACATCTGTAGAAGGCGAATGGTTCTATCGGCACAATAAATATTACCGATAGGAATTTTTATACATACTCTATCGGTTTGTACGTACATTGCCGATAGAATATTACTAGTTGTAGAAGGCCAACAGTTCTAAGATATTTTTGCAATATTCTACCGGTATAAACATTCATTACCGATAGAATAAAACTATTTGAAGACGAACAGTTCTAAGCAATTTTCTATATATTCTAACGGTAAAAGAATCCATTACCGATAGAATAAAAATATTTGTAGAGGGCCAACTATTCTATCGGCGCACTACATATTGCCGATAGGAATTTTTAATATACTCTGTCGGTATATTCATACAGTAGCGATAGAATAAGTGTAGTTGTTGAAGTCGACCAGTCCTATCGGCGCACAACATTCTTCCGTCTGTACTTATGCATCTCTTCTAACGGCAAATATGTTCATCACCGCTAGAGTAAATCATACTATTTATTCTATCGGTAAGTTTCCTAGAAACCGATAGGGAAAATACATCCGTCGGGCTTTTATGACCGCGAGGCACATTTTCTATCGGTTTTCTGCTGTTTCGCTAATAACCGATAGAAGATAGGGGTTAGTAGACTGCATTTATGTACTAGTGTTCTCACAAAGAGAGCCATTTCCTCATCGGTGTCTTTCTCATCACTTTCTTCTTCAATGTCTTCCCTTTTGGAGACTTGAGCTTTGAGTGCAATGTTCTTCTTCTTGGAGTCGGAAGCCTCATCTTTCACTTCTTGTTGAGATTTCTTGAATATATCATGAGTGAGAATCTCACTCAAGACTTCCAACGGAGTTACACTCTTCAAGTTCGAACGCACAATTAATGTTACAATTGTATCATATTTAGAAGGTAAAGCTCTAAGAAACTTATGACAAAACTCCACGTTTGTGACATCCATACCAAGCCCTTTTAACTCATTTACGATGTTATTTAATCGGTTAAACATCTCCGATACATCTTCATTGGGCAACATGGCAAACTTTTCAAATTGGCCCTTATGGATAAATAGTTTAGCATCCTTGACCATCGAGGTTCCTTCATGAATATCCATAAGATTTCTCCAAATATCATGGGCCGTTTCAAGTTTACAAATTCTATTAAATTCACCTAGATTTAGAGCACTATAAAGAACATTCATGGCTTGAGCATTTGCTAAGGCATTATCTCTATCTAAGTTGGTCATGTCATCATCATCAAGAATTGCAAACCCCTCATCCACCACTTTCCAAATCTTTCCACCCATGGCTTTAAGATAGACCATCATTCTAGTTTTCCAATAAGTATAGTTAGATCCATCAAAGAGTGGTGGTTTACCAATATTGATCCGACCCTCACTAGCCATCTTTATCCTACTCCGGGATGGTTAAATCCTCTAAAATGGAGTCCTCGCTCTGATACCAATTGAAAGGGATCTAGGATATCGACTGGAGGGGGGTGAATAGGCGATTTTAGCAATTTAGCAAATAATCAAACAATTTATAGATAATGAGAGCAAATAAATAACACAATATGAATAAAGCACAATTCCAACACAAGGATATATCCCGTGGTCTCGGTGATTTGCCGATCACCCCTAATCCACGTTGAGGCAAACTCAAATCTCTAACCACTCCTCTATCTAGTCAACCTTCTCTCGAGAAGTGACCTAGATCTTGGGCCGGATTAGTGTGATGAGTTATCCAAACCTCGATTTCACTAAGGATGCACTTTACCGCTCCGGCAAGGCGTGCTCAAACCTTTCACAAGACGTTTTGAGGCTTCTTCACAATCTTCCTTGAAGAGCTCTTCAAAACCTTTCTCCTAGCCGTCTAGGAGCCGGCAAACTCCAAGAGTAACAAGCTGGTGATGATCACTTAGCCTTCTTCTAGTGCCACAAGATTGATTTAATGATCTAAATGCAATGCACTAGAAGATCTCAAATGCACACTCTCACAAATTCGAGAATTTGAACCCTAGAGTGTATGAAACAAGCTTAGGCTCTCAAGGATGATGACAATGCTCAAGATTATGCCAAAAGTTATGAACAGGGCCGGGCAAGGGAGTATATATACCCCCCACAATTAATATAGCTGTTACAGGCCGTTGGGAGAAAAAGATCACTTGGTGGTCAGACCGCAGGAACAAGCTCGGTCAGACCGCCGTAATTGCAACGGCATTAAACAGGCGCAATAAATGCTCAACTGCCCTTGTCAGGCACACATACGGTCAGACCGGAGTATATTTCGGTCAGACTGTGAAACTGTCCAGAGACGACATAGTTTCTGGACACCTTATACGGTCAGGCCGATATATACGGTCAGACCGGCCAAACGGTCAGACCGTAGTTCAAAAACACGGTCAGACCGATTTCACGGTCAGACCGGTCTAACAAACGGTCAGACCGTAAAGCTCAAAACACCAGAAGGGGTAAATCAAGAAGTTCCAGGAGACAGACCTTGGTCTCAACTACGGACAGACCGGCCTATAAAAAGAATGCACTATGCTTAGACTACACGTCGGTCAGTCCGAGATTTTAATCGGTCTGTCCGAGATTTTAATCGGTCAGTCCGTGAATTCGGTCAGACCGGTCTAACAGACGGTCAGACCGACTGAGATAGTGCTGAGCAGAAATGAGCTGAAACAAGCATTTTCAAAGGATGTGACCTTCTAGTATGCAATGCATGTTGATTTTATGATTTGTGGCACAAAGATGAAGTATATAGTGATACACCACATGCTCCTCTTAATAGTACAGCAACTATCCTAAAATCCGGTCAAAATTCTTCTCTAATCACCTTAGACCGGTAAAAAGGAAAAGACCCTATTCCGTACCTTTGCCTTTTGATCAATGCGCCCTTTCTTCGCCTTTCATTAACCTGTCTTTTAAGAATCTTCTTGACACAACTAGACAGGTAACGTTAGTATAGCATTTGTAGTTGTCATTAATTATTAAAACATCCTATAGGGGCCTAGAAGCTACAGTAACGCCGGTGATGATCTTAAGCAAGAGCACCGAAAGGTATGATTTATTCAAACAAACTCTGCTGGAAACCATCCATTTGTCTTGTATTACCAAAAACATGTTGAATAATACATCTTTTGGGAAAATTTGCTGAGGCAATGCGTCCAAGTGAGGACGTTGGTCCTTCGGGAAGACCAACTGCGAAGAGGGTGAGAAGGACCCCTTCAAAGCACGAAGCGAAGGAGTCTGCTCCCAAAAAACCTAAGAAGATCCTGGGAGAAACTTCTTCACAAAAGAAAACCATTACCGCGAAAAATACTATGGTAAGATTCTCGATACCTCCTGTAACCCCAAGTATGAGCGGAAATTACTTCTTCATCGTACAGGATGAAGGGAGCGAGGACGAGGAAGATGACATTCCTCTAGTTCGCCGCAAGAGGAAAACAATTGACCTCTTGGGGACAAGCGTCCCAGAGACGTCGACTTCCCTTCCGGTAGACGAAATCTTGTCCCTGACCGCAGGGACAGAAATGGCTATAATGGGCCTCGTGACCACTGATAATCCCGTGGTTTCGGGTCGAACCCTGGTGCCTGAGGCTCGTGAAGCCCCAGGGCTTACAACACCTCCCCTACCGATAGAGGGAGCGACTGTGGTAAGAATCCTCACAATCTCGCATGTTTTTGTTCCTCTGTACACATCTATTGAATTGTGTTCATACAGGGAGGAGAGGATACTGTCCTTTTTAAGAGAAGGAAGACAAGGACAGAAGAAGACTCTTTCCCGAGAGCAACCAATAGGCTTCTTTCTCTCGGAAGCATATCATCGGAACCCAAACCATGGGTGGGGTTTCGAATAAAGTGAGAACTTTTCCTATAGCCATCTAAATATGACTGACGGGAGGCATCTTCACCTTACAATATGTTTATCTGTCTGTTGGCGCAGGGATGCTGTACCTAGTACCCCGACGACCTCGACAAGTCATGGTACACTCACTGCAGAGGTCACGGGAGAGCCAAGTCCGATTCCCATGGCCGAAGAGATTCTTCGGGCCATCGTGGATGGAATGGCAGCGGAAATCCGATCCCAAGGGATGGAAAACGTAGTCTTGGTCATAGAGGGGGAACAACATGAAAGATTATCTGCTGCCCCTACTGTGGACACAGCAAGACCTGAGGTTAGACCTCACGCTGATGTTGAGAGCGACTCAATCAGCGATGACATAGAGGTATGAACAACTCTTCTATTTTATTTTCAAACCAGCAAAAAATTCATGAACATTCAAGTCTTAAGAGCAATTTCTTATTGTGTTCCAGGACTTGACCCGGGTGGCGACCAAGTCGACAGCTATAGCAAAGCATATCGAGGTCGCGCAACGGGAGATCAGTCGGCTACAACAGTAAGGACAGTGCTCTTTGTTCGTGTTAACTTGAATCCGTTCTTAAGTGTAACTGATCGTCCTTCTTATTACAGAGAAAATGCCTTTCTGAACAAGAGCATGGCTGATCGAGAGAATCAAGAAGAAGCTGCAACTACGAGATATTCTTCTCTGGAGAAGGAACTTTGCAAAGCGCAGTCAAAGCTTTCTGGTAAGTATACTTCCGACCAGAAGAAATCTTCTCATCATATGAACTTGTTTATACTAAACGTTCACTATGTTTATACAGCACAAGAGGATCAAATAAGCCGTCTTTCAGAAGAGAAAAGAAACCTTCAAGCGACCATCGAGTTGCAAAGCTGGAAAATTGATACCGCTAGCCTGGAGAATGAAGGTCTAAATGAAACAATTTCCTCCTGTAGTGGTACTCAATCGAACATCTTCGAAAAGCAGAAGATGGTGGCCACTCTGCTAAAAGCAGATGTGATCGAGTCACAAAAGGACAATCCAAGCCTTAGCGAGTTAGCCATTCTGGTCTCGGCCCAAGCCGAATCACTCCTCGAGTATCTTCCTGAAGATACCAAACGGCAGGAAGAGGTACTGAGGTCAAATGTTAGATCTGTAGCCTCTGCCATTCTCTGCAAATTATGATTTCACCACGGCCCAAATTTGAATCTGGAGCCGGTGGTAGAAGACGCAGAGATCAAGATTGATCGATTTGAGGCCATCTCTGAAGAAGTCAAGCCTCTAGTCGAAGATCTACTGAAAGAGCTAGGCCTTGTTTGATTTCTTGTAATGATCTCTCTTAGTAATTATACTTGTGAAATTACATTTATAACATGCAAATGCGTGCCTTAAATTTTTGGAAAAGAGTGATACTTTCTTCGTTTCATAGTATGATCATATTCTCTTAGCCCCCTCCTAAGATCATAAATACTGAATATCTAGTATTATAATCTCTGGAAAAATATGGGCATTATGAATACCCAAGAAACGCTTTAACTTAGATCATCCGAACAAACCGATACTAACCTCGATACAACATCCGACCATATTACGAACTGGTAGCCACTTGAATGATCAGGAACATGCTAGTAAGTCCCGTGTGCGTTGAGAAATGGCTTATTGAGGCATGTCTTAGCTGGATGGAACCATGAGATCGACCAATGAATCCGGTTAGGATATTTGTAACAAGATGATCATCGGCGATCAGCCCCCGAGCTAGGCTCGGTATCGGTATGGAAAATAAAGAAAACGAACATAACATGAGGCGAAGAAAAGTACTCACGAAGTTTTTGTTAAACCATGCTAATTGAACAGGAAAAAAGATTGGGAAACTTACACGTAAAACTTGCGTAGTTGATCAATGTTTCACGTATTGGATAAGATTCTACCGTCCTCCATCGCTAGTCGAGCCGATCCTGGTCGCGGTACTGAAACAACAACGTAAGGGCCTTCCCACTGAGGAGAGAACTTATTGCGGTTAGACTAGTTTTGTATTTTTCGTAAAACCAGATCACCCACGTGAAGACTACGCGGCCGCACCCTTCTGCTGTGATATTTTCGCAAAGCATGCAAATACACTGCTGACCTTATCAACGCTCGATCATGCTTTTCTTCGAGGAAGGCTAAATCCTGAGTACGTTGTTCGATCTGATCAATCTGGTCGAATTGATCTATTTGGACAGAACCAATACGAATTTTTGTAGGTAACACCGCCTCGGCGCCGTATACCAACTGGAAAGGTGTCTCACCGGTGGCTCGACTACAGGTAGTGCGTAGTGCCCATAGAACGGAGTAGAGTTCATCTACTCAAGCCCCCGAGCGCATCTTAAGGCGATTGAAAACACGTTTCTTGATGCCTTATAATATCTACCCATTGGCGCGTTCAACAGCACCATTGCTCTGTGGATGAGCTATAGAAGCAAAGCACACCTTGGTTCCAATATTTTCGCAATAGTCCAGGAAGAGGCCGCTAGCGAACTGGGAACCGTTGTCAGTGATGAGACGACTTGGAACACCAAAACGAGTGAGGATGTTCTTATGAAAGAACTTTTGTGCCGCAGCAGCGGTAATATTACGGACTGGCTCAGCCTCAATCCACTTTGTGAACGTGTCAATGGCTACAAACAGAAATTTGTAACCATTAACGGCCTGTGGCATAGGTCCCACAATATCCATCCCCCAGACCGCAAAGGGCCACGTTAATGGGATGGTTTGCAAGGCATATGTGGGTTGATGAACCTGTATGGCATGAAATTGACACTGGGGGCATGTCTTGACCAAATTCTTGGCATCATCGAGTGCCGAAGGCCAGAAAAAACCCTATCGAAAAGCTTTCTCGACCAGCATGCGAAACGACATGTGCGCACCACACACACCGTCATGGATGTCTTTCAAGAGGGATTTACCTTCCCCTAGAGAAATACAACACATGAATACCCCTTGAGTACCCTTCCTATACAGAACTCCTTCTATAAGTTTGTACAGGCGCGCTTTTTGAATCAACCGATCGCTTTCGGTTTCGTCCTTGGGCAAGGTCCCATGTTCGAGATAGACCCTCAATGGATGGGTCCAATCCCCTTCTTGTCCAAGGTTGGTAACGAAGACTGTCACCTGGTCATCTTCGACTATAATCATGATCGAAGGATGCTCTAAGTGTTCGATGAACACCCCTGCCGGAGCAGATGTACGTGAGGACCCAATTTTAGATAATTGGTCTGCGAGAATATTGTCCTTTAGCAGGATGTATTGGACTTCGAAATGACTAAAGTGTTCTTCCAATCTCCTCACCTCCCCCAGGTAATGAGCCATTGTCTCATCGGAGGTGCTGTACTCCTTGTTTACCTGGTTTACGACCAGCTGTGAGTCTCCCCTCACCACTAATCGACGGACTCTGAGGAATTTTGCTGCCCGGAGCCCTGCAATAAGGCCTTCATACTTTGCTGTGTTGTTAGTCGCAACAAAATGTAATTGAATGACATACTTGAGTTGGTCGCCTTGAGGCGTTACTAAGACAACTCCAGCCCTCGAGTGTTGGAAACTACAAGAGCCGTCAAAATACATCGTCCAATGGTTGGTACACGACAAGTCTTCGGATTCTTGCCTTGGAGGGTCAGGGTTAGTCCATTCGACCAGAAAATCTGCAAGTATCTGAGACTTGACCGCAGTGCGAGGGGTGAAATGTATGTCAAATGCTCCAAGTTCCACAATCCACTTCACAATTTGACCAGATTTCTTCGGGTTTCAGATAATATCTCCCAAGGAAAGGATGAGGGCACTGTAATTTTATGTGCCTGAAAGTAATGTCGTAGCTTACAGGAAGCCATCAGTAGCGCATAAAGTGTAACACCCTGGGTTTACGGGTGAAAATTTCCTTTTCATGTAAATCATGCATGCATGTATCTCTGTAGTAGTAGCAAGATCAGTTCAACCCTAATCTATCCTAAGCCCCAAATATTTCAAAATATTCCCTGTGAACCCAAATCAAGATCAGATTGCTTCATCCACACTATCTGAAGCTGCCCAGGAACTCAACTGTGCCTTCAAATTGGAGTTTGAATCACTACATCGCTCTGTTGCCATTAAGTCGTCTTCTTCTCCGGCCCAGCTCGTCGCCGCTTGCCGCCGTTCAACCTCCAACCAAGCCCAGTGCATCAAACAGTATCTTTTGGCCCTAACTAGCTCCAGCAACACCAGGTTTTAGCAGCACAGCACCAGATTGCAACTTAAGTATTTTACTCATCACTGCCGTGGCGCCAGCGTGTTGCTCGGTCGCCGCTGGCCACCTTGTCTAGCATCTTTACCTTGATCTCCTGAACACTTTCCTCTACTAGCTCGATCCCTGAATCTGCACAGAATTGCCAGTTATCATTGTGCCAAGATCTTGTCCAGTGGCTTCACTGTGCCATGTCGCCACCGTATTTCTTCATCGCCGTTCATCGCCGTCCGACCATCTCAGTTCCTGAAACCACAACCAACAGGTTCCTGTCATCCTCGCCTACCTCCCTGACATAATTGGCGAAGCAATCAAACCATGAATCAGACAAAGCATCAAAGCCCTAATTTTGACAATGTATTGACATCCAGTTCACTGTGTCCAGGGGTGTCTTTGCAAAATCCTTGACTTCTAGACCTTTTCTGTGAAAACCACCTTGTCAAATAGCTACCTCATAGCATTATGCACCCAATGCTTGAAACAGAACATATTTTGCCTACTGAGAATCTCCAGAACCATGCCAATGCCAATCCTTGACAATGTCAGCCAGTGGCATTAGCCCAATTTGACTAATTCTGGTTATGAAAACTCAAAACAACTTTGTCTACCAAGTTTATAGGACCATGCTCTACATTTCCTTCAACTATCACATCTTGAGATAAGTCCTTTAGCTTCCTCTGAAGCTATGTCAGGCCGTGAACCGAATGTCAATCCATTGACATTCGCTGTTTTTGAGTAAACCAGCCGCGGACTTGATATCCTTATTGCAGCCTTGAAGCCCTAAGAATTTCTAACACCATCCTTAGCTTAGATTCTATAAATTCCAGGGTTTTGACCCAGATCAGCTTGCAATCTCAGTCCGTTCATCATCAGAAGCACCCAGAGTACCAGTGTCACAACCACAGAATTCTAGAGGAACTCCACCAGGAAGAGGAGGAAGCATGGCCAACCGAGGAAGAGAAAGAGATGGAACACCAACAGCAAGTCCAGGAGGAAAGTTAAACTACATCCAAGGAGCAGGAAACATCACCGACATTCTTCGAGGTAGATCTTTGACTCAGTTGCACCCACCTTAATATTATTTGGTCCTGGCAATTACATCTGAAGTTGAAATGCATATAAAGCAAGTACCCTTAGAATACTCCATATCAGATTATATAAGTTTAATGGGAAATCATTCAGAACAAGAAGCTACTTGGAAGAAGGAAGAGAATTTTCAGTGAACCTATCCCAATTCTTATCTTTCCTTGCTTTAGGTAAATCTCGAGGCGAGATTTCTTTAAGGAGGGTAGATCTGTAACATCCTGAGTTTTGGGGTGAAAAGTTTCTTTCTTAAAAGTCATGCATGCATATGTCTCTTCTAGATCAACCAAATCAGCCTCAGCTTTATTCTGTTCTAGCCCTAAATCTCCAAAATCTATCCTGTGACCCCAAGTCAAGATCTGACTTGCCAGATTTGATCTATCAGTTATCCTAAACCTAAAAGTTTTCAAGAGCCAGATTGAATTCTAACCCTAACTCCCAGTATCTAAGTTTCTTTCTGTTTTCGAAAACAGGAAATCCAGATTTACCCTAAGTACCCCAGTTTCCAGATAATTGAGTTATTTTGATTTAACTCTATCCAGACTCAAGTATCCCCTGGAATATGTTCCTAGGTATATCCTCAACTAACTCCAAAAAATTGGGAACCAGATTAATTCATCCGAACACTTTTCGCGGGAAGGTCCAAATTTTACTGCGAATAGGTCCTTTTCTGTTTACCTGGAAGCCTGAAAAGGCTAAAATCTACAAATCAACTCCAACTCCAGAATTTCTTCAGGGAACACCTGCCAGATGCTATTTTATACAGATCTCTCTTTTGATCAGACTTCAAAATCTCTCTCCAATCACCAGAACTCGAGATCGACAAAATCCAGATCTGTTTTACCCTAATTTTACCCTATTTTCGAAAATAGGTGAAATCCCTCAAATCTAATCAAACTTTCTCCAAATTTGAGCTAAATGAGTATTAATAGAAATATTATACTCAGCCATGGAATCAAATTCCAAATTGAACCTCTCAAAGACCAGATTTGCAGTTTAGTCCAAAGCCAAACCAACAATCATGGCAAATCAGTCCCTGGTTCGACCACGGGCTACTGTGCACGACCAGGCTGTTACAATCGACCACGAGCGCCGGAGTTTGGTCGTCGCCATTGCCGCTGCCGCAGTTTCGTCGCCGGCGATCTCAAACGTTGCCACCTCAGACACTGTTTCCCTGCCGCGTGTGCGCATCGTGTTCGCCACCGTGGAATCACCTCGCCCGCCAGCAGCGCCTTCGTTCTCCCGCGCGCGCGCCCGACAACGGCAGCCCAGCTGCGGCACGTTGCAAACATGCCTGGGGGAAACATCAACTCGCCGTTGCATCAACCAGGACTGCGCGCCAGGCTACAAAAGCCGGCACGGCCGCTGGAGCGCGTCGCTTCGCTGCTGTCCCGCCCGGCCGGTCAATTCGCCGTCGATTCGAGCTTCAATTCTCCAGGCAATTCCAGCCGTTGCTAGCTTCTAGCTGTGCCTATAAAAGCCACCCCAGCCCAGCTCGAAGACACTCACACCAGAACCACTCAAGTTCCTAACCCCGCTCTCTTCTTCGTCTTCTTCGGCGAGCTCGAAGAGAGGCTCACGGTGCCAGGCCAATCCACTGCACCGAGCTCCAAATTGAAGCTACCAGTAAGTCTCTCTCATCCACTTACCTGTGTAGTAGCAGCCAATTGAACTCTAGCACACCTCATCGCCGGGAATTGCTGATTTTCCCCGACAACTCCGGCGAGCAATTAATCCCTAACTAAACCAAATTAGCTCTCGAGCCTATGATCAAACATGATCAGTGGACTGTGTGGAACACATCTAAGCAACCAGAATCACCAATTTTGCTAAAACTTGGAAAACCCCAAATTTATACCTTGCATGCAAACTGGGACTCGCCGTTAAGCTTCTGTGGTGATTTTCCAGTCAAATTGACTTCACACCTAGCTTTTTTATGCCCCAGAGACCCTCCTCAAGCAAGGACTCGAGTTCAATTTCCCTAGAACAGAAATACCCAAATCAGGATTGAGTTCATCCTTCCTCCAGCCAATATCTTCTAAATTCAGCCACTCCAGCTCAAACCACCTTGCCATCTAGATGTTTTGGACCATTTTGAGCAACTTTGTCTTCTACCACGACCCCTAATTCGGCCTAGAACAGGAGTTATGGCTATGCCCTAGTTGCTGTACTGTTTGTGCTGCAGGTACTCCAGGCCAGTCAACTTCTTCGCTGGTTTTCATCACCTTCCAGCCATCTCCTGCCCTAGATCCTGTTGAGACATTTGTTTCTGCTACAAATGCCTAACTACCAGACAAAGTGGTGCATCAATTGAAGCCTTGAGTCAAAAGATATGGCTAACCCTAGTTTCTGGCCATGTCAACCCTATGCCAGGCTGTGTCAGCCAGTGGCATTGAGCCTTTTCACCCACTTCCAGCCATGCGCTTTGAAAATAACTTTGTCCCTTAGACTCCTGACGTCGTGATCTACACTTTTCTCTACTGTCACAATTTGAGTTGAGCCCTCTATCATTCATCGACCCTATGTCGATGCCTTGAACCAAATGTCGACCTAAAGACGTTCGCTATTTTTTTTTAGCGAACCAGTCGCAACCTTGATATCATTCTGATATTTTGAGACATTTGGAACCTTGTAAACCTTTGACAGCTAATCTTAACATTGGTTTCCTTAACTTAACCCTAATCAGCCTCTAAACTCAATCATTTCAGAATCATCAAGACTTCATCTTTGCATCATTGCATATAGTATAATAATGTATTGAAAAGATTGTGATTATTAGTTATTTGTGTTGCATCTAGGCCTTTCATGCCTAACCCTGATGTGTTTTGATGGTTGATGATAATAAGTATTTTTGGACTAACTATGTGTTTGAGTTAGTGTTACAGATTTCAGACAACCGCACAAAAAGCGAGGGCTGGTGATCAAAATGTTGAAGTTCAATTTAAGTCGTTCAAAAGCATAAGAAGACGCAAAAAGAAATTGTTTTTGCTGGACTAAACTGATGCATCGAGGTATGTTGTAGTTCTAGGTTTACCGATCTCAGGGTGCATGAAGATCGATCGGTTTAAGGATTTTATTCTTAGTTTAAACCGTACTATAAAGAGGGGACGCAAGTTCTCTCTACATCTCCAATTATACCGAGAAAAATCTAGGTCAATGCACGCATATCGTTATCTGTGGTTTTTCGACAATTTGTTTTGATATATTGAATTTTGTCAACAGTTGAGGTTTTTACTTTTTGAGAAAGATCTGAAAAGATCTAATTTTTGTTGCTGTTGTCAAAAATGTTCTTCTCGAAAATATCTACAAAACAAAACTGAAATCATTTGAATCAGATCTCTGGATTTTGAGCTTTCTCTGTTTTTATCCAGACTGACTGTCAGTGTTGATAACTGACTGTCAGTATAAATGTCAGTTTAATAAACTGACTAATCTCCAGAGAGTATGTTTTTGTTGAGCTGATTTTTTCTTTACTAGACTGACTGTCAGTGTTGGTAACTGACTGTCAGTATGAATGTCAGTTAGTGTAAACTGACAAATCTCCAGAGAGCATGTTTTTCTGTCTCAGATTTTTTTTTTTTACTAAACTGACTGTCAGTATTAGTATACTGACTGTCAGTGTGGGTTTCGACCACAGAGAGTTTTTGAGTTGGTTTTTATTCTGTTTTTCTCTGTGTTACTGAAACTGAGACTGACTGTCAGTTTTACACACTGACTGTCAGTTTGGGCAGTAAATTTTTGCTGTTATCTGCTTCAACGGTTATAAAGTTTTTAGCCATTACTTTTCACTGTTGATTTTGTGGACACTGACTGTCAGTCTTTGTAACTGACTGTCAGTATGGACTGTTTCTTTTTACCGTTCTAGTCCACAACGTTCGAGCTGTTTTGATCCTGTTTTTACTCTTTCTGGTGATACACTAGACTGACTGTCAGTTTGTGAAACTGACTGTCAGTCTTGGTTACTAATTTTCAGCTCGAGCACAAACGGCTCTTTTGACCACGAAGGCTATAAATAGAGGTGTTGAGCTGCTGTTTTAATACAAGCAAATACAGCAACATAGCCTTTCATACTTTCTCACTAGTGCTTCTTCGTTTTACTTAAAACTTGATCTTTTGATCGAGTCGTGAGAGTATTAGCCACATCGAGCATATTGTTCTTGCAATCCCATTTCTAGATATTTTCTCGGTGTGCATTGGAGGCCTAGAGTAGACCTTGCTTCTTATTACTCTTGGTGAGCGCCCTCACCTAGACGGTTCGGAGGCGGAAATCGCTGATCTCTCCAAATCGGAGATTGTCGGAGAGACGCGATAACTTGTAAAAGGCTTGGTGCTCGCCTTTCCGGAGGGGACAAGGAGCAACCTTAGTAGATAGTGTCCTGTGTGGATACTGAAGCTATACTCAAGGACTGAGTGCTTCAACGAGGACTAGTGGAGACTGGGCGTGTCTCCGATACCTCGGGATATATCGGTTTCAATCTCTTATCTTTTACTATTACTTGCTTTACCTTAATTTGGATTTTCATTTGCAAAAACAAATTTTCAAAGTCTCCTATTCACCCCCTCCCCCTCTAGTCGACATCCTGATCCAACACGTGGTATCAGAGCACGGTCTCTCATTTATAAGCTTCACCGCTTAGAGAGAGGATGTCGTCTACTGATGGCTTTAATCTGGGTCATACTAGCCGTGCGCCTATCTTTGATGGGACTAACTATCCCTACTGGAAAGTGCGTATGTCTGTATTTCTAGAAGCCATGGGATTAGATGTCTGGTTGATTGTTAAAGTTGGTTTTTCTCCTCCGGATGATCCGGAAAGCTATACTGAAGATGATAAGAGAAAACAACATCTGAATGCTCGTGCTTTAAATGCTTTATTTACTGGTTTATCTCTAAATGAATTTAATCGTGTAAGCAACTTGAATACTGCTCACAAAGTTTGGAAAACTTTAGAAGAAATATATGAAGGAACTACTAAAGTAAAAGAGGCTAAACTTTTAATGGTTAGACAAAAGTATGAAACTTTCAAAATGTCTTCTTCTGAATCTGTTGATTCCATGTTTACTAGATTGAATAATATTGTGAATGAACTTAAAGGTCTTGGTGTTATCTTTACTGATCTGGAAATTGTCAGAAAAATGCTTCGAGCTCTCCCAGAAAGCTTTGACACTCTTGTAACAGTTTTGACAAACTCCGATCTTTCTACAACTTCACCTACTGATCTCTATGGAAATTTGATTACCCATGAAATGCACAAAAAGGAGAAGAAGGAACTGAACGAAACCTCTGATACAAAGAAAAAGACGGAGGCTTTCAAAGCAAATTCCAAGGACGGCACAAGTGAAGGTTCCTCCGATGAAGACTTGGCTCTCTTGGTAAGAAATACTCAACGTCTTCTTCGCAGGTTACACAAGAAGGGAGTAAGCATCGACACTCGTCCAAAAGGTTCACGACCAACAAACTTCAAAGATGTGATATGCTATGAATGTCATGAAAAAGGACATATAGCATCAAGATGTCCGAACAAGAACAAATCTACGGATAAAAAGAAGAAGAACTTCAAGAAGAAGTTTAACACTCCTAAAAAGGCATGCTTTGGCGAATGGATGTCTGGAGGTGAGAATTCCGACTCCGACTCTGATGATGAGAGATGTACAAAGAAATTAGCCGGAATCGCCCTCAAAAATTCATCAAGCTCTTCAGTTTGCCTTATGGCAAAAAGGAATGAAAAGGTAACTTCTTTTGATCCCTCCTATGATGATCTAGTTGAAATGCTAAATGAAATCAATGAGGCCTATGGCAAAACTAAAAGAAAATATAAGACCCTTAAGGAAGAATTTTTAACTCTTTATGATCAACACTCTGAATTAAAGGAATCCTATGAAAATGCTCTTATGAAAGATGTCTCAAATTTGTCTTGTAAAGCTAGCATTGGTACTTCTTGTGATGATATTGATAATTTTCAACTAGATATACCATGCGCTTCAAATGAATCCATTCTCTGTGAAAACATTAAACTTAAATCTCAAGTTAAAAAATTA
The DNA here is from genome assembly GCA_019359835.1 of Pharus latifolius. NCBI lineage: Eukaryota > Viridiplantae > Streptophyta > Magnoliopsida > Poales > Poaceae > Pharus > Pharus latifolius. The sequence goes on along the minus strand of CM033324.1, from coordinate 52,066,779 downwards.
GAAAAAGGGTTAGAAAATAGCTATAAAGGTAAAATATCTCTTGACCTAATTTTAGGTAGTCAAAGATGCACCTTTAGAAAAGAAGGTCTAGGATATTTTCCTAAGAAAGATAAAAAGATAAAAATTAGAACTGTTTTTACAAAAGCATGTAACCTGTTTTGTCATAAATGCCATGAAGTAGGTCATTCACATGATTCATGCCCTCTTTTGACATCTGCATATTTTGATGCTTGTTACATGCTAAAACGGTCAAAGAAAGGTTATGCTATTGCAAAGTATGTTGGTGCACCAATGATAAACAAAAGAAAAAAAAATCTATTTGGGTGCCCAAAACTTTGATCGCTAATATTAAAGGACCCAGAAGTGTTTGGGTACCAAAATCAACTTAAATTCTTTTGCAGGTAAACTACAAAAATGGTGGACGTCATTGGGTGCTTGATAGCGGATGCTCCGAGCACATGACCGGAAACGTCAAACTGTTCACCACAATCAAAGACAATTCCGACGAACATCAAAAGATCACCTTTGGAAATAATCGTCAACGAAGCGTGACAGGTTTGGGTAAAGTTGCCATTTCAAATGATTTAACAATTTCAAATGTTCTTTTGGTTGAATCTTTGAATTTTAATTTGCTTTCAGTTGCACAAATTTGTGATCTTGGTTTCCGCTGTATCTTTTATCCAAATGAAGTTTTGGTTGAAAATTTAAAAGACAATTCTTTGATTTTTAAAGGTTTTCGTCATGAAAATTTATATCTAGTTGATTTCTCTTCAAAAGATGCATCTCTTGCAACATGTCTTGTCTCACAAACATCTAAAGGATGGTTATGGCATCGGAGACTTGCTCATGTTGGAATGCATCAACTTAAAAAGCTTTTCAAACGTGATTTAGTTATTGGCTTAAAGGATGTGGTCTTTGAAAAGGATAAACCTTGTAGCGCTTGTCAAGCAGGCAAGCAAATAGCTACCACACATTCAACTAAGCGAATACTTTCTACAAGCAAACCTTTGGAACTTTTGCATTTGGATTTATTTGGACCTTCAGAGTTCCAAAGTATTGGGGGAAATAGTTATTGCTTTGTTATTGTTGATGATTTCACTCGTTTTACTTGGGTTTTCTTTATTTCTCAAAAATCTGAAACCCCCGATGTTTTCAAAAGTTTTGCAAAACGTGTTTCTAATGAATTCGAATTATCCATCAAGAAAATCCGTAGTGATCATGGTGGCGAGTTCATTAATTCAACTTTATTTGATTTTTGCGGCTCTCTTGGAATCAAACATGAATTTTCCACATCCTACACTCCACAGCATAATGGAGTTGTTGAAAGGAAAAATTGAACATTAATAGAGATGGCAAGAACCATGTTATGTGAGTATAATACTCCTATTCGCTTCTGGGCAGAAGCAGTTCACACAGCTTGCTATTCTATTAATCGACTCTATTTGCATCCTCTTTTGAACTTGACACCTTATGAACTTCTTTTTGGAAGAAAACCAAATATTTCATATTTTCGTGTTTTTGGTTGTAAATGTTACATCTTAAGAAAAAGAAACTTTGGTGGAAAATTTCAAAGAAAAGTTGATGAGGGTTTTCTAGTTGGTTATTCTACCACTAGCAAAGCCTATCGTGTTTTTAACAAAACGTCTGGTTGTATTGAGGAATCTTGCGATATTGAGTTTGATGAATCTAATAACTCGCAAGAAGAGCAAGCTGTTCATGACACTTCAGGTGAAATTCAAGAACCTTTGAAAGAACTTACCATTGAAGAAGCTGAGGAAGTTGATCTAGATAATGATGGAAGTGAAGACAACAATGAACAACCTGGACCTCCTATGCAAGTTGAGTCTGCTGCAGAAGAAGCAGCACAAGAAGAAGCACCAAGCCAGCATAGAACAATTATCAAGGATCACCCTTTGAACCAAGTTCTGGGTGATATTAGTAAGGGTGTTCTAACTCGATCTCGTATTGCTTCTTTTTGTGAACATCATTCATTTGTTTCTTCTTTAGAACCTACATGTGTTAGTGAAGCTCTAGATGATCCTGACTGGGTAAATGCTATGCATGATGAATTAAATAATTTTACTAGAAATAAAGTCTGGAACTTAGTAGAAAGACCTAAGGATCATAATGTCATTGGAACAAAATGGGTTTTCAGAAATAAGCAAGATGAAAATGGACTAGTAATTAGAAACAAGGCTCGTCTTGTTGCTCAAGGTTTCACTCAAGTCAAAGGTTTAGATTTTAGTGAAACTTTTGCTCCTGTGGCGAGACTTGAAGCAATTAGAATTCTTCTTGCTTATGCTTCTCATTTTAACATTAAACTTTTTCAAATGGATGTTAAAAGTGCTTTTCTAAATGGTGAAATTTCAGAACTTGTATTTGTAGAGCAACCTCCCGGGTTTGAAGATCCAAAATTTCCAAACCATGTTTTTAAACTAACGAAAGCTCTGTATGGCCTCAAACAAGCTCCTCGAGCTTGGTATGAACGCCTTAGAGATTTTCTTCTTTCTAAAGGTTTTAAAACTGGAAAGGTTGACACAACTCTGTTCACCAAGAAAATAGATGATGATTTATTTATTTGCCAAATTTATGTGGATGACATAATTTTTGGATCTACTAATGAATATTTTTGTCAAGAATTTGGAGATATGATGTCTAGGGAGTTCGAGATGTCCATGATTGGTGAGCTGAGCTTCTTCCTTGGACTTCAAATCAAGCAACTCAAGAACGGTACGTTCGTGAGTCAAACAAAGTACGTGAAGGACCTGCTCAAGCGCTTTGGGATGGAAGAAGCTAAGGCTATCAAGACCCCCATGGCTACAAATGGACACCTCGACATGGACAGAAATTCAAAATCAGTAGATTCTAAACTCTATAGGTCTATGATTGGTAGTCTTTTATATCTTACAGCATCTAGGCCTGATATCATGTTTAGTGTGTGTTTATGTGCTAGATTTCAGTCAGAACCTAAGGAATGTCATTTAACTGCTCTTAAAAGAATCCTTAGGTATTTAAAATGTTATCCCAGTTTAGGCCTTTGGTACCCTAAAGATGCAAATTTTGAATTAATTGGGTATTCTGATTATGATTATGCTGGGTGTAAGATTGATCGAAAGAGCACATCTGGTAGCTGTCAGCTGTTGGGGAGATCATTAGTATCATGGTCATCTAGGAAGCAAAACTCAGTTGCTCTCTCAACAGCTGAAGCTGAATACGTGTCTGCAGGTAGTTGTTGTGCTCAATTATTATGGATGAAACAGACATTTTTGGATTATGGAATTAAATTTGATAAAGTGCCACTTCTGTGTGATAATGAAAGTGCCATTAAAATTGCTAATAATCCTGTTCAACATTCTAGAACTAAGCATATTGAAATACGGCACCATTTCATAAGAGATCATGTGGCAAAAGGAGATATTGATCTTAGTCATGTAAGAACAGATCTTCAACTAGCAGATATCTTCACCAAACCACTAGATGAATCCAGGTTTTGCTTTCTTAGAGGTGAACTAAATATTATAGATGTTTCAAATGCTAGTTGATAAAGTGATATTTTTATTAACTTCATCATACTATTGATTGCTTATCTTGATTAATGAAGTATAATATATATATATATATATATATATATATATATATTGGATATATTTTATTATTAAATATTTTCTCCCTTAGAGCTCTCTCCTGGTCGAAGTCATAACTGACAGTCAGTTTTTATAACTGACAGTCAGTATAGTGTTGTTTCTTGGCCGTAGGGTTCTGGTCGTTTTGAAGTCTCACACTGATTGTATGTATTCAACACTGACTGTCAGTCTCAGCACTTGATTTTATTGAACTGACATTCAGTGTACCACACTGACTGTCAGTTTTTAAAATTAAGTGACTAGACTGACAGTCAGTTTGTGAAACTGACTGTCAGTTTGGGTCCTTAAAACCCTAAACCGAGCTTTCTTTTTATCTTCTTCGGCCGCCGTTTTTGTTGTCATCGCCGTCGCCGTCGCCGTTGCTCCTCCTCATCGCCGTCGTCTCGTCGTCCTTCTCCCGCCGTGAGCTCTCTCTCTCTCCTCCTTCTTCTTCTTCTTCTTCTTCTTCGTTATTTTCTTCTCTTTAATTCTTTCTTTTCTTTCTACTAATCCGAAATTGCTTTTCTTTTTTTTCTTTCCATGATCTGCAATAGCACTGTATCTTCACAATCTTTGCAAAATTCCCTCTCAAATCCCCACAAAAAACTCGCCATTTCTCAGTTCGCTGGTTCTAGGTTGAAACTGACAGTCAGTTACTCAAACTGACTGTCAGCATCAGCTTCGAACTGACTGTCAGTTCATAAGACTGACTGTCAGTCGGAACCCTGAAAACAGAAATTTTTGTTTTCTCCACCCTTGTTCATCCTTGCATTCCTTCAGCTATCCACTATGTCTGATCAGCCTCATCGCCGTGTTGCTCGACGCAAGACCGTTGCGTCCAGCAGCAGGCCTTCGGGCCAGTCCTCTGGGGCTCGGCGTTCCCCCTCTCCAGAGCGTGTCCCCGTGAACTATTCGCGGTGGAACGCTAGTCGGCTTCGGACTCTTCGTCAGCCGAACCCCTATCTATCTCCTCGTCCTTCTGGCACGGATGCCTCGCCACGTACCACCTTCTACACCATCACTCAGTTCGACATGTTTGAGAGCATCTACTCTCACATGCCCTTCTTTGTTCATCGTTCTGTCTCTTGGCAGACGATAGTTTCTCGCACTGGCATCGCTTCTCTTTCTGATGCTTTTGCCTCTGTAGGGATCCGAGACTTGGTCTCTGATTTTTCTTTGACCTGGGCAGAGGAGCCCATTAGGCAGTTCTATGCCACCCTCCACATTTCTCCTCAGCGTGACTCACTGACCTTTATGACCGGCCTCCAGGTATACACGGTCACAAAGGAGCAGCTTGAGGCCGCTTTAGGACTGGTTCGTCCTGCTTCAGGGCGCCAGCTCCACACTTTACCTGATCTTGAGCATCGTGAGGTCGCTATGCTCTACTCCGGCGCCTTCCAGGTTCGTCACATTGCCGGCATGCGCCGCGATGTTGATCTGGCGCTGAAGATTCTTCGCCTCACTCTTCTTCTGATCACAGGTGACCGCGCCAGGGTCACCTACATCACTCTCCATGTTCTCATCTCGATCTTTCGAGAGGAGCCCTTCGACATCGCTGATCTCATCATTAGTGAGCTTCAGCACGTTCTTCTCTCTCCTCGTCGTCGCCTGGTGTATGCCCCATACATCATGGCACTACTGCTCCACATTCGAGCAGTAGACACCCCTCTTCCTCGCCCTCATCAGCTTTTGGCCTTCTATCCCCCTGGCCAGGCTGATCGTCGCCTGGGCACTCGTCCTCCAGCTCCTAGTGCTCCCTCCTCAGCCTCTGATGATGATGAGGATTCTGAGGACGCGACTGCAGCTCCAGCTTCTGCCTCTGCTCCTGCCCCTTCTAGCAGCTCCCGCACAGCTTCCTCTCTTGCATCTCTGTAGGTGTCTCTTGACCAGGTCATTCAGACACAGCAGGTGATCCAGAGTACCTTGGCAGCTCAGCAGGAGATCCTTCAGCAGATACTGCAGTGACTTCCAGCTCCTGATGCTGTGATGGCATCTGCTTCCCTTGCTCCTCGCAAGAGGGCACGGCCTGCAGTTTCTTCACCAGCATCATCTGCCGGCACCGCTCCAGTTCCAGCAGGACCTGCATCTCCCGCCGTCGTACCTTCCGCGTCTCCTACTGCTTCCGGAGGCACTGAGGTTCTAGGAGACTCAGATGACCAGGAGTAGATTAGGATTAGTTTCTCATGATTAGGCCTCCCTTTTTGTGCTTGATGCCAAAGGGGGAGAGATATGGATGATGTTATGATATTTTGTTTAGATGGATGAATATTTTATGATATGATTATGATATGTTGATGATGTTATGATATTTTGTTTAGATGGATGAATATTTTATGATATGATTATGATATGTTGATGATGTTATGATATTTTGTTTAGATGGATGAATATTTATGCGATGTGATTTGTTCTTACATTTGTATGAGATATCAATGTGCTCTGACGTGAATTGTGGTTCTCTCTCTTATGCTATGATATGCTCTGGTACATCTTGAGGGATGTGCACACTTTCAGGGGGAGATTTTTGCACAAAATCAGGGGGAGTATTAGTTGGTATTAGTTTATTAACTTGTTGTCATCAATCATCAAAAAGGGGGAGATTGTTGCATCTAGGCCTTTCATGCCTAACCCTGATGTGTTTTGATGGTTGATGATAATAAGTATTTTTGGACTAACTATGTGTTTGAGTTAGTGTTACAGATTTCAGACAACCGCACAAAAAGCGAGGGCTGGTGATCAAAATGTTGAAGTTCAATTTAAGTCGTTCAAAAGCATAAGAAGACGCAAAAAGAAATTATTTTTGCTGGACTAAACTGATGCATCGAGGTATATTGTAGTTCTAGGTTTACCGATCTCAGGGTGCATGAAGATCGATCGGTTTAAGGATTTTATTCTTAGTTTAAACCGTACTATAAAGAGGGGACGCAAGTTCTCTCTACATCTCCAATTATACCGAGAAAAATCTAGGTCAATGCACGCATATCGTTATCTGTGGTTTTTCGACAATTTGTTTTGATATATTGAATTTTGTCAACAGTTGAGGTTTTTACTTTTTGAGAAAGATCTGAAAAGATCTAATTTTTGTTGCTGTTGTCAAAAATGTTCTTCTCGAAAATATCTACAAAACAAAACTGAAATCATTTGAATCAGATCTCTGGATTTTGAGCTTTCTCTGTTTTTATCCAGACTGACTGTCAGTGTTGATAACTGACTGTCAGTATAAATGTCAGTTTAATAAACTGACTAATCTCCAGAGAGTATGTTTTTGTTGAGCTGATTTTTTCTTTACTAGACTGACTGTCAGTGTTGGTAACTGACTGTCAGTATGAATGTCAGTTAGTGTAAACTGACAAATCTCCAGAGAGCATGTTTTTCTGTCTCAGATTTTTTTTTTTTACTAAACTGACTGTCAGTATTAGTATACTGACTGTCAGTGTGGGTTTCGACCACAGAGAGTTTTTGAGTTGGTTTTTATTCTGTTTTTCTCTGTGTTACTGAAACTGAGACTGACTGTCAGTTTTACACACTGACTGTCAGTTTGGGCAGTAAATTTTTGCTGTTATCTGCTTCAACGGTTATAAAGTTTTTAGCCATTACTTTTCACTGTTGATTTTGTGGACACTGACTGTCAGTCTTTGTAACTGACTGTCAGTATGGACTGTTTCTTTTTACCGTTCTAGTCCACAACGTTCGAGCTGTTTTGATCCTGTTTTTACTCTTTCTGGTGATACACTAGACTGACTGTCAGTTTGTGAAACTGACTGTCAGTCTTGGTTACTAATTTTCAGCTCGAGCACAAACGGCTCTTTTGACCACGAAGGCTATAAATAGAGGTGTTGAGCTGCTGTTTTAATACAAGCAAATACAGCAACATAGCCTTTCATACTTTCTCACTAGTGCTTCTTCGTTTTACTTAAAACTTGATCTTTTGATCGAGTCGTGAGAGTATTAGCCACATCGAGCATATTGTTCTTGCAATCCCATTTCTAGATATTTTCTCGGTGTGCATTGGAGGCCTAGAGTAGACCTTGCTTCTTATTACTCTTGGTGAGCGCCCTCACCTAGACGGTTCGGAGGCGGAAATCGCTGATCTCTCCAAATCGGAGATTGTCGGAGAGACGCGATAACTTGTAAAAGGCTTGGTGCTCGCCTTTCCGGAGGGGACAAGGAGCAACCTTAGTAGATAGTGTCCTGTGTGGATACTGAAGCTATACTCAAGGACTGAGTGCTTCAACGAGGACTAGTGGAGACTGGGCGTGTCTCCGATACCTCGGGATATATCGGTTTCAATCTCTTATCTTTTACTATTACTTGCTTTACCTTAATTTGGATTTTCATTTGCAAAAACAAATTTTCAAAGTCTCATATTCACCCCCTCCCCCTCTAGTCGACATCCTGATCCAACAATTTGTTGGTTTGGAGAGCAGATCAAGAGCCCGAGTTCGAGGACTTCACTGCAGATCCGACGTCAACTGCTGTATTTTACGACGCGGAAGGCAAGTCATATCCTTGGTCATCTTGAACCTATATTTTAAATGTTGCTAAAACATAACCTTGAATATAGATAATATTGCATGAGAAAGATTGAGAATGATTGATTTATGAATTGGCAGTACTAGACTGGTTATCTGTGAAATGTGAAATAAACAAGTTTTGAGGCATGAACTATTATATGTATTATTATACTTATATTCATGAAATAAAACCCCTAGCCGTGACCAGAAAAATGGTGTGGAATGGCTGTAGCACTGGAGGTGCTAGACTGCAAAGGATATGCAGGCACTGAAGGTGCAGGGTTGTGGATGGTCTGGTCACTGGCATATAAGGACTAGAACCTTGTGTTGTGCGTCTAGTGGCATGAACAAACGTACTAACCGCAAGCCTGGTATGGGACAGGCCTGAACAAGTACTTATGTGAATCGTACATGAAACCCCTGCATGAGATGGAAAGTAATACACTAAACTCACGGGGTTCAGCTCCTCCACGTATCACTGAATGTGATTTGATCAAGCACGTTGACCCAGTAATGGGAAGAGGCTTATGGGTGGGGGTATAGCCAGCCACAACTGCGGTTTGTGTGAAGAAAACTGCAGGGTCAGGGGTGAATTGTAAGTGAAACATAACAAAAGTTCCTGTTATCTCCACCTTGCCGCTCACAGTATGAAGTGAGTCAGGGGTCCAATCATTCTGATAGGATGGGCTTGAAAGTGGAATATCTTGCGGGTAAATTGGTACCTCTCTGCAGAGTTAAAAATGTATTCGAATACTTCGTGCTCCCGAGTTTTAGGAGTCTGCTGCGGTGGATTAAATCCACGGGGTGTGACACAAGTATTATTTTCTAAATAAAATATATTAAATCAAGATTACCCAAATGACATGTGTTGTCATGATAAGGAGTGCTGCCGTGGGCTGTCATGTGTTGACGTGTCGCGGTAGTGCTATAATTTAGTGAACATGAATGATGATGTTATATTATAGAAAGGTGCTGCCATGAGCTGAGCCAGGAAAGAAAAAGATTATTTTACAAACATCCATAATTCTTGACTAGTCTAGGTTCATATCATCTCTACTATATGTATGTACTCTTACCTATGACTTGCTGAGTACGTAAGTGCTCACTCTTGCAACTTACAATTCAGTAGATGGAGCATTCTACAACCAAGACGAAGGCATGGAGGACTTCTTGGATCCAGAAGGAGGAGCTAGCGTCAGTCCCGCCAGAGCCCTGATGTGTGTGTTGTTCTGCTGTCCACTTCTCTTTGTGGGTGGGTCACCTACCTTCTGCTGTGTAGATGTTATTTTGCTAAACCATGTATGCCGCGAAGGCATTGTAACCTCCTTATGTAATATTAAGGCCAGCAGGCCACACTGCTTAAATATTTTGTAAGTGACTCTGTTGCAATGTGATATACTCCTGTGCTTGACTTATCCTGGGAAGTCAAGGGTATGTGTATGCTATGCATATATGGGACTAGCTGCAGCGAGCTAGGTCTCTACAGGAGTAGTCGTAGTCCCAGTTTCGGGGCGCGACAAGAAGGGTCTGGTAGTTAGGCATTTGTAGCAGAAACAAATGTCTCAACAGGATCTAGGGCAGGAGATGGCTGGAAGGTGATGAAAACCAACGAAGAAGTTGACTGGCCTGGAGTACCTGCAGCACAAACAGTACAGCAACTAGGGCATAGCCATAACTCCTGTTCTAGGCCGAATTAGGGGTCGTGGTAGAAGACAAAGTTGCTCAAAATGGTCCAAAACATCTAGATGGCAAGGTGGTTTGAGCTGGAGTGGCTGAATTTAGAAGATATTGGCTGGAGGAAGGATGAACTCAATCCTGATTTGGGTATTTCTGTTCTAGGGAAATTGAACTCGAGTCCTTGCTTGAGGAGGGTCTCTGGGGCATAACAAAGCTAGGTGTGAAGTCAATTTAACTGGAAAATCACCACAGAAGCTTAACGGCGAGTCCCAGTTTGCATGCAAGGTGTAAATTTGGGGTTTTCCAAGTTTTAGCAAAATTAGTGATTCTGGTTGCTTAGATGCGTTCCACACAGTCCACTGATCATGTTTGATCATAGGCTCGAGAGCTAATTTGGTTTAGTTAGGGATTAATTGCTCGCCGGAGTTGTCGGGGAAAATCAGCAATTCCCGGCGATGAGGTGCGCTAGAGTTCAATTGGATGCTACTACACAGGTAAGTGGATGAGAGAGACTTACTGGTAACTTCAATTTGGAGCTCGGTGCAGTGGATTGGCCTGGCACCGTGAGCCTCTCTTCGAGCTGGCAGAAGAAGACGAAGAAGAGAGCGGGGTTAGGAACTTGAGTGGTTCTGGTGTGAGTGTCTTTGAGCTGGGCTGGGGTGGCTTTTATAGGCACAGCTAGAAGCTAGCAACGGCTGGAATTGCCTGGAGAATTGAAGCTCGAATCGACGGAGAATTGACTGGCCGGGCGGGACAGCAGCGAAGCGACGCGCTCCAGCGGCCGTGCCGGCTTTTGCAGCCTGGCGCGCAGTCCTGGTTGATGCAACGGCGAGTTGATGTTTCCCCCAAGCATGTTTGCAACGTGGCGCAGCTGGGCTGCCGTTGTCGGGCGCGCGCGCGGGAGAACGAAGGCGCTGCTGGCGGGCGAGGTGATTCCACGGTGGCGAACACGATGCGCACACGCGGCAGGGAGACAGTGTCTGAGGTGGCAACGTTGGAGATCGCCGGCGACGAAACTGCGGCAGCGGCAACGGCGACGACCAAACTCCAGCGCTCGTGGTCGATTGCAACAGCCTGGTCGTGCACAGTAGCCCGTGGTCGAACCAGGGACTGATTTGCGATGATTGTTGGTTTGGCTTTGGACTAAACTGCAAATCTGGTCTTTGAGAGGTTCAATTTGGAATTTGATTCCATGGCTGAGTATAATATTTCTATTAATACTCATTTAGCTCAAATTTGGAGAAAGTTTGATTAGATTTGAGGGATTTCACCTATTTTCGAAAATAGGGTAAAATTAGGGTAAAACAGATCTGGATTTTGTCGATCTCGAGTTCTGGTGATTGGAGAGAGATTTTGAAGTCTGATCAAAAGAGAGATCTGTATAAAATAGCATCTGGCAGGTGTTCCCTGAAGAAATTCTGGAGTTGGAGTTGATTTGTAGATTTTAGCCTTTTCAGGCTTCCAGGTAAACAGAAAAGGACCTATTCGCAGTAAAATTTGGACCTTCCCGCGAAAAGTGTTCGGATGAATTAATCTGGTTCCCAACTTTTTGGAGTTAGTTGAGGATATACCTAGGAACATATTCCAGGGGATACTTGAGTCTGGATAGAGTTAAATCAAAATAACTCAATTATCTGGAAACTAGGGTACTTAGGGTAAATCTGGATTTCCTGTTTTCGAAAACAGAAAGAGACTTAGATACTGGGAGTTAGGGTTAGAATTCAATCTGGCTCCTGAAGACTTTTAGGTTTAGGATAACTGATAGATCAAATCTGGCAAGTCAGATCTTGACTTGGGGTCACAGGATAGATTTTGGAGATTTAGGGCTAGAACAGAATAAAGCTGAGGCTGATTTGGTTGATCTAGAAGAGACATATGCATGCATGACTTTTAAGAAAGAAACTTTTCACCCCAAAACTCAGGATGTTACAATTTTGCTAGCCAATTTTTGTAGTTAGCTGAGATTATTATTAAAATTAACCTAGTAATTTCAAATCACTTTGGAGAGAGAAATTTTTGCAGTAAGCTATTACTTCTTTCTAAATAGGAAGTATTTGTTAACCCTCCCTCCCCCGTCTATTTGTGTTCTTGTTTATAAACTCATTTCAGACTAAAATCCGTATTAAACTAGTAATGATACTAGCTGATTTTATTTCAGATATACTAGCTGATTCTTACAGTAAGCCATATAATAAGGAAAGACTACGAGGATTTTAAGGTCTTTGGCATTTATTATGGACAAGCGTTGGATGAGTGCGGCTAGATAGAAAACAAACACTCAGTCACTAAATCAAATACAATGCTACTTTATGTGATTCTTTTGACTGAAACTAATGATAATTAAATGTAGGTACTCAACTGAATATAACCAAGGCATAAAGGACATCATAGAGTTTGCTTTTGCAAATTCTGCAAAAGCAAATGAAATTCTCTGCCCTTGTAGAAAATGTGTGAACTGTGTTTGGAGAGAAGCTGAAGTTGTTTATGAACACTTGATTTGTCATGGGTTTTTAGAAGGATACACCAAGTGGATATTTCGTGGTGAACAAACATCATTGCACAGGACAAACAAGAAATCTAATATAGAAAATGTTCCTAATATGGATAGTGAGCCGCAGCTAGATGAGATCACTGAAATGATCCATGACATAGGATGTGGATACCAAGAAGTTGGTGATATAGGTGGTGATGGTTCTGATTCGGAGGATCAAGATGTAGATGTTGAGACATTCTATAGGTTAGCAAGTGATGCTAGTCAAGAGCTCTACCCTAGGTGCAAACTCAGAAAGCTACAATTTATTGTGAGGCTCCTTCACATAAAATTCCTAGGTGGATGGAGTAACAATAGCTTTGATTTGTTATTAGACTTACTGAAGGAAGCATTTCCAAAGAATGCCACAATGCCAAAAAACTTCCATGATGCAAAGAAGATGGTGATCGAGAACCCTCGGGTTGGGTTATGAGAATATTGATGCATGTGAACATGACTGTATACTATTTTGGAAAGAGCATGCAAATATAGACTCATGCCCAAAATGTGGAACTTCCAAATGGAAGATAGAAAAGAAGAGCCCTGATGGGAAGCGAATATACAAAATTCCTAGAAAGGTTCTTCGATATTTTCCACTTAAAAAGAGGCTCCAGAGACTGTATATGTCATCAAAGATAGCAGCTGATATGAGATGGCATAGTGAAGGGCGCACTAGAGATGGGTTGATACATCTAGCTGATTGTCCCGCTTGGAAGGATTTCGACCACAGGTACCCAGACTTCAGTTCTGACTGTCGCAATATTAGGCTGTGTTTGGCAACAGATGGTTTTAATCCTTTCCGAAGCCTAAGTTCATTACATAGCATATGGCATGTTGTCTTGATTCCCTACAACCTTCCACCATGGATGTGTATGAAGCAACCAAATTTTATCCTCTCTCTGCTTATTCCTGGTCCTAAAGCTCCTGGAAATGATATTAACGTCTACCTTCAACCTTTGATTGATGATTGGTTAGAGATGTGGCATGGTGTCAAAACTCATGATGCATCATCTGGTCAATGGTTTCAATTGCATGCCGCCTTGTTCTGGACTATTACTGATTATCCATGATATGGTTATGTATCTGGACAAGTTACTTCTGGTGAGGTTGGATGTGTTGTTTGCCATGCAAATACTTGCTCACTTTGTCTTAAAAATGGTAAAAAAACATTGCTTCATGGGACATCGTCGATTCTTGCATTCTTGTCATGAATTTAGAAATGATAGTGAGTCATTTGATGGTACCAAAGAGTATAGGAAAGCCCCAGTTTCTCTTTCTGGATATGATGTTATAGAACAAACAAAAGATGTAAAAAATGATTTTGGGAAGGACCCAACAGGGAAAAGACCATCCTGAAAGTGTAAGGGTAAGGATGGTGAACAAAAAACTATTTGGAAAAAACAACCAATATGGGTGCAATTGCCCTATTGGAAGGATATTTTGTTGCGGCATAATCTTGATGTGATGCATATCGAGAAAAATGTTTGTGACAATATAATTAACACACTTTTGGATATTGATGGCAAATCAAAAGACAATTTGAACACTCGCTTGGACCTCCAACTGTTAGGTATCAAGAAGGATCTGCATCCTATCTCAGTAGGGGACAAGTTCTATTTACCTCCTGCATCTTACTCATTGAGTTCTGTAGAGAAAAGAATGTTTTGTAGAGTATTAAAAGGAGTTAAATTTCCAGATGGATATGCAGCTGATATACGAAGTCATGTAAATGTTCATGATAAGAAGATAATTAGGTTAAAAAGCCATGACAGTCATATTCTTTTAGAACACTTGCTTCCATTGGCTGTTAGAAGGATACTACCCGAAAATGTTAGTATTGCATTGATTCGTGTAAGCAACTTCTTCAAGAAAATATTTTCTCCTGTAATCAATGTAACTGATATGGAGAGATTAGAGTCTGAAATTTCTGAAACCTTGTGCCTTCTCGAAAAAATATTTCCGCCATCATTTTTTGATGTTATGGTGCATTTAATGGTCCATCTTCCTACTAAGGCAAGGATTGCTAGCACTGTCCAGTACCGCAATATGTATCCCATAGAAAGGTATATTAATTCCATAGTAGAAGGCTCAATTTCATTAGACTGTTGTTAATATTTTCATTAATTAATTATTTCAAAACTTTTATAGATTTTTGATGAGGTTGAAGAGCTATGTTCGAACTAGAAGTCACCCAGAAGGATCAATTGCGGAAGGTTATATATTTGATGAGAGTATGACATTTTGCTCTCGTTATTTGCATGGTTGTGAGACTAGATTTAATCGGCCGAGTCGAAATGATGATGCACAATTCAATACCTTGTCAACTGGTACCACATACTTGAACAACATAGGTCGCAGTTTGACTGGCAAGTGCACTATTACGTTGGACCATAAAACATGGATTCAAACTCACGGATATGTCTTATTTAATTATAAGCATATTGAGCCATATTTGATGTATGTTCTCTAGCTAATTTTTTATTAAATGTTATTAAATTAGTTCAAATATATATTTTATAATATCTTAAATTCAAAAAATATTTGCAGAAAACATTTGGGGTAATTTTCATCTATTGGTCATCAAAGGATTCATGAGAGAGAGCGTATACATCATGCAACATTTCATGAGTGGTTTAGATTGCATGTAAGTTCATAAACAACAATTTTTGCTAAATACATATTGCAATGTTTTTGTATTAATCGTATAAATAAATTTTTCTAGGTGAATGGGTTACTATCAACTGGGGAAGATGTAGGAGAAGAGATTCAGATACTAGCAAGTGAGCCTTTTATGGTCGCAACAAAATATAACAGTTATTCAATAAATGGATACAATTTTCATACAATATCTTATGATGAGGGCAGATCAATTCAGAGTAGTGGGGTAGCTATTGTTGCAAAAACTTGTAGTTTTTCTAGTTCAAAGGATCAAAATCCACAAATAGGAGATATAACATACTATGGTGTCATAACTAAGATACTTGAGTTAGATTATCATCGAAAGGGTAATGTTGTTCTCTTCAAATGTGATTGGGTTGATGTTCTCAGAAAGGACAAATGGGTTAAGAAAGATAGATTTGGGATTACGACAGTGAACTTCAAGTATTTAATTAATACGGGGGAAAAATTATCAGATGAGCCATATATTTTAGCATCACAAGCTACTCAAGTCTATAATGTTGAGGATCCTATCGATAAACACTGGAAAGCTATCATTGAGTCAAGGCCAAGAGACCTCTATGACATGTCTACGGAGGAAGAAATTGAAAATACAGTGGTAACTGACAAAGTTAGTGAAATCTCTGACTTGAATGTTGGTGCTGAAATAAATCTTCCAGATGGCAACAATAATTGTGTTAGAACAAACATTGATGGTATACTTGTTGAGAAATCTCCACCTCAAATGGGGAAGTAAGATGCTATTTGACGAGGATTGACACCCGAGTCAGTTCAAATAAATGCACTGTTGGTTCAAGACAGCTTCGAGCCAGACATGTGCCCGGCGGTGCGAACTCAAGTCGTTTCTGGGAAGCATCATCCCGAGGTCGCAGCTTTGCGCGATCAGATCACAGCTAGTGCGCAGTCAGAAGTTCGTGTGCTGTGCGCGGATAGAAGGTCGAAGATGTTGCGCGTCAACCAATATCGCGCGGTCAGAGAATCTTCGACCAGGGAACGTGGGAGTATTCTTTTCCTATAACAGGAATATCCCAAGTATCTCGAAGATTCTTCCACGTGGGGATCAACCGTCAGGAGGTTAATACGTGCAGTTATCCACAAATAACACGTGTTAAACCTGCGTGGGAGTTAAGAGCGGTTCTCCAAACCGCATCCAAGCAACTACTTGATGCAGTTATAACTTGGCGCCCTTTCAAACAGTATAAAAGGGCGGCATAATGTATCAAACAAGGGAGATCGATCAAGAGATCAAGACACGACTCAAACAGCCAAGTCTACGGCCTAGATTAGATAGTTTTTATAAGCCTCCCTGGCTTCTTTCTGTACACTTACATAGGAAAAACCTTCGCCTGTGAAGGTCTTTTCCTGCCATCTTGTAAATCTTTACTACGTATAGTGAAATCCCAACAGGACGTAGGGCTATTACTCCCACCATCGAGGGCCCGAACCTGTATAAATTTCTCTGTACTCCAGTTCTCCATAGTTCTACATACCTTCCCAGAGGGTCACCCTGAAAGGTCTCACTATTATAAATTTTGCATAAGTTCGGCTGAGGACCCCGAGTCTGAATCATCGACAGCTGGCGCCCACCGTGGGGCCTTTCTCAAGGCGTCCTAATTTTCATCCGGAGGTTCGCTGAAATATGGCTGGAGTATATGATTCCGAGAACGATTTCGATCTCGAGGATTATGCTCACATCCCGATGCCTTCTCCAAGCGACCCTGTTCCGATGGAGGAGGTTGGAGGCAAAAATCTCCCAGAGGTTGAATCATCTCTCCAGGTCATGTCCATTGACCAGGGAGCGACTAGCGCAAGGTCAGAACCCACCGAGGTTCTTAATGCGCTAGAGGGTGAGTCTGGTCCGTCATACTACCCCGCTGAGGGGAAGGATGATATCGACCTGGAAATCAGTCTGGGGAGATTCGACCCTGATAACCTCCACCGTCTCTTTGATTTCGAGTCCAACTCGGAACAAACGGAGATGTTTTCCCCATCGGTGACCTCTCTCCCTAGACAATTTGCTGCCTTATCGAAGGAAACTCCTGATCAACAGGCTGCTAGGGAAGAACGGGATCGCAAAGAGAAGGAGGATCAAGAACTCGAGCAACAAAACAAAGAACTGCGCAGAACTGCCCTTGAGGCTCTTCAAGATGCGCAGGCTCGTTACGATGCTGCTCTTAGTTCTTCTCGACGATCACACGGTCGCAGACGCGACCAGACCCCCTCTTTGCCTCCGGAGCGTTTCCCGGTGGACGAAGAAACGGTAACACCTGGTGCCCCTAGGAGAAGTACCCATGGTCGACTGCGATCTATCACGGAAGTCATGCGTAACTTCCCTCCTACGGTCACGGATGCGCAGAAACCAGCCTTCACCGGGATCCTAGTAAAAAGACTGGATGAGGTCGCATCTGAGGCGATCCCAACGGCCTCTTCCCGGTCGGTAACACGTTCCCGCGAACGAGAGTGTTCTCACTCTGGTTCTGGTCGGCGAAGTTACCCGCCGCCTGTACCATCCCGCCAGGACAACTACAGGCGGACACAGGATTCTCGTGGTAGGGATCGAGTCCCTGTCCACTCTCGTTTGGGACCACGGATAACTCCACCGTTGCGTGAAGTCTCCCATGACCCGGTCGAGAGTCACAGGGCATTTCACGGTCCCTACGTCGGTTGTAAAGCTTTCTCGCCCGGCCTTCGTGCGGTCGTTTAGCCTGATAAGTTTCGACCAGGAGCCATTGAAAGGTTCGACGGAACTCAGAACCCATCCGAGTTCCTTCAAATCTACATCACTGCCATCCAAGCAGCAGGAGGCGATGACCGGGTCATGGCCAACTACCTGCCTACAGTCCTCGAAGGCCTGGCTATAACTTGGCTGTTTAATCAGCCCGAGGGTTCTATCTACAACTGGGAAATGCTGTGCGATGCTATCCTCAGCAATTTCCAAAACTGTTATCAAAAGCCGGGCAAAGAGGACGATCTTCATCGGCTACGACAAACTTCGACCGAAACTCTTCGGCAGTTTGTCAAGAGGTTTGTTGGGGTGAGGAATACCATCCCGAACATATCTGATGGCTCCGTTATCAGGGCATTTAAACATGTCGTTCGATACCAGAGATTCACCGAAGACTTGCTTATCCACCCTTCTTGATCAGTGGCCGATCTTTTCGACATGGCCGATCGGTATTCCGACGCAGCCGAAGCGGTCGAATGGAACTGGATGGTCAACAAGGGTGACCTACCACCTCAACCAGGTTTCAAAGACGCCAGGAAAGAAGATTCAAGCAAGAAGCCGAAATCTTCGTCGGGTGGGAAGTCGAAAAAATCGAAGAGGAACCGCTCTGGACAGTACCGCGAGGTTGCAGTCGCAGAGAAGCCACCTTCGACCAAAGGTAACAAGCCTTCATTTAAGAATAGAACTGCTCCTGGTGGTCGTAGTGCCGACCAGCCAGAAAAGTCGACTAATCCGCAGGAAGGCGAGAAGTGGTGTCCACTCCACAACTCCGCAGGCCACGACCTCAAGAACTGCAGGAGTTGGCTGAAGCAATTGGATGACTTCTACCAGGGAGTTGGGCCGATGCCGACCTTACCGGCTAAAGAACAGGCATGCGGACTTAGAGACGCCGACGGAGACGAGGAGATGTCCTACCAGGTACCTCAAAATCACATTAATGTTATTTTCGAGGGTTCTTCGTCTTTTGTTTCCAAAAGGCAGTTTAAAGCCTTTTACCGAGAGATTAACCAAACGGAGACATCCCTTGGTGAACCTCAATACCCCCGTTGGTCGAATACACCTTTGACGTTTGATCATACTGATTGTCCTGCGGGGCTTACACAACCCTTGAGGCTTCCTCTGGTCATTACCCCGATCATCAGTAATGCGAGAGTCGAAAGAGTCCTGATCGATGGAGGGAGCTCCCTTGACATTTTATTGGTCAAGGCACTCGACGAGATGCAAATCCCTCGTTCGAAGATTAAGCCCTAATCCATCTATTTTATGGGATAATCCCAGGCCCCTCCATGATGCCGTTGGGACAAGTGGTCCTCCCGGTCACACTGGGAGAACAGGATAACTTCCGAACAGAATTGGTTACTTTCGACGTAATTGATTGTGATTCGGCTTATAATGCAATCTTTGGCAGGCCAACTCTTGCTAAGTTCATGATGGCAATGCACTATGCTTATCAGTGCGGCAAATTGCCTAGCCCCAAAGGTGTCATCTCGGTTCGAGGCAGTCACAACGTGGCACTCACGTGCGACCGGCTATCTTTGGAGATGGTCGATCAACTTCCCCTCCGGGACGCTCAGGTCGCCACCGTCGCCACCGACGCAATCAAGGCTGCTCCTTGACCAGATGAGAAACTCAGACTAGTTCCATTGTACCCAGATGATCCATCCAAGACAATTCGGGTCGGATCAGGACTGGATGACAAATAGGAACTCGATCTCATTGCTTTCCTCCGGGTTAACACAGATGTGTTTGCGTGGAAACCGTCCGACATGCCCGGTGTCCCAAGGGAAGTAATCGAACACAAGTTAGCAATTCGACCTGGACAACAACCAATAAAGCAAAAGCTCAGGCGTTTTGCTGTTGACCGACAGGAAGCTATCTGAGAGGAGTTGGACAAATTCCTAAAGGCCGGGTTTATTCGTGAAGTCGATCACCCGAAATGGCTCGCCAATCCGGTCATGGTCCGCAAGTCAAATGGCAAGTGACGCATGTGTGTCGACTACACTAGCCTTAACAGTGCCTGTCCGAAGGACGACTTCCCCTTCCCTGCATCGACCAGTTGGTCGACTCAACCGCGGGTTGCTAACTGATGAGCTTCCTGGACGCTTACTCAGGATATCATCAAATTAGCATGGCAGAAGAAGATGAAGAGAAAATTGCCTTCATCACCCCGTTCGGCACCTACTACTACGTCAGAATGCCGTTCGGTCTCAAGAATGCAGGTTCCACGTACTAGCGCTTGATGCAAAAGACCTTTCTTTCCCAGATAGGGCATAATCTCGAGGCATATGTAGGCGATCTGGTTGTAAAAAGTTCTAAGAGATCATCCCATTTGGACGATCTCGCTGAAACCTTCTGTAATTTGAACCGCTTTGGAATAAAATTAAACCCGGAGAAATGCTCTTTTGGGGTTTCTTCAGGAAAACTTCTTGGTTTCCTCGTTTGTTCTAGAGGCATCGAAGTCAATCCTGAGAAAATCAGGGCCATCGAACAAATGAGGTCGCCCTCGACCATGAAAGATGTTCAACGCCTGGCTCGTCGCATGGCGGCTTTAAGTCATTTCATATCGCGACTAGGTGAAAGAGGATTACCTTTTTTCAAAGCCTTGCGGAAGCATCACAATTTCACATGGTCCGATGAGGCCGAGAAAGCGTTTCAGGAGGTAAAGACATATCTATCCAGTCCGTCAGTGTTGGTGTCTCCCGACAAAGGAGAACCATTGCTTCTTTATCTGGCGGCCACACCGCGCGCGGTCAACGCTGTCCTGATCGCAGATAGGGAAGGGATACATAGACCCATCTACTATGTGAGTGAAGTGCTTCATGGTCCTAAGGAGCGTTATCCTGAGGTCCAGAAGATACTTTACGCGCTACTGATGGCTTCCCGTAAGCTACGACACTACTTCCAAGCTCACAAGATAACAGTACCCTCCTCCTTTCCTTTGGGGGATATTGTCCGAATTCCAGAGAAATCTGGTCGAATCGCCAAATGGGCGGTCGAACTCGGTGCTTTCGATATCAATTTCACGCCCCGCACGGCGGTTAAGTCTCAGGTTTTGGCTAACTTTGTGGTCGAATGGACCAACCCTGAGCCACCCGTGCAGATGCCCGAGGAATTGGAATGCCCCGATCACTTGACAATGTACTTTGACGGCTCCCGTAGTTTTCAACACTCGGGGGCTGGAGTGGTCTTAGTCACGCCTCAGGGCGAACAGCTTAAGTATGTCATCCAACTACACTTTGTTGCGACCAATAATGCAGCAGAGTATGAAGGTCTTCTTGTAGGGCTCCGGGCAGCAAAATTCCTCGGAGTCCGTCGATTAGTGGTGAGGGGAGACTCACAGCTAGTCGTAAACCAGGTAAACAAGGAGTACAGCACCTCCGATGAGACAATGGCTCATTACCTGGGGGAAGTGAGGAGATTGGAAAAACACTTCAGTCATTTCGAAGTCCAATATATCCCGCAAAAGGACAACATTCTCACAGACCAATTATCCAAAATTGGGTCCTCACGCACATCCGCTCCGGCAGGAGTGTTCATTGAAAACTTGGACCGTCCTTCGATCATGACTTCGGTCGAGGATGATCCGGTAACAGCCTGCGTTACCAACCTCGGTCAGAAACAGGATTGGACTCATCCATTGAGAGTCTATCTTGAGCATGGGACCCTACCCGAGGACGAAACCAAAAGCGATCGGTTAATTCGAAAAGCGCGTCTGTACAAGCTCATAGATGGGGTTTTATATAGAAAGGGTACTCAAGGAGTATTCATGCGTTGCATATCTCAAGAGGAAAGTAAATCCCTCTTGAAAGAGATACATGACGGTGTATGCGGTGCGCACGCGTCATATCGAACACTGGTCGGAAAGGCTTTTCGGCAAGGATTCTACTGGCCTCGGCACTTGATGATGCCAAGTACATGGTCAAGATGTGTCCTCAGTGTCCATTCCACGCGAGACAGGTTCATCAACCTGCCTATGCGTTACAAACTATCCCCCTCGCATAGCCTTTTGCGGTCTGGGGGATGGACATTGTTGGTCCTATGCCACAAGCGGTCAATGGGTATAAGTTTCTGTTTGTAGCCATTGACACGTTTACAAAGTGGATTGAGGCTGAACCGGTACGAAATATTACCGCCTTAGCAGCACAAAAGTTCTTTCATAAGAACATTGTTGCTCGATTCGGTGTTCCAAACTGTCTCATCACAGACAATGGTTCTCAGTTCGCTAGTGGTCTTTTTCTGGACTACTGCGATCAAATCGGAACCAAGGTGTGCTTTGCTTCGGTGGCGCATCCACAGAGCAATGGTGCTGTGGAACAGGCCAACGGGCAGATATTGCAAGGCATCAAGAAGCGTGTTTTTGATCGCCTTAAGACTCGCTCAGGGGCTTGGGCAAACGAGCTCTACACCGTTCTATGGGCACTGCGAACTACCTCTAGTCGAGCCACCGGTGAGACGCCCTTCCATCTGGTCTATGGGGCCGAGGCTGTGTTGCCTATGGAAGTTAGTATTGGGTCCGTTCGGACAGAACAATTCGAACGAATTGATCAGTCCAAACAGCGGTCACAGGATCTCATCCTCTTAGAAGAAAGGCCTGATCACGCGTTGATCAAGTCGGTGGCATACTTGCAAGCTTTGCGCAAGTACCATAACAAAAGGGTGCGACCACGTAGTCTTCACGTGGGCGACCTGGTTTTACGAAAAATTCAAGACCAGTCTAATCGCAACAAATTCTCCCCAAAGTGGGAAGGCTCTTATACTGTTGTCTCACTGCCGCGACCAGGATCAGCATGATTAGCCATGAAGGATGGTCGAATTCTATCCAATACTTGGAACATCGATCAACTTCGCAAGTTCTACGTATAAGTACTCAATCCCTTTTCCTGTTCAATTAGCATTTTTTTCATAAAACAAAACATGTTTTGATTTCATACGATGAATATTTCCCTTCATGCCCATGTACTGCGAATTCGACTCGGGGGCTGGTCGCCGGCGGTTAGATCATTACAACGTTCTAGTCGGATTCGCTGGCCAATCTCATGACCGCTTCCAAACAAGTCACTCCTAAATAAGCTGTTTCTCAACGCACACGGGGCTTTCTAGCAAATCCTCGGTCATTTGAGTGGCTGCTGGTTTGCAAACAAGGCTAGGCGTAACACTGATCATAATTGCTGGTTCAATCACACGTCCCTGGTCATTATATTCACTTTTCTCCTGCGTTTGTAATACTAAGTCTTCAAAATCTACAATCACTGGCGGGGGCTAGGGGGGATATGTTTATAATATGAAACAACATAAAACAAGAATATATTTGAGAATATATTCATTTTGAAAAAATGAGTTTCAACATACATTGCATTATACATAACTGTTTCTATACAGATATAGGGATCACTCGATCCCAAGCTCAATCAGGAGCTTATTTACAAGGGGTCTGACCTCCTCCATGACGGCCTCCAATTGTTCCTCACTCTCGACCTCAACCGGTCCCACCAATGGATTCAGATCTGCATATGGGCCATGGTGAAGTCAAAATCGGCTGAGAATGGTGGAAGCGGCTGACCGAACCCTGGTTCTGATCGCCTCTTCTCGTCGCCGTGTATCTTCAGGAAGATACTCGAGAAGTGACTCCGCTTGGGCAATGACTAGTGTAGACCAGTCATTTTGGCTGAGATTATCTTTTATGGTTTCGACCACATCAGCCCTCAGGAGACGAGCCACTGTCTTCAGCTTTTCGAAGATTGACCGGCTCAGCTCTCTGTTCGCCTTCTCAGAGGTTTGAATAGAGCCCTGGAGGATCACCTTGTCCTGACTGAGTTGTCTTATTTGACCTGCTTGCGCTGCAGTAAGAGAAAGGGTTACTCACATGTTATGAAGTTAAGTCTTCCTAATCAGGAATCGAGTTACCAGAGAGTTGTGACCGCAGCTTGTTGATCTCGATCCCTTGGTTTGAAGCCACGGAGATCGAATGAAGCTTGACCGTGGCCACTTCTTTCTTCAGAAACGCCACCTCTCTGTGACAGAACAAAAGGAGTGGCCATAACCAATTTGTATCTATACAAGTTGAAGAGTAATGATCCTTACCTGCACAAGTTGTCTCGCTCTTTTTGTATGGCCTCAACGCTCGCTATCATAGCATGCGACCTGGCCGTCATCTGGGATAGTTCCTGCGATGCAAAAAGAAATTAAAGATGTCCTATGTACAATCTAGGCACCAAAAAAGAAGTTCATCATACCTTTGTGAATTCCTGGAAAGAAACATCTTCCGGGATGATAGGAGGTCTCGTTGAAGGCCCTGTTGCGGCCACGGCGGAGGCAGCTGGTAGAAGTGCCTGCTGGGCACTACCCCCAGTCGCTGTTACTTGCGACTGGGTCTCCACGCCTGCTTCTCCCCTCATGGCCCAGACTACTTCCCGGACCAAGGGGGCGGAGCGCTCCTCACTGAAGGCTCCGGCACTAGCAGCGACTTCAACCCTCCCCAGAGCGGTTGAAGGGCTTGGTGCTGCTTCTTTTCGCCTGCCAAGGAAAAATGGACCAACAGTCACAATTCGTGATCATCACAACTTATTTTAATACAACCAAGATAGGGTTCTTACCTTATCTGAAATCCCATCAGCTTTTGGGATTTCAGGGAAGGCTCTCCTCGAGAAAGGGGACAGTCGTCGTCTGTCCTGGTCTTTCTCTTGGTGAACAAGGCCTTTTCCCCCTAGGTGCGTTCCTCTGTAAGCACATTTCTAAGGGAAGGTAAAGACAAATGGTAAGAGTTCTTACCTGGGCAACTTGTCCGGTTGGCGGGGTTGCGTCCGAAGGCCTGGATGGCTCCTGGACTTCTGGGACCGGCACCTCGTCCGCAACTACCACGGGGCCTTGTTCGGTTACCTCCACTCCTGTCCGCGGGGGTGGAGGATTTTCCTCCCTGGGACTCACAGGAGTTGCAGGGGGAAGCTCTTCTCCCTGGATAAACATTAACTCAGTGAACAAGTATACAGAGGGAATTGAAGAAAACAAGACCATGAAAGAATCTTACCGTGGTCACCCCTTCAACCAGGGAGGTAGAGGCAACTGACCCTGAAGCCTCGGGGGCTTCAGGAGCAGGGGTGTTACCCGCGACCACGGGACTTGCGGTGGCCGCGGAGTCTGCTACAGTCGCTTCTGCGGTAGCAGTTATTGCTGCCGGACAAGTTGGAGCGTCACCGGATGGAGAGCCCGCAATTTTTCTCCTCCGGCGGATTAGGGGGATGTCGTTTTCCTCCTCTTCTTCGCTCCTCTCCCCGTGTACGACGAACAAGTGATTCCAGTCTGCACCTGGAAAAATGGAAGGAACGTGATATCTTACCGCAGTCTTCCTTGCGGTAGGAGGGACGCTCCGTGAAGACCCCTCTCCAAGATTTGGCCTGGCTTTCTTGGGGGCGGGATTCCTCGTCCGGGGTTTCGAGGAAACCTTCTTCACGTGCTTCATCGTCGGCTTCCCCAGGGAACCGACGTTCTCGCTTGGGAACGTCGCCTCGGTGAACCGCCCTAGGAGCTGTTTTCATTCCGGTAAAATTGTCAGTGCTGGACATATATAAGACCTGCAACACAGAAGCCAAGTGAAAGATAACATACCTTTCGGCGCTCCTGTCTAAGGTCTTCACCGGCGTGAACCAAGCTCTGCGGGCGAGGCGATCCCTTGGGGCCTTCTACCTCGGCGTTATAAGCCCTAAGGAGGTAATTAGTCCGCCTCTCGATCTCGGATGAGGGCAGGACTGTTCCAGAATGCAAGTTAACTGATGCATTTCAAAAATAAAAGATCTCAGTTCCAGAGAAGGGTACCTTCATTATAGTCCAAGGTGCTGTCCGCCATGGACTTGATCTCCCATGCCGGATGAGCCCTTTCATGCAGGGGGCTCACCCGTTTCTTCACAAAGTCTCGGATGACATCGCGTGCTGTCAACCCCTGTCCGACTAAGTGAAGGATCACCTCGGCGTGCTTCATGAACTCCGAGTTCATCGCCGGGAGGGAGTCCAACTCGCTCGGCTTCTCCGGCCGCGAGTTCTTGAACCACAGCCCGCTCTCGGTTGGCGGGGTGCAGTAGAACCATTTCTGGTGCCACCCGTGCACTGAATCACGCAGGGGTGGGAAGGGATAGTCTTTCGTCTCCCTTATCCGGAAGTATATGCATCCGGCGGCGTTGGCACTCTTTGACCACGCCGAGAAGTAGAAGCGTCGGAAGAGTTCCACATTGGGATACACTCCGACGTACGCCTCGCACAGATGTTGGAATACTGCGAGGATTAGAACTGCATTTGGGTGGAGGTTGATCAACTCCAACCCATAATTCTCAAGAACATCCTTCAGGAACTAACTCTCAGGGAATCGGAACCCGCACCGCAGATACTCCTCAAAAACCACCAGTTCGCCCTCTTGGACGACTGGGGTTTCTTGGTCCTTCTCCGCGGGCCGCCAGTTGATTAGTAGCCGCGGAGGAAGGATCTCCTCCTTCTCCAACACCAACAGACTCTCCTCTGAGTGGTGGATCGATCGGCTCCAAGATGCCATTTTTGGTGAGGAATTGGGGGAAAGGTTGGCGGCTTTGGGAAGATGGAGGCTGAAAGGAACGAGGGTTTTGTGCGGCGGAAATGGCAAGAGTTTTAGTTGTGTGGCTTCCTCTAGAAGCTACCTACTCCTTTTATAGACCCCAGGAGGCGCACTTCTGTGAGTAACGTTCCAATCAAACGTTCCACTGAATATTTTATTCATTTCCCATAATGGATACTATCTCTGGCGGACCCGTTAAAGTGTTCCTGGCATCGGATCTAAATCAAAAGGACTTCTTTGTTTCAGAATTTGAAGGTACAAAAGCCTGAAAAGTTTTTTAGGGGTTTTCGAGGATATTTTCCTTAATGTGCCTTGTAAATTTTCATGAATAAATCCTATGGCCCGATTTTTGGACGTACGGATATATTTTGATCGGGTTATGGTATGATTGGGACCATGTTTTTGACTAAGCTCCGATTCTAATCGAAGTGGCGGTCTGACCGAATCTTGGTTCTGATCGCTGTGAGCTTCGGTCCTGACCGCGGCTACAAGTCTGATCACGGTATCAGTGCTGGTCGCGGTACTTTTATGAAAGCGTGATTCTGGTCGTAGAACTAAAGCTTCCCTGTGTATGAGTGGTCGCGAAGACATTACTTACGGGCATGTATTCGCACAGAAGATGTAAAGAATATTTATATAAAGAAAAACATTTTATTTCTTACATTCTTTGCATACAAAAGGGATACCGGCGACCAGAGCGTCGACCTGATCCAAAAGAAGTTTGCAAAGTTCTCCTAAGGACATATTGCTGTCAGTAGGATCTACACTGACAACCCCCAGAGAACTAGCAACTAATCTAAGCCTATCTACATCGTCCCTAACAAGAGACGCAATACTGTTCCTAATCAAATCAGAGAGTTCCCGCTGTTGCTGAGCGTGGTCCCTCTCTCGACAGAACTGATGTGCCTCTTCACGGGATTGTTCAAAACATTCTACCAGATCCAGAATCACCGAAGACATCTCTTCGGTCTTCTTCTCCAGGGCCTTCTT
This sequence comes from Pharus latifolius, assembly GCA_019359835.1. Lineage (NCBI taxonomy): Eukaryota > Viridiplantae > Streptophyta > Magnoliopsida > Poales > Poaceae > Pharus > Pharus latifolius. The sequence goes on along the minus strand of CM033324.1, from coordinate 52,039,466 downwards.
CTCCTCTGGAAAAATTTGCCCGAGGAGAAGAGGCAGAATCGTGGTAGGCTGATAACTAGGGCCTCCAATCTCCTACATTTGCAAAAGTTGATATAGCCATCCTGGAAAGTAGATCATCTGATAAAAGCGGATGATCACCAGATGGTGGAAGTGCAACCTTCCCACCAGGAGATTTCTTCCCTAACACAAGTTGAGGATCTTCTGGTCGAGTAGTCACCGCTTGCTGACCAGAAAATCGATCACCCAAACAAAAGCAGGGAGTGTTGGAGTAAAGAACAGAAGGAAGAAAGAACGATGGTACGTCTTCTACCTTTGCCCTGCTGGAAGATCCTTCGTCAACCTTGGGTTTCTTCCTTGAAGGAGATGGATCTTCAGGCATTTGAGGCTCCTGCTTGAGAACTTCCTCTTCATCACTTTCAATCTCGATGATGTTGTGATCTGCCATCGGGAAGTGTATGAAGAGAAGGATGAAGGCAATTCTTGAAAAACTTAACCGTGAGAAGAAATTGTGGGGCTCTACAATGCAAAGGTTTCGGAATTTATAGCCGCCAGGGTGACGGTTCACTTTTCGAACGCCTCGGGTTTTTAAAGCATTTACAATTTTATCTCGGGTTAAAAAATGTTTCAACAGTGCCATCATTACCTGTCACGTAATGCCCAGAACCCGTCTCGGGGAACCAACCGTCCCACTTAGTGTGCCACTAAGTGGAGGATTTGAAGAGTCGGGTTAAAAATCCGATGCATGTCTTTAAATTCGAAATAAACACGTCCCTTCGTTTTTTTCGAATTTGGGGGCTAGCTGACGAGGATTGACACCCGAGTCAGTTCAAATAAATGCACTGTTGGTTCAGGACAGATTCAAGCCAGACATGTGCCCGGTGGTGCGAACTCAAGTCGTTTCTGGGAAGCATCAGCCCGAGATCGCAGGCTTTGCGCGATCAGATCACAGCTAGTGCGCGGTCAGAAGTTCGTGTGCTGTGCGCGGACAGAAGGTCGAAGATGTTGCGCGGTCAACCAATATCACGCGGTCAGAGAATCTTCGACCAGGGAACGTGGGAGTATTCTTTTCCTATAACAGGAATATCCCAAGTATCCCGAATCTTCCACGTGGGGATCAACCGTCAGGAGGTTAATACGTGCAGTTATCCACAAATAACACGTGTTAAACCTGTGTGGGAGTTAAGAGCGGTTCTCCAAACCGCATCCAAGCAACTGCTTGATGCAATTACAACTTGGCGCCCTTTCAAACAGTATAAAAGGGCGGCATGATGTATCAAACAAGGGAGATTGATCAAGAGATCAAGACACGACTCAAACAGCCAAGTCTACGGCCTAGATTAGATAGTTTTTATAAGCCTCCCTGGCTTCTTTCTGTACACTTACATAGGAAAAACCTTCGCCTGTGAAGGTCTTTTCCTGCCATCTTGTAAATCTTTACTACGTATAGTGAAATCCCAACAGGACGTAGGGCTATTACTCCCACCATCGAGGACCCGAACCTGTATAAATTTCTCTGTACTCCAGTTCTCCATAGTTCTACATACCTTCCTGGAGGGTCACCCTGAAAGGTCTCACTATTATAAATTTTACATAAGTTCGACTGAGGATCCCGAGTCCGAATCGTCGACACTATTCATTGAATGTGTTGTTTATGTCTATGTTCTTTTATTTTTTTGTCTAATATTGTAAAATTTTATTGTAGCCGTAAAGATGCAAAAGGCAAGTGGAAGAAATAATGGAGTTATGCAGAATGAGTATGAAGAGTTACGGCAAACAAACATTGAAAGAAACAATGAGGTATTGAGAGCATTGCGCTTGCCTATACGACTTCCTGGAAATGAAATGAGGGAAAATGTCTTGAAACCATCTACAAGAACTAAAAAGGTTATTTGTTTTACTTGATGTGTTGCTAATTTCTGTTTCTAAGAACTATTTTGTAATTATCTCCCAATATGATGCATGTTGATTATGTCATAGCACACCAATGATCAGCCTGTAGTTTCCCATCAAGAGCCATCACAACGTCAAAGGCATATCACTAGCAATGAACGTATTGAAAATGAAGATCCTGACGACATTTCTATGGAAGAACAACAACTTGGTGATAATGAAGATGAAACATTGAATATAGGTATATTTAAGTATAGTTTTGCATTATTTTGCTCTCTTTTTTATATCATTGGTTATTATTTTCAATTGCATATTTGTGTAGAGCAAACTCATCCAGGTCAAAAAAATAAAAGGAAGGGACGAGGACTCACTACCAATCATGACATATGGAAGCGAAGGAATGAACCAAAAATTCATGTTGACCATAATATGAATAATCAACCAGTTGGTGATCAAGCTTCACCATTAACCAACTTTATTTCTACAATAGTGAGATCAGGAATACCACTTTCCTATAAAGACTGGAATGAAATTGATGCAGATAAAAAGGAATCTGTTTGGGCTACTGTAAAGGTACATTTGTATACTATTAAGAATAAAAAATCTAAATTAGTTTACTCTCATTTCAGCCTTACATGTATATTTTAATAGAACTGAGATATGCTTCAATAGCTCCTCTTACTATACATAGCACTGACTAATTTTCCTTCTAATTAAGGGTGAAAATATATATGTGAAGCTTTGCAATTTATTATTAGATGTGTCATTCTAATATGAAGAGAGAGTTTGATTCTATATTTTATTTTTTACTTGCATTTTGAATTTTACTTCATAAATTGGATAGCATTCCTTTATAGTTATTTAAAATCATCAAAAATAGTAACTAGTGACAAGTTTTGTAGGCTCATGATCTATGTATTCCATAGACATGTATAGTATAATACTATATAATCATTGACAAGTTGATAATTTTGTAGGAATTTTTTGATGTTCATGATGACCTTGAGGATTGGGTTTTACAAAAAGCGGCAGTGAAATGGAAAGATTTCAAATGTGAAATAAAGAGGAATTATTTTGATGAAACAAAAACTGATGAGGAACTTTTTTCTATGAAGATTGATTCTAGAGTACCTAAAACAGATTGGATGTGGCTTATAGAGCATTGGAGAGCTCCGAAAAGTCAGGTAAAACTTCTTTATAAATTATTCTTAATTACAAATTAAATATATTTTATGCAATTAATTATATTCTCATCTTATAGGCTCTAAATGAAATTGGAAAAGCAAATAGTGCAAAAATGACAATGACACATACTGCTGGAAGCAAGAGTCTTGCTCGAATTGCACATGATATGGTATTAAATGTCTTAATATCTACTTTCTTTAGATAACTAATTGTCAATATTAATGGAAGTGCAGTCCAAAGAGCTGGGTTATATGCCCGCTAGACATGAAGTTTTTATCAAAGCACATACCCATAAAAATGGAGTTCCAGAAAAAGGAGCTGAAGACATAATTGTAAGTGTTATTGAAGGGTTACATGTATTTATAATCAATGATCAAATGTAAACATATATATATATATATATATATATATATATATATATGAGCTTTATCTAATTTTCAGAAAACAATTGCGGAGACATGTGCCAACAAGCCAGAACTCGCTAAAAAAACATAACGGAAGGAGATCTATTTTACCATGTCTTTGGAAAAGAAAAACACTCATGTGTACGTGCTATTGGTTTGGGCCCTACTCCTCAAGACTTAAAGATGCCGGGGGTACAAAAGTATTCATCCACTAAGCTTCAAATAGCTAATGCAGCAAGGATAAGACTTCAAAATCAGAATAATCTTTTGATAGAGAGGCTAGATAAAATGGAGAGTGAGAGTGTGGGAAACAAAGAGCAATTGACACGGATGGAAAAAGAAATTGAAGAATTGGAGCAAATGCTTGCTTCACAGGCTAGGCAAAATATAGATAATGATTACAATCAGAGATCTAACGGTCATGTGCAGGTGATTTTTTTATATGTGTTATTTATAATATTTAAGCAATAATATACATATGGTTATTTACTAAATTGCTCAAATGTTATGTACTAATTGCTGTAGGACACGGGAGATGAAAGTGATGGTTGTTCTATAGAATCATCTGCAGGTGAAAATAGGGTTCCACGAAACGTAAGTTTACATTTTATTATTTTACCTCAAAGTTGTACCTAACCTAACAATATTTAGACTATCAACTTATCCTTAATTTTTGTATAGATAATGCAAAGGAGAGTTGGTAAGACACATGATGTACCACGCTATAGGCATGAGGAGGTAATAGTTGCCAGTTAATTATACTCTATTGAATTTGGATGCTCATTATTGAGGTAACCATTGAGCTTATATGCAATTCTATTTGATCTTTAGGGAGGAAAGGAAGTTATTTTGATTTCTTTTATGAGGCCATATATTCCTGTTGCTAAGGGTACGCTTCAAAGGGCATCACGAAGTGTAATAGTTGGTGACACACCTCTTGGGCCCGAGTGTTGTGAGGTGGTTGTGAACTATGTGTTGAAAAGAGATGCTATATTGTTACGTCCATATGGGAATGTTAGAAAAATGTATGATGCGCTTGGATGATCAATTGCATGGCTATGTGAAAAAGTAATCTATTCTATCTAGTATAATCACTCTTATTTACTTACTAATACCATCTAAGTAAACAAACTATGAACTTTTACTTGTAGATCCAAGATGATACTACAATAGGTGGTGGTCCATCTCGTGTTCTAGGTATATATAATTCTAATCTGTTATTTACCTGGTTAGTTACTATTTTTCCATTTGTCTTGTTTTATTATTAATAAAACAATGCTTACAGGTGAAAGGGACAAGAGAATTAGTTGTAACTAAGTGGAAATACTTAATAATTTTATAAAGGTGAGGTATTATCAACACAATCCACATGTTATTCATTTTTAAAATTTTAAGTGTATGTTAATTGTGCTTTGAACTAGTAGCTCACTTTCATATGATTAATTTATTTTATCAAGTGTATGCAAGTCATGTCAACCAACACAATTTTCTCATTCGCATAAGCAACAGCTTGTACTTGTTCTACAACAATCGACCAACCATCTTTTATTATAATTGTCATATGTTTTATATGTTACTTAAAGCAAAAGTTATTGATTTGTATATATTTATCTCAAGGCTATTGTAATCAATATCTTTTCTTATGCAGGTGATTAACAGTAAGGTGTTAAAATCATATGAAGTGATGAAGATATCACTAGTACAGAAATGCAGTCTACTAACCCCTATCTTCTATCGGTTATTAGCGAAACAGCACAAAACCGATAGAAAATGTGCCTCGCGGGCAAAAAAGCCCGACGGATGTATTTTCCCTATCGGTTTCTAAGAAACTTACCGATAGAATAAATAGTATGATTTACTCTAGCGGTGATGAACATATTTGCCGTTAGAAGAGATGCATAAGTACTGACGGAAGAATGTTGTGCGCCGATAGGACTGGTCGACTTCAACAACTAGACTTATTCTATCGCTACTGTATGAATATACCGACAGAATATATTAAAAGTTCCTATCGGCAATATGTAGTTCGCCGATAGAATAGTTGACCTTCTACAAATATTTTTATTCTATCGGTAATGAATTCTTTTACCGTTAGAATATATAGAAAATTGCTTAGAACTGTTCGTCTTCTAATAGTTTTATTCTATCGGTAATGCATGTTTATACCGGTAGAATATTGCACAAAATATCTAAGAACTGTTGGCCTTCTACACTAGTAATATTCTATCAGTAGTGTACGTACAGACCGATAGAGTATGTACAAAAATTCCTATCGGTAATATTTGTTGTGCCGATAGAACCATTCGGCTTCTACAGATGTTTTTATTACTAACGGTATTCTGTTTTCTTACCGATAGAAAATATATAATTGTATAAATACACGGGTATGTCTAGTTCATTCTCACAGTTCATCTGGGCTCGTAGTCCTAACCCGTAAGCTCCATGGACGGCCGGCGCACCTCTACAGGGGACCGCTGCACCTCCGCACCTCCATCGACGCCCTCTAGACGTCGGCATCCCAAGGAAGGTACGTAAAATTTCTGCAATATTGTTAGATTATTCTAATCCGATTATGGCAATAATTCTGCTTTTTTTGTATCCTTCATTTTGATGTGTCTTCTTTTCAATATGATTATGATCTGTTCAGGTCCTTGGATGATGCTCGTGAGGGGCAACGTATTTCACGGTTCTTCATCGCAGTACGCTGCCTACGTTGGCTTGTTGGCGAAAGAAAAGGTGAAGATCACCGTCGAGAGCTGGAAGGACGTGAAGGGCGAGATCTTGGTTGGCTCGGTCGAGAAGATGCTTAAGCCCGGCGTGTTTCTCAAATCAGGACCTATAGAAAGCATCTTACATGTTTTTGCATGCACCAGCTTGTGGCCAGATGCTTACCTGCTTGGAGAAGAAGAATTGTTGTTATTTGCACAGCCATTCTACACCATCACTACACAGAACAACATCTTGGAAGGTAGGTTCTTTTTGTTAATGGAGTTGAGTTGAGTTGAGTTGAGTTGAGTTGATCAAGTTTGAGTCCGAGGAAATCACCATTACGTACAAATGTATGTCGACGGCAGTTCCAGCTCCTCGGGCGTCTTCGAACTGAACTCCTATGGTTAAGTCCAATGTGGTTCAGACATTTGCTGTTTTGGATGAATGGATTTGTGATGTATCAGGTCTAACTTGTAGTCGGTAGTTGCATTGTGGCAACCTGCAAAGGTTCCCTTTTATGTAAAATGCATGTATGGGCCACTGGGTCCTCGTCGTGATCTGTTGTTAATTTCAGACGTGGCTTTTGTAATATACATCGAATGTGTGAATTGTTGTATTTGTATATTGTTGTATATCTGTGTATCATGTATTGCTAATTGGGACATGAACTTGAATGTGCAGGGAGCATTTGTGTATTTAATTGTATTGGTAGGTAGGTGTGTATTTGTACTGCTGTTCCAGACATGCACTTCAATTTGTGAACTGGCATGTGTATGTTTGTACCTGAATTTGTATTGGTGAACTAGCATGTGTATGTTTGTACCTGAATTTGTGAACTGGCATGTGTAATTTCTTTGGCAAGATGAAGTCCCAACTACCTACGAAAAGTATTTTTGTGTCTCCTAGTTAATCCACAAATTAGCATTTCTTGAAATATATTGCTTTATCTTCTTGTTAAGATCCATTTGATGTAAGATCTGTTTGATGTTACATTGATATGATTCCTTGAATGTGAGAAATGGCATGTGCATGTTTGTCCCAGTTTGGTACCAGTACCTCCTCTAACGGTAAGTACACATATTTACCGATAGGAAAACACATATATTCTAACGGTAAATACACATATTTACTGATAGGAAACACATATATTTGTTTAGTCATGCATATTCTAACGGTAAATGTACATATTTACCGATAGGAAATACATATATTTGCTCAGTCATGCATATTCTAACGGTAAATACACATATTTACCGATAGGAAGCACATATATTTGTTTAGTCATGCATATTCTAACGGTAAATGCACATATTTACCGATAGAAAAATACATATATTTGCTCAGTAATGTATATTCTCTAACGGTATGTGTGTGTTTTTACCGATAGAATATGTGAGCGGCAAATTACCTAAGTTAGTCTGACGGTTATTTCATGTATTTACCGTTAGAAAAATGTCCATTATAAGGAAAACCCCAGTCGACCATTGCTGAGCTGCTCTTTAATTTGTTCTGTTGCACTCTGTGTCCCTCTGTTTGTGACGAAAGTTCCAGCTACACTGCTAGGGTGATCAGCGCAGGCTGGAGGGAAGTTGATTGCGCCCCTCTCTTTAAGGTATGCTTAATCGTCGACACCTATCTCTCTCTCCCTCTAGATCTCCCTTCCTCTCTACTTGCAAGCTAGCTGTATTGTGTAGTTCCAAGTTTGTAGCTCTAAGCTTGGGAGCTTGGTAGCTGGAAATGCGTCATGTTTTAGGAGCTAACTAGCTTGTATTGTGTAGTTAGCTAGGTTAATTAGTGTTAATTTCGTCAGGCTAGGGTTCAACACATGTATCTGTTGTAAGAGGCTGTACATGTACATATACATAACTTAATCGGGCAGGTTTCATGCATGGCTTACTCGTTAAATTTTGTTAATTGTAGATGGACAGGAAATATTGGATGTATGGAATAAAACGTACTACTCTTGAATATTTGGATGGTGTGAATGAGTTTATTAAATTTGCTGAGCAACAAAAGGAGAGGAAGGGAGAGAAAAATATGCTCTGTCCTTGTACAGATTGTATGAACTTGAAGAGGTTTAGCAACTCTGATCAAATTAAGAGTCATTTGATTCGTCGTGGTTTTAACGCGCGATACACCCGTTGGATATGGCATGGCGAAGATCTTGAGGAAACAAGCACCACTACTACCAATCAGCACGACTCGGATGTGGATTGCAATAATATCGATGATCATCCCAATTTTGGTAATGTTAATTCCGATGTGCACGTAGATGATGATGATGACAATCTAGATGAGATGTTACGTGATGTAGAGGAAGATTACAACGAAAATGACTTCTGTGAATTTGAGAAACTGATTGCTGACTCTGAGAAGCCTCTGTTCCCTGGATGTGCAACATTTACAAAACTGTCTTCTGTGCTGAGATTATATAACTTGAAGGCAGGAAACGGTTGGAGTGATAAGAGTTTCACGGCACTATTAGATCTTCTAGCGGACATGCTTCCAGAGGGAAATGAGTTGCCAAGATCTACTTACCAAGCCAAAAAACTGTTGTGTCCGTTGGGAATGGAAATCGAAAGAATACACGCATGCCCAAATGATTGTGTGTTGTACCGTAACGAGTACTCCAGTTTGCATGTTTGTCCAAGATGCGGCGCATCGAGGTATACGCGTAGGGACCGGATTGACAGTGAACGTCACGAGGTAAGGAAAGGGCCCCCGGCAAAAACTGTGTGGTACTTGCCTGTGATACCTAGATTGAAGCGGCTGTTTGCAAATCCGAAAGTCGCGAAGCACTTGCGTTGGCATGCTGAAGCCCGGAAACAAGACGGAAAACTGAGACACCCAGCTGATTCTATTAAATGGAGAAACATCAACAGAACATTTGCTGAGTTCGGCGGCGAACTTAGGAATGTAAGGTTCGGGCTGAGTACAGATGGTATGAACCCACATGGTAATATGAGCAGCCGGCACAGCACTTGGCCGGTTCTTTTATGCATCTACAATCTTCCTCCTTGGTTATGCATGAAGCGCAAGTACATCATGATGGCGTTACTAATCTCAGGACCCAGACAACCCGGAAATGATATTGACGTGTTTCTAGCGCCTTTAATCGAGGACTTACAGAAATTGTGGAGCGAGGGTGTGCAGGTGTGGGATGCATACAAGAAAGAGAATTTCATCTTGCGGGCCCTGATATTTTGCACCATAAATGATTTTCCTGCCTACGGCAATTTGTCGGGGTATAGTACGAAAGGAGCCAAGGCTTGCCCTATTTGCCTAGATGAAACTGAGAGCATCTGGCTGCGAAACTGCCGGAAAACAGTGTACATGGGTCACCGCAGGTTTCTTCCGGTGCATCACACGTACCGTAAGAAGAGGAAATCATTTAATGGGAAGCCTGAGAAGGGATCAGCTCCAGTGTTTCTGACCGGTAAGGAGATTTACTCACGCGTGAACGACATCAAAGTTGAGTTCGGTAAGCATTCTAAACCTCGAGAAAAAAATGTTTGGAAGAAGAGATCGATTCTCTGGGATCTACCGTACTGGGAGCACTTACAAGTTCGACATTGCATTGACGTCATGCATGTAGAGAAAAATGTCTGTGACAGTTTGATTGGTTTGTTGTTGAACATTCCGGGAAAGACAAAGGATGGTGTGAAAGCTCGTCGTGACATGGTGGAAATGGGGATAAGGACTGAGCTTGCACCTTTAGAGAATGGAAAGCGTACATACCTCCCCCCGGCCTGCTACACGTTGTCCAAGAGCGAAAAAACAGAACTCTGTCGGTGCCTGCACGGTGTTAAAGTTCCATGTGGGTACTCCGCGAACTTGAAAAAACTTGTGTCTATGAAGGACCTAAGACTGGTTGGCATGAAGTCCCACGACTGTCATGTCTTGATGTCACAGATGCTTCCCATTGCTATCAGAGGCATTCTCCCAGTTAAAGTCAGAGAGACAATCACAAACCTATGTTATTTCTTCAACGCAATATCTTCCAAGGTAAGTACGTGCACTCGTACTATAAGTTCACTACCTCCATTTGTGGAGCTTAATGAGAAGATTTTTCTGATATGAATATTTGGCGCAACTGTGTCCTCGTAGGTAATTGATCCCGATGGACTGGACGCTTTGCAACGCGACGTGGTTACAACTCTTTGTCAGCTCGAGATGTATTTCCCTCCATCCTTTTTTGATGTTATGGTCCATCTGATTGTTCACCTTATCAGAGAAATTAAGTTTTGTGGACCTGTGTGCCTGCGCTACATGTATCCATTTGAGAGATTTATGGGTGTATTGAAGGGATACGTAAGGACTCGTCGTCGACCCGAGGGGAGTATCATGGAAGGTTATGCCGCCGAGGAGGTGATTGAATTTTGCACAGATTATATGGCCGGGGTTGACCCAATTGGTGTTCCTACGTCCCGACACGAGGGTAGGCTTGAGGGAATTGGAACGATTGGATTCAAAGCTATCGTCCCCGCTCGTGATGTGTACGCAAAATCACATTTTTGGGTCTTACAACACATGACGGAGGTCGAGCCATACATACACGAGCACAAGGTAATGTTACGGTCACAGAATCCTTCGAAGTCAGACGTTTGGGTAAGCAGAGAACATAACAGGAAATTTGCTGAGTGGATCCAAGAAAGAGTCACGCGAGCTGCCGAGGGCTCCGTAAGTGAAACTGTGACATGGTTGGCTAGAGGCCCAAGATTCACTGTAGGGACTTGGCAGGGGTACGACATCAATGGGTATTCATTTTACACAAGAGCTCAAGACGCCAAGAGTAGCACGCAATGTAGCGGAGTGACACTGTTTGCTATTTCCGAGGATGCCAGGTCAGTAAGGGCGCTGAACTCATATTACGGTGTTATTGACGAAATATGGGAGCTCGATTACGGATTACTTAAGATTCCCCTGTTTCGATGCCAATAGGTCGAAATCCCTCGAGGTGTTCAAGTTGACAGTTACGGGTTTACTCTCGTCAATCTTGGTAGAGTCGGACACCAAGACGATCCATTCATACTTGCAAAGCAAGCCACACAGGTATTCTACATCGTTGACCCGGCCAATCCAAACTTGCATGTTGTCCTCCACAGCAAGAGTCGTATTGTTGGGGTCGAAGATGTTGTCGACGAAGAGGAGTATAACCAATTCGATGAAATACCTCCATTTTTAGAGGACATTCAATCTATCCGTACTGAAGATATCGACGAAACAACGTATTTGCGAGATGACCACGAAGAAGGATTATGGGTTGAGAACCATTGATGATTAATTTCTATTTCAGGGATAAATGCCAAGCAAACAGCCCACAAGTTCTGCAGCAAGGTGAGGAACTTATCATTAATACATCAGGCAGTACATTTTTCTTTAGAATTTAATGATAAGCTAGTTCACAGCATTAATACATCTCAATTTTACTCCACAGCATGAGTTCTAACATGTACAGTACCTTTATCCTGTAAATATTTAATTCTTCCCTTCAAATAGCACTTGCAAAAATCTCATCGCAGCCTCTTCAAAAATCCCTTTTTTCTGACGGTATTTTGTTATTTATACCGATAGAGAAGGACATCTTCTCTCAGGCACTTCAAAACGTTTTCTATCGGTATTGTTCTATTTTACCGTTAGAATAAATTCATTTGTCTCACGATATTTGTTGTCTGACGGTTTTTTCCTGTTTTTACCGATAGAAGAATACTCTGCCGCTTCGAATTCTCAACCGTGTCGCCATGCGTCGCCTTGGAAACTCTATAAGTACCTCGCCATGCATCGCGGTATTTTGTTGTTTTTCTAATTCTCGAACGGTTGGACTCCTCATCTTCTCTTTCACAATGGCAACCTCCATGGGATCGTCATCCACGGCCTCCCCGGTAAGAACTCTAAATCTCCTCGGTTTACCCCTGTATTGTTAATCCATGTTCAGTTCATTCTTGACCTGTTGATTTGCACAGGGAATGGTAGCCGTGGAAGACACTGCCAAAGTGAAGGCTGACCTAAGGGCCCTCCAGGAGGAGCACAAGCTCCTTACAGACAAGCACACTCAGCTACGGCTTGACCTTGACGATCTCTTCCAGCGCATTAAGCGCATGAAGACGGATGGTGACAATGCTAGGGCGAGGACGAGGCGTCTTCGCGAGGAGAAGAAAGCCGCGGATATGACCATCGCTGGCTGCGGTTTGACTATGAAGGATACCATAGCGAAGCTGACGGAGGTCGCAGGCCTTCTTGACGCGGTAGTAGTTGATCCTAGGGACAACTTGTCGCTAGAGGAGTCCTGCGTCCTGGCTGCAAGTCTAACTGACTCTATTCTACATGCAGCCAGGGCTAAGACCACCCCTTGACCTAGCATTTTGGGTTTTATTTTTTATGTAAGTGATAAAACAACAATGAATGAACAATTTCTTTTTATGTCAATTTTCCAATTTTCCGGCTATCTTCCCTCTTTCTTTAACATTCTGCAGCTTTCAACCACGGTCTGTTTGATGTTAAATTGTGTACCTTTTCATAACTCTGACGGTATTTTGTTGTTTTTACCGATAGAAAAAGGGCACACAAATCTCAAGCACTTAATCAAAAAAATTTTCTGTGGAAAATTGGTCTCACGGGATTTTATTGTTTATACTGATAGAAAAATGCAATCACTAATTCGAATATTTTTCCGGGAAATTTACTTTTTCTATCGGTATTATTTTGTTGTTTCGATAGAAAATTACATAAGTCTATCGGTATCATTTTGTTATACCGATAGAAAAGTTCCTCCGCTACTTTATTTCTCGTACACGGCCCTTTAGTTTCCCTCCACTCGAACAGTTCCACCTTAGAGCACTGCGTCTCTTCGAGAGCGAAGAAAACCCCAACCTCCGCCGTGAGCACTCACTTCCTCTCTCCCACACGACGATCGCCGGCTGGACACTGGTTCGTCACTGCCACCGGTTCTTATTTTCGTCCTTCGCCCGCCGCTGCTGCGTTCTACACCGCCTCTGCATCACCAGAACTGATCGCCGCCGTAAATACCCTAATTCGTCGTTCTATTTCCAGCATCTTCTTTATTTGATCCTAGTGTTTTGCACGTACTAATTCTTGGAGTTTTGCAATTACACTAGGGTTCCCTATTGTGTTGGCTTATGTACATTCCGCAGGCAATGTTGATTTTAATTAGGGTTTACATAATATGTTCCAGTGCTGTAATGAACCTGTTTTGAGATTTTAACTTCTCTATACTGCTGTATGTGTGATCAATTGTATCCAACTGCCATGTAATGCAGATTATATGTTGGAGGTGTTCTTACACATATTCTATCGGCAGCTCATGTGTTTACCGATAGAAAATTTTCGGCACAAGTAGTAAAACTTAATTTGGATCTGGAAGGACATGAGCCATGCAATGTACTAGTTTGGTTGGGAATTTTTACTCACTTCGTATGAATATATGGCAATGTGGATGGGTCTTCGATGTATATGTTTCAAATGCCTATATACATGACTTTTCCCAACCTAATAGCTGTGAAGTCCTGATGACTCACATACAGGCTAGGCTAAAGATTATGCACAGTAGCACTTAGATGCTTGTGTGCATATTTACGTGTGAAATAATAATGCTGGCCCATGAATATTAGTGTAGCAAATCATCGAGAATGTTATGTGATGACAGTGAATGGTGGCTTGTCAACAAAATTCCATATGTAGAGAACATTGTTATGTTCTATCGGTATCTCACGTGTTTGCCGATAGAAAAATTGTCTTGTGTGGAGGTAATTGTTATGGTCTATCGGCAGCTCATGTGTTTACCGATAGAAAATATTTCTGAAGAGTTCAGTAAGTAATTTATGCATGTCTTTCTTTTTGTATTATTTTCCCTTTTGCCGCCCTAGTTAGTCTCCAGTCCTGGGCTGAGTTATGGAAGTCCAAGGCGAATTAATTGCCATATATATGGTTTGTTGAAGGTTTTGTAGGGGAAGACATGTCGTCGTCTTCATCGGATGGTACTAGTGGTTCGACTAGGGCCAACCCCATCGTAACTACTGAAGATGGGGCTGTTACATCCCAGCGCAAGAGGGTGGGGCGAGGCGCGACGACGTTGGGGCGTTTGGCCAAACGTACTGATCTTTCTTGTGAGTTCAACCAATTTGGGAGGCCGATTGGAAAGAATGCTGGGAGGTACGCGGCCTACGTTGGGCTGTTGGCGAAAGAAAGGGTGAAGATCACCGTCCAGAGCTGGAAGGACGTGACGGCGGACGAGAGGGATAGGTTGTGGGCGGAAGTGAAGGTTAAATGAACTGAAATCGCTGAACTCTTTCGTAATCACGTTCTCTTGGCTTATACTAAAGTTTAACTAACTCGTGATTAATTGTATGCATTTTTCGGAAACAGGCTAAGTGTACTACCTCGATTCGATGCGTGACAGATTATCGATGGAATATGTGCTCAAGGGGAATATGGGGGCGTAAGTAACTTATATGTTTGATTTAAATTTTGACCTCACTAGCTAATGATAATACATTAACCGGCAATACTAACTGAAATGCAGGGCTTTTGATAAATATGTGTCCGCTGGAGGGAGGCATGCCGCACCGCAGGGCTCCCTACTAGCTTGGAAAGAATATGAGGTACTCACGAGACTTTTTGTTTATGCTTAATTAGTTTATGGAAACAATATATAGCTAACATGTATTCGCATATGCAATTATCTCAGTGCCATCAGCAGCCGCAATCGTGGGAATGCGGGTTTTATGTGCTGCGCTACATGTACGACCTAGTGCAGACAAACTTTTCCCGATTCCCCCAGGTAAGCATCGATAGCTAACTCAAATTTCAAAAATGGGTGTCACGTTCTAAATTAGGATCGAAGTTAGTTACTCAGTATGCACACATGCTTGCAGATCGCCATGTCGAAAGACCAATATGAAAATGCAAAGATTATATATCTTCGACAAATCTGGGCACAATATGTCATGGAGGAAGTAGCACCCAACCATCCAGCATGACAATTTTCTCCTTTTGGTGTACTCTGCATAGACTGTTCATATACATGTGAATAAATATATATATGTGAATAAATGTCCACATTGGATTGCAATCTGTATTTGTCCATACATATGTGAATAAATGTGAATAACTGCCTAATGTGTGAATTTGTTCTGTGAATTTACCTTGCATCTGTACTGTATTGTGTATCCAATCTATACTGTATTGCATCTGTACTGTATATGTGAATGTACTGTATTGTGATGCAAATAAAGTACTGTATATGTGATTGCTCTATCGGTAAATTCATCAACAACCGAGAGACTACTGTCCTTTTTTCTATCGGTACAATCAAAATTAACCGTTAGAAGAGTTTGACCTTTCCTGCCGGTGAACTCATACATATCCGATAGAGTACTAAGCTTTTTTCTGTCGGTAATCTTGTAGTTAACCGTTAGAATAGTGGTACTTTTCAATCGCTATTGACGAGTTTTCTATCGGTAAACTTGTAATATGCCGATAGAATAGTGTGAGTTTTCCTGTCGGTAAACTTATAATTAGCCGTTAGAATAGTGGTACTTTTCAATCCGCTAGCGACGAGTTTTCTATCGGTATACTCCTAATATGCCGATAGAGTACTAAGCTTTTTTCTGTCGGTAATCTTGTAGTTAACCGTTAGAATAGTGGTACTTTTCAATCCTCTAGCGACGAGTTTTCTATCGGTACACTCCTAATATGCCGATAGAGTACTAAGCTTTTTTCTGTCGGTAATCTTGTAGTTAACCGTTAGAATAGTGGTACTTTTCGAACTGCTGGACGTAAGAATACGACGGGTTTTCTATCGGTAGATTCATAATATGCCGATAGAATAGTGAACTTCTTCTGTCGGTTATTTACCGATAGAAAATGTCCAGTCTTGTTCTATCGTGTCTATCTCTATCGGTACAAAAACCGATAGTAGAAGGGTTTTTTTTACCGATAGAAGACTGCATTTCTGTACTAGTGTATTTTACGTCATAAGAGGAGTTTGAAAGTGGAATATTTTACTTTTGATAGTTATAGTTGGAACAAAATATATAAAGTTAAGAATATTATATATGGGCATACATTTGGTGTAAAGAATTCTTAAGTGATATTTTTATCGCAATTATTTCAGAGATTCTATATCTATTTTGTTTGGTTTTGTCAATTGAATAATTTGTTACCATTACGAATCTTGTCAATGGCTATATAAAGCAAAGAATTCAATAAAATGTGGTGTGATTTCTGTTAGGATAGTGCATATTATAATTTTAGTTGTAATATTGTTGCTTAATTACTAAAAAAATATATATTTAAAATTAATTATTGACACAATTCCTAGCGGTAAATTTACTACAAATAATTCACATATTTAAATTTGATAGTCTAAATTCTCAATAACAGATCAGCTGGTAATAATTTATTTCAAATATTGTACAGCTTGGAATAATGTATTACAAGTGGACATACAAATGGGAAAAGTTCAAACTTTCCAAGCGACCTACAGCTGGGAATACTCTCTGCCACCAGACCTACAGCTGGAAAAAATACTCCAAATAGTTATACAGCTTGGAATAATATACTTTTTACTACCAGATCTACAGTTGGGAAAAATATTCCAAATAATTATACAGCTTGGAATAATATATTACAAGTGGACAACGTACCGCTGAGAATACCCTTTGCCACCAGACCTACAGCTGGGAAAAAATATTCTAAATAGTTATACAGCTTGGAATAATATATTACAAGTGGGCATACAGGTGGGAAAAGTTCAAACTTTCCAAGCGGTCTACAGCTGGGAATACTCTTTGCCATTGGAACTACAGCTGGGAAAAAAATTACAACTGGGAAAAACATTTCGCAGCACCTTTTCGCCCAACTGTAGCAAACCTTATTCCCAACAGCTAAAGTGCTGGGAATACTGGCTTTTGCCAGCTGCTCAACTGCTAGCATTGAAGTACTATCTTATAGTGTTAGAAGATACTGAAGATGATTGGGATTGCAAGCTGAACTGAGTCGAGATTCTAGGGTTTCAACGAGTTTGGCTAAGGATGGGTGTTAGATGTTCTTAGGGTTTCAAGGTTGCAATAAAGACAGCAAGTCCGCGGTTGGTTTGTTCAAAAACAGCGAATGTCAGCCGATTCACATTCGGTTCAAGGCTCTGACATAGCTTCAAGGAAAGCTAGAGAGCTTACCTCAAGGTGTGGCAATAGAAGAAAGTGTAGCTCACAACTCCACAAATCTAATGGACAAAGTTATTTTCAAAATGCACAGCCAGAAGAAGGTGAATAGGGCTAATGCCACTGGCTGACACGCACTAACATAGTGTTAACAATGTCAAAAACTAGGGTTTAGCAGCAAATGCAATTCAAGGCTTCATCTGCTACGCCAATTATGTCTAGGAGATAGGCTCAAGTAACAAGAACACAATGCAAGTGGTTTCAAGACCTAGGATGGCCAGACGGTAACGAACTCCGGCGAAGAAACACGGTGATCTGGGAGGATCTTTAGGTCGAGTCGCATACGGCTTCTCGACCTTAACCGTGTTCAGAAAAGTTTCACGATCGTTCCCTGTTCGGAATTGTAATCCGATCCAAATATAGATTACTAAGTCTATCTATTTAGGATTAGTTAGTTATACGAGTCTAATACGTTTAGGTTACTGAGTCTGATACGTATTCATACGATTGGACTATAAATACCTTATAATAGGTCTAGTTTAGATCATCGAAGAGTCATAGAACTTATTTGAGTTTTAGACACTTATAATTCCTTCGACGTAGGCAAGTGTGTCTAATGTTCGACGTATAAAGCCCTCTTTGAAATAAAGAGTTGTGCAATTACTTTGGGTTTCGGTATTTCCGAATAAGATCTCGTTATTCTGCATATTAGAATCTAGACGAGCCTAGTGCGAAAACCAAGGCTAGGTCTCAAACGGATCAAGTTGGTATTAGAGCAACTTTCCTATCCTGTGGATGGTGAAGACTCGCCAGGGTTACAAAACCTCCGGTGAAAGTCCAGGCGATCAATCGACGGTTCCTATAACCACGTCTTCGACAATGTCTGACGATACCTCCGTTCAAACTAACCTAGCCGAACAAGTGGCTAAGCTCTCCACCGACATGGAAACCGTGCTTGCTTGGATTAAACAGCAAGCCATGATTGTACCTCCTGAAGTAGGGAAGGTTATGGGTGTGAAGACTGGTGAAGACTTGCGCAGGACAGACGAAAATGCAGACGAAGGCGACCAGAAGACCTACGACCTCGCCAACACCTCCATAGCTGTCGAATCTTTTAAGGTCGACACTAAGATTGATATACCCATATATGATGGGGTCATCAATGCCGAGAAACTGGATTCTTGGATCGACTAGCTTGAGACCTACTTTTACCTGAAAGGGTTCAGTAGCGCTCAAAAGGTGAAGTTCGCACCTTTGAAGATGAAGGATCACGCCAAGACTTGGTGGAAGGCCCTTGTCGCTAGTGGTGAAGCTGACGACCTTGCATGGGGTCAATTCAAATGACTTCTGCGACAAGAATTCTATCTGATGGGTTACCTCGAGGAGAGATGGGAGCGTTGGCACAAATTGTACCAACGGCGTGACCAGACCGTCCAAGACTATACTACGGAATTCTGGAGACAAGCAATGGTCATCGGCATATCGCTATCCGATCCTCAGGTATTTCAGAAATACACATCTGGACTTCAGAAATCAATCAGTACTGAGCTAAGTCTGTTCGGCATCCAAGACATCGCGACCGCAAGCACAACTGCAATGGCGATCGAGAAGAAGAACAAATCCCACAGCGACAAAAGCACGAAGGAAAGTATGACTTCGACAAAGAAAAAGCCGAGTCCGAAGAAGAACGCTTCAAAATCGGGCATGGGTGCCTTTTGTAAACATTGTCAAGTCACAGGACATACCAAGGACAAATGCTACAAGCTTCATCCTGAACTTCGACCAAAGAAAAACGAATCAGGGAAAAGAACAACCACGGCTACTGCGACTTCACTCGACGAAGAAATTGTCCGAGTGAATTCGGTTAATGAGGCGGATACGACCTTGTCTCTGATGGCAATGCCGAAGGAGAAGGGTTTGGATCCACCGAACGACCATCACCCAACGGAGGACTTGTTCACTATCAACATCTAGGTGAAGCACAAAGTGGTCGCAGCGATATTCGATCCCGGAAGCCAGAAGAATCTGGTCTCCGCTGGACTGGTTCGGTGACTTGGTTTGAAGACAACCACACACCCGCGACCATATCCGCTGGGTTGGTTTACATCCAACATGAACCAACAGATTACAATTCAGTGTGTGTTGAAGTTTGCGATCTCTGCACGATATATCGATGAGGTGCACTGCGATGTTGTCCCTATCGATATTTGTCAAGTGATCTTTGGGAGTCCGTATCTGTATGATCGAGATGCTCACTTCCATCGGCGAGCGCAAGAGTATGACCTCACCAAAGACGGAGTTAAGTTCGTGATCAGTAGAGACATCCACGTCAACACTTCGAACTTGATTACCGCAAATCAGGCCAAATGAATTGTTAATGCATGTCACAAATATGTGCTTGTCATTACTCGACCTATTGGTCAAAGTGAGGGTACTTGACCAGCATTGTCGTTGGCGTGCCGAGAGGATTCTGGTTGTTTGTCGGGACTGCTAGAGAAATACAGTGATCTGTTCGAGACTACCCAGGGTCGTCCGCCGAAACGTCCAGTCGAGCTCAAAATTCAGCTTGTGTTCGATGCAACACTGCCCAATCTGAGTATGTATCGCAACTCAGTATTGGAGAATGAAGAGATCAAGAGACAACTTGGTGAGTTGCTGAATGATGGTGTCATTCAACCGAGTAGTTCACCTTGTGGATCTCCTGTGGTGTTAGTGCCAAAGAAAGATGGGACTTGGCGTATATGCATCGACTATCGAGCACTGAACAAGATCACCATCAAGAACCGGTACCCCCTTCCTCGTATTGATGACCTACTAGACCAATTGAAGCATGCTGTTGTCTTCTCCAAATTGGATCTTAAGTCAGGATATCATCAAGTCAACATCCGAGAGGAGGATACGTAGAAGACCGCGTTCAAAACACGACAAGGTCTGTTCGAATGGCTGGTCATGCCGTTTGGTCTCTGCAACACCCCGGCAACTTTCATGCGTCTTATAAATGACGTATTGAGATAGTTCATCGACGACTTTGTAATTGTTTACCTCGACGACATACTAGTCTATAGTCGTTCGTGGGATGAGCACCTCATTCATGTCGAAAAGGTGTTCGAACAGCTTCTGCAACATCAACTTCGCCTCAACCGTAAGAAGTGCAAGTTCGGCCAACAAACTCTACTTTACCTCGGATTCATGGTCGGCAACGGTACGTTGCAAATCGACCCGGACAAGGTAAAAGTGATTCGCGAATGGCCGCGACCGCGAACAGTGATTCGGGAGGATCTTCAAGTCCTGATCGCATATGGTTTCGCGACCTTAACCGTGTTCGGAAAGGTTTCGCAACCATGAAAAGGAATTCGTTCCCTGTTCGGAATTGTAATCCAATCTGAATATATATAACTAAGTTTATCTGTTTAGGATTAGTTAGTTATATGAATCTAATACGTTTAGGTTGCTGAGTCTGATACGTAGTCATACGATTGGACTATAAATACCTTGTAATAGGTCTGGTTTAGATCATCGAAGAGTCATAGAACTTATTTGAGTTTTAGATACTTATAATTCTTTCGATGTAGGCAAGTGTGTCTAACATTTGACGTATAAAGCCCTCTTTGAAATAAAGAGTTGTGCAATTACTTTGGGTTTCGGTATTTCCGAATAAGATCCCGTTATTCCGCATATTAGAATCTGGGCGAGCCTAGTGCGAAAACCAAGGCTAGGTCTCAAACGAATCACATTGTGGCCAAACTGTACAAGACAACTTCTATTCAAAGTCTTGGCATGGCTACAATTCTCGATCTGGGCCGATCCAGGTGTCGAGATAGAAGACAAAAATGCTCAGGGGTTCAAGGCACACACATTGGACAAGGTGGATAGGGCTGCAATGGCTAGAAATAATTTTTCGGTGGCCGGTGCCGGAGAAGAAGGCACTGGAATTGGGGGTTTTTTATACAGGAGGTTTGAACTTAATTCCTTACTTGGAGACTGATAGAGGGACATGAGGAAGCTGCTGGTGGAGTCAATTTGACCGGAGCATTGCTGGCGTAGCCTGGCGATGAGAGCCGGCGACTGGTGAAGCTCAAAATCGGGACAAGCTTCAATTTGAGTTCAATTGGGGATTCTGAGCTTACAGGCTTGCTAAACTCAGTTCACTGATCATTTTAGTCTACTGATTTGAGGGCTAATTTGGGCTGAATCGAACAGCACTGTGGGAACAGGGCAAAAGCAATTAACGGCGATCACCGACGATGAGGTTCACTGGAGCTTGATTAGATGCTACAACACGATGAGGGAGATGAGAATACTCACTGGTGGTGTCAATTGGAGATTTGGTGCAGCAGAATGATCTGGCGTCGAGCTCCTCCTTGGCGGCTCACCGGAGAAGAAGGTGATAACGAAGAAGCTCTGGGACTTAGCCAAATTCTGGTGAAGTAGAGATGATACAGGGTGCTGGGGTGCTTAAAAAGGCCAGGACAAAGCTTGCGAGGAGGGAATAGCAAGGGAATTGCCGCCGATAATGAGACTGGCTGGGCGCAGAAGGAACAGCGGCGACAGCGCAATGCGACGGCGACAACAGCTCTGCAATTGTGTTTGGTCGGGGCATTGGAACTTGGCACTGGCCGGTTCAAGCGGTGGCGACAATGGCTGGCACGGCAAGGCAACGTGGCGCGAAACTTCTGACAAAAGGGCTACTGCCGCTGGGCATGGTTGCTACTGGTCACGTGCACGGGAGCGGTTACTGGTCGTCGGTGCTGCCACGACGACGGCGTTGGTGCTGACATGTGCGCTCATGCAAATAGAAGTAAGCACGGCACAGGTGCAGGCGAGGCTTGGCCGACGGCAAGCGAACACGGCGCACAAGCACGGCGAGGCTACGGTCGAAAACACAGCTGCTACTCTGGTCGAATCTGAACTGATTTGTAATTTCTGATTCTTGGTTTTGGGCTGATTTGTAAATCTAGAGATTTGGATGATTAGGGTTGAATTTGATTTTGCTAATTTAGCAAACTTAATTCAAGATGAACTTTGAAACATTTGAATGGTTTTGGAGTGAAATTGATAATAGGGTAAATTAGGGTATCTAGAATCTGGATTTTGTCAAATGCTGAAATCTAGAATTTATGATTTGATTTTGAGATACTCATATAAGAAGATTTTGTGTTGAATAGCATTTGGGAGGTGTTCCCTGAATCAGATTTGGATTTGGAGTTGATTTGCAACATTTAGCCTTTTCATGCTTCTGGAAAATCTGGAAAAAGGACTAATCTGCGATACTCCTTGGATTGATTTGTGAAAAGGGTTTAGTTTTGATTTTGAGATACTCATATAAGAAGATTTGGATTAAGGTATTGGCATACTCTTGATCATAATCCTGATATAATTTGGTCTGAACTTGGTCAAGATTTTGATTAAATCTGAATTTCTAAAACTTAAGGTATTTGGGGTAATATAATATATTTCTGTTTTCGAAAACAGAAAGGAGTTGATAAATATGGGAGTTAGAGATGGAATTGAATCTGTCTTCTGAAGGCTTTTCTACTCAGGATAGATAGTAGGTCATATCTGGAAAGTCAGATCTTGATTTGGGTTCACAGGATAGATTTTGAGATTTTTGGGGCTTAGGATAGAATAAAACTGGGCTGATTTGACTGATCTAGAAGAGACATATGCATGCATGACTTTTTAAGAAAAGAATTTTCACCCCAAACCCAGGGTGTTACAGGGGTATAGCCTGCCACAACTGTGGTTTGTCCGACCACAGGGGTCAGGGGTGAATTGTGAGTGAAACATAACAAAAGTTCTTTTTATCTCCATCTTGCCACTCATACTGTGCAGTGAGGAAGGGTCTAATCATCTTGATAGGATGGGCATGGAAGTGGAATATCTTGTAGGTAAATTGGTACCCCTCTGCAGAGTTAAAAACGTATTCGAATACTCTGAGCTCCCAGGTTTATAGGAGTCTGTTGCGGTGGATTAAATCCACGGGGTGTGGCACAAGTATATTTTCTAAATAAAATTTGATAAGTCAAGATTATCCAAATGACATGTATTGTCATGATAAGGGATGCTGTCGTGGCTGTCGTGTGTCGACGTGTCGCGATAGTGCTATAAATAGTGGAACATTAATAGTGATGCTATGCTACGAAAAATACTACCATGAGATGAGACATAAAAGAAAAGAATATTTTACAACCATCCACACTTCTTTACTAGTATAGATTCATATCATCATTACTATATGTATATACTCTTACCTAAGACTTGCTGAGTATGTAAGTTCTCACTCTTGCAACTTATAATCCAATTGATGGAGGGTTCCATTATCAAGATGAAGACGTGGAGAACTTCTTGGATCCAGAAGAAGGAGAGCCAGTTCTGCCAGAGCCCTGATGTGTGTTATTCTACCGTCAACTTCTTGCTGTGGGGGTTCACCTAATTTCCGCTATGTAGTTGTTATTTTGCTAGACCATGTATGCTGCGAAGGAATTGTAATCTCTTTATGTTGTATTAAGGCCAACAGGTCACACTGCTTAAATATTTTGTAAGTAACTCTGTTGTAATGTAAATATACTTCTGTGTTTGACTTATTCTGAGAAGTCAATGGTATGCATGTATGGGATCAGCTGCAGCAAATTGGGTCCCCACGGGAGTAGTCGTTGTCCCCAAGGCGGGGGCGCGACAACTGTCCATAATTCTATAACTGAATCAAATGGTTAGATATTGAATGGCTTTTAGAATGCCTACTTTTGCCACTTTCATCATTTCATGCACCTGTAAAAATGTGCAGTAACTAAGATGAACATATGTTATATCAAAAGGGGTTAATGGTTGTCTCACTTTGATGCATAACTGTACCCTTTTGTCATCATCAAAATAAGAAGAATTTTATGGAAACAAGAATTATAGAGGCGCAATGAGGCCAAGAATTCAGAAACATGTATACATATGAGATCATCTCCTACTACAAGATGTCTAGTATCTAAAGAGCAAAGGCGCGCTGATGCCGGCCGCTGGTACTCTGACTCACTCGCGGAGCCCACATCCTGAAAATACTCACGGATGATAGCGCCGAGCTGGAGAAGACGTGCGCGCCTCAGCGTCAGAGATTGCCGAGGGCGGAGTCGGCAAGCTGGGCGTGTACTCTGGAGACGGAGGGCACCAGGAAGGCGTCGCCGGGATGTACTCCGGAGAGGAAGGCCGCCGAGGAGGCGTGCTGGGCATGTACTCAGGAGACGGAGGGCACCAAAAAGGCATCTTCGGTGTGTACTCCGGAGAGGAAGCGCGCCGTTGCCGACGAGGGGTGCTGGGCGTATACTCTGGAGACAGAGGGAGCTGGGGAGGCGTCCTGGGAGTGTAGTCGTCGTTGACGTCGACGTCGTAGGCCGCCAAGAACGGCCCCACCAAGGAGCGCGGCGTCAAAGGCCTGTAGGAAGGCGAACCTGGAGAAGTCCTGGGAGTGTAGTCGTCGTCGGCGTCGTAGGCCGCCAAGAACGGCCGCACCGGGGAGCGCGGCGTCAAGGGGCTGTAGGGCGGGGAACCTGAAGGCGTCCCGGCAATGTAGTCGTCATCAACGTCGTAGGGCATCAAGAACGGCCCCACCGAGGAGTACGACTTCAAGGGGCTGTAGGACGGCGAAGCAGGTGGCGTCTCCGACGCATAAGACGGAGAGGACGGCGGCGATGACGAGGGATGCGTCTCCGGCGTATAGGAAGGCGAGGAGGGCCTCACGGAGAACACAGAGATCGCCATTGCAGCCGAGCGGAAAGCGAGATGTGGTAAGCGAATGGGATTTGGCGACGAGGCGGGAGAGATGATATGTAATACGGTAAGATAAGAATGAGGCTCATTATTTAGTTATACGGGAGGTAGAGTAGGGATGAAGGTAAGTGCACGTAGCGTAGTTACTAGGCGAAGCAAATTGCAGTAGATCTAGGCCATGCATGCAGAGTTGCAGGAGATCTACGCCATCCACACCACTTCCACTTAGCTTCATCTCTACTCGACCTGAGACGGGTACACTGTCCGCGCAATGAAACCGAATCGGATTTGATATCCGACTCCACGCACCCAAACGGCCAAACCTCTCTCTATAAAACTCGCATCAACTCACCCATCCACAACACATTTCATTTCCTAGCGATCCCAATTCACCAGTCACAGCTCACAACACAGCACAGCTTTCGGAGCATCCCACGCGCCCAACCAAACCAACATGGGCTACGTCACGGTCGAGCTGGATTACTGCGCGGACTGCAAACGCGCGACGGCGGTGGTTCTGGACCACGCCACCGGTGACAGCATCTACATGGACTGCGGCCTCGTGCTGGAGTCTCACTTCATCGACGAGACCTCCGAGTGGCGCACCTTCGCCAGCGATGCCGGCGGCGACGAGCGCGAGCCCAGCCGTATCGGTGCAGCCGCCGACCCCTTCTTCGACAGCGCCAAACTCGGCACCTCCATCTCCTATTCGCAGGCCAAGGCCGTGGCCGCCGTGGGCGTGCCGCTCGCTCTCTCCGTCAGGCGGGCGGCTCCCGACAAGGCGGCGGACAGGGTGGGGCTGGTGGGTACCGTCAGCGACCGGGCCAAGGAGTTGTTCAAGAAGGTGGAGGAGGCCCGGCTGTGCCCGCGCCGGAATCGGGATGCACACTACGTGGCGTGCCTGTACCTCGCGTGCCGTCTCGAGGGCAAGCCGCGGACGCTGAAGGAGCTGTCACCACCGGCGTTGAGGAAGGAAGCTACCAGGCTTACGTCGACCATCATGAAGGGCCTCGGGTATGGGAACGGGCATCTGGTGGACATAGGGGTGGTGCAGCCGGCCGACTACACCAGGCGATTCTGCTCGCTGCTAGGGATGCAGCACCGGGAGGTGCATGCGGCGCACGTGATGGCGCTTCAGCTGGAGGCGAGCGTCGACCTCCGACGCAAGCCCGACTCGGCCGCGGCCGCGGTGGTCTACATGGTCTCGCAGCGGTCGGGCAGCAACAAGTCCATCAGGGAGCTGTCCATGGCCACCGGCATCGCGGAGAGCACCATCAAGGAGGCGTACAAGGACCTGTGCCTGCACGCCAAGAAGATTTCTGCCTGAGCCATTCCTTTGCTACATCACTGTGTCTGGATTGTACACAGATTTCTAGTGCTACTCTAGTTGCATGGCATGCAGTTTCAGTGGGCATTTGCATGTTTTAGACTGGACTAGTAGTGTACTGTTCAAGGGCACCATAATTTTGCAGTGCCAACTTGTTCAATGTATAAGCTAACTACAATTCTTGTTCACTAATTCTCTGCTGAGTTTGCAATTTGAAACAGTTCTGTTAACTCGGAATATTTTTGACCCATAAAAGCTCCTTTTATGTTTAAGCAGTGTGCTAACTAAATAATTCTCAATCCTTGTACTTGGAATGAATGACCAAAAATAATGAACCAGTTTTGCAACATTTTTTGACATTTACAAAATGCGAAATGCATAGGCAGATGAATGAGTTTTTTTTTATAAATAACTCAGATTAAAAAATTATTACAAAAATGATCTATAGTTTCTGAATTTTACAAAAAAATCAGCCACGTCGGCCTATCGCGTCCTGGACACTCGACAAGTCGTCTGACTCCTATAACGACTCGATCCTGATACGATCAGTTTTGAACTGATACAATCACAACCAGTTCCAATACTTAAACGACCAGTTTGTGCACTAGATATGAACAAGACCAGGTCTAGTACCGATACGAACATGACCAGTTCTATACTGATACGATCGGTTTTGAATTGATACGACCACGATAGAGGAGCCAGAGGACTTATCGAGGGCTGGGCACTCGATAAACCCTTGTCAAGTCTCCAGAACTCGATAGGCTGACATGACGGACTATTCTAACTGTTTGACCCTTCTTGATCACTTTTGATACAAACTACTGTACGTCTTAGAATATGTACCTATTCTAACAGTTCACTACTAAGAACCGTTAGAATATAGTCATCTATTCTAAGGTACCTATTCTAATGGTTCTTAGTAGTGAACCTTTAGTATATAGTCATATTTTCTATCGGTTCACTACTAAGAACCGTTAGAATATAGTCATCTTTTCTATCGGTTCACTACTAAGAACTGATAGAAAAGAATACCTTTTTCTAACGGTTCTTATTAGTGAACCGTTAGAAAAAAAGTATTCTTTTCTAACGGTTTGAAACCGTTAGAAAAGAGTTAGCCTTGTTCTATCGTGCCGATCACTAACGGTTCCCGTTAGTAGAGATATGTTTTGAACCGTTAGAAAAAAAAACATTTTTGTAGTAGTGAAACCATGGTGTGGACACTTGATCAACAAGTCCATGTACCATTATTGTGCCTCATACAATGATTCTCCTCCCTGCTGATCAAAAGAAGCAATCTGGTTGCAAATATGAGAAATTTTAGCATATGGGAAAAACTTACTATGGAAGACACGTGAAAGTTCATCCCATGTTGTGATCGACACAGGTGGTATAGTTTACAGTCATGCTCTCGCCTTATCTCATAGCAAGAATGAAAAGAGCCTCAAATGAAGTATATCTTGTGTTACTCCATGAATTTGAAAGTATAATGATGCTCAAGAAATATATGGAAATGTAAAGAAGGATCTTAAGTGACAAGACCATTGAATTGATTTTGTTGTACCAAACTCAGAACTGTAGGTTTAATTTCAATGTTATTGGTATCAATATCTGGCCTCAAAATACATGATTGCAACCCTCTAGTGAGTGGGATTGCATAATCCTTCAACTTCTTTTGCTCAGCCATATTTGTTGGTTCGTTATCTGCTACAAGGTTCTTTTGTGAAATTTCCTCCAATTTGGCCTATCTTCTCTTGTATCATTGTTGTCGAGTAGTTTTGGCAAGTTCATCATTCGAGTGTTTGAGCATGCACTTCTATCCTGAAAGGTTAGTTGTGCACGAAAAGAAAAGAAAAATAGAAGAGAAAGAAGTAAGATTGATTCAAATTAGTAATAATTAACATAAAAGATGAATTATTGTAGTTCCTAGCAACAACGCCAAAAACTTAGCATGCCCAAAAAGGTGCATTTGAGTAATAACCTTAAGTAAATGGTCATTCGTTGAGCATCTGAGAATTGATTTCCACAAGGAACAAGCGTTGTCATCTTTCAGATTAAAATTACTAACTAAATTGAGCAGATGTTGGTTACGAAATCTACAACTAAAACTACGAACTAGGGTTTTAAAAGTCAAAGGGAGAAATGGGCGCAATTTGCAGCAAAGGTCAGTTGAATGAAAACTTAATTTCCAAAATTTCAAAAGAGACGAATTAAGTTGTTGGCTCCGAATCCAATAACAGTCACAGCATATCACACCTGTTGGTCTAACTTAGCAAGGTGAAAAATCTCTTCCAAATCTTAGATTTATCGTTAGAATGCAATAATTACACGTTGCCCTAACATACAAATACCAATCGTCTCAAGGAGTAGGAATGATACCATGGATAAAGTATGAAAGACAGGGCTTAGAGAAATAAATTGGGGAAATTAAAATGGCAAACTTGCAGAAAAAATCAGAGCTGAAATTATGTCCTCTGAACTAAGACAGCCCTAACCCTAGAGAGAAAATTACTCGCTAGAATCCATGAAAAATAGCAAATAAACAAGAATTAAGAATAACCTACTAAATTGAATTAATGAAATAAAAGTTGCCATCCACGTCGGCTTACAAATTGACGAAGAGCAATAGAAATTAGACTAATTCTCAGTAGAGAGGCTCTAAACTAACCCTAAGAACTAAACTAAACTACTATTGATTGATTTGTGGATGAGCGTGGATGATAAACTAACTGAATTGCTTCTTTATTTATACCTAAAAAGTCTAATACAACTCAAATATAACTCCTATAAAGAATTCATACAAAAATGAATCAAACTCGCATAAAATAACACGATGCATCATAAAACAATAGTGAGCATACCCCAAGGCACGAGCATGCTCCCACCTGTGCTCCTCTCTAGTTCTGTGTCTGGTTTCGAATCTTTGCGCCTTTGTTTCTCGTTCTTTGTTTTGGCTTCATCCTTCATCACAATTACTTCAAATTTAATATAATCGACCCTGAAACACAACAAACACACTCAAAGAAGTGGATTGTTGATATCTCAAAAAAATGCACAAAAACTGATTAGTCAAATGCAATTTCAAAGCCGAATTGGCTTTAAACTTAGGGGAAAATGTATATGAGTTTTACGCTTGTTCGTAGTAACTGCCCTTTATTGTTCTGTCTGTATCACCGACTTAACACATACATCTCCTTGAGAAGTAAATGGTTGAGTGTTGCCCTATCTCACCTCATCAATCTTCTGCCGAATTGGTTATTGTTCTTTTCTCTACTATCATGTATCAGGTTGAAGCCACCCATTATTGCCCATGCCCCTTGGCTATGTGCTCCAATTTGCAATAATTCTTGTAAGAAATCTTCCTTCTCTCTGTCTTTCTGATGGCCATATACCCTGGCGAAGGTCCATTGCGTGTTGTCCAATGCCATGGTAGCTTGAGCAGTGATGGAATAGGTACCAACGAATCATTGGGATAAGGATAGCTTTGTCTCTAGGCAAGTAATACTCCTCTAGTTCCTTCAGCTAATAGATAGTCGAAGCCGTCAAAGCTTGATCCTAGCATCTCAACGACAATTGTAGAGTTGAGAACTACCAGCTTTGTTTCTTGCAAGCAAACTAAGGATACATTAGCTAATGAGATTGCTTCTCTAACCACAGACTGTCGTGCTGGGTTATTAAGCCCCTGCACATTCCATACAAAGATATTACAAGAACCACTAGACATAATCTGATCCTAAGATCTTAGGATTTTGATAGCGATGCCTAGCATCCTGCTACCAGCAGCATTCTTGGATTGTCAAGCTTAGTGGAGTCTCGCATTCCTTGCGTGATGGTAAGGACAGAGAGTGATGTAAGTGCCACAATATGATCTTCTGTAAAGGGTTGGTTAAACACCTCCATGTATTGCTTGATGATTTCATCGTTGATCTGCTCTTCACATTCTGCTATCCCCATTTTCTTCATGATCACTATTTGGACACGTTGGAGTGAGCTCTAGGGTTACCACCATGCTTTGTGATAAGTGCTAAATTAGTAGTGTTTTTATCTTAAATTTGTTAGTGAAAATATGCTGAAAACTCTTTTGACGCGATATTTTATGTAATTTTTTTATCATTTTTACAATCCGCTTTCATGGTTGTGTTTGATATGTTCTAGGAATCATGCCTACAAAATTTGAGAGCATTTGAGTTCATTTGAACTAGTTTCGATAACAGACACAAAAATCGGACAAAAAAAGACCTTGGACCTAGCCCAGCACGACTACGAGCACGATCCGTGCCCCGTTCAGTTTGTTTTGCTCGGCACGAGCACGACCAGGCTCAGTATCAATCATTTCGCTTGGTGCGACCACGACTATGACCAGACCAGGTCTGGATCGTTTTGCTCGGTTTGACCACGACCATGACCAGGCTCGGTCTCGATCTATTTCCTCAGCACAATCACATGTATGACCCATGCTCGGCCCAAGGTACGACCCGTGTCACTGGTCATGTGATGAGGACATCTCTAGCACAAGTAGCACTAGAACTCGACTCGAGGAATATAAAGGACCCATCACTCGAGCGAAAGCCAGACAACTACATAAACAGGTGACTTTATTTCTTAAAAGATTAAATTATGACGAGAATATGCTGCTACTTAATAGGTCTTGTTTAACATTGATTAGATATAAAAAGGGAGAGCATAATAGGAAGAACATAGCTATGTATGGGCCAAAGAACTTCATCGAATCTGGTCATACACCTACTGAGTAGAAAGAGGATTTCCTAAGCTTTCCAACAAGCCCAAGCTTACTCGATTCTGTCAAGGATTGCAATCGCTACAACCAAAAGAATTTTGCTCGACATGCAATCTGTCAACCTAGCGACAGTCCAACTTTGACCAGCACCATTTTCAGCACAGATGTCCAATTTAGTTGTGTGAGTACTTTTTGGAAAGGTATTCAAAAGATCTTTCCAACTCATGAAGAATAATTAAATTCTGATATTGTATGCAACCAGGAGACCCAAAAGAGTAATTACTGTATGGAAGAAAAAAGTCCAGTCCAAATTCGAATCCAACTCCGAGAAGATTTATTCTAAACTTCTTTTATCTTTTATAGTTTGTGTTGGGGGAAATATCCGTTCGCCGTAGAAGGTCGCGGGCCCCCTCATCTCGGGTGGCCCAGGACGTCCCCGCGTCCAGATCCGTATGACCGTGTCCGCGCCGGGGGGCTCAATATGCGCCCGTGGAGGGGCATGGGCATCCTCGCCTCGGGTGGTCTGGAACGCCCCTGCGTCCAGGTCTGCGTGACCGTGCCCACGCCCGGGTGCTCAATATGCGCCCGTGGAAGGGCACGGGTATTTTTGCCCCGAGCGGTCCAGGATGCCCCCGCGTTCGGGTCTACATGACCGTGCTCACACCTGGGTGCTCAACATGCACCCGTGGAAGGGCACGGGGCGTCTTCGCCCCGGGCGATCCGAGACGCCCCTGCGATGGGAGGTGACTCGTCGTACGG
Organism: Pharus latifolius; assembly: GCA_019359835.1. Taxonomy (NCBI): domain Eukaryota; kingdom Viridiplantae; phylum Streptophyta; class Magnoliopsida; order Poales; family Poaceae; genus Pharus; species Pharus latifolius. The sequence continues at coordinate 52,007,519 of CM033324.1, read as the reverse complement.
TCAACTCGCGTCGTTGTACACGTGTTACGCATGTCTTAAAATCGGTCTGTGGGATTCGTAATACCACGACAGTTTGTTAGGATTTTTATTCCATTTTGAATTAAATTCAGATTAGAATTTTAGTTTAATTTTTCTATCTTTTGTATATACCACCCTCTATAAAAGAGAGACATGGTCATAGTTTTTTATATACAAGATATAAAACATTGATATTGAAATTTCAGATTGAAGTCTTAGTTTTAGTTAAGAGTTGAATCTCTTCATCCTTTGTTTTTGTGATTTTCTCCGGAATTACTCAAACGATCTTCGTGATCACCCCATGTGTGCGCCAACTCCGTGCGTCGCCGTATAGATATGTAATTCAGAATGTGGTTGGGTGAATCATTGATACGCAGATCCTTACTCTGCAAGTGGTTGGCTATCTTATTTCATCCAATCATACTAGTTATCCAGGTATCTTCAGATACTAGTTATCCAAATTCTACGTCGTGAAAATCGGACCACCCTCTGTAAATGCATTCTTCACCAGCGACTTAGTTTCTAGTTGATTTTTTTGTCATTTTGGCTCCGATTTATCTGTTTCTTGCACTGTTTGAAACCGGATTCCGTTATCTGCATGTCAAGAGTTATATTTGGACACATTAACTTATTGTACTATAAATATTTTATTGAAAATATGTAATAAGTCTCTCCTCTGTTCACCTTAAAAAAATTCCATCTGGACCCTCACATCCATCTACATGGTTCATAGCAGTTCATAGCATGTTTGAGTACCAACTTTATGTCAATTTGGTTAAGAGTAACGTTTGATAGCATGAAAACATACCATGTTCCAAACAATGGTATGAGCCAAGCCAATTTTAATACCACAAGTACACGTTTGCAAAAACTAAAATCACATATAGGTCGTATGCAATTCACTCACAGAAATGTGGCATCATCTCCCTTTCATGTCATCCAGTGAATCAGCACTCAGCAAGAACTATTCTCAAATCCTTTTGCAATGATTTGTACACCAATGCAGATAGTACCAGTTCGTGAAACACATGAACAAGTCCATTAAATTCAACAATTACAACTAGGACACACAAATTTCTCATGTGCAAGCAATAAAACAGCACCCATCAGGTCCTCCTTGTGAGTGACACAGCTAGTTGAACTCTAGGGTTTCTGGCAATTGCGTCTTGCAAGCCACCGAAACTCATATGCCGCTCCACAGTCCTAACAAACTCACCCATGATCTCACCTGATGATCCAAAATGCTGCACAATTATTGGCTCAAATCCAGCTCTTAGCATGTTAGCTATTGTCCTTGGGGTGATCAAAGCTTTGTCCGCACCACCTGTAGCTTCGTGCACTTGCATCTTTCCAACCAAAAAGGAGCCCTCTTCTTCTATGATCTCTCTCAATTCTTTATCAGAAGGCCCATAGATTGGTATGTAGAAAGAATCAAGCTTTTCTCTATCAATCACACCCTGTTAACCACTCGGAAAGATCAGGATATTATGTCATCGAGAAGACCCTGTGTATGAAAAAGTTCATATGAACTCCTAGATACACTCACTAGCAGACACCCGCCTCCTGAATTCCACCCTTCAGTGGGATCAGCCAACCAGACAGCGTAAATGGGAGTTCATACGAATTTTTTTTCGGTACATATAACATTTTTCTTATGTTCTATGCAGATAGCCAGATTTGTACTACAAATTCTCAGGATGTTAGAATAGCGTACTCTCGATGCCATATCGTTTAAAGCACAAGCTACAGATTCCCATGCATGAGTGGACTGAGAGGCAATGTCAGTGAAACGCCTGCCCGCCAAGGAAAGAACCATGCGTCCTCCAGACACCATTTCTTGGGCTCTCAACCCCAAAAACAGTGTGAAATCCTCCCTGAACTGCCGGGCATAGGCCCCAAGGACAACAGGGAGCCTTGCTTGCCTGACGTGCTTGTTGCCGTCATATGCCGGGATTCGATTCTTCTCCAGGTCTTCAGGTGCCTGTCACATCATCTACCACAAATGTGTAACATACAGAATTGATAAGTGAAACAATCAAGGCCTTACTGCCTCAGATGCTTACCTTTGAAAGCCAGTGCAGGCTGTTGGATGAGCAGGCAAGATGCAAGGAGCCACTAGTGAAGAGCCTCCCATAAAATGACCCAGGTACAACAGCAGTCACAAGCGACTCATGGCTTTGCTGGAACAAGACCAAGCTCTTCACCACCGTGTTGAAGTCGTTGTTGGGGAGGTCGTTAAGGAGCACACAGAGCTCTGGTGGCGACTGCTGATGCTGCAGGCAGTGGCGACGCACAGCATCGACCGCAGCTGAGACAAGCACGAGTGCATTTGACCCAGAGGAGCAACCCAAGTCCACGATCACCATGCTTGCGGGGAGCAGGGTGGTGTTGCCACATAGGTCAGTGATGGCCTCTTCTATCAGTGGCTTCATCCTGCTTTGATAAATATTCTGCACGCAAGTTGTACACATTGCTTAAACCATTTGGCCATCTTCCCTTCGGAATATTTCATCTAATCCTGCTCTTATTCTTAATTCTTCTTCTTATCTTTTGCTTAAATCTCAGTAACATAAGCTAGAGTGAATTAGGAAGATACCTGAAGGATGGAGTTGCGAGCATAACTTGTTTCCCCTTCTCCTTGATTCATGTACACAGTCTGTTCGGAGGCCATGGATTTGTGCTACAAGCAGGGCTTACCTCCTGATCTTGCGGTTGACGATGATCAATCCAGAATGGCAATCCTAATAAAGTTCTGGACTTCAATATAATTTTAAGGATAGATTTAGTTTGCATTAATGATAAGGTCAATGTGGTTTCTTGATAAGAATAGGAGCTGACTATAGCCAAAGATTGGATTATCATCAAGTCCACATCACTGACTTGGCCAACCTCTTATGAAAGCTACTTATGTGCGACTTCGCTCTAAGATAAAACTATTTAATTTCTATGAGAAAAAAAAATTAAAATCTACAAGAAATACATGGTGGGATTATCTAATCGAAGCTACTCATGTTAGTCAAATAAACCCTAATTATGCAAAAAGAAACAAAGAAATAATTAGGTACTCACCAGCGCCCTTCTCAATCCATGGTGATATGACGAGCGTGGGTACACGCGCGGACCCCAACCTGATCAACCTCGAAGCATCAACGCTGGCGGCGGCGGCGTCGAAGTGGGTAGCGGCGCGGGCGCCTGGTGCGCGTGCCGCCTGTCTGTTCGATCCACACCTGATGCCGTGGGCGGAAGGCGCAAACTGGGCCGCCGAGACACCATGGGCCGGCGCGTCAGGCTGGGCCTGAGCGCAATGGGATTCTGTTACTTAATGTTGCCATAGGAAGTAATATGTCCTTGAATTGAGTCTACTAGATTGTAGAAAGGAAAAAACCAATATTACCCACTCTATTTTTTTTTCAAAAATAAATTGAAATAACTCTCTGCATCATAGAATGGGCAAATTGCATCCTATACTTTGGAAATAAGTATAAATTTTATCCCGCATATCATCTAATAGATGATTTTACCAAATAGACTCACATATCAGTGACTGCTGATTCATATGCTAATACAAAAAAACACCAATTATATTGCATGTAGAATGAAATTTATATTAATTTTCAAATAAGGTTGAACTGGAGAGGTAAGAACACAAGGGTCTTGTGGGAGTGGAATGGAGAACATGAAGTGGGTTAGGTGGGTGGCGGTGGGACGAAACTAGAGGTGTAATCGGATCAAATTCGGTCGGATATTGGTCATAACATCATATTATTTCTATAAAATTGTCAAATAAATTTCAGGTTAAAGGAAATATGTATGAGACATTAGTTAATATCACACATTATAAATTCAAGGAGAAGAATTACAAGAGTGCATATTTGGTACTCAGCAAAAATCACTAATTCATCAATTCTCACACAGCATCTCAATAGATAAATACATCACAGAGATAAATTGGAATGGCATTGCAATTCAGAGTTTTCTGGACACTGCAGAGTCAGAGACAAACACAATGAAGCTGCACAAAACATAACTCACAGTCTCACACAACACCAGAACTCGGAGTTACTAAATAGCAACAGTTCACAAGAAATACTTGAGTAGAAGGCAAAGAAAAACACCAATTACAGTAACTAGATGGCTCTTAACTTCTATCATTAGTTTGATTTCAAAGATAAGTCAATCAAAATTCATAAGATATGAAGCATAAAACAGTATATATGTTTTCCTGGAATGTTCAGAGATCAAAGTCATCACAAAGAACAACCTATCCTATGCAAAACATCGAATGCATCACACCAAAAAAATCAGGGTAACATAACTCGAAATTAGGGCGAAATCGAGGTAGTAAAGTAATGGAAACGGATACGATCGTGCCTTGCCGAGGTAGTGGAGGAGGCACTCGGCGGCGAGGGAGATGGCGACAATGGCGAAGCAGACGGTGGCCACCACCCACGTCGGCGTCAGCACCAGCGACGAGGGCTTCCCCTCCCCATCCATCTCCGCAACAATTCGTGGTCGCCACTAACATGGACTATGGGCGGTGGTTAAAAGCCGAGCGCGCGCGCGGAGCGGTTGGACGTCGTACGGAGATGAAAAGGAACGGCGCGGCCGCTTCCACCTCTCGCTCGCTTTAGTGGCTTGGGGAGCCTCCTGCGTCGCTGTCGCGTGGAATTCTGGACGGATTCTGCCGCGAGCGACGGCGGTTTTGTCTGCGTCTCGGCGGCGCTGTCTGTGCAGGTGGACATGCCGGTGAGCCAATCGCGGCGACGGGGGCGGTGACGGGAGGGGCGGCGACGGGTGGCAACGGGGAGGGAGCGGCGACGGGCGACGACTGGGAGGGGGCGGCGACGGGAGATGAGGATTGAGGAATGGAGGAAAACGAAATCAAAACATAAATTCTTAACGGATTCGGATATTATTCGAATCCGAATTCGAATCCGGAGCCAATATTTCATACCAAATCCGAATTCGAATCCGCAAAAATAATCGGATGTATATCCGAATCCGAATCCTATTAGATAATCGGATATCCGAAAAGACATCCGGATCCGATTTTTTCGAATTCGGTATCCGGATTATCCGATTAGATCCGAATCCGATTACACCCCTAGACGAAACAATGATGATAGTGGGATTGACCAGTATTGGAGGTTGGTGATGCTAGCACCAATAGCCATGACAAGAGGGGGGACAAATATATGGTGGGTGTGTTGGTGTAGGAGTTGTTTGATCAAAGAGGGCTGGGATTGTGGTGGTGGAGGAGGGAGACGGAGAATATGAAGAGTTGGGAGGAACCGAGAGAATGAGACCGAAAAATAGAAAAGATGCATATAAAATAAGAACTTTGTATTATTAAATGGATCAGGTTCATCCCTCTAATCTGTTAACCGGGTCAAATATCTAAAAAATAAAAAAACAGAATTAAATACATGACGTGGCACAGACGACGGACTAAACATTTTGATGTTCCAATCATAGGGGTGCAGGTGGGCTGGGTGGATCGGCCCGTCCGCTAACTCGGCCTGCAAACGAACAATATAAATCGTCTTGGGCCAACCCATCTGTTTCGCGGGTCAAATGGGCCAAAATTGAGTCTGGCTGGTGACCCGCACCTACAATAGATGCATCCTAGCCGTTTGCCGAAGTTCTCGACCTGCGGATCACGGTGTAGCCGACAACGAGCTTCTGACCGAGTATCTCAAGTAGCCGTGTGGCCGGCCATCGGGCGGCAGGCGCCATGAACTCCTTGTTGAGGTTTGGGTGTAAAGACCTAGCCTCCGTCCAATTTGACCCTTCAAATGGAACAATATACATCAATCGAACAAGTTTCACTAAGCTAGCCAATTCACTGAATGATATTTTCATTATACCTATTCATTTAGGAAACAAAAAAAATCCAATATTATACTTTTTTTATTTTCAAGAAAGTCCAGTTAACAACATCATACATTCTACTCTCTCTACTTCTAAAACCAATATAGATTTTGTTGGGGGAAAATACTAGCAACATCTGAAGCGTCACTCCAGGACGGGGGGAGGAGCCCCTACCCCCTGGGCACCTTCTCCGCCCCTTCTCCGGGCTCGGGGGAGACTTCCCCCGGCGCATCTTCTCTGGGCTTGGGAGAGACCTCTCCCGGAGCCCCTCCTCCGGGCTCGGGAGAGGCCTCTCCCGGAGCCCCTTCTCCGAGCCAGGGGAGACTTCCCCCGGAGCACCTTCTCCGGGCTCGGGGGAGACTTCCCCCAGCGCATCTTCTCCGGGCTTGGGACAGACCTCTCCCGGAGCCCCTCCTCCGGGCTAGGGAGAGGCCTCTCCTGGAGCCCCTTCTCCGGGTCGGAGGAAACTTCCCTCGGCGCATCTTCCCCGGGCTTGGGAGAGCTCTCCCGGAGCCCCTCCTCCGGACTCGGGAGAGACTTCCCCCGGCGCATCTCCTCCGGGCTAGGGAGAGCCCCTCTCCCGGAGCCCCCTTCTCCGAGCCGGGGAAGACCTCTCCCGGAGCCCCTCTTCCGGACTCGGGAGAGACTTCCCCCGGCGCATCTCCTCCGGGCTAGGGAGAGCCCCTCTCCCGGAGTCCCTTCTCCGGGCCGGGGAAGACCTCTCCCGGAGCCCCTCTTCTGGGCTCGAGGGAGACTTCCCCCGGCGCACCTCCTCCGGGCTAGGGAGAGCCCCTCTCCCAGAGCCCCTTCTCCAGGCCGGGGAAGACCTCTCCCGGGGCCCCTCCTCCGGGCTCGGGAGAGACTTCCCCCGGCGCACCTTCTCCGGGTTCGGGAGAGGTTTCCTCCGGCGCTCCTCTGGTGGGCACTGATTTCGAGGGCCGCCACGTGTCCGAAATCGGTGCCCTGGACCTCGTCAAAAGACCATTTTGCCCTTGATCCTACGGTTGTAGCAGGGGTAGTTTAGTAATTTGCGTCTTTTGGGTCTATATATACCCTTGTAACCCTCTTTTGTAACCTAAGACTTTCATTTGCATCCAATACAAAAAAACTAATAGGCGTGCTCTGGAACCCTCTCTCCGGGAGAGATCCCCTAGCCGACACGTGTCGGGAGCACGTCGACAGGACTAGGGCCTCCACTGAGGCCTGAACCTGTATAAACTCTTGTGTCAATCTCTGAGATTGTCCAACGCGGGGTGACCAGTCACACGGTCAGCACGCGTTGAGGAACACGTGTTGCGCACGTCATCAAATCTGCCGAGGTATTTTTTATACCACGATAGATTTAGTGCAAAATTAATTCTCGGCTAGTTTTGGATGGGATATTTTTTGTAATTTCACTTCTCAAATCTTTCTAAATTACAATTTCGTTGGAGAGATATATTTCTAAATTGCATCATCTATAGATGTATATAGAATACAGATGTACCCATGTATATGCATAATACACACATATATCCGAGAATTTTGTACGGATATCACAGATCTAAAAAGAAAAGTTAAAAATAGCGTACAATAAAAAGTATTGTCAAATTCGACCACAATCGCCACATGAACTAGCGACTTATCCAAAAAAGCAATCAGAACAGCTATCAGTTGCCAGCCTATCTGATGACTGCAGAATAACCATTAGTCGCCACTATATATTTGGGGCCCCTGGCGACTGGCGCATTGCAAGCAAACAAAAAAAAAACCAGCAGACTGCGGGAGAAGAGGAAACGACAAAGGGGAGAAGAGGGGGAAAAAAGAGAAGAAGAAGAAGAAGAGAAGAAGAAAAAGAAGAGAAGAAGAAGAAGAGAAGAAGAAAAAGAAGAGAAGGGAAGAAAGTATAAAAAAAGGTATAATTATAAACTTGATAATTAGTGTAAAGTGGATTTTAAAATATAGATGTGTTGTAGAATGCAGATCTGTTTTAGGAATGCGTAGAAATTTTGTTATTAATATAGATGTGTTGTAGAATAATTAGATATGAGATACATGTACCTTGTAAATATAGATTTGTTATGTAGAAATGTTATATATTTAGCGAATAAACTAGATTAATAAATAGTGAATCAATGATTTAGGACATACGCTTTTTTCGTAGAAAATGTGCAGAACTGCAGATCTGATTTGTGCCTTATTTAAATATGTTGGGCATTTATGAATATAATGTATATATAATTTTGATTTGTTGTGTAATATTATGTAAGTTTAATATGTTTATGAATGAGATGTGAGATGTGTATTAATTAAGATTAGTAAATAATTAAATTATTGATATGTGAGATGAGAATATAGGAATTGTAGATTAGATATGATGCGATGTCGTTAATCCGGTGTCCTTAGATTAGTTAAGATGTTAAAAAATAAGTCGCACATGTCTTAAGGATGAGCATAGAGTAATGTGCAAAATATATTGGAGTTATGATAATTGATGTTTGTAATACTTATATTGTAGACAATGTCAGAAACCAGAGTAGTCTATGTTTTCCACGGGAACAAATTATTAAAAACGGACCATATGGAGATGACCTAAGTGGCTGTCACCGTATAGACATGGAATTGAATGATCTTAGTGTTCTTAATTTTGAGGACCTTAAGACCCGAGTCATGGACATCCTAAATATTGACCCATGTTTACACAAAATTATCATAGAAGCACTAGTGCCTATTGGTTTGACATCTTGTTGGAAATTGTGTAAACTTAGAGGTGATAGATCCTGGGGCTCTCTTGTTAGGAGGGTGATAAAACCCAATCATGGGTCAGATGACTGTATACTGTATGTAACCAAGGTAGACAATGTACCAGAATCGGTGGCAGAACTTGTACCCGAACCATTAATTGGAGGACAACATATGAACAATGATCCAACCATGGCCCATAATTCTGCGGATGTCCTAACGCAGAATTCATTGGCGGGTATTTCTGGCCTGGGGATGAGGCTTATGCTGACGAAGGTGAAGACGAGGGTCTGCAAGTCTCAGGCAACGAAGGGTCGGAGGTGGACGCAGACTATGTGGATTCCTCTAGTGAAGAAGATTACTATGGAATGGGACCTCCACAACAATGGCTAGATCCTAGTGGTTTTGAGCATACGCGAATCCATGACGATCGTAGTTCGGAGTGGGCACGGAGTGAGCACAGATTAACATTGGGACAACATTTCCGAAGCAAGGAGGAGGCTAAGCAAGGCGTGGCGATGTGGTCCGTGACACTACGTCAGTCTTTCAAGATTGACAGAACAAATCCGCGACTCTACGCAGTGAAGTGCAGGGTGGAAGGATGTCGATTTTATGTTCGTATTGCTCGATACAAGGACAATGACCACTTCATTGTTTCCAGGATCACCGAACATGACTGTTCAGTTACAGAAGTCTCACAGAGTCATAGGAATATGTCGTCCATATTTGTGGCACGTGTAATTTTGTCAAACCTTCATGCAAATCTTGATATCACTACTATAAAAATGTTTTCTTCTAACGGTTCAAAACATATCTCTACTAACGGTTCAATAATAAGAACCAATAGAAAAAAGTATTCTTTTCTACTAATAAGAACCGATAGAAAAAAGTATTCTTTTCTAACAGTAGTACTATGTACCTATTCTAAGAAAAGAATATTTTTTTCTAACGGTTCACTAATAAGAACCGTTAGAAAAAGATATTCTTTTCTATCGGTTCTTAGTAGTGAACGATAGAAAAGATGACTATATTCTAACGGTTCACTACTAAGAACTGTTAGAGTAAGTATCTTAGAATATATGACTATATTCTAACAGTTCTTAGTAGTGAACCGTTAGAATAGGTACATATTCTAAGACGTACAGTAGTTTGTATCAAAAGTGATCAAGAAGGGTCAAACCGTAAGAATATGTTTAAATAGCAAGTTAATTGTGGCAAATTGGCCATAAGACAATCATTTTATGGATTTATCAATTAAACACTTGTTTGGCATTTTATTTGAAGTAAATTTACACAATCATGTAGCAGTTATACGTTGCATACACTTCCTCTGTCTTGCTTTGGGTTTAAGCTCTTTACAACAAGTTGTACTTATCTTAATTGTGACCCTCGAGAATAATTATGATAATAATGAGTGCATATTAATTTGCATCACACCTCTTCATGGATGTAAGCGTAATCCGCAAGTAATAAATCATGAATGAGGTTTGATTAAAGAACTGTGAATGGATTCTATGTGTGGAAAAGAAAGGATACCCTAATTTAGGAGTTGCAGTAAATGCAAGGCTAAGAGAAAAAATTTGAAATTTATTGAAAGAAAAGTAGTCCTAAATGAACTTGCAATTTGATAGTCCTACATGAACTTGCGTTTTGAAGGTTGAGTATGAAAATTTACTACTACCAAATCCTCTAATTATGGAGTCCTGTTGTTAAATAATTATGGTAGTACCTTGAGATGGTGTCAACAGATTGAATGTCTTCTTCCATGTCTTCCTCTTCCATCTGTTCTTCCTCCTCCTCCTCTTCCTCTTCCTCCTCCAAGTCTCCCCAATGCTTGCTCCGGTCAACAGCTATTCCTGAAAACAAAACAACATAGTACAACATTTATGACGAGAATTGTTACCCGAGCTAGTTCGAAATGATGTACATTTGGTTCAAGTCAGATTCGAACCAGATGAGTGTCTGAAGGTCCGTTGTTATGGCCTCAGACGACCTGAGAAGCGCGGACACAAGAATGACTTATGGTCGCAGGCTTTGCGCGATCATGAGATCGCAGACGTTATGTGGTCAGAAGGCCGTAGGCAATGTGCGGTCAGAAGGTCGTTGACTATCCTTGACCAAAGTAACTCGGGATTGCTTAGCTCTGCAACAGGCATATCCCTAGGATCGTGATGATTCCTCCACGTATGAAGACAACTGCCAGGAGGTTAACATGTGCAGTTATCCCTTGATTGCACGTGTTAAACCTATGTGAGAGTTAAGTGCAGTTTCCAAAACTGCGCTTCTACAACCGTTCAAAACCGTCGTGCATTGGCGTCCTTTTGATCGGTATAAAGGAGAGATCAAAGACGACGACAGACAAGACACAAGCTTTCATAAGTTAGTTTAGTCATTTTTTAGACAATCACATAGAAAAGATCTTCACCTGTGATGATCTTTTCTTCAATCTTGTAAACATTTTCCATACATAGTGAAATCACAACAGGACGTAGGGCTATTACTCCCACCATCGAGGGCCCGAACTTGTATAAATCTCTTTGTGCCCCAACAGACATTGCTCATCATCCCTTTCCAGAGGAACACTTTGAAAGGCCTCGCAACTCACAAATTCTGCATAAGATCGACTAAGGACCCCGAGTCCGAATCGTCGACAGTTGGTGCCCACCGTGGGGCCTTTCTCAAGGGGTTCTTATTTCTATCCGGAGGTTCGGTGAGCCATGTCTGGAGCATATGATTCCGAGAACGACTTTGATCTCGAGGATTACGCCCATATACAGATGCTTTCACCTAGTGATCCTGTTCCAATGGAGGAAACCGGAGCCGAAGACATCCCGGAGGACGATTCGACCACTCAGGTCATGTCTATCGACCAGGAGACAACAGACCACTACTACAGAAATGCAATCCACTAACCCATATCTTCTAACGGTTATAAGCTGTAACACCCTGAGTTTAGGGGTAAAAACTCTCTTTTTCATGAACATCATGCATGCATAACACCATGGATCTGTAGCAGTAACAAGATCAGTTCAACCCTAATCTATCTCAAACCCTAAAATCTCAAACTCTTCCCTGTAAACCCAAATCAAGATCAGATTACTCAAATATGATCTACCAGTTACCCTAAATATAAAAGTCTTCAGAAGCCAAATTCAAATCTATCTCTAACTTCCAGATCTAATCAATTCTTTTCTGTTTTCGAAAACATGATTCCAATTACTATTCTAATCTAATTACTCTAAATATTCTGAACTCAGATTTAGCTAAATCTTGACCTAATTCAGACCAGATTATTCTTGGACTATGGTCATGGGTATGCCAATACCTTAATCCAGAAAGTTGGCAGCCAAATTATATCATCTAAGTCTTTTTCACATATCAGTCCAAATTATATCGCAATTTAGTCTTTTATTTGATATTTGGAAACCCAAAAAGGCTAAAATCTTCAGATCAACTCCAAATTCAGAATTTCTTCAGCAAATCTTTTCCAAATGCTATTTGATACAAATTTCCCTTCTGTCCAGATTACAAAATTACATCTTAAAGGCCAGAATTCGAAATCGACAAAACTCAGATCTTATTTTACCCTAAAGTACCTTATTTTCAGTTTATATCAAAAATCATCAAATTATGCCAGATTTTACCAAATCACTTGCTAGATGAGTATAAGGTATAAGTTTATACTCAGCTGTGAAATCAGATTGTAAATTAACCATTTCCAAACCAGAAATTACAATTCAGTCCATAGCCAATTTTCAGAATTTGCAAATCAGTCCAAATGGCTGTTTCGACCAGCAGCCACCAGCTGCTGCGACCAGAGGAGTAGCTGCTCGCGACCAGGAATCAGCTCTTCGACCCCACCCACTATTTGCGACCAAACCAGCAGTGCACGACGACCTCGACCACAGCCGACACAGTGCACAGCGTTGCTTCGACTTCGACCGCGACCACGCCGTGTTTCGCCATTGAGCAGCGCCGCTTTAGCCACGATTTTTGCAACCGCCTTTGCACACGCACACATGTTAGCACCGTAGCTGTTGCTGTGGCAGTTCCCGTCCAGCTCACCAGCTGCTGCACGCCAGAGAGAAGCTTGCTCGCCGTTGCTTCAACCCGAAGCCTTCTTCTTCACCGGCGCAAGCAAATAGCGAGCTTAAGCTTCGTACACTTCGCTTGCCTATAAATAGCAACCCCAGAGAAGCTTTTCTACCTTTAGCAGAGCTCTCCAACACCCTCGAGCAGTTAAACCGTATTTCTTCTTGCTACAGTCTTCTTCTCCGGTGAGTTCAGCACAGAGGCTCACGGTGACAGCCTCAACCGCAGCCTCTACCATCAAATTGATAGCATCAGTGAGTGACCCTCACCCATCTCATCGTTCTATAGCAATTAATTGAACCCTCATGCATCTCGTCGCCGGTGATCGCCGGAAATGTCAGAATGCCCTGTTCCAGCTTTGCAACTCAAATTAATTCGAATTAGCCTTTGATTCAATAGACAAAAATGATCAGTGAGCTATTTTAAGCAAGCCTGTGAAGTCAGATTTAAAAATTTAGAAAGAATTGAAGCTTTTCCCTAGCCCGAGCTTCACCAGCCGCCGGCGACCGTCGCCAGGCTTCTCCGGTGATCCTCCGGCCAATCTAACAATTCCAGAAGCTTTCTTATACCTTCTAGATACTCCTCGAGCAAGGAATTGAGTTCAAATTGTGTATAATGGAAAGCCCCAAATTCAATATCATCTTCTCCAGTGCCGGCCACCGGAAGTCTATTCCCGGCCGATCCAGCTTCAGAAACCTTGTCCACCAGATGCGCCTTGATCTCCTGAGCAACTTTGTCTACTAGCTCGACTTCCAATTCGGTCTAAATCAGAAGTTATAGCCTTGCCCTAATTCCTGTCCAGTACTGTGATTTGGAACTTCAGCCACCGAGTTCATCGCCGGTTTTCATCACTTTCCGGCCATCTCCTGCCCTAGATCCTGTTGAGTGAATTGTTCCTATTACTGAGGCCTACCTCCCAGACAAAGTGGTGCATCAATTGGAGCCCTAGATCAGAAGTTATGGCAAGCCCTAGTCCTGGCCATGTCAGTTCAATGCCAAGCTATGCCAGCCAGTGGCATTAGCCCTTTTCACTTCCTTCCAAATGTGCATTTTAAGCATGACTTTGTTCCTTAGACTCCTGAGGTTGTGATCTACAATTTCTTCTTCTATCACAACTTGATTCGAGCCCTTGAACTGTATTTTATGCTTAGCCCTAGAATTTGACATTGTCAGCCCTATGCCAGAGCATGTCAGCCAGTGGCATTAGCTCTTTTCACCTCTTTTCAGTTATGCAAATTGAAAATAACTTTGTCCATCAGACTTGTGGAGTTGTAATCTACATTTCATTCTACTGCCACAAGTTGAGATAATCCTTCTATCATCTATCGACCCTATGTCGATGCCTTGAACCGAATGTCGACCTAAAGACGTTCGCTGTTTTTGAGCGAACCAGTCGCAACCTTGATATCATTCTGATACTTTGAGACATTTGGAACCTTATAAACCTTTGACAACTAATCTTAACCCTGGTTTTCATAACTTAACCCTAATCAGCCTCTAAACCCAATCATTTCAGAATCATCCAATCATTCAGAATCATCGAGACATTCATCTTTGCATTATTGCATATAGTATATTAATGTATTGAAAAGGTTTGTGATTTTTGGTTACTTGTTTGATTGGAGAATAGATCAAGAGCCAGAGTTCGAGGACTTCACTGCTGATCCTACGTCAACTGCTGTCTCTCACGACGCGGAAGGCAAGTCATAGTCTTGATCATCTTGAACCTATATTTTATGAATTGCTATGATATGACCATGAATATAAGTAGTATTGCATGAGAATGGATGAATTGTGAATTGGCAATACTAAGCTGGATGCCTGTGAAATGTGAATTGATTAAATAGTGAGCCATGAACTATCATAAATATATTTATATATATTCATGAAATAAAACCCCCAGCCGTGACCAGAAAAATGGTATGGATGGCTGTAGCACTGGAGGTGCTAAACTGCAAAGGATAGCAGGCACGGAAGGTGCAGGGTTGTGGATGGTCTGGTCACTGGCATATAAGGACTAGAACCTTGTGTTGTGCGTCTAGTGGCATGAAACACGTGCTAACCGCAAGCCTGGTATGGGACAGGCCTGAACAAGTACTTATGTGGATCGCACATGAAACCCCTGCATGAGTTGTGTAGTGATGCATGATTTACATGGAGAATGGCTCCCACATATAGCACTGAAGGTGATCTTGTACATTGACCCAGCAATGGGGATATGAGTAGGGGTGGAGGTTTGGGTACAACCTACCACAACTGTGGTTCGCGAGAGATCCACATGGTCGGGGGTGAAATGTGAGTAAAACATAACAAAAGTTCTTGTTATCTCCACCTTGCCACTCACACATGGTTGTGAGGAAGGGTCTAATCATATTGATAGGATGGGCTTGAAAGTGGAATATCTTGCAGGTAAATTGGTACCTCTCTGCAGAGTTTAAAATCGTATTCGAATACTCCGAGCTCCCGGGTTTATAGGAGTCTGCTGCGGTGGATTAAATCCACGGGGTGTGGCACAAGTATATTTTCTAAATAAAATTTGATAAGTCAAGATTACCCAAATGACATGTGTTGTCATGATAAGGGGTGCTGCCGTGGGCTGTCGTGTGTCGACGTGTCACGGTAGTACTATAATCTAGTGAACATGAATAGTGATGTTATGTTATGAGAAATGCTGCCATGAGATGAGATGAGATGTGAGGAGACATGAAAGAAAAGATTATTTTACAAACATCCATAATTCTTGACTAGTCTAGGTTCATAACAATACTACTATATGTATCTACTCTTCCCTATGACTTGCTGAGTACGTAAGTACTCACCTTTGCAAGTTACAACCCAGAAGATGGAGTGTACCAAGATCAAGAAGAAGTCATGGAGAACTTCTTGGACCAAGAAGAAGGAGAGCTAGACCCGTCAAATCCCTGATGTGTTGTTCTGTCGTTAACTTCTTACTGTGGAAGGGACACCCATCATCCGCTGTGTAGAGGTTTTATTTTGCTTTAACTAAACCTTGAATGCCGCGAAGGTATTGTAATCTCTTTATGTAATATTAAGGCCAGCAGGTCACACTGCTTAATATTTTGTAAGTTTTTCTGCTGCAATATGAATATACTCCTGTGCTTGACTTATCCTGGGAAGTCAAAGGTATGTTTATATGGGACTAGCTATAGCAAGCTAGGTCTCCACGGGAGTAGTCGTAGTCCCAGTTTCGGGGCGCGACATAAGCAATCTGGGAAAAATCCGATAGAGTAGGACGACAGCGGTGGAGAAGAGGCCTTTTACTATCAGTTATATTCTGGTACACCGTTAGTGAAATGCAAACATTTTTTACTATCGGTCATTACTGTACCAACCGATATAATAGATGAAATAGTACTATCGGTTTGTCTTTCGTAACTGATAGTGAAATTATGGACTTTATACTATCGGTTCATACTGTACAAACCGATATATAGAGTAAATTTTACTATCGGTTTGTCTTTGGTAACTGATAGTGAAATTACGGAATTTTTACTATCGGTTACTACTGTACCAACCGATATGATAGAGGAAATTTTACTATCGGTTATATAAAACAAACCGATAGTAAAATGACATCATATAAACTAATGGTTATGACAGTGGGGACCTTAGTTTACTATCGGTTGTGTTTTTGAACCGATAGTAAAATTATACAATTTATCTCGACCCCTGCTCTGCGCTCTGCATCCTCGATTCATTTCTACCGTACGTGCATCCACGCTCCAAGCTAGAGTGATCTGGAGAAGCTAGCTGAGAGGTTGATAATTCGATCCCCCTCGGTATTGCCATCTTCTCATCACCTCTCTCTCTCTCTCGATCACTCTTTCACACTCTCCCTCTCTCTCTCTACTTGCAATTCATTAAACTAGATACATGTAGCTCCAAACTAGCTTGAAAGGCAAGGTTGGCTAGCTAGCTATAGCTTGCTGAAGTTAAGTTAGGAATGATTTATGGCTAAAGTTAACCAGCTAGCTAGCTAGCTCTTCCAATTAATGCATCTAGTTAATTAGGGTTTCATACATATCCATTTAATGTAATTAAGCAGCTGTACACACATATGGCCTAGCTAATTGATGATGTTTCATGCATGCATGCTCTGAGTCATTAATTATTTATTTCAATTTGTCAATTTTGTGAAATAATTGTAGATGGACCAAGAATATTGGATATATGGAATAAAACGTACTACTGTTGAGTATTTGGAGGGTATGAATGAGTTTATTAAATTTGCTGAGCAAGAAAAGGTGAAGAAGGGAGAGAAAGATATGCATTGTCCTTGTATAGATTGTATGAACTTAAAAAGGTTCGGCAACTCTGATCAGATTAGGAGTCATTTGATTCGTCGTGGTTTTAACGCACGCTATACCCGTTGGATGTGGCATGGTGAAGATCTTGAGGAAACGAGCACCGCTACCACTCAGCAGCACCCAGAAGTGGATTGCAGTAATGATCATCAGAACATTGGTAATGTTCATTCGGATGTCCATGTAGATGACGACAATTTAGATGAAATGTTATGTGATGTAGAAGAAGATTACAGCGAAAATGATTTAGCTAAATTTGAGAAATTAATTGTTGATTCTGAGAAGCCTTTGTTCCCTGGATGTGCAAAATTTACAAAGTTGTCTTCTGTGTTGAGATTATATAACTTGAAGGCAAGCAACAGTTGGAGCGATAAGAGTTTCACGGTGCTATTAGATCTGTTAGCGGACATGCTTCCAGAGGGAAATGAGTTGCCAAGATCGGTTTACCAGGCCAAAAAACTATTGTGTCCGTTGGGAATGAAAATCGAAAGAATACATGCATGCCCAAATGATTGTGTTCTGTACCGTAACGAGTACGAGGATTTGCATGTTTGTCCAAGATGCGGTGCATCGCGGTATAAGCATGGGGATAGAATTTATCAAAATGGATGTGATGAGGTAAAGAAAGGGCCTCCGGCCAAAACTGTGTGGTATTTGCCTGTGATTCCTAGATTGAAACGGCTGTTTGCAAATCTGAAAGATGCGAAGTACTTGCGTTGGCATGTTGAAGGTCGGAAACAAGACGAAAAACTAAGACATCCAGTTGATTCTATTCAATGGAGAAACATTAACAGAACATTCGGTGAGTTTGGCGGCGAAGTGAGGAATATAAGGTTTGGGTTGAGTACGGATGGTATGAATCCACACGGAAATATGAGCAGTCGACATAGCACTTGGCTGGTTCTTTTATGCATCTACAATCTTCCTCCTTGGTTATGTATGAAGCGCAAGTACATCATGATGTCGTTACTAATTTTAGGACCCAGACAACCCGAGAATGATATTGACGTGTTTCTATCACCGCTAGTCGATGACTTACATAAATTGTGGAGCGAAGGGGTGCAGGTGTGGGATGCACATAACCGAGAGAATGTCATGTTACGGGCCATGATATTTTGCACCATAAATGATTTTCCAGCCTATGAAAATTTGTCGGGGTATAGTATGAAAGGAGGCAAGGCTTGTCCTATTTGCCTGGATAAAATTGAAAGTATGTGGTTATCGAACTGCAGAAAAACAGTGTACATGGGTCACCGCAGATTACTTCCGATGCATTACGCCTACCGTAAGAAGAGGAAGTCATTTAATGGGAAGCCTGAGAAAGGATCACCCCCAGTGTTTGTGACTGGTAAGGAGCTTTACTTGCGCTTGAAGGACATCAAAGTTGAGTTCGGTAAATGTTCTAAACCTCCAGGAAAAAATGTTTGGAAGAAGAGATCGATTCTTTGGGATCTGCCATATTGGGAGCACTTACAAGTTCGACATTGCGTTGATATCATGCACGTAGAGAAAAATGCTTGTGACAGTTTGATTGGTTTGTTGTTGAACATTCCAGGAAAGACGAAAGATGGCATCAACGTTCGCCGTGACATGCTCGACATGGGCATAAGGACTGAGCTTACACCGTTGGAGAAGGGAAAGCGTACATACCTCCCCCCGGCCTGCTATACTTTGTCAAAAAGAGAAAAAACAGAACTCTGTCAGTGCCTATATGGTGTCAAAGTTCCATACGGGTATTCTGCGAACTTGAAAAAACTTGTGTCCATGAAAGACTTGAAACTAGTTGGTATGAAGTCCCATGATTGTCATGTATTGATGTCACAAATTTTTCCCATTGCTATCAGAGGCATTCTCCCAGTCAAAGTTAGTGAGACAATTACAAAGCTATGTTATTTCTTCAATACAATATCTGGCAAGGTAAGCGTGTACTCCTAGCAAGTTAATTAGCTCCATTCGTGGAACTTGTCAGATTTTTTGGATCTGAATATTTGCTGCAACTGTGTCCTTGCAGGTAATTGATCTGGATGGACTGGACGATTTGCAACGCGATGTGACTACAACTCTTTGTCAGCTGGAGATGTATTTTCCTCCATCTTTTTTTGATGTTATGGTCCATCTAATTGTTCACCTTGTCAGAGAAATTAAGTTTTGTGGACCCGTGTTCCTGCACTACATGTATCCATTTGAGAGATTTATGGGTATCTTGAAGGGATATGTAAGGAATCGACATTGGCCTGAGGGCAGTATCATTGAAGGTTATGCCACCGAGGAGGTGATTGAATTTTGCACCAACTATATGGCCGGGTTGACCCAATTGGCATTCCTACGTCCCGGCATGAGGGCAGGCTTCAGGGCATTGGAACGATTGGATTTAAAGCAGTCGTCCCCTCTAGTGATCTGTATGCAAAAGCCCATTTTTGGGTCTTACAGCACATGACGGGGGTGGAGCCATACATACACGAGCGCAAGGAGATGTTACGGACACAGAATCCTTCGAAGCCAGAGATTTGGGTCACCAGAGAACATAACAGGAAGTTTGTTGGGTGGATCGAAAATAGAGTCCTACAAGCTTCTGAGGGCAACGTAGATGAAGTTGTTACATGGTTGGTCAGAGGGCCTAGATTTACTGTAGGGACTTGGCAGGGGTATGACATCAACGGCTATTCATTTTACACAAGAACTCAAGACGAGAAGAGTACTATGCAATGTAGTGGAGTGACACTACTTGCTATTTCAGAGGATGCCAGGGCAGTAAGGGCACTCAACTCATATTACGGTGTTATTGAGGAAATATGGGAGCTCGATTATGTATTACTTAAGATTTCTCTGTTTCGATGCCAATGGGTCGAAATGTCTCGAGGTGTTAAAGTCGACAATTATGGGTTTACTCTCATCGATCTCAGTAGAGTCGCACACCAAGATGATCCATTTATACTTACTGAGCAAGCCACACAGGTGTTCTACATCGTTGACTCGGCCAACCCAAAGTTGCACGTTGTCCTTCACAGTAAGAGACGTATTGTTGGGGTCGAAGACGTTGTGGATGAAGAAGAGTATGATCAGTTTGACGAACTACCTCCATTTTTAGATGGAATTCTTCAATCTGTCCCTATCGAAGATATTGACGAAACAAGTTACCTGCGAGAAGACCACGAAGAAGGATTATGGGTGGATAACCATTCTTAACTAATTTGCAATATGTAAGTGACGTATATTACTTGGATCTTTAATCGAAGAATTCTTCAAATCATTTTTCAAAAATTCTTTGGGAAAACATACGTGATGCATTGAGAATCATTTATGCAAATTTTCATTTCAATTGGAGTTGATTTGAGCACTAATTGATTCTTTTCACAAATCAATATGAAAACTACAAATTTTCATTCCATGATTGGTCTTTACTGTTAATTTATTTCAAAATTATTGGAAGTCATCTGCATGGGGTTTCAGGTGTCTTTACAAGTGCAAAATGATATACTGAGATCATCTGTAATTGTTCTCAGGGAAATCCTTTAGGGTCAATAACATTGTATTCTACTATCGGTTTCAATTTCCAAACCGATATGAAATTAAACTCTACTATTGGTTTATTGTTCATAACCGATAGTAATTCATATTATGTTATGAGACCATGTTCTTAATTTACTATTGGTTAATAATCATAAAACCGATAGTGAACAATGCCAACACTCCAAACCCTAACTTCCATTGTATTTACTATCGGTTTGGTGATTATGAACCGATAGTAAAGATTCATATATTAGGTTAACCTCGCACGATTTTCCCTCCAGTGCAACTGATCACATTCCAAATACTCGCACGTGGAAAACCCTAGCCTCCCCGACGTTCGCTTTTTCGCTCCTCTGCGCCACCATTGCTGATCGCAATTGGGTTCTCCACCGCCTCCGACCACTGCATCGCGCCATCGTAGGCCACTCCACGAACGACTGTAAGTGTTCTTGACGAAACCGCTCGCGTCAATTTCTTAAATTTATATTCAATAGTTCATATGTGGTTCAATGGATTACAAATATAAATCTAGATGAAAAGTGCATGAATTACAAACTTGATAGCTATGAGAATTACAGACTTGATGAAAATCACTAGGAATTTTTCGTACAGTGTCGTCCACTATCGGTTTCTTATTTCGAACCGATAGTAAAGACCATAATCTGAATTTTCTGTTAATTATTTCCCTTTTTCTAATTTTCATCTGAAATTTTGGTTCATTTAAATTTTTATCACAAAGCCATGATTCTTTATGTTCCTGCAGAGAGACTAGCATAGTTTGCACTGCTAATCTTATATATTTTCCTGAATCCAAAAAACTTGAGTACTATCAGTTTTAATTGTCAAACCGATAGGAAATAGAGTATATCATAGTTTGCACTGCTAATCTGAATTTTTTGTTAATTATTTCCCATTTTCTAATTTTCATCTGAAATTTTGGTTCATTTAAATTTTTATCACAAAGCCATGATTCTTTATGTTCTTGCAGAGAGACTAGGATAGTTTGCACTACTAATCTTATATATTTTCCTGAATACAAACTTGAGTACTATCGGTTTTAATTGTCAAACCGATAGGAAATAGAGTATGTCCTATCGGTTTGTTAGTGTCAACTAATAGTACATTGAAAAGTTTGAATTTTGCAGAGTTCATATTTCATTTGTGAAAAGAATCAACTATTGCTCAAATCAAATACATTTGAAATGAAAATTTACAGAAATGATTTTCATTGCATGAAATATATTTTTCTGAAAAATTTTTTCAAAGAGGATTTTACAATCAAGAGTTATCAAATGATCTTTATGTTAAGCAAGAAGGTTGAAGTTCAACAACCTTTTGCAAATTGAGTTTACAAATCCATTTTAAATCTATTTTGAAGACCATGTTGATAGGAATTGATGATTTTTGGCCTTTTGAATGAAAATTTGACATTTTAACAAAAAGAGGTGGTTCATCATTGCCATTCCATTTTAGTTATGAACTTTTTCATGTACCTTTCTTCATATCAATTGATGGTCTGTTCATGGAATTTTAGGTAAAGCCATGTCGGCATCTTCCTCGGCTGATAGTAGTGATTCGGCAATGGCGAATGTAGATGACGCTGCCTCGTCCCAGTGCAAGAGGAAGGCGCGAGGAGCGACCATGTTATGTTGTTTGGCCAAACGCACGGATCTTTCATGTGAGTTCAACCAGTTCGGGAGACCGATCGGGAAGAATGCCGGCCAGTACGCTGCCTATGTTGGTTTGTTGGTGAAGGAAAGGGTGAAGATCACCGTCCAGAGCTGGAAGGACGTTAAGGCCGATGAGAGGGATAGGCTGTGGGCGGAAGTGAAGGTAAAATTAATCAAAATCACTGAACTCTTGAGTAATCACATTCCCTTGGTTTATCCCAGAGATTAGGTAAGTCCTGCTTATATGCAACATTTGAAACAGGCCAAGTGGAACATCCCCGATGATGGTCCCAAGATAGCTTGCTTGAAGGACATGAACAACACGTGGAAAACCTTTAAGAGCGTCCTCGTCAGTACCTTCCTCGCTAAAGGCAAATCTCCATGAGAGAAGTATCCCTTCATAACGGAGGAGGTATGGGAGTAATTCACCCAATAGAAGGGGACCCCTAAGTTCAAGGTATGTATGGTTCCTTTGTTTGGTTACACCATTGTATGTAGTAACCAGCGGTGCATTAATTTTCTTGTTTCTGGTACGAAGGCCCTTAGCGAGAAGAACAAGGCAATCCAAAGGAGGAACGACCACCCGCACCGGCTTGGCTCTCGCGGCTATTCGGGGAAGGAGGAGCAGTGGAAGAAGGCTGAAGACGAGGCGTCGAATTTCATCGACTCCCCTAACCTACTGCTCTCCGAGATCCGTGATCCATGATGCAAGCGCTGGTGGCTGGCCAGAGGGACCGTGTCGTCCATGGGGACTGTGGAGTTCCCAAACCCCAGGTGATCCGTTTGAGACCTAGCCTTGGTTTTTGCACTAGGCTCGCCCAGATTCTAATATGCGGAATAGCGAGATCTTACTCGGAAATACCGAAACCCAAAGTAATTGCACAACTCTTTATTTCAAAGAGGGCTTTACACGTCGAACGTTAGGCACACTTGCCTACGTCGAGGGAACTATAAGTGTCTAAAACTCAAATAAGTTCTATGACTCTTCGATTGAATTCGATGATCTAAACTAGACCTATTACAAGGTATTTATAGTCCAATCGTATAAGTACGTATCAGACTTAGAGACCTAAACGTATTAGACTCATATAACTAATCCTAAACAGATAAGCTTAGTTATACACATTCGGATCTGATTACAATTCCGAACAGGGAACAAATTCCTTTTCCTGGTCGCGGACCAATCCATGGTCGCGAATCCTTTCCGAACACGGTTAAGGTCGCGAAGCCGTATGCGATCAGGACTTGGAGATCCTCTCGGATCATGACTCCCTTGTTGAGAAGGAGCCAACCCCTGTTGCGACCTCACGATCAAACTGGAGATGTGGAAATTGGGCTTGTCCATCTTCTTTGGTGTACCACTTTGCCGCACGTGCTCGTTGATCTTTCCGACCGATTCGAAAAGTCTCCTTGGTGCCACTGCGGGTGGTAGTCACCTTCTTTTCCAGAATCACATCTTCACGTAGAGGTTTGTCTCGTTGATAGACCAAGTCTTCAACAGATGATACTATAGTATCTGGCTCATCATCCAGCATTGAAGGCTCGAAGACTTTGAATCCTTCCCAAGGTCGCAAACCTTTCCAATGTCGCAAACCTTTTCGTGGTCGCAAATCCGTTGCGAACGCGACCTGAGATCCTCCTGGATCATGACTCCCCTGTTGAGAAGGAGCCAACACCTGTTGGTGACCAACCGTGATGACGTAGAGAACGACTGGGAATTTTGGAACGAACACACGATGAGCAATGCTACAATCATCGGATCGAATGTATGGATAGGCGCTCATGGAGCTTAGCACCTCCGTCATGGATTGTGGCCTTGGCCACTCGCGGATAGCCTTCCCCTTGTCGAGGTTAATACTATCACCGATCCCAAAGCTAGGATTGCGAATTTTGAATAGTGGCACCGTAGAGACAAGTTGCATGTCATTTCAACTAGTCGTTGTGGTGATCGACGATATACCTCTGCGAACAGCACGTTGTTTTCTGCAGGCAAGCTCGCCAAACAACCATCATTTTCCATACTCGATGTATCACAATCCCCTTGGCTAACTGGACGCATCATGCTTAGCACACACTTTGAGCATGCATTGACAATCCGTTTTGCCTGATTTGCTGTCAACAAGTCCTTGGTGTCGACGTGGTCGTTTTTGCTGATGATAAATTTCGTCCCATCCTTTGTGAGGTTGTAGTCTTGAGCTCTTCGGTGGTAATGGGCGTCACGATCGTACAAGAACGGACTTCCAAAAATCACTTGGCAAATATCGATGGGGATGACATCGCATTGAACCTCATCGATGTAACGAGCAGATATTGCAAACCTTAGAGTACATTGACTCTTGATCTGCTGATTCACGTCAGAAGTGAACCATCCCAGAGGATACGGTCGAGGATGTTGAGTCGTCTGCAAACCAAGTCGTCGAACCAGCCCGGAGGAGACCAAATTCTTTTGGCTTCCGGGGTCAAAGATGGCTGCGACCACCTCGTGCTTCACCTGTATGTTAACAGTGAACAATTCCTCTGTCGGGTTGTGGTCAATTGATGAACCCGAACCTTTCTCCTTCGGCATTGCCATTAGAGACAAGGTCGTGTCCGCCTTTTCAACCGAATCCAACTGGATAATTTCCTCTGCGAGCGGAATAGAAGTAACCATAGCTGTTCGTGTGCTTGGTTCATCCCTCCTTTTTCTTTCTGGTCGCAGTTCAGGATGAAGTTTATAACACTTCTCTTTTGTGTGCCCAGCAACATGACAATGCTCACAAGTGTTACCCGTATCGTGGGTACCCTCTCCGGAGTTTGTCGTGGTTGAAATCTCCCTCAAGTTCTTATCGTTGCGGGTCTTATTCTTCTTCTCAATCGCCAAAGCAGTCGTACTCGCGGTCGAGATGTCTTGAACTCTGAACAGACTTAGCTCAGTACTGATCGATTTCTGAAGTCCAGATGTGTACTTCCGAAATACCTGAGGATCGGACAGTGAGATGCCGATGACCATTGCTTGTCGCCGAAACTCCGTCGTATAGTCTTGGACAGTCTGGTCGCGCCGTTGATACAATCTGTGCCAACGTTCCCATATCTCCTCAAGGTAACCCATTGGATAAAATTCTTGTCGCATAAGTCGTTTGAATTGACCCCACGCAAGATCGTCAGCTTCACCACTGGTGACAAGGGCCTTCCACCATATCTTGGCGTGGTCCTTCATCTTCAAAGGTGCAAATTTGACCTTTTGAGCGCTACTGAACCCTTTCAGGTCAAAGTAGGTCTCAAGCTAGTCGATCCAAGAATCCAGCTTCTCGGCATCGATCACCCCATCATATATGGGTATATCAATCTTAGCGTCGACTTTAAAAGATCCGACAGCTAAGGAGGTGTTGGCGAGGTCGTTGGTCTTGTGGTCGCATCTGTCTTCATCTTCGTCTGCCCTGCGCAAGTCTTCACCAGTCTTCTCACCCATAACCTTCCCTACATCAGGAGGTACAATCATGGCCTGCTGCTTAATCCAAGCAAGCACGGTTTCCATGTCGGTGGAGAGCTTAGCCACTTGTTCGGCTAGGTTAGCTTGAACGGAGGTATCGTCAGACATTGTCAGAGACGCGGCTGTAGGAACCGTCAATTGATCGCCTGGAGTTTCGCCGGAGGTTTTGTAACCCTGGCGAGTCTTCACCATCCACAGGATAGGAAAGTTGCTCTGATACCAACTTGATCCGTTTGAGACCTAGCCTTGGTTTTCGCACTAGGCTCGCCCAGATTCTAATATGCGGAATAGCGGGATCTTACTCGGAAATACCGAATCCCAAAGTAATTGCACAACTCTTTATTTCAAAGAGGGCTTTACACGTCGAACGTTAGGCACACTTGCCTACGTCGAGGGAACTATAAGTGTCTAAAACTCAAATAAGTTCTATGACTCTTCGATTGAATTCGATGATCTAAACTAGACCTATTACAAGGTATTTATAGTCCAATCGTATAAGTACGTATCAGACTTAGAGACCTAAATGTATTAGACTCATATAACTAATCCTAAACAGATAAGCTTAGTTATACACATTCGGATCTGATTACAATTCCGAACAGGCAACAAATTCCTTTTCCTGGTCACGGACCAATCCATGGTCGCGAATCCTTTCCGAACACGGTTAAGGTCGCGAAGCCGTATGCGATCAGGACTTGGAGATCCTCCCGGATCACCAGGGGCGTCGAGGTCGTGCAGCGAATCGTAAGTTGGCTAACTTCTTCGTTGGAATCATAGAGTGTGGTAGAAAAAACTATGATCACTAGTGTGCACACAAGTTTGTATATATTTTTTCCTCACAATGGAGAGCTTTGAATGTAACAGATCTCTTACTCGAAGGAGGTGACCGAGGGATTGTTCACTCCCCATAGGGAGAGCGACATCCTTACCCGGGCTCTAGGGAACAAGGAGCATCCAGGGCGGACGCGAACCGTGGGGGGTGTGGTGCCATGGAAGGAAGGCTTCCCAGAGCCCGGGCAAAAGGCGAAGAAGGCTCGCAGCTGGAAGGAAAGGGAATCGGAGCTGTCTCAGAAGATACGGTCAGATGTGACTGCACAATTCGCGGACATGTTTGCTCAAATGAACGAGAAGTATGAACGCCTCAGCCGAGTTGTGCAGTCCATGGGTTTAGATCCAGCTGCCGAGGTCGACGTTGCCAGGCCGAGTAGTTGCGGCTCGAAGGTTCACGTGGATCCGGTGGACCTAATTGAGGTATTGCAACTCTTGAGCTATATATGCAGTTCGGTTGATGCCACTCCCGTTAAGTTAGAACTGTTTCGCTAACCTATTATAATTGTTGCAAATTGCAGAAGCCAGAGAGCTGTACCCTATTGATCAACATAGGCGACAAATCTGTAGTGGTTGCAAACGGGGTCGTATATCAGTCTTGGGAGGATGTCCGGATCCATTGCGTACCTCTGGAGCCTGTATTCGCAAAGGTACAAGTGGACATGGCCCTCCCGGGCTACAGCTCTTTTCCGTTGCCCGTCCCAACGGACGAAATGCGGACAATTGGCGAGGCATTGGGCTCGTACATACAGTGGCCCAAGAAGGGTGTTAGACTACAAGAGGTAAACCCTAGCCATTCTAGCTTATAACTCAGTTAATATACTCAATTTATAAAATCTAACTTATGCGTTCGTAACTTAAAGTGGACGATGGATGCCAGCTCACTTCCTGAGGACACCACCCCCAGCACAACGCATGACCGAGCTCCTTTGGCCCCCTTGCCTCCTCCGACGGCCTCAAACCCTTCGCCATCAAATGAGGCCGGCGGCACCGAGCCCCAACCTTTGAAGGTATACACTCGCTCCCCGCCCAAAGGCAAGGGCAAGGCCAAAGGCAAGGCCAAACAAAGTCAGCCGGGTACATTCAAGAACGGGTTCCCACTCGTGTAGGAGTACGTTCTGCGCAATATGGATCAAATAACCAGAAGTCTCCACAAGTGGTACCTAACCCGGTCTAGGCGCCACATCAACTTCTTAGTTCACTTCAGACCAGGTCATTTTCACCGTGAGGCCGGGAGCATATCGGTGGCCCATGAGGATTTGTTCGACCTCCTCAACTGGCGGGAGCTTGATATGTCCATCATACGGACTGGAGTCCTGTGAGTTTGCTGTTGTGTGAAGTTATCACAGTTCATTTCATAAATCTTATCACTCTGTATGCACTACTTACTAATGTCTACTTTGCATCCAGGTGCATGTATAGGATGGCGTCGATGAGGGCATGTGACAAGGTGGATTTCCTCGACCCAGACAAAATAAGCCTCACGATGCTAGGGCACGACCAAGCACATGCGGAGGAATACATATCAAGGGCACTACTAGCGCAGCAGGACCGAGAGTTCATTCTTGCGCCGTACCACCAAAGGTTAGTGCATTTGCTACTAATTTAACTCATTCTTGTATGTTACGCCTAACATATGTATGAAACGGTTCGCTTATATATGCAATGTAGGGGCCACTGGGTCCTCGCCGTCATTTTCCCATGGATGATTGAGGTCTATTACCTCGATTTGATGAGCGACAGGGTGGCGCATGTTTTCACCCTCACGTGGCACATAGAAGCGTAAGTAACACAATTGTTTTAAATTTTTCTCTGACTAGCTAATTAATGATAACATATTAATCTGCAATGCTAAATTAATACAGGGCTTTCAAAAATTATGTTACTGCTGGAGGGAGGCATGACGCGTCGAAGGGCACAACAATTTCTTGGAAAGAATATGAGGTAATTAATACGGATGGAACTACTCATGATGAGTCTTTTAATTTAAGCTTAATTAGTTCTTTCGAGTTAATGTGGGTTTATGTCTTTGCATATGCAATTATCCCAGTGCCATCAGCAACCACAATCGTGGGAATGTGGCTTCTATGTCATGAGATTTATGTATGACCTGATCAGGAGAAACTTTGCCCAATTCCCTAAGGTAACCATTTTTCCTGACTCAAAGTCAAACATTGGATGTCTCGTACGTTCCTCACTTCATACACGCATGCAGAGCTCCATCTTGAAAGAGCAATATGAGTTGCCTCAATTGAAGGAGCTGCGAACAATTTGGGCTCAATATGTGATGGAAGAAGTGGCTATCAACAATCCATCGTAAATGACTTGTGTAATATATATTGAATGTGTTGATTGGTGTATGTGTGTAAATTCATTGGTGTATTTGCGAATAAACTCAATATGTGAATAAATTCATTGGTGTATTTGTGAATAAACTCAATATGTGAATAAATTCAATCTGTCCAATGCATGTGTATATCGTTGTATTAGTGTATTTGTGAATAAATTAAATCTGCTGTATTAGTGTATCACTGTATCACTGTATCTATTAATGATCATTTGTAATACTATTGGTTCATATCCTACAACTGATAGAAGAAAGTTGTGGTACTAACCGTGTCAAGTTTCTAACCGATAGAAAAACTATATATTACTATCGGTTTCCAGTGAATAATTGTTACAAGAAATATAACATCACTATCGGTTGAGATCATTGAGCCGATAGAAGAATTGTCGATAGCGATTACTAAACGTTGAGGTGTAGGTATTTTACTATCGGTTTTTAACCGATAGGGGTGTGCTATGTTTCTTCTATCGTGCCGATCACTAGCGGTAAGAGAACCTGTCGCGGTATTGCGAATACCCGGCAGGTTTTGTGAACGATCCTAGCGAAGAAAACGCGACGCGGGCTGACCGGGTGACCGGTCCTCCCCCGTCGGACAAACACAAGTGACACGGAGGTTTATAGAGGTTCGGGTCCCGGTGGGGGCCCTAGTCCTGTCGGCGTGCTCCCGACCGGAGTCGGCAGGGGAGGCTCTCTCGGGGAGAGGCTTCCGGAGCACACCTGTGAGTTTGGCTATTCTAACAATAATGAGCAACTTGTCCTTACAACAGGGGGTACAAGGGCTATTTATAACCCCAAAAGAAGCAAAAAGACTAAACTACCCCGACGCTACCGTCGGATCGAGGGGTAGCAACGTCCTTCTCCCGGCCAGATGCCTTGGATGCTAGACAGGTGGCCGCTGATTTCCGAGGCGCTTGCCACGCGATCCGCACGTGACCAAGGTGCTAGTCACATGACCTGCACGTGACACGGGACCAAGGACTCCTGTCCCCAGAAGGACGACGGTGCCCGGGACAGGCACCGGGGATCACATCCCCGGAGGCCACGTCACCGGGCGAAAGGCGACGCCCGGGGCAGGCACCGGAGGCCACGTCCCTGGGCGAATGGCGGCGCCTGGGACCGGCACCGGAGGCCACGTCCCTGGGCAAATGTGGCACAACTTACCTGGACTTAGTCTCGCGGAGATTTCCCCCAACAGCAGCCCCCCATGCTCCCCGGGGACGATGCTCGAGTCCCCGGTGGGTATGGTACATGTCACCGGGAAAATCACCGGGAAAATCTCCGGGCCAAGCTACTGGAGCCATGACGCTTCGATTCCTGTGTCGCGTGCGTATGACTGCACCGTTTGGCCATAAATGCGCTCGCGGTTCGAACCGGTGCCTCGGTTTGCGTGCCCGTTCCTTCGATTCCCGCGCGCGGTTTGAATTTGAACGGCACGGATGTACCGTGAAGTGCGACGTGGCACCCATCTGGGCCACGCTTCACCTCTATAAATAGGGACTTGGGGGGCCCGGGGAGCTCATTCCAAACTTTTCAAACTCCAGCGCCCTTAGCTCTCCCGGTAGCCCCCTCCCAGTAGCTAGCTCCCGGAAGCTTAGTCTCCGGAACCTTTAGGTCCCCTCCGCTCCCAAAGCCTTAGCCACCGGAAAGAACTTGATGGCGCCTAAGGGCCGAGCGAAGACCACGGAGGTGCCCCAGGAGGAAGTCGCTTCGGACTTCCTCTGGGCCTCCGAATTCACGGCCGGGGACTCGTCGAAGACGGGGATGTCCGGGTCCCCGTGAAGAAGGACGGAGCCCCCCGCCCCAGGCCCGGAGAGGTTGTGGCCTTCGAGGCCTTCTTGGAGGCGGGGCTCCAGCTCCCGGTGCACCCGTTGCTCCGAGAGTTCTTGAAGGAGTATGGGGTGGCTTTGAACCACCTCACGTCGAACGCCATCATCCGGATGGGCCTATTTATATGGCTCTTCGAGACGGCGACCGGACGGGAGCCCAGGCTGCGAGCCTTCCAGTACTTCTACGAGCCGGCGGCCAGGAGCTCCCACATGGTGAAGGGGGCACCCAAGTCCCCCTTTGGCTCGGTGATGGTGCAGATGCTACCGTCTCGGGTACCCGATTACCCGGTGGCGGCCTCCCGGGACCACTGGGGCGATTGGATACGGAGGTGGTTCTACCTCTGGGTCCGGGACGACGGGGTGGTGTATTCCCCGGAGGCCCCCACCTACAGCCGGCCATTTGCGCCGAAGCCCCCGGTGTGGACTGATGAGGAGCTGGAGCTCCTCGGGAAGGTCATCGTCTCCCAGCGCACCCGCTCCATGCGGGACGCCACCGAGGAGATGATGCTCTTGAGGATCTCCCCCTTCTCGCGCGGGAGAAGGGGGATCGGGATGTGCCCGGAGCAACGGCCCCCGGTGAAATCGGTGACCCGACGTAAGTCTTCATTACCTGGTTCATTAGATTTACAAATTTTTCAAAATTTTTCTAACTCTTACCTTTCGCAGTCCGGCCGTACCCGGCGGCATGTGAGAAGGCAGAGAACCTCCTGGGGAGGTACTTCGCCGATGAGCACGAGCGCATCGTGCGCGTCGTGGGAGAGGGCCCTCCCCGGAACCTGGTAGCCGAGACCTTCGGGCTAAAGCTACCGGAGAGGAAGCCCCTCCCTACCCCCGGATCGCACAAGCGGGGGAAGGAAGCTGCCGGGGGCTCTGAGCCTAAGAAGGCCAGGGTTCAAAAAGCCCCCGGCCCATCGACGACGCCGGCCTCGATGCCGGCGAAGGCCCTGGACGAGACCCCCGGGACCGGGCGCCGGCCCGGAAGGAAGCAACACCCCCTCCCCCGGAGAGCCCCGTTGAGGCTCGGGGGAAGGGACCGGCCGCGGGCGGGGCGGCGTCCGATTCGGCGGACTACGCCCCCTCACCGCCTTCGATGGCGGCCCTCCCGGCGCCCCCGGCACCTTTGGAGCCGGAGAGGCCAGAGGTGAGGTTCGCGGAGGCCTCGCCTCCGCGGGTGGAGTGGCCGGTAGACGAGGGGGGGAGCCGCTCGGTCTATGAGGTCCCGCCGGAAGTGGAGGTCCCGGGGGCCCCGCAGCTCGGGAAGGGGAAAGGGCTAATGGTTCCTCCCCGGGCAGGGACCCCCTCTGAGAGCTCTTCGGCCACTTCCTCGGAGGCCACCTCCTCGGCGATGAAGATGCTGACCACCGCCACCTCCTCGGCGCTCAGGTCCGGGGGCCCCTCATCGGCCGCGACGGGACCGGCGTCGGGAGGTCGACCGCTACGCGGAGGGCCTGCAGACCCGGAAGGTCCAGGCCTACGTCTCGGAGGGGACGCTCCGTGAGCGTTTTGGGGAGCTTTAGTCTCTCCAAATCCAGGTACTTACCCGAACCGGTGGATGCTTTCTTTCGGCCCCCTAAACTCGAATTTTTTCTAACTCTTGAGTTTTTAGGTGGTGGCCATTACCTGGGGCCTTGAGCAGCGCATCAGCCGGCTGCTGAAGGACGCGGGGGAGAGGGCCGCCGCCTTCTTGGGGCAGTGGGACGAAGCCCTCTAGGAGCTGGCCCCGGTCCGGGCGCAAGTCCATGTCTCTGAGGCCGTCAACGACCGCCTCCGGCAGGAAGCCAAGGCGAAGGAGGAGGCCTTCCGGGAGCTCGAGGGCTCGAGCGCCCGGGCGGTGATGGACGCAGGCCGCTCTGTCTGCTCGGCCCTCGAGGGCCTTGGCGTGAGCCTAGGCTCCGGGAGCAGCTCGGAGGTGCCCCCGGCCACACTCACGGAGGCTGTGCATTTTCTTAACGCACAAGTCTTTGTGATCCCGGAGGCCGCAGATGCCCGGGCACGAGGCCGGGCAATCCCCGTGGTTGCGGCCGCGGCCTGGCTAGTGGAGCACCAGGGGGTGGGCGCTCGGGCGATCGGGGGCCGCATCCCCCGGAGCTTCCCCGACTTTTTCGAGCCCTCGTGCCGGGAGGTGGAGCAGCTCGCCGGGGGCTTCTACGACCGGATCCTCCGGGTGAGGTTCCCGACACCGGCACCTCCGAGAGCGGATGCCCCGGCGGAAGCCCCCCGGGGGGAGGACGCCAATGACAAAGTATGAGCCTCCCCCCGGGTCTTAGATAGGACCCTTTTTGCTTTCTTAGAATTTTGTTCCCGGTAGCTTCTTAGAAGATGCCCCGGACACTTGTAAAAAGACATTTTGAAATGCAATGGAAATTGAAAATTTTTCTAAGTCTTGAATGAATACATTGTTACCAGGATTCCCGGGAGGTTACTCCCGGGCGAAGGTCCGGAAGAGGTTCCTCGGGGGCGAGGCCTTTGAGCCCCGGCAGGTGCCCCCCGGGGGACGCCCAAGCCGCTTTGATCTTGCTAAGTCTCATCTCCGGGGAGCGCAGCGGGGACGCTGTCCAGGAGCCGATCCGATTGAGATGGCATCCGGAGTGGCACTTGGATAATTTCGACAATCATCGCGCTGAATTATCCCCTCAGCATCTGGGGTCTCGGATGATCCCCCCTCTTCGGACACTTCCACCGGCGGGCTATGAGTATTGGCCCGAGGACGTGCTCCGGGAAGGTCAGCGCCGCATACGCGCGTTGTACCGGGACCTGGCCCGGGAGCTAGCAGAGGGCCTTCGGGACTATTAGGCGTAGGGGCCTTAGGACGTAGAGAATTTCTGGGTTATCGCCCGGGTTGTACCATTTCCAATGCCCACCAAAGGGGGAAGATGTCCTCCGGTTGAATGATTGATAAAGCTGTGTTTGCTTCTTGTTGCTCTGAGAATCTTCTCTTGATAAGATAGAGCTAAGTTTGCTCATTTTTCTTGGATGGTCTGGACGACTTCTTTTGATAAGAATGAGCAAAGTTTTCTCGTGGATGGTCCGAACGACACCTGGGGGTTCCTTATCCCCCCCGCCCACAGCGGGCCGGAGGGTAGCTCCGCGCGTTGTGGGGGTGACAAAGCCCCCGGGGTGAAGATGAAGACCTGTGGCATAGGAATTTTTCCAAGTTAGAAAATTCCAAAATGAGGTTTCCGGGGATAAGCTCTCCGGGAGACAATCGTCCGGTCGCCGTGAGAACGGGGAGCCGGGAATAAGGTCTGCGGGGAAGAAACATTCGAGAAAACCCGACGAAATTTCCGGAGGTGAACTTTCTGGGAGACAATCGTCTGGTCATCGTGAGAACGGGGAGCCGGGAATAGGGTATCTGGGAAAGAAATATAAAAGAAATTCGTGATTTTTCTGGGAGACAATCGTCCGGTCGCCGTGAGAACGGGGAGCCGGGAATAAGGTCTCCGAAGAAGAATATCCAAGAAATCCGTCCTGCTGGGGGGACCATCGACTCCCGGAGGAGGATGTGCCCGATGACGGGTCTGAGTATTTGGGTAGGGGACTAGTCTCCCAAAGTGACTCGTTACCACGGTCCCTGAGGACCGGGTTGCCGCTTACACCCTCAGTCCACGAGGGGTGATCGTAAGCCGCCCTGCAGGAGGGACTTGTTGGGTCATGAGAGCCCACTTCCTCACGGGGAGGGCATCCTCGCGGGGAGGGCATCGCCGTTAGAGGCGGTAATGTAAAGGACCTACAATGAGACAGTTGAAGAGAAGAATCCAGTTGTATTGATGATGAAACAAAATACAACGCCTCCACCCACGAAGTCGTGAAAGGGGAGGGAAAGGTAATTACAATGTCCCCCCTCCCCCTCTGGAGCAATAGCTCCGGGGGAGGGGACGGGCCTGTGTAGGCTAGATGTAAAACTTGCGAAGTAAACGCAAGTTCCACGTGTGCTTCAGCTCTTGCTCTTGGAGGTTGGAGAGCTTGTAAGCCCCCGAGCCCAGGACCGCGGAGATCCTATAGGGGCCCTCCCATTTGGGGGAGAGCTTGCCCTGGGCTTGGGGGTCTGTGACGCGCTTGAGGACAAGGTCCCCAAGGCGGAAGGCCCTCTCGCGCACGCGCTCGTTGTATGCGCGCGCCATCTTATGCTCATAGATGGCGTGGCGGAGGAGCGCTCGGTCGCGTTCCTCCTCCACGAGATCCATCTCCAGTCGCTGGTTGGCCTCATTGGCTTGGTACGCTGCGGTCGTAGCTCCGTCTAGGAGCTCGACTCGTAGCGACCGGAAGCCAATCTCCGGGGGGAGGACTGCCTCGGCCCCGTAGACCAGGGAGAAGGGAGTGCGTCCTGTCGCCCGGCTCGGGGTCGTGCGCATGGAGCAGAGGATGCTAGGGAGCTCCTCTGCCCATGCACCCCGCTTAGAAGCGGCCTTCTCGAGTCGCCGGTGCAACCCCTGTAGGATCACGCCGTTGACCCTTTCGACAGCCCCATTGCTCTGGGGATGGGCCACTGAGGCGAAGTGGATGAGGAGCCCCAGGCCTTCACAGAATTCCCGAAAATAAGCCGAGTCGAATTGGGTCCCGTTATCAACAGTGATTTCCCGGGGGATACCAAAACGACAAATGACTTTTTTCCAGAAAAACCGCTGGACGGCCCGGGACGTGATGCTGGCCAAGGGTTCCGCCTCTACCCACTTTGTAAAGTAGTCGACCGCGACCACCGCATACTTGTATCCTCTGGGTGCTGGGGGGAAGGGTCCTAAGAGGTCCATCCCCCAGCGCGCGAAGGGCCAAGTGATGGAGATAGTCTATAGCGCTACAGGGGGGAGGTTCGAACCCTTGGCCATCTTCTGGCAAGCCTTGCACGCGGAGACAAGGTCTCGTGCGTCACGCATGACCGTGGGCTAGTAGAAGCCCTGCCGGAGAGCCTTGGCCGCGATGGCACGCGGGGCTAGGTGAGAGCCACAGCTCCCCACGTGGATGTCTTCGAGAAGTTGGAGTCCCTCCGGCCGTGGGAGGCAGTGCAGGAGGGCAGAAGCCCCCTGCTTGTAGAGCTTCGCCTCCAGTAGGAGGTATGCCCGGACTTTGGCCCGGAGGCGCTTGGCCTCGGTCTCGTTGGGAGGGTCCCCCTCCCCCTGGATGAAGGAGATGAGGAGGTCCATCCAAGACGGATTCCGGGTGATCTCAGCGACCTCCGGGATGTGAGGCTAGTTGCCCGTGTTCGGGGAGGCCACCGAGGGCTTTGCGATGATCTCCAGGAAGGCCCCTTTGGGGAGCGATTCCCAGGCGCTGGCTGCCCGGGCCAAGGCGTCGGCCCGGTCATTGTCCCTTCTCGGGATATGCTGGGCCTCGAGGCCATCGAAGTGCCTCTTCATCTTTCGCACCTCCTGCAAATAAAGACTCAAGTTTGCGTCATGGCACAGGTAAGACTTGTCCATTTGGCAAACTACGAGCTGAAAATCTCCCTTCACTAGGAGGCGCCGGATCCCCAGGGAGCGTGCAAGACGCAACCCGAGGAGCAAAGCCTCGTAGTCGGCGACGTTGTTGGTTGCAGGGAACTCGAGCCGCGCCGCATACTCGAGTTCCTTGCCCTCGGGGCTCCAGAGGACTACTCCCGCACTGGCCCCGGTGAGACACAGCGACCCGTCGAACATGAGTGTCCAATGGTCATTGCGTTGGGGCGGCGCGGGGAGGTCTTCGTCCCCGGGCCCGGAGGCAGGAGTCCACTCCGCCACGAAGTCGGCGAGGACCTGTGACTTGATGGCGGAGCGGCCTGTGAGGGACAGGGAGAAGGGGGCGAGCTCGGCCCCCCACTTCCCGATCCGGCCGGTGGCCTCTTTGTTCCGCAGCACCTCCCCCAGGGGGAGGGACGACGGGACGGTGATGGGGTGTCCCAGGAAGTAGTGGTGAAGCTTCCGGGACGCCATCAGGAGGGCGTAGCAGATCTTCTCCATCTCCGTGTACCGAGTTTTGGCCCCTTGGAGGGCCTTACTCACGTAGTACACGGGACGCTGCTGCCCCCCTTGCTCCTTGACCAACACCGCGCTTACGGCGACCGGGGTCGCGGCAAGGTAGAGGAGCAAGGGCTCTTCTGGAGACGGACTCACGAGCATTGGAGGGCTCGTGAGGTACTTCTTGAGGTCGTCGAAGGCCTCCTAGGCCTCGAGGGTCCATCGGAACCCCTCGAGCCCCCGGAGGATCTTGAAGAATTGGAGGCCTCGTTCCCCAGACCGCGAGACGAAGCGGCTCAGCGCGGCTGAGCGGTCGGCAAGCCGTTGGACATCCTTGATGGAGCGCGGCGGGGGCATGTCCAGGAACGCCCGGATCTTTTCGGGATTTGCCTCTATGCCCCGCTGGGACACGAGGAAACCCAGGAGCTTCCCTCCGCGCACGCCAAATGCGCACTTCTCCGGGTTGAGCTTCAACCCATACGCGCGGAGGTTGCGGAAGGTCTCCGCCAAGTCATCAACGTGGGCGGCTGCGCGGGGACTTTTGACGACCGCGTCGTCTACGTAGACTTCGACGTTGCGGCCGACTTGGTCTTTGAAGACCAGCGTGATGAGGCGCTGGAAGGTCGCCCCCGCATTCTTCAGCCCGAAGGGCATGTGGACGTAGCAGAAGGTTATGAGGGGAGTTATGAAGCTCGTCTTTTCCTCGTCCCCTTCCGCCATCCGGACTTGATGGTAGCCCGAGTAGGCGTCCAGGAAGCTCATCAACTCGCACCCCGTGGTGGAGTCGACCAGTTGGTCAATCCGCGGGGGTGGGAAGTTGTCCTTGGGGTAGACGCGGTTGAGGTCAGTGAAGTCCACGCACATCCGCCACTTTCCATTTGAGTTCTTTACGAGGACGGGGTTTGTGAGCCACTCGGGGTGCAAGACCTCTCGAATGAACCCCGCCTCTCGGAGCCGGGCGATCTCCACCTTGATCGCCTCTTGGCGTTCAAGGGAGAGCTTCCTCAGCTTCTGTTTGATTGGGGGGTGACCGGGGGTCACCGCGAGCTTGTGCTCAATGACCTCCCGGGTGACTCCCCGCATGTCCGAAAGCTTCCACGCAAAAACGTCGGAGTTTTCACGCAGGAAGGCCGCGAGTTGCGCTGCCTGCTCCTCGGGGAGCTCCGCCCCGATCAAGACGGTTTTGTCCCCGTCGCCCGGGGATAGCAGCACCTTCTGGAGGCCCCCTTCCGGACGCGGCTTGGGGAGGGGCCTCCCGGGGGGTATCGCAGCGACGTCTGGTTCCGGTGGAGAGACCTCCCCCCCGGGCGCCTTAATGATGTTGACGCTTCCGATTGTGGCGGCGGCGCGCTCGTATAGAGCGCGGGCCATGTCTTGGTCTCCCCGGACGCTGATCACGCCGTGCGGCCCGGGGATCTTCATGCACAGGTAGTTTTGATGGGTGGCAGCCCCTAGGCGGTTGATCGTGGTCCTCCCCATGATCGCGTTGTAGGAGGAGGGGAGGTCCACCACATCGAATCGGACCATCTCGGTCCGGTAGTTCTCCGGGGTGCCAAATGTCATGGGGAGATCCACCTTCCCCACGGGGTGGATCGCCTTCCCCGGGATGAACCCTTGCAGGGGCCCTGCCACAGGTTGCAGAAGCTTCTCATCCACCTGCATCTCCCTGAAGGCTTTCAGGTAGAGGACGTCGGCGGATCTCCCGCCATCCACGAGGATGCGGGCCAGGTGGCAGCTGTAGAAGGTGGCGAAGACGATGAGCGCGTCGTCGTGGGGGAAGCGAACCCCGCGCGCGTCTTCCGCCTTGAAGGTGAGGGGGATGCCCGACCACTTGGGTGGCGGAGATGTGTGAGCACCCTCACCACCTTAACTTCGCGTGCATACTCCTTACGCTGGTGCTTAGAGTCCCGCCCGAAAGCGGACCCTCCCACGATGACGTTGATGCGACGCTGGGAAGTTTGGAAGGGGAGAGTTTCTGAAGGTTCCCCTTCCTGCGTCTGCCCCTGCTGACCTCCCGCGGGAGCAGGAAGGGCCGGAACAGCCGCCCGATGGGGTAAGGAGGCCGGAGTCCCCCCCCTGCCCATGCTGGTCAAGGAAAGCCGTGAAGTGCTGCAGCAGCTGGTGGCACTCTCGGGTAGCATGGGTACTAGACCCGTGGAAGGTGCACCACGGTTCTTCCCTGCTTCTCCCCGCGGGGCCTTCCCGACCGCTGGAAGACTGTCCTCCCCCATGGCCTTTCGGCTTGGGGAAGGGGCGGTTGCCTCTCGGGTGGTCGCGCGAGCCGCCTCCGCCCTCGAGGACAAAGGTGTCCCAAGACTGTGGCTCGTTACGGCTCCCCGGCCTGGGGCGTTTGGGGGGTCCCTGGCCCCCCGATCAGTGGGGGCGGGGGCCCCCTGGGTCTTGTTCCAGAGGTCGTCCTCCTCCGCCCGAGAGTACTTTTCGAGTACGTTGAAGAGCTCGTCGGCGGAGGAGGGGCAGCTCCTTGAGAGCCTCCGGTGGAGCTCCCCCGGGAGGATCCCGCTTTTGCACGCTTGATGACCGTAGAGTCGGGGATGTGAGCCACTTTGCTTTTCATTTGGGCGAAGCACTTGAAGAAGCTCCGGATCGTCTCCCCCATCCTCTGACGGACGGTGTACAGCTGCGAAGAGTCCAGGGGGCGAACGTAGTTCCCCTGGAAGTTCGCGCAGAACTCACGCTTGAGCTGCGCGAAAGACTTGATGGAGCCGGCCTTCAAGTTGTAGAACCAGGACCGGGCGATCCCGGTGAGGTAGAGGGGGAAGACGTTGCACTGCACCGTCTCGTCCCCCCTGGCCGCCGAGATGGCTGTGGAATATACCTTTACAAATTCGTAACGGTCGGCCTCACCGTTATAGTGCTCGATGTGCGGCGGGCGATAAGGCCACGGCCACCGAATGCTCCGAAGTCTGAGGCATAGGGGCTGACTAGCCCCCTGCACTTCCCGGGGAGAGTCCCGGTCGCTGTCTCCTTTGATGGGAGACACGCCCTCGTTATCGGAGTCGGGAAGCGGCCCGAGAGGTCCGTCGGAGTGGCGGTGGCTACGCTTTTCTTCCGGACTGGGGCTGAGTTCCCGGACGTCCGGGCTCTCCGCCGAAGATGTTGGCTCCTCGGCGGGTCTCTTCCCTCGACCGATGCGAGAGAGATGCTCTCCGCGCCCGCGGCCCGGGGGAAGTTCTTCCCTGCACTTGGCCGTATGCATTCGCTCGACCTCCTCCCGGGAGAAATGGGCCTGGTCTGACGGGGGCACCCTCTGGGGCGGCCCCGGGGGAGGAGGGAGCTCATGCACCGTAGCTGCCGGCCCGGAAGCTATCGGGGCCGGCCGGGGGGAGCCCCCCGCGGAGATCCCCGGGACCGGAAAGGGGGAAGCCCCTGTATCATCCAGAACCGGGGAGGGGGCGCCCGCGACGACGTTCGGAACCGGAGTGGAGGGAGCCCCCGTGGCGATGACCGGAACCGGAAAGGGGGAAGCCCCTGTAATATCCAGAACCGGCGAGGGGGGAGCCCCCGTAGCAACGTTCGGAACTGAAGTGGAGGGAGCCCCCGTGGCGAAGACCGGAACCGGAAAGGGGGAAGCCCCTGTAATATCCGGAACCGGCGAGGGGGGAGCCCCCATGGCGACATCCGAAACCGGGGAGCCGATGCGGGGGGAGGTCCGCTGAGGCATGGGAGCTGCTCTGTCGACCGCCCCCGGTGCGGTAAACGCGACATGCGGGGTGGGACTGGCTCCCGACACAAGGAAAACCCCCGGCATGTAATGGGCCCCCGGCCCCGGGAATGGGCCCTGAATGGGGTATCCCCCCGGTGCCATGAAGGGCCCGGGCACGAAGTAACCTCTCGGCACCAGGAAGGACCTGGGTGCCGGGAGGGGTCCGGACGTATGACCCGCAGGGGGAGGGTACCCCCCGGTGGGGTCATACGGGGTGGCCGAACATCCGGAGATCGGAGGGATCGCCGGATGACCCATAAACAGGGGCATAGCCCCCGGGTATGGGTACGGCGCATATGTGGGGGCCGGTGGCCGCACCAACACGCGAAGCAGCTCATCCATAGAGCGCTGGGCACGAAGCTGGCCCTCCACTAATGCCTCGAGCAGGGCGTCCCGGGGAGCCGTCTGGGGGAGACTGGTCCCGGCCGAGGTTCCCGCGGTCCCCGGGAGAGACCCGGAGGTCGAACCACCTAAATTAAGAGGGAAGGTGGGAGGCGGTACCTGGGTCTGGCCGCCTCCGGGCGGAAACTCCGGGACAGTCGTGTCACAGACGGGTGGCGCCGGGTCACCGGGACCGGCGTCACCGGGCAGGGCGCGAGCCCTCGTTCTTGGGGGAGCCATGGCGTCTTGTCACAAGTCCCCACGGTCGGCGCCAATTGTCGCGGTATTGCGAATACCTCGGTAGGTTTTGTGAACGATCCTAGCGAAGAAAACGCGACGCGGGCTGACGGGGTGACCGGTCCTCCCCCGCCGGACAAACACAACAAGTGACACGGAGGTTTATATAGATTCGGGTCCCGGTGGGGGCCCTAGTCCTGTCGGCGTGCTCCTGACTGGAGTCAGCTGGGGAGGCTCTCTCGGGGAGAGGCTTCCAGAGCACACCTGTGAGTTTGGCTATTCTAACAATAATGAGCAACTTCTCCTTACAACAGGGGGTACAAGGGCTAT
The DNA here is from genome assembly GCA_019359835.1 of Pharus latifolius. Classification (NCBI taxonomy): domain Eukaryota; kingdom Viridiplantae; phylum Streptophyta; class Magnoliopsida; order Poales; family Poaceae; genus Pharus; species Pharus latifolius. The sequence continues at coordinate 51,966,243 of CM033324.1, read as the reverse complement.
TTATAGCCCCAAAAGAAGCAAAAAGACTAAACTACCCCGGACGCTATCGTCGGATCGAGGGGTAGCAACGTCCTTCTCCCGACCAGATGCCTCAGATTCTAGACAGGTGGCCGCTGATTCCCGAGGTGCTTGCCACGCGACCCGCACGTGACCAAGGCGCTAGTCACGTGACCTGCATGTGACACGGGACCAAGGACTCCTGTCCCCGGAAGGACGACGGCGCCCGGGACAGGCACCGGGGACCACATCCCCGGGCGAAAGGTGGTGCCCGGGACCGGCACCGGGGGTCAGGTCCCCGGGCCAAAGGCGGCGCCCGGGGCAGGCACCAGAGGCCAGGTCCCCGGGTGAAAGGCGGCGCCCGGGACCTGCACCGGGGGCCAGGTCCCCGGGCCATAGGCGGCGCCCGGGGCAGGCACCGGAGGCCACGTCTCTGGGCGAATGGCGGCGCCCGGGACCGGCACCAGAGGCCACGTCCCCGGGCAAATGTGGCGCAACTTACCTGGACTTAGTCTCGCGGAGATTTCCCCCAACAGAACCGATAGTAGATTTGATTTTGAATCGATAGTGAAAAGTATTTTTGTAGTAGTGGACGTAGAACCGGAACCCAATGTTGTTCCTACTGTGTTAGGTGTTGAATCCGATCCATCGCACGACCCTGCTGAGGGTAAAGGCGATGTTGACCAGGAATTTAGTCTAGGGAGGTATGATCCTGATAACCTCCACCGTCTCTTTGATTTCGAGTCCGACTTGGAACAAACAGAAATGTTCTCTCCATCGGCGACCTCGTTCCCTAGGCAATTCGTTGCCTTATCGGAGAAACTCCCGATCAGCGGGCTGCTAGGGAAGAACAGGAGCGCAAGCAAAAAGAAGAGCAAGAGCGCAGACAAAAGGAGGATCAAGATCGAGAGCAGCAAGATAATGAGCTCCGCAAAACTGCTAGGGAAGAACAGGCTCTTCAAAATGCGCAAGCTCATTACGACGTCGCTCCTAGTTCCTCCCTGCGTTTGCATGGTCGCAGACGCGACCAGACACCTTCTTTACCCTTGGGACATTTACCGGCGGACGAGGAGACGGTGACACCTGGCGCACCCAGGAGGAGCACGCACGGCCGACTTCGATCCATCGCAGAGGTCCTGCGTAATTTTCCTCCTACTGTCACAGATGTGCAGAAACCAGCTTTCGCCAAAATCTTGGCGGAGAAGTTAGACGAGATCGCATCCGAGGTGACACCTACAGCCTCTTCTCGGTGGATGATACGTTCCCATGACAGAGAATATTCTAACTCTAGTTCTTGTAGACGGAATCGGCCACCACTAGTGCCGTCTCGGCATGACAAAGCCAAACGGGCGGGAAATTCTCATGATCGGGAACGAATTCCTGTCCACTCTCTCCTGGGGCCACGCGTGGTGTCTCCTTCGCGTGAGGTCGCCCGAGAATAGGTCGGGAGTCGCAGATCCCTCCATGGTCCTTATGTCGGTTGTAAAGCTTTCTCACCCGGCCTTCGTGCGGTCGTTTGGCCAGATAAGTTTAAACCAAGGGCCATTGAAAGATTTGATGGAACTCGGAATCCATCGGAGTTCCTTCAAATTTACATCGCTACTATTCAGGCAGCAGGTGGCGATGATCGGGTCATGGCCAACTATTTACCTATAGTCCTCGAGGGACCGGCAAGAACCTGGCTGTTCAATCAGCGCGAGGGTTCGATATATAACTGGGAAATGTTGTGCGATGCCATCCTCAACAATTTCCAGAATTGTTATCAGAAGCCGGAAAAAGAGGACGACCTCCATCGACCGAAACTCTTCGTCAGTTTGTCAAAAGATTCGTCGGGGTGAGAAATACCATCCCGAACATACTTGATAATTCCGTTATCAGGGCGTTTAAACACGCCGTTCAATATCGGAGGTTTACTGAGGATTTGCTCATCCACCCCCCTCGATCAGTAGCCGATCTTTTTGATATGGCTGATCGATATTCCGACACGGCCGAGGCCGTTAAGTGGAATTGGATGGTGGACAAAGGAAACTTACCGCCTCAACCAGGTCTCAAGGATGTAAAGAGAGAGGATTCGAACAAGAAGCCCAAATCTTCATCAGGCGGGAAGTCAAAGAAATCAAAAAGGAGTCGTACTGGACAATACCGAGAGGTCGCGGTCGCAGAAAAACCTCCGTCAACCAAAGGTAAAAAATCTTTATTTAAAAAGAAAACTACTTCTGGTGGTCGCAGTGTCGACCAACCAGAGAAGTCGACTAACCCGCAAGAAGGCAAGAGGTGGTGTCCACTCCACAATTCTGTAGGCCACGACCTCAAGAATTGACAGAGTTGGTTGAAGTAGTTGGATGACTTCTACCAGGGGATCGGGCCAATGCCGACCTTGCCACCAAAAGAACAGACTTGCAGGCTAAGAGATGCCAGCGGGGACGAAGAGATGTCCTACTAGGTACCTCGTAATCATGTCAATGTTATTTTCGGAGGTTCCTCCTCTTTTGTTTCTAAACGGCAATTTAAAGCTTTTTATCGAGAGGTGAACCAAGCGGAGACTCCCCTTGGTGAACCTCAGTATCCCCGTTGGTCGGATACTCCTTTGACATTTGATCGCTCTGATTGCCCTGTGGGGCTTACTCGGCCATTGAGGTTACCTTTGGTCATTACCCCAATTATCAGTAATGCGAGAGTCGAAAGGGTCCTGATCGACGGAGGTAGTTCCTTGGACATTTTATTGGTCAAGGCATTGGACGAGATGCAAATTCCTCGTTCAAAAATCAAACCCATAATTCATCCGTTTTATGGGATAATTCCTGGTCCCTCCATGATGCCATTGGGACAGATGGTGCTCCCGGTCATGCTAGGTGAACCAGATAACTTCCGAACAGAATTGGTTGCTTTTGATGTAATTGATTGTGATTCGGCTTGTAACGCAATTTTTGGCAGGCCAACTCTCGCTAAATTCATGATGGCTAGGCACTATGCTTACCAGTACGGCAAGTTGCCTGGCCCCAAGGGTTTTATTTTGGTTTGAGGCAGTTGCAATGTGGCATTGACGTGTGATCGGTTATCCCTGGAGATGGTAAATCAGCTTCCCCTCCGAGAAGCCCAGATTGCCACAATGTCTACTGATACGATCAAAGCCGCTCGTCGACCAGATGAAACATTAAAATTGGTTCCGTTGTACCCAGATGATCCATCCAGGACAATTCGGGTTGGATCAGGCCTGGATGACAAATAGGAACTCGAGCTCATTACTTTCCTCCAAGCTAATGCAGATGTGTTTGCGTGGAAACCATCCGACATGCCCGGTGTCTCACGGGAGGTAATTGAGCACAGGTTAGCAATTCAACCTGGACAGCGACCAATAAAGTAGAAGTTCAGTCATTTTGCTGTTGATCGGCAGGAAGCCATCTGACTGGAGTTAGATAAGCTCCAAAAGGCCGGGTTTATTCGTGAAGTCGATCATCCAGAATGGCTTGCAAATCCGGTCATGGTCCGCAAGTCAAATGGCAAGTGACGCATGTGCGTCGACTACACCAGCCTAAATAATGCCTGTCCGAAGGATGATTTCCCCTTCCCCGCATCGATCAGCTGGTCGATTCTACTGCGGGTTGCGAACTGATGAGTTTATTGGACGCTTACTCAGGATATCATCAAATTAGCATGGCGGAAGAAGATGAAGAGAAGACTGCCTTCATCACACCATTCGGCACCTACTACTACGTCAAAATGTCGTTTGGTCTCAAGAACGCCGGTTCCACGTACCAGCGCTTGATGCAAAAGACCTTTTTTTGCCAGATGGGGTGTAATCTTGAAGCTTATGTAGACGACTTGGTTGTAAAAAGTTTAAAAAGTTCATCTCATTTAGACGATCTTGCTGAAACCTTTTGTAACTTAAATCGATTTGGAATAAAATTAAACCCGGAGAAATGTTCTTTCGGGGTTTCGTCTGGAAAACTTCTAGGTTTTCTTGTTTGTTCCAGAGGAATAGAGGTCAATCCCGAAAAATCAGGGCTATCGAACAAATGAGGTCTCCCTCGACCATCAAAGGTGTTCAGCGCCTAGCAGGTCGCATGGCATTAGGCCGATTCATATCGCGACTGGGCGAAAAGGGACTACCTTTCTTCAAAGCTCTACGCAAACACCATAATTTTACTTGGTCCGATGAGGTCGAGAAAGCATTTCAGGAGGTCAAAGCATAGTTATCCAGTCCGCCGGTCTTGGTTTCTCCTAATAAAGAGGAACCATTACTCCTTTATTTGGCGGCCACACCTTATGCGGTCAGCGCTGTCTTGATCGCAGAAAGAGAAGGTGTGCACAAACCCGTCTACTACGTAAGCGAAGTACTTCATGGTCCTAAGGAGTGATACCCTGAGGTCTAGAAAATACTTTATGCACTGCTGATGGCTTCCCATAAGCTACGACATTACTTCCAAGCACATAGGATCACAGTCCCCTCAGCTTTTCCTTTGGGGGACATTGTCCGGAATCCGGAGAAATCCGGTCGAATCGCGAAATGAGCTGTGGAACTCAGAGCGTTCGACATCCATTTCACGCCTCACACCGCGGTCAAATATCTGATCCTGGCCGACTTCGTGGTCGAATGGACTAATCCTAAACTGCCCGTACAGGAGTCTGAAGATTTGGAATGCCCCAATCACTGGACGATGTATTTTGATGGCTCTCGCAGTTTTCAACACTCGGGGGCTGGAGTGGTCCTAGTCACGCCTCAGGATGACCAACTCAAGTATGTCATTCGACTACACTTTGTTGCGACCAACAACACAGCGGAGTATGAAGGTCTTATTGCAGGGCTCCGGGCAGCAAAATTCTTCGGAGTCCATCGATTGGTGGTGAGGGGAGACTCATAGCTGATCGTAAACCAGGTAAACAAGGAGTACAGCACCTTCGATGAGACAATGGCTCATTACCTGGGGGAAGTGATGAGATTGGAAAAACACTTCAGTCATTTCGAAGTCCAATACATCCCGTGAAAGAACAACATTCTCGTAGACCAATTATCTAAAATTGGGTCCTCACGCACATCCACCCCGGCAGGAGTGTTCGTCGAACACTTGGAACATCCTTCGATCATGACTATGACCGAGGATGAACCGGTAACAGTCTGCGTTACCAACCTTGGACATGAACGAGATTGGACCCATCCATTGAGGGTCTATCTCGAACATGGGACTTTGCCCGAGGATGAAACCGAGAGCGATCGGTTAATTCGAAAAGCCCGCCTATACAAACTTATAGAAGGAGTTTTGTATAGAAAAGGTACTCAAGGAGTATTCATGCACTGTGCATCCCAAGAGGAAGGTAAATCCCTCTTGAAAGAAATTCATGACGGTGTATGTGGTGCACACGCGTCATTCCGTACACTGGTCGGGAAGGTTTTCCGACAAGGATTTTACTGGCCTTCGGCACTTGATGATGCCAAAAAGATGGTCAAGACATGTCCTCAGTGTCAATTTCATGTGAGACAGGTCCACCAGCCTGTCTACACTCTACAAACTATCCCTCTATCATGGCCCTTCGGGTTTGGGGATGGATATTGTTGGTCCTATGCCACAAGCGGTCAATGGATACAAGTTCTTATTCGTAGCTATTGACACGTTTACAAAGTGGATTGAGGCCGAGCCAGTACGCAATGTCACTGCTGCTGCTGCACAAAAGTTCTTTCATAAGAACATTGTGACTCGATTCGGTGTTCAAAATCGTCTCATCACTGATAATGGTTCCCAATTCGCTAGTGGTCTCTTTTTGGACTATTGCGACAATATTGGAACCAAGGTGTGCTTTGCTTCTGTAGCTCATCCGCAGAGTAATGGTGCCGTTGAATGTGCCAATGGGCAAATATTGCAGGGCATCAAAAAACGCATTTGTGATTGCCTTAAGACACGCTCGGGGGCTTGGGTAGACGAGCTCTATACCGTTCTGTGGGCACTACATACTACTTCTAGTCGAGCCACTGGTGAGATACCTTTCCATCTGGTATACGGAGCTGAGGCTGTGTTACCCATGGAAATTAGTATTGGTTCTATCCGAACAGATCAATTCGAACAAGTTGATCAGAACAGACAACGATTACAAGATCTAATCCTCCTAGAAGAAAAACGTGATCGAGCTCTGATCAAGTCCGCAGTGTATTTGCAAGCTTTGCGCAAATACTATAACAAAAGGGTGCGGCCACGTAGCCTTCACGTGGGTGATTTGGTTTTACGTAAAATACAAAACCAACCTAATCACAATAAATTCTCCCCTCAATGGGAAGGTCCCTACACTGTTGTCTCGGTGCCGCGACCGGGATCGGCTCGGCTAGCAATGGAGGATGGTAGAATCTTATCCAATACATGAAACATTGATCAACTGCACAAGTTTTACGTGTAAGTTTCCCAACCCTTTTCCTTTTCAATTAGCATGATTTAACAAAATCAGTACTTTTAGTTGTTTCATGTGATAATTATTCCTTTTGCCCATATGTTACGAGTCTAGCACGGGGGTTGGTCACCAATAATTGTATCACTATAATACCTCGATCGGATTCGCTGGCCAATCTCGTGATCACTTTCAGACAAGACACCCCTCAATAAGTCGTTTCTCAACGCACACGGGGCTTGCTGGCATGTCCTTGGTCATTAGAGTAGCTGCCGGTTTGCAATAAGGTCAGGTATTGTATTGAAAATGGTTATCGGTCTGGTCAGATGATAATACCTAAAGTTACAGTATTCCCTAGGTATTCCTGGTCGTCGTTACACCCATATTATTCCTACACTTATAATACTAAGTCTTCAGTATACATAATCTCAGGAGGGGGCTAGGGGAATATGGTCGCAACATGAAACAAAAAGAAGTGCTTTTCTTTCAAAAATTAAGGCATACATATGCATTGTATAGTTACATTTGTACAGGCACAAAATTTACCATAAGCCAAGTTCTTTCAAGAGATTTTCGACTAGAGGCTTGACTTCCTCCATTATAACTGCAAGCTGATCTTCACTCTCGATCTCTACTTCTCCCACCACTGGATTTAGATCAAGATCCGGGCCATGGTGAAGACGAAGTCTGCAAAGAATGGCGGAGGCTGCGGATTGCACTTTTGTCCTTATCGCCTCTGTTTGACGCCTTGTATCTTCAGGAAGATAGTCGAGGAGTGATTCAGCTTGGGTTGCGATCAGTGTGGTCCAGTCACCTGGAGATCTTTCTTCTCTTGAGAGAGTTGGCTTATTTGGTCCTCTCGTGCTGTAATGGGAGACCATCACAAACAGTTCGCATAACAAGTTAATTCTTTCTGGTCAGAAGTGCACTTACAGGAGAGTTGCAATCGCATCTGTTGGAGTTCTTTCTCCAGGAAAGAGATCTTGGTGGCTGCCTTGATCTCCTAGTTTTCCCAGTCAGCGAGGCTCTTGATCAGAAAGGCATTTTCTCTGTGACAAAGGAGGCAATTGTTAAAATAGGATTAAAATTCAGACAGATGAGGAAACATCTTCCTTACCGCTGCAGGCGACTCGTTTCCTGTTGGGCGACCTCGATACGCTTCGCAATAGCTATCGACTTGGTCGCCACACGAGTTAGTTCCTATGACATGAAAGAAGATCAGTTTCAGAGCCTGGATATTCCTATGCAAATGCGAACTTAAAAATAACAAGAGGTGTTCTGCATACCTCAATATACTCGCTAAACGAGCTGCTTTCCGATTCAGCCAAAGGTTGAGTCTCTAGACTCGCCTTATCTCCAGCTGGAGTGGCAGATGAATTTTCCTGCTGAGCCTCCTCCATGGCTGGGGTCTCAGATTCCAATCTCTGCGATTGGACCTCTGTAGCCATCCCCTCTACAATGGCATGAAAAACTTCCTCGGCCGTGGGGATGGGACTTTGCTCGCCCGTGACCTCCGTAGCAGGAGGAGCATCAAGACTTGTAGAGGTCACTGGGCACTTGGCGCTACATCTCTGCGCCTAGCATAAGCAAACAAGAGAATCGTTGGTTAGAATGTCTTCAGTCGATCGCTTCGATATGACCCTGTCCAAACGGGAGAGATTCTTACCTTACTCGAAACCCTGTCCATTTCTGGGATTTCGAGGATGATTTCCCGGGAAAAAGAGGACAGTCATCATTTGTCCTGGTCTTCCTTTTCCTGAATAGGACATTGTCCTTTTCTCCCTGTGTGTATGCAAGTCTATGAGAATACACCTGAGGAACGGTGAAAAACAAGATTGTAAGGGTCCTTACCGAAGTAACTTCTTCTGTTGGTAAAGATGAAGCCTTTGGTCCTGGAGCTTCATGAACCGCAGGCACTAGGACTTCATCCGCGACCATGAGATCAGTAGTGGTTGCGGGATCCTGTTTAGTCATCCCCACTCCTGTCCTCAAGAGTGGAGTACTCACCGCCCCAGGACTGGCAGGAGTCCTTTTGCGGCGGATAAGAGGAATGTCGTCTTCCTCATCCTCACTCCCTTCGCCCTGTACGACGAAGAAGTAATTTTCGCTCGTACTTGGGGGTACAGGAGGAATCGAGAATCTTACCGCAGTCTTTTTCACAGTAAGTATTTTCTTCTGCGAAGAAGCCTATCCCAGAATCTTCTTAGGTTTCTTGGGAGCGGACTCCTTCGCTACGTGCTTCGAAGGGGTCCTCCTCACCCTCTTCACAGTCGGTCTTCCCGAAGGACCAATGTCCTCAGTTGGATGCATTGCCTCAGCAAATTTTCCCAGAAGCTGTATTATTCAATATGCTTTTGGTAATACAAGACAAATGGATGATTTGCAATAGAGCTTGTTTGAAGAAAGTCATACCTTTCGATGCTCTTGCTTAAGATCGTCGCCGGTGTTAATTAAGCTCTCGGGGCGAGGCGATCCCTTAGCTCCCTCCACAGTGGCGATGATCTCGGACAAAGACAGAGCTGTTTCGTAAACAAGAATGTTAACAAACACAACATTTTTTAGTTAGTAAAATGTATGTTTTGTTGATTAAAGGACATACCATTATTATAGTCCAGGGTGCTGTCCGCCATGGACTTAACTTCCCAAGCTGGATGTGCCCTTTCACGCAGGGGGCTTATCCGATTCTTCACGAAATCGCGTATGATGTCACGCGTGGTCAAGCCTTGCTGGACTAGGTGAAGAATAGCTTGAGCTTGTTTCTTCTGTTCTGCTCTCAGAACGGGAAAGGAGTCTAACTCACTGGCTTTCTCCGGTCTGGTGTTCGCGAATCATAGTCCGCTCTCCGATGGAGGGGTACAGTAGAACCATTTCTGGTACCATCCATGATTCTCCCTCCACAGTAGATGCACCCAGCGGCATTGGCACTTTTCGACCATGCCGAAAAGTAGAAGCGTCGGAAAAGCTCAACGCTTTGAAGCACTCCGACGAAGGCTTCACAGAGGTGCTGGAAAATCACCAAAATAAGGATTGCATTTGGGTGGAGATTCACTAACTCCAGCCCATAGTGTTCCAAGATTCCCTGCAGAAACTCGCTTTCTTGGAAGCGGAACCCGCAGCGCAGGTATTCCTCGAAGATCACCAATTCGCCCTCTTGGACGATTGGGGTTTCTTGGTCTTTCTCCGCTAGCCGCTAGTTGATCAGCAGCCGTGGAGGGAGAATCTCTTCTTTCTCTAGTGCCACTAGGCTCTCTTCTGTATGGTGAACGGATCGGCTCCAGGATGCCATTTCTTGCGAAGGATTGGGGAGAAAGGTGGTGACTTTGGAGGCGACGGAGATGAGGAATGCAAAAGAGGGTTTTTGTGCGGTGATAAACTCTAAGGAAAATGAAGGGTTTTTGGTTGTGAAGCTTCCTCAGGAAGCTACCTTCTCCTTTTATATGCCCGAGACAACCCTTCGCCGAATATTTTATTAATTTCTCATAATGGGTGCCTTCTCTCTGGAAACCCGTTATGCACTCCCTACAGTGAATCTGGAACAAAATATATTTTCATTATTTTTTGTTTCGAATTCGGGGGCTAGGATACACACAAAGACATGAAAATTTTGCAAAGATTATGGAGGAAATGATCCCTCATGTCTTTTGTAAACTAATTTTTATGTGTTGATCACAATGCAGTTGTGTGATCATCTTGAGATTTGCATGTTGATCGCAATGCAATTCTGTGATCGCTGCAAGTGGGTAATTGAAACGTATACGATTATCACTCGATTAAGGTATTATGTTCTGATCGCGATACCAGTACTGGTCGCGGTATAGCACATCAATGCGTTTCTGATCGAAAAAGTTGTTACTTTAGATTTACCTATGTGTGTGTGATCGCAAAGGCATTTTTTGTGACCATGCTTTTACACAGAAATTGTGAAGAGTTTTAATTCGGGATTATAAATCTTGCATAATCCTTCTTGAGAAATCAAGGTGTGTAAGGTAAAGAAAATTCTTATTTCTGGCAATCTTTACATACAAAAGGGATACAGGCGACTAGAGCATCGACCTGATCCGAGAGAAGTTTACAAAGTTCTCCTAAGGACATATTGGTGTCAGTAGGATCTACACTGACCGCCCCAAGAGAACTAGCAACTACTCTAAGTCTATCTACATCATCTTGGAGCAAAGAAGCACTACTACTCCTGATCGTATCAGAGAGTTCTCGCTGCTGCCTAGTGTGGTCTCTCTCCAGGTGAAGTTGGTGTGCCTCTTTGCGAGAGTTGTCAAGACATTCTACCAGATGCAGAATGGCTGAGGACATCTCCTCAGAATGCTTCTCCAGCACCTCTTTTTCTTCTTGGAGAGTTCACTCGAAGGCTACACCCTTGCCAAGAACTTGAATGTTGGCAGGATGGTCGCTGGGGGCTCTGGAAATTTTGGTCTCCTGCATTCACATGTGTTAGCTTCGAGGACAAAACGACTCATAGAGGGAATAGAGATAATTACCAATCCTCGCATTGGAGACAAATGAGATGGATAACTTCCTCCAAAAATCAGGTCACCCGACAAAAGTCGAGGACCACCTGGTCGCGAAAGTGCAACCTTCCCATGAGAAAGCTGATCGCCCTGTGAGGTCTGAGAAGCTGCATTGTCGGCAGCAAGAGTAGCATGCACAGGAAGAACTATAGGGGTCAAAGGAAGAGAGAGCAACGATGCATCCCTAACCTTTGCACCTACAGCTGCAACACCACTGGAGGATCCTTCGTCAACTTTTGCTTTTTTCTTCGGGGGAATTTGTTCTTCGTTGACCGGAAAAATTTCCAAAGTACACTACTTTGAGAACGACCAAGACAAGAACTGGACTAGATCTTTTTAAGGTACGTACCTTCTGGTCGAAGTCAAGTTCCAGTGATTCCTCTTCATCACTCTCAATCTCAATGATGTTCTTGGAGTCCTAATCTGCCATTGAGGTGAAAACAGAAGAGAAGGAAAGATAGCTTTGGAAAAGACTTAGCCGAAAAAAAACTTGTGAAGTTTTAGGGCGAAGAGGTTTCGGTATTTATAGCACCTGAGGGTGACGGTTCGTTTTTGCGAATGCCTCGAGTTCTAAAAACATATTTACAGTTTTATTTCTGGTTAAAAAATAAGTTAGCAGCGCTATCATTACCTGTCAAAAACAACCCGGAACCCGTCTCGGGAAATAAACCACCGCACGTAGTGTGCCACTAAGTGTAGAAGTTGAAGCGTCGGGTCACTTATCCGATGCAGGATTAAAATTTGAAGTAAATATGTCTCTTCATTTTCTTCAAATTTGGGGGCTAGCTGATGAGGATTATTACCCGAGCTAGTTCAAAATGATGTACATTTGGTTCAAGTTGGATTTGAACCAGATGAGTGTCTGAAGGTCCACTGTTATGGTCTCAGACAACCTGAGAAGCGCGGACACAAGAATGACTTATGGTCGCAGGCTTTGCGCAATCATGAGATCGCAGACGTTACGCGGTCAGGAGGCCGCAGATAATGCGCGGTCAGAAGGTCGTTGACTATCGTCGAGCAGAGTAACTCGGGATTGCTTAGCTCTGCAACAGGCATATCCCTAGGATCGTGATGATTCCTCCACATATGGAGACAACTGCCAGGATGTTAACATGTGCAGTTATCCCTTGATTGCACGTGTTAAACCTGCATGGGAGTTAAGTGCAGTTACCAAAATAGCGCTTCTACAACCGTTCAAAACCGTCGTGCATTGGTGTCCTTTTGATCGGTATTAAGGAGATATCGAAGACGACGACAGACAAGACACAAGCTTTCATAAGTTAGTTTAGTCGTTTTTTAGACAATCACACAGAAAAAATCTTCGCCTGTGATGATCTTTTCTTCAATCTTGTAAACATTTTCCATACATAGTGAAATCACAACAGGACGTAGGGCTATTACTCCCACCATCGAGGGCCCGAACCTGTATAAATCTCTTTGTGCCCCAACAGACATTGCTCATCATCCCTTTCCGGAGGAACACTTTGAAAGGTTTCGCAACTCACAAATTCTACATAAGATCGACTAAGGACCCCGAGTCTGAATCGTCGATAATTCAGTTAACCAATAGTTTCAGTTCAGGTTACACATTCTAGAAACTTGGCTTGGAAAAAAGAAGTTCATAACACAATGAAACCAATTAACTATACATCATAGTTTAGTTCATCCTGCTGTAGGACTCCAAAAACATCTCCATAGAAGGGGCGCCCATGCTATTGGCCAAACACAAGAGGAGCTCAGAAAGAGATGTACTAGTCAATCAAAGAAAAACATTTCGCTCAAAGGGTGCAAAGGTCACATTTCACATTTGGCGTACCTCATCAACTGAAGGTTTCCCCCGCTTCCCGGGTCGATAACCAAAACTTGCATCGAGACGTATACCTCTCTGGTGCTTGCAAAGAAGTTGTAGATGTAGCTATCATCCATCCAGTACTGCAGGTCGCCCATCCACAACGTCCTCACCTCATCTGATGCCGCCGGGGCAGCCGATGCCGCGGAGTAATACGGTTGCGGTGCCGGCGCCTGCCCGTAGGCAGATTGCGGAGGCGGCACCTGGCTCCACATGGCCGGTGGCTGCGGCGGCGGCGCGTACTGCTGCGGCATCGGTGCAATCTAAGCTATCAATGGCCTAGATCTAGGGTTTAGAGGATTGGAGAAGAGAGCCGAGAGAGAGAGAGAGAGAGAGAAAGAGGAGGCAGTGTGGTAGAGTGGGGTGAATAGGAGACTTTATATAAGCTGTCCAATTTTATTAACGGTTCAAAACCACAACCGTTAGTGAACTTGCAATTTTACTAACGGTTCACTAGTAAGAACCGTTAGAAAAGAGTACCTTTTTCTAACGGTTCACTACTAACAACCGTTAGAGAAGAATAGGAGACTTTATATAAGCTGTCCAATTTTACTAACAGTTCAAAACCACAACCGTTAGTATATATGACGTCATTTTACTATCGGTTGAATAAAACAAACCATTAGTACAATGTCCTATATTCTATCAGTTCATACAGTACTAACCGATAGTAAAAATACAGTAATTTCACTATCTGTTACAAAAGACAAACCGTTAGTACAATTTCGTCTCTTCTGACGGTTCGTACAGTACTAACTGATAGTACAAATGACGTGCTATTCACTAACGGTTTCCCAGACCATAACCGTTAGAACAAAACCTCTTCTCCACTGCGGTCCTCGTACACTAACAGTTTTCTCTCAGATTGCATATAACCGCTAGAAGATAGGGGTTAGTGGACTGCATTTCTGTAGTAGTGTATGCCACCAAAAGAAATTGTCAGCCAAATCAACGACACATTTGGGTACATCATTCAGTAAGGAAAGGCATGGAGAGCCAAGCAACTTGGTCTTGAGATGTTATTTGGATCTTTCTATGATTCATATAACTATGTGCCCAGACTGATCGAACAAATCGTTGACACCAACCCCGGCACTGTGATGGATATGGTTCATAGCCCAGTTGTCGGCAAAAACGGTGACATAGTTCCTGGAGCTGAGTACATGGAGTGTATATTCTGGTCATTTGGTCAAGTAATCTCTGTATTCAAGTATATGAGGCCAGTACTTTGCGTGGATGGCACATTTCTAACTGGAAAGTACAAGGGAACTCTGATGACAGCAGTTGCTGCAGATGCAAACAACCAGCTACTTCCCATGGCGTACGCCTTAGTGGAAGGCGAGATCACAGATAGCTGGGTATGGTTCCTTGCAAACCTAAAACAAACCATCGTGAAGGACAGACGGAATGTATGTGTAATCCATGATAGACACAAGGGTCTGCTAAGTGCCGTTGAGTTCATGTTGTCCACTGAGAACCCGCAGTATAGCTGGAATGACTTGATCAGTCGGTGGTGTAAATGACATCTTGCGGTGAACTTTTTCACACACTACAAAAGCGCATGACTTATGAAGAAGTTCAAGCGGTTGTGCGATCAGAACCAGAGCCATAAGTTCCAACAACTTTGGGACGAGTTAGAACAAGAAACTTCAGATCTAGGTAAATCTCAAAGGTCAGACGCAAGCAGTTCACAACAGCTGGAAGATGAAGAAAATGTCGTGGGGACTACAGATGTGCTGAGACGATGCAGTCGAAGATCAAGACCAAAGAAATTTAGTGAATGGATCAGTGACAAAGCTCCTGAGAAGTGGTCTTTACTGCACGATGAGGGAGGTGCCAGATACGGCATAATGACAACTAACATGGCGGAGGTGTACAATTTTGTGTTGAGGGGGGTGTGAGGTCTGCCGCTCACTGGAATTGTGGAATTTACATGGCGTCGCACGACTAAATACTTCAATGAGAGAGGTACAGCTGCAAGAGCATTTCTTCAGGTCACACCACCAAAATTTCCTCATGAAGTACAGAGGTACTTAGAAATGAAAGCCACGGCCGCTCAGAAACACTCAGCCGAGTACATTCCTAATAGCAGAAGGCAAACTTGGGTCGTTTATCTGCACAGCAAGAACGTGGGGGGTGGATACATGCAATAGATCAAGAGGCAAGGAGTGACATTGGAAGACGGTGTCAAGTGCACTTGTAACAAGCCAACTCTATGGCATAAACCGTGATCCCATGTGATGGCCGCATGTGCGCACAACAACAAGTCGAGCGAGATGTACCTGTTAGTTTACTATGGCTCACGGTACCTTGCTGAGACATGGACTACAAACTTTGAGGTTTGGGGGAGTCAGCAGCACTACAGAGATCGATCATGTAGGGCAGGTGAGATCCAATATGTTCCACCACCACACTTGGAGAGGAAAGGCCCTGGACGACGGTAGACAATGCGAATTGGCAATGACATGGATAACGCAGAACACGATGAGCTGCGAAAGTGTGCCGTTTGCCGACAGCCTAGCCACACGAGGAGGACATGTCCTGATGCATCCGGACCTGATCGAACATGACTCAATAATGTTGTGCAACACTTATTCGTTCCTCTGATGTATTTGATGATGTACTAACTTAATGTTCCTGTTTGCAGGCATGGCTCATGATCGTTCGCAGTTTCCTGAGTTACTCGATCAGTGCTACGACGATCGTCATCGTTCTCGAGCGCTGCGATCTGGAGAGGAGCTTCAGCTATTCTGCCTGTGATCACCCGGCACGTCTTGGCCTCTTGATGGGAGATACAACACACGGCTGAGGCAGTGGGGCTACTTCCTTTTGCCAGGATGATCACCAGACTGGAGTCTTTCAGGCACGACCGATCACTACTCTCTGCTCTGGTGGACAGGTGGAGACCCGAGACACGCACATTTCACTTCCGGTGGGGGGAGATGACCATTACCCTGGAGGATGTGGCGATGTTGTTCGGACTCCCGATTCACGGGCAGGCCTGGATACCACCACCCACTCCTACTGGATGGGACGGCATGTTCGCCGAGAGGTTTCATCCACTACCTCTGGGGCAGGAGCCCTTCCACCACGACGTCAGAGTTCCTGCGACTTGGCTCGCTCACTTTAGGACGTGCCCAGCAGATGCAGATGAGTGGACTGTGAGCCAACACTTCGAGGCATATCTGCTGCACTTGTTCGGGGGCTTCATGTTCACTGGTATGCTTAAACATGATATAGGCACAGCTATTTCCCTTCCCTTGTTGAATTTAATTCTTATTTTTTTGCTTTTCTGCAGGTACTCACGGCGACACAGTGGATCGTTGGCTTGTTCCACTGGCGCAGATGCTCGCAGACACGCCGATCAACCAGATCCCACACATCAGCTGGGGGTCGGCTGTTCTCTGTGTGACGTATCGAGGGTTGTGCAACGCCTGCGTTTGGCGTGCTCGGCAGGCGACTACCTCCGATGGTACCTCCCTCGCACCACAGCTCATTGCCCCTCCACCTCCGGTGCCTGCAGACGTGCCTGCTCCAAGCGTGCATTAGACATACGACTGACATCACGCATCCCGGGTACACCGATAGGTACATGCTGCCAGCCCATGACCTACTTGTTATTTTTATTTCCGTTTCCCGATAGGCACCCACCATACATTCCTCGTCGGTCGGTCCGTGCCGACCCGTAGGTGGTCCTCGACCCATCGTACGTAGAGTATGCTGATATGTTGCAGATGAGAGATGATGCCGATCAGAGCAAACATCAGTTGCCATCTGCACAACTTGTTGGGGCGTCTCCATCATCGCAAGACCCGGTGGACGCTCCTGATATAGGCCTCGGTCAACCGAGTGCTCAGCCCCCCGATCGACAGCCATCGCAGAGGACAGTGCATCCGCTCAGCACCTTTTCACCATCGCTGTTTCAGCGCAACCGGAGGCATCATCCAAAGAGGGGCCGATAGTAGTTTTTTCTTTTATGTTCTCCTTGTATGGAACATGATTTCGATTCTCATGTTTGTATTATTTTCAATTGCATTAGTACTCTTACATTTTCACTAACTCTTTGATGTTCATTTTGGTTTTTGGGAACCCGATAGATTGAACCAACCACGAAATATACAAATCAATCAACACAACCAACCACGAGTCTTTTCCTCCTTAGTTTGTCAGCTGGTCTACCATCTAATGTTTTTCATTAAAAAAACACGTTATCTATGTTGTTTTGAATGTTAATTTTTTTCGGGTTATTTCGGAAAAAAACCAAATTTCTACAGCAGATTCGGCCACCTCGGGGGGGAAGCCTTCAGTCACCATCCAGGATGGCGACTGTGGGTGGCAACTGCTGATGTGGCTTACAATCGCCAATTCAGTTGGCGACTGAAGGGTATCTGGTTAAAGCCGCCACACGGGCTGGCGACTGTGGTCGAATTTGACAATACTTTTTATTGCACACTATTTTTAACTTTTTATTTTACATCTATGATATCCGTACAAAATTCTCCATATATCCTCTAAGCAAGGAGGCCCACCGAGACATTCGGCGAGCGGACGTCCATTTATTGTGGGGTCACAAGGTGTATACACACATATATATCGTTGCCTAGTTGTAAGTGTGATATTTAGAATGTGTTTGCATGTCCGCATCTATCTTCTAGTCTGAGATGTAACTCTAACTGTTTGATTACCTACATGCAAATAAGAATCAAACTGGTGAGATTCAAGATTTCTTTCTAACTTAGACTATCGGAAATAGAGACTTCAAGCCTATTTCACGAGTCAGACCCACTTAATTACATAATTAGAGAGTGATTAACACACATTAATGATTTTTAGTATAGATTAAGGTTAATTAATGACTATTAAGGTATAATATATTAGAATGTTACATATTATTAGTTTTAATAATATTTTTCTATCCTACGTGTTTTCTATTTACATCATTCATGCAACCAATCAAACAACATATCATTTTAACCTATATTATTAATGTTACCAACCAAACATCACCTTATTATATATCTATAATTTGTTTTACTCAATCAATCTATCCCACTCATATCAAACTCAAATCCATGCGGACATTCAAATACATCCTTAATATTAAGTGCATGCATTACATACATCACTGCCTACCTAGATGTGTATGTGTGATATGACAAACTTCCTGGTATGATGTAAGATTGGCCCAATCTTCCGATGAGAACGATAACTTTGATTTGATAGTTGATGACTTTGACGATGCGGCTAACAACCGAACATGGCGGGACGCCAAACAATCGTTGAACCACCACACCGAATTGTTATCAACTATTCCAAGAATGCAGTTGACCTGATCACGAAGATCAATTCCCTGTGAGTAATCAAAAAACAAGCAAGGACAAGGCAAAGCAATCTAAAATTGCAACTAGGCCTAAAGCACCCAAAATTTGAGGTTCTGTAAATTGATTCAATTGGTCGACCAACACAAGAAAAATCGAGGTAGTTTCACACACGAAAAAAACTAAATTAAGCAAAAACTAAGGAAGCAACAAGAAGTTTGGGCAAATATATGAGAAGGGACGGTAGCTAGGGGTGGCACGCAACCCTAGACATGATACATGGGCCTTGGGCCCAAAGTGGAGGCAACACAGCACCTAAGAGTCCAAGACAGGTTCTGCCCATCAACTTGTTTTGATGATTATGAACGACTCAGAAGGAATTTGCAGGTGGGGCCAGATCCATTGGAAAGAAGATGAAGTAAGCTTTCCATCAAGTGCTCGCACATCTCAATCGGACTCCGTATGCAACTTCTATGCTCGTTTGAAGGTTCCTAATACAAGAACATCATTAAATAGCAATCTATCCTCCACAGTATAATGATGCAACCCGAAAAACGAATTCACCTGATAATTCAACGGTCGCGCACGTGCTCATGTAATTGGCCCAAGTCCTTGCATAGGAGGTGATGGTGGTGAAGTGATGCGTGTATCTGTAGCAGTAATGTCCTTATCATGGTATGTGTCTAAGTCAACTCCAACAACACAATTGTATGTATTCTACATGCTGGCTATGTACATACATATGATGATGAGTTGCACATACATACTTGTGTCCATTACTGTAGGTGTCAAACTATGACAATTAAGGAGCTGGAGGAGATGAAGTCGATGATGATGCTGGATTTTATCGTGTCGCTCAGCAGGTGAATAGGTGTTAATGATATATCTTAGAGATAATTATAGTGGTGATTTTATCTTTTTTTTGTTTATAAATATTTGAATAATATGTTATTTTGTTCTTTCAATAAATTATCATATTTTTGATCAGTAAGTATGTGACTTGTTCGTAAAACTCTTAATTTATTTGATAATTTTAGTCTATAACATTCTTGATCTATTATCATTAAATAGCACATTAATGATTAATTGATCAGCACATACATTAATTAATGATCATGTTTCAAAGACCATATATATAAGATATTAAATCAATAATGTGGACACATGATGAAGAACATGATATTGGATTGACTTCATTTTGAGACATTGTTGTGATTTGTCATAAAGTTTCACCAATTAGTATCAAATAATATTTATGGTTGATATTTAGATTTGTGATTGTCATAATTTTACTAAATATGTAGTGGTATATTTTGATGTTACCAACCACTATTTTTAATTGAGTGGTTATAAGGTAATATTCGAGAAATATGAATGATCAAGATGAAATTTACCTCTCTCACATAACTAGAGAGGTATCTCTGGACCACTCGATATAGATAAACTGAGAAGTATATGACATGTTGTATGTGGTTGAGTGCCAACTATGGAAAGGTCAGTTCACTATGAGATCAAGAAAGGATCGAACTGTGCAAAGATGGTACGTATCCTGTCTTTGGTTTAATTTGGTATCATATGGAGAAAAGATCAACATTAATACATTCTATAGGTTTGTTGGATATGATCTTTGCATATATTCTGGTGGTCGTTATGTATTTCTAGGGGCCACTATCTACTTGTGATTCAGATAAGTGTTTCCGAGCCACGCCCAAGTGCGCATGAACCTATAGGGTCACATACTTAATGTGATAGAACAATTTAGTTTGAATAGAATCCATTTTGGGGTTTTCATATTTCACTAAAAAACCTAACATAGGACTCCACCTTTTGGGCTTTATTTATATAGACACGTGATGGACTTCTGAATCCTATCCAAAGAAACCTTAGTCACCACCTCCACTAGAGCAAAAAACCCAATATCGTAGTCGTGCATGTGGATGCTATCGCACCAACTCATGACATTCTACCTCAGAACGTGTTGATGTTGGTAGAGACATTGTTGCCATTGCTGCATTGATCAATACGATTCACAAGTGGTCACAGTGATCCATGAGCAGTTCATGTGATCCACGAGTGGTCGCTGTCATCCACGAGTAGTTCCTGTGTTCCATGAATAATTGTTGAAATTCGAAAGGTTGCTTGGGTCAGTTGCTAGACACACACATAATTGGATCAGTCATTACTCCAACTCTCTTTCCGCTATCGGCAATAATTAATCTATGATCTAATACTTATAATTTTTTAATAGAAAATTTTGAAATTATGCTTTCGTAGCCTACTCGTATTCCTTTAATATGATCCTCACATGCTAGGCTAGACATATTCTACCTCCACATACACACATTCTTTTCTTTTTGAAAGAAGTTTACTAGAACACTTATCTGTAAGATGTAAAATGATAGAGGTGTAGACATATAAAGCTTTCTCCAATGAAATTGCAATTTAGAAAGACTTTAGGGGTAAAATTGCAAAAAAAAAATCTAGTCCAAAATGAGTCAAAACTTTGGAAAAATAGAAGGGGATAATATGAACTTTTTCCATTCATTTATAGCTAACAATGGTCTAATAGTATTAGTCTTGCTCTTGGCTTGATGAGACGGTTTCTCGTGTCCTACAATATGGTAAATTTCTCCATGGAGACAAGGCCTAATGGTGAGGCGCTCCAACGATACATGGTGGGCACCATTGTAGAAGTGATACTGCATAAAATAAAAAGTTACATGCATCTGTGACAGTTACAAAAACAATTAGAACGAGGTCCACAACAGCAAAAGGTGATCAAACTGCGGTGCGCCACCTGATCCGAGTAGAGAGTGTCAATCTTGCCTAGAAGATTATTTATAGTGTTCCTCTCTACCTCATTCCATTTCGGGTCGAGCCATGACACGTAATTGCATCTATCCCTCTCCTCTTCGCTGCCACAATGTATGTAGTTTCTACTGGTAGTGTTGTAGGCCCAAGACGTACTTACTTTAACATCACCTCGACATTTGCACATAAAGTCATCTATGTCGGAGGCATCATCGAGCCAGTTGAATTCCTCCGCAGGACGCGTTGTTGGGTACGTGTCTCCATGACAAGAGCAATATCAAGGACGTTTGCAACAACACATGTGTTGAACGTCGTGCATGTTGATCGATAGCTCCTCCATGAAGTCGAGCCGCTCACAAAGTCTCTTCTTTCTATAGAGAAGACAGAGTATCGTATGTGCAAGCTTTGTGCTCCACTCGGGGTCGAGCGAAAGCAGGAAAGTGTACTTACGAGCATCTTCCCTCAACAACTCCAAAAATCTCATCCCGTAGTCACTCTGAATGGAGGATGTGGTAGTCTTCGGCAACAAACCGCATTTGCAACAGCATGGCCCTAAACTTTTTCCTTCGTCCTACGAACGGGAGCGAATAACCCATAAAGTAATGCAATGCATAAATTGGTGCTTCATTTATGCAAGCTAATTATGTTCTTACCTTGGTGCGCCTTCTTCTCCGGCCACGGCTACTGTCGCCTGCCATGTTCAGATGGGTGTTTGAGGGAAGTGTGAGTTGTGTTTGGAGCTCAATAACTTAATTTATAGAAGTGCAATTCACAAAGAGTTCAATCGTTGGTTGGACGTATCTGTAGGAAAGCAAATGTCTCCGTTGAAAAGATGTAAGGTGCAACATCTGAAAAGTAGAAAAGACTAATCGTATAAAAGCTGAAAAGTACAAAAGTGGAAATGCAGAATTGTACAAAAGTAGGAAAGTTAAAAAAATATGAAAGATGTATCGTATAAAAGTTGGAAAGCTGATAAAGCCTACAGAAAACTAAAGTATGATAAAACCGTACATCAAACTACTGCCCCCTCCCCCTCTGTGGCCGGCCCTGATACTCCGATTGTGTGTAGTGAGAGGGGGCTGACGATTCCTGACGCGCCGTCTCCTCGCCGGTGGTGTCTGCGCAGATGGCGGAGCCTGGGAAGTCTATGTCAGTTGTGTAGGTGGTGGAGCATCGGCAAAATGCGAAGGCTGCGTAGGATGTTGTTGTGTCTGGCTAAGAGGATGGTGCCACGCAGAAGGTCGCACCTGTATATGTGCCAGGATCTCCTGCTGTGTCGCACCCTGTCCCTCATCCACCGCCAGGTCTTGAGCCAACCCATGGTCTAGCTCAACCATGTGTGCAATAGTATTGAGCTCTTCATCCGAAGAGCTGCCAGCAGGCACGACACGAGGCTGTGGAGGTGGAGGGCGTGATGATGACATGCGGTCCACTGGCGACACATGCGATGAAGGTTTGGGTGCTGACGGTGATGGTGGGAGAATCACGGTAAAGTGAGGTGGCAGCAGCACTCTAAAATCGACCAGAATCTGATCAACTCGCCGCTCGACATCTGCACAATATGCGTACATATCGTCGTTGGGCACACCCCCACTATCGCAGATCCTAACCATCATATCACGTGCACTGGCAGAGACAGCGCCGAGGGTGTCATGCTGCGTACACGAATTAATGCAATTATAGAATGACAATCCATGTGAAAGGAGTGGATTTGCCCTAGAAGGCATCGGTCGAAGCCCTCAACGATAGTGGTAGGACAGACAGGCTCATCAGGTGCAATTGGTGGACTACCCGCCAATCTGTAGAACGTGTGAGGTCAGTACCACGACAGGTACCAAAAATAGATGTCATGGCTATAAGGTCAGTCCTCCGTGACCTTCCGTGTGTGGGCCCAATCCATCCACTCCTCCACATAGGGCCGCTGCCGAAGAATGAAATTGTCCCTTGCTCGACCTTTCCTCGATTTCTTGTAGACAAAATAAATTAGTAACATAAATCATTTATAAAGTCACGTGCGAAAGTAATGCATATTTGACATGCACATACTCGTGAACATGGTGCGAGATCTGTCAGGGAGGAGGCACCGGAACATGCTGGTGTAGGCCGAACTGGCGCATAACTTGCTCAGGCGAGTACCCCTCAACCATGTGTGAGAAAACTAGAAGAACCTGGGTACGCCAATAAATAGCATCTTGAGTACAGAGGGAAGAAAGGCCAACTAGTGCGATGGACTGGATGTACTGCTGTGTCCATGGATGCCAGATGACGCTATCGTCGAGGAGTAGATCAAAGCTCATGGCGTAGGAAGGATAGCAGAGGTGCACATGATCCATGGACCATCTCAAACTCAGCCTAGCCCACCTCCATCCCATCATGGGGTCGTCCCTCATATCACCAGCTAACGTGAACTGATCCCGCGGCACCAACGGTCAGCCGACTGGGAAATGCTTGTATGACCACATTTGCAGGAGTATGGCGCACCCCGCGAAAAAAAAGTTCACTTGGTCTCTGCTCGTGGCATCGCACAATCCCCTGTAGGTGTGGCAGAGCACAGCAGATCCAAAACTGAACTGTGGCAAGTGCCCCAGCTCGGAGTCCACAATAATCCTAGCGAGCTGAATGAACTGCCGCTCGCAGATGTCTCCGTGGGTGCCAGGGAACAGCAGCCACCCAAATAGGTACAGCAAGTACGCCTCAAGGTGGCGCCTGAAGACCTCCTCTGGAGTGGCCATGGGGAACACAGCTTCATGGACGACGCGCAAGTAACTCTGGGGAACTCCCGTAGTCTGTGCAAACCTCTCGCTGGCCCTATACCCTCGAAGCACTGCAGGAAATCCAGGAGCTATTGTGAGACCCCCATTTGAGGATCACCTTGGTAACCGCCCAGGTAGGTTACGCACAGCAGGATGTCACATGAGCTCCAAACCACTCAAGCATAGCATTATCAATAAACAAGTACCAGGCCAACATGGGCCAATATTACATAGCCAAAGCACCGAAAATGGCGCTAAGTAAAGTTGCTAAGAAAATAATCAGTTTATCAAGACAAGAATCGGTATCCAAGTACCGAACACACAACATAAAGCACAAAGCAACGACAAACAGTTTGACTTCAATCAGCAGCGGAGTTGGAGAGGCTTCTCCCACATCTGACTTGACTTTGTGCACAATCCTTCTAGAACGTGGGCTCGTCCGGGGCACTTCCATCTTCTGCTGAGTATTCATAACCGAAAGAATCGGGATCCTCGAATCCCTCTTCTACAGTTGGATATAAATGCAAGGGTGAGCACTTGGTGCTCAGCAACACTCATTCCGGGGATTAATGCAATTGTACTTACATGAGGGTGAAACATATGATTCCGGGGTTTCAGTTTCATATGGATAGAGATATATAGATTTCCAAGTCATTTGTTCAGTAAAACAGTACTTTGTCATGAAAATGATACTTTAAACATTAAACAGGTTTTCAATAAAACATTAGATGTAGTGGTCTCCCATGAGTCACTACTTTGTTAACCGCATTATGAAAACATTCCAAAACATTACTTGTGCTATAACCCATGGATAACATCCACTACGAAAAGACTCCTGAACCTGGGAGTACAGAGTATCTGATACTTCTTTTACACTTTGCAAAGGTGTACCTCTTTTTAAATCCACTGGTTCACTCGGCTTTCAAGTCGGATCAGCTCCATGTGACTTATACACATGTGACAAGGCCGAGATCACACAACGCTTTTGCAGTTCAGTATTAACAGTTTCCCCGCCCGGTAAATAGACAATTAAGTCTCAAGTACCATTGTGGGTCCTCCCCACTGCCTTACTTCCTAGCCTCTGGCTTATGTTTCCGCAAGACACATAGCCTTGGTCTGTGTCCACGCAAGACATATGACCATTCAAGATTACAACCGCACACGGCTTAATCTGAGGCATAGGGCGTCTTCCTTCTTTCCACCTTTACCTCTCATTATTTTTCTAAACTCACATCACTCATGGCCGAACTGCGGCCCACCAGTTTCCACGCGAGAAACCAGATCGACAAACCATGCAGGGAACTGCTAATACCAAAAGCTACTAAGTTGTGCCTGTCCCATACCAGGCAAGTGGTTGGTACGTTTACAATTCGCATAGAGACACAGCACAAGGTTCTCGTCCTTATGAACCAATAGTGAGGAGCATTCACATACCCTGGTGCGCACCGCACCCTCTCCATACAATCCAATCCTCACTACTGATCCTTTTTATCGGTTTTCTTGACAAAACGGTTTTCATTATAACTTCTCATGTATTTGACCATTTCAGGTTTAATGTGGATATTCAGTATATGAGTCCTAGGGTGACAAAAGCATATATAAGAAGGTTCAATAACAAAAGGGGTTTCATGATTCATTAGGTAATATCTACTCATGTCATTCAAACATAACTTGTATCTCAACTAACCATGCATAGTAAGAAACATTGAATATACTTCATATGAAAATATTGGGTGAGACATGATCAAAGGAATGAGGCTTGCCTTGCAATGCTGGGTCTAAGTACTCAGACGGATCTTCAAAGACTTCTTCTGCTCCTTCAGCTTCTGACTCTGCGGTAATCAAACAACACACAAACACATCCATAAGCATACAGAAAATAGTTTCCATAGAAATTATTGAGTAAATAAGTCATGCATGCAGGGGAAAAGGTTAGGGCAAGGTCACAAGGGCTCTGGTCGAAGAAACGGCTAAAAAGGATTGAACGTCGAAAGGTCGACATTCGGTTCATGGCTTTGGCATAGCTTCAAACTGATCTTAGGATGGTTTTCTGGAGAAGTGATAATAGAGAAAGTTGTAGATCTCAACTCCAGGAATCTAAAGGACAATGTGGCATTTCAATTGCTCAACCAGAAGGGGCTGAACAAGGTCAATGCCAGTGGCTGACATGCACTGACATAGTGCTGGACATGGCCAGAAACTAGGGCTTGGCACTACTTTTGATTTAGGGCTCCAAATGATGCACCACTTTGTCTGGGAGGTAGGCATTACTAGCAAAAACAAATCACTCAACAGGATCAAGGACAGTAAGTGACTGGAGGGTGGCCAAATCAGGTGATGAACTGCGGTGGCGACACGGCACAGGCACAGCTCTGGACAAGGATTTGGCAAAGGCATAACTCACAATCTAGGCAAATCCAGGTGTCGAGCTAGTGGAAAGAATTGCTCAGGGAGCTGAGGCAAAGCTAAGGGACAAGGTTTTAGGGGCTAGATCGGCCGGGAAAGAATTCCGGCGACCGGCGCTGGAGAAGACGACACTGGGGATTGGGGATTTTTGCCACAAGGCGTTTGAACTCGATTCTTTGCTCAGGGAGTGAAAGGGTGGAGTGTGGAAGCTAATGGTTAAGTCAATTTGGCTGGGGAATAGCTGGTACGGCCTGGCGACGGGAGCCAGATCATCGGCGGCGAGCTAGAACAGAAGAACTACGATTCCAGCTCAAATGTGAAACCTGAGCGCACAGGCTTGCTAGATGGGGTCTACTGATCAATAAGCTCTACTGGAGGGAAAGCCAATTTGGGATGAAACGAACAGCATTACAGAAACAGGGAGAATCAGGAATCCGGCGATCACCGGCGATGGGGATCGATCTGGTGCAATTAGCTGCTACTACACGGAAAGGGTGAAGAGGGGAACTCACTGGTGGCCTTGGATCGAAGAGAGGGGCTGTGGAATGGGCTAGCACCGTGAGCTCTCTCACTGGCTCGCCGGAGAAGAAGGTGAAAACGGCGAGAGCTCTGGAAAAATGGCTAAGTCCTGAGATGAGGCTTAAGCACAGCACTGGAGGGTTTAAATAGGTCCAGGGGCGGAGCTTGCGAAGCGAAACGGCGCGAAACTTGTGCCGGGGACGAGACCGGCCGGGTGTAGCTGCGACAACGGTGACCGGCGATGTGATGCGCTTCAGGCGGTGTTGCAGCCTTGCTGACCTTGTCGGGTGCATTGGAACTTCACCTGGGACGGCGCAGATGCGGAGGCAGCGGCACAGCTCCGGCAACGACACGTAACGCCATGCAAATGCCACGGCAACGGGAGCGCGCGCGCGAAACGCTGCTGGAGCGCGGCCGTTTAACCGCTGGGCAAGGCGACGCAACGGTGCTGGCACGTGCGCATGGGGTGGCACAGCAACTCACGGGCACAAGCGACAAGAAGCGGTGGCCGGCGGCGAGCAAACGCGGCGAAAACCACGGCGCGGCTCCGGCGACACGCGCTGGTCGTAGGCCACGACCAGGCGCTGGTCGAATGGACCTGAAAAGAATACTTGGGCCGTTCTGCAATTTTGAAACTTGCTCCAGGGACTGTTCCGTGAGGAAAAATTTGAATAGAACTTGGGCCTGATTGCAAATTTGGAGATCTGAGGGTCCGATCTGGAATCTGATTTCGCAGATAAGTTGCAAAAGATTATTAGAGCTTATCCGGCCAAAGTTTGGTAAGATCGGGTAAGATCTGAAGGGTTTCGACAAAATTGGGGAAAAGCAGTTTAGGGTAAAATTAGGGTAATTAGGGTTTTGAGACGGCAAGGGTCGAAACTCAGTTTTAGGATGGGATTTTGGAGGTAATCCCGAAGGGAAAAATGTTCTGAACAATACTTAGAAGGGAATGGCTGAAGCAGATTAGGGTTTGGGGTCAAGATATGGATTTTGGCTATTTTAGGGTTTGGCAAAAACAGGGGTGTTACAGCTATGCACCTATGTCAGTGGTCGCAGGGACATATATGTCCCCATGGATGGGTAGGCCGAGTAGCATGCTGACATCCTGTAGCGTGATGGTGAGCTCGCCGAAACTAAAGTGGAAAGTGTGCGTCTCATGCCTCTATAGGTCCACAAGCGCACTAACTAGGGCTCGATCGAAGGTGAATTGCCGAGCCTGATCTACCATGCGGGTGAACGGCAACAATCCGGTCTTGAGCAAATGAGGCACGGACCGCTCATCCAAAGGCCACATCTCTCACGGTGTCCTCATGTACAGAGCTGGCAGAACGGTGCCCTGTAGAAGGCACTGAGCATGGTGACGCTCTTGATGGTGCTATGCAATCAACGTACTCTCATCCAACGACTTCCATATAGCTGAGAACTTCGACTCTTGGTTCTGCTTGACAATCTGTTTGAACACCTACATCAGGTGCCTACTCTTGAAATGAGTGTGACAATTTGCGCCAAGATGGCGAGAGCACCAACGACTTTGCAGGTCATCCCAAGTCAGCGATGGATTCACTCCCTATTGCATGTACTCGATCGCAGTCAGCATTACTCTGTTTCGATCATGAATGAAGCACATGCACTCCCGATCTTTCATGATCTCGTTCTTCAGTTTGCCCAAGAACCAAAGCCAGCTGCTATAGTTCTTCCCCTCGACCACTGCATATGCTATGGGGAGAAGCTGGTCGTTGGCATCAGTTTCCACGGTAGTCAGTAGAGTACCCTCGTATTTTTCAGTCAAAAATGTCCCGTCGATGCAAAGCACGGGGCTCATGTACCTAAATGATGCAACGCACTGCTGGAATGCCCAGAAAAATCTCTACAATACCATGCATCCAGGAATCACAACACCCTCTAAGCCGATTGCCAGCGTATCAACAATTTCGGTGATTATGCTTGGATTTGCTTCGCATATGCGCCAAAAGAGTCTCAGTATGAAGTTGTATGCCTCAACATATGTCCTAAAAAGCTCCTCTAGCGCCCTCTGTTTAGCCCTCCATGCCTTCCCGTACTTGATCTTATACCCGTATTTCTCCGTGACATGTGCAATAATCACTTTCGGTGCCATTGCCGTATTTTCCTTTACTACTGATAGTATCAGACTAGCAAAAAAACTGGCGGTGATATTTCTATGCTGCTGCACCATGCCCTCCGCCAGACATCTGTGGTATGCAACTTTGGTCACCTAAAAGAAAGGCTCATCTTGTGGCCGTGTGACGTGTACATACCAGGGACAGTTATCGACTAAGCATCTCATAGTTCACAAGGTCAGAGTTGATTTACCCACCCGGAATGGCCTATTTAGTGAAACAGCCCACACAGTGATGGATTTCTTTGCATCTTTCTTAGTACGAAACATCTGCCCAAGCTGAACAGTTGCTTCATTATAGGACCATCGCGAATTCAGCTCATCAGGAACCACACCGGACATCAAAGAAGATGGATCAATCCATTCATTTATAGGATTCTGCTGTTCTATGAATTCCTCGGGAGATTCGTACATATCCAATGGATCAGTGTACTCCTCCTCATTAAAATTCTCCTCCAATTCGGGCAGTTCATCAGCTACATCTACGTGATGGTCGCCAAACCGATCAAGTTGTACGCGAGACTCTTTGCATGGGTACACTGGTTGTTGCACTGGCATTGATACTGGCACCAGCACTGGCACTGGCAGTACTGACATTAGCACTGCTATTTGCTCTTCCTATGAAATGATTGCCTTCCAAACTATGTATGCTTAAAATTTCAGCGTAAAGTATGAAGACTCTGCCACCATAGCCTGGATTTGTCACAAATCATACAAACGAATCCCATGATTTATCACCTTTCAGTCTCTTAAGCACCCATTTATTTCCCTCCGGCAGCATGCCTTCAACCCTGAGAGTATCCATCGCAGGATTGAGTTGTAACAAATCTCCTAACCACATCTCCAAATCATTGAAAGACATTGACTGTGGTTGTGCCATTTAACCATAAACATACATACATGCACCCAGATCATCACCGTTTGCTCCATTACAGATTATACCAGCTCCATAATAAACGCAAATCATACTGGGTTGCTCCATAGCCTAATTAATTTGTCATTCTGTGTTAGGTCAAAAACAGACAGTGCGTCTCTTCTATCTTAAACAAAACAATATTTTAGTATGATGATGCGCACAAACTGAGGGTAATATAAAATAATCTAAATCCGTACCAGACACTATCACCGCACAAAACTATCTGACCTACAACCTAGGGTGAAGCGGAAAATTAAATTTCTCATTATCTAAAAATTGATTTTTTTTTATTTACTACTAAAACATGCACTGATATTTTGTATTTATTGTCATTATTTGATCCATCACTAGTCAACGAAAATAAATTATATTCAATCCTTCAATACCTGTCCTATGGTGAAGTGAAAATTTAAATTATTACCTGTCCTAAATCCAAATTTAAATTTTTACCTATCCTAAATCTTAGGGTGAAGCGCAAAATTAAATTTCTAATTATCTAAAACCCTAGAATAATATAAATATTTAAATCTATATATTATCTGTGAGTTAACAAAAATACACCTCAATGAACGAATTGTCGAAAACCGGAAGTTGGTGAACCGCCAAAAACTGCCTCCCCTCCTCTTTTTTCTCCACTTTTCCTTCTTCTTCTCTTCTCTCTCTCTGCTGCCAACAGTTTTTTTTTAAATGAGTCATTGAAAGTGACTTTTTACTGCACCCACACGGTTAAATACCACTTTCAGTCGCAAGCCGGGCTCGCGACTGAAACTCTGCGGGTTTCAGTTGTGAGCTCAGCTTGCGACTGAAGGCAGACGTGGCACAGTCCTGGGCGAGCGGTGCGTATGGGCTGTGCCACGTCTTCAGTCGTGAGACTGGCTCACGACTAAAGATCAGTTGTGAGGCCTAGGTCACGACTGAAAGTCAGTTTTGTAATTTTAAAAAGTTTTGGGTTTATTTCTGATTTTCTTTTTTTTATTGGGTTATTCGTGAAAAAAATTCCATTCTTTCAATTGGGCCAACCCATATGCGGTGATCCGACATGTCACCCACCTAGAAGCATACCTAATCTTCGAACATGTCCCAAAAGTAATCAGTCTCCCCTGATAAATGTTCACATTAGAGTAGCAAAACAGAAACATGATAATAATTATACAAGGCTTAACATAAAAAGTACATAACTTACACATAGTCAAGTTTTCGCAAAACAAAACAACCAGACAACAATAGTTCTAGCTAACACAAGCTTAAAGGACTTCATTATAGATGCCAAGGTGGGGTGGGTCGTAGTTATAGATATCCATCTCAAAGTCTTCTAAATCTGCGCCTTCCGCATTCACTGGTGCTGCTTCCCCAAAGGAGAACTCCAAATCTACTCAATGACACACGCACACATGATAGAGATATTCCCTAGAGGCAATTATGGAGATGGTTGTATCATGATATGTTTATAAATTATTGCAAATAAAATGTTATTGCATCCTTGAATAAAGTATCACTTTTATTGATCAACAAGTATGTGACTTATTCGTGGAACTCTTTATTATGATATATGAATTGTCTCAATTTATTTATGGCATAATCAGTTATACTTATTCTAAACATCCCTGACTTTCGGCATTATATGGAATAATAATGCAATATAAGTCAGCATGAGCATTGATTGTGTTGGGGGAAATCTCCGTGAGAGTAAGTCCAGGTAAGAAGTTGTGCCATTTGCCCGGGGACAAGGCCCCCGGCGCCTGTCCCGGGCGTCGCCTTTGGCCCGGTGCCTGTCCCAGACACCGCCTTTGGCCCGGTGCCTGTCCCAGATGCCGCCATTTGCCCGGGGACAAGGCCCCCAGTGCCTGTCCTAGGCGCCGCCTTTTGCCCGGGGACAAGGCCCCCGGTGCCTGTCCCGGGCGCCGCCTTTGGCCCGGGGACAAGGCCCCCAGTGCCTGTCCCGGGAGCCGCCTTTTGCCCAGGGACAAGGCCCCCGGTGCCTATCCCGGGCGCCGCCATGTGCCCGGGGACAAGGCCCCCGGTGCCTGTCCCAGGCGTCGTCGTCCTTTCGGGGACAGGAGCCCTCAATCCTGAGTCACGTGCAGGTCATGCGAGGAGTGCCTCGGGAATCAGCAGACACCTGTCAAGCATCCGAGGGGCCTGGCCGGGAGAAGGACGTTGCTACCCTTCGATCCAACGGTAGCAGGCGGGGTAGTTTAGTCTTTTTGCTTCTTTTGGGGCTATAAAAGCCCTTGTACACCTCTTGTAACGAACAACTTGCTCATTATTGCTAGAATAGACAATCTCACAGGTGTGCTCCGGAGCCTCTCCCCCCGGGAGAGCTTCCCCAGTCGACTCTGGTCGGGAGCACGCCGACAGGACTAGGGCCCCCACCGGCACCCGAACCTGTATAAACCCTCGTGTCATTTGTTGTGCTTGTCCGGCTGGGGAGGACCGGTCACCCGATCAGCCCGCGTCGCGTTTTCTTCGCTAGGATCGTCCACAAAACCTGTCGACGTGTTCGTAACACCACGACAGTTGGCGCCGACCGTGGGGACTCGTGACGAGATGCCATGGCTCCCCCAAGAAAGAGGGCTCGCGCCCTTCTCGGTGACGCACGGGCCTTCATCAGTCTTCTTCTTCAGCAGCAGCGGTGTTGCACGGGCCTTCTCCACATCGGACTCCACTTTGGTACGTAACCCTCTAACAAGCTGGGTCTTCAGTTTCTTCTTCTTGTTCCACATTGGGTTCAAGACCGTAAGATTCAGGGTCGATGAATCCTTCTTCTAAATTGTTTGTAAAAGCAAGGGTGAGCACATTGTCCACAAGGTGCTCGACAAGTCCCAAATAAGAATGCAAGTATATATAGATGAGGGGGAAATTTCTCAAAGAATAGCCCTTTGGCTTTATATATGTATATAGAATAGATTTTCTCACACAGTTTTGAAGAAAAGGTCTTTATTTTCGAAAGCGAGGCTTTTAAAACCCTAAGCTAGATTTTCAGAAAATGTTGTGTGTGGTGGTCTTTCATGAGTCACCACTTTATTCAGATTTTGTGAAAAACTTTCCAAAAGCTACTTGTGCTGCATCGACGTGGATAGAATCCACCGCGCGCAGACTCCATAACCTGGGAGCTCAGAGTATCCGATACTTTTTAAACTTTGCAAAGGTGTACCACCTTAATCCACCGATCATTTGGCTTTCAAGTCGGTACCTCTCCATGCGACTTTTACGCATGTGACAAGGCCGAGATGACACAACAGTTTACAGTCCTAGCATTAACAATTCCCTGCCCGGTAAATATACAGTTAAGTCTCAACTACCGTTGTGGGTCCTCCCCACTGCCTTACTTCCTAGCCTGGGTCTATGTTCTCGCAAGACACATAGCCTCTCTTGATTACAGCCGCGCATGACTTAATCTGGCATAGGGCGTCTTCCTTCTTTCCACCTTTTCCTCTCATAATTTTTCTGAACTCACATCACTCATGGTCCTCAGTGGCCCACCAGTTCTCGCAAGAAACCGGATCGACAACCATTGCAGGGAAAAGCTAATACTACAGAAAGCTACTAAGTCACGCCCGTCCCATAACCGAGCAAGTGGTTGGTACGTTTTTCATGCCGCATGGAAGTACAACACAAGGTTCTAGTCCTTATGAATCTTTAGTGAGGAGTCTTTCACATTCCCAGTGCGCACACAGCACCATCCAATCAAACCATCCTCACTATCGATTCCAATCACATTTTCTTTCACAAAAAGGGTTTTGAATCATGCTTTTCTCATATGTGACCATTCAACATTTAACATATAATCTTGAGCATAGCATAACCTAAGCATGATATTCTAGGGTGACAAGAGTGCATGGATATTCAATGTCAAAAGGGGCTTTACAGTTATTTAGGTCATATCTAATCATTTCATTGAAACATAGCTCTTATTTGAATCTAAGGCATGCACATACTTGAAAACAGTTAACATACTTCATTTCAAAATAATAGGCTAGACATGATCAAGGGTTTGAGACTTGCCTTGCAGTGATGGGTCTAGCTGCTCAGATGAATCCTCGAAGTTCTCTTCTGTTCCTTCAACTTCTGGTTCCACGGCGGACACAAACAATACATACACACTATATAAGCACACAAGTACTAGAAAATAATACGTAAATATATCATGCATGCAGGGGAAAGGGTTTGGACAAGGTCACTTGATGTTGATCCAAGAGATGGGCTCAAAAGAACTTGAATGTCGAAGGGCTGACATTCGGCTCATGGCTTGACATAGCCCTAAATTGGTTCTAGGTTTGTTTTCTGGAGATGTGATAGTAGGATATATCGTAGAACATGGCTCAGAAGGCTTAGTGGACAAAGTGGTATTTCAATAGCTCAAATGTAATAGGTCTAAATCATCCAATGCCACTGGTGGACATGCATTGACATAGTGCTAGACATGGCCAGAAACTAGGGCATTGCATAACTTTTGACCTAGGGCACCGATTGATGCACAACTTTGTCTGCGGGTTAGGCCTTGATGACAGGAACAAACATTTAACAGGCTCAAGGGCAGAAAGTGGCCGGACGGCGATGAACGACGTCGATGAACCACGGTGGCGACACGGCACAGACATGGTTCTGGACAAAACTTGGCATGATCATAACTTTTGATCTAGGCCGATTCAAGGTTCGAGCCAGTGGAGTAAAATGCTCAGGGGGTTGAGGCCTAGCTAGATGACAAGGTCGCATCAGCTGGTTAGACTGAAAAACAAACTCCGGTGATCGGAGTCGAAGACGAAGGCAGCGATTTGGGCATTTTTGATCTAGGGCGTTTGAACTCAATTCCACGCTCGGGAAGCATCTAGGTGATAACACGAAGCTAGTGGTGTGCTCAATTTTGCCAGGGAATGGCTGGAGAAGCACGGCGGCATTCTCCGGCGAACTGCCGAAGCTCGAATTTGGGGATTCGATGCTCGGGGCAAAATTGATGATTCCAATCTTGTAGGCTTACTCCTCCTAGCTTACTGATCACTTTTCTCTACTAGCACGAGGATCAATTTGGCTTGAATCACTCGGCATTAGGGGAACAGGGCAACAGACGATTTCGGTGATCGCCGGTGCTAGGTCTCGTCGGAGTTCAATTAAATGCTATGGCACAGAGAGGAAGGTGAGGGGAACTCACCGGTAGCTTTGGATTGGAGAAAGATGTTGTGGTTGAGGCTGGCACCGTGAGCTCCAGAAGCGGCTCGTCGGGGAAGAAGACGAAGGCACGGTAATGGCAAGCTCTAGAGCTAAGTCTCGGGCTGCTGGTGAAGTGTGGGTGTGGAGTGAAGCACTGGCGAGAGGGGGCTTTATATAGCTGTGGGGTTGAGTCCTCGGGAGCGGCAGCAAATCGACAGGGAGATGCCCTTTGGCGCCGGAGCGGTCAGCGAGGCGCATTGGGACACGGCGGGAGCTCTGCCAGAGACGGAGTATCGAGCGAAATCTGGATTCGGCAGAACGACGGGATGGCGAGTCTCGGCATGGCAGCCATGTGGCAGTAAAGCTCTGACAATGGCAGGCACGCGCGC
Organism: Pharus latifolius; assembly: GCA_019359835.1. Taxonomy (NCBI): domain Eukaryota; kingdom Viridiplantae; phylum Streptophyta; class Magnoliopsida; order Poales; family Poaceae; genus Pharus; species Pharus latifolius. The sequence goes on along the minus strand of CM033324.1, from coordinate 51,931,105 downwards.
GTGAACGGTGAAGTTGCGATCTCCGGTCATCGCCACGGTGGCGTTCCTTGGAGTGACGTGAGCACGTGCGGTACACGTAGGATTCGACCGTTGGCGGTGGCACAACTGGCCGGCGGTGAAGGCTACAGTGGTTCACGACGAACGGTGGCAGCAACCGCCGTCGTACGTCCTCAGGTCGTGGTCGTGCACGCGGGCTCTGGTCGTGGTCGAAGAAAAGAAGCCAGGGACTTGTTTGCGAGGCAAAGGGTCATTCCTGGAGATGCTTAGGACCTGATTGCTTATTTGGGATTCTGAAGGGTTGATTTGCAATCTGATTTTGCAGATGAGTATAACCAAAACACTTGGACTCATCCAGTAGGGAAAATGGCAAAATCTGATAAGATCTGAGGGTTTCGACAAAAATCAAAAATAGGGTAAAATAGGGTAATTAGGGTTTGACTTTTTTGTTGGGGCTGAAACTAGGGTTTCGGTTGAGATTCTTGAGTTATTCCCGAAGGGAAAAACGTTCAAAAAAGTGAAAGAAAGATAACCATTTGATCGGATTTGAATTTGGAGATCATCTGAGACTTTTAGCCTTTTGGGCTTTTCGAAAATTCTGAAAAGGACTAAACTGAAATACTTTTGGACTGAAAGGTGAAAATGATCTGGGAGATGAAGTTTAGCTGCCAACTTTTTAGGTTAAGGTAGTGGCATACCTAAGATCAAAATAGGGTTGAGACATCAGGGATTCCAAAGAAGATATGCTGACTCGTGAGTAGAAAAGATAGCCAAAAACTGGGATGTTACAGGCGACCTTCCAGCGCCTCATGACGCTGGTCTTCAAGGACCAGATCGGTTGCAACGTCGAAGTCTACGTTGACAACGCGGTCGTCAAAAGTCCCCGCGCAACAGCCCACGTCGACGACCTAGCGGAGACCTTCCGCAACCTCCGTGCGCATGGGTTGAAACTCAACCCGGAGAAGTGCGCTTTCGGCGTATGCGGGGGGAAGCTCCTCGGATTCCTCGTGTCCCAGCGGGGCATAGAGGCGAACCCCGAGAAGATCCAGGCGTTCCTAGACATGCCCCCACCGCGCTCGGTCAAGGACGTCCAGCGACTCACCGGCCGTTTGGCCGCGCTGAGCCGCTTCGTCTCACGGTCGGGGGAACGCGGCCTCCAATTCTTCAAGATCCTCCGGGGGCTCGAGGGGTTTCGGTGGACCCCCGAAGCCTAGGAGGCCTTCGACTACCTGAAGAGGTACCTCACAAGCCCCCCAATGCTCGTGAGCCCGTCTCCGGAAGAGCCCTTGCTCCTCTACCTTGCCGCGACCCCGATCGCCGTAAGCGCGGTATTGGTAAAGAAGCAAGCTGGGCAGCAGCGTCCTGTGTACTACGTGAGTGAAGCCCTCCAAGGGGCCAAAACTCGGTACACGGAGATGGAGAAGATCTGCTACGCCCTCCTGATGGCATCCCAGAAGCTCCGTCACTACTTCCTGGGGCACCCCATCACCGTCCCGTCATCCCTCCCCTTGGGGGAGATGCTTCGAAACAAAGAGGCCACCGGCCGGATCGGGAAGTGGGGGGCCGAGCTCGCCCCCTTTTCCCTTTCCCTCATGGGGTGCTCCGCCATCAAGTCACAGGTCCTCGCTGACTTCGTGGCGGAGTGGACTCCTGCCTCCGGGCCTAGGGACGAAGACCTCCCCGCGCCACCCCGACGCAGCGACCACTGGACACTCATGTTCGATGGGTCCCTGTGTCTCGCCGGGGCCGGTGTGGGAGTAATCCTCCGGAGTCCTGAGGTGAGGGAACTCGAGTACGCGGCGCGGCTCGAGTTCCCCGCAACCAACAACGTCGCCGAATACGAGGCTCTGCTCCTCGGGTTGTGTCTCGCACGCTCCCTGGGGATTCGACGCCTCCTAGTAAAGGGAGACTCCCAGCTCGTAGTTTGCCAAATGGACAAGTCTTACTTGTGCCATGACGCAAACTTGAGCCTTTACTTGCAGGAGGTGCGCAAGATGGAGAGGCACTTCGACGGCCTCGAAGCCCGGCATATCCTACGAAGGGACAATGACCGGGCCGACGCCCTAGCCCGGGCGGCTAGCGCCCGGGAACCGCTCCCCAAAGGGTCATTCCTGGAGATCATCGCGAAGCCCTAGGTGGCCTCCCCGGACACAGGCGACGAGCCTCGCGTCCTGGAGGTAGTTGAGATCACCCGAACCCCGTCATGGATGGACCCCCTCATCTCCTTCATCAAGGGGGAGGGGGACCCTCCCAACGAGACCGAGGCTAAGCGCCTCCGGGCCAAAGCCCGGGCATACCTCCTATTAGAGGGGAAGCCCTACAAGCAGGGGGCTTCCGCTCTCCTCCGTTGCCTCCCACGGCCGAAGGGACTCTGGCTTCTCGAAGACATCCACGCGGGGAGCTGCGGCTCTCATCTAGCCCCGCGCGCCATCGCAGCCAAGGCTCTTTGTCAGGGCTTCTAGTGGCCCACGGTGATGCGCGACGCGCGAGACCTCGTCTCCGCGTGCGAGGCTTGCCAGAAGATGGCTAAGGGTTCAAACCTCCCCCCGTAGCACTGCGGACTATCCCCATCACTTGGCCCTTCGCGCCCTGGGGGATGGACCTCTTAGGGCCCTTCCCCCCAGCGCCCTAGGGCTACAAGTATGCGGTGGTCGCGGTTGACTACTTTACTAAGTGGGCAGAGGCTGAACCCCTGGCCAGCATCACGTCCCAGGCGGTACAGCGGTTTTTCTGGAAAAACGTCGTTTGTCGTTTTGGTGTTCCCCGGGAAATCACTGTTGATAATGGGACCCAATTCGACTCGGTATATTTCCGGTAATTCTGTGAAGGCCTGGGGCTCACCATCCACTTCGCTTCAATGGCCCATCCCCAGAGCAATGGGGCCGTCGAAAGGGTCAACGGCGTGATCCTACAAGGATTACGCCGACGGCTTGAGCAAGCCACTTCTAAGCGGGGTGCATGGGCAGAGGAGCTCCCTAGCATCCTCTGCTCTATGCACACGACTCCGAGCCGGGCGACGGGGTGAACTCCCTTCTCCCTGGTCTACGGGGCTGAGGCAGTCCTCCCCCCGGAGGTTGGCTTCCGGTCGCTGCGAGTCAAGCTCCTAGACGGAGCTACGACCGCAGTGTACCAAGCCAACGAGGCGAATCAGCGGCTGGAGATCGACCTCGTGGAGGAGGAACGTGACCGAGGGCTCCTCCGCCATGCCATCTACGAGCGTGAGATGGCGCGCGCATACAACCAGCGCGTGCACGAGAGGGCTTTTCGCCTTGGGGACCTTGTCCTCAAGCGCGTCACAGACCCCCAAGCCCAGGGCAAGCTCTCCCCCAAGTGGGAGGGCCCTACAGGATCTCGATGGTCCTGGGCTCGAGGGCTTACAAGCGTGAGGTGGCGGTGGTTGGCGTCTTCATCGCCGAGGAGGTGGCCTCCGATGAGGTAGCCGAGGAGCTCTCGGAGGGGGTCCCTCCCCGGGGGGGGGGGGAGGGATCAGGAGCCCCTTTCCCTTCCCTGGCCGCAGGCCCCCGGGACCCCCGTTTCCGGAGGGGCCTCATAGATCGAGGGGCTCCCCCCCCGTCTACCGGCCACTCCACTCGCTGGGGCGAGGCCTTCACGAACCTAACCTCCGGCCTCTCTGGCTCCAAAGGCACCGGGGCCGCCGGGAGGGCTATCGCCAAAGGCGGCGAGGGGGAGTAGTCCGCTGAATCGGACGCCCCCCCGTCTGTGGCCGGTCCCTTCCCCCGAGCCTCGGCGGGGCTCTCCGGGGGAGGGGGCTTTGCTTCCTTCCGGACCACCGCCCTCACGCGCCCGGTCCCAGGAGTCTCATCCCGGGCCTTCACCGGCGTAGAGGCCGGCGTCGTCGATGGGCCAGGGGCTTTTTGAGCCTTGGCGTTCTTTGGCTCAGAGCCCTCGGCAGCCTCCCTTCCCCGCTTGTGGGAGCCGGGGGTAGGGAGGGGCTTCCTTTCCGGTAGCCTTAGCCCGAAGGCCTCGGCTACCAGGTTCCGAGGAGGGCCCTCCCCCACGACGCGCATGATGCGCTCGTGCTCATCGGCGAAGTACCTTCCGAGGAGGTTCTCCGCCCTCTCTCGGGCCGCCAGATACGGCCGGACTGCGAAAGGTAAGAGTTAGAAAAAATTTATGAGTAAAATGAACTAAGTCATCGAGAACTTACGTCGGGTCACCGGCCTCTGCGGGGGTCGTTGGGCCGGGCACATCCCGATCCCCCTCCTCCCGTGCGAGAAGGGGGAGATCTTCAGGAGCGCCAGCTCCTCAGCGGCGTCCCGCATAAAGCTGACGCCCCGGGAAGCGACGACCTTGCCGAGGAGCCTTAGCTCCTCCTCCGTCCACACCGGGGGCTTTGGGGCAGATGACCGACTGTAGGTGGGGGCCTCCGGGCAGTACACCACCTCGTCGTCCCGGACCCGGAGGTAAAACCACTTCCGGATCCAGTCGCCCCCGTGCTCCCGGGAGGCTGCCACCGGGTATTCAGCTACCAGGGACGGTAGCAGCTGGATCATCACCGAGCCGAAGGGGGACTGGGGTCCTCCCATGACCAGGTGGGAGCTCCTCGCCGCCGGCTTGTAGAAGTACCGGAAGGCCCAGAGCATGGGCTCCCGTCCGGTCGCCGTCTCGAAGAGCCAGAAAAACAGGCCCATCCGGACGATTGTGTTCAAAGTGAGGTGGTTCAAAGCCACCTCGTACTCCTTCAAGAACTCCCGGAGCAATGGATGCACCGGGAGCCGGAGCCCCGCCTCGAGGAAGGCCTCGAAGGCCATGACCTCTCCGGGCCTGGGGCGGGGGGCTCCATCTTTCTTCACGGGGATCTGGACGTCCCCATCCGCGACAACTCCGCGGTCGACCAGGGACTCCAAGTCCCCGGCCTTAAACTCGGAGGCCCAGAGGAAGTCCGCGGTGACTTCATCTGGGGGTACCTCCACGGTCTTGGCTCGGCCCTTGGGTCCCATCAGGTTTTTTCCAGTGGCTAAGGCTTCGAAAACTGGGGGGGACCTAAGGGTTCCGGAGGCTAAGCTTCCAGGAACTAACTACCGGGAGAGAGCTACCGGGAGAGGGCTACCGGGAGAGCTAAGAGCGCTGGAGTTTTGAAAGTTTGGACTGAGCTCTCCGGGCCCCCCGAGGCCCTATTTAGAGGCAAAATGTGGCCCCGATGGGCGCCACGTGGCCCCTTGTGGTACATCCGCGCCGTTCGAATTCAAACAGCGTGCGGGAAACGGAGGGACGGGCGTGCGAAACGAGGCGCCAGTTCGAACCGCGAGCGGCCATTATGGCCAAACGGTGCGATCACAAACGCGCGGCACGGAAATCGAAACATCACAGTTCTGGTAGCTTGTCCCGGAGATTTTCCCGGTAACATGAACCATACCCTCCAGGAACTCGAGCATCATCCCCGAAGGGCATGGGGGGCTGCTGTTGGGGGAAATCTCCATGAGACTAATTCCAGGTAAGAAGTTGTGCCATTTGCCTGGGGACAAGGCCCCCGGTGCCTGTTCCGGGCGCCGCCTTTGGCCCAAGGAAAAGGCCCCCGGTGCCTGTCCCGGGCGCCGCTTTTGGCCCGGGGAAAGGCCCCCGGTGCCTATCCCGGGTGCCGCCATCTGCCCAGGGACAAGGCCCCCAGTGCCTATCCCGGGCGCCACCCCTGCCCCTTTGGCCCGGGGACAAGGCCCCCGGTGCCTGTCCCGGGCGCCGCCATTTGCCCGGGGACAAGGCCCCCGATGCCTATCCCGGGCACCGCCTTTGGCCCGGGGACAAGGCCCCCAGTGCCTGTCCCGGGCGCCGCCATTTGCCCGGGGACAAGGCCCCCGGTGCCTGTCCTGGGCACCGCCTTTGGCCCGGCGACAAGGCCCCCGGTGCCTGTCCCAGGCGTCGTCGTCCTTCCGAGGACAGGAGCCCTCAATCCCGAGTCATGTGCAGGTCACGCGAGGAGTGCCTCAGGAATCAGCGGACACCTGTCAAGCATCCGAGCCGCCTGGCCGGGAGAAGGACATTGCTACCCTTCGATCCAACAGTAGCAGGCGGGGTAGTTTAGTCTTTTTGCTTCTTTTCGGGCTATAAAAGCCCTTGTACACCTCTTATAACGAACAACTTGCTCATTATTGCTAGAATAGACAATCTCACAGGTGTGCTCCGGAGCCTCTCCCCCCGGGAGAGCTTCCCTAGCAGACTCCGGTCAGGAGCACGCCGACAGGACTAGGGCCCCCACCGGGACCCGAACCTGTATAAACTCTGGTGTCATTTGTTGTGCTTGTCCGGCGGGGGAGGACCGGTCACCCAGTCAGCCCACGTCGCGTTTTCTTCGCTAGGATCGTCCACAAAACCTGCTGGGGTGTTCGTAACACCACGACAGATTGATAGTCAAGATTCATGGACCATGGATATGAGATATTAAGTCAATGTTGTGGACACATGTTGGAGAACATGTTGGTCGAATTGATCCAATTTGAGACACTGTTGAGATTATATGTGTCATCAGTTTGTTTCTAACAGTTATTTTTTATTTATCTCTAGACCTGAGATCATCATGGTTTCATAGATGTGTAGTAACATACCTTGGTGTCATCAACCGCTGCTTTTAACCGAGTAGTCATAAAGGTGACATACAGATTTGTTATGACCCATGTGGTTGGAGGTGAATGGTCGAGATAGAATTTGCACCTCTCATATCTTGAGAGAGATATCTCTAGGCCCCTTGATGTAATTGGACTAAGAAAGTGCATGGTCATGCCGAATATAGTTGAGAGTCGACCATGGATAAAGGTTAGTCCATTACAAGATCGAGAAAGGACCGAGCTATTCAAGGATGACACGTTTCTCACTTTAAGTTCAATCTGGTATCGTGAGGCAAAGAGATAATCCATGATAAGTTGTATAGGTTCGTCGAATATAATCTTCGTGTACATGTGGGTAGTCATAATGTCTTGCTAGGGACCACTTATGACTTGTGATTCGGGAAGTTGTTTCCGGTCAGGACCAAATATACACGAACCTACAGGGTCACACACTTAATGGGTTGGACTATTAATTCGGATGAGATCCAAAACGGGTTCCCTATTGGTAATGGGTATACTATTTGTCATGGTATAAAAAATACCTCGGCAGGTTTGATGACGTGCGCAACACGTTTTCCTCAACGCGAGCTGACCGTGTGACGGGTCACCCCGCGTTGGACAATCTCAGATTGACAAGGGTTTATACAGGTTCAGACCTCAGTGGAGGCCCTAGTCCTGTCGACGTGCTCCTGACGAGCGTCGGCAAGGGGGCTCTCTCCCGGAGAGAGGGCTCCAGAGCACGCCTGTTCGTTTTTTGGATTGAGTACAAATGAATGTCTTAGCTTACAAGAGAGGGTTACAAGGGTATATATAGACCCCAAAAGACACAAATTACTAAACTACCCCCGTTACAACTGTCGGATCGAGGGCAGGATAGTCTTTTGGCGAGGTCCAGGGCACCGATCTTGGACATGTGGCGGCCCTCGAAATCAGTGCCTCCCAGAAAAGGGGCTCCGGGGGAAGTCTCTCCCTAGCCCGGAGAAGGTGCGCCGGGGGAAGTCTCCCCCGAGCCCAGAGAAGGGGCTCCGGGGGAAGTCTCCCCCAAGCCAGGAGAAGGGGCTCCGGGGGAAGTCTCTCCCTAGCCCCGGAGAAGGTGCACCGGGGGAAGTCTCCCCCGAGCCCGGAGAAGGGGCTCCGGGGGAAGTCTCGCCCTAGCCCGGAGAAGGGGCTCCGGGGGAGGTCTCTCCCTAGCCCGGAGAAGGGGCCCGGGAATGAGGGGGATCCTCCTCCCTTCCTTGGGTGACGCTTGACATTGCTAGTATTTTCCCCCAACAGAAGCCCCCCGCACCCCGGAGGACATTTGATGTCGTCGGGGGGTGCAATTCATTTTTTGAGAGAAAATGGCCCTCTCCCGGAGAGCTACTCTGGGCACAACTCATCCTTTTCCGAGAGAGGAGCGCCATTTAAGTTAGCCATGTGTTGTCTCGATATCCGTGTGACCCTTTGTATTCACGGCGGGGATCCCTCAAGCTGACACGTGGTAGCCATCGGGGGCACCTCAGCCCCCTATATAAGGAGGGGCCCGCCTCTGGTAGGGCACACTTCTTCTGCTTAACCTTCATATTCCACCATATTCCCCGGGAGTAATTTCTTCCCCGGCTTAAAAAACCTCTCCGGGAGAGACGAAGAGATGGCATCGAAGGGGCGCGGGAAAGCATCAAGTGTTCCGGAGGACGCGACTTCTGATTACCTCGGGACAACGGAGCTCTCTGCGGAAGACCGGGATACTCTCGTCTCCCGGAGGATTTTCGCAGAGGGAGACATCCGTGTCCCGGCTGTGGGGGAGGTGACCCCAAGCCCCTGGGACAGGGAGGTGGTGGCCTTCATGGCCTTCGTCTAGGCGGGCCTGTGGCTCCCAATCCATCCCCTCCTCCGGGACTTCTTCCGGGAGCACAGGATCGCCTTAAACCACTTAACGCCCAACGTTCTTGTGAGAATGGGGTTGTTTTTGTGGCTATGCGAGACCACCACCGGGGTGGAGGGGACACTCCGCCTCTTCTCCTACTTCTACCGGGCGGCAGCGAAGAGCTCCCCGGTGGTGAAGCACGGGCCAAAGTCTACTTGCGGCTCGGTGATGCTGAAGTATGCTCCTTCCCGGGCGGAAGAATACCCGGTGACGGCCTCCCAAGAGCATTGGGAGGGATGGAGTCGGAGATGGTTCTATCTCTGGGCAGGTGACCCGGAGATGGTTTATTCCCCGAGGCCGGCGACACTCGGTCGTCCCTCCGGTCCCCCGGCCTTGACGATGGAGGAACTAACCTCCGTCGCCAAGATGACGGAGGCCCTCTCCCGGAGGAGTATGCGGGACTTAGCGGAGGAGTTGCTTCTCCTCCGGCTTAGCCCCTTCAGCCGGAGTAGGAGGGGTCCGGGACTTGGCCCGGAGCTTCGTCCTCCGAGGTTCCCGGTGTCGCGACATAAGTTTCCAACTCCTGGAATTTCGCATGTTTCATAGGAATTGGTTTTGCTAATTGTTTGCCTCTTGCAGTTAGGTCCTACAAGTCCACCCGGGAGAAGGCGGAACACCTCCTCGGGAGGTACTATGAGGACGAGCACTCCCGGTGCCTCGCTGCCATCGGGGAGGGTCCTCCCCGGAACATTGTCGCCGAGGCCTTCGGGATGACCCTCCCAGTGAGGGTTCCGCTTCCTACTTCGAGCTCCCACAGGCGGCGGGAGGCGAGGGCGCTCCCAGCGGTGAAACGCGCTAAGACTGTGCAGGCACCGGGCGAGAGCTCCAATCAAGCCCACGCCCAATCACCGGCACCGGTGCGGAGGCCAGTGGGGACACCCGGTGCCCCGGGAAGGATGAGACCTACACTGGGGCAAGTGAGGTCCCCCCCGGTCAAGACGACTTCGGAGACGCCCCGGACGCCGGGGGAGGTGAGGCCATTGCCGGCCCAAACTCCCACGGTGGCACCCCGGGGGCCAGGGGAGGCTGTACCTCCAACATAAGTGACTCCCCCGGGGGAATCGCAGCCCCCGGAGCCAGGGTACGAGGAGAGCCCCACGGACATGGCCACGTTGGTCGCCCAACTTGATGCCTTGGGGGCATCGGGCGTGTACGACCACGTGGTCGTGGAGGAGGATGAGCCCACCTCCGGGGACTACGACGCCACTCCTTCCCCGGAGCAAGCTCTCCGGGAGGATCCCCCGGGGGGTACTTCTGGGGTAATGGAGCCTTCGCACGCTTGGACGCGCTCTTTGCTCCCGGCGTCGTATCTTCCCCGGCGCCACCTCCCGGGGGAGCGAGCCATCACGTCCCCACTGGGGGTGATACCTTGGCGACACCGCGCCCAGGGAGGGGAACCCCCGGGACGTCACAGTGCTCACCTCGCGCGGGAGATAGGAGGTCCCCCGCCCCTCCCCTGGGAGACGTTCTCCAAGGCTCCGGGAGCTGGGTTGGTGACGGGGGCCTACCGATGGGAAGTGACCCCCGTTCCCCGGTGAGAGGGGAATCTCTCTTTTCCTCGGAGGAGGCGTGCAAGCTCTCCTTGAGCCTCGTCATCCCTAAGGTGCAGGTGTCGACGATTCGGACTCGGGGTCCTCAGCCGAACTTATGCAGAATTTGTAATTGTGAGACCTTTCAAGATGACCCTTCGGGAAGGTATGCTGAACAATGGTGAACAGGAACACAGAGAGTTTAGACAGGTTCGGGCCCTCGATGGTGAGAGTAAAAGCCCTACGTCCTGTTGAGATTTCACTAAGTATGGTAAAAGGTTTACAAATGGAGGAAAAAATCCTCACAGGCGAGGATTTTTCCTGTAAAAATGTACAAGGATAAGCCAAAGAAGGCTTACTAAAATGCTATATGAGGTGGGCCGTAGACTTGGCTAACTTAAATGATTTTGGATTTCTTGATCTTCCGATCTCTCTGTTGATGTTTCGGATGATCTCTTGGTTTCAATCCCCCCCTTGATTGATGCTCCATGCCATCCTTTTGTACTGCTTGAAAGGGTGCCATGTGGGGGAAACTGCATCAATCGGTTGCATGGTCGGTTGGATGCGATTTTTTGGAACTGCTCTTAACCTCCTCGTAGGTTAAACACGTGTTATTCATGGATAACTGCATGTGTTAACCTTCTGACGGTCGATTCTCCACGTGCAGGAATCTTCGGGATACTTAGAATATCCTGTTGTATGGGCAACCGAATAGATAGATCCCAAGTATCTTGATCGGCAGATGTTCTGACCGCGGGATATTGGCTGACCGCGCAATATCCCGAATGTGTAGTTCGCGTATAGCCTACGAACTTCTGACCGCGCAAGGCTTACGGTCTGACCGCGTGAAGCTGCGACCTGATCGCGTAAAGCTTGCGACCTCATGGTGATGCCCCTCAGAACAGCTTGAGTTCGCATCACCAGATACATGTCTGGTTTAAACCTGTCTTGAACCAAAAGTTCATTAGAAGTGACCCGGGTGTCAATCCTCGTCAGCAGGCTCATGTCCGGGAGGGAGGCATCCACGAGCGCTACGGGGAGGTCGTCTCCTTGGCTTTACAGGTAAAAACTTGACCTCCCACTTTACCGCTTGCATTGTCACTGACCTATCTTTTTTCTCAGACCACCGCCGTAGCCCGCGCTGTTCGGACTCGCCTCGCTCGGGAGAACGAGGACATGCGGTCGGCCTTAGCCTCCGCGGAAGCGGAGCGCGACGCTGCCGTCCGGGAAAGGGACACGGCAGTCCAGGCCCGGGAGAGGTTCGTCCGCGAGAGGGACGCGACCACCCGGGAGTTGGAGCGCGTCCGAGCGGAATTGTTGGCCCCCGCGGAGGTTGCCCGGGACACCGCCGTCTGGGAGCTGGAGGGCGTCCGGGAGCAGCTGGCGTCCTCCGAGCACGCTCACTCCCGGGCACTTCTGGAGATGGAGTCCACGGGGGCTCGAGCCCTCGTATCAGCGGGGAATCAACTCCGGGCCACGTTGATTGGGCTCGGGGTCGAGTTCCGGGAGGAGGAGAATCCCCGCAACCTGCTGATATCTTTGGCGGAGGCTCGTCTATTCCTCACCCGGCACATTGCGGCGATCCCGGAGGCCGCGGACGTTCGAGCCCGGGCCTTGGCGTCTACCACCACCGCGCTCGCAGCCTCCTTGGTGGAGTATCAGGGGGTCGGGGCCCAAGCTATCGGGCGCCTTGTCCCTCGGAGCTTCCGGGAGTTCTATGAGCCCCGCCGAGCGGCGCTGGAGGAGTTGGCGGGGGCTTTCTACGATCGAGTGATTGAGCCCCCGCGAACGAGGCGTCCCCAAGCAGCCGAAGGGAAGGTTCCAGGCGACGCCTCCTTTGGGAGGGACGACGCCGGGCAAGTATGAGCCTCCTGTCCCCCATGGATAGATTAGGGGATTTTTTTTTTTGTATAGGATTTTTGCTCCCGGTAGTTCCATAGGGGGAACCCCGGACTTGTAAATCATTTGACAATGAAATGAAAATTTTTGCTAAGTTATATCTTGTTATGGTCAGGTGCCCGGGGCGGGGGTCCCGGGAGAGGACGTGGAACTCCTTCCCATCCCCAGGAGTCCCGCCCCCGGTGTCCCCCGGGGGGGACAAGCCTTGCTCCGGTGGTTGCCTGATTGGCACTTGGCGAATTTTGACAACCACCGCGCGGAGTTGCCTGAACCTCCCCTGGGAGTGTGGGAGGCTATTCCCTTGCGAATCGAACCTCCCGCAGGGTATTAATACTAGCAGGAGGACATGTTCAATGCAGCAAGACGAAGAGTTCAGAGCTTGTACCGGGACATGGCGAGGGCTTGAAGATGGGCTCAGGAGGTGCTAGTTCTCCGCATTAGACGTAGGTAGCCCCCCATATGTCCTCCGGGAGTACTCGACTCCTGGTTGTGTACCCTGTAAGCCTACCGAGAGAGGCTGTCTCTCGGCTTGTTTGCCATGGAATAAAGAGGGCACTTGCTTTTGTTTCACGCGTAACCTTGGGAGCGGTAGTTTCGGGAGACAATTTTCAGGGAAGTGAAGGTCAACCTCCGGGGGAGGTGAACTCCGGAGGATGAAGTCCGGGGGAGCAGAGCTCAACCCCCGGAGGACCTACTCCGGGGGACAGAATCCGGGGGAGAGGAGCTCAACCTCCGGAGGAGGTGACCTACTCCGGGGAACGAAGTTCGGGGGAGCGAAGCTCAACTTCCAGAGGAGGTGACCTACTCTGGGGGACGAGGTCCGGAGGACGTAGTCCGGGGGAGCAGAGCTCCACCTCCGGAGGAGGTGACCTACTCTGGGGAACGAAGTTCGGGGGAGCGGAGCTCGACTTCCGGAGGAGGTGACCTACTCCGGGGGACGAGGTCCGGAGGACATAGTCCGGGGGAGCAGGGTTCCACCTCCGGAGGAGGTGACCTACTCCGGGGGACGAGGTCCGGGGGAGCAAGGCTCCACCTCCGGAGGAGGTGACCTACTTCGGGGAGAAAGCGACCGTGTGGGGGAAGGTCCGGGGGAGCAGAGCGCCCCCACTCTGGAGAAGTCCTGCTCTGGGGAGCTGTCCTCTGGGAGAGAAAACGACCGTGTTAGGTCAAAGTCCCACTCCTGTTTCTCGGATTTAGCCAACCTCCCATTTTTTTTTTTGGGAATCCCGTAAGAATTCCTGATGCCTCCAGCAGCGGGGTATTTTATCTCCTCCCCCCGCAGCGGGGGGTGACTAGACAGGCGGCCCCTGCTGGTGCTGTAAGAAAAAATACCGGCCGTTCCCTTTGAGGGGGGCATCCGCAAGGGGTTATTCTCGTGCAGGCGAGCGCTGGGATAAAAGATCTATCGGTCGCGCGACCCAGATCACTCCCGGAGGAGGAAGAGCATAAAAACAAGCTCTAGAGTGTATGGGGGGGACTACTCCCCCAAAGTGACTCGTTACCTCGGTTCCTTGGGAACCAGGTTGCCGCTTACGCCCTCAGTCCACGAGGGGATATTGTAAGCCGCCCAAGGGGGAACGGGGCTCCCGCCATCGGGACTTTTAAGGCTAAGCTGGAGCCTATAGCCTCCTCGCGATGAGGGCATCCTCAGGGGGCATCCTCACGGGGAGGGCATCCTTGTGATGAGGGCGTTGCCTCAGGGGCGCTTAAAGAAGTCTGCACAAAACCACATAACAGGGAGAAAAAACCATTCGCATTGATTAAAACAAGCTGGTACAACGCCTCCACCCTTTGCGGAATCGCAGAAAGGGGAGGAAAAGGCGTTGAGGCCATTGTTACAACTCGCCGCGCCTTCCCCTTGTGACGGCATCCAAAAGGGGAGGGGGGGAGGCTCGGAGGCTAAGTGTAGAATCTGCGGAGCAGGTCCGCGTTCCATGTGTGCTTCAGCTCTTGGTCTTCGAGGGTCGAGAGCTTGTAAGCCCCTGAGCCAAGGATCGTGGAGATCCTGTATGGCCCTTCCCACTTTGGGCTGAGTTTCCCTTGAGCTTGAGGGTCGATGACGCGCTTGAGGACAAGGTCTCCCAAACGGAAGGCTCTCCCCTGAACACGCTTGTTGTAAGCGCGCGCCATCTCACGTTTCTAAATGGCCTTGTGGAGGAGGGCTTTGTCCCGCTCTTCTTCGACGAGGTCCACCTCCAGCCTCTGGTTGTCTTCGTTAGCCTGAAACGCGGCGGCCGAAACTCCCTCGAGGAGTTCGACTCGCAGCGATCAGAAATTGATCTACGAGGGGAGTACTGCCTCAGCCTCGTATACGAGCGAGAAGGGGGTACGCCCTGTTGCTCGGCTCGGGGTCGTTCGTATGGAGCAGAGGATGCTCGGAAGCTCGTCTGCCCATGCCCCACGCCTGGAGGCGCTTTGCTCTAGGCGGCGGCGGAGTCCTTGAAGGATAACCCCATTGATGCTCTCGACCGCCCCATTGCTCTTGGGGTGAGCCACCGAGGCAAAGTGGGGGGTCGTGCCCAAGTTCTGACAGAACTCGCGAAAGATCGCGGAGTTGAACTGGGTTCCATTATCCACGGTAATCTCACGGGGGACCCCTAATCGGCACACTATGTTCTTCCAAAAGAACCTTTGCACCGCACGAGACGTGATGGTGGCCAAGGGCTCAGCCTCCACCCACTTGGAGAAGTAGTCCACGGCCACGACTGCGTACTTGTATCCCCCGGGCGCCGGGGGGAATGGGCCTAGGAGGTCCATCCTCCACCGCGCGAAGGGCCAAGTGATTGGGATGGCCTGTAGGGTGCAAGAGGGCATGGTGGATCCCTTTGCCATCTTTTGGCAAGCCCCGCAGGCAGAGACAAGGTCTCTCGCGTCACCGGCGACTGTTGGCCAGTAGAAGCCCTGGCGAATGGCTTTGGTCGCTACGGCCCGTGGGCCAAGGTGAGAACCACAACACCCGAGGTGAATATCCTCGAGGAGCTGAACTCCCTCCTCCCGCGGGAGGCAGCGAAGTAGCGTAGAGGCTCCTCGCTTGTATAACGTCCCTTCTATCAGCACATACACTCGCGCCTTAGTGTGAAGGCATTTGGCTTCGGCTTCGTCGGAGGGCTCCCCCTCTCCCTTGATGCAAGAGATAAGGGGGGCCATCCAAGATGTAGCCCAGACGATTTCTGTGATGTCGGGGTCACAGGACTCGGAGTCCGGATTGAGGGCCATCACGGAAGGTTTCGGGATGACCTCCAGGAAGGCCCCCTCGGGAAGGGGCCCTCGGGCACTCGCCGCCTTAGAGAGGGTGTCAGCACGATCATTGTCCCTTCGCGGGATACGATTAGCCTCGATGCCGTCGAAATAGTTTTCCATCTTCCGGACCTCATTAAGGTAGAGGCTCAGATTCGGGTCATGGCACAAGTAGGACTTGTCCATTTGACACACCACGAGTTGAAAATCTCCCTTGAAAAGGAGGCGTCGGATGCCCAAAGAGCGGGCGAGGCATAGCCCCAGGAGAAGGGCCTCATATTTCGCGACATTGTTCGTCGCGGGGAACTTGAGTCTGGCTGCATATTCGAGGGTTCTTCCCTCGGGGCTTCGGAGGACTACTCCCGCGCCTGCTCCTGCCAGGCACAGGGAGCCGTCGAAGAAGAGGGTCCAATGGTCGTCGCGTGGTGGTGGAGTGGCACGCGCTTCTTCCGGCCCGGGGATCGGAGCCCAGTCGGCCACAAAATCGGCAAGGACCTGCGACTTGATCGCGGTTTGTCTGGTTAGGGAAAGCGAGAAAGGGGCTAGCTCGGCCCCCCATTTCCCTATCCGGCCGGTGGCTTCCTTGTTCCGAAGCACTTCCCCCAAAGGGAGAGAGGAAGGCACCGTGATGGGGTGGCCTAGAAAGTAGTGGCGGAGCTTCCTTGATGCCATCAAGAGGGCATAACAAACCTTCTCCACCTTTGTGTATCTTGTTTTGGCGCCTTGGAGAGCCTCACTCGCATAGTAGACAGGGCGTTGACTCCCATCTTCCTCCTTTACTAGGACCATGATGACGGCAACGGGGGTGGCCGCGAGGTAGAGGAGCAGGGGCTCCCCTTGACGCGGGCTCACAAGCATCGGGGGGCTCGTGAGATACCTCTTCAAGTCTTCGAACGCGGCCTGTGCCTCGGGGGTCCAATGGAACCCCACGAGTCCGCGGAGGATTTTGAAAAATTGGAAGCCGCGCTCTCCCGAGCGCAAGACGAAGCGACTTAACTCGGCTAAGCGGCCGATAAGTCGCTGTACGTCTTTGATAGAATGCGGCGGCGGCATGTCGAGGAGGGCCCGAATTTTTTCGGGATTGGCTTCAATGCCCCTCTGGGACATGAGGAAGCCGAGTTTCCCTCCGTGAACACCAAATGCGCACTTTTCCGGGTTCAGTCTTAACCCGTACTTGCGGAGATTGCGGAAGGTTTCCCCCAAATCTTCGAGGTGAGCGGTCGAGAGAGGGCTCTTCACGACCGCGTCATCAACGTATACTTCTACGTTGCGGCCGATTTGGTCCCTTAGGACCAAACACATGAGGCGCTGGAAGGTCGCCCCTGCGTTTTTCAACCCGAAGGGCATGTGGACATAGCAGAAGGTGCCGAGGGGAGTTATAAAACTCGTCTTTTCCTCGTCTTCCACCGCCATCTGGACCTGGTGATAGCCCGAATAGGCGTCCAAGAAACTCATCAGCTCGCACCCCGCGGTGGAATCCACCAATTGGTCGATCCGCGGGAGCAGGAAATCATCTTTTGGGCATGCTTTATTGAGGTCGGTGAAGTCAACACACATTCTCCATTTGCCCCTTGCCTTTTTGACGAGGACGGGGTTTGCTAGCCACTTGGGGTGTAGGACTTCCCGAATGAACCCCGCCTCCCGGAGTTTAGTGATCTCCGACTTGATGGCCTCCTGCCGTTCGAGGGAGAGCTTTCTCATCTTTTGTTTCACCGGGGGGCGACCAGGCATTACCGCGAGCTTGTGCTCGATAACATCCCTGGGCACGCCCCCCATGTCAGTGGGCTTCCATGCGAAAACATCCGCATTTTCGCGAAGGAAGTCGATGAGTTGCGTCGCGTGCTCCTCGGGGAGGTTAGCCCCGATTTTGACAGTCTTCCCCTTGTCCTGGAAGAAAGAGACTTCTTGGAGATCCCCTTCGGGGCGAGGTTTTGGGAGGAACTTCCCGGGGAGCGTGACTGGCACTTCCGGGGTCGGGGAGGAGCTTTCTCCCCCCGGGGCCTTGACCAGGTTGATGTCTCCAATCACTGCGGTAGCATGCTCGTAGAGGGAGCGAGCCATATCCTGATCGCCACACACGGAGATCACCCCACCTGGCCCAGGGATCTTCATACAAAGGTAATTGTGGTGGACCGCTGCTCCCAGGCGGTTGATGATGGTTCTCCCCATTATGGCATTGTAGGAGGAGGGGAGGTCCACCACATCGAACCGAACCATTTCAGTCCGGTAATTATCCGGGGCGCCGAAGGTCATCGGGAGATCAACCTTTCCCACGGGGTGTGTGGTTTTTCCTGGGACGAAGCCTTGCAAAGGCCCCGCTGCGGGTTGCAGGAGTTTCTCATCTACCTGCATTTCTTTGAACGCGTTCAGATAAAGGACGTCCACCGCGCTTCCACCATCGACCAAGATTCGGGCGAGGTGATAGTTGAACACGGTGGCGTGGACGATCAGCGCGTCGTTGTGGGGGAAGCGCACCCCACACGCGTCTTCCACGGTGAATGTCAATGGGACGTCCGACCATTTTGATGGCCGGGACGTGTTGACGGCCCCTATCACCTTCACTTCTCGCGCATACTCTTTGCGCTGGGGTTTGGAATCTCGCCCAGAGGCAGATCCTCCTACAATGACATTAATGTGTCTCTGGGAGGTTTGGAAGGGGAGCTCGTCGCTCGAGCCCTTTTCCTGGCCTTGCTTCTGACGTCCCCCTAGGGGAGCGGGGAGTGCCGCCAAGGCCGGCGATGGAAGGGGTAAGGAGGTAGGGCCTCCTCCCCCCGGCCCATGTTGCTCGAGAAATGCCGTGAAGTGTTGAAGGAGCGCGTGGCATTCTCGGGTTGCATGGGAGTTGGACTTGTGGAAAGCGCACCACAAAGTGGCTCCAGCCTCCTTGCCCCCTGGCTTGGGGGCCTCTCGCGGACGGGAGGATTGGCTTCCTCCGCCGCCTTTAGGCCTGGAAAAGGGGTGCTGTCCCCGGTTAGGCTCCCGGGAGCCGCCTCCGCCTTCGAGGACAAAAGTGTCCCGAGGCCTTGGCTCACTGCGAGGTCCTCTCCGGGGACGTTTGTGGGAGGGGTCCCTCGCGTCCCTCTCCCTGGGGCCGGAGGTCCCCTGATGCTTTTTCCAAAGGTCGTCTTCTTCGGCTCTTGCGTACTTCTCAAGTACATTGAAGAGCTCGTCGGCAGAGGACGGGAAACTCCGGGAGAGTCTTCGGTGGAGCTCTCCCGGGAGAATGCCACTCTTGCACGCTTCAATCACCGTCGAGTCGGGGACGTGAGCCACCTTGCTCTTGATCTGGGCGAAACGTTTGAAGAAACTTCGTATCGTCTCCCCCGACCGTTGTCGAACGGTGTACAATTGCGATGAATCCAGGGGATGAATGTAATTCCCCTGGAAATTCGCGCAAAACTCGCGTTTCAGCTGCGCGAACGACTTGATGGACCCGGCCTTGAGGTTATAGAACCACGACCGAGCTATCCCCGAGAGGTAGAGGGGGAAGATGTTGCACTGGACGCTTTCGTCCCCCCCAACCGCCAAGATGGCCGTGGAGTATACCTGCACGAATTCATAGGGGTCGGCCTCCCCATTGTAGTGCTCGATATGGGGCGGCCGATACGGCCTCGGCCACCGAACGCGCCGGAGGCGGCAGCAAAGGGGCTGGTTGGCCCCTTCCACTTCCTTTGGGGAGTTCGTATCGCTATGCCCCTTCACAGGGGAAGCGCGTTCATTGTTCGAATCAGGGAGGGGTCCCAACGGACCGCCTGCCTTCCGGTATCGTCTTTGTTCTTCGGGGTTGGTGGAGCTCACCTCTTGCACCTCGGGGGGACCTCCGGAGGTGACGGAGGCCTCTTGCATGGGTCTCTTGCCCTTGTCAGTTGGGACGAGAGGATCACGCGTGCGTGCGAGTGATTCCTGGCCGCGCCGGGACGGGGCGCCTTTGAACCTTGCCGCGCGCATGCGCTCCACCTCCTCCCGGGTGAACTGCGTTTGGTTCACCGGGGGAACCCGAGGAGGGGGACCCGGGGGAGGAAGCTGATGCACGCCCGTTACCGGCGCGGGAGAGGAATCGCGGGCCAGAAGGGTTCCGGCCATGGAGACGGCCCGCGGAGTGGGAAAACTTCCCATCGGGGGAACGGCCTGTATCGCGGGAGTCACCCCGGAGGCACCTCTTGGGACAGGCACAGTCCCAGGGAGGGGAATCCCTTTCGGGGCAAGGGACGACTCGGGGACGGGAGGACCCCCGGGGAACGAAAGCCCTCCGGGGGCGGGAGCACCCCCTGGGGGAGGTCCACCGGAGGAGGGAGCTCCTCCCGGGGGAGGGTGTTCACCGGGAATGGGGATGCCCCCCGGGAGCATTTCCCGGGAAGGGGAAAACTCCCGGCGCGAAGAAACCTCCTGGGTGTCCCATCATGAACGAGGGTGGCATCCCCCCGAACTAGAACGGGTGCGGGTACGCGGGGGCCGGAGGCCGCGCTATGGCGCGCAACAACTCCTCGAGAGTATGTTGCGCGCGAAGTTGGCCCTCCACAAGAGCCCCGAGCAGCGGATCCCCTGAAGTCAAAGGTACCACTCGGGGGACGCTTGGTCCCCCCAAAATGGGATCCTCACGCTGGCTCGCAGGAGTCATTCCCCCACCAAGGGTGATGGGAGAGATGCGTGTCGCCTCCCCTCGAGTGTCCCCGAGAGGGGGTGACGCGATGACAGCCCCTTGCGTCGGCGGTGCAAGGTTGCTAGGGCCAGCGTCGTTGACGGAAGTCAGGTGCCTCGTTCTTCTTGGAGCCATGACTATTTGTCACGAGTCCCCACGGTCGGCGCCAACTATCGTAGTATAAAAAATACCTCGTCAGGTTTGATGACGTGCGCAACACGTTTTTCTCAACGTGAGCTGACCGTGTGACGGGCCACCCCGCGTTGGACAATCTCAGATTGACAAGGGTTTATACAGGTTCAGGCCTCAGTGGAGGCCCTAGTCCTGTCGACGTGCTCCCGACAAGAGTCGGCAAGGGGGCTCTCTCCCGGAGAGAGGGCTCCAGAGCACGCCTGTTCGTTTTTTGGATTGAGTACAAATGAATGTCTTAGCTTACAAGAGAGGGTTACAAGGGTATATATAGACCCCAAAAGACACAAATTACTAAACTACCCCCATTACAACCGTCGGATCGAGGGCAGGATAGTCTTTTGGCGAGGTCCAGGGCACCAATCTTGGACACGTGGCGGCCCTCGAAATCAGTGCCTCCCGGAAAAGGGGCTCCAGGGGAAGTTTCTCCCTAGCCCGGAGAAGGGTCTCCGGGAGAGGTCTCTCCCTAGCCCGGAGAAGGTGCACCAGGGGAAGTCTCTCCCTAGCCCGGAGAAGGGGCTCCGGGGGAGGTCTCTCCCTAGCCAGGAGAAGGGGCTCCGGGAGAGCTCTCCCCTGAGCCCGGAGAAGGAGCTCCGGGGGAGGTCTCCCCCTAGCCCGGAGAAGGTGCACCGGGGGAAGTCTCCCCCGAGCCCGGAGAAGGGGCCCGGGAATGAGGGGGATCCTCCTCCCTTCCTTGGGTGACGCTTGACATTGCTATTATTTTCCCCCAACACTATTGGGTTAGGGTTCGAATTTGAGTAGGACTTATGATGAGGACATCTCGACCACACATCCACATGTTTTAACTCGAGCACATACGCGTCGCCTTGGACAACAGGTAAATTCATTTCTTGGGTAAATTAATTATTTAATTATAGAAAAAATGATATTTTCTAATGATTGATCTTTGCATGTTGTTACATGTGAAGGAGTTCTGGATGAAGTTGTTGATCCAATTCTTAGCCAAGAAAGAATGAACACTTTCCTAGAAACTTTGACCAACGATTCCTTCGACTTCATTGATCAGAAGAACTCTGTGTTCGGTCAGAAAGGCTCAAGGTCACAGCCCATGATCGGGAACACATGGTCGTAGGCCGAGGACACAAGGTCGCAGCCCATGATCGGCACATGGTCGCAGCTGACCAGACTTGAGGACCCATGGTCGCAACCTGAGGACCATCTAGTTTGCCAACCAAGCTTGATTGTTAAGAAACTTCAACCAAGTGCCAATTTCAACATAGATGTCCAAGATAGTTATGCGAGTACTTGTTGGAAAGATATTCGAAAGAGCTTTCCAACTCGTCAAGAATCATCAAATTCTGACATTGTATGCAACCAGGAGACCCAAAACAATGGCAAGTGCACGAGGGGGAAGAGTCCTGTTCGGATCCGTGAAAATTAGCTCGGGATTTTCTTTTTATAGTTTGTTAGGATTCTATTCTATTTCAAATTAGTTTAGAATTCTGGTTTTAAACCTTCTATATTTTGTAGACACCATCCTCTATAAAAAAAAAGGCATGGTCTTAGTTTTAGGTAGACTTTGTTGATATACAGATTGTATGCTTGTGTCTTTGCCGACTTGTACAATTCGGAGTCTCAATGTTCAACTCATAATTCAGATTATTGAGTGTTATCCTTCCGCTGTTGCTCTTGCTTTTCTTAATTGATTTGCTTGAGTTGTTCTTCGTGAACAGGTCAACCAAGCTTTGCTCGGTTGATAACCAATTGAGGAGTGGTTTAGCAATTGTGAGGTTTCTGGTCGCGTGTTTGATCGTGGTTAGCTGCCCCTTCGGCAAGGTCACAACTCACATTTATCCACAGATTTCTCCTACGACTGAAGATCGGGACCAGACTACATGCACGCATCTTAAGGCGAGGCGTGTGCATATTAGTTGGTATCAGAGCTCACGTTGCCTGTAGGAATTCATTTATCCCTAGTTTAGTTGTTTGATTTTTTTTACCTAGAGTCCAGAAAATTGCCAGACAAAAACAAAGAGTTTCCTAGCCCGTTGTTGCTTTCAATCTGTTATTTTCAGTTTGCTTAATTGAGTTTTCGTTCCGTTGAGTCGTGTCCAGTTGTTGGTCTTAATCTTGTTGGCCAAAAATCCAAAGTTAGATTGAGTCTTTACTACTGAGTTTAATAGTTTGCATCTTGCGGTGAATCCTAAAACAAACATACCAAAAGGAGGCAAGAGAGTTAAAAAAAAAAGAAGAGAGTATTCAGTCAAAGCAAAGAAAAAGGAAAATCTTGTGAAGTACTATAGACTGTTTCTAGAAGCCAAGCCTTTCATTGTTTGATCAGCAATTAGGACTAGTACTCGTGTGAACTATTATTCAATTTCGCAATTTCTGAGATAACTGATTGCTTTCCTTTGTTACACATAATATTTCCCTACCTACAACTCCACATATTCACCATTGGTCCATGCGTACCTCACATTGCAATCGATGTAATTATCTCCTTTTCTGGTTATCACGACCTAGTTGGTCGCAAACGTTAAGAGGGGTAAGAGCTTCGGTTGGTAAGGTTGGTGAGGTTGAGAGTGCCACATACCTTCAATAGTTGGTAGGAAATTTTTGTGTTTCTTGTTTTCACTAACCATGGTAGGATCGAAGGATTCATGAGGTTCGTTGCATGATAGTGATGCTGATGTTCTAGAGAGCATGGATCGACCACCAGTGCTCCCGTCGTCTCTGCGATCTCAATCCATGTTGGGTCACTTCGAGCGGATGCTGAACGAAACAGATAGTTCCTCGTTTGACCGGCTTGGAGAATCATCTTGACGAGATGGACATTCGACTTGAGCAAGTTGAGCAGACGCCACACCGACAACACACACACCACCTCGATTCCCTCGAGGTCCAATCGAAGCCAATAATCATGGTGCGGCTGCCGTTCCACGTCAACCCAAGGCGAACTTGAACGTTGCGTTCCAGGAAGCCGCCAATGACGATATACATGATCATTATGTGGCTGATAATGAGGAAGTCGTTTTGGATCCTGATCAACAACGACTTGCACAAAACCATCGAGGCATGGGGGAGTATGCACGTCACCGCAATGAAGGCCGAAGAGATGACGCCTTGGGAAAGATCAAGTTTACTGTCCCTAGCTTTGATGGGAAGTTTAATCCAGAAGCATATCTTGATTGGGAACTTCTCGTCGAACAAAAATTCAGTTGTCATCTGTATCCAGAAGATCGTTGAGTACGTGCCGCCACCAGTGAGTTTGTTGATTATACTTCTATCTGGTGGAGTCAAGTCCACCAAAGAGATTGAGCTCCTCGCAATTGGGCTGAGTTGAAGCGTTTGATGAGGTCCAGATTCGTACATGCTTATTTTGAGAGAGATTTGCTTAATAGAATGCAAAGATTGAACCATGGTAGCAAATCTATGGAAGACTATTATCAAGAGCTGCAAGTAGGCATGCTTCGTGCTAATGTGCAGGAGGAGGAGAATGCAAAGATGGCCAGATTCTTGGGTGGATTGAATCGTGAGATACAAGACATCCTTGATTTTCAGACGTACGCCTCTTTGGATCAGCTGTTTCATTATGCATGCAAAGCTGAGAGGCAAGTGCAAGGGAAACGACCAAACTACAACAAAACTGGTCGAAGCTACCCTAGTGCGACCGCACCTTGGAAGAGCACTACTTCACTGCAAAAGAGTGCGACACCCGCTGGCGGAGCTGCTGCATCCACTGGTCGAGTAAAGTCCGCAAGCCGCCCTACTACTTCAACATCCAAGGTCGCTGATTCGAAGCCGACCACTGCTGCCCCCACCAAAGGTTCATCATCAGTCGCTTCTACAAGAAGAACAAGGGAGATAGAGTGCTTCAATTGCAAAGGGAAGGGGCATTACATGCGTGATTGCCCAAATCAGTGCGCACTCATCGTCCACGATGATGGAGAATATACATCGACCAGCAAGGTCGAAGAAGAATCCGACCACGAGGAGCAACAAGACATGTTAGGCTCTGACGAGAGGAGATCACCTTTGATGCCGGTCATACCAGCCTCATTGTTCGTCGTGTTCTTAGCTCACAGATGGAGAAGGCAGAGCGTGGGCAGCGCCACAATTTATTTCAATCAAAGTTTGTGATCATGAAGTGCTCATGCAAGGTCATCATTGATGGAGGAAGCTGCAACAACATCGCTAGTTCAGAGATGGTCGCCAAGCTTGGCTTGACCACACGAACACACCCGCAGCCATACTACATTCAATGGTTCAATTCTTGTGGCAAGTTGAAGGTGACCGCGATGTTACGTGTCCACTTCTCTGTAGGTTCCTATTCTGATTTTGTGGACTGTGATGTGGTACCGATGCAAGCTTGTGCCTTACTACTTGAACGACCATGGCAATACGACAAGGATACTACACATCATGGGCGTTCCAATAAGTACTCTTTTATGCACAACAACAAGAAGGTTTTGTTGGTTCCAATGTCTCCAGATGAAATTCTCAAAGATGATTTAGATAGGCTGAGTGTGAGAGAAAAGAAAGAGAGATGAGTGAGAGTCACAAATCGGGGAGTGAGTGCCACCAAACCAAATTGAGAGAAAAAAAGAAAAGAATGAAAGAAAAAGAGAGGTTCAGCTTAAGGGACAGGTTCTGTTAGCCACCAAACGTGAGATGCGAGAGCTTGAAACCCATCCCCAAGAGTGCTTTGTGCTTGTGTGCAAATACGCTCTCTTTTCTACTAATGCTTTACCCTCTACTTTGCCTGTTTCAGTTGTTTCTTTACTGTAGGAATTTGAGGACGTGTTTCCAACCGAGATACCTGCGGGGCTGCCACCATTTTGAGGAATAGAGCACCAAATCAACCTCATTCTAGGAGCACCCTTGCCTAACCGACCTCCATATCGCACCAACCCTAAGGAAACAAAAGAAATTCAATGCCAGGTACAAGAGCTTCTCGACAAAGGGTATGTACGCGAAAGCTTAAGTCCTTGTGCTGTTCCTGGTTTACTTGTGCCTAAAAAGGATAGGTCATGGAGGATGTGTATAGATTGTCGAGCTATTAACAATATCACTGTTCGTTATCGTCATCCGATTCCTCGGTTATATGATATGCTTGACGAATTGAGTAGTTCGACCATCATTTCTAAGGTCGATTTGTGTAGTGGTTACCACCAAATTAGAATGAAGCTAGGTGATGAATGAAAAACTGCATTTAAGACTAAATTTGGGTTATATGAATGGTTGGTCATGCCATTTGGTCTTATTAATGCACCTAGTACATTTATGTAGTTAATGAATGAAGTGTTGCGTGCTTTTATCTGACACTTCGTGGTGGTTTACTTTGATGACATCTTAATCTACAACAAGACTTTTGATGATCATTTGGGACATTTACACCAAGTTTTTGCTATCTTGAGAGAGGCACGTTTGTTTGCTAACCTTGAGAAGTGAACCTTCCGCACGGATCGAGTCGTGTTTCTTGGTTTTGTTGTGACTGCACAGGGCATTGAGGTGGATGAACAAAAGGTGCAAGCAATTTGACCATGGCCTACACCTACAACAGTCACACAAGTGCAGAGTTTTCACGGACTTGCTGGTTTCTACCGCCGGTTTTGTACAAGATTTCAATACGATCGCGGCCCCACTCAATACACTGACAAAGAAGAACATGCCCTTCAAGTGGGAACAAGCGCAAGAGGACGCTTTCAACACGCTCAAAGATAAGTTAACCAATGCACCACTTCTACAACTTCCCGATTTTAATAAAACCTTTGAAATAGAATGTGATGCTAGTGGTATTGGAATTGGAGATGTTCTCATGCAAGATCAAAAACCCATTGCTTATTTCAGTGAAAAGCTTAATGGTCCAACTTTAAACTACTCAACTTACGACAAGGAATTGTATGCATTGGTTAGAGTATCAGAAACATGGCAACATTACCTCTGGCCGAAAGAATACGTCATACATTCAGATCATGAAGTATTAAAGCACATTCGTAGCCAAAGTAAGTTGAATCGTAGACATGCTAAGTGGATTGAATTTATTGAAACCTTTCCGTATGTTGTCAAATATAAGAAAGGTAAAGATAATTTAGTTGCTGACGCATTGTCTAGACGTTACATATTGTTGTCCCAACTTGATTGCAAAATTCTTGGGTTAGAGAGTTTGAAAGATTTATATTCAATTGATTTGGATTTCAAAGGCATTTACATTAATTGTAAAAAAGGAAGATGTTGGGCTCGATATGTACTAAATGATGGTTATTTGTTTAGAGCTAACAAGCTGTGTGTTCCCGCGAGTTCCGTTCGTCTTTTGTTGTTATAGGAGGCTCATGGCGGAGGATTGATGGGACATTTTGGGATACACAAAACCAAAGATGCTTTGGCCACCCACTTCTACTGGCCGAAGATGAGGCGAGATGTCGAGCGTTACGTACAACGATGCACTACTTGTCAAACAGCTAAGTCTCGATTAAACCCTCATGGATTATATGTGCCTCTTCCTATTCCGACAGTACCTTGGGAGGATATTTCTATGGATTTTGTGTTGGGATTACCAAGGACTACAAAGGGGAGGGATAGTATATTTTTCATCGTTGATAGGTTTTCTAAAATGGCTCATTTTATACCTTGTCATAAGAGCAATGATGCTACCCACATTGCTGATTTGTTTTTCAGCAAGGTTGTTCGCCTCCATGGAGTGCCGAAGACAATTGTTTCTAATTATGATACCAAATTTTTGAGTCACTTTTGGAGGACACTTTGGGGAAAGCTTGGAACAAAGCTGTTGTTTTCAACGACTTGTCACCCCCAGACTGATGGCCAGACCGAGGTCGTCAACCGAAGACTTCGTACCATGCTACGAGCAGTTCTGAAGAAAAATTTGAAGCTTTGGGAGGAGTGTTTACCACACATTGAATTTTCATACAACTGTGTTGACCAAGTTTTGTCCGTTCGAGGTCGTCTATGGATTTAAACCTACTGTGCCAATTGATTTGTTACCTCTACCGCTTTCCAAACGAGGTAATATGGATGCCGACCAGCGTGCTAACATGATTCGTAAGATACATGAGACGACCAAAGAAAATATTGAGAAGATGCAACTTCAATATAAGAAGCATGCAGATAAAGGCAGAAAGGAAGTTGTGTTTGAAGAAGGAGATCTAGTTTGGCTGCATTTGCGTCATGATCGTTTTCCAAAACAGTGCAAGTCCAAACTTATGCCGCGAGGTGATGGTCCATTCAAGATTCTTGCCAAGATCAATGATAATGCTTACCAATTAGATCTACCTGAGGACTATGGAGTAAGTGATACATTCAATGTTCCTGATTTATCTCCATACTTGGGTGATAACGATGGGCAAGCGTCGAGGACGACTCTTTTTCAAGAAGGGGAGTATGATGAGGACATCGCGACCACACATCCACATGTTTTAACTTGAGCACATGCGCATCGCCTTGGACAACAGGTAAATTCATTTCTTGGGCAAATTAATTATTTAATTATAGAACAAATGATATTGCCTAATGATTGCTCTTTTCTTGTTGTTACATGTGAAGGAGTTCTGGACAAAGCTGTTGATCCAATTCTTAGCCAAGAAAGAATGAACACTTTCGTAGCAACTTCGACCAACGATTCCTTCGACTTCATTGATCAGAAGAACTCTGTGTTCGGTCAGAAAGGCTCAAGGTCACACAGCCCATGATCAGGAGCACATGGTAGCAGGCCGAGGACACAAGATCACAGCCCATGATCGGCACATGGTCGCAATCGACCAGACTTGAGGACCCATGGTCGCAACCTGAGGACCATCTAGTTTACCGATCAAGCTTGACTGTTTAGCAACTTCAATCAGGCACCAATTTCAGCATATATGTCCAAGATAGTTGTGTGAGTACTTGTTAGAAAGATATTCGAAAGAGCTTTCCAACTCATCAAGAATCATCGAATTCCAACATCGTATGCAATCAAGATACCCAAAACAATGGCAAGTGCACGAAGGGAAGAGTCATGTTCGGATCCATGAAAATTAGCTCGGGATTTACTTTTTATAGTTTGTTAGGATTCTATTCTGTTTCAAATTAGTTTAGAATTATGGTTTTAAACCTTCTATCTTTTGTAAACACCATCCTCTATAAAAGAGAAGGTATGGTCTTAGTTTTAGGTAGACTTCGTTGATATACAGATTGTATGCTCGTGTCTTTGCCGACTTGTATAATTCAGAGTCTCAATGTTCAACTCATAATTCAGATTATTGAGTGTTATCCTTCCGCTGTTGCTCTTGCTTTTCTTAATTAATTTTCTTGAGTTGTTCTTCGTGAACAGGTCAACCAAGCTTTGCTCGGTTGATAACCAATTGATGAGTGGTTTAGCGATTGTGAGGTTTCTGGTCGCGTGTTTGATCGTGGTTAGCTGCCCCTTCATCAAGGTCACAACTCGCATTTATCCACGGATTTCTCCTACGACGGAAGATCGGGACCAAACTACATGCACGCATCTTAAGGTGAGGCGTGTGCATATCAACTTATCTGGCAGGCCTTATAAAAGGAGGTGAGGTAAGCATGCAAAAGATATTTGATATCAGATCTATTCTGACTGCCACCACCACCCACGAGATAACCTCCGCTAAACCCTAGCCTCATATGCTGGTGCTAGCACACGAACACACGGTGCTCCTTCCCCGGACGTGTGAACTTTTGCAGAGGTGTGGTTACTATTGCTGCATTGTTGTTCACGATTTGGTCACAACATCAACACTTCTTCTGCTACTGCATTGTCGCATCCGCATGTCTAGTGGTAAATCTCTAATCTATGATCTTTTTCTTGCATGGTTTTTGGGTTTTCAAGTAAAATTTTTGAAATTATCACTAGAGTAACAACCTCGTTTTCCTACAATACACACACACAAAGCAAGAGTGAGCACCGAGGTACTAGCAAGCAAGATAATATAATTCTTGAGCTAAGTGTAGTATGCAAGACCTTAGCTAGTCAAAGGAATAACAGAAATGTTAAGCAATGATGAATTTTTTTATTCAAAACATTTTTGGGACTAAGAGTTTAGGTTATTAAAAGAAACTCTACTGATCATTTTACAACATAGGGCTAAAGCCACCTGTAGACCTCCTTTCCTGCCTCAACGTAACTTCCATCCTGAAAGTAAGGAGTAAAAATTCATGTTTTACTTTGCAAAGAAGTAGCACTTTATTCAAACAAACTCTTGATTTGTATGTCAATGTTTGTCAACATCACTTTGCATTTCTTGGAATGCATGACACAATTAAGAGAACATAGTCTTTTTCAAATTCTTGCACTAGGTACCTCCACCAATAGGACAACACCATACCATTGTAGTCGGACTCATCCACCACACCACCAGTCGAGCCTATAGCTCGGAGCCCACACTCAGTCATGATTTGCATTCATACATTTCATAAATATATAAATACATTCCCATGTGGAGGTGCACTAATTTATAGATAAGATACTTGACTAGGCCTGTCCCATACCAAGTCTGTGGTCAATACATGTGATATAGTGCTGAATATAAGTGGCAGTTGGTTACAGCTCTTAGCTTTTGTGAGAAAATCAACAATACAATTTATTCCAAGGAATATGAGCCACCCTAGACTCTCATAAGTTATTTTCCAAAATTATCTATGGAACCCTTCACCAGGGGCCGATATCCATCTCCATAAAGTATCCTTTTGATGCAAGGTGATAAACTACCTAGATTGTCAACTAGTTGATAGTAAAATAGCTTCAATCAAGTATTTTTAACATGATCGAGTAACAAAACTTTTCTAGATCAGTGAATTCAGGATGCAAGTCGCTCAGAGTCTCCTTGCTTAGATCCGCTCTTGAGGGAAAATAGTCATGCATGCAAGTTTTTAGTAGAACATTGGTGACTACAATGCAAGGTATGCACTAATCGTCCCCGCTTCACTCGCGAGACAAACGCTTAGCCTCGAAACAAAATCTTAAAACTCTGTCAAGCATCCGAAGAACACAAAAAGTTACCTTTTTAAATAAGCCAAAATTTTGGTTATTATAACTTAAACTAAATAAATGAATTGCTTAAAACTACGAGTAAAATAGGTTTTGGAAAATAAATTCGTAATAAACTCTTGACTACTGCATTTCCAAATAAAGCATTTAAATTAAAAGTGTAGGTTTCTTTCAGATCAAATTATCTGACTAGCATAGATAAGCTTAACTATAGATATTATTCAAAATAGAAATATTTTGGGATTAAACGATACTTTAGACTAGAATTCGGTAATGGTTGAAATAGCTTGTAAATTAATATTCAAACAAAATAAAATAATTTAAAATAGAAGTTTACAAAACCTTTTTTTTATCAAGTTGCTTAAAACCATAATCATGTCAGATGATTTCTAAATAAATAATAGCTTTAAAACTTTTCTATTTAAAAAGGAAGTTAAAACTACAAGAGAAAAGATTTAAATTAAATTTCCTTTAGTCTTGAGCAGTAGTTGATATTATGTAACAAATTTTTTTCAAGAATTAAATAAATTAACTTGGAATGAAATTATTGAAGCAAAAATTGAAAATCGAATAAAATAAACATAAACAACAAGAACAAAAATGAAATAAAATAAAATAAAAACTTTGGTTGGGCCTAAATCAGCCCAACTCTTCTTCTCCCTAACTGCCCCACTCCGCCTCTCTCTCTTTCACAGCCTCAATCACACACACCCACACTCCACGCACACACGCGCATTCACGACTCTTTGGTCACTCCAACGCCAGCCAGGGGCCTCATCGCCGGCAGTGGCTCACACCGCACCCTTCGACTGTTGCTCTATCCTCCCGATCTAGGCACACGCAAGCGCATGCACGTACGAGCTCAACCCTAAACCTAATTCATTGCTGTGCTCCGTGGTCTGCTCGCCGACCAACAGTACTTCGCAAGCGGAAATTCTACCTTAGGGCCACCACACCGCCAGCCTTTGGCCAAAGGCCCTAATAGGAACGCTAGATCTATTCGATTAGCTAAAACCCTAACTTCTCTAAGCCTCGCCGCCGCTCAACCTTGTTGACAGTGCACTTTCCTCGACGAAGCTCGCTTCATGGCCGACCATAGCCCAAGCTTGTGTGGTTTTGCTCTGCATGATCATGACCAAACTTGGTTCCACTTAGCTTGCACGATCACGACCAAACTTGGTTTCGGTCAGCTTGCAGGATCACGACCTGGCTCGATTCAGTCGTTTTGCACAGTTATGACCAGGCTCGGTTTCGGTTGTTTTGCATGCCCGCAACCAGGCTCGGTACAACTATGAGAACGACCAGTTGCAGTTGTTTTTCATGATCAGGCGCGGTCGTTTTGCTCTACATGACTAAGCTCAGTCTCGGTTGATTTACTCGGCACGACCCATGCTTGGCCCAAGGCATGACCCGTGCCACAGGTCGTGCCCGACTCGGTTTCCAGCTGGTTTTGGTTGTTTTGGCTCTGATTTATCTGATTCTCGTGCTGTTTGAAGCCAGATTTTGTCGCCTACACGTCAAGAGTTATATTCGAATATGTTAACCTATTGTATTATAAATAGAGAAGTTTTGGCCCAATTCATATGCTTTAGATGCATTAGATAGTCTATTTTTAGTTTAGTTTAGTTTAGTTAAGAGCCTCCTTCACTATTTTTATTCTAGTTTTCACATTTGTGAACTGGCAAGAACAACAGACTTAATTCTTTAATGCAATCAAGTAAGTTTTCTTTTATTCCTTATTATTTCTGTATTTTTATAGCTTTTTGCGAGTAATTCACTTCGAGGGTTAGGGATGACCTAATCTGGAAGGCATAATTCCTCCTTGGTCTCGATCTTAAGTTTGGCAATTAGTTTCTTACATTTTCTTCCTCAAAACCCTAAATTCTCGTTCTGGCAACAAACGCAATAGTTGAGCCTTAGCAAGAATTTAGGGGAGTTCTTGAGTCCTTAACTGTGGAAGCGATCCTCTGACCGTTGTACCAGTGACCGTACTGGCAACTTAATCTATCTTGAAAAATAATTGAAACTAACTTGAAATTCTCAAATCTTGGATAGAATTACGCCTGATGGTTATGGAATTCTCTAAACCCTAGGTTTTCCTTCTGTTCCTTAAACCCTAGTTTTCCTACTTGCTTTTCATTTTGTTAAACCCTAGAGTGATAGCCTTAGTAGTAGATTTAGTGGTAAAAAAACAACCCCTCCAAATCGTTCAGACTTAATCAGTAATCTATTAGCCTAAAAGATGAATATGCTTGTTCCTCGTGCAATTCGACCCACAAGTGCTCAACGTTCAACCGTTCACTTGCGGTTATTAAACCCATCACTCGGACCCCTGCTGGGCTGTAGCGATCGTGTTTTTGGCGTCGTTGCTGGGAAACAATGGTAATTCATTTTTTAGATTAATTTTTGCTGATATAAGTCAATCTTACTTCTCAATCTTGCTTCTATTTTTATTTTTCTTCTTTTTGTGCACAACTAATCCCTGTAGGTTGGAAGTGCATCTGATACGATCAAGAACGAATCACATGGGACAATCAAACACTGGAGGAAGCCGAATCAGCAAAGATGGGTGAACAGAAGAAATGGAAGGATTATGGAATCATGCTCAGTATGGGGTTTGAATCAGGTATTCTTAGACCAATAATCGAGTCAAATAATTTTGAAATTAACCCTGCACCCTTGAATCTGATACAACAAAGTCAATTCAGTGAATCTGTCATTGAATATCCTTCGCTGCATCTCCATACTTTTCTTTAGCATTGTAATATTTTTCTTGAGCATTGTGCTACTTTTAAAATTATGATATTTTCTTGAAGAATTTAGGGGAGTTCTTGAGTCGTTAACCGTGGAAGCGATCCTCTGACAGTTGTACCAGCGACTGTACTAGAAACTTAATCTATCTTGGAAAGCAATTGAAACTAACTTGCAATTCTCAGAACTTGGATACAATTACACCTGATGGTTATGGAATTCCCAAAACCCTAGGTTTTCCTTCTGTTTCTTAAATCCTAGTTTTCATACTTGCTTCTTATTTATTTAAACCCTAGATTGATAATCTTAGTAGTAGATTTAGTGGTAGAAAAGCAATCCCCCCAAATCGTTCAGACTTAATCAATAATCTGCTAGCCTAAAAGACGAATACACTTGTTCCTCGTGGAATTCAACCATTCATTTGTGGTTATTAAACCCGTCGCTCGGACCCTTGCTGGGCTGTAGCGATCAGTGCCAAATCACAATTGGCA
Source organism: Pharus latifolius (assembly GCA_019359835.1). Taxonomy (NCBI): domain Eukaryota; kingdom Viridiplantae; phylum Streptophyta; class Magnoliopsida; order Poales; family Poaceae; genus Pharus; species Pharus latifolius. The sequence continues at coordinate 51,897,940 of CM033324.1, read as the reverse complement.
CTCATCCGATTTTCCTGTTGTAACCTTTTACATGCGATGTTATTTTTTTAAATTGTCCTTTCTTTTGTTAAATTGGTTAATAGTCAAGCTACTGATTATAATTCACCACTTAACCAGATTATGGAATAACCATTAACCTAGGGCAACAAAGATTTTATTATTTGAGTCGACTAATCAAGGATGGTTGTACAACTAGCTCGTTAACTACATAGCATTATTTTTAAAAATAAGTTTCTTAGTAGCTAGATACATGACTAAATATTTAAAACCCAAATTAATTAATTTGAAAATATTGGTTGACAACATGACCAAAGACGACATGACTTGCCTGTCTCTATGGAAGCTGGATCTTCAATAGTCGAGTCTCACTCTCACTCCTGTTCTTGAAACCCGAGAAATTTGTCTTCTGAACACAAACATACAACAAAAGGCCAATAAATCATTCATAATTACTTTTAATATATGAAATGTAGAAAAACAGGTTTGGACATAGGTTAAGTTCATTTGGTGCAATTAAGACTAAAAATGAATCAAAACATTCCAGTTTTCAACAACAACAGTGGTCAAACAATCTCGGATTTGGACCAAACTTAAGGGATAAGCTAAAAAAACTAAAGCTCACATGGTGACACGAGTGGTTTTTCAATTTGACCACTAGAACACTAGTTTTGACACTTGAATTCCCTCTGTTGGCATTCAGGGTGCGTTCTGCATGGCGCTAACAAAGTGCTAGCCGTGACCGCGCTGGCACAAACATACGCTCACGTGCTGGATACGTTTGCACTAAAATCACTCGCTGGGACAGCTTGTACATGATGTTGGGAGTTCGATGCAAACACTAGCATGAGTGGCAACACTGGTGTTTAGCCGACAGCGAGGAAATGACGGCAATCGGCACTACGTGAAACGGCTGCCGGCCAAACAACGCCACAGGCATTGGCATGCTCACCAACCCTGTCTAGCGGCATGAGTGGGCCTCAGGGAAGGTGTCGAAGATGAGTTGGCCGGAACGGCGGACGAAGACAAAGTGGTTGTGGAACAGGGAAGAAAAGACCTCTCTGTGGAGTTATTTTTGAATTTTTAATCTAGCCCTAGTAATTTATGTAGGATCGAGGATGCCGACTTGAGGGGGGTGAATAGGAGGGTTTAAAACTTTTTGACTAAAAATAATTTAATAATATTTTGCACTGAGAAAGAGTAAGAAAGACAAACACAGTGATTTATCCTGAGGTCTCGGAGACTCGCCCGGTCTCCCCTACTCCTCGTTGAAGCATTCAAATGAATGAGTCTTGCTTCAATATCCACGAAGGATATTTTTCACTAAGGTTGCTCCTTCTCCACTCCGGATAGGCGAGCACCGATGTCTTTCATAAAATATGCCGAGCCTCTCCGACAACCTCCGTTAATGGAGAGGTCAACGACCACGCCTCCAAACCGTCTAGGTGAGGGCGTTCACCAAGAGTAACAAGTTGCAAGATTTTCTCTTGACCCCCAACAAATACGGAGAAACTTCTAAGGATGCAAATGATGCAAATGAATGCTCTCTGAGGATCTCTCTCAATCACAAAGAATGATACTTGATCAAAAGATCAAGATTTTAGCACTTGGAAACTTTGGCTCAAGTGTATACTTAGAGAAATGTAGGAAAAACTACTTAAGGATGTTCAGAAAAACTACTCAAAAACTGCTCAAAAATGTTTAGAAAAACAGCTCAAAAGTTATATAAAAATCTCCTCAAATGGTGTTTAGAAATCTGCTCAAAACTATTTTTAAAAATTGCTCAAAACTGTTTATAAAAACTGGTCAAAACAGTGGAGAAATCTGCTCAAAAGTGTATATGAAAAACTGATCAAAACAATAGCAAAAATCTGCTCAAAAGTATTTTTAAAACTGATCAAAAACAGTAGCGAAAATCTGCTCAAAAGTATTTTAAAAAATGATCAAAAACTGCTTCTAAAAACTGCTCAAAATGTATAGAAAAGAAGCTCAAAGGTGTATATAGAGACTGCTCAAAAATGTGTATGAGAATGTAGCTTGAGATGTGTGAAAATACTGCTCAAAACACTTGTATTTATAGCCCAACATCTCAGCTAGCCGTTAGGTCAAATAAGGAAAGAAATTAGTCCAGCTAACAGCCAGTTTCGACCTCTAATGACTAGTAAATAGCCGTTGGAACCTCTGGTCGAATGAACAGTGTTACTAGTCATATGAACAGTAACTGATCAAATGAACAGTGCATGAATAGTGTCTGGTCAAATGAATAGTACTCGTGTGACCACTGGTCGAATGAACAGTACTTGATCAAATAAACAGCACTCAGATGACCAGTTTCAGTTCCTCTTTAAGATTCTTGACCAAGATTGTGAATGAATGCGAATGCAACATATGACCTAAGAGTTTCTCAGTTTTTGCTGGAACTAAAAGAGATTTTGCAACCCCTCTTAATAGTATGGTTTAAACTAAAAAAGAATTTCTTATAAAACCGGTTAAACTCCAAACTCCAAGACCGGTACAATAAACAAGCACTTACCTTAGGTATTTGCAGCTTTCTTCTTGGCGATATTGCACTTGCGACTTTGGCTCGCGTCCTCGGACTGCGACCTCGGGCAACATTGTGACATTGCGCTTGCGACTTCAGACCTTCCCGGATCACTTGCAAACTTTACAGAAATAACACTGCATACAAATAGCTCAAAGGCACGATTAGTCCAAGACATTTAATGTCATCAATAATCAAAATCAACTCAAAAAAGGCCTAGATGCAATAATTTATGCAGGGTTAAAATGGTAATTTCACACTAAATAAGTCCAAATTACCATATAAAGGACCTCTTTTTAATTTGTAAAAATTGAGGGGTTGTATGGAAAAGTGGGGTTATCTGAAAAAGGGCATTTTACTCAATTTACTATTCATTTAGTATAATTTTGGGGTATTATGGTAATTTTTAAACCATGCAATCATGACTTTTATATTTAATTAAAATCTAAATAACTTTTTAGGACTTTTTTTTATAAAAGGACCTTTTTGTAAGTTTTCCTTTGAGCATGAGGACTAATTTGTCACTTTATTTCTGAAATTTTATATAGCATGGACCCCTCTGCAAATTATCTTTTTAGTCCCAAAATTTCTTAGGGTTTCTTTTTAATTAGAATAATTAAAGTCAAGACTATTTAAAATTGTCCTTTTTACAAAAATGGCCTTCTAGCTTGCCATACACTAAGACTTTACAAAAATGATCTACAAATTTTTAATAATTTTTCTTAAAATGGTTTTAATCAGATTTGAAGATTTAACCTTATCGTTTCATGTGAATCAAATTTTTGGGCTTAATTGGAAATTTTTTTAGGGACTTAATTGAAAACCATTTGGGACCCAGTTATGAATGCCACTTAGTATAAGGATGAATATGAATGGGCCTCTACATGCTCATGCCTCAAAATGTAGATAAAAAAACAAAACCTTAGTCAACCTAAAAATGGGTAGAATGTTTGGATGTGACAATAGTTACATAATTTATATTTCAAAGAGATTTAGGTTTTATGCTAGTTTAGGGTTTTATATTGGGGTTTATGCTAGTTTAGGGTTTTAAATGTTATATTTTGAATATATTTCGAATATATTTAGGATTTTATATTATTGTTAAGGCTAGGTTAGGGTTTAGATGAAGTTTAAAATTATGATTTTTTATTAAGGGTTTATGCTAGTTGCATTCAAGTATTTTGTTTCTTATTAAGTTATATATTTGGGGTGAATTTTTGTATTTGGTCTCATATTTAAAGTTGTGTATTTGAGGTTTACAAAAATAGTAAAATGTTGTTGCATTGGACGTATAACTTAATTGAGTTAATTAAATTTGGAGTTGTGGGAGTAGAAAAATTTGTAAACAATATCCAAATGATTTTTTGGGTATTTTGATCACATAATTTATGTATTTGTGGACATCGACCATAGAAATAAAGCTTTATAGCATGCGTTGTCTCATATACTTTAATGTTTTGAGAATGATTAAACTAAATGAAGGTAGGGATGAAAACAGATCCGGATCCAGAACCTATCAGCTCGCATATTTTCGGATATGGATAATTTTTATTCAGATCTGGATCCGGATCTGGTTCAGATGATATCTGACGGATCTGGATCCGGATCTGGATATCCGGATATCCCAGAGGCCCAACCCAACCCAGCCGCCCGCCTTGCCCCTCCTCTCACTGACGCCGGCCGCCCTCCTCTCGCCGCAACGACGATCGCTGTACCCCTCCTCCTCACGTTGTTTGCCGCCTCGTCGTCCGCCCTGCGGCTCCCGCACCTCCTCTCGCCCCCCGCCGTCCCGCGATCGGCCCTCTTCTCGCCATCCGCCGTCCCGCCCCGTACCTCCTCCTTTCACCGCCCCACCCATGCCCCACCCCCACCCCTACCCTCGTCGGGGGCCTTGATACCTGCAGGCCGGCTGTGTGGCGGCGGGGCAGTGAGGTCGTGAGGCGGCGAGGCGACGAGGCTGCAGGGCCACTGATCCGAGAGGATCTCCAAGTCCTGATCGCATGTGGCTTCGCGACCAAGTCCTGATCGCATGCGGCTTGACGACCAAATCCTGATCGCATACGGCTTCGCGACCTTAACCGTGTTCGGAAAGGATTCGCGACCATGGATTGGTCCGCGACCAGGAAAAGGAATTTGTTCCTTGTTCGGAATTGTAATCAGATCCGAATGTGTATAACTAAGCTTATCTGTATAGGATTAGTTATATGAGTCTAATACGTTTAGGTCTCTAAGTCTGATACGTACTCATACGATTGGACTATAAATACCTTGTAACAGGTCTAGTTTAAATCATCGAATTCAATCGAAGAGTCATAGAACTTATTTGAGTTTTAGACACTTATAGTTCCTTCGACGTAGGCAAGTGTGCCTAACGTTCGACGTGTAAAGCTCTCTTTGAAATAAAGAGTTGTGCCATTACTTTGGGTTTCGGTATTTCCGAGTAAGATCCCGTTATTCCGCATATTAGAATCTGGGCGAGCCTAGTGTGAAAACCAAGACTAGGTCTCAAACGGATCAAGTTGGTATCAGAGCAACTTTCCTATCCTGTGGATGGTGAAGACTCGCCAGGGTTACAAAACCTCCGGCGAAACTCCAGGCGATCAATTGACGGTTCTTACAGCCGCGTCTCCGACAATGTCTGACGATACCTCCGTTCAAGCTAACCTAGCCGAACAAGTGGCTAAACTCTCCACCGACATGGAAACCGTGCTTGCTTGGATTAAGCAGCAGGCCATGATTGTACCTCCTGAAGTAGGGAAGGGTATGGGTGCGAAGACTGGTGAAGACTTGCGCAGGACAGACGAAGATGAAGACGAAGGCGACCACAAGATCGACGACCTCGCCAACACCTCCTTAGCTGTCGGATCTTTTAAAGTCGACGCTAAGATTGATATACCCATATATGATGGGGTGATCGATGCCGAGAAGCTGGATTCTTGGATCGACCAACTTGAGACCTACTTTGACCTGAAAGGGTTTAGTAGCGCTCAAAAGGTCAAATTTACACCTTTGAAGATGAAGGACCACGCCAAGACATGGTGGAAGGCCCTTGTCGCCAGTGGTGAAGCTGACGACCTTGCGTGGGGTCAATTCAAACGACTTCTGCGACAAGAATTCTATCCGATGGATTACCTTGAGGAGAGATGGGAGCGTTGGCACAGATTGTACCAACGGCGCGACCAGACCGTCCAAGACTATACGACAGAGTTTCGGCGACAAGCAATGGTCATTGGCATCTCACTATCCGACCCTCAGGTATTTCAGAAGTACACATCTGGACTTCAGAAATCGATCAGTACTGAGCTAAGTCTGTTCAGAGTTCAAGACATCTCGGCCGCGAGTACGACTGCTTTGGCGATTGAGAAGAAGAATAAGACCCGCAACGATAAGAACTTGAGGGAGATTTCAACCACGACAAACTCCGGAGAGGGTACCCACGATACGGGTAACACTTGTGAGCATTGTCATGTTGCTGGGCACACAAAAGAGAAGTGTTATAAACTTCATCCTGAACTGCGACCAGAAAGAAAAAGGAGGGATGAACCAAGCACACGAACAGCTATGGTTACTTCTATTCCGCTCGCAGAGGAAATTATCCAGTTGGATTCGGTTGAAAAGGCGGACACGACCTTGTCTCTAATGGCAATGCCGAAGGAGAAAGGTTCGGGTTCATCAATTGACCACAACCCGACAGAGGAATTGTTCACTGTTAACATACAGGTGAAGCACGAGGTGGTCGCAGCCATCTTCGACCCCGGAAGCCAAAAGAATTTGGTCTCCTCCGGGCTGGTTCGACGACTTGGTTTGCAGACGACTCAACATCCTCGACCGTATCCTCTGGGATGGTTCACTTCTGACGTGAATCAACAGATCAAGAGTCAATGTACTCTAAAGTTTGCAATATCTGCTCGTTACATCGACGAGGTTCAATGCGATGTCATCCCCATCGATATTTGCCAAGTGATTTTTGGAAGTCCATTCTTATACGATCGTGACGCCCATTACCACCGAAGAGCTCAAGACTACGACCTCACAAAGGATGGGACGAAATTTATCATCAGCAAAAACGACCACGTCGACACCAAGGACTTGTTGACAGCAAATCAGGCAAAACGGATTGTCAATGCATGCTCAAAGTGTGTGCTGAGCGTGATGCGTCCAGTTAGCCAAGGGGATTGTGATACATCGAGTATGGAAAATGATGGTTGTTTGGTGAGCTTGCCTGCAGAAAACAACGTGCTGTTCGCAGAGGTATATCGTCGATCACCACAACGACTAGTTGAAAACGACATGCAACTTGTCTCTACGGCGCCACTATTCAAAATTCGCAATCCTAGATTTGGGATCAGTGATAGTATTAACCTCGACAAGGGGAAGGCTATCCGCGAGTGGCCAAGGCCACAATCCATGACGGAGGTGCTAAGCTCCATGAGCGCCTATCCATACATTCGATCCGACGATTGTAGCATTGCTCATCGTGTGTTCGTTCCAAAACTCCCAGTCGTTCTCTACGTCATCACGGTTGGTCACCAACAGGTGTTGGCTCCTTCTCAACAGGGGAGTCATGATCCGGGAGGATCTCAGGTCGCGTTCGCAACAGGTTTGCGACAACGAAAAGGTTTGCGACATTGGAAAGGTTTGCGACCTTTGGAAGGATTCAAAGTCTTCGAGCCTTCAATGCTGGATGATGAGCCAGATACTATAGTACCATCTGTTGAAGACTTGGTCTATCAACGAGACAAACCTCTACGTGAAGATGTGATTCTGGAAAAGAAGGTGACTACCACCCGCAGTGGCACCAAGGAGACTTTTCGAATCGGTCGGAAAGATCAACGAGCACGTGCGGCAAAGTGGTACACCAAAGAAGATGGACAAGCCCAATTTCCACATCTCCAGTTTGATCGTGAGGTCGCAACAGGGGTTGGCTCCTTCTCAACAAGGGAGTCATGATCCTGGAGGATCTCCAAGTCCTGATCGCATGTGGCTTCGCGACCAAGTCCTGATCGCATGCGGCTTGGCGACCAAATCCTGATGGCATACGGCTTCGCGACCTTAACCGTGTTCGGAAAGGATTCGCGACCATGGATTGGTCCGCGACCAGGAAAAGGAATTTGTTCCCTGTTCGGAATTGTAATCAGATCCGAATGTGTATAACTAAGCTTATCTGTTTAGGATTAGTTATATGAGTCTAATACGTTTAGGTCTCTAAGTCTGATACGTACTCATACGATTGGACTATAAATACCTTGTAATAGGTCTAGTTTAGATCATCGAATTCAATCGAAGAGTCATAGAACTTATTTGAGTTTTAGACACTTATAGTTCCTTCGACGTAGGCAAGTGTGCCTAACGTTCGACGTGTAAAGTCCTCTTTGAAATAAAGAGTTGTGTCATTACTTTGGGTTTCGGTATTTCCGAGTAAGATCCCGTTATTCCGCATATTAGAATCTGGGCGAGCCTAGTGCGAAAACCAAGACTAGGTCTCAAACGGATCAGCCACAAGGCGGTGTGGCAGCGGGGCGGCGAGGCAATGAGGCTGCAGGGCCGCAAGGCAGTGTGGCGGCGGGGCGGCGAGGCAACGAGGCTGCAAGGCCGCAAGGCGACGTGGCGGCGGGGCGGCGGGGCGGCGAGGGTGGCGTGGCCGCGAGGCGCGGAGGTGGCGAGGCCGCGAGGTTTGATCAAACCAAAACTTGTTTTAATTTATTAGGATGACAAGTATTTTAGACTAGAGGTGGAATTTTGTAAAATATTTGAGGTAGTATTTACTTTGCCAAGGTATTACAACATTGTGTTTGTCTAGTTTCACAAAAGCGGATAAATGAAAAAATACAGGAAAATTCTGGTTCAAAATCATATGTAGAGGTCCTCGAAAATCATTTTATCTGTAAATGAGTCATGTTTGAGTGAAGTGAGTCTGACTCGGCTCAAGTCAGTTAAAGGAGACAAGCCGAGCCAGATAGGGTCAGTCAAAGTCGCGATCTCACTTCTCTCTTTTTCTCTGAATTAAATGGGGAACTCGGGTCGGTGCTACTAGTGATCCCACTAGCTAAATTTGTCAGTGCGACACACTGGGCACGGCAATGGAGGTGGTGACGAGATCTAGCGGCGACTCCGCGGCATGAGCTCCTTAAGGTCATGGCGTGAACAGATCTAGTGATGGACTATGTAAATTTTATAAATATGCTAATCAATTCAATCATTTATGTGTTTTAATTGATTTTGGACTTACAGTTTGTACATGTGATGTCAATGTTCCGATCATTATCCAAAACCGTATCCGTTTCGACCCGTATTCGATCTGTATTTGTATCCGATACTATCCGTATCCGTATTCGTATCTGGGTTATCCGTATCCGTATCCGGATCCGAAAAAATACGGATACGGATATGGTTCAGCCATTATCCGATCCGGATCCGATCCATTTTCATCCCTAAATGAAGGTTTTGGAACATTGATATTTTTTGGAATGTTTGTATTGTACGGTTGTCATTTTTTTTGATAGTTTGACTCCTATAAAACTATTTTATGGACTAGACTATGGAGCCATCTAATAGGGTTTGTGTGTACCATGGAGAAAGTATGGTTCGTAATGGATCATACAGTGATGATCTCAGTGTTTGTGCTCACATTTATAGGGAAATGTTCATGTAAGCAGCCTCTCTCTCTCTCTCTCTCACAATGCCAACAACAGATTAATAGGCATCTCCTCTTTCTCTAACGGTGGCATATCTGTACCAGTTCTTCTTTGGCTCCCTTGTGGCAACAAGGGTACCATCTGCAAAACTTCCTCAACCTCCTTGTGTGCACATGTTACAATGGGAAATGCTCTTTGTTCATGTGCCAAAATTTTGAAGATGTATTTTTGAATCATTATGTGAATTAGTTGTGTATGTTTGTTTTGAAATATTCCTGTAATGTTAGTGCACTTTGTTCTTTGTTTTGGAGTAACCCGATGCAATGTTAATATGATCTTGGATGCTAATTTGATTTGTTTGGTTATAATTTGTTGTTCCGGTATTAAGATGCTAATCTAATTTTGATCACAAGATGCTAATATGTGATGTTCGTTGGGTTGTATGAATTAGAGGCTAATCACAAGATGGTTGTAATTTGGTTGTAATTTTTTATGCTAATTTGATTTGTTTGGTGTAATTTGGGCTAGATCACAGGATCTCCTTTTGAGTGTATGAATGTCAGGATGCATTAAGTTACTCATCTTTTGTGAAGATTTTTGGATGGAAACTTTTTATTTATTGATCCCTTTGGCATTCATACAATCTTGCTATTTTGGTCTCAGGAAAAAAGTGTATCCAAACAGTCATAAGGATCATAATTCTAGTAAGATCTATTATAGGGGATTTCATGTGATGTATATATTCCAAAGGATTATATCCCAACTAGGATAATTTGTCTATACAGTCAAACAAGGTCTAAAACATTTTTATGAAGTAGATCTAGGATATTAGTTTATTAATATAAAACTTTCGTAGAATTCTTTTTCCTTTAGAATTTTTTTCTATAGACAAACGGAGCGTAAACTAATATAATCCTAAAACAGACACATAGTAATCTTATATTAATGAAATAAAAATCTACCATTCTAAATATGCTCTTAATCTCTGTTTAGGTAAGACCATCCCCAAAGGAGAGTTTGCTTGATACTACCGAATAAACAAAAAAAATTTGTTGGACTTCACAAGAGGAAGGCACGCACTAGCGCTTGGTGAAGCATAAGCAAATGGCGGATCCCACTTCTCATATTGTGTGTATACTCTCAATCTCTCTCGTCTAAATTAAATTAAGATTTTTTTATTTGTTTGTCTCTTCAAAAATATATAAGGAATAATTTATTGGAGTATTTGACTCTATATTAAAGTTTGCGTTCTGTTTTTTCAAGAATCAATAACTATCAAAGATGATCAAAAAGACAAATTCGTAGGGAAAGAGAATCTCACCGATAATTTGTATTAATTAAAATAAATCCTAAATCTGATATATAAAAAGGCTATAGAAATAAGAAAAACAACATTCCACACAAGCCATCAGCCGCCCCTGATTATTGGGCGTATCGCGACCATTGGTCACGCAATCATAGAGAGAGGAGGTGGGTGCCCCGGGTTTTATGAGGCTGGGTCTAATACGATCAGGAGCTGGGATGCAGTTCTCTTCCCTGCCGCGCGCCCGCGCCGCCGTCGTCAGCCGTCAGCGCCAGGCCCGAATTACGCCATGGCAATTCCACCTACGCGTCTGCGCTGCAGTCAACGGCAGGCTCTCCCGCATCGACATGTTCCCCACGTCCTCCACATGTTGTGCTTCGAGGCCCTGCGCGCGTTACAACGGTAGCCCCGAGGACTGGTTCTGGGACGCGCTGCCCCGCCGTTCCAAACCGATCAGTGCGACAGCCCTCGCGACATCATCTCGTGGAGGGTGGTTGCGCGGCTCCAGCATGGTGATACTGGTTGGCACGACAACCACCGCATGTATCAAGGAAGGCGGCCTAGAAATTGAGAAGAACGAACTACGAAAAAAATCACTCATGTTTTTTTAAACGACGCATATATCGTCATGTGATGCATTTCATCTATCATCACCGACTTTTCGCGCCACTTTAGCTATGAACAACATTTCACTAATAAACTCAGAGCATTGTACTGAACACATGCATCAGCACTGCTACTAATATCTTATTACTAGTAGTATATATTTGCTCAGTTCTCAAGCATGTAGTCCATACACAAATTAAACAGAGAAACAGAGCACAGAGAGACTGACATACGTAATTAAGTACAGAACAATGGGTGATGTATGAACATGAGGTAAATTCATATTCCATGGCATCCCATGGTTGGAACTTGTATGGAGACTATCCCAATTTGAGAACCGGGTACCCAGATATCAGATCGCCATGATCTGCACCAATCTGACAAGTGGGGGTTGGTTCCTCACGTTGACGACGGTCCTCGCGAAAAACTGTTACCATGGCATGGCATCAACGGGAGGTGAGCATGGTACTGCTTGAGCCACCGGACTTGAAAGGGAGACCAGGCCGGTAATGGCAGCCAAGAAGGTACAGAGCCAGCCTCTTCTTGACCCTCCTGAGCAGCAGCATCTTTCCCTCCCCCCACTCCGCCATCGCCGCCGCCACCTGCCTCCTCACCGCCGTCCACCTCCTGCTGCCGCAGCTGCCGCCCTTGTCTTCGTCGTCATTGTCCGCAGCGTCAACTTGCTGCTTCAGACCATCTTGGCCGTCAGGCCAGTCCCACTGAAGCGGGTAGCTGCGCAGGAAAACCCTCCTGGTGTTGTAGTCCTCGTACCGGAAGCTTCTCGTCGGCTTCACTACTCCTTCCTCTGCTTCCTCCATTGTTGGTTAAGCAGAGCTCCCTGTGTATGTTTGATATATATGGTCGTAAACTCTTGTGAACTTGGAAATAGCTGCAAGGCCACATCAACTTTAGTTTGATTCTTTTTGTGCTTTGTTTTAACAAATTTGGTTGTGTGAATGATATGGCACGGAGATGTTTGCATTAGTTTGCAGAGAAATCAAAGAGAAGAATTTACTTTACCGAAAATCTGATAGGAACAAGGACATATATCTATTCATGGTCTTTGTATTCTTTTTTTACAAATTGTTTGTAAAAAAATATTCGCTCAGGTTCTTCTACTTTCAAATATTACTTATGAATGTCATTCTACTTTTAAAAACTTCAACCAAGTACCCATATTTTGAGATATGGTTTACTTAGGTCATTATACTGTGTGAATTAATTCATTTCTATCCTTCGATTAGTCATATCAAATAGAACATTTAGATCGCAAATTAGCATTTTTTTTCATTATGATCAACTTTTCTTAGAGACTAAAATTAAGAATTGGCGACAAACAATTCCGCATTGTATGAAGACATGAGCAAACAATTTTTCAAAATACATGGAGTTCAATTATAACTTTCAAAGTATAGGAAATTAATGGAATAACTTTCTAAAATTCAGGGACCCATTTGATGCTCTGAAAGTAAAAGTAGCTGAATGAATAATTCCTCAAAGTACAAAAATAGAAGCCGTGTTTTTGTTTAAGGGTCAGTTTGGGACGCAGAAATTTTTTAATAATTTTGGATGAAATCACACATTCAATAAGTAAGAATAGATGTTTTATTTTCTTCAAAATTTCTTCGCCCCAAATAAATCCTAAAAAATTCTTATGTAAAACAAATTGTGCTTTATGTACCATCATTCCCAATGTTTACCTTTACCGATAAGTGGGCTCCGTCCAAGACATGTTGCTTTTTACAAAAAAAAAAAAGAAAAAAAGAAAATCAATACGTGAAAGTTTTTTATATTGACCCACTTAACATATTAATTGCATAAGTAATCTCACATGTAGAAAATCCTAGATCTATGCTCATGACAGATGAAAACTGGTCCCACTTATCATTGTAAAAAGCTATTCTAAGGGATGCCCTCTTATGTAAGATACAATAAACTGAATATGCATCCGTTCTTGAAAAGATAAAAGAAGTTATCTCTTTATCTTTCTGCCAACTTAGTGAAAGTTTAGATTATTACTATTCCTCCTTTTGCTTTGGAGGAGGAAAAAGTTTGTACAAAGCTAAAATTGAGTGGTTCTCCAGGTCAGACTTTTTATCGGATAATTCACTTGCTAGTGTAAGTAAAGCACTGGCGATTCAAAGTTATTCCATTTCTTTTGCCAAGGCAGCCAATCTTATAGATTAATTTTCCAGTCTTTTCTTTTCACATGATTATTATAAAATTCTTCTGGAGCATGCTTCTCGTATTAAAGAGAGTGCTTACAAAATCTTTGCAAAACATGAATGGAGGTTATAGATTAGAGGTGCGTGAATATTGATCAAAGATAGGTGGATATGAGAAATAATTGAGTATGGACCAAGTTTTATAAAGATTTTGTGAGAGGTTTTTGGTGCTCACAAAACATGTTTGGTTCTTGATCACAAATATTCAAAGAAGTGAGGGGTGTCATACTTGCTTAAGTTATTATTTGATTTATGACTAAAAAAAGTGTGGCAAGAAAAGTATAATAAGTTGGCCCACTATTAGTCTCACAATCATGACAAAAAAACATGTCAAGTTTGGCATCCAATTTAAGCACTATAAAATAAATGACATACTATCTTATGATATGCAGGACCTCTCTTAAGAAATATGTTGTTCAACTTTAATTTATAAGTTTATAAACTGAAATTATTATCAAACACTCAATTTATTTCAGAATTTATTATATAAATATAAAGACTTTTTGAATTAGGATCTCCAAAAGATTTATTGAATTTATTTATTGAATTCAATAAACCAGAAATTAAATTCAGTCGAACACTTTTGTGACAGCCACCTGAACAGACCTCTAGCCTTTCTGATTCCTCTGCCTATCTTTTTGTTATGTCTGCCACGCTAACCTAGACAAGAACGGATTATTTGTTTGGAATTAATATGATCAATAGAATATACTCCCTACATGTGCTTAGGTGGTGCAGAACGATGTTTCTTTTCCTTGTTAATTTGGAACATTCACAGTGCATGCATGGCAGCTACGAGTGATTGGCCTATGGAATGTCCATGTCAAACTCATCACCTTCTACGTTAAGTTGTTCGTCAGAGGACAAAATCTTGCTGCAAGAACTTGACGAAACATACCTCTGTTTCATTTCTATTATATATCCCGATCTCACATATTATCTATCACTATTTGTATTATTTATACAATTAGACCTCCTATTCAAATTGGAGCATATAAACTCCTTCACTATTTGAACTAGAGTAATCAGAACTTTCAATTTAATTTCCTGTTAATTCTATTAAAATAATAATCATTGACACATCAATCCCACATGTCAGTATTATAGATTAGTCCCATGTGTCAATAATTGAACATATTATAAAAATTGGACTGAGAGTACTAATTACTCATATTTAAATAATAAAATGGTTTGTTTGCTCTAATTTCAAGTAAAAGAGTATGATTGCACAAATTACGATAGTACAGACGCCTTCAATATTATTTTTTTCTAGATTATAAGAATATGTGGTTAACATCAATTGTGATTCATACCAAAAAGTTTTATCCATATCAATTAGTTGTACTCAACAAATCATTCAATCCGATCTTATGTATAATAAGAAACTGGCTGGTAATTCTTATGTAATTTATGAGATCAGGTCTCATAATTTTTTTGAGGCAGGAGAGTGGATATTTTCCCCAACATATTGTCTTCTTAGTTGTATATATAGATGGTGACATAACTATTGCTAACCACCAATTTGCTTAGTGGGCAAAAATCTCAAATGACAAATGCTTCTAACATAAAACAAACTTGTTTGGCCTTGGCTATGGTTTATTTGATTAAGAAGCATGTGCAAGCGAGCAAAAATGGCCCTCAACAATCACAGGATGATGTTTCAGGTTAAACCGCTCATTCAAAAGCACAAGCTTGAAATTTGCTGAAATTATGAATTTGAAGTATCTAGTAATAACCGAGCACCTCATCTTATCGTCCAACATCATCTTAACCATCCAAAATTTTTTATTAACAAACACGCTTAAGTAATATGCTCATACACCATTTACAAAGCATTGTTATAGATATTGAGTAAATGTGGCTACGAAATTATGTAACTCTAATGCTTTTGCATAATGTTGTGATACAGGCGGCATACGATCAAGACATCCCAATAATGGACTCAGTAACACCAATCTCTAAAGATCAAATTGGACACCTACCCCTGGTTTCGACTTTTTTTAAGAACCCGTATGTAGTTTGAACATTGACTAGAAATATTCATATAATTTCTATTTCTTGCATCCGTGGAACCTCAATATCTTTTTTTTCTTTAAGTTTTGAGGGAAAAAAATGTTATCAAAATAACTGAACTACCTTTGGATCCATACCTAACCAGACCATTTCCAAAGGGCATTTGTTTCCCTTTTCCTCTTTCTATTTTTCTTTGTTACTCAATGTTTTAAATCACGATCATGGTCTGTCATAGCGAGAGTTTGCAAAAAGTTATCGCATGCTATTGCAAAAGCTACACTACATGTCGTGTCTTAAATAAAAATAATATTTTTATTAGCACACACAATATTATATCTATAAAAATATAAATATGGACATCAAAATAACAAAAATATGTGATGAGCATTCATCATTCCAAGTATCAAATATTACAAAAAATCATAATCATTTCACACTAAATTTATATTGACTAACAATGGCAACAAAAATATTAAAAACCCTTTTAAATTTCAAAATATAAGTCAATTGAACAAGTAGTATTTAGTTTGTTTTTAATAATTTAATAATTTATAGTTAAAACTTAATTCATAAAACATATATAATATAGCAAACTGCTACAACTACTAGGATTATAGACTATATTGGCTATTATCACCACTATAATGACTGTCGCAGAGTTTATGGAAGATTTTTATAATATAGCGTGGTTTTTATACCTTATAAAAGCTATCAAGGTGATGGTAATTTAGAACATTATTGTCACTCTAAGTCAAAAAATAATTGAAGATATAGCAAACACAAAAACTAGAACCTATAAGTGCCAATCAGCTTAATGTTCAACCTACGAATGTGTTTTTGCAAAAAAGTTTGAACTAGACGCAATTACCAACTCAACTGATCTTATAGCTCGCATTGCGTCGGAAACATAACCAACTACTAAGACCATGTTTGAACTTTGAACTGTAGGGAGTTCAAGGGATTTTTTTTTTAAGGATTTCCATTCCTATTTTGTTTTCAAAATTAGATGATTTCATGTACTATTTGAAGGAAAAGAAACATTGGCCAAAAAGTCGTTGGAATTTTTCCAGTGGATTGCTCTCTCTTAAACACTGCTGATTGTTAATCACTTGATTTTAAGTTTTGTTCTTACAATTTCTCATATTTTTTCTATCATTCATCAAACACCTTATTTTCATCATACTTAATTTTTTCTATACATATGTTTTAGTTTTGTCTTTTCCAAACAAAAACCTAAAAAGTACCTAAGAGACACTCATATATATAACCAAACAGTTAGAGTTTGTACTTAGATAAAGTGAGGTCATGGGTTTGATTTCTATTTTCTTTTATTTTCATGTGTATTTAGTTAGAATTTTGTTTTATTGTGTATGGAGTGGATTAACAATAGGATAGTATCGTCAACATAACTAATATTAGCATAAGAACAACTTTTTAAAAAATTTCGGCTAAAGATTCCACGATATCCAAACATGAACCATGATTAATTCTAGCATGTGCGAATGTTATCAACCTTAAAATTGGCCAGTGTCGCGGAAAGCAGGAAAAGAGATGGACCCCCTGCATATTTTGATCTGATTCGGAAAAGCAGGAAAATATCGGCTAAAGATTTCCATGCTTTGCAAGTTGAGGCAGACACCACTTTGCACATTGTGTGAAAGCAATTTTGATCATACTATTTCTGTAAAAATGCATTCAAAAATTGACCAAAAATCCCATTCAAAATTAGTATTTGGTCCTGTTTGGAAGACTTCTTTCGCCACTCACAAAAAGTGGATGAGTGGTGACGAAGATGTTTGAGAAACCTAAAGAAATATTTTGTTTTGATCCTCTTTTTGTTCAGTGTTTCCCTTGGTAATATGGAAAGAAATCTCTATATTATTATTTGATCTATAATTCCAATTTATCCCTACTAAAACTTGGTCATATTGGTCAAATTTGATCAATTTCTGGTAATCGGTATTCAATGGACATTGCATATTAATATTCATCCACATGGTAAACATCAATATTTCAGTGCATTTCTCTATCTAATTCAGAATAAATTTGTTCATATATTCTCTCTTTAAAATGCAAAGTGGATGTTTTGAAATGGATCACAATTACTTGTTCAAATTCTACATATGGATCATTAAAATTTTGACATATCAATACAAGTTGTCAAAGTTAGGATTAAGAAATCAATGACCAAATTCAGGACAAGAAGATATTTGACAATATAGAACAGGACGAAATTAGCTTGTAAACCAAACATGCCTCTTCCTTCCATTCCTTCTGCCCCCTCTGGCGGTGGCCAACAATGTGCTTTACTGTCTTTGGCTTCAGCCTTAACCTCCACTCCCCCAGACCACTTTCCTACGATATTTCCAAAACCCATGAAAGTCACTAAAATATACGGGTAAAGTCCTTCAATTTTGCTCTCAAATTTATGTAGATCTCTCTACTTTAAAATAACTCAAATTAGTCACTCTACTTTAAAACCAAATCATTTTTGTCTCTAAATAATATAATAAGTTGTTTTGACGACATAGACTATTATATACTGTTGTGTAAAAAAATATGACAATTATGAGCTGACTAAACATCTCGACAATACTCTAGGTACGCAACACGATGCTTACCATGATATCTAGGTCAACATTCACATCAAGGAATTGTGTTATTAATGTATTGTAAGATGAAGAAAATAAGATGATATTGTGTTACAAATTTGTCAGTATGAACAAAAATCATTATATCATCCACACACTTAAACCACGTCATCAAAACAACGTATAAAATGACTTAGGGATTAAAAAGATATCTAATTTTGTGTTACAAACTTGTCAGTATGGACAAAAATTATAATATCATCCATACATGTGTCATCAAAACAATATACAAAATCACTTAAGGACTAAAAAATATCTAATTTTGAAAATGGAAAAATCAATTTAAACTCTTTTAAAATAAAAAAACCAAAATGAGGCTAAAAACAAAATAAAGAGATCATAAATTCACTTTACTCAAAATATATTGTAGCACCCTTAATATTAGCAGACAAACCATGTGAGACGCTTTTTTTTTTACGTTTCCTATCTCTGAAACAGGAAGATGTCGTCTTAGGCTCTCTCTAACCCACCAGCGCTTCGCTTGGCGTTTCAACAGAATATTCTCCTGTATATTCTGTGCCACGTATACGAAGCACTATCTGAAGCACCACCCTTCTCCAACCCGCCGGCGCTTCGCAAGGCGCTTCGCGTGAGGCCCGCATACACAATATTTATTACAGATTAAAAAATGGTTAAAATAAAATTCAGATAATTCGAACACAACAAAATAAAAGATAGAAGCACATATTTCTACGGACGCGTAGGAACTGACCGTGCTGAAATTAGAGTCTCCGAGGGGCCAGAACATCAAAACCTAACAATCTAAAACTCAACTGTAAAATCTCTGAAACCCGAGTACCCATTTGCAAAATAGTCAAGACTCATAAATCTAAACCCTGACTCGAAAAGGGTCTTTTTGTGATTTAGAAAATTCTGAGGGTTTTTATATAATTATGCCATTTCTTTTTTTAATCTCGCCACTGGCCTCTGTGAGGAATTTTTTTTTTAATCTAAACCTAAACGCGAAGCCGCTGCCGCTGCCTCGCCTCTGTTGCCGCATAGCCTCCGCCGATCCAGGTCGTAGCCGCCGCCTCGTCCGCCGTCGAGCCTCCTCTGCGCCAGGCCGTAGCCGCCTCTGCCTCGCCTCGCCTCCGCCGCCTCGTCACCGAGCATCTCCACCGCGCCTCTGCCGATCCAAGCCTCTGCTGCCGTCGCCGAGCTTCGTTCGTCCTGATGTGGGGCCCGCAAAACGTGTTGCGAGGCTACGCCAATCACTCCAACACGGCCTCTTCATCTTCCGAGACATCACCGGGCCCACCTGTCGGAGCTTCGTCCGTGACGCATCACCGGACGTCGTCTCTCTCCTCTCTCCGCCAAAAAAACATATTTTTATTTGTGGAGCCCACATGCAAAACATCATTGCGCCGACATTGAAGAGAGCCTTAGCCATCTCATCTTGGATGAAATACAACTATAATATTAGCAAAACCGACTCCCAAATGAAGCCCACCTAGGAAGTGTCAGCTTAAACTTAACTCATTCAGAAAGCCAACTTCTTGAGCTTATTGGCTTGCAAGCAAAAAAGTTTGACTTATTTGATAAACAAATGTAAGTTTTAACTCGAGAATGTATCAATGGTTTGACTGAGTGAGCGGGAACGGGATAAGATCCCAAATAAGTTGAAGATGCCGAGTCTCCACCCACTTCAATTTATACCCAAATAAGCCCAGTGTCTAAATAGACCTAAACTTTTTACAGAAGCTCAAATTCCAAATAAGCTCAATCAAACACCCTTTATATGCCCCAATGATCTGACTAGATCATTCTAAATGTAAGAACGGACTAGATCATTTTAAATGTAAACTTACTAATTTCTGCACTCTACTGACCAAAAGGACTGCTTTGCTGTTACAATAAAAGAGGAAATTTCCAATGACCAGACAGAAGAGCTGCTCCACAAAAGCTCCCTGCTAGGACTAGACAGTCTCCAGTTAGGCAAAATACAAGTACAATACAGCAGCACATGGGGCTATCACTCCATTACCTGCTTTTAACTTAACAGTTAACACCACCCTTTCCGTCTTCCCTCATTAATTCCTTCTGTTGTCCGGTCATCTTCCTGCCATAATGGAGACATGCCCCAATGCCTAACCCAGCAAACCCTAACCATACACCATATCAGATCTTCAATTCCAAAAGACCTCTCGTACAAAAAAATTTCTTACAGACTCTTACAATAACCTTCATATGAGGTTATGATCTGCACATTCGTAAAAAGGGAAATCTTTTGTACGTGAAGCATTGCTCCTAGAATTCTGTGCATGTTCCTGAGCTCAATGCCTGCCTCATCCAGATCCAGTACTCACCATTGCTGATTCCACTTTGTTTACATGACAGATCCATACCACTTTGGCTCCACTGTCAAGTCTTACAAAAAGCAATGAAAACTGTGTATGCCTTCTCTCTTTTCCTGCACTTTGGAAAACAAAGTTGCATCCAATCCACTCATGTGGTCCAGGTTAGTAAAAAATTAGACACTTTGCATAATCCTGTAAGAGATGAGAAGAATATAATGAAAGCGAACACAAATCAGTCTACACAAATCTATAAAGAAATATGGAAAACAACATTAAAGAAAAAAAATGGAAAGAAAGAAATGTGCCATTAAAGGTATTGCCCTCACAGTGAATAGAACCTGAGGAAAACCAAAACTTTACACCAATTGGACCCCTGACTCAGCTTCTTCCCCTCTGCTTGTCGGAGAGGCACATGGAAGCCCAGAAGAGAGAGCTTGACATACAACAAGGCATCCTAAATAACATAAATGTATATGTACCAGTAAAGATTGATCCAATTGCTATGTATGGACTGACCCGATGGTCTCCTCCTCAAAGTGTTTGATCTCTCCTGCCAAACGCTTCATGTTGTCATCATAGACATACAGTACCCCCTCAAACATTACCTTGCTACCATTGGCAGGTTTTGGCACAAATTCTCGGCACGGCTCTCCCATGACATTAATCGAGTTGTGATAATGGTAGTATCTGATCAAGCTCTCTGTCTTGTGTGTTGTCCTCCCATAGACATTTTGTGACATGTGCACGCCAGCAGAATATGCATGCCGAGCCTGGATTGCATATTTACGATCTCGTCGGATTCCAGTGATTGAGTCACGGAAGACAAGTTTCTCAAACCCCCATTCCCTGAATATCAATATCATGTGTAATGTTTAGCATCAGACATAGTCAATCCGAGCATACAGCAGAATGCAAGTCAACATTGCAATATTTTCAACGAATGCCACATAAACTTGTGCAAATCATCAAAATCATGTAAAGAATGCATTTATACAACAAGCATTCAATAATCCCACAAAAAATTGGGGAAAAATTCATGCATTTTGGAATATTGTGCACCTAATGTTTGCTCGTAATATTCAGATCTAAACATGAAAGTGACTTGTATTCTCAGCAGCACAAACACACAAAAATAACCAGCAGCGATCATGTTTCATTTGCACTACAACCCTCTGCATATGATCTGATAGTAAAGAGTACAGGATGTGAAAACAAGGTTAGATATTTACATTAATTGAGCAGATTGTGCTATTCTGTGGGTTTCTCAAATCAATAAGAACCTCAGTAAAGACTACTAGCACTTGCAGGGAGAAAATGCTATTCCAACAAAATATTGACAAACCCTTTATGAAATAAATGACAATTCTCTTTTCACTCTACGATTATTGCTACACGATGACTGTCGATGGAAAATGTATAAGTTCCTCACAATGAAAATACTTATTCCCACATCTCCAATCTATCATTTCAGACAACCAGAATCAATCCAACGCCTCTCAATCCCAAATCTACTTTGACACACGGAAAGGCCAAAACCCTCCAACTTCCATTTAAGCCTATATGAAGTTGCATGAATTTCTTTTGGTTCTTTCACTAGTTCACTTAAACCAAAGGAACCAAAAAAGAAAGGCAATGGACCAAAAATAAAAGAGGGATTTTCAAATTTTTTTCATTACTGAAAAACCCTCTTTTTTGAATAATTAAAATTCAAGGTGAATTGTGAATTGAAAGTGTTCCAACAGAGGCAGTTGAAAATTATTCCCTAGTAGGGGGTGTATCAAGTGAGAAATCCTCTCAAAATTGGAGAATGTGAACCTCCGATCCAAGTGGTCAAATCAGCATGGAAATGAATCACATTCGCCAAATCTACACCCATGATGGAAAAGATAATAAACCTTCCCCAAAGTAAGTTTGGGTTGCAAAATCTCAGGATGAAGGGGTCAGAATTAAGTATTTTTATGGCAAAATCTCAACCATGTCAACCTGAAAAAAGCTTTGCTGTATACTTCAGGAACAACAAGCATGTATGACCTCCAAGGGCTGCTCAACTATGAAATCAGACATTTGAGACTTGAGATCATGCTCAGACAATAAATTTGTAATTTTCTCTTGAGAAATTCAAGGCTAATTTCTCACACACAGCCTCCTTCGACGCATGCTTGATGCAGTTGGTTAAATGACTACATCAAATCCGTGTCCATGTGAACCCATCCATTCCAACACGAGCTTCGTGGAGCACATGTATGTAAGCCCTAATCTTTTTTTGTCACCAAGTGCAATCTAATATCTTCATCGGAATTAATGCATGCCTAATCAACTGAGGACAAATGCATTGTTCAGGTTTAATGCCGCAAAGCAAAGAGCAAAGCAGCCGTTGTCAGCTATTATTTGTCATTAGGATATATAGTTTAACTTGGAAAATCCAATAAACATCCTATGGCCATGGCCCAAGGTCAAACTGGACAAAGCCCCGTCAATCTAGTAGGAAATCCAACATGCACATCACCCAATCAACATAATGCACCAGTATTGTTGACTGCACTGATCCTGTGTGATTTTTAAATTGACTGGAGATGAATTGCACATTCTATGGACAAAATCTAGTATGTTGATGAACACCACTCTCATAACAGAACACAATGCTCTATGTCTATTGCTCAAATCTAGGCTGAATTCTTACAGATATTGCAATGGGATAAACAATTAAAGCAAATATTAAACGTAACATAAAGAAGGGGTTGGAGAAAAACAAAACCTTGAGTAGTCCTTGTTCGGATCCTCCACGCAGAGCTTGCTGGACATGGGATTCTGCTCAATGGTGAACTGCGTGTAGCGCTCGAGCATGCCGAGCACCTTCTCCAGCGACCACCCATCGGGCAGGTAAATGTACTCGTCCACATCGAAGAAGAAGGTCCAATTCGCGGCGTGCCGGTACCGGTGGAGGCAGTCGTTCACAACCACGAACTGGTTGTAATAGTAAGCATCGTACTCGGCCTGCGCCCGGATGTCCTGGATGGTGACCCTCCCGGCCTTGATCCACGGCTCCAGAACCGCCCTCACCTCCTGGCTCACGCCGCCGGCATCGTGGAGTACGAAGTACGACCTCGGCCCGAAGAAATGGGCGTGGTAGGCCATCCACTCTCGCATGCGGCCGGCGCTGAGGTTGCCGTAGAGAGAGGAGCCACAGTAGAGGTACTCGTAGGGGAACGGAGGCTGGAAGCGGGCCTCGTCGTAGGCGCCGGGGGCCTCCTCCAGCGCGACGAAGCGCTCGTACCGGCGAGAGGCGGTGGAGTAGTACGCGTGCACAAGCAGCTTGCCGCCGGCATTATCGGCGTTGGGATTGGATGGAAATGTGCAGTTGACGACGACGGTGGTGTAGACCCGGCCATAGCCCCAGTCCGGGAGCATCTTGTAGGCCTTGGTCCGGATGGGCCTGACGGCGACGCCGTCCGGCCGGGGGTTGGGCAGCCACTCGCATTTGAAGTAGGGGGTGCTGAAGACGTGGGCAGGCTTGGACGCCAGCCCAACCACGGCGAACGTCCTCGGTCCGCCCCGGTACGCGCCCATCTGCACGAACAGCGCCGCCGCGCTGCCGTACGGCCGGAGCACTCGCTTGTTCGGGTCCTCCGGCTGCGGTCGGGCCTGCACGACCATCCTCCCTGTGGCTGTTGGTGAGACTGTGTCGTTGTTGATGGAGAGGGATGCGGCGGCGGCGGCGGCGGCGGTGGCGGCGGCGGCGGCGGCGGTGGCGGCGGCGGCGGCGGCGGTGGAGGCGGCCGAGGCGGCGGTGGTGGTCGGGGGGAGGAGCGGGCAGGAGGAGGAGGCGGAGGAGAGGAAGCGCTGGTAGGGGTGGAGCTGCCACAGCGCCATGATGAGGGTGAGGAGCGCGAGGGAGGCCACGAAGGACTTGATGTCCAGGAAGGAGATACCAAGTAGTCCTCCACCTCCGCCGCCGCCGCCGGCGTCCTTCCTCACGCTATTCTTCATGCCTAGATATGATTCTTAGCTTCTTGCTTTGCCAAATGTGTGTACGTTGCACGCAGCTTCTCCCCTGTTCCTTCCACCCTCCCTTCCTCGTTTCTTGGGAGGGAGATAGATAGCTTTTTATGGGGAATCGGGAGGCAGATTGGGCGCAAGGCAGTGGAAAGATTGGAAATGTGGAGGGAAATGGTGGAGGAATTGGGGAGGAAGGAAGGTGATGAGGCTGGAGGTGTGTGTACTGGTGGTGCGTTTGGGTGTGTGAGGATGGCGCAGAGACAACAGTAAAGAGCTGTTGTTGGGTACAGAGTTTTGTTCTGTGCGAGGAACAAAAAGACAGGGCTATTGGCTATCCCCACCGACGGAGGCAATAAAAAAACCTACTCTCTCGTAATATAAAGAGATTAAGGAATAAGAAAATTTAAGAAAATATAGGGGAAAAATGGAGCATGCTACCCCTGTCAATTGTGTTAGGTTGTTAGAGAGAATAGTGCCATTCAAATTTCAAAAAGGTTATAATTGAAATTTTTTATTAGGCTGCTTCTGATGTATGGATTTTTAGATATAGTCTTAGAAGAATGATCTGTGTATATTTTGTGTCATGAATACCACTGAAGCACTTATTATTCCAATATAAAGATTCATGAGGACGATTTCTCGCACGAGTCCACAAGTAAATTAGATATTTATTAAAATTTATGTGATTTTAATAAAACATAAATAACTTATAATTCTGAGATCGAATTTAGGTTATTTTTGATCTCTATATAAAGATTATTCAAAGAGCTACAAACTTTTAAATATAATTAAGATCTAATTTAAACTAAATTAATGAATAAATCAAAAAATAAAGATTGTATACAATTTGATGACACAAAAATAAAAAAACATATTTTTTTTCCGATCGACCACGGCTTCTCCTGGCGGGTGTTGTACTCAGCATTAACTACAAGTTTGATTTATGTGAGAGTTTTAGAGACTGCTTGGATCTGAGAATTCTCACATAATTTTGAAAGAAACCACATATCTAGTGAGAGGATCTAAAAAGTGTATATATGATTCATACTGGTTCACTCTTTGTATATCGGATCTCAAATATCGAATGATATATCAAACGATACATTCTCATGACAGATTTTCAAATATCTAAAATTATTTTCACATTTATAGTTAAATACACTATTTTTTTGTATTGTTGTTTTACTTAAAATTCTTATAACTATAACAAACAACCTAATATAATACAAATTGCTAAATATTTTAGGACAAATATACACATGTGTTTAATATATGGTATTTATATTAGTCACTTTAGTTTGAATATTACAAATTTTGAACAAAACAAATTTAATATGAGTTTGTCAAAATGTTATTTGCAAATATCAAGTTTTACAACCAATATATCGGGTGATACATACTGCGTATTGGTCGATCCAGTTAACCCCTGCAACAGTACATCAAACGATATATTGGATGATACAAATGATATTTATAATTATATTAGTGAGAATAGATGTTAATTCTCTTTAAAATTTCTTTAAAAATCCTTCACTGCAAATATTTCCTTATATTTGCAGAGCAAGAGAAACAAGAATGAAATTTTATATTTTGAACGAAAAGACTAAAGATTGAAAGAGAGAGAAAGAAAATCGATTCAAGTAGCACCAATGTATCTCTCTAGTGTGTTTGGCCGAGTTTATTTGGAGCTTCAGATTCTTCAAAAAACTTAAGCCTATTTAAATGCCCAACTTATTTTTAGTTTACAAGTTGACTTCAATTTAATTGGGTGGAAGCTAAACCTATGGGGACTGGTTTTGAGTTTATTCCTATTTTCTCCCACTTTTTCAAACTATTCACCCCCCCCCCCCCTGAAATAGAGATGGCAACTGGGTGGGTAATACCCCCCGGGTACCCGAATCCGTGGGGTGGGTATGGAGAAAAATTAATACCCGTGGAGGTGGGAGTGAGATACATGCGGGTATTTTAGGACCAGGTAAGCGGATTCAATACCCGAACCCAAAAACCCACATCGACCCAAAAACTACTGATAACCCGAGTCCCGAAAACAGCAGTCAAAAAGCAAAACCCTAGTCCCTATATCTAAGTCTCCTCCCTCGACCTCAAACCCACCTTCCTCTGCCCCTCGTGCCGCTCGCCCCTGCCACCCTCGCCTCCCTCGTCGACCGCCGCCCTCGTTGCCCTTGCCGCCCCCGTCAACCTCGTCAACCCTCACCTCCCTCGTCGCCCTTGTCGACCTCGCCTCCCTCGCCACCCTCGTTGCCCTAGCCGTCCCCGTCAACCTCGTCGACCCTCGCCTTCCTCGTCGCCCTTGTCGATCTCACCTCCCTTGCCGCCCTCGTTGCCCTCGCCACCCCCATCAACCTCGTCGACCCTCGCCTCCCTCGTCGCCCTTGTTGACCTCGCCTCCCTCGCCGCCCTTGTTGCCCTAGCCGTCATCGTCAACCTTGTCGACCCTTGCCTCCCTCGTCGCCCTTGTTGACCTCGCCACCCCCGTCAACCTTGTCGACCCTCGCCTCCCTCGCCGCCCTTGTTGCCCTAGCTGGTGTAACACGGGCGGTCCGATCTTTCGATGAGAACAACAACTATCGATTTGTGAAGACGACTCTCACGATCCGGCTACCAACCGTATAAGACTGATACGCCCTGGCAATCGCTGAACCAACTTCGGATTGTTATCGACCGAACTAGAAGCACGATCGACCTGATCATGAAGATCTATTCCTGCAAACAATCGAAGAATAAGCAAGAACAAGATAAACAAGCAATCTGAAATTGCAAATATAGATTGAATCATGAAAAAGAGTTGGGGTTCCGAATACAGATATTAATGTTAATCTAGCCGACCAAGAAGAATATCTCAATAGCATAACGAAGGAAAGACTATGACTAAACAAAACCCACAGAACCCTAATGGTTCGGCCATATTATATAGAGGAGGTAAAAGAGGTCGGTGACCAGGTAAGGAAACCTGAAACCGACATGGACTCTTTCCCTACTCGGACTCTAACTCGATACATGGGCCTTGACCCAACCAAAAAGGTAACGCAGCACCGACTAGGCCCAATCAGAATCTGGTCGAAACTTGTTTTGTCAATTTTCGACAATCCAGAAGGAATTTCGATGTGGGCCTAGATCCATTGGAAAGATCTCGTCGTGGGCTTCTCCATGGACTATAAGAACGTCCCAATCGGATTTTATATGAGGGAGTTATGGTCATTTGAAGGCAGGCTACTCATGGATGGCCGAACCGGACTCCAACTCGAATCCATCCCGGACTCCAACTCGACTTGGGCTCCTTGCTGGTTCTTGCATCCTTGCTGGTCCTCTCTCCTAAGCACAATATTATCACTATTAGGTAGTAAACCATTTTCAAAACCATATATATATATATATATATATATAGAAACTTAGGAACGAGTTCACCTGGCAATGCAACAATTGAGTTTTGCTACGCGTTATTGGTCCTTGTGTAACAAGCGGAGGAATATGGTTGGTGCGTGTATCTGAAGAAGTGATGTCCTCATCATCCTCCCTTGCTTGCATTTGAGTCGTCCTCGACTCAAGCTCATCTTCCTCTCCCAAATATGGCTTCAAATCTGCAATGTTAAAGGTGGGACTAACCCTGAAATCTGTAGGCAAGTCAAGCTTGTATGCATTATTGTTAATCCTCTCTAACACTTGAAAAGGACCATCAGCTCTAGGCAGCAACTTTGATTTTCTTAAGTCTGGAAACCTTTCTTTTCGCAAGTGTAACCAAACAAGATCGCCCGGTTCAAAAATTATTTCTTTTCTACCCTGATTAGCAGCAATCTTGTACTTTTCATTCATACGTTCTATATTCTCCTTAGTTATTTCATGCAGTTTAAGAATCAATTCAGCACGTCGTTTAGCATCAATGTTTACCCTTTCCGAAGATGGTAAAGGTAATAAATCAATAGGAGCGTGAGGAACAAACCCATATACTACCTGAAAAGGACACATCTTCGTGGTTGAATGCAGCGATCGGTTGTAAGCAAACTCCACGTGAGGCAAGCATTCTTCCCACATCTTCAAATTCTTCTTCAAAACAACCCGCAACATAGTGGATAATGTGCGGTTGACAACTTTGGTTTGACCATCGGTTTGGGGATGACATGTAGTAGAAAACGGCAGCTTGGTCCCCAATTTCATCCATAGAGATCTCCAAACTTCGCGTCACGATCTGAAACAATCGTATTCGGCACTCCATGTAGTCGAACGATTTCCCTGAAAAACAAATCAACAATATTTGTAGCATCATCGCTCTTTTGACAAGGTATAAAATGTGCCATTTTAGAAAATCTATTCACGACAACAAAGATACTATCCCTCCCCTTCTTTGTTCTAGGCAGTCCTAAAACAAAGTCCATAGAAATATCCTCTCAAGGCGTGCTAGGAACAGGTACTAGTACAGAAATGCAGTCTTCCATCGGTAAAAAACACCCTTCTACTATCGGTTTTTGTACCGATAGAGATAGACACGATAGAACAAGACTGGACATTTTCTATCGGTAAATAATCGACAGAAGAAGTTCACTATTCTATCGGCATATTATGAATCTACCGATAGAAAACCCGTCGTAGTCTTACGTCCAGCGGCAGGGAAAGTACCATTATTCTAACGGTTAATTACAAGATTACCGACAGAAAAAATCATAATATTCTATCGGTATATTTGGAGTGTACCGATAGAAAACTCGTCGTCAGCGGTTGGAAAAGTACCACTATTCTAACGGCTAATTATAAGTTTACCGATAGGAAAAATCATACTATTCTATCGGCATCTTACAAGTTTACCGATAGAAAACTCGTCGCTAGCGGATTGAAAAGTACCACTATTCTAACGGTTAACTACAAGATTACCGACAGAAAAAAGCATAATATTCTATCGGCATATTAGGAGTGTACCGATAGAAAACTCGTCGTCAGCGGTTGGAAAAGTACCACTATTCTAACGGTTAATTACAATATTACCGACAGAAAAAATCTTAGTACTCTATCGGATATGTATGAGTTCACCGGCAGGAAAGGTCACACTCTTCTAACGGTTAATTTTGATTGTACCGATAGAAAAAAGTACAGTAGTCTCTCGGTTGTTGATGAATTTACCGATAGAGTATTCACATATACAGTACTTTATTTGCATTCACAATACAGTACATTCACATATACAGTACAGATGCAATACAGTATAGATTGGATACACAATACAGTACAGATGCAAGGTAAATTCACAGAACAAATTGACACATTAGGCAGTTATTCACATTTATTCACATATGTATGGACAAATACAGATTGCAATCCAATGTGGACATTTATTCACATATATATATTTATTCACATGTATATGAACAGTCTATGCAGAGTACACAAAAAGGAGAAAATTGTCATGCTGGATGGTTGGGCGCTACTTCCTCCATGACATATTGTGCCCAGATTTGTCGAAGATATATAATCTTTGCATTTTCATATTGGTCTTTCGACATGGCGATCTGCAAGCATGTGTGCATACTGAGTAACTAACTTCGATCCTAATTTAGAACGTGACACCCATTTTTGAAATTTGAGTTAGCTATCGATGCTTCCCTGGGGGAATCGGGAAAAGTTTGTCTGCACTAGGTCGTACATGTAGCGCAGCACATAAAACCCGCATTCCCACGATTGCGGCTGCTGATGGCACTGAGATAATTGCATATGCGAAGACATGTTAGCTATATATTGTTTCCATAAACTAATTAAGCATAAACAAAAAGTCTCGTGAGTACCTCATATTCTTTCCAAGCTAGTACGGAGCCCTGCGGTGCGGCATGCCTCCCTCCAGCGGACACATATTTATCAAAAGCCCTGCATTTCAGTTAGTATTGCCAGTTAATGTATTATCATTAGCTAGTGAGGTCAAAATATAAATCAAACATATAAGTTACTTACGCCTCCATATTCCCCTTGAGCACATATTCCATCGATAATCTGTCACACATCGAATCGAGGTAGTACACCTCGTTCCTCGGCGGACAGATCACGATGAGGATCCAGTGGCCCCTGCATTGTACGTAAAAGAGGACCGCTAGCTCAAAGTACATCTCAGGTGTAACATACAAGATTGAGTTAAATTAGTACGAAATGCACTAACCTTTGGTGGTACGGCACCAGAATGAAGTCCCTGTCCTGCTGCGCCATCAGCGCGCTGGATATGTACTGCTCAGCGTGTGCGGCGTCCTGCTCTAGCATCGTGAGGCTTATTTTCTCTGGGTCAAGGAAACCCACCTTGTCACACGCAGCCTCCGATGCTAGCCTGTACATGCACCTGCATGCGAAGGACGAGATTAATATTAATTTCACAGAAAGTTACTCAGTATTCAAATGAACTGCAACATTAATGCAGAGTTAGCAAACAGAGTTAGAAAACAGCAATATATAGCATCAGCAAACTCACAGGACTCCAGTCCGTATGATGGACATATCGAGCTCCCGCCAGTTGTAGAGGTCGAACAGATCCTCGTGTGCCACGGATATAGTCCCGGGCTCACGGTGGAACTGCCCAGGCCTGTAGGGAACTAAGAAGTTCAGGCTGCGCCGAGCTCGATGTAGGTACCAGTCGTGGAGGTCTCTGGTTGATCGATCCAATTTCCGCAAAGATGCCTCCGACAGGAGTGGGAGCGCGTTCGTGAACGTCCGCGGCAGTCCCTGTCGCCCTTTGCCCTTGCCTTTGCCGCCCTTGCCTTTTGCCGGGGACTGAGCGCGTACCTTCGAAGGCAAGGGCGAGGTGATGGCGGCTTTCTTCCGAGGTGGAGGCATGGATGCGCTGGGTGGGGTCGAGGCCGTCTTTGATGTGTCCAGGTTCGCACGAGATCGGCCCTCATGCCCCGAGCTGGGGGCGCAGTCCCCTGGTAGCCCCGCGGCAGGCCACTTCAATTAATGAGCACGTATGTTAGATTATGCAAGTTGAGTGTACTGAGTAGGATGTAATCTAAAATGTGTAGGATTTACCGGTTGTATTACAAGACACTTCTTGGGCCACTGTACGTAGGAGCCCACTGCCTCAGCAAGTGTCTGCAGTTCCTCTGTTGGGACTGGCAACGGAGAATCGTTGTAGCCCAGCATGGCCATGTCCACCTGTACCTTTGCGAAACCCAACCGCAGAGGTACACAGTGGACCCGGACATCCGGCCCAGACGGATATACGAAGCCGTGTCCAACCACTTCCTGCCTGGCGCCTACGTGATTCTGTAGGATGCAGCCCTCCGGCCCCTGCAAATTTGTAACAATTAAGTGCACAGATGAAGGCTTGCATCAACTTAAGTGCACAGATGAAGGCTTGCAGTACCTCAAGTAGATCCACTGGATCCGCGAGTACCTTCGAAGCGCAACTGCTTATCCGACCCCGCGGGGTACCGTCGTCCTGGGGATCCGCATCTGCACTCTTGGCCAGCAATGCTTCTCTCAACCGTGCAAACTCTTCCCTCATTTGTGCGACCTCGGTCTGCACCTCAGACTGTACCTCAGCCCGTATCTCAGCCCGCATCTCCGCCCGTATCTCCTCCCGTACCTCAGCCCGTATCTTATCGGAGAGGTCAGCTTCCTTTTCCTTCCAGGTGCGGGCCTTCTTCCTCGGTGGAGCCGGATCTACGAAACCGGCCTTTCACGACACAATGGCTCCCACGGCCCGTGTCCGCCCGGGATGCTCCTTATTTCCTAGAGCCCGGGTGAGGATGTCGTTCTCCCTCTGCGGGGTAAACAATCCCTCCGCTGCCTCCTTCTCAAAAGAGATCTGTTACATTTGAAGGTACCTTGTGAGACAAATTGCCTTATATACACTTGTGCGCACATAGTTTACGAGGTTAGCCAACTTACCATTCGTCTCACAACGTCGGCGTCCCCAGGGGTTGCGAACTGCACAGACCCCGTGGACGACACGGACCCCCTCCCCCTCCACCATCGCTTGCACCTCTCATCCCGGATCTCGGAGAGCGGCAACTCAGGGGTGTCGATGACAGGATTTTGTTCGTCTTCCTTCTTCCACTGTTCCTCCTTCCGCGCATAGCCCCGAGATCCGAGCCGATGCGGGTGGTCGTTCCTCTTCTGGATCGCCCTATTCTTCTCGCTAAGGGCCTTGAACTCCTCAGTCCCCTTCTGCTTGGTGAATTCCTCCCATACCTCCTTCGATATGAAGGGGTACTTCTCGCAAGGAGATTTCCCCGCAGCGAGGAAGTTACTGACGAGCCAGCTCTTAAAGGTTTTCCATGTTCCGTTCATGTCCTTCAAGCAGGCAGTCCTAGGTGTATCGTCGGGGATGTTCCACTTAGCCTGTTTCCAAAAAATGCATACAATTAATCACGAGTTAGTTAAACTTTAGTATAAGCCAAGAGAACGTGATTACGAAAGAGTTCAGCGATTTCAGTTCATTTAACCTTCACTTCCGCCCACAACCTATCCCTCTCGTCCGCCGTCACGTCCTTCCAGCTCTGGACGGTGATCTTCACCCTTTCTTTCGCCAACAGCCCAACGTAGGCCGCGTACTTCCCAGCATTCTTTCCAATCGGCCTCCCAAATTGGTTGAACTCACAAGAAAGATCAGTGCGTTTGGCCAAACGCCCCAACGTCGTCGCGCCTCGCCCCACCCTCTTGTGCTGGGATGTAACAGCCCCATCTTCAGTAGTTACGATGGGGTTGGCCCTAGTCGAACCACTAGTACCATCCGATGAAGACGACGACATGTCTTCCCCTACAAAACCTTCAACAAACCATATATATGGCAATTAATTCGCCTTGGAGTTCCATAACTCAGCCCAGGACTGGAGACTAACTAGGGCGGCAAAAGGGAAAATAATACAAAAAGAAAGACATGCATAAATTACTTACTGAACTCTTCAGAAATATTTTCTATCGGTAAACACATGAGCTGCCGATAGACCATAACAATTACCTCCACACAAGACAATTTTTCTATCGGCAAACACGTGAGATACCGATAGAACATAACAATGTTCTCTACATATGGAATTTTGTTGACAAGCCACCATTCACTGTCATCACATAACATTCTCGATGATTTGCTACACTAATATTCATGGGCCAGCATTATTATTTCACACGTAAATATGCACACAAGCATCTAAGTGCCACTGTGCATAATCTTTAGCCTAGCCTGTATGTGAGTCATCAGGACTTCACAGCTATTAGGTTGGGAAAAGTCATGTATATAGGCATTTGAAACATATACATCGAAGACCCATCCACATTGCCATATATTCATACGAAGTGAGTAAAAATTCCCAACCAAACTAGTACATTGCATGGCTCATGTCCTTCCAGATCCAAATTAAGTTTTACTACTTGTGCAGAAAAATTTTCTATCGGTAAACACATGAGCTGCCGATAGAATATGTGTAAGAACACCTCCAACATATAATCTGCATTATATGGCAGTTGGATACAATTGATCACACATACAACAGTATAGAGAAGTTAAAATCTCAAAACAGGTTCATTACAGCACTGGAACATATTATGTAAACCCTAATTAAAATCAACATTGCCTGCGGAATGTACATAAGCCAACACAATAGGGAACCCTAGTGTAATTGCAAAACTCGAAGAATTAGTACGTGCAAAACACTAGGATCAAATAACGAAGATGCTGGAAATAGAACGACGAATTAGGGTATTTACGGCGGCGATCAGTTCTGGTGATGGAGAGGCGGTGTAGAACGCAGCAGCGGCGGGCGAAGGACGAAAATAAGAACCGGTGGCAGTGACGAACCAGTGTCCAGCCGGCGATCGTCATGTGGGAGAGAGGAAGTGAGTGCTCACGGCGGAGGTTGGGGTTTTCTTCGCTCTCGAAGAGACGCAGTGCTCTAAGGTGGAACTGTTCGAGTGGAGGGAAACTAAAGGGCCGTGTACGAGTAATAAAGTAGCGGAGGAAAATACCGATAGAAAAAGTAAATTTCCCGGAAAAATATTTGAATTAGTGGATGCATTTTTCTATCGGTATAAACAATAAAATCCCGTGAGACCAATTTTCCACAGAAAATTTTTTTAAAGTGCTTGAGATTGGGTGCCATTTTTCTATCGGTAAAAACAACAAAATACCGTGAGAGTAATGGAAAGGTGCCCTTTTCTATCGGTATAAACAAAAAAATCCCGTGAGCCCAATTTTCCCCAGAAAATTTTTTTGATTAAGTGCTTGAGATTTGTGTGCCCTTTTTCTATCGGTAAAAACAACAAAATACCGTCAGAGTAATGAAAAGGTACACAATTTAACATCAAACAGACCGTGGTTGAAAGCTGCAGAATGTTAAAGAAAGAGGGAAGATAGCCGGAAAATTGGAAAATTGACATAAAAAGAAATTGTTCATTCATTGTTGTTTTATCACTTACAAAAAAAAATAAAACCCAAAATGCTAGGTCAAGGGGTGGTCTTAGCCCTGGCTGCATGTAGAATAGAGTCAGTTAGACTTGCAGCCAGGACGCAGGACTCCTCTAGCGACAAGTTGTCCCTAGGATCAACTACTACCGCGTCAAGAAGGCCTGCGACCTCCCTCAGCTTCGCTATGGTATCCTTCATAGTATAGTCAAACCGCAGCCAGCGATGGTCATATCCGCGGCTTTCTTCTCCTCGCGAAGACGCCTCGTCCTCGCCCTAGCATTGTCACCATCCGTCTTCATGCGCTTAATGCGCTGGAAGAGATCGTCAAGGTCAAGCCGTAGCTGAGTGTGCTTGTCTATAAGGAGCTTGTGCTCCTCCTGGAGGGCCCTCAGGTCAGCCTTCACTTTGGCAGTGTCTTCCACGGCTACCATTCCCTGTGCAAATCAACAGGTCAAGAATGAACTGAACATGGATTAACAATACAGGGGTAAACCGAGGAGATTTAGAGTTCTTACCGGGGAGGCCGTGGATGACGATCCCATGGAGGTTGCCATTGTGAAAGAGAAGATGAGGAGTCGAACCGTTCGAGAATTAGAAAAACAACAAAATACCGCGACGCATGGCGAGGTACTTATAGAGTTTCCAAGGCGACGCATGGCGACACGTTTGAGAATTCAAAGCGGCAGAGTATTCTTCTATCGGTAAAAACAGGAAAAAACCGTCAGACAACAAATACCGTGAGACTAACGAATTTATTCTAACGGTAAAATAGAACAATACCGATAGAAAACGTTTTCAAGTGCCTGAGAGAAGATGTCCTTCTCTATCGGTATAAATAACAAAATACCATCAGAAAAAAGGGATTTTTGCAGAACTTAATTTGAAGAGGCTGCGATGAGATTTTTGCAAGTGCTATTTGAAGGGAAGAATTAAATATTTACAGGATAAAGGTACTGTACATGTTAGAACTCATGCTGTGGAGTAAAATTGAGATGTATTAATGCTGTGAACTAGCTTATGATTAAATTCTAAAGAAAAATGTACTGCCTGATGTATTAATGATAAGTTCCTCACCTTGCTGCAGAACTTGTGGGCTGTTTGCTTGGCATTTATCCCTGAAATAGAAATTAATCATCAATGGTTCTCAACCCATAATCCTTCTTCGTGGTCATCTCGCAGATACGTTGTTTCGTCGATATCTTCAGTACGGATAGATTGAATGTCCTCTAAAAATGGAGGTATTTCATCGAATTGGTTATACTCCTCTTCGTCGACAACATCTTCGACCCCAACAATACGTCTCTTGCTGTGGAGGACAACATGCAAGTTTGGATTGGCCGGGTCAACGATGTAGAATACCTGTGTGGCTTGCTTTGCAAGTATGAATGGATCGTCTTGGTGTCCGACTCGACCAAGATTGACGAGAGTAAACCCGTAACTGTCAACTTGAACACCTCGAGGGATTTCGACCCATTAGCATCGAAACAGGGGAATCTTAAGTAATCCGTAATCGAGCTCCCATATTTCGTCAATAACACCGTAATATGAGTTCAGCGCCCTTACTGACCTGGCATCCTCGGAAATAGCAAACAGTGTCACTCCGCTACATTGCGTGCTACTCTTGGCGTCTTGAGCTCTTGTGTAAAATGAATACCCATTGATGTCGTACCCCTGCCAAGTCCCTACAGTGAATTTTGGGCCTCTAGCCAACCATGTCACAGTTTCACTTACGGAGCCCTCGGCAGCTCGCGTGACTCTTTCTTGGATCCACTCAGCAAATTTCCTGTTATGTTCTCTGCTTACCCAAACGTCTGACTTCGAAGGATTCTGTGACCGTAACATTACCTTGTGCTCGTGTATGTATGGCTCGACCTCCGTCATGTGTTGTAAGACCCAAAAATGTGATTTTGCGTACACATCACGAGCGGGGACGATAGCTTTGAATCCAATCGTTCCAATTCCCTCAAGCCTACCCTCGTGTCGGGACCTAGGAACACCAATTGGGTCAACCCCGGCCATATAATCTGTGCAAAATTCAATCACCTCCTCGGCGGCATAACCTTCCATGATACTCCCCTCGGGTCGACGACGAGTCCTTACGTATCCCTTCAATACACCCATAAATCTCTCAAATGGATACATGTAGCGCAGGCACACAGGTCCACAAAACTTAATTTCTCTGATAAGGTGAACAATCAGATGGACCATAACATCAAAAAAGGATGGAGGGAAATACATCTCGAGCTGACAAAGAGTTGTAACCACGTCACGTTGCAAAGCGTCCAGTCCATCGGGATCAATTACCTACGAGGACACAGTTGCGCCAAATATTCATATCAGAAAAATCTTCTAATTAAGCTCCACAAATGGAGGTAGTGAACTTATAGTACGAGTGCACGTACTTACCTTGCAAGATATTGCGTTGAAGAAATAACATAGGTTTGTGATTGTCTCTCTGACTTTAACTGGGAGAATGCCTCTGATAGCAATGGGAAGCATCTGTGACATCAAGACATGACAGTCGTGGGACTTCATGCCAACCAGTCTTAGGTCCTTCATAGACACAAGTTTTTTCAAGTTCGCGGAGTACCCACATGGAACTTTAATACCGTGCAGGCACCGACAGAGTTCTGTTTTTTCGCTCTTGGACAACGTGTAGCAGGCCGGGGGGAGGTATGTACGCTTTCCATTCTCTAAAGGTGCAAGCTCAGTCCTTATCCCCATTTCCACCATGTCACGACGAGCTTTCACACCATCCTTTGTCTTTCCCGGAATGTTCAACAACAAACCAATCAAACTGTCACAGACATTTTTCTCTACATGCATGACGTCAATGCAATGTCGAACTTGTAAGTGCTCCCAGTACGGTAGATCCCAGAGAATCGATCTCTTCTTCCAAACATTTTTTTCTCGAGGTTTAGAATGCTTACCGAACTCAACTTTGATGTCGTTCACGCGTGAGTAAATCTCCTTACCGGTCAGAAACACTGGAGCTGATCCCTTCTCAGGCTTCCCGTTAAATGATTTCCTCTTCTTACGGTACGTGTGATGCACCGGAAGAAACCTGCGGTGACCCATGTACACTGTTTTCCGGCAGTTTTGCAGCCACATGCTCTCAGTTTCATCTAGGCAAATAGGGCAAGCCTTGGCTCCTTTCGTACTATACCCTGACAAATTGCCGTAGGCAGGAAAATCATTTATGGTGCAAAATATCAGGGCCGGCAAGATGAAATTCTCTTTCTTGTATGCATCCCACACCTGCACACCCTCGCTCCACAATTTCTGTAAGTCCTCGATTAAAGGCGCTAGAAACACGTCAATATCATTTCCGGGTTGTCTGGGTCCTGAGATTAGTAACGCCATCATGATGTACTTGCGCTTCATGCATAACCAAGGAGGAAGATTGTAGATGCATAAAAGAATCGGCCAAGTGCTGTGCCGGCTGCTCATATTACCATGTGGGTTCATACCATCTGTACTCAGCCCGAACCTTACATTCCTAAGTTCGCCGCCGAACTCAGCAAATGTTCTGTTGATGTTTCTCCATTGAATAGAATCAGCTGGGTGTCTCAGTTTTCCGTCTTGTTTCCGGGCTTCAGCATGCCAACGCAAGTGCTTCGCGACTTTCGGATTTGCAAACAGCCGCTTCAATCTAGGTATCACAGGCAAGTACCACACAGTTTTTGCCGAGGGCCCTTTCCTTACCTCGTGACGTTCACTGTCAATCCGGTCCCTACGCGTATACCTCGATGCGCCGCATCTTGGACAAACATGCAAACTGGAGTACTCGTTACGGTACAACACACAATCATTTGGGCATGCGTGTATTCTTTCGATTTCCATTCCCAACGGACACAACAGTTTTTTGGCTTGGTAAGTAGATCTTGGCAACTCATTTCCCTCTGGAAGCATGTCCGCTAGAAGATCTAATAGTGCCGTGAAACTCTTATCACTCCAACCGTTTCCTGCCTTCAAGTTATATAATCTCAGCACAGAAGACAGTTTTGTAAATGTTGCACATCCAGGGAACAGAGGCTTCTCAGAGTCAGCAATCAGTTTCTCAAATTCACAGAAGTCATTTTCGTTGTAATCTTCCTCTACATCACATAACATCTCATCTAGATTGTCATCATCATCATCTACGTGCACATCGGATTGAACATTACCAAAATTGGGATGATCATCGATATTATTGCAATCCACATCCGAGTCGTGCTGATTGGTAGTAGTGGTGCTTGTTTCCTCAAGATCTTCGCCATGCCATATCCAACGGGTGTATCGCGCGTTAAAACCACGACGAATCAAATGACTCTTAATTTGATCAGAGTTGCTAAACCTCTTCAAGTTCATACAATCTGTACAAGGACAGAGCATATTTTTCTCTCCCTTCCTCTCCTTTTGTTGCTCAGCAAATTTAATAAACTCATTCACACCATCCAAATATTCAAGAGTAGTACGTTTTATTCCATACATCCAATATTTCCTGTCCATCTACAATTAACAAAATTTAACGAGTAAGCCATGCATGAAACCTGCCCGATTAAGTTATGTATATGTACATGTACAGCCTCTTACAACAGATACATGTGTTGAACCCTAGCCTGACGAAATTAACACTAATTAACCTAGCTAACTACACAATACAAGCTAGTTAGCTCCTAAAACATGATGCATTTCCAGCTACCAAGCTCCCAAGCTTAGAGCTACAAACTTGGAACTGCACAATACAGCTAGCTTGCAAGTAGAGAGGAAGGGAGATCTAGAGGGAGAGAGAGATAAGTATCGACGATTAAGCATACCTTATAGAGAGGGGCGCAATCAACTTCCCTCCAGCCTGCGCTGATCACCCTAGCAGTGTAGCTGGAACTTTCATCACAAACAGAGGGACACAGAGTGCAACAGAACAAATTAAAGAGCAGCTCAGCAATGGTCGAGTGGGGTTTTCCTTATAATGGACATTTTTCTAACGGTAAATACATGAAATAACCGTCAGACTAACTTAGGTAATTTGCCGCTCACATATTCTATCGGTAAAAACACACACATACCGTTACAGAATATACATTACTGAGCAAATATATGTGTTTTCCTATCGGTAAATATTTGTACTTACCGTTAGATCATGCATGACACAGCACGCACATGAGTTTTTCTATCGGTATATATGTGTACTTACTGTTAGATGATGCATGACACTCGAGCATTAGTTTTTGTATCGGTAAATATGTGCATTTACCGTTAGACTATGCATGACTGAGCAAATATATGTATTTTTCTATCGGTAAAATGTGTACTTACCGTTAGAATATGCATGACTGAACAAATATATGTATTTTTCTATCGGTAAATATGTGCATTTACCGTTAGAATATGCATGACTAAACAAATATATGTGCTTCCTATCGGTAAATATGTGTATTTACCGTTAGAATATGCATGACTGAACAAATATATGTGTTTTCCTATCGGTAAATATGTGTACTTACCGTTAGAGGAGGTACTGTTACCAAACTGGGACAAACATGCACATGCCATTTCTCACATTCAAGGAATCATATCAATGTAACATCAAACAGATCTTACATCAAACGGATCTTAACTAGAAGATAAAGCAATATATTAAATGCTAATTTGTGGATTAACTAGGAGACACAAAAATACTTTTCGTAGGTAGTTGGGACTTCATCTTGCCAAAGAAATTACAGATGCCAGTTCACAAATTCAGGTACAAACATACACATGCCAGTTCACCAATACAAATTCAGGTACAAACATACACATGCCAGTTCACAAATTGAAGTGCATGTCTGAAACAGCAGTACAAATACACACCTACCTACAAATACAATTAAATACACAAATGCTCCCTGCACATTCAAGTTCATGTCCCAATTAGCAATACATGATACACAAATATACAACAATATACAAATACAACAATTCACACATTCGATGTATATTACAAAAGCCACGTCTGAAATTAACAACAGATCACGACGAGGACCCAGTGGCCCATACATGCATTTTACATAAAAGGGAACCTTTGCAGGTTGCCACAATGCAACTACCGACTACAAGTTAGACCTGATACATCACAAATCCATTCATCCAAAACAGCAAATGTCTGAACCACATTGGACTTAACCATAGGAGTTCAGTTCGAAGACGCCCGAGGAGCTGGAACTGCCGTCGACATACATTTGTACGTACGTATTGGTGATTTCCTCGGACTCAAACTCTATCAACTCAACTCAACTCAACTCAACTCCATTAACAAAAAGAACCTACCTTCCAAGATGTTGTTCTGTGTAGTGATGGTGTAGAATGGCTGTGCAAATAACAACAATTCTTCTTCTCCAAGCAGGTAAGCATCTGGCCACAAGCTGGTGCATGCAAAAACATGTAAGATGCTTTCTATAGGTCCTGATTTGAGAAACACGCCGGGCTTAAGCATCTTCTCGACCGAGCCAACCAAGATCTCGCCCTTCACGTCCTTCCAGCTCTCGACGGTGATCTTCACCATTTCTTTCGCCAACAAGCCAACGTAGGCAGCATACTGCGATGAAGAACCGTGAAATACGTTGCCCCTCACGAGCATCATCCAAGGACCTGAACAGATCATAATCATATTGAAAAGAAGACACATCAAAATGAAGGATACAAAAAAAGCAGAATTATTGCCATAATCGGATTAGAATAATCTAACAATATTGCAGAAATTTTACGTACCTTCCTTGGGATGCCGACGTCTAGAGGGCGTCGATGGAGGTGCGGAGGTGCAGCGGTCCCCTGTAGAGGTGCGCCGGCCGTCCATGGAGCTTACGGGTTAGGACTATGAGCCCCAGATGAACTGTGAGAATGAAAGAGACATACCCGTGTATTTATACAATTATATATTTTCTATCGGTAAGAAAACAGAATACCGTTAGTAATAAAAACATCTGTAGAAGCCGAATGGTTCTATCGGCACAATAAATATTATCGATAGGAATTTTTGTACATACTCTATCGGTGTGTACGTACATTACCGATAGAATATTACTAGTTGTAGAAGGCCAACAGTTCTAAGATATTTTGTGCAATATTCTACCGGTATAAACATTCATTACCGATAGAATAAAACTATTAGAAGACGAACAGTTCTAAGCAATGTTCTATATATTCTAACGGTAAAAGAATCCATTACCGATAGAATAAAAATATTTGTAGAAGGTCAACTATTCTATCGGCGAACTACATATTGCCGATAGGAATTTTTAATATACTCTGTCGGTATATTCATACAGTAGCGATAGAATAAGTCTAGTTGTTGAAGTCGACCAGTCCTATCGGCGCACAACATTCTTCCGTCAGTACTTATGCATCTCTTCTAACGGCAAATATGTTCATCACCGCTAGAGTAAATCATACTATTTATTCTATCGGTAAGTTTCTTAGAAACCGATAGGGAAAATACATCCGTCGGGCTTTTATGACCGCGAGGCACATTTTCTATCAGTTTTGTGCTGTTTCGCTAATAACCGATAGAAGATAGGGGTTAGTAGACTGCATTTCTGTACTAGTGAGGCAGAGGCATATATAAACCATGTGGATTAAGTCGTGACTTAGCTTTTTGACATGTAGTGCAACGTGAAATGTAGCGCTCGACGTCACGCGTCATATTTGGCCAATAGAAGTGAACGGCCAAGATGTCTTCCGTCTTCTTAACACCAAAGTGTCACATTAGACCTCCTCCATGCGCCTCCTATAACAACAAAAGACGAACAGACCTAGCAGGAATGCATAGCTTGTTAGCTCGATAAACAAAGCCATCATTTATCACAAATTTATTCCAACTTCTTATTTCTTTACAATTCAACAATACATCTTTAAAATCAGCATCATGTGCATATTGCTTTTTGATGGTTTCTAATCCGAAAATCTTGAAGTCAAGTTGAGATAACATAGTATGACGTCTAGACAAAGCATCAGCAATAATATTCTCCTTCCCTTTCTTGTGTTTAATAACATAAGGAAAAGATTCAATGAATTCTACCCATTTTGCATGTCTACGATTCAATTGCTTTGGCTTCTAATATGCTTCAAGATTCATGATCAGAATCGATAACAAACTCTTTCGGCCAAAGGTAATGTTGCTATGTCTCCAAAGTCCGAACTAAAGCATATAATTCTTTATCATAAGTTGAATAATTCAGACTAGGTCCACTTAACTTTTCATTGAAATAAGCAACAGGTTTACCTTCTTGAATTAACACACCTCCAAGTCCAATTCCACTGGCATCACATTCAAGTTCAAAAGTCTTACCAAAATCAGGAAGTTGGAGCAATGGTGCGTTCGTAAGCTTCCCTTTCAATATGTTGAATGACTGTTCTTGTGCATGACCCCAAACAAATGGAACTCCTTTCTTCGTGAGCTCATGCAACGGTGCAGCAATGGTACTAAAATCCTTGACAAAACGTTTATAGAACCCAGCAAGTCCAAGAAAGCTTCGCACTTGGGTGACCGTTGTTGGAATTGGCCAACTTTGAATAGCTTCGATCTTGGCTTCATCAACTTCCATGCCCTGTGAAGTAACAACATAACCAAGAAACGAAACTCAATCAGTGCAAAAGGTGTACTTCTCAAGGTTACCGAACAAATTTGCATCACGTAAAACCTTAAAAATAGCATGCAAATGTTCAAGATGTTCATCCAAGGATTTGCTATAGATCAAAATATCATCAAAGTATACCACCACAAATTTGTTGATGAAAGGACGCAAAACCTCATTCATTAATCTCATGAAAGTGCTTGGTGCATTAGTTAAACCAAAAGGCATCACTAACCACTCATATAATCCGAATTTAGTTTTAAACGCTGTTTTCTATTCATCTCCTAATTTCATACGAATTTGGTGATATCCACTACGCAAATCAATTTTAGAGAACACAACAGAGCCACTCAATTCATCAAGCATATCATCTAACCTAGGAATAGGATGACGATATCGAATTGTTATGTTATTGATAGTGTTAACGATTCAAACTCGGGGTCCTTAGTCGAACTTATGCATAATTTGTAGGTTGTGAGGCCTTTCAGGGTGTCCCTCCGGGAAGGTATGATGAATCAAAGATAACTAGAGCACAGAAAGATTTATACAGGTTCGGGCCCTCGATGGTGGGAGTAATAGCCCTACGTCCTGTTGGGATTTCATTATGTATAGTAGAAAGAATTACAGAGTTATGGAAAAGATCTTCACAGGCGAACATTTTTCCTATCTGTTTGTACAAGACAATGCTTGAAAGGCTTGTGAAAGCTATCTAACTTAGACTACTGACTTTTTATTGCCCCCTTTTCCCCCCTGTTCGAT
The DNA here is from genome assembly GCA_019359835.1 of Pharus latifolius. Taxonomy (NCBI): domain Eukaryota; kingdom Viridiplantae; phylum Streptophyta; class Magnoliopsida; order Poales; family Poaceae; genus Pharus; species Pharus latifolius. The sequence continues at coordinate 51,853,935 of CM033324.1, read as the reverse complement.
GCACTGGGTTACCCTTTTATACTGGTCGAAAGGGTGCCAAGTCATAACGGCATCGAACGGTTGCTTGGATGCAGTTTTGGCAACTTTCTTTAACCTCCACGCAAGTTTAACACGTGTTATTCATGGATAACCGCACGTATTAACTTCCTGACGGTTGTCTCCACGCGTGGAAGGATCTTCGGTATACTCGGGATATCCCTTTTGTAGGGACAGAACAATCCCGCATCCCCTGGTCGAAGGTGTTCTAACAGCGCGTTGTTTGTTGTTACCTGACCGCGCATTATCTGCAGTCTTCTATTCGCATATGGCATACAAACTCCTAGCCGCGCATTAGTTACGGTCTGATCGCGTAAAGCCTGCGACCACATGATTGTGCTTTTCGGAGTAACTTGAGTTCGTACTCATCTGGTTTGAATCTGTCTAGAACCAGTCATGCATTTATTTGAACTAGCTCGGGTATCAATCCTCGTCAGCTAGCCCCCAAATTTGAAGAGAACGAAGGGACGTGTTTGCTTCAAATTTCAAGAATTACATCGGATACTTAACCCGACGCTTCAAATCCTCAATTTATTGGCGCACTAAGTGTGGCGGTTGGTTCCCCAAGACGGACTCTAGGTAATACGTGACGGGTAATGATGGCGCCGTAGAAACATTTTTTAACCCGCGGTAAAATTGTAAATGCTTTAAAAACTCGAGGCATTCGGAAACTGAATCGTCACCCCGGCAGCTATAAATACCGAAGCCTCTGGACTTTCAAAGCTTCACAATTCTTTTTCCCGGCTAAGTCTCTTCCAAAGCCATCTTCCCCTCCCTTCCATACACTTCTCGATGGCAGACCAAAACATCATCGAGATTGAGAGTGATGAAGAAGAAGTTTTTGAGCGGGATTTACAGATGTCAAAAGATCTGTCCCCTTCAAGGAAGAAACCCAAGGTTGACGAGGGATCCTCCAGCAGAACAAAGGTGAAAGATGCATCATTGCTCTCTCTTCCTTTGGTTCCCGTAGTTCTTCCTGTTCATGCACCTCGGCAAGTCGAACCTTCATCTCCACCTTTGGAGGGACGTTCTTCTCAGCTTTCTCCACTTCATCCAAATGATCTCCGTTTTTGTTCGGGTGATCAGTTTTTTGGTTGGCAAGCTGTTCCTCCTCGTCCAGATGATCCTCAACTTGTGTTGGGGAAGCAATCTTCTGGTGGGAAAGTTGCACTTCCACCATATGATGATCCTCGACATTTATCGGGTGATCTACTTTCTGGGGGAACTATATCAACCTGTCACTTGCGAGGACAGGTAATTATTTCTATCTCCTTTTGCTCATTGTTACAATTAGTGCAACTGACATTTGCAAATGTAGGAGATTGGAGCCCCCAGCAATCAGCCTGCTGAGATCCTGCCTCCCCCCCTCGGACAGACTCTCCAAGGGGAAAAAGAGGCTCTGGAGAAGAAGACCGAAGAGATGTCTTCGGCGATTCTGCATCTGGCAGAATGTTTTGAAAGATCCCGTGAAGAGGCGCGCCAATTCCGTCGGGAGAAGGACCACGCTCAACAACAGCGAGAACTCTCCAATTTGATTAGGAATAATAGCGCATCTCTTGTTAGGGACGATGTAGATAGACTTAGAGTAGTTGCTAGTTCCTTGGGGGTTATCAGTGTAGATCCTACTGACGACAACATGTCCCTAGGAGAACTCTGTAAACTCCTCTCGGATCAAGTTGACGCTCTGGTCGCCGGCATCCCTTTTGTATATAAAGATTGTCAGAAATAAAGATTTCTTTTACCTTACACAGCATGAAAATTCTTCATAACATCTGTGTGAAAATGTGGCCATAAATAGTGTCTTATGACCACTCATACACAGGTAAATTCCAGTACTACGACCAGAAACACATGTTAAATGTTATACCGCGACTAGTACTAATACTGCGATCAGACTTAAGACCGCGGTTAGAACTGAAGTTCGATTTGAAAGATTACCGTTATCAGAACCAAAATTTGATCAGACCAACACTTCGACCAGAATTGGAATCCGATAAAAAACATAGTTCTGATAATACAGCAATCTGACTGGAAAAACAACCGTATGCCAGCAGTTGAATCATAGAATATCTTTATGATCAACCCGTGAAAGTTTACAATAATCAAGAAGGAAAATGTCCCCCGAAAACCTTTTGTAGAACTTTTTACGTTTTTATGCGCATCTTTAACCCTCAAATTCGAGACAAAGAAGACCTTTTGTTTCGGATTCGGTGCAGGGAACGCATAACGGGTTTACCAGAGAAAACATCCATTATGGGAAATGAATAGAATATTCAAAGGAACGTTACCCTCAGTGGAGCGTCTCCTCGGGCCTATAAAAGGAGCAGGTAGCTTCTTGAGAAAGCCACGCATCCAGCCTCCAGCCCTAGAACTTTCGCCGCTCAAAACCCTCGTTCCTCATCTTCCATCGCCCCCAAAGCCACCAGCTTTTCCCTCACAATCTCTACCAAAAATGACATCTTGGAGCCGATCAGTTCATCATTCGGAGGAGAGCCTGATGGCGCTGGAGAAGGAAGAGATTCTTCCCCCAAGATTGCTGATCAATTGGTGACCCGCGGGGAAGGATCAAGAAACCCCAATCGTTCAAGAGGGCGAGTTGGTGGTTTTCGAAGAATACCTGAGGTGCGGGTTCCGATTTCCTGAGAGTCGGTTCTTGAAGGGGATCTTGGAGCACTATGGGTTGGAGTTGGTGAATCTCCACCCAAATGCGGTCCTGATCCTGGCAATCTTCCAGCACCTATGCGAAGCCTTCGTCGGAGTGTATCCGAGCATGGATCTCTTCCGACGCTTCTACTACTCGGCGTGGTCGAAGAGCGCCAACGCTGCCAGATGCATTTACTTCCGAATAAGGGAGAAAAAAGAGTATCCCTTCCCACCCCTGCGAGACTCCGTGCACGGGTGGTACCAGAAATGGTTCTATTGCACCCCTCCGTCTGAGAGCGGGTTGTGGTTTGTGAACTCGCGGCCAGAGAAGTCTAGCGAGTTGGATTCCCTCCCTGCTCCAAATGCAGAGCAGAAGAAACAAGCCGAGGTGATTCTTCACTTAGTCCAGCAGGGACTAACAGCTCACGATGTCATTCGCGACTTCGTGAAGAATCGGGTGAGCCCCCTACGCGAAAGGGCTCATCCGGCTTGGGAGATACAGTCCATGGCAGACAGCATCTTGGACTATAACAATGGTATGTGACTTAGCCAACGAAGTCTTACACTTTTCTGTCATATTCTGCTAACTGGTCTGCTGGTGACGCAGTTTTGCCTTCGTCCGAAATCGAGAAATGGACGAACTACCTCCTCAAGGCATATAGTGCCGAAGCGGAGGGAACCAAGGGATTGCCTCGCCCCCAAAGCTTGATCCATGCCGGCGACGACCTTAGACAGGAACGTCGAAAGGTATATCATCTCTCGTTATGTTCTGTCTGTTAGTCATATGTGTGTCTTGTACTAACAAGGGTACTAGGACGACATAGCTTTTGGGGAAATTTGCTGAGGCGACAGGTCCAGGTGAGAGCATCGGTTTCCTGAGAAAGCCGACAATGAAGAGAGTAAAGAAAGTCTCTTCAAGGCCTGGAGCAAGAAACTTCTCGGGAAGGCTCCTCGCATAGGACGCTCCCTACCGCGAAGAAGACTGCGGTAAGATATCAGGTGCCTCCTGTTACCCCAGGTGCGAACTGGAATTACTTCTCCGCCATACAGGGTGAAGGAAGCGAGGAGGAGGAAGACGACATTCCTCTGGTTCGCCGGAATAGGAAGGCGATCACTCCTCAAGCCAACGAAGAGCTGCCTCGGCCCGCAGAGACAGCTACTGCAGACCCCGCGGCCACTGAGAACCTTATGGTCGCGGGTGAGACCTCTGCTCCTGAAGCCCTGGAGGCTTCAGGGTCTGTAACTTCTCCCTCCTTGGTCGAAGGGACGACCGCGGTAAGATTCCTCGCAGTCTTAAGTTTTAAAATTTCATCTGTATGCGTGTTCATTAAGCCACGCTTTATACAGGGAGAAGAAATTCCTCCTATGACTCCTGTCAATCCTAGGGAGGCGAGTACTCCGCTCCTGGCGATAGGGGTGGAAATAACGGAGCAAGATCCTGCGACCACTTCCAACGTCAGGGTCACGGACGAAGTGCCAGCACCGGTGGTTCACGAGACACCCAGACCATCGGGTGCATCCCTGCCAACCGAGCAGGTTACCGCGGTAAGGGTTCTTACCATTCAGATCTTCGTCATTCCTCATGTATACGCTTACAGGCTGATATACATAGGGAGAAAAAGAGAAGGTCTTGTTCACAAAGAGAAAGACCAGAACAGACAATGATTGTCCTCTTTCTCTTGGGGAACTAGCTTCGAAGTCCCAGAAGCTGATGGGATTTCAGTTAAGGTAAGAATTCCCCTCTGTGTATATCGGATCAGGTTGTGGCAACCATCCGTGAAACTGACGGTTTCTTTTCTTGCTTAGGCGTAGAGATTCAGCGCCAAACCCTCCTACAGCCTCGGCGAGGGTCGAAGTTCCTTCTGGCGCTGAAGCCTCTGGTGAAGAAACCTCTATCCCTCCGGTCCAGGAAGTCGTCCGGGCCATTGCGGATGAGTTTGACATGGAGGCCCAATCACAGGTGTTAAAGACTGCGACAGAGGCTCAGCAGGGACAATCATCTGCTGCTCTCATCGGGGATAAGGCGAGTCCATCGACTCGGTCTCCCACCATCCCGAAGGACAAGTTGCTTCGGGAATACACTGAGGTATGTCATACACCCCTCACGGTATCTGAGTCTTGCATAGAGCACTCAGATTTTGCAATTGACTTTCCTCTATGTCATAGGAACTGACCCGTATGGCGACCAGATCGATGGCTATGGTAGATAGCATCAAGGCCATGCAAGAGGAAAAGGATTGCTTGCAACAGTAAGGAAAATGTGCTTTAGTTTGCCTAAATACAAACTTGTCATGACAATCGTCTTTTTTGTTGCAGAGAAAACGCCTTCCTGAAGAAGAGCCTTGTTGATCGGGAAAATGATGAGCTCAGGGCGGCTACCATAATTTCACATCTAGAGATCGAGCTCAAAAAACTGCGTCGCAGCTCTCATGTAAGTCAACTTCCGACCAGAACGAATTAACTTTGTCGCTTGGATTGTTTATAATGACCTTCTTACTACAGCGCAAGCAGATCAAATAAGCCAACTTGGTCAAGAGAAAGTAAACCTCCAGATGACCGTCGACTCTGTCCGTAGGGAGAACAAAGACTTAAGCATATCCATCTTCGAAAAGCTGAAGATAGTAGCCGGTCTTCTAAGGGCTGATGTGGTTGAAACCACAGCAGACGACCTTAGCCCTAGCGACTGGTCTAAGGTGGTCGTAGCCCAAGCGGAATCACTCCTCGAGTATCTTCCTGAAGATACTACGCGACAACAAGAGGCGATTAGAGCTAGAGTCTGATCAGCAGCCTCCGCCATTCTCTGCCGGTTCTGTCTCCACCATGGCCCAGACCTGGATCTAAACCCATTGGTTGGAGAGGTAGAGATCGAGAGTGAGGACCAACTTGAGGCTATCATGGAGGAAGTTAGACCTCTAGTAGATAAACTCTTGCCGAGCTCGGCATTATGTGATCCTTGTACCTGTAGTAATACAATATATAGAATGCAATGCATGCATTTTTTGGTTTTGTTCCGAAAGAAAGCACTTTTTGTTGTTTCATATTATAACATATTCCCCTAGCCCCCACCTGTGATTATATATACTGAAGACTTAGTATTATAAGCACAGGAAAAATATGGGTGTAACGACCAGGGACATTCGACCAGGCCAGCAATTATATTTGATGCAATGCCTAACCTTGTTGCAAACTGGCAGCCACTCTGATGACCAAGGACATGCCAGTAAGCCCCGTGTGCGTTGAGAAACGGCTTATTGAGGAGTGTCTTATCTGGAAGTGGTCATGAGATCAGCCAGCGAATTCGATCAGGGCATTGTGGTGATATAACCGCCGGCGATCAGCCCCCGAGCCAAATTCATAACACATGGGCATAAAAGGAAATATTCGTCATATGAAACAACAAAAAAGCATTTGTTTTATTAAACCATGCTAATTGAAAAGGAAAAGGGATTGGATACTTACACATAAAACTTGTGTAGTTGATCGATGTTCCAAGTATTGGATAAGATTCGACCATCCTCCATTGCTAACCGAACTGATCCTGGTCGCGGCACCGAAACAACAGTATAAGGGCCTTCCCACTTCGGTGAGAATTTGTTGCGATTGGATTGGTCTTGTATTTTACGTAAAATCAGATCGCCCACGTGAAGACTGTGTGGTCGCACCCTTTTGTTATGGTATTTGCTCAAAGCTTGCAAGTATATCGCGGACTTGATCGAAGCACGATCACGCTTTTCTTCTAGGAGGATGAGATCTTGCGATCGCTGTACGGGCTGATCAACTCGTTCGAATTGATCTGTCCGAATAGATCCAATACTAATTTCCATAGGTAACACGGCCTCAGCCCGTAGACCAGATGGAAAGGCGTCTCACCGGTGGCTCGACTAGAGGTAGTTCGTAGTGCCCATAGAACGGGGTAGAGCTCGTCTGCCCAAGCCCCCGAGCGAGTCTTAAGGCGATCGAAAACACGTTTCTTGATGCCTTGCAATATCTGCCCGTTGGCACGTTCCACGGCACCATTGCTTTGTGGATGAGCCACAGAAGCAAAGCACACCTTGGTTCCAATCTGATCGCAGTAATCCAGAAAAAGACCACTAGTGAACTGAGAACTGTTATCTGTAATGAGACGATTCGGAACACCAAATCGAGCAATAATGTTCTTATGGAAGAACTTTTGTGCTGCAGTAGCAGTAATATTTCGTACCGGCTCGGCCTCAATCCACTTCGTAAACGCGTCAATAGCTACGAACAGGAACTTGTATCCGTTGACCGCTTGTGGCATTGGACCGATAATATTCATCCCCCAGACTTCAAAGGGCCATGCAAGGGGAGTGGTCTGCAATGCATAGGTAGGTTGGTGAACCTGTCTTGCATGAAACTGACACTGAGGACACATCTTGACCATATTCTTGGCATCATCGAGTGCCAAAGGCCAGTAGAATCCTTGTCGAAAAGCTTTTCCGACCAGTGTACGATATGACGCGTGCGCATCGCATACACTGTCATGAATTTATCTCAAGAGGGATTTACCTTCCTCCTGAGATACGCAACACATGAATACTCCCTGAGTACCCTTTCTATACAAAACTCCTTCTATGAGTTTGTATAAACGCACTTTTCGAATCAATCGATCACATTCGGTTTCATCCTCGGGCAGGGTCCCATGTTCAAGATAGACTCTCAATGGATGAGTCCAATCCTGTTCCTGTCCGAGGTTGGTAACGCAGACTGTTACCGGATCATCCTCGACTGAAGTCATAATCGAAGGATGTTCCAAGTGTTCGACAAACACTCCTGCTGGAGCGGATGTGTGTGAGGACCCAATTTTGGATAATTGGTCTACGAGAATGTTGTCCTTTGACGGGATGTATTGGACTTTGAAATGACTGAAGTATTTTTTCCAACCTCCTCACTTCCCCCAGGTAATGAGCCATTGTCTCATCGGAGGTGCTGTACTTCTTGTTTACCTGGTTTACAACCAGCTGTGAGTCTCCCCTCACCACTAATCGACGGACTCTGAGGGATTTTGCTGCCCGGAGCCCTGTAAGAAGACCTTTCATACTCTGCTGCAACAAAGTGTAGTTGGAAGACAAACTTAAGCTGTTCGCCCTGAGGCATAACTAAGACCACTCCAGCCCCGAGTGTTGAAAACTACGAGAGCCGTCGAAGTACATTGTCCAGTAATCGGGGCATTCCAATTCCTCGGATTCCTGCACGGGTGGCTCAGGATTGGTCCATTCGACCACAAAGTCGACCAAGTCATGAGATTTAACCGCAGTGCGGGGCGTGAAATGGATATCGAAGGCACCGAGCTCGACAGCCCATTTGGCGATTCGACCAGACTTCTCTGGATTACGGACAATATCCCCCAATGGAAAAGATGAGGATACTGTGATCTTATGTGCTTGAAAGTAATGTCGTAGCTTACGGGAAGCCATCAATAGTGCGTAAAGTATCTTCTGGGCCTCAGGGTATCGCTCCTTTGGGCCATGAAGTACCTCTCTCACATAGTAGACGGGTCTGTGTATTCCTTCTCTATCCGCGATCAGGACAGCGCTGACCGCGTGTGGCGTGGCTGCCAAATAGAGAAGTAATGGTTCTCCTTTGTTGGGAGACACCAAGACTGGTGGACTAGATAAATATGCCTTCACCTCCTGAAACGCTTTTTTGGCCTCATCGGACCATGCGAAGTTGTGATGTTTTCGCAGGGCTTTGAAGAAAGGTAGTCCCCTCTCGCCTAGTCACGATATGAATCGGCTTAAGGCCGCCATGCGACCTGCCAGGCGCTGAACATCCTTCATGGTCGAGGGAGACCTCATCTGTTCGATAGCCCTGATTTTTTCAGGATTGACTTCAATGCCTCTGGAACAAACAAGGAAACCAAGAAGTTTTCCTGAAGAAACCCCAAAAGAACATTTCTCCGCGTTCAATTTTATTCCAAAGAGATTCAAATTACAGAAGGTTTCAGCGAGATCGTCCAAATGAGACAATCTCTTAGTGCTTTTTACAACCAAGTCGTCTACATATGCTTTGAGATTACGCCCTATCTGGGAAAGAAAGGTCTTTTGCATCAAGTGCTGGTACGAGGAACCTGCGTTCTTGAGACCGAATGACATTCTGACGTAGCAGTAGGTGCCGAACGGGGTGATGAAGGCAGTCTTCTCTTCATCTTCTTCTGCCATGCTAATTTGATGATATCCCGAGTAAGCGTCCAGGAAACTCATCAGTTCGCAGCCCACGGTTGAGTCGACCAGCTGGTCGATGCGGGGAAGGAGAAAGTCATCCTTTGGACAGGCACTGTTAAGGCTGGTGTAGTCGACGCACATGCGCCACTTACCATTTGACTTGCGGACCATGACCGGATTTGCAAGCCATTCCGGGTGATCGACCTCGCGGATAAACCCGGCCTTTAGGAGTTTGTCCAACTCCTCTCGGATGGCTTCTTGCCAGTCAACAGCAAAACGCCTAAGCTTTTGCTTTATTGGTTGCTGTCCAGGTTGAATCGCTAACCTGTGCTCGATTACCTCCCTTGGGACACCGGGCATGTCGGATGGTTTCCATGCAAACACATCTGCGTTAGCCCGGAGGAAAGTAATGAGCTCGAGTTCCTATTTGTCATCCAGGCCTGATCCGACCCGAATTTTCTTGGATGGATCATCTGGGTACAAAGGAACTAGTTTGAGTTTCTCATCTGGTCGAGGAGCAGCCTTGATCGCTTCAGCGGCGACTGTGGAGACCTGAGCGTCCCGGAGGGGAAGTTGGTCCACCATCTCCAAAGATAGCCGGTCACACGTCAGTGCCACGTTGCGACTGCCTCAGATCGAGATGACACCTTTGGGGCCAGGAAACTTACCGCACTGATAAGCATAGTACGTTGCCATCATGAACTTAGCAAGAGTTGGCCTGCCAAAGATTGCATTGTAAGCCGAATCACAATCAATTACATCAAAAGTAACTAATTCTGTTCGGAAGTTATCCGGTTCTTCCAGTGTGACTGGGAGGACCACTTGTCCCAGCGGCATCATGGAGGGGCCAGGAATTATCCCATAAAACGGATGGATTATGGGCTTAATTTTTGAATGAGGAATTTGCATCTCGTCGAGCGCCTTGACCAATAGGATATCCAAGGAGCTTTCTCCGTCGATCAGGACCCTTTCGACTCTTGCATTACTGATGATTGGGGTAATGACCAGAGGAAGCCTCAATGGTCGAGTAAGCCCCGCAGGACAGTTAGAGCGATCAAACGTCAAAGGTGTATCCGACCAACGGGGGTACTGAGGTTCACTAAGGGATGTCTCCGTTTGGTTGACCTCTTGATAAAAGGCTTTAAATTTCCTTTTGGAAACAAAAGAGGAGGAACCTCCGAAAATAATATTAACATGATTATGAGATACCTGGTAAGACATCTCTTCGTCCCCGTCGGCGTCTGTTAACCCGCATGCTTGTTCCTTAGTTGGTAAGGTCGGCATCGGTCCAACCCCCTGGTAGAAGCCATCTAACTGCTTCAACCAACTCCTGCAGTTCTTGAGGTCGTGGCCTGCGGAGTTGTGGAGCGGACACCATTTCTTGCCTTCCTGCGGGTTAGTAGACTTCTCTGGCTGGTCGGCACTACGACCACCAGAAGCAGTTTTATTTTTAAACGAAGGCTTGTTACCTTTGGTCGAAGGAGGCTTCTCTGCGACGGCGACCTCCTGGTACTGTCTAGAGCGATTCCTGTTTGACTTCTTCGACTTCCCGCCTGATGAAGATTTCGGCTTCTTGCTTGAATCTTCCTTCCTAGCGTCCTTGAGACCTGGTTGAGGCGGTAGGTTACCTTTGTCGACCATCCGGTTCCATTCGACAGCCTCGGCTGCGTCGGAATATCGATCAGCCATATCAAAGAGATCAGCTACTGATCAGGGAGGATGGATGAGCAAGTCTTCGGTGAATCTCTGATATCGAATGGCATGTTTAAATGCCCTAATAACGGAGCTATTAGATATGTTCGGGATGGTATTCCTCACCCCGACAAATCTTTTGACAAACTGATGAAGAGTTTCGGTCGAAGTTTGCCGTAGTCGATGGAGGTCGTCCTCTTTACCCGGCTTCTGATAACAATTTTGGAAATTACTGAGGATAGCATCACACAGCATCTCCCAGTTATAGATTGAACCTTCGGGTTGGTTAAACAACCAGGTTCTGGCCGGTCCTTCGAGGACTGTTGGCAAGTAGTTAGCCATGACCCGGTCATCGCCACCTGCCGCTTGGATGGCAGTAATGTAGATTTGAAGGAACTCGGAAGGGTTCTGAGTTCCATCGAACCTCTCTATGGCCCCTGGTCTGAACTTTTCTGGCCAGACGACCGCACGAAGGCCAGGCGAGAAAGCTTTACAACCAACGTAGGGACCGTGAACTGTCCTGCGACTCTCGATCGGATCGCGGGCAACCTCATGCAATGGAGAGGCCACACGTGGCCCCAAACGAGAGTGGACAGGGACTCAATTCCTATCATGAGAATCCTGCGCCCACCTGGACTTGTCCTGCTGGGATGGTATAGGTGGCGGGTGACTCCGTCGACTAGGACCAGAGTGAGAGTGCTCTCGGTTGTGGGAACGTGTCGCCGACCGGGAAGATGCCGTAGGGGTCGTGTCAGATGCGACCTCATTTGGCCTCTCCGCCAGGATTCTGGTGAAGGCCGGTTTCTGCGCATCCGTGACCATAGGAGGAAAATTACGCATGACCTCCGCGATAGATCGAAGCCGGCCATGCGTACTTCTCCTAGGGGCACCAGGTGTTACCGTTTCTTCGTCCACCGGGAAACGCTCTGGAGGCAAAGAGGGTGTCTGGTCACGTTTGCGACCACATGATCGTCGGGAAGAACTCAGAGTAGCATCGTAACGAGCCCGCGCATCTTGAAGAGCCTCTAGGGTAGTTTTGTGTAGTTCGTTGTCTTGTTGCTCGAGATCTTGATCCTCCTTTTGTTTGCGTTCCTGTTCTTCCCTAGCAGCCTGTTGATCAGGAGTTCCCTCCGACAAGGCAGCAAACTGTCTAGGGGGAGAGGTTGCCGAGGGAGAAAACATCTCGGTTTGTTCCGAGTCGGACTCGAAATCAAAGAGACGATGGAGGTTATCAGGGTCAAATCTTCCCGGGCTGATTTCCTGGTCGACATCATTCTTCCCCTCAGTAGGGTCGTAGGACGGACCAGATCCAACCTCTAACGCATTAAGAACCTCAATGGGTTCTGATTCTGCGTTGATCGCCTCCTGGTCGATAGACATGACCTGAATGGTCGAATCGACCTCTGGGACGTCCTCGCCTCTGGTTTCCTCCATCGGGACAGGATCGCTCGGAGAAGGCATCGGAATGTGAGCATAATCCTCGAGATCGAAATCGTTCTCAGAATCATATGCTCCAGCCATGATTCAGCGAACCTCCAGATGAAAATTAGGACGCCTTGAGAAAGGCCCCATGGTGGGCGCCAGCTGTCGACGATTCGGACTTGGGGTCCTTAGTCGAACTTATGCAGAATTTGTAGGTTGTGAGGCCTTTCAGGGTGTCCCTCTGGGAAGGTATGATGAATCAAAGATAACTAGAGCACAGAGAGATTTATACAGGTTCGGGCCCTCGATGGTGGGAGTAATAGTCCTACATCCTGTTGGGATTTCACTATGTATAGTAGAAAAAATTACAGAGTTATGGAAAAGATCTTCACAGGCGAAGATTTTTCCTATGTATTTGTACAAGACAATGCCTGGAAGGCTTGTGAAAGCTATCTAACTTAGACTACTGACTTTTTATTGCCCCCTTTTCCCCCCTGTTCGATGCACTGGGTTACCCTTTTATACTGGTCGAAAGGGTGCCAAGTCATAACGGCATCGAACGGTTGCTTGGATGTAGTTTTGGCAACTGCCTTTAACCTCCACGCAAGTTTAACACGTGTTATTCATGGATAACCGCACGTATTAACTTCCTGACGGTTGTCTCCACGCGTGGAAGGATCTTCGGTATACTCGGGATATCCTTGTTGTCGGGACAGAACAATCCCGCATCCCCTGGTCGAAGGTGTTCTGACCGCGCGCTGTTTGTTGTTACCTGACCGCGCATTATCTGCAGTCTTCTGTTCGCGTATGGCATACGAACTCCTGACTGCACACTAGTTACGGTCTAATCACGTAAATCCTGCGACCACATGATTGTGCTTTTCGGAGTAACTTGAGTTCGTACTCATCTGGCTTGAATCTATCTAGAACCAGTCATACATTTATTTGAACTAGCTCGGGTATCAATCCTTGTCAGATAGCTCTACAATCAACACACATATGCCATGATCCATCTTTCTTTGGAACCAAAAGAACAGGAACAGCACATGGACTAAGGCTTTCACGTACGTACCCTTTGTCAAGTAAGTCTTCCACTTGACGCTGAATCTCTTCAGTCTCTTGTGGATTGGTTCGATACGGCGCACGGTTGGGCAACGAGGCTCCTAGAATTAGATTGATTTGATGCTCAATCACTCGAATTGGAGGCAGCCCCGGTGGTACGTCCTTTGGAAATACATCAGCAAACTCCTGCAAAACATTAGCAACAGCAGGAGGAAAAGAAGAAGGCATGTCCTCAAGTGAAAAGAAAACTTCTTTGCAAACTAGAGCATAGCAATCAGATGCATTAGGGTCTATCTCAGTTATTTCAGATTTGGTAGCAAGCAAAACAGAACCTTTCAACTTAATTTCAGAATGGTTAGAACTAGGTTCATTCTTTTTCGGTTGAATAAGTGGTTTAGCTACGATCTGATTTTCACCTTTGTTATTCTCATTTTCTCTATTAGCTCTCTCCAATTCATCCTTTAAAATTGCTTCAGGAGACATGGGTAGAAAAGTGATCTTTTTTGTTTAAACATGAGAGTATATTGATTAGTTCTACCATGATGCAAGACATCTCTATTATATTGCCACGGTCTACCTAACAATAAGGAACATGCTTGCATAGGTACGACATCAAAATCAGCATAATCATGATAGGAACCAATAGAAAAGTGTACTCTCACAATGCGAGTTACCTTCAGCTTACCACAGTTGTTGAACCATTGAATGTAGTAAGGGCGAGGGTGCTGATTCATGGTCAAGCCAAGCTTCTCGACCATGTTCATGCTCGCTAAGTTGTTGCAACTTCCTCCATCGATGATCGTACGGCATGATCGGTCCTTGACAACGAACTTTGTTTGGAACAAGTTGTGACGTTGATTCTGTTCAGCACACTCCATTTGTGCACTAAGCACACGCTTCACAATAATGCTCAAATATCGATCATTAATTTCAGCACCATATTGTTCATGTTCAGCTTGTTGTCCTTCACCTGCATGGTCAGTTGTAAGCATAGTATATTCCTCTTCAAGATCACTAGCTGAAGTGTACTCACCATCATCCTTTATGAGTAGGGTTTGTTGGCTAGGACAGTCACGCATGATATGACCGAATCCCTTACAACGGTGGCATTGTGTTTCTCGTGCTCTACCGGTTGAAGCAACCGATGATGAACTTTGTGCGGGGGCTTGGACTGTACTCTTACTCGTCTCGGTCACTCGTGAGGGTATTGTGGAAGCACTAGGACGTCGGTTGTTGCTGGAGAAACTCGGTGCAGGTGCTCGGCTCGATGTGTTGTATGGAACTTTCGGTTGGGCACCTCTGAAACTCCCTCTCGGCCTCAACTTCTGTCCCTGTACTTCTCTCTCTGCCTTACAAGCAAGATGAAACAGACGAGTGATAGAGTTATATTCTTTATAGTCAAGAATGTCCTGAATGTCTCGATTTAAACCTCCCAAAAATCTAGCCATTTTAGCTTCATCAGTTTCTTCTAAACCACAACGTAACATACCAGTTTGCAGCTCTTGATAATAATCCTCTACAGAATTACTACCTTGGTTCAGAGGTTGTAATTTATTCAGCAAATCATGAGCATAATATGAAGGCACAAATCTATGTCTCATGACTCGCTTCAAAGCATTCCATGTTCTAGGTAGATTCTGGTTATTACGACAATATTCACTCCACCAAACAGATGCAAATTCAGTAAACTCGCTAGTAGCAGCCCTAACTTTCTTATCTTCAGAAAGTTCAAAGCAAGCAAATTTTTGTTCTATAGCTAATTCCCAGGTGAGATAGGGATCGGGGTCATACTTACCAGTGAATGAAGGTATAGTCAATTTAAGCTTACCGAATGAGTCATCATGACCACGTACCTCTCGTGGTGGAATTCTTCTCATACCGTTGCGACTGAAACGAAGACGCCGATGGTCACGATCATTGTTGATATTGAATCCTCCATCGGACTCTGTATCAGCAGCATATTGATTTCCTTCGGCATTGAAATCATCTTCGACCTCATCAGCCCATGCTTGGCGTCAAGGTACATTATTGGCAGTAGCAGCAACAGGGGTAGCAGCAGGGGCAATCGGTGCTTCTTTCTGCTCCAATTGCTCCACTCAAGTGGTGAGTGCAGCAAGTGCTTCGTTATTGTGGTCTAGAATCCCTTCGATACGCTCAGTGTGCGTATTCAGCAAGCGGTTGAAGTGTTGTATGATGCCCTTCGTACGAGGTGTAAGTGGGTCGTCGTCCTCCTTGCTTTGATGACCCGAACGTGACATGGTTAGTAGCAAACAAGGAAACAAAATCACAGTGATTTATCCCTATCAACTACTAGGTGTAGGTGGCTCAAACTCTCTCATAGTCAAGCTTCTTATCAAGTTTTTACCGATTCTTACCAAGCAGCAGGTGGTGATAGGCTGCTAGTAACATTCTCAAACGCTCCAAAGATTAGTTAAAGTGATTGCAAGTGATCGGTACTTGTACGTCGGTAGAAAGTGTAGCTTGGACAGGCTCAAGTATGTAGCAAAGGTTAGCAATGATCAGTTCAGAGAGTGCAAAGTTGAAAAGTTGCTCAAAGTACTAGTCACTAGTATGCTGGCCTAGGCTAACCCAAACTAGAAACGCGAGCGAGGGCACAAAGGTAAAAAGCTAAGATTTTTTTTTTTGACGTCGGCAGCAGCAAGTTAGCAAAGTTCACGAATGGCTGTGGGGAGGCTGTGGAGATGATATGGCACAATGGTCGAAAAAGTGGAAAATTGCAGGGGTAAATCGGTAATTAAAAGTTCTCTCTCTCTCAACACTTCGGTCATAATTGCAAAATTTGATCCTTCTCGGATTTTTTTAATTTTGATTCTTCTCTTTTTTATATATTTTTTCCGAGTCAACAACCTTTTTTTTTTAAACCGACAAGAAAACGGTGACCGGTTTTCTGAGACAGATACGAGATTGACTACCTTCCTTTTACCAATCCGAAACCACTAGGAATCAGATTCTCCTTTCTTTACTGGCACATACAGATGCAAAGTAGATGGATGCAGCGGCAGGTGGCCAGGTGTTGTAGCGGCGAAGCGAAGGCGTGATCTCAACTCGAAACTCTAAAGGTTACACGCTAAGACCAGCAACTCGACACGACGATGCAGCAAAAATTCAACCAAGCAAAAACCAAAAATATATTGCAGGCGCAAATTGGTTTGGACAAGGATGATCTAACCCTAATTTTATTTTGTGGACTTTTCGGTATAAGATAGCACTCAAGAGAAAAAAGGTAGGATATTCTCACCGATCAACCGTGCTTTGATACCAAATGGTGTGACGCGGGCGGTCTGATCTTTCAATGAGAACAACAACTATCGATTTGTGAAGACGACTCTCACGATCCGGCTACCAACCGTACAGGACTGATATGCCCTGGCAATCACTGAACTAACTTCGGATTGTTATCAACCGAACTAGAAGCACGGTCGACCTGATCACGAAGATCTATTCCTGCAAGCAATTGAAGAACAAACAAGAACAAGATAAACAAGCAATCTGAAATTGCAAATATAGATTGAATCACGAAAAAGAGTTGGGGTTCCGAATACAGATATTGATGTTGATCTAGCCCACTAAGAAGAATATCTCAATAGCTTCATGAAGGAAAGACTATGACTAAACAAAACCCGCAGAACCCTAATGGTTCGGCTAGATTATATAGAGGAGGTAAAATAGGTCGGTGACCAGGTAAGGAAGCCTGAAACCGACATGGACTTTTTTCCTACTTGGACTCTAACTCGATACATGGGCCTTGACCCAACCAAAAAGGTAATGCAGCACCGACTAGGCCCAATCAGAATCTGGTCGAAAATTTTTTTGTCAATTACCAGCGATCCAGAAGGAATTTGGACGTGGGGCTAGATCCATTGGAAAGATCTCGCCGTGGGATTCTCCGTGGACTATAAGAACGTCCCAATCGGACTTCGTATGAGGGAGTTATGATCATTTGAAGGCAGGCTGCTCATGGATGGCCAAACCAGACTCCAACTCGAATCCATCCCGGACTCCAACTCGATTTGGGCTCATTGCTGGTCCTTGCGTCCTTGCTGGTCCTTTCCATGGTTCCTAAGCACAATATTATCACTATTAGTTAGTAAACCATTCTCAAAATCATATATATAAACTTAGGGACGAGTTCACCTGGCAATATAACAATCGGGTTTTGCTACGCGTTATTGGTCCTTGTGTAACAAGCGGAGGATTATGGTTGGTGCGTGTATCTGAAGAGGTGATGTCCTCATCAGTAGCCGTACCCGTCAACCTTGTCGACCCTTGCCTCCCTCATCGCTCTTGTTGATCTCGCCACCCCTGTCGTGGTATTGCGAATACCCCGGCAGGTTTTGTTGAGGTTCCTAGCGAAGAAAAGGCGACGCGAGCTGATTGCGTGATCGGTACTCTCCCGTCGGGCAAATGCAGCAAATGTCACGAAGATTTATACAGGTTTAGGCCTCAGTGGAGGCCCTAGTCCTGTCAACGTGCTCCCAACTAGAGTTGGCTAGGGGAGTTCTGTCGGGGAGAGATGGCTCCTAAGTATGCCTGTTTGATTTTGTGTATTAGAGTAAAAATGAGTTGTCCTCAGTTACATGAGAGGAATACAAGGGCTTATATAGGCCCAAAAGATGCAAAAAGACTAAACTGCCCAGCCTACTACTGTTGGATCGAAGGGCACTAGCGTCCTTCTTCCGGTCAAGGGACTTGGATGCTTGACAGGTGTCCTCGCCAATCCCCGAGGCGCTTCCGCGTGATCCTCACGTGACCAAACACCGGGGGCCCTTGCCTTCGGGAAAAAGGCGGCGCCCGGGATCGGGTCTCCGGGGACCTTCTTCCTGGGCAAATGGCGGCGCCCAGGACGAGGGTCACAGGGAACCTCTCCTCCGGGAAAATGGCAGCTCCCGGGACGAGAGTCACAGGGAGCCTTCCCTCCGGGCAAATGGCGGCGCCCAGGACGAGGGTCACCGGGAGCCTTGCCTCCGGGCAAATGGCGGCGGCGATCTTCGCGGAGATTTCCCCCAACAGCAGCCCCCCATGTCCTCTGGGGATGCTGTTCGAGTCCCCGGAGGGGATGGCTCACACCACCGGGAACATCTCCTTCGGGGTGGATTTCCGATGCCTTGTCAACATTTCGATCCTCGCGCTGAGCGTTTATGGTGGTGCCGTTGGTCATTAAGTCCCCTAGTCTTGATTGGGGCGTGCCTTTTGGCCATAATGGCCGCTCGCGGTTCGAACCGGCGATGCGTCATTTCGCGCGCCCGTCTCTTCGATTCTTGCGTGTTGTTTGAATTGGGCGGCACGGATGCGCCACGAGGTGCCACGTGGCGCCCATCGGGGTCACGCTCGACCCCTATATATAGGGCTTCGAGGGGCCCGAAGAAGTCACTCGAGCCCTCAATCCCCAAATGCTACCGGTGCCTCAAGCTCTTCCGGTAGCCTCCTCCCGGAAGCTTGTCCCCCAGAAACCCAAGCCTAAGTCCTTTTAGAGCCTAAGCCACCGGAGATAACAATGGGTCCTAAGGGTCGCGCCAAGGCCGCCGAGGTGCCTCCGGAGGAAGCCACCGTGGACTTCCTCTGGGCCTCCGAGTTCACCTCGGGGGACTTAGAGTCCCTCGTGGACCGGGGGGTCGTCACGGATGGGGATGTCCGGATCCCCTCCAAGAAGGATGGCGCCCCCCGCCCTAGGCCAGGGGAAGTGGTCGTCTTTGAGGCCTTCCTCGAGGCCGGGCTTCGGCTCCCGGTGCATCCGTTGCTCCGGGAGTTCCTCCGGGAGTACGGGGTGGCACTTAACCACCTTACGCCGAACGCCTTCGTTCGGATGGGTCTCTTCATTTGGCTTGTCGAGACAGCCACCGGATGGGAGCCGATGCTCCGGCTGTTCCGGTACTTCTACAAGCCGACGGCGAGGAGCTCCCATCTGGTGAAGGGAGGGCCAAAGTCTCCGTTCGGCTCTGTCATGATCTAGCTCCTGCCATCACGGGTGCAGGAGTACCCGGTGGTGGCTTCTTGGGACCACTGGGGGGACTGGGTCCGGAGGTGGTTTTACCTTCGGGCCCAGGACGCCGAGGTGACCTACTCACCGGAGCCCCCCTCCTACAGCCGGTCGTCTGCCCCCAAGCCCTCGGTATGGACCGAGGAGGAGCTGAAGCTCCTCAGCAAAGTGGTTGGCTCCCAGGGCGTTCGTTCCATGAGGGACGCCGCCGAGGAGCTGACGCTACTGAAGGTCTCCCCCTTCTCTCACGGGAGGAGGGGGATTGGAATGTGCCCGGCGCAGTAGCCCCCGCGAAAGCTGGTGACCTGACGTAAGCTCCTGGCGACATTCTTCGCTTTCTTGTTAATTTTGCTAACTCTTTGCTTTTTGTAGTTCGGCCATACCCAGCCGCCCAGGAGAAGGCGGAGAACCTCCTTGGGAGGTACTACGCCGATGAGCACGAGCGCATCGTGCGGGTCATCAGGGAGGGTCCTCCTCGGAACTTGGTGGCTGAGGCCTTCGGGCTAAGGTTTCCGAAGAGGACCCCTCTCCCGACCCCTGGCTCTCACAAGCAGGGGAAGGAGGCCGCTGGGGGTTCCAAGCCAAAGCGTGCTAAGGCTCAGAAGGCCCCCAGTCCGGCAACGACGCCAGGTTCTACCCCAGTGAAGGCCCGGGACGCCATCCCCGGGTCGGGGCGCGCGCGGGTGCCTTCCCGGCGCGAGGTGACACCGCCCCTCCCAGAGGAGAACTCCGGGGGGGCAGTGGAGGTGCAAGAGTTTTTGCGCCTTCTCGAGGCCTCCGGAGAGGCTCGGGGGAAGGAGCCGGCCGATGATGGGGGGGGCATCCGACTCGGCGAATTACGCCTCCTCGCCACCTTCGGCGTTCGCGCTCCCGGTGCTACCGGCACTACCAGAGCCGGAGAGACTGGTGGTTTGTTTCGGGGAGGCTTCCGCTCCGCGTGTCAAATGGCCGGTGGATGAGGGGGGAAGCCCCTCGGTCTACGAGGTCCCCGCGGCGACGGAGGTCCCGGGGGCCCCGAGGCCCGGAAAGGGGAAAGGGCTCCTCATCCCTCCAGGGGGGGGGGGCACTCCCTCGAAGAGCTCATCGACTTCTTCTTCGGCCACCTCCTTGGCAGCAAGGACTCCGGCCGCTGCTACTCCGGTCCACATCACCCCCGCGACCTTCGTGAGGGGGCCTGCCGGTGCGGACTGGTCCAGAGCCGTTGGGAGGGAGACCCTCCTGCTGTCTACGAGGGAGGTCTTCTAGTTCGCGGAGGGGCTCCAGACCTGGAAGGTGCAGGAGGACGTCTCGCAAGGGACGCTCCACGACCGTTGCGGGGAGCTGCAGTCGCTCCACATCCAGGTTCGTTCTCGAACCGGTGGTTTGTTTTTTCTAGGATTCTACCAACTCTCGGGCTTTGACTAACCTTCGTGTTCGTAGGGGGCGGCCCTCGCCTAGGGCATCGAGGCGCACTTCGACAAGGCGCTGAAGGACGCAGAGGGGAAGGCCGCCGCCTTTTCGGAGGAGCGGGACGATGCGCTCCAGGAGTTGGCCCTAGTCCAGGCCCAACTCCACGCCTCCGAGAACGCCAACTACCGGCTCTAGAGGGAGGCGAGGGCTAAGGAGGATGCCCTCCGGGAGCTCGAGGGCTCTAATGCCCGGGCGGTGACGGACGCGGGTCGCTCCGTCCGCTAAGCCCTCGAAGGGCTTGGGGTGAGCCTCGGCCTGGGGGGCAGCTCTGAGGCGGCGCCGGTGACGCTCGCGGAGGCTGTGCGTTTTCTTAACGCACAAGTCTCTGTGATCCCGGAGGCCGCCGATGCTCGAGCACAGGGCCGGGCGATCCCGGTGGTGGCTGCCGCAGCAGGGCTTGTGGAACACTGGGGGGTTGGCGCCCAGGCGATCGGGGGCCGGATCCCCTGGAGCTTTCCTGAGTTTTTCTAGCCGCTCCGACGAGAAGTAGAGCAGCTCGCTGGTGGCTTCTACGACCGGATCGTTCGGGTGCGATTCCCGGCGTCAGCGCCTCCGAGGGCGGAAACTACGGCTCCGGCGGAGACCTCCTGGGGGGAGGACGCCAATGAACAAGTATGAGCCTCCCCCCGGGCCTTTAGATAGGTCCCTTTTTTGTTTTAGGATTTTTGCTCCCGATAGCTTCTTAGAAGAAGCCCCGGAGACTTGTACGAAAAAAACATTTTGATGCAATAGAATGAATTTTTTGCTAAGTGTCTCGAATTCAATTTACTAGGTGCCCTGGGAGGTTACCCCCCGGAGAGAGCCCTCGAGGTTTGAGCACAACCTTAGGGGTGCCCCGATGTTGCGGGGAGCCTCCCCAGATGTGGGGCCTCTGGGCTTCGGCAGGTGTCACCTGGGGGATGCCCAAGACACCTTCATTTTGCTATGTCTTTTCTACGGGGGACATGGTAGGGGTGTTTCCCGGGAGCCGATTCGGCTGCGGTGGCTCCCGGAGTGGCACCTAGACAACTTCGACAATCACCGTGCTGAATTATCCCCTCCGCGACCAGGGTCCCGGAGGGTTCCGCCGCTTCGAATACTTCCACCGGCGGGCTACGAATATTGGCCCAAAGACCTGCTCTGGGAGGCCCAGCGGCGTATACAAAGCTTGTATCGAGACCTGGCCCAGGAGCTATCAGAGGGCCTCTGGGATTATTAGATGTAGGAACCTTTCGGGTCGTATCTTGCATTTAATGTATCGATACCCACCGGAGGGGGAAGGTGTCCTCCGGTTAGATATTTCAATAAAACTAAGTTTTCTTGTTTACTTGTTTTGCGAATTCTCAAAAGATGGTCTGAAACAGGGTAATTCCCTCGCACGAGTTACCCCCCCCTCCACAGCGGCCGTGAGAACGGGGGGCCGGGAAAAAACTTCCGGGAACGATTTTTGGAAAATCCAGGTGAGAAATCCTCCGGTCACCGTGAGAACGGGGAGTCGGGAATAAAATTTCCGGGAGAAAGTCTCCGAAATTCCCGGGGATAATTTTTCCGGGAGAAAGCCTTTCGGTCGCTGTGAAAACGGGGAGCCGGGAATGAGATCTCCGAGAAAGAATATCCGAGAATTCTGTCTCAACAAGGAGAAAAATTGACTCCCAGAGGAGGATGTGCCCGATGACGGGTCTGAGTGTTTGAGGGGGGACTAGTCTCTCAAATTGACTCGTTATCACGGTCCTTGAGGACCGAGTTGCTGCTTACACCCTTAGTCAACGAGGGGTGATCATAAGCCCCCTGCGGGAGTGGGACTCCTGTTGTAGGGACTTTTTGGGTCGTGATAGCCCACTTCCTCACGGAGAGGGCATCCTCACGGGGAGGGCATCACCGTGAGAGACGATAATGTAGGAACCTGCAGTGAGCCCAACCTGAGGAAAAACCAATTGTTTTAATAAGGAGTTGAGATACAATGCTTGCCCCCGCAAGATCGCGATGGGGGAGGGAATGGTGAGTACAATGTCTCCCTCCCCTCCGGCATAGTTGCTTCGGGGGAGGGGACGAGCCTGTAGGCTAGACGTAGAACTTGCGAAGCAAGCGTGCGTTCCACGTGTGCTTCAGCTCCTGCTCTTGAAGATTGGAGAGCTTGTAAGCCCCCGAGGCCAGGACTGCTGAGATCTTATAGGGGCCCTCCCATTTAGGGGAGAGCTTTCCTTGGGCTTAGGGGTCAGTTACGCACTTGAGGACAAAGTCCCTGAGGCAGAAAGCTCTCTCGCGGATGCGCTGGTTGTATGCGCTCGCCATTTCGCGCTCGTAGATGGCGTGGCGGAGGAGCGCTCAGTCGCGTTCCTCTTCGACGAGGTCGACCTCCAGTCACTGATTTGCCTCGTTGGCTTGGTACGTTGCGGTGGTAGCTCTGTCTAGGAGCTCGACCCGCAGTGACCGGAAACCAATCTCCGAGGGAAGAACCGCCTCGGCCCGTACACGAGGGAGAAGGGGGTGCGTCCCGTCGCCCGGCTCGGGGTTGTACACATGGAACAGAGGATGCTAGGGAGCTACTCTGCCCACGCACCTCGTTTGGAGGCGGCTTGTTCGAGCCATCGGTGTAACCCCTGTAGGATTATGCCGTTGACCCTTTTGACGGCCCCGTTGCTCTGGGGATGAGCTACTGAGGCGAAGTGGATGGTAAGCCCCAAGACTTCGCAGAATTCCCAGAAATATGCCGAATCGAATTGGGTCCCGTTATCGATAGTGATTTCTCGGGGGACCTTGAAATGACACACGATATTCTTCCAGAAAAACCGCTGTACTGCTCGGGATGTGATGCTGGCCAGAGGTTCGGTCTCTACCCACTTGGTAAAATAGTCGACCGCGACCACCGCATACTTGTAACCCCCGCCTCGCCTCCAGGAAAATGGCGGCTCTCGGGACGAGAGTCACCTCCAGGAAAATGATGGCGGCGGCGATCTTCGCGGAGATTTCCCCCAACAACCCCCGTCAACCTCGTCGACCCTCGCCTCCCTCACCGCCCTTGTTGCCCTAGCCATCCCCGTCAACCTTGTTGACCCTCGCCTCCCTCGTCGCCTTTGTCGACCTCGCCTCCCTCGCCGCCCTCGTTGCCCTCACCACCCCCGTCAACCTCGTTGACCCTCGCCTCCCTCGTTGCCCTCGCTACCCTCGTCAACCTCGTCGACCCTCGTCTCCCTTGTCGCCCTTGTCGACCTCGCCTCCCTCGCCGCCCCCTCACCCTCGTCGACCCGCGCCGCCCCCGTCGACCCCGCAGCAGCCCCCGTCGACCCCGTTGATCCTAGCCTCCCTCGTCGCCCCCGTCGACCCTCGCCGCCCTTGTCGACCCCGCCGCCACCCCGTCACTCCGTCAGCCCTCACCTCCCTCGTCGGGGTATCAAGCCCCCGGCGGGTATCGGGGCCCCAAGCGGGGGCGAGGGCGAGGGCGAGGGCAAGGGCGAGTACTATACTCCCACCTCGAATCCACCTCATTGCCATCCCTACCCTGAAACTTTACCAAGCAATTTATTGACTTATTAAATAAGTTAATTTTTTAAGTTTATAAGTCAATAGATTCAAAAAAGATGACTTATTAAATAAGCTAAGTTTGACCAAAGGCTCCTCTTTAATAGAGCTTTAGCTTAAATTAATAAATGTATGAACTAAAATTAAATCAAACAAAAGGCTTATTTTTGGACAGATTTTACAAGTTTATGCTTTTTTGAACTAAAACCTTTCCAATAAAATTTGGGATGGTCAGACGAGACTAATTTATGTTTTATTGGCCCAAACAAGTTTAAATTATGGTTGAGCATCCGTCCTATTATGAGACTTGAACGTCAGACTTCAACTTATCCGATATAATAAGCCGCAATCTTTCATCTCTATTTTATAATATATAATATATGAATTTTGAATTTTGAATTTTTTTTTACGTCGTCTAATCTAAATGATATTAACTATTGATTTAAAACATCTAATGATTAATATTTTTAATGTTTCTTCTTGTACCATGTTAAAAGTTAGCTATTAGAAATCATCAACACAATTAAACACCCTCAATTAAATCACACATGTAACAACTATTAGAAATCTATATATATAATAATCTGTTGTATGTTTATTTAATAAGTTACAAAAAAGAAAGATTTTCACTAACATAGATTCTACGTGTATATTTTACTAGTATGATTTATTGTTCTCTCCCTCACTCTTTCTCACTCTTTTATCAAATAAACTAACTTCTCGCCAAATAATTTTATTAGTTAATCCAATAAAAAAATTATTACATTTATAAAATCAAGCCCAGTAAACTGATTTACTAGAAAAAAAAATAAGCTCGACCCAATGAAAGCCATTAGTTAGTCTTTTTTTTATCTGCGCGTCCTTGCTGTTGCTTACATCTGTACCACGCTCATCCATCATTCCATGTGTTCCCACCACCATTCAATTCATTACAGCAAACAAGAACATGTCCCCCTCTCCGCTTGTCTTTTTTTTTTATATTATTTTATTATGTATGTATGTGTATTTGGAAAGTATTTGCCTTTTAAAGTAGGAGAATACAAACTTATATCAGAATTATAGTGTAGAGAAGTTAGCAGTGCTTATATGACTCAAATCATGAGTTGACATACTCATATTTTAAAGAATGTTTTTAGCGGATACAACCTTGTGTATCCCTACTTTCTTTTCTTTTTAAATTTGTTATGCATTCTGGGAATCTTTAGATGTGTTTATATTATTATTATTACACGAGACAGGAGTCGCCGTCTGGGGGAGTAATCTACGCGTGAAGTGCCATTGGCGATTGTAGGTGGAGTATGTACTAGCACTTAGCACTGGTAGTTAAATATAGCCAATGCTTGTTCAGAGCAAAAGCTGACGAACAGCTGGGGCACATGGATCCCAGATGGGAAGCCCCTCTCGTGCTCCGACTTTGGTTAAAGAGAATGGTTGGTTCGTGGCCTCTTGCACAGTTATCAAGCTAGAAAGATGTCTAAAATTTGTTTAAAGGCTGTTTTTCCTATCTTTATTATTATAATTGGATAAGTCATGTTTATCTCGTGCCAAAATAAATCTAAAAATCTCAAGAACTCAATATCAAGAGTTTAAGAAAATTAGTTGAAAGTATCAGATACTTAATATCAAGAGCCTAAGAGCCTAAGAAAACCAGGCATGTCTCGTTGCACCTTCACTAAGTAAACAAGTTAATCTAGTGCATGCATGACTGGTTCTGATTTTCCAATTTTTCTTCTAATTTTAATTTTGATTGAAACTTGAAACTTGCTTAGCTTCCACAATAATAATATTAGTTGGTTTATCGCACATTTAAATATCTTCCAAGTTGTTTGTGCTTGTTTTTGTTTTGGAATTGCGAGGTTTACATCACACCTCCTCCCTCTAGATTTGTCTTCCCTCAAGGAGGGGTGCCAGCTCCATCCGAATCTATGGTTTTTAGGATTTCAATCGCAATCTAAAGGGTTTTCGAGTGTGATTGGTTATTTGTTAACATAGAAATCTTTATGAAATTGATTTGTTTGTGCTTGTTTTTGTTTTGGAATTGCGAGGTTTACATCACACCTCCTCCCTCTAGATTTGTCTTCTCTCAAGAACGGGTGCCAGCTCCATCCGAATCTATGGTTTTTAGGATTTCAATCGCATCTAGAGGGTTTTCAAGTGTGATTGGTTATTTGTTAACATAGAAATCTTTATGGAACTGATTTATTTTGACTTGATAGAACTGATAATATACTATATAATTGAACTTATATAATCGATTTGAACGTATAGACACTGTATAGATCTTTGATGGCCCTCCCTTATTAGACAATTTGCCGGGTAGGATTCTCTCAAAAAAAAAAAAAAAGATTTTGTTTAAGCCCCTAAGAGCTCAATACATGCTGACTTGCACATAAAAAGCTGAAAACAAGTTTTCTGCAAATTAACATTAAGAACATAATCAAGGATAACAAATTAAAAAAAGTAAGATTCAAACGACCAAGCGGAGTACAAATTTTTATTATAAAAATTGGGTTTATCAGCGGCTCCCATCTCCTACCGTTAACCACGCGACCACCTCCTTCTGATCTAATTCACACCGGTGAGCATGCATGTGGCCCCCTCTCTTTGGATTTCACTAGTGAGTGGACCCCTTGGCCGCTGCCTCCTTGCTTTGCGATGCTGGGTCGTCTCGTCCATGTCTGGTATGCATGCCACTCCCTTCCTCTTGTTATTTCGTTAACCATTGTCGAGTTTTTGAGTCGAGCTAAACCTTGGTTTCAAGTCAAACAAATTTTGACCGAACTCACTCAAATTCAACCCGTTGATAATTCTAATTGCAGAATATTTCTTTAGACCATATCGCTGCATGATATATGGTTTAGTTTTTGCCATTGAAATTCTGCCACACGATTTTTTTTTTGTCACTGTAAATTGAGATATATGTAATGCAAATTGAGTCATACCTTGTGGTAGGCAGGAAATAACTAAATAATTACTGTATGTCTTATATATAATAAAAGCCAATGACATGGACACTATAACCGTAAGACAATGGAAAACAGTGATGTTTTCCGTTTTTTCGCTATCTCAAACAGTCGACAAAATGGCAGCTCTTATAATTTCTTCGCACTCTATAGTTTTCAAATTTATTTCTTTGTTCTTTTGGATAAAAATTGCGATGTTTTTGTAGGTTTGAAGGATAAAGATGGTAGTTCCAATGTCCATTTCAATGCATTCGAGGCATCTTATTTTGTATTAATAATAAGAGTTTTTCTGATTGGTTGATACTTTTTTTTTTATTTTGCATATACTTCTCTTCACCATTGGATCCAACTCTTCTCCTTAAATTTAGTTCTCTATGGTTCACCTAGCTCCCTCCTTAATTTCTCTGATGGCGGTAGTCTGACAGTAGGCTGAGGTAGGGGCGGCGAGGTGACAGTGACCCCACTGGGCGCAAGTTGCAACGATGGGCAGTGCCAACCGGTAGGAGAGATAGGTGACAGAAGAAGCGGGTTGTGGCTGCAGTGGTTCGCGGGGCAGGAGAAGAGGCGAAGGAGGTGGTGGTAAGGGATCGGGAGAGGACGAGGGAGAAGAAGTGAGGAGGATAGTGAAGAGTAGAGATTAAATCTAGTTTTATATGTGTGATGTAGATGATGTAAGTTTTTAAAAAAAAAAATGTACCTGCATTCTAGACAACCCTAGCAATAATTGTTGCAATTCTAAGAATTTTTTAAAATAACCCATTAAAATAATAAAATCTCAAAAGTAGCCCATTGAAATTTTTTTTTCAAAAGTGGCCTTCGGTCATTGGGACCTACTGGCAACTGAATTTTTGTCATTGGGTCAGTTTTGACTTATTGCTTGACACAACGAAATCTGCCTTGTCCCAGTCCACGCCACACCACTTTTGGTCGCTCAACCTGTTAGTGACTGAAACATGCATACATTTCATTCGCCTAGCCCAACAACAACTGAAACCCTTATATAATGTGGCCCAACGGCCTTCAGCCACTCCCTTCACCTCATTTGAAACCCTAACTGCCAGAAAAGAGGGAGAAGGAAAGAGAGGAAGAGAAATAAAGAAAGAGAGGAGGAAAGAAATTGAGAGAGAAAGGAAGAGACAACAAAAGAAAGAAAAAGAGAGAGGAAGAAAGGAGGAGGAGGAAGGTGTTTTTCAGAATGTAGATTTCGTCGTTTATTCATCGTTTCTTCTGGTAAAAATTACTAAACTTGTAGATAGTAGAAAAAATTAATTTTTCACATACTCTAGGTTTTTAGGATAGGTAGAAATTTAATCTTTTGGATTGCACCCTAGAGTTTTAGGAGAGGCAATTTGATTTCCACACCATCTTAGAGTTTTAGGACAGGTAGAAATTTTTCGGCTTGCACTCTAGGGTTTACAACTTGCACCTTAGATAGAAATTTAATTTTGTTGGCTTGCACCACAGGGTTTTGGATAGGTAGAAATTTAATTTTCTGCACCCCCCTAAGATTTTAAGACAGAAATTTTTTGGTTTTCACTTTAGGGTTTTCTTCTTACACCCTTAAGACAGGCAGAAATTTAATTTTCAGTTTGCACCTTAGAGTCTTAGGACAGGTAAAAATTTAATGTTTCACACCACCCTAGGGTTTTAGGACAAGTAGAAATTTTTTGGCTTTCATCCTAGGGTTTTGCACAGGTAGAAATTTTTTGATTTTCACCCTAGGGTTTTTAGCTTGTACCTTAGGTAGAAGTTTAATTTTTCAGCTTGCACCATAGGGTTTTAGGATAAGTAGAAATTTAATTTTCTGCACCACCTTAGGGTTTTAGGACAAGTAGAAATTTTTTGGCTTTCACCCTAGGGTTTTCGGTTTGCACCTTATGTAGAAATTTAATTTTTCGGCTTACACCCTAGGGTTTTAAGAGTGGTAGAAATTTAATTTTTTGCATCATCCTAGGGTTTAGGATAGATAGAAATATAAAATTTCACATCACTCTAGGGTTTAGGATAGGTAGTAATTTAATTTAGAGGACTACTAGCGCACGATGACCTGTTTTGGCTCATAAAAATGGCACCTCTCAGAGTCGTAGGATCAGATCCAACAACTCTCCATGATCCCCACCTCCTAACCCTAACACACTTCCACCTCCCCATCTCCTCCTCTCCGCCTCATCCTAGTGACTTATTTAGAGATATTTATTGGACATGTTGTTGATGTTTGGAACTAACTCTGAAATTTTATGGACTTGGTTATGGTGCAATTCGATATGGTTTGTGTGTATTACGGGGACAATGTAGTTCGTAATAGACTAAATGGTAATGATCTCAGTGGTTTTACCTGTGTATATGGTCAAATGTTGGAACTACTATCAATGTCTTTCAAGGACGTAGAGATGTCGGTAATAGAGTTATTACGACTTAATCCTGCCACAAATAGTGTTAGGGTGGTAGTGTGGGGGCTAGTAACAATAGAGTCATGCAAACTCTCAGCACTATGCCCCAAAATGTTTTTTGCAAACATCAAGAAAACTTAGTGGATGATTTATCCTAGTTAAAAGAGAATTTTAACGAGGAGGAGTATACTGATCCATCAGATATGTATGACTCTCTTGACAAACCAATAGAAGAGCATGGCCCAATAAATAAATAGATTGATGCTTCAGCACTTGTCTCAACTATGGTTTCTGAAGATCTAAACTCAAGATAGCCTTTTAATGAAAGCACCATATAGTTTAGATGGTTATCCAAAGAAAAAAAAAGATGCTAAAAAATCCATCACCACATGTGCCATTTCACATAATCGACCATTTTGGGTTGATAATTCAAATTCGGACTTGTGGGCTGTAAAGTATTTAGTTGATAATTACTCATGATACATCCGTGTGACACATCTAAAAGATGAGCTTTCCTTCTAGGTGACTAGAGTGGTAGACCATAGATGTCTGACGGAAGGCATGTTGTTACACATAAAAATATTACCTTCACTTTTGTAACTAATCTAATACTGTCGATTGTGAAGAAAAATACTACGATGCCACCGAAAGAAATTATCGCACATGTGGTAGAGAAGTACGGGTACAAAATAAATTATGAAAAAGCGTGGAGGGCCAAGCAGAAGGCGCTAAAGGAGCTGTTTGGTACATTTGTGGAGGCATACAACTTTGTGCCCAGGCTGCTTCAGGGCATTGTTGAAGCCATTCTAGGCACTTTAATTGAAATTGTAGATAACCCACCAGTTGACTCATTTGTCATACCTGACTGTATGGTACTGAAGCAATTATTTTGGGCGTTTCGGTAGTGCACTGCCTTATTTAAGTACATGAGACCCGTTCTTTGCATTGATGGCACATTCTTGACAGAGAAGTATGAGGGTACTCTAATGACTGTCGTGGCAATCGATGCGAACAATCAACTTCTTCCCATAGCAGATGTAGTCGTTAAGAGGGAGAACTATAGCAGCTAGTTGTGGTTTCAAGTAAAATTGAAGAATGAGGTGTTGAAGGATCATGAGCATGTATGCTTAATTCATGATCAAAATAGAGGAATGCTGAGTGTCATTAAGTACTTGTAATCTGGCACAGACCCATCCCTATCCTGGGAGAATCTGCAGAGTCGTTGGTTCTCCTGTCATCTTCAAGTGAATTTCATACTTGTTTTAAGAGCAAGTGCCTAATGCATAAATTCAAAAAGTTTGCAAAGAAAAATCAAGAGTCAATATTTTCAAGCATTTGGAAGGTTTTGGACGAGAGTACATTGAAATAGAACTAGAAGAAGGTGGTAATAACAATGTGGAAGCAGCAGGAAGCATATGAGTTTCTCTCAGTGGATTCAACCAAAATCAAAAGAGAAATGGTAGTTTCTTCATTACTTGGACAGGACTTGGTATGGACTTATGACAACAAATCTCACTGAGGTATATAACTTTGTCCTGAAAGATGTGCGGTGTTTACCGCTAACAATTATAATGGAGATGACATTCTACCATACTATAGTATGGCAGCCAAAAATCTTATTGACAACTCATTCGTGCGGTGGCCTAAAGAAATTTATGACTATCATGAGTTTTGGACCAGAAAAGAAATGTCCATGAAGTGTCCGTACTAGGTCGTCTAAATGGAAATTATGAGGTTCAGCTTAGACATAGGTTTGTGGATGGTAAATTGAGAGTTGGCCGAGTCCACGAATGTACTATCCTAAATAGTGTTGTGACATGCACATGTAACAAGCCTCAGTTGCTTCACATCCCTTGCTCTCACGTGATCGCTGCTTGTGCCTTGCCAGACATTACTTCTGCACAGTACATGTCTAAATATTACACTTTGGAGTACTTTCAAAAATATGGGATGGTGTCTTCCACGACTTTGTGGCATGAGGCAATTACAGAGACATCTCGCCAAATGATAGCTGATGTGGATCCCAGAAAAGAGATTTTAGGTCACTCATGCTGGCAAGCATCAAACGAGACGCATACAAAATGACATGGATGCGGGAGAGCATGAAGGCGGACTCCGTAGATGAACAATTTGCAGGCAGTCTGGGCAACCAGTGTAGGATTAAGAATGCCGACTAGAGGGGGGGTGAATAGGAGGCTTTTAAAATTCTTGTCAATTAAATAATTTTTGCAAGATAATTATGAAACCTAGAATTAGCAAAGAGATTTAAAACAATCTAATCAACTAGTTGCATTCGACCATATGAAATATTTGACAACGCATGCAACAATAGTAAATTAAGCAATTGTGTCAAGATCAATATGAATAATCCAAAAGTGAGACAATTAACACAATGATTTTTTACCGAGGTCTCGGAGACTCACTCGGTCTCCCCTACTCCTCGTTGAAGCGCTCACGCGTGAGCCTCGCTTCTATATCTGTGAAGGATATCTCACTAGGGTTGCTCCTTCTCCACACCATATAGGCGAGTACCATACCTTTCACAAGTTCTTGCCGGCCTCTCCGACAGACTTCAACCGGAGAGATCGTGACTCTCCTCCGACACTGTCTAGGCGAAGGTGATCACCAAAAGTAACAAGTCAGATGCGCTTTCGCTTGAACGAATCATGTGCTAGAAGCTCAATGATGCAAATGAGATGCTCAACACTCTAGCACTAGCTTGCAAATGGAGATAAAGTGCACTAAACACTCACAACCTCTCCCCAATGTTCTGTTGATCGAAGGATGCCGACTAGAGGGGGGTGAATAGGCGGTTTTTAAAATTTTACTTTTAAACTAGTGTTTAACAATCTAAAATTGTAATAACAAACTTCTAAAGATATGAATGACAATTCAAGATGAGTGTTGCAATTTCTAACAGATTAAGAGAAGCAATTCAATCTCTAAGAAAATAAAGCAAGTAATAGAAATAACCGAAGAGATCGAATTTTTCCCGAGGTATCAGAAATTTGCCGATTTCCACTAATCCTCGTTGAAGCGCTCTTCACTAGAGCTTATGCTTCGATTTCACTATGGGTAGCCCTTCTCCTCTGCGGATAGGCGAGCTCCGAGCCTTTACAACCAATCTCCGGGCCTCTCCGACACACCGTCGATGGAGAGATCGCCAGACCTCCCGGGTCGTCTAGGTGACGGCAATCACCAAGAGTAACAAGCCTAGCACCTTGCTTGATCAACCTCAAAGCTTGATGAACACAATGCAAATACAAAAGGCTTGAAATCAACTTCACTCAACTAGCACTCAAGATTTACTCAATTTTGACTTCAAATGCTAGAGAATGAGTGAGAGAGAGTTTGCACACTGTTGCACAAGAGTTTAGAGATGTATTTCGTGTGTATGTTGCATCTGCAAACAGTGGGATACTTATACTCTCAGCAAAACGGTTGTTTTCAAGAAAATTGGGCGAAAGTTGTACTGGCCGGACATTGTCCGGTCACTTCGGACATTGTCCGGTCAATACAAAAAACTTGACCGTTACTCACGTGTGATTTGA
Organism: Pharus latifolius; assembly: GCA_019359835.1. Classification (NCBI taxonomy): domain Eukaryota; kingdom Viridiplantae; phylum Streptophyta; class Magnoliopsida; order Poales; family Poaceae; genus Pharus; species Pharus latifolius. The sequence goes on along the minus strand of CM033324.1, from coordinate 51,821,049 downwards.
GTGTCAGTAGCCATTTGAACCAAATTGTGAAGGCCAGACAAATGGATTTGTCCGGACAGATGCATTTGTCTCTGTTAACACCCCTGTTCAAAAATACTTGTACACACCGGACAAATCTATTTGTCCGGACAAAATGTCCGGACAGATGTATTTGTCTCTATTTACACTCGAATTAAAGCACTCCAACTATTTGTATAGGCCGGACATATGGGATTTGTCCGGACAAAATGTTCGGACAAATACATATGTCTCTGTTAACACATGTATTCTCAATTGCCCAAGAGTTGTATTGGCCGGACATTGTCCGGTCACTTCGGATAATGTGCGGTTACTTCAGACAAAAGCCTCCGGACAGATACATTTGTCTTAACTTAACGTGTCGTAAATATTTGTATTGACCGGACATTGTCCGGTCACTTTGGACAATGTCCGGACTTCATCGGACAGATGCACCGGACAAATGTATATGTCTCTGTTGCAAGTTTTGCAATGTTCAGAAGTTGTTTGTATTGGCCGGACATTGTCCGGTTACTTCAGACACTGTCCGGTCAGTAGAAAACGAAAACAGAATTCTGAATTTTTACTCAATTTAGATTTGAGGGTAAATGCAAATGCAAATATACTTCTAAGAACTTCAAGGTTGATCAAGAGACTTGTGCTAAGACCCCTCTTAATAGTACGACCATCTAACTTAGAAATTTTCAAAACAAGAAGGCGCTAGGTTTAGATATTTGTACTCTTGTCGAGGTTTTCGTTGTTTTCGCTTCATGGAGTCTTGATAGCCGTGCTTTGCTCTTCCTTGATGCTTTCTCCTCTGATTTAACTGAGTCTCACATACAGAGGTTAGTCGCAAATCTCACAGATGTCATTAATCACCAAAACTCTAATTAGGGCACAAGATTCAACAATCTCCCCCTTTTTGGTGATTGATGACAACCGTTATGCATAACACACATGGATATCAAAAATGAGTATGAACAAGAAATGCTCCCCTTGAATCTTACATTCAAGTTCATAAACATACCCCATAACAAGGTATAACAAGATATTAACAAGATATAACAAGAAATTAATAAGTTATAACAAGATATCCATACATATCAAGACTCCATGTTCATACATTCAAACACCAATCCCTGGCAATATATATATATATATATATATATATATATATATATATATATATATATATATATATATATATATATATATATATATATATATATATATATCCATAGTAAGACATAACCAACAACATAACACAGACATAACATATATCCACAACAATGACATAACACAGACATAACATATATCTACAACCATAAACATAACTCTCCCCCTTTGTCATCAAACATCCATAAAAGGAGAGGATATATAGACAAGTAACATAGATACATGAGGAAGACAATCTACGACTGCGGGGTTGATCAGAAGAAGAATCGCCGCGACGACGACGCTGATACTGGCCTGCGTCGAATCGCCCCCGCAGCTCAGAGATATCCTGAGTCATAGAGTCGATGCGAGGCTCGATGACGTTGAGGCGATGGTCGATGGAGCTCAGTCGGGAGTCAACCTCATCGAAACGAGTCTCGAATCGCATGGACATCTGATCTAGCCGCTCCATGATCATCATGTACGGAGCCGAGACGTCAGGACTCTGAGAAATGGAGTAAGACTGAAGTGGAGAAGGAGCTCCCGCAACCGGAGACATGTGCTCATCTTCATGAGCTGGTGATCCAACTTGGTTCTCGTAGCGAATAAGGATCCCCAGACTCTTCATCCGGTAATACTCCATAGAGGTAGGGCGGGATGCTCGATGCAGTCCAAAGTAGGTCAGAGTATGAGCGATGAAGGTGCGAAGGGCAAGAGCCTCTTCGAGTCCATCTGAACCTCCTGCATCTCATGGAACATGAACTCCACAATGTCAAACGGAGTCTCGTCCACTTGGGCTCTCAAAAGTCGTAGCATGGTAGATGTGACAGCCCCGCGATCTCCAGTTTTTGGCAAGATGGTCATGCGGTTCAGCTTTTCAAGAATTGCCACCGGAGGGATCAGTTGAGAGGCTTTACCGATATTTGGATCTGGATTGTCGAAGAGGTGAACAACGTCTTCAACTCGAACTTCATCAAAGGCGAAAAGGCTGTTGTCGACATGCTCGATCTGTAGAGCCTCTTCAAACTGTGCCTTTGTGAGAGTCCTCTTCGAGTTGTTGTTCATGAAAACGACATGGGATCGATCCGAGGCAACATGAAGAGATGCGAAGAATGAATGGATGATATCCACGTTCCACTTCCAGTCTTCCTTCATCTCGATGAAGGAGAGCAAACTGACTGCCATGAACTTGCCCCTTAATGGATAGTTAACTTTGCTTTCGATCAAGTTCCAATCAATGGCCTGATGCTCAAAGACTTTGGCGGAGGAGAATTTGGTGTGATACTGAGACATTTGAAAAGCATTCCAGAAGTTCCTCTCGGTACATGTCCTCGGATGCTCGTACGGGTTCTTTCGACGAAGACGCCGAATAGCCCTAGCGGTGAAAGTCTGAAGGCCTCTAGGTTGCTTATCACCACTACTACTGCTGCTGTCATCCGAGTCAGAATCAGCAATGGGAGATCCCATGGGAGATGCTGGAGCTGCATCCACTACAACACGGTAGGCCAGCGCAAGCTGTAAAACTGCTGGGAAAAAAGTTTTTCCCAGCAGTCCTGCAGATGAAAATATAATTTTGATTTTTCACCGATGTGTCAGCTAGGAAAAGTTATTATTTTTAGCAGATCTACCGCTAGAAATAAATAATATATAGCAAGCTGTAGATCAGTTTGGGAAAAGATTTTTTTTAGCAAATCTACAGCTGAGAATATTTTTTCTGCTGGGAAAATTTTTTTTTTACCAGCAGTTCTATAGTTGAAAATATAATTTTTATTTTTCACCGATATGCCAGTTGGGAAAAATTATTATTTTTAGTAGATCTACCGCTAGGAATAAGTAATTTATATATTTTTTGATGTAAAACTGAAATATTCAGCAGAATAATAACAGATTTATTATTTTGGGAGGGAAATTTTCATGAAAAAATATTTTCATGCTGATTTGTTGGTTTTGCGCCAAATATAAAATCTTCCTCTACAGATTATTAGTTATCTTAATTCCCTGCTTCCCTCGATCGGTTCCCCAATCCAACCTCCACCGAGAATTTGACCTCTCTCCGGCCGCTGAGAAAACCCCCAATCAAACTCCTCCACCGACAAACCTCCCTTCTCCATCTCCAGCTCTCCGGCCGCCGAGAAAACTCCCCCAATCAAACCTCCTCCACCGACAAACGTCCCCCAATCCTCTCCATCTCCAGCTCCCTGCCGATAAACCTCCCCAATCCTCTCCATCTCCAGCACTCCACCGAGAAACCTCCCCGATCCAACCTCCTCCACCGAGAAACCACTCCCAATTCGCCGAGAAACCTACCCAATCTTCGATCTGGTCTCCCACCATGCGTGAGGTGTCTCACGGTGTGGCCCTAGAAACGCTACCGGCAGGGTGTGCGGTGAACGGCAGAGGTGGAGCGACAGCGGCGAAGAAAGTGTGCAACACGGAGGTGAGGCGCGAGGCCGGCATAGCATGAGATCAGCAAGCCCTGCACGGGAGTGAAGCAAAGGGTGAGGTCAGGGGTTGAGGCCGGCGACCCGACGCGGCAGAGAGGCGAGTGCCAGCGCCCGGCGTGATAGAGCTCCGGTGGTGTAGTCCCCCTGAATTCGGAGCCACCTCTAGTTGATGCGAATAGATTGGAATAAAAATCCATAGGTAAGAGTGGTATTCTTATCAAATCTCTTTTAGAAATTTCACTCTTGGATGCGCCTGTTGCTTAGTTCATCAATCTTTTCATCAACTTTGATCATTAGTTGACGACTTGATGTTCAGCAAATTTGTTTTGTTGCCTTCCAGTTTGCATATGCATTTTTCTACATTACCATGAGTTACCTTCTACACATTAGCATGAGTGGGCATCATGAAATTATTATGGGGCATGATTGCAATGTTCTGATATCTAGAGTAAGGGCTGAAGTTTCGATGGTTGTAGTTCTGATTGGCCTGAGCAGGCAATTATAGATCTAATTTTCCAGATTCAACAACAACATGATCTGTTCTACAGCCATGTCTCGGTAATTTGCCATTAGAATCAAATCTTATATGTCTTTTGAGGGTTTTGTGTTGATCTGGTCATAAGGTAGCTAGGCCAGTTTTTATATAGTTGTATCTTCATAAGCTCACTGAGTTTTGGTAATCCTATGGGTTTCTATTGAAGTTGTCATCAACTTACTGATATGATTGTTTCTTGTTTCGTATCAAATATGATTGTTTCTTGTTTCATATAAAATGATGTTAAATTTCTTGTGATTTGTACATGTTTGCAGTTTAAGCCAGTGCTAAACTGGTAACAGTAATAGATCTTATTATTGTTGTTTATTGATTCATATGAGGTCAGTAGACTCTAGATTAGTAAATTTCTCTTGTAATTTTCTTCAAGTTTTGCTGTTTAGATTAGTCAATTAATTATTTGAGAATTTGACAAAATCTTCAAAAGTAAGAAATTAGCATGGTGCAAGCAAAGGCAGCACAAAGCAGATTGTGGATTGCGAAAAAGATGCTTTGAAATGTTGTTTGAACTTCTTTTAGAGTCTTGGATATAATTTTGTACGATGATGTAAACCAAACAGACAAATAGCCTCCAAAATGCGTTGTGCTTACATGATGTATGTGCATATGTTAATCAAACCCTTGTGCAAAACATCTGAAACCAGTAAGCATTTTTTGTGAGCTATAGTGATAATTTCAACAAAAAAGTCATCACATTGCTTTGGTCAAATAGTTAGCCTATTTCTTTTGCTCAAATTCTTAGTTTTAGACATAATTCCTCCTCATTCAGACAATATCAGGGGCCCTTTAAACAATTAAAGAATCTAAAATTGAAAAATTGATTCTATATCATAAATTTCGATGCCAACAATATATTAGTGACTTTTGAATTCTTTGATAAATGTCATCCTAATTTTTTTCCCAATGTTATATGCAACTAATCATTAGGTTTGAAATCTAATTCTAATCACGTGGGTGGGCAGGGGGTCCCACTACTTCTTCATTCGGTGGGGTTTAGCCTCATGACTTCCCACTGGGTGAGAGGTGCACCTAACCCACCTACTCACTCATCAATTACGGTGTTCAGCTGACTTACACAGAAAGACCCCTATTGTTTAGTAATTTGGTGCCCCATCTGTTGATTGAGTGTTGTCAACTAATGTTCGATTCTACTCTATGTTAGAACATTTCTGTGAATGCTATTTTGATCTAAGTGGTCCTATATTACATTACAAATATTACCTTTCTTGGAGTTCACAAACAACATTGGGTGGTGATGCTTCAGGACTAGATTTCTTCTTCCCCTCTTCCCCAGAGTTGACTGGATGCTTAGGGGAGCCCTGAGACTCTTGCTGCTCCTGCTCCTGTTGCTGCTTGCCTTCTGCAGCAATGGCAGATATAGTAGTAGAAGCAGCTGCACCCACAGCTACACCACAGTTGTTATCTACTTCAAGAAACCATGAAATCACCACCTTTGAATTAAAAGACCTCACTAATGCAAGAAACAGGGATTGCTCAGTACCAAAAATTGTACATTGGCTTGTGGCATCCTCAAAATGAATCGCATGTCCATTCTCATTGTCACTGCGCATGCCATCAGGAGGTCCTAAAGCCAGTGAACTCACTGGGAAGTTGAGATGGTGGTGACCTATGTTCTTAATGTCAAGAAGCTGCAGGCAGCCCCATGAAACGGGGGCCTGGAGCTCTATAGCCTGCTGCAACTCGGCCGCTTGCTGCTGCTCCTCCAGCTTCATCCTCAAAAGCGCCTCCTGGCTCGCATACATCATGCTTGGCCCTAACAATTAACAATTACAGCACTGTCCTATTCTCTGTCCCCTGCTAGGAAGCATTACTCCTCTTTTCATTCCAACTTCAATAAGACCGATATGATTGATTGGCCTGTGCGTTTCTCTTATTACTTTTTTGTATCTCCCTGTTCCTCAGATACAATTCGATCCTTCTATAGCCAAATCTCAATTTGTGGAAAGCCTTCGATGGCTTCCTTATGAAAACATCCATTTGTATATGCGTATAGACAGTTTTTCATTATTCTTTGTGATATTGACCACATTGACCATATTTCTGATCCCTATTTGCATTTCAGTGGGTTGGTCTGGTATGAGAAGTTTTGGTAAAGAGTATATTACTGCATTTCTAATTCGTGAATTTCTAATGATCGCCGTGTCCTGCATGTGGGATCCTCTACTATTCTATGTTCTTTCTGAAAGTGTGCCAATCCTTATGTTGTGTGGATTTCTAACGATCTATGTTGCATTTGTATTTTTTTGTCTTGAAAGTTGTTTTTTCAATCTACTTTCTGTTTACATAATTTCAGATTTCATAGATTAGACTTCCAACTTGGAGATTGTTCCTGTTAGGTTTTATCTTTGGAAAAATTAGTTGCAATCAGGTAATATTATTATTATTTTTCTGCTATATGATTCTTGTTTGTGCTGTTTGTGCTATATGATTCTTGTTTGTGCTATTTTATCTTTAATAGGATTCCCGCTAAAAGCATACATGTACTGTAATGTGCTTCCCCATAGGTATCTGGTAACCACGTATGTAGGGGTATAATTGGCAATTTGACAGCATAAGTGATGAGGACATCACTCCTATGCATACGCCCGAGACTCCTCCAGTTGTGATGCAAGGACCCATCACAAGAGCACGAGCATGGCAATTGAATCAACAGGTGAGCTCGTTCCTAAGTGCCCGTGTATATACTTGTGAGGATAGTATGCTACCTAATGATATTATTGATTATATTGTACTTAGGAACTTTGGAGAGGATCATGAAGGCCTTGGGAACCAGCAAGGGCCAGGAGGGAGGCAAGGAGGGCGTCCAAGTCAAGTTGGAGTCCCAATTCATCTCGGAGTCGACTACCTCGGCCACCAGGAGCAGTGTTCACTAAAATCGTCGCCCAGGCCACAAACGGACTCCGATTTCAATGATCCACATATGTATCGAAAGCTAAGGAGATAACCTTTCCAATGGCACCGGTTTCAGGTCAATTGGACTGCTGAGTCGACGGGAATTTGGCCCATGTATCGTGTTGGAGTCCATCACGGACACGTCTAGGGTTTCTAGGACGTCCCTTAGCCCTTATATTCAGTAGCCGCCACTAGGGTTTGCTTTGGGTTTTGCTTAGATCAATTCTGTCTTTGAACAGTATCGCCGTTCATCGGTTTGTGAGACCCCAACTCGTGAGCTTCATCCTCAATTGCAAATTCAGTTGTATCTTTCTCGTTCTTGCTTGTGTTCTCGATTCGCATGCAGGGATAAGCCTTCTTGGCGAGGTCAATCGTGTTTGTGCATGGTTGATAACCAACGGAGCCGTGGTGTAGCGATTGCTGGGTTCGGATCGGTTCTGATCGGAAGCCGGATCGTCAACGTCGAGTCTCCACCAATCGACTTACCTCTACCTGTCGGAAGATCGGGCCACCGTGCGCATCAAGTGGTATCAGAGCCTCGGTTTCCCGTCAGGTATCATTGTATCCCCTTTAGTTTTGTTTTGCCATCGTCCTAGAGTCCAGAAAATTTGCCCCACAAAAAAAGTTCATCATCAATTTGTAACATCCTGAGTTAGGGGTGAAAACTTCCTTTTTCATCAATAGCATGCATGCTTGTATCTGTAGTAATAGCCAGATCAGTATCTATCCTAAACCCTAAAATCTCCAAAATCTATCCTGTGACCTCAAATCAAGATCAGATTGTTCAGATGTGATCTATCAGTTATCCTAAACCTAAAAGCCTTCAGAACCCAGATTCAATTCTATCCCTAACTTCCAGAATTATCAACTCTTTTCTGTTTTCGAAAACAGAATATCTGCTATTACCTTTTACCCTAAGTTTCAGAAATCCAGATTTAATCAAAATCTTAGCCAAGTTCATACCAGATTATTCCTGGAACATGATCATGGGTATGCCAATACCTTAAACCAGAAAGTTGGCAGCCAGATTTTATCATCTAAACCTTTTTCGCAAATCAGCCCAAGAGTTATTACAAATTAGTCCTTTAACTGATATCTAGAAACCCAAAAAGGCTAAAATCTCCAGATTAACTCCAAATTCAGAATTTCTTCGGCAAATCTTTTCTAGATGCTATTTGAAACAAGTTCTTCTTCTGTGCAGATTTCAAGATCTCATCCTAATTACCATAATTCGAAATCAATTAAAGCTCAGATTCAATTACCCTAAAAATACCCTATTTTCAGTCTGTATCAAAGACTATTCAAATGTGCCAAATTTTATTAAATGTTCTTGCCAAATATTCTGTTGAATATAATCTGCTATATCAGTGAAATCAAATTCAGTTTAAACCTTCCAAAACTCCAGATTCGCAGATCAGTCCTTCTTCCAGATTTTTCTAAAAGCCAGAAAGGCAAAATGTTGCAAATCATCTTCAAATTCAAATCTAATTCAGGGAACACCTTCCAAATGCTTTTCAACACAAATTCTTCTTTTATGAGTATCTCAAAATCAAACCCTAAATCCCAGAATTCGAGATCAATAAGTTTCAGACTTATTTTACCCTAATCTACTCTGTTTTCAGTTCATATCAAAAATCACCCAAATGTCTCAAATTTTATCTTCTATTTGTGCCAAGTCATCTGTTGAATCAAGCCTACCAGATTAATGCAATCAATTTCAGATTTAACCTTCCAAATCATCAGATTTACAATTCAGCCCGAAATCAAAAGTCAAATATTGCAAATCAGCCCCTATTTCGACCAGAGCAGCAGCTACTGTACGCACGACCAGAGCTCGCCGTGATCTTTGCGCCGTGCACGCTCGCCGCCGGCCAAGCCCCGCTTGCATTTGTGCTCGTGCATGCTTGCTGTTGCTGATGCGCACGCGTCCGTGTCTTAGCCTTCGCCGTGGCAGCAACGTTGAACAGCAATTGCTTCCGCGCGCGACCAACAGCAGCTTTTGTCAGCAACACGGCACCACGTTGCTTTGCCTTGCCAGCTTGTGTTGCCACCGCCTTGCACCACCCGACATTGTTGAGTCCCGATGAAGCCGACAGCTTAATCAGCTTTGCACCGCCTGTGCGCTATCACGTTACCGCTCGCCGTTGTTGCATCTGCGTCCGGCAAGTCACTGACGCCAATTCATTGCTGTTTAATCCTTGCAAGCTTCGCCCTCTAGTCTATTTAAGCAATCAACACCTTGTGCAATCTTCACTTCACCAGAGCTTAACCAAATTCTCAAATTCCCTTGCTGTCGTCGTCTTCTCCGGCGAGCCATCGAGGAGCTTCACGGTGACAGCCTTAACCGCAGCTTCAATCCTCAAATTGACAGCATCAGTGAGTTTCTCCTACCTATCTCATCGTGCTGTAGTATTTAATTGAACTCTTATGCACTTCATCGCCAGTGATCGCCAGAAATTGCTGAAATCAGTGAAATGCCCTGTTCCAGTTGCACAAGTCAAATTAGCCCGAATTAGCCTTCGATTCAATAGACAAAAATGATCAGTGAGCTATTTTAAGCAAGCCTGTGAAGTTGAATGGTGAAATTGACCAAGAACTGGAGTTTTTCGCTAGCCCGAGCTTCCCCAGCCGCCGGCGAACGTCGCCAGCCTTCTCCGGTGATTCTCCGACCAATTCAATCGTGCCAGAAGCTTTCTTATACCTTCTAGATGCTCTCCAAGCAAGGAATCGAGTTCAAACATCGTGTAGCCAAAACCCCCAATATCAGTGTCTTCTTCTCTGGCGCCGGCCACCGGAAAACCATTCCCGGCCGATCCAGCTCCAGAAACCTTGTCCCCCAGATGCGCCTTGATCTCCTAAGCAACTTTGCTTACTAGCTCGACTTCCAATTCGGCCTAAATCAGAAGATATAGCTATGCCCTAATTCCTGTCCAGTGCTGTGAATTGAAATTTCAGCCACCGAGTTCATCGCCGGTTTTCATCACTTTCCGGCCACCTCCTGCCCTAGGTCCAGTTGAATGAATTGTTCCTGTTACTGAGGCCTACATCCCAGACAAAGTGGTGCATCAATTGGAGCCCTAGATCAAAAGTTGTGACAAACCCTAGTTTCTAGCTATGTCAGTGCAATGCCAGGCTATGTCAGTCAGTGGCATTAGCCCATTTCACTTCCTTCCAGATGTGTATTTTGAGCATGACTTTGTCCCTTAGACTCCTGAGGTTGTGATCTACAATTTCTTCTTCTATCACAACTTGATTTGAGTCCTTGAATTGCATTTTATGCTTAGCCCTAGATTATGACATTGTTAACCCTATGTCAAAGCCTTGAACCGAATGCCGACCTAAAGACATTCATCGATTTTGGGCAAACCAGCTGCGGACTTAATGTCAATTCCTATATCCTGGAACCCTAGAAGTTCCTAGCACTCATTTTCAGCCCTAATTCTATGATTTAGCCCTAATCAGCTTCTATGGTACCTAAATCCAATTATTTCAGAATCATCAAGACATTCATCTTTGCATTATTGCATGTAGTGTAATAATGTATTGAAAAGGTTGTGATTCTTGGTTGCTTGTTTGATCTTTGCTCAGAGTCGGAGCTAGAGTTCGAGGACTTCACTGCTGACCCGACATCAACTGCTGTCTTTCACGACGCGGAAGGCAAGTCATATCCTTGGTCATCTTGAACCTATATTTTAAATGTTGCTAAAACATAACCTTGAATATAGGCAATATTGCATGTGAAAGATTGAGAATGGTTGATTTATCAATTGGCAGTACTAGACTGGTTATCTATGAAATGTGAAATAAACAAGTTTTGAGCCATGAACTATTATATGTATTTATATACTTATATTCATGAAATAAAACCCCTTAGCCGTGACCAGAAAAATGGTGTGGATGGCTGTAGCACTGGAGGTGCTAGACTGCAAAGGAATGCAGGCACTGAAGGTGCAGGGTTGTGGATGGTCTGGTCATTGGCATATAAGGACTAGAACCTTGTGTTGTGCGTCTAGTGGCATGAACAACGTGCTAACCGCAAGCCTGGTATGGGACAGGCCTGAACAAGTACTTATGTGGATCGTACATGAAACCCCTGCACGAGATGTGTTGTGATGATTGACTTGGAGGCTGACTCCTACTATCACTGAAGGTGATCTGATATTTGACCCAGTAATGGGAAAATGAGGTGGGGTGGAGGTTATGATACAGCCTACCACAACTGTGTTTCGCTGAGATTTGACCTGCTGGCCATCCTTTTTCACCCGCAAACCTAATCCTATTCTAGCCTAACCGGGAGAAAGATCTGAATTCGCGAGCAATTCCAGATTGTGCAGTGTTCACTAAAACTGGCATAACTTTTGCATACGAACTCCGATTTGGGTCTACTTTTTTTTGTTTCGAAGGGGACGACGACGCGCATCTGAAAATTCCACAAGTCTTTAGACCTGTGCATTTTTTTTGACCCTCAAAAAAGCTTCTAAGACCGAGTTTCGACGCCCGGAAGTTTGCTGTCCTGTTTTGTCAATTCTTTCGGGCATCGGTTTCCTGTCATTTGTTGCTTCAAATTGTGAGATTTTTGTTTCTCCTCTGAGTTAAGAGGTATATATTTGTGTTAGAAAAAAAAAAAAAGAAGTGAAAAAAAAACAGAGAGAAGAGAAAGAGAAGTAGAAAATCAGAATTGCTTGCATCCTTTGAGTCCTTTGTGCTGTGATATATCCCTTGCTAGGTTGAACTAGTTCTAGGAGCACGCTTAGGCCAGCAACTGTGACAAGAACTTTGAATCTTTATTCAGCTTTGCTAACTGTTTTCGAAATTTGCTAATCCTTGCTACTATACTTTGCCTTCCAAGCTCCACCTTTCTTCTGATCAGTTCAGGTTCAATTCGGCAATCGCTACACTCAAGCTTGTCACGGTATCACGAACCAGCCGCCGGTTGTACCACCTGTTGCATTGGTAAGAACACTTGTAAGAGCGTGGTAAGACGCTTGAGAGTGAGTGAAACCACCTTCTGCCGCCAAAGTAGTTGATAGGGATTATACCACCGGGTGTTTTTGTTTCTTTTGTCTTTCTTTCAACTAACAATGGCAGGTAATGAGGAAGATGAGTGTGTTACACGGAACGAGCTTAACAACGCGCTCAATGACATCAACGCAAACATCGCAAGGATCGGCCAAGATAACGACCAAAGATTGGAGAGGATAGAGCGAAGCATCGCCAATCTTCTTACCAGGTTGGAAAATTTTGAGAGACAGCCGCCTCCCAATGGAGCTCGCAGAGTGGAAGATCAAGAAGAGTCTGTCGCGGGAGATGAAGTGGATGGAGAGGGCCATGATGCCTTTGCCGCTCGCGCCGCTGCACAGGATGTGCGACAACAACAACGCCTGAATAACAACCGTCAAGGTATGGGAGGTAACAATTTTAATCCTCGTAATGGTCGTGGACATGGTGATTCTTTTGCTAGGGTTAAATTTACCATACCATCTTTTTCTGGTACTTATGATGCTGAAGTTTACTTAGATTGGGAAATGACAGTTGAACAAAAATTTAACTCCCATCTTGTTCCTGAGATACATAGAGTTAGACAACCTACTAGTGAGTTTAAAGATTTTGCTATCATTTGGTGGAATGAGATAGTAAATGCTGGATTAGCACCTGATACATGGGATAGATTAAAACAAGCTATGCGTAGAAGATTTGTTCCTCCTTCTTATAAACGTGATATGCGCAAGAATTTGCAACGCTTAAATCAAAATAATAAATCTGTTGAGGAGTACTACCAAGAGCTACAAATAGGCATGTTGCGTTGTGAGGTAGTTGAGGATGAGGAGGATAAGATGGCTCGTTTTTATGGGGGATTACGGCGCGAGATTCAGGACATAATTGATTACAAAGAATATAATTCTATCAATAGATTGTTCCAGCTTGCTATGTTGGCAGAAAAAGAATTGCAGGGAAAACAGCAAAGGCCAAGGAGTAATTTCGGCAACATACCCACACCAAAGACGACGCCGGGGACAACCAAATCAGCTCCACCCCTTTCTGTTCGGTCTGCTGCCCCCTCCATGAGTAGGGCGCGTTCAGCAGCACCATCACCGCCATCACGAGTTCCCGAGGTGAGTAAATCTAATCATGTGCAGGCACCAACAAAGAGTTCTTCATCGGTGGCTTCCACAGGTCGAACAACGGAAATTGTGTGCCACCGATGCAAGGGGATGGGCCATGTCATGAAGGATTGCCCAAGTCGTCGAGCGTACATTGCAACAGAAGAAGGTGGGTACATTAGTGCTAGTGATGTTGAGGATGAATATGCTCTTGTAGCTAACCTTGCAGATAATGAGGATGACCATGAGACGGACGACGATGATGAGGAGATTTTAGGGACCGCTGCCACCAAGAATTATAGGACAATCATTGTGCAACGAGTGTTGAGCGCTCAAATGGAGCAAGCGGACAAGCTACAACGCCATAATTTGTTTCAGATGTACCTCATCGTCAAGGACCGTCGTGTTCGTGTCATAATTGATGGTGGGAGCTGCAATAACTTGGTGAGTTCAGATCTGGTGGAGAAGCTTTGCTTGCCCACACGTGCACACCCTCATCCCTACCATATTCAATGGTTCAATAACAGCGGTAAGGTGAAGGTAACACAAACGGCGAGAGTGCAATTTTCCATTGGAACATACCATGATTTTGCTGATTTTGATGTAGTGCCTATGCAAGCATGTTCCCTTTTGTTAGGCCGTCCATGGGAATTTGATACTGATGCAATTCATCACGGTAGAAGTAACAAATACACTCTTATGCACAAGGGGAAGAAAATCACTTTGCTCCCTATGACTCCTACTGAAATTGTGCAATGCGACAAAGAGAGAGCTGAAAATGAGCGAAAAGAGAGTGCGCTTGAATCTGAAAATCAGCAAGTGGCTAAAAATATTTTCCCACCTAAGAAAGACAAGAAAGAACCTAGTTCTAGGTCCGAGGGAATTAAATTGAAGGGTGGTGTTATGCTTGCTACAAAATGTGACCTTGCTGAAATTAATGAGAATGATGCACCGTGCTATGCTTTGATATGCAAAGATGCTTTGTTTTCATTGGATGATATGCCCAGTACTTTGCCTCCTGCTGTCACTAACCTTTTGCAGGAGTATGCAGATGTTTTTCCTGCCGAGATACCTCCAGGACTCCCACCCATACGAGGGATTGAGCACCAAATTAATTTGATACCTGGAGCGAGTTTGCCAAACCGAGCTGCTTATAGGACCAACCCCGAGGAGACTAAGGAGATTCAGCGCCAAGTCCAAGATCTTTTGGACCGCGGGTATGTACGTGAGAGCCTTAGTCCTTGTGCTGTTCCTGTTATTTTGGTTCCTAAGAAAGATGGCAGTTGGCGCATGTGTGTAGATTGTAGAGCCATTAACAATATCACAATAAGGTACCGTCATCCTATTCCTAGGTTAGACGACATGCTTGATGAGTTAAGTGGTTCTATAATTTTTTCTAAGGTTGACTTGCGTAGTGGATACCACCAAATAAGAATGAAATTGGGAGATGAATGGAAAACAGCCTTTAAAACCAAGTTTGGATTGTATGAGTGGTTAGTCATGCCTTTTGGTTTAACTAATGCACCTAGCACTTTCATGCGCTTAATGAACGAGGTTTTACGAGCTTTCATTGGGAAATTTGTGGTGGTTTATTTTGATGATATATTGATTTACAGTAAGTTGTTACATGAACATCTTGATCATCTACGTGCTGTTTTTGATGCTTTGCGTGCTGCACGTTTATTTGGTAACCTCGAGAAGTGCACTTTTTGCACCGAACGAGTATCGTTTCTTGGCTATGTTGTGACTACACAGGGAATTGAGGTGGATGAAGCCAAGGTGCACGCGATTAAGAGTTGGCCAACGCCCACGACGATTTCACAAGTGCGGAGCTTCCATGGACTTGCCGGATTTTACCGCCGCTTTGTGAAGGATTTCAGCACCAGTGCAGCCCCATTGAACGAGTTGACGAAGAAGGGAGTTGTGCTCCATTGGGGGCAAGCACAGGAGAATGCCTTCAACCTTTTGAAAGATAAGCTTACTAATGCACCTTTACTCCAACTTCCTGATTTTAATAAGACCTTTGAGCTTGAATGTGATGCTAGTGGGGTTGGACTTGGCGGTGTTTTGATGCAAGATAGTAAACCTGTTGCTTACTTTAGCGAAAAATTGAGTGGTCCTGTTTTGAATTATTCCACGTATGATAAAGAATTGTATGCTCTTGTGCGATCTTTAGAAACGTGGCAACATTATCTTTGGCCCAAAGAATTTGTTATTCATTCCGATCATGAGTCGCTAAAACATATTCGCAGTCAAGTGAAACTGAATCGTAGACATGCTAAATGGGTTGAATTTGTTGAATCTTTTCCTTATGTTATCAAACACAAGAAAGGGAAGGATAATGTGATTGCTGATGCCTTGTCTAGGAGATATACCATGTTGTCCCAACTTGATTGTCGTATATTTGGATTGGAATCAATTAAAGAACAATATGCTAATGATGATGATTTTAAGGATGTCTTGCTGCATTGCAAAGAGGGAAGAACATGGGACAAATATGTGATAAATGATGGATTTGTGTTTAGAGCTAACCGCCTATGTGTTCCAGTTGGATCCGTTCGTTTTCTTTTGATACAGGAAGCTCATGGAGGAGGTTTGATGGGTCATTTTGGTGCCAAGAAGACGGAGGCCGTTCTGTCCGCTCACTTCTTTTGGCCGAAGATGAGGCGAGACATTGAGAGGTTTGTATCCCGCTGCACTACATGTCAAAAGGCTAAGTCACGATTGAATCCACATGGTTTATATATGCCTCTTCCTGTTCCTAGCACTCCATGGGAGGATATATCTATGGACTTTGTTTTAGGACTGCCTAGGACCAAGAGGGGGAGGGATAGTATTTTTGTGGTGGTTGATAGATTTTCTAAGATGGCTCACTTTATTCCTTGTCATAAGAGCGACGATGCTGTTAATATTGCTAACCTTTTCTTTCAAGAAATCGTTCGCTTGCATGGTATGCCTTCTACTATTATTTCAGATCGTGATGCCAAGTTTTTGAGCCACTTTTGGAGAACTCTATGGAATAAATTGGGGACCAAGCTGCTGTTTTCAACAACATGTCATCCCCAAACCGACGGCCAAACCGAGGTAGTAAATCGTACATTATCTACTATGTTGAGGGCTGTTTTGAAGAAGAATTTGAAGATGTGGGAAGAGTGTTTGCCGCATGTTGAGTTCGCTTATAATAGGGCGGTACACTCCACCACCAAGGTAAGTCCTTTTCAGGTAGTGTATGGCTTCAATCCCCGTGCTCCTATTAATCTATTACCTTTACCTACTAGTGAACGAGTTAATCATGATGCTAAGGAACGTGCTGAATTTATTCTGAAATTGCATGAAAAGACTAAGGAAAATATTGAAATGATGAATGAAAGGTATAGGACTGCGGGAAGTAAAGGTAGAAAGGAAGTAAAACTTGAACCGGGTGATTTAGTATGGTTACACTTGAGAAAGGATCGTTTTCCAGAATTGCGAAAGTCTAAATTAATGCCTAGAGCTGATGGTCCTTTCAAGATACTTGAGAAAATAAATGATAATGCATATAAACTTGAGTTGCCGCCCGAATTTGGGGTTAGTCCCACATTTAACATTGCAGATTTGAAACCGTTCATGGGAGAAGAAGATGAGCTTGAGTCGAGGACGACTCCACTTCAAGAGGGGGAGGATGATGAGGATATCACTCCTATGCATACGCCCGAGACTCCTCCAGTTGTGATGCAAGGACCCATCACAAGAGCACGAGCATGACAATTGAATCAACAGGTGAGCTCGTTCCTAAGTGCCCGTGTATATACTTGTGAGGATAGTATGCTACCTAATGATATTATTGATTATATTGTACTTAGGAACTTTGGAGATGATCATGAAGGCCTTGGGAACCAGCAAGGGCCAGGAGGGAGGCAAGGAGGGCGTCCAAGTCAAGTTGGAGTCCCAATTCATCTCGGAGTCGGAGTCCCAATTCATCTCGGAGTCGACTACCTCGGCCACCAGGAGTAGTGTTCACTAAAATCGTCGCCCAGGCCACAAACGGACTCCGATTTCAATGATCCACATATGTATCGAAAGCTAAGGAGATAACCTTTCCAATGGCACCGGTTTCAGGTCAATTGGACTGCTGAGTCGACGGGAATTCACGTTACAAGTTAGAGGACAGAATCTGTCCCAGGGTGCTGCGTCACCAATTTGGGCCTTTGGCCCATGTATCGTGTTGGAGTCCATCACGGACACGTCTAGGGTTTCTAGGACGTCCCTTAGCCCTTATATTCAGTAGCCGCCGCTAGGGTTTGCTTTGGGTTTTGCTTAGATCAATTCTGTCTTTGAACAGTATCGCCGTTCATCGGTTTGTGAGACCCCAACTCGTGAGCTTCATCCTCAATTGCAAATTCAGTTGCATCTTTCTCGTTCGTGCTTGTGTTCTTGATTCGCATGCAGGGATAAGCCTTCTTGGCGAGGTCAATCGTGTTTGTGCATGGTTGATAACCAACGGAGCCGTGGTGTAGCGATTGCTGGGTTCGGATCGGTTCTGATCGGAAGCCGGATCGTCAACGTCGAGTCTCCACCAATCGACTTACCTCTACCTGTCGGAAGATCGGGCCACCGTGCGCATCAATAAGCAATAAGGAAGCCAAAATAAAATAGTATTTCCAATGCCGAAGGATATGACTGATTAATTAATCTTTCGAAATCTAATCTTGGTTCGTTGGAACCATATAAGCCCATACCTAAAGCTCCGATTAAGAAAAAAATGGAACCGCCCGCAGTGTACAAAATAAACTTTGTAGCTGAGTATAAACGTCTCTTTCCCCCCCACATGGATAAAAGTAAGTAAACAGGAATTAATTCTAACTCCCACATGATAAAAAAAAAGTAAAAGGTCTCGAGAAAAAAATAATCCTATTTGACCACTATACATTGCTAGCATCAGGAAATAGAATAATCGCGAATTCCGGGTAACTGGCCAAGCCGCTAAAGTAGCTAAAGTAGTGATAAATCCTGTCAATAAAATAGATCCTAATGAAAGTCCATCAATTCCCAATCTCCAATGGAAATCGAAGACATCTATCCATTTTAAATCCTCCCTTAATTGGACTAAGGGATCCTCCAATTGGAAATGATAACAGAATGCATAAGTCATTAGAAGGAATTCTAATAAACAAATAGATATAGTATACCACCTAACTATTTTGTTTCCCCTATGAGGGAAAAATAAAATTAATGAACCTGCAAATATTGGAAAAACTACAAGTATTGTTAACCAAGGAAAATAACTCATGATAAAGTGATAAAGACAAGATACGTTTTGACCAGAAAAGCCCGTGCTCGAAATAATCGAGCACGGGCTTTTTCGGTAAAGAGGAATCAGACGATTCGAGTGGAGATTTTTGTAATCTATCAATAAGATAGAGCCATGCTGCGGGTTGTTTCAGGCCCTAAATAAACACGGACACTTAAAAAATCTGTTGGGCATGCAGATTCACATCTCTTACAACCCACACAATCTTCGGTTCTCGGCGCGGAAGCAATTTGCTTGGCTTTACATCCATCCCAGGGTATCATTTCCAATACATCCGTTGGACAAGCTCGTACACATTGAGTGCATCCTATACATGTATCATAAATTTTTACTGAATGTGACATTGGATTTATAAATTTTCCTTTTCAACATAAAAATTTTCGATCTGGTAAAAATAAAATTAGTACTATATGAATGAGTCAATTGTATTGTAGACACCAGACGAAGCAATGATTTATCCAAACTTCAACAAACAATGCAATATGTTTTTTAATTTGTGAGAAAATATGAAAAGAGCCAAGAGACTTGAATTTTGGACTTCAACAATCATGATTATACGAATTGTACATGCGAATTATAATTAGCCGATAAATTGGCTATTGTGTTTTTGACATAAATTATTGCAATATTCAAATTGCAATATCAATTAATTGAAAAAAAAAATTCAATCAATATTCAATCAATAAGTAAAAAACAATACTATGTTTGCTATAGATTCTTTGAGAAGTATGTCAAAGAGAGGAGCTAACTAGTGGTTATTGTGCAAATACTTTAGTTCATTTGGAGTAATATAGCATTGGTATGAGCTAGTGATTTATGTATGATATTTAGAGATTCAAATTGTAACTCCAAATTTTTGTAACTGGCTATTGTATAAAGATTTTAGTTTACTTGGAGTAATATAGTATCAACAAGAGTTAGTGATTTATATATGATATTTATAAATTCAAATTGTAACACCAAATTTCTGTACTTTCTAGTCTTATATTGATCAAATTCTTGTTAATAGGCTCTTCTATTCCCATGTTGCATAGGTGGATGAATGTTCAGGACTATTTTGACCAAAATAATAAAGTGCAAGGACTCAAGTGATCAGTGATCAGCAACAAAGTGGATTCCATAATAGTTGGTGCACATGGTCCTAAAGAACAAGGGTTTTGAGTATGGCTAATGTGCACACTAATAATGCTATATTTTGAGTAATTTCCATCACTAATCACCGTTAAAAGTTCTATATGTCTGGAAGGCTAGACACAGTCAATCATTGTATTCTAAAAGGCATGCATGCCCTTTAATTTATAGGTGTTACACAATGTATCCACTAAACAGAAAAAATAGTAGTCTTATGTTATATAGTCATAACTATTTAACAGTTTTGTATCTATCTCTTTAGATAGACATTAGTGAATTTTTTATAATTTTGGTGCATAGATGTGAAATGTATGGAAATACTCCTAGTTATGTGATTGTGTTTGTGCATATATATACTCCTACAAAATCCGCAGGTTAGATCCATTGTGGTGTTGGTGCTTCTGCATGAAGCTGAAACCACTTTTACACTAAAGAATTTGATGTGCTTTAATAGCTCTAACTTCAAGTTTACAAATACTCATAAAGTTAGAATTATTTATATGGCTATGTCATTGATTACAACTACAATTACCTTCTATTATAAGATGTAAATTTTATTTAAAACAACAAAATAATAGTCTTTTGTCAAACACTATCAGAACTCTAGTTTTTAGTATATGTTGCAGTAGAGTTATATCATATATGACTTTAGTTTCTCTATGATAGAAGTTGAATCCAAAACTTACGAAACTAAGTCTTGAACATCAATTCTTTAAAACTAGCATTTAATTTTTTTTGAAATATTATTTAACTTGGAAATCAATGATTTAGAGGGACCAATAGTATATTTTTTTGGCATACAATGTTAATCATATAAGTCTTTAGACTCTTAATTGGAGAAGTTAAATATCAAATGAGTTTCTATTTTCATTTTGGTGAGAAAAATTGGACAAGTAGGAAGAAAGTCTCACCAATTGTGTGCCTTAATTTGAATTTTTTATGGTTTTTAGAAAAGTAATTTTTACCCCTAATCCCATATTTTTCAATTTTCCTGGTAGATCTATATTTTTTCCATTTAAGTACTTATATTTGTTTGCAGGTTGTAATTATGCCTTTGTGTCGTACACTTTCCTTTTCACAATTTAAGAATATTTTTATTTTTCTATATTTCACAATATAAACCTTACTATAATTCCAATATATTATTTAGTACATGTTTGACTTCTTTATCCTCTATGGTATCTTCTCACGCCTCCATTTACATTTTTTCCTCACACATCCAAACTTTATATAATATAGGCATCATTAATTTATTATGATTATTTTCTCTCATTCAATACTCTTAATTCGCATGTGAATAAGAAGTAAACTTATATTATGAATCAAAAGAAGTATTTCAACAATGAATGAATGACTGTATAGAATGATGTTATTGCTTGCTTACATGAACAATAACATGGTGTGATGGGCCAATACTTACCTTATCAAATTGTATTTTGCTATCCAATTTTTGTAGTTAGCTGAGATTATTATTAAAATTAACCTAGTAATTTCAAATCACTTTGGAGAGAAATTTTTGCAGTAAGCTATTACTTCTTTCTAAATAGGAAGTATTTGTTAACCCTCCCTCCCCCGTCTATTTGTGTTCTTGTTTATAAACTCATTTCAGATTAAAATCCGTATTAAACTAGTAATGATACTAGCTGATTTTATTTCAGATATACTAGCTGATTCTTAGAGTAAGCCATATAATAAGGAAAGACTACGAGGATTTTAAGGTCTTTGGCATTTATTATGGACAAGCGTTGGATGAGTGCGGCTAGGTAGAAATCAAACACTCAGTCACTAAATCAAATACAATGCTACTTTATGTGATTCTTTTGATTGAAACTAATGATAATTAAATGTAGGTACTCAACTGAATATAGCCAAGGCATAAAGGACTTCATAGAGTTTGCTTTTGCAAATTCTACAAAAGCAAATGAAATTCTCTGCCCTTGTAGAAAATGTGTGAACTGTGTTTGGAGAGAAGCTGAAGTTGTTTATGAACACTTGATTTGTGATGGGTTTTTAGAAGGATACACCAAGTGGATATTTCATGGTGAACAAACATCATTGCACAGGACAAACAAGAAATCTAATATAGAAAATGTTCCTAATATGGATAGTGAGCCGCAGCTAGATGAGATCACTGAAATGATTCATGACATAGGATGTGGATACCAAGAAGTTGGTGATATAGGTGGTGATGGTTCCGATTCGGAGGATCAAGATGTAGATGTTGAGACATTCTATAGGTTAGCAAGTGATGCTAGTCAAGAGCTCTACCCTAGGTGCAAACTCACAAAGCTACAATTTATTGTGAGGCTCCTTCACATAAAATTCCTAGGTGGATGGAGTAACAGTAGTTTTGATTTGTTATTAGACTTACTGAAGGAAGCATTTCCAAAGAATGCCACAATGCCAAAAAACTTCCATGATGCAAAGAAGATGGTGAGAAGTCTCGGGTTGGGTTATGAGAATATTGATGCATGTGAACATGACTGTATACTATTTCGGAAAGAGCATGCAAATATAGACTCATGCCCAAAATGTGGAACTTCCAGATGGAAGATAGAAAAGAAGAGCCTTGATGGGAAGCGAATACACAAAATTCCTAGAAAGGTTCTTCGATATTTTCCACTTAAAAAGAGGCTCCAGAGACTGTATATGTCATCAAAGATAGCAGCTGATATGAGATGGCATAGTGAAGGGCGCACTAGAGATGGGTTGATACGCCATCCAGTTGATTCTCCCGCTTGGAAGGATTTCGACCACAGGTACCCAGACTTCAGTTCTGACTGTCGCAATATTAGGCTGTGTTTGGCAACAGATGGTTTTAATCCTTTCCGAAGCCTAAGTTCATTACATAGCATATGGCCTGTTGTCTTGATTCCCTATAACCTTCCACCATGGATGTGTATGAAGCAACCAAATTTTATCCTCTCTCTGCTTATTCCTGGTCCTAAAGCTCCTGGAAATGATATTGACGTCTACCTTCAAACTTTGATCGATGATTTGTTAGAGATGTGGCATGGTGTCAAAACTCGTGATGCATCATCTGGTCAATGGTTTCAATTGCGTGCCGCCTTGTTCTGGACTATTACTGATTATCCAGGATATGGATATGTATCTGGACAAGTTACTTCTGGTGAGGTTGGATGTGTTGTTTGCCATGCAAATACTTGCTCACTTCGTCTTAAAAATGGTAAAAAACATTGCTTCATGGGACATCGTCGATTCTTGCATTCTTGTCATGAATTTAGAAATGATAGTGAGTCATTTGATGGTACCAAAGAGTATAGGGAAGCCCCAGTTTCTCTTTCTGGATATGATGTTATAGAACAAACAAAAGATGTAAAAAATGATTTTGGGAAGGACCCAACAGGGAAAAGACCATCCCGAAAGTGTAAGGGTAAGGATGGTGAACCAAAAACTATTTGGAAAAAACAACCAATATGGGTGCAATTGCCCTATTTTGTTGCGGCATAATCTTGATGTGATGCATATCGAGAAAAATGTTTGTGACAATATAATTAACACACTTTTGGATATTGATGGCAAATCAAAAGACAATTTGAACACTCGCTTGGACCTCCAACTGTTAGGTATCAAGAAGGATCTGCATCCTATCTCAGTAGGGGGCAAGTTCTATTTACCTCCTGCATCTTACTCATTGAGTTCTGCAGAGAAAAGAATGTTTTGTGAAGTATTAAAAGGAGTTAAATTTCCAAATGGATATGCAGCTGATATACGAAGACATGTAAATGTTCATGATAAGAAGATAATTGGGTTAAAAAGCCATGACAGTCATATTCTTTTAGAACACTTGCTTCCATTGGCTGTTAGAAGGATACTACCAGAAAATGTTAGTATTGCATTGATTCGTGTAAGCAACTTCTTCAAGAAAATATTTTCTCCTGTAATCAATGTAACTGATATGGAGAGATTAGAGTCTGAAATTTCTGAAACCTTGTGCCTTCTTGAAAAAATATTTCCGCCATCATTTTTTGATGTTATGGTGCATTTAATGGTCCATCTCCCTACTGAGGCAAGGATTGCTGGCACTGTCCAGTACCGCAATATGTATCCCATAGAAAGGTATATTAATTCCATAGTAGAAGGCTCAATTTCATTAGACTGTTATTAATATTTTCATTAATTAATTATTTCAAAACTTTTATAGATTTTTGATGAGGTTGAAGAGCTATGTTCGAACTAGAAGTCACCCAGAAGGATCAATTGCGGAAGGTTATATATTTGATGAGAGTATGACATTTTGCTCTCGTTATTTGCATGGTTGTGAGACTAGATTTAATCGGCCGAGTCAAAATGATGATGCACAATTCAATACCTTGTCAACTGGTACCACATACTTGAACAACATAGGTCGCGGTTTGACTGGCAAGTGCACTATTACGTTGGACCATAAAACATGGATTCAAGCTCACAGATATGTCTTATTTAATTATGAGCATATTGAGCCATATTTGATGTATGTTCTCTAGCTAATTTTTTATTAAATGTTATTAAATTAGTTCAAATATATATTTTATAATATCTTACATTCAAAAAATATTTGTAGAAAACATTTGGGGTATCTTTCATCTATTGGTCATCAAAGGATTCATGAGAGAGAGCGTATACATCATGCAACATTTCATGAGTGGTTTAGATTGCATGTAAGTTCATAAACAACAATTTTAGTTAAATACATATTTCAATGTTTTTTTTTATTAATCGTATAAATAAATTTTTCTAGGTGAATGAGTTACTATCAACTGGGGAAGATGTAGGAGAAGAGATTCAGATACTAGCAAGTGAGCCTTTTATGGTCGCAACAAAATATAACAGTTATTCAATAAATGGATACAATTTTCATACAATATCTTATGATGAGGGCAGATCAGTTCAGAGTAGTGGGGTAGCTATTGTTGCAAAAACTTGTAGTTTTTCTAGTTCAAAGGATCAAAATCCACAAATAGGAGATATAACATACTATGGTGTCATAACTGAGATACTTGAGTTAGATTATCGTCGAAAGGGTAATGTTGTTCTCTTCAAATGTGATTGGGTTGATGTTCTCAGAAAGGACAAATGGGTTAAGAAAGATAAATTTGGGATTATGACAGTGAACTTCAAGCATTTAATTAATACGGGGGAAAAATTATCAGATG
Source organism: Pharus latifolius (assembly GCA_019359835.1). Taxonomy (NCBI): domain Eukaryota; kingdom Viridiplantae; phylum Streptophyta; class Magnoliopsida; order Poales; family Poaceae; genus Pharus; species Pharus latifolius. Next base: position 51,796,309 of record CM033324.1, on the reverse strand, counting down.
AGCCATATATTTTAGCATCACAAGCTACTCAAGTCTATTATGTTGAGGATCCTATCGATAAAGACTGGAAAGCTGTCATTGAGTCAAGGCCAAGAGACCTTTATGACATGTCTGCGGAGGAAGAAATTGAAAATACAGTGGTAACTGACAAAGTTAGTGAAATCTCTGAGTTGAATGTTGGTGCTGAAATAAATCTTCCAGATGGCAACAATAATTGTGTTAGAACAAACATTGATGGTATACTTGTTGAGAAATCTCCACCTCAAATGGGGAAGTAAGATGCTATTCATTGAATGTGTTGTTTATGTCTATGTTCTTTTATTTTTTCGTCTAATATTCTAAAATTTATTGTAGCCGTAAAGATGCAAAACGCAAGAGGAAGAAATAATGGAGTTATGCGGAGTGAGTATGAAGAGTTACGGCAAGCAAACATTGAAAGAAACAATGAGGTATTGAGAGCATTGCGCTTGCCTATACGACTTCTTGGAAATGAAATGAGGGAAAATGTCTTGAGACCATCTACAAGAACTAAAAAGGTTATTTGTTTTACCTGATGTGTTGCTAATTTCTGTTTCTAAGAACTATTTTGTAATTATCTCCCAATATGATGCATGTTGATTATGTCATAGCACATCAATGATCAGCCTGTAGTTCCCCATCAAGAGCCATCACAACGTCAAAGGCATATCACTAGCAATGAACGTATTGAAAATGAAGATCCTGACGACATTTCTATGGAAGAACAACAACTTGGTGATAATAAAGATGAAACATTGAATATAGGTATATTTAAATATAGTTTTGCATTATTTTGCTCTCTTTTTTATATCATTGGTTGTTATTTTCAATTGCATATTTGTGTAGAGCAAATTCATCCAGGTCAAAAAAATAAAAGGAAGGGACGAGGACCCACTACCAAGCATGACATATGGAAGCGAAGGAATGAACCAAAAATTCATGTTGACCATAATATGAATAATCAACCAGTTGGCGATCAAGCTTCACCATTAACCAACTTTATTTCTACAATAGTGAGATCAGGAATACCACTTTCCTATAAAGACTGGAATGAAATTGATGCAGATAAAAAGGAATCTGTTTGGGCTACTGTAAAGGTACATTTGTATACTACTTAGAGTAAAAAGTCTAAATTAATTTACTCTCATTTCAGCCTTACATGTATATTTTAATAGAACTGAGATATGCTTCAATAGCTCCTCTTACTATACATAGCACTGACCAATTTTTCTTCTAATTAAGGGTGAAAATATATATGTGGAGCTTTGCAATTTATTATTAGATGTGTCATTCTAATATGAAGAGAGAGTTTGATTCTATATTTTATTTTTTACTTTCATTTTGAATTTTACTTCATAAATTGGATAGCATTCCTTTATAGTTATTTAAAATCATCAAAAATAGTAACTAGTGACAAGTTTTGTAGGCTCATGGTCTATGTATTCCATAGACATGTATAGTACAATAGTATATAATCATTGACAACTTGATAATTTTGTAGGAATTTTTTGATGTTCATGATGACCTTGAGGATTGGGTTTTACAAAAAGCGGCAGTGAAATGGAAAGATTTCAAATGTGAAATAAAGATGAATTATTTTGATGAAACAAAAACTGATGAGGAACTTTTTTCTATGAAGATTGATTCTAGAGTACCTAAAACAGATTGGGTGTGGCTTATAGAGCATTGGAGAGCTCCGACAAGTCAGGTAAAACTTCTTTATAAATGATTCTTAATTACAAATTAAATATATTTTATGCAATTAATTATATTCTCATCTTATAGGCTCTAAGTGAAATTGGAAAAGCAAATAGTGCAAAAATGACAATAACACATACTGCTGGAAGCAAGAGTCTTGCTCGGATTGCACATGATATGGTATTAAATGTCTTAATATTTATTTCTACTTTCTTTAGATAACTAATTGTCAATATTAATGGAAGTGCAGTCCAAAGAGCTGGGTTATATGCCTGTTAGACATGAAGTTTTTATCAAAGCACATACCCATAAAAATGGAGTTCCAGAAAAAGGAGCTGAAGACATAATTGTAAGTGTCATTGAAGGGTTGCATGTATTTATAATCAACGATCCAATGTAAACATATATATATAAATATGAGCTTTATCTAATTTTCAGAAAACAATTGCGGAGACATGTGCCAACAAGCCAGAACTCACTAAAAAAACCATAACAGAAGGAGATCTATTTTACCATGTCTTTGGAAAAGAAAAACGCTCACGTGTACGTGCTATTGGTTTGGGCCCTACTCCTCAAGACTTAAAGATGCCAGGGGTACAAAAGTATTCATCCACTAAGCTTCAAATAGCTAATGCAGCAAGGATAAGACTTCAAAATCAGAATAATCTTTTGATAGAGAGGCTAGATAAAATGGAGAGTGAGAGTGTGGGAAACAAAGATCAATTGACACGGATGGAAAAAGAAATTGAAGAATTGAAGCAAATGCTTGCTTCACAGGCTAGGCAAAATATAGATAATGATTACAATCAGAGATCTAAGGGTCATGTACAGGTGATTTTTTTATATGTGTTCTTTATAATATTTAAGCAATAATATACATATGGTTATTTACTAAATTGCTCAAATGTTATGTACTAATTATTGTAGGACACGGGAGACGAAAGTGATGGTTGTTCTATAGAGTCATCTGCAGGTGAAAATAGGGTTCCACGAAACGTAAGTTTACATTTTATTATTTTACCTAAAAGTTGTACCTAACCTAACAATATTTAGACTATCAACTTATCCTTAATTTTTGTATAGATAATGCAAAGGAGAGTTGGTAAGACACATGATGTACCACGCTATAGGCATGAGGAGGTAATAGTTGCCAGTTAATTATACTCTATTGAATTTGGATGCTCATTATTGAGGTAATCATTGAGCTTATATGCAATTCTATTTGATCTTTAGGGAGGAAAGGAAGTTATTTTGATTTCTTTTATGAGGCCATATATTCCTGTTGCTAAGGGTACGCTTCAAAGGGCATCTCGAAGTGTAATAGTTGGTGACACACCTCTTGGGCCCGAGTGTTGTGAGGTGGTTGTGAACTATGTGTTGAAAAGAGATGCTCCATTGTTACGTCCATATGGGAATGTTAGAAAAATGTCTGATGCGCTTGGACGATCAATTGCATGGCCACGTAAAAAAGTAATCCATTCTATCTAGTATAATCACTCTTATTTACTTACTAATACCATCTAAGTAAACAAATTATGAACTTTTACTTGTAGATCCAAGATGATACTACAATAGGTGGTGGTCCATCTCGTGTTCTAGGTATATATAATTCTAACCTGTTATTTACTTGGTTAGTTACTATTTTTCCATTTGTTTTGTTTTGTTATTAATAAAACAATGCTTACAGGTGAAAGGGACAAGAGAATTAGTTGAAACTAAGTGGAAATACTTAATAATTTTATAAAGGTGAGGTGTTATCAACACAATCCACATGTTATTCATTTTTAAAATTTTAAGTGTATGTTAATTGTGCTTTAAATTAGTAGCTCACTTTCATATGATTAATTTATTTTATCAAGTGTATGCAAGTCATGTCAATCAACACAATTTTCTCATTCGCATAAGCAACAGCTTGTACTTGTTTTACAACAATCGACCAACCATCTTTTATTATAATTGTCATATGTTTTATATGTTACTTAAAGCAAAAGTTATTGATTTGTATATATTTATCTCAAGACTATTGTAATCAATATCTTTTCTTTTGCAGGTGGTTAACAGTAAGGTGTTAAAATCATATGAAGTGATGAAGATATTTTACGTCATAAGAGGAGTTTGAAAGTGGAATATTTTACTTTTGATAGTTATAGTTGGAACAAAATATATAAAGTTAGGAATATTATATATGGGCATACATTTGGTGTTAAGAATTCTTAAGTGATATTTTTATCGCAATTATTTCAGAGATTCTATATCTATTTTGTTTGGTTTTGTCAATTGAATAATTTGTTACCATTACGAATCTTGTCAATGGCTATATAAAGCAAAGAATTCAATAAAATATGGTGTGATTTCTGTTAGGATAGTGCATATTATAATTTTAGTTGTAATATTGTTGCTTAATTACTAAAAAAATATATATTTAAAATTAATTATTGACACAATTCCTAGCGGTAAATTTACTACAAATAATTCACATATTTAAATTTGATAGTCTAAATTCTCAATAACAGATCAGCTGGTAATAATTTATTTCAAATAGTTGTACAGCTTGGAATAATGTATTACAAGTGGACATACAGGTGGGAAAAGTTCAAACTTTCCAAGCGACCTACAGTTGGGAATACTCTTTGCCACCGGATCTACAGCTAGGAAAAATATTTCAAATAGTTATACAGCTTGGAATAATGTATTACAAGTGGACATATAGGTGGGAAAAGTTCAAACTTTCCAAGAGACCTACAGCTGGGAATACTCTCTGTCACCGGACCTACAGCTGGGAAAAATATTCCAAATAGTTATACAGCTTGGAATAATATATTACAAGTGGACATACAGGTGGGAAAAGTTCAAACTTTCCAAGTGACCTACAGCTGGGAATACTTTTTGCCACCAAACCTACAGCTGGGAAAAAATATTCCAAATAGTTATACAGTTTGGAATAATATATTACAAGTGGACAACCTACCGCTGAGAGTACTCTTTGCCACCAGACCTACAGCTGGGAAAAATATTCCAAATAGTTATACAGCTTGGAATAATATATTACAAGTGGACAACCTACCGCTGAGAATACTCTTTGCCACCAGACCTACAGCTGGGAAAAAATATTCCAAATAGTTATATAGCTTGGAATAATATATTACAAGTGGACATACAGGTGGGAAAAGTTCAAACTTTCCAAGCGGTCTACAGTTGGGAATACTCTTTGCCATTGGACCTACAGCTGGGAAAAAAATTACAGCTGGGAAAAACTTTTCGCAGCACCTTTTCGCCCAGCTGTAGCAAACCTTATTCCCAGCAGCTAAAGTGTTGGGAATACTGGTTTTTGCCAGCTGCTCAACTACTAGCATTGAAGTACTATCTTATAGTGATCATCCTCATCAACTGCCAGGGAATCCCAATCAATGGGTTGCGCCTATTGAGAAGATCCAGGGCCATGACGACGGCTGGTTTGCTTCATTCTTCCAGACATAATGACTCTGGTAAAAGGAGAGATAGAGAATTGAATCAAGATTATGACTCGAAGAAGGTGACAAGAGATGCATGAACTGATCTACATATGGATATGGATGCATGACCTAGTCCTTATATGATTCAATTTTACTTATGCATTTACTAATAGAGGCTTGTACTTCATATCATTCTTTTCTGCTCTTTGATTCAGCTTTGCTCTACTCAATTTGCTTTGATCATAGTTAAGGATCTAATGCAATCATAGGAAATCATCTATGATATACTCATCTAAACACTTATCTCGTGCATGTTTAATCTTGTACAAGTTTGATGTGTATCTAAGTTTTAGCAGTAGATTCAACTAGATTATTTCTCATCCAAATGAAACAAAGTTGATTTAATCACAAAACCTAACCCTAGAAGGCATATTGTTACTCATATCATGCATGTCTATGAAAAACTCCAATTTTGCACAAATCAGCTTAAATGTGACCACTCCTAGATGTCAATTTCATGAATCTATAACCAGATTTGACATGCAAAATTATTTTGTTAATTTCAAACCCTAGAATCACTGTGAGATGCAATGCATGAAATAGTGAAGAAAAGGGGAAAAACTCACCCAAACCAAAGGATGAGAGGATGCACAGGAGATCAAATCCGAGGCCAGACGGGAGAAGATCGGACGAGATCTTGTGTCCGGAGGAGAAGAGATGAACAGTGGAAAGAGGAGAGAACAACAGCAACAAAACACTTTGGTGGATTTGGGGAAGAAAAGGAATCGGGAGATTTAATAACCGATCAGATGTGCACATACCGGACAGTGTCCGAAGTGACCGGACAATGTCCGATATGACCGGACAAAGTCCGAAGTGACTGGACAATGTCCGGTCAGTTCAGATAAGTTCCTGAAACTTCTGAAATTTTGCATTTTTCGCAAATTTGTCTCAATCAGGAGTTTGATTTCAGTATAAACTCAAATACCATGTTGGGAATGCGGCCAGATAGCCTTGAGTTGGATATGAAAGAAGAAGATCTTAATATGAGCCTCCAAAACACGTTTTCATGTAAAACGAGTAAAGCAGAACGGGTTTTCACCAAATAGTCAAATCTCCATGAAACTTGGATTTTTCTGAGATGTTTGGACTTGTATGAATTTGAAATACTATTTCAAGCCAAAACATGAAGGAGATCTTGGCTCAAACAGCGAAATTCACAATATGCACGTTTTGGGTATTTTCGTGTCAAAACTCGTTTTCGGACGACTTGAAAAATGTGATAACATGCAAACCATAGGTTTTTTGAGAAAAAGTTCAACATGAACTGTCTTCGAATGATTGATCTCTAAGTGTTTTATGTAGAAAATTTTTGTCAAAACTCAACCGATTTTAATTTATGGAAATAAGTCATTTTAGGCCAAAACAAGATCCCTAGATGTTCAATTTGTCTAAATTCAACATTTTAGCTCGAAATCCTTTCTTTTCACTTTCAAAACTTTTGAGAACATATTTGAAAGATATTTTTGAAGATTTTGTGTTATTTTAACACATTTTGAACATTTTGGCACTTTTTCGCCCTTTTTGATTTAAAAATGGCCCTTTTAATAAACAATGTGCATATTTTTCCTTTTTGTACACAATTTTGGGTATACAAGCATTCAATGAGCTTGAAGTTGCTCCCCCTTAATGTATTATCCAAGTTTTGTTGAGAAATGACAAAATGGTGAACTTTTGGTCATTTTCTTCAAGGTAGGAAGTGATTGGCATAGATGCCTACATTGATTAAATATATATATATATACATATTTATATACATATAGGCAATAGTATATATGCTAGATATAATCTAACTAAGAACCAATTCAAGACAAGCAAGAGATCAAATAACATTGAAATGTCAATAACATTCAATTCATTTCTTAACTTGCTGAATCTTGACTCGTCCAAGGGTTTAGTGAATAGGTCCGCCAATTGATTTTCGGTTGAAACATGACTAATCACTATATCTCTTTTTGATACATGATCCCTTAGAAAGTGATGTCTAATATCAATGTGCTTTGTTCGAGAGTGTTGAACGGGATTGTTAGCAATTTTAACAGTACTCTCATTATCACAAAAAAGTGGAACACAATTGACTCTTATGCCATAATCTAACAAAGTTTGCTTCATCCAAAGAAGTTGTGCACAACAACTACCGGCCGAAACATATTCCGCCTTGGTGGTTGAGAGTGCAACTGAATTTTGTTTCTTTGAAGTCCAAGAGATTAATGATCTTCCTAGAAGTTGACATCCACCGAAAGTACTTTTTCTATCAATTTTACAACTGGCATAATCAGAATCCGAATATCCTAGGAGATCAAAGTTAGCATTCTTAGGATACCAAAGGCCTATGTTTGGTGTATGTTTTAGATATCTAAAGATTCTTTTTACTGCAGTTAGGTGACACTCTCTAGGGGCAGCTTGAAACCTAGCACACATGCATACACTAAACATGATATCCGGTCTAGAAGCAGTAAGATATAATAAACTACCAATCATAGAACGATATAATTTGAGTTCTACTGGTTTACCTCCCTCGTCCAAGTCCAAATGCCCATTTGTAGCCATGGGAGTCTTGATTGGCTTTGCATCATCCATACCAAATCTTTTGAGCAAATCCTTCACGTATTTGCTTTGACTCACAAATATACCTTCTTTGATTTGCTTAATTTGGAGTCCGAGGAAAAAGCTCAATTCTCCTATCATAGACATCTCAAATTCCTTGGACATGGTTTCACCAAAAGCTTGACAAAGAGATTCGTTAGTGGAACCAAAAATTATATCATCGACATAGATTTGGCAAACAAAGAAGTCATTATTTATGATTTTGGTAAAGAGAGTTGTATCAGTTTTTCCAACTTTAAAACCTTGTGAAATTAGGAAATCTCGCAATCGTTCATACCAAGCTCTAGGAGCTTGCTTAAGATCATAAAGAGCTTTTGAGAGTTTATAGACATGATTTGGATATTTTGGATCTTCAAAACCCGGTGGTTGCTTTACAAATACAAGTTCTGAAATTTCACCATTTAAGAAAGCACTTTTAACATCCATTTGAAATAATTTGATTTCAAAACATGATGCAAATGCAAGTAAGATACGAATGGCCTCTAGTCTAGCTACGGGAGCAAATGTTTCATCAAAATCTAATCCCTCAATTTGAGAATAACCTTGTGCTACCAATCTAGCTTTATTTCTTACAACTATGCCATTCTCATCTTACTTATTTCGAAAGACCCATTTTGTACTAATTATATTGTGATCATGTGGTTGTTCTGCAAGTTCCCAAACATTATTTCTAGTAAAGTTGTTCAACTCATCATGCATAGCATTTACCCAATCCGGGTCCGCTAATGCTTCATCAATGCATTTAGGCTCAATACTAGAAATGTAAGATGCATGTTCACAAAAAGATGCGATTTTGAGCGAGTTTGAACACCTTTACCAACATCACCTATTATTGGTTGATGGGATGATCCTTAGTGATGGTTTGATGAAGTCTTGGATTTTGCAATACTTGATCTTCATTTTCCTTTACTTCCGAATCAAGATCAACTTGAGTAGAGGCCTCTGGAACCATAGAAGCTATTTCATTTTCTTGATCGGGTGACTTTGAATCTTCATCTTTGGGCTTGATGTCCCCTATCATCATGTTCTTCATAGCTTCTCGTAATTCCTCGTTTCCTACATTCTCAAAATCTTCATACTCTTCTTGAGAGCCATTAGATTCATCAAACTCAACATTGCACATTTCTTCAATGCATTCGGTTATGATGTTAAAAACACGATAAGCTTTACTAGTTGATGAATATCCAACTAGAAAACCCTCATCAACACGTCTTTGAAATTTTTCAAGATGCATGCGTTTTTTAAGGATGTAACATTTGCAACCAAAAACTCGAAAATATGAAATATTTGGTTTTCTTCCAACAATTAGCTCATAAGGAGTTTTGTTTAACAATGGATGAGTATAAAGCCGGTTTATGGCATAACAGGCAGTATTGACAGCCTCGGCCCAAAACCTAGTGGTGGTTTTATATTCATCCAACAAAGTTTGAGGCATTTCGATTAATGTTCGATTTTTCCTTTCCACAACACCGTTTTGTTGAGGAGTATATGGTACGGAAAATTCGTGCTTAATTCCAGATTCATCACAAAGCTCAATAAAATCTGAATTTTGAAACTCTCCACCATGATCACTTCGAAGTTTCTTGATAGAGAATTCAAATTCATTTTCAACACGTTTTGTAAATCTTTTAAACACACTTGGAGCATCGGACTTATGATTCAAGAAGAAAATCCAAGTAAATCGAGAGAAATCATCAACTATGACAAAACAATAGTTACTACCACCAATACTTTGAGTTTCCGATGGACCAAACAAATCCATATGCAAAAGCTCAAGTGGTCTAGATGTTGATAAAGCGTTTTTAGCGGGATGAGTACTAGCAACTTCCTTTCCAGCTTGACAAGCACTACAAAGCTTATTCTTTTCAAACTTTACATTTTTCATACCTAAGATCAAATCTCTTTTTAAAAGTTTGTTTAATTGATGCATCCCAACATGAGCCAAGCGACGATGCCAAAGCCATCCCAAAGAATTTTTAGCAACCAAACAAGTTGAAATGCAAGAATCTTTTGAACCGAAATCCACCAAATACAAATCTCCATATCGAAAACCTTTGAAAATTAAAGACTTGTCTTCCAAGCTTTCAATGATAATACCATTTGGTTCGAAAATGCATCTAAGACCCAAGTCACAAATTTTTGCAACCGAAAGCAAATTGAAATTCAAAGATTCAACAAGTAATACATTTGAGATGGAAAGGTTGTTTGTGATTGCGACTTTACCTAACCCAATTACCTTTCCTTTGCTATTATCACCAAACTTGATTTTATCAATGTCATTGCAACCATTCTCAAATGAAGAGAACCGACTTCCATCACCGGTCATGTGTTGGGTGCATCCGCTATCAAGCACCCAATGCCTCCCACCGGTTTTGTAGTTTACCTAAAAGAAGGGTCAGACGCTTTTAGGTACCCAAACTTGTTTGGGTCCTTGGAAGTTAGCAACAAGGGTTTTTGGAACCCAAATTCTCTTTTTATGTTTATTTTGATAAGGTAAACCAATGAATTTTGTAATTACTTTTCCGTACTTTGTTTTCTTTAGCATGTAATGGGAGTGATACTTATTTTCTTTAGCTCTAGAAGTTGAGGGGCAATTTTCCGGCATATGGTCTACATCATGACATTTGTGAAAAAACATATTAGTGGCCTTAACAAAAATCACTTTAGTACTCAACTTCTTTCTTTTGTTCGGTTCATATCCTAAACCTTCCTTTCTAAATGAACATCGCTGCTCACTAAGAAGTTTGTCTAAGATTTATTTTTCTTTAAAGCATTTTGCTAATCCTAGATTTAGTTTTTCCACTTGTGCCTTAAGTTCCAAATTTTCTAAAATCAAGTTTAAGTTGTTACCATCAATTTCATCACACGCATTTTCATGATTAATTTCTAAAGCATTACAAGTGATTGATTTTGAACGAGAGACAATATGAGATGATTCATCTAGAATATCACATGTAATTCCTATTTCACTAGTTTGTTTAGAATCAATAATCTCATTAACTAGAAGTGCCTCATGCGAGTCATTTAGTTCTGCATATAACTCACTAAGTGTAGAATATTCTTTCTTAAGTATTTTGTTCTCCTTAGTTACTCTACCTAATGCCTCATTTAATTCCATAACCATATCAACAAGGTCCTCATAAGAAGGTTCGAGATCCGATACCTTAGCATCATCACTCGCCATAAGACACAATGATGACTTGTCTTCAAACGAAGTGGCCTCTCCGATAACAATTCCCGCCATCTTCTTAGAAGTTGATGGTACTTCATTCTCCGATTCGGATTCCTCCGATCCGGAGTACCATTCACCAATATAGGCTTGGCCCTTGCTTCTATTGTTATAGAACTTTTTGAAGAGCTTCTTTTTACCTTTTGTCCCTTCACCGTCATCTTTCCTCTCATGTGATCTTTGATGATCACCCTTCTTATTTGGACATCTTGAGGCAAAGTGTCCCTTTTCATTACATTCATAGCATGTAATGTTCTTGAATCCGGTCTTCTTGTGCGGTCCTCTCCTTTTGTCAAACTCAAACCCCCTTTTGTTGATCTTGTTTAGGAGCTTGCGGGTTTTTCTCACAAGAAGAGCTAGATCACCCTCGGAGCTTTCATCCGAACTATCCTCCTTGGCTTCCTCAACATTTGCCTTAAATGCCAAGTTTTTCTTCTTTGATCCGGATGCTTCCACAATCCCTTTCTTCTCTTCTTTTTGCATTTCATGGGTAATAAGAGTACCCAAAAGCTCGGTAGGCGTTGTGGATGAGAGATCACCATTGATAAGCACTGTCACAATTGTATCAAAGCTCGATGGTAAAATCATAAGCATTTTACGCACAATATCAATATCTTCAAATTTTGTACCTAAACCTTTGAGATCATTGATTAATAGATTGAGTCGAGTATACATGTCACTCACATTTTCAGATTCAAGCATGAAGAAGGAGTTGTATTCTCTAGTTAATTTAATTAGCTTAGCTTCTTTGACCTTAGATGTGCCTTCATGAATTACTTCTAAGGTTTTTCACATTTCATAAGATGTATCAAGATTACTAATGCGATTGAATTCACTTAAATCAAGACCATTAAATATGGCATTTTTTGCTTGAGCATTTGCTTGGAGGTTTTTCGCTTCTAGAGGTGTGAAATTTTCTAAATCAATTGGAGCTCTAAAACCATATCTAGTGACCCTCCAAACGTCAAGACTAATGGATTCTAGGTAAACCGCCATCGTAATTTTCCAATAGCAATAGTTGTCACCCTTAAAGAAGGGGACCTTTCCATTATAGTTTTCTTTGATCGACGACATCCTCTCTCTAGACGATTAAGCTTAAAATGAGAGACCTAGGGCTCTGATACCACGTGTTGATCGAAGGATGCCGACTAGGGGGGGTGAATAGGCGGTTTTTAAAATTTTACTTTTAAACTAGTGTTTAACAATCTAAAATTGCAATAACAAACTTCTAAAGATATGAATGACAATTCAAGATGAGTGTTGCAATTTCTAACAGATTAAGAGAAGCAATTCAATCTATAAGAAAATAAGCAAGTAATAGAAATAACCGAAGAGATCGAATTTTTCCCGAGGTATCGGAAATTTGCCGATTTCCACTAATCCTCGTTGAAGCGCTCTTCACTAGAGCTTATGCTTCGATTTCACTATGGGTAGCCCTTCTCCTCTGCGGATAGGCGAGCTCCAAGCCTTTACAACCAATCTCCGGGCCTCTCCGACACACCGTCGATGGAGAGATCGCCGGACCTCTCGGGTCATCTAGGTGACGGCAATCACCAAGAGTAACAAGCCTAGCACCTTGCTTGATCAACCTCAAAGATTGATGAACACAATGCAAATGCAAAAGGCTTGAAATCAACTTCACTCAACTAGCACTCAAGATTTACTCAATTTTGAGTTCAAATGCTAGAGAATGAGTGAGAGAGAGTTTGCACACTGTTGCACAAGAGTTTAGAGATGTATTTCGTGTGTATGTTGCATCTGCAAACAGTGGGATACTTATACTCTCAGCAAAACGGTTGTTTTCAAGAAAATTGGGCGAAAGTTGTACTGGCCAGACATTGTCCGGTCAGTACAAAAAACTTGACCGTTACTCACGTGTGATTCGAGTGTCAGTAGCCGTTTGAACCAAATTGTGAAGGCCGGACAAATGGATTTGTCCGGACAGATGCATTTGTCTCTGTTAACACCCCTGTTCAAAAATACTTGTACACACTGGACAAATCTATTTGTCCGGACAAAATATCCGGACAGATGTATTTGTCTCTGTTTACACTCGAATTAAAACACTCCAACTATTTGTATAGGCCGAACATATGGGATTTGTCCGGACAAAATGTCCGGACAAATACATATGTCTCTGTTAACACATGTATTCTCAATTGCCCAGGAGTTGTATTGGCCGGACATTGTCTGGTCACATCGGACAATGTCCGGTCACTTCAGACAAAAGCCTCCGGATAGATACATTTGTCTTAACTTAACGTGTCGTAAATATTTGTATTGACCGGACATTGTCCGGTCACTTCGGACAATGTCCGGACTTCATCGGACAGATGCACCGGACAAATGTATATGTCTCTGTTGCAAGTTTTGCAATGTTCAGAAGTTGTTTGTATTGGCCGGACATTGTCCGGTCACTTCAGACATTGTCCGGTCAGTACAAAACAAAAACAAAATTATGAATTTTTACTCAATTTAGATTTGAGGGTAAATGCAAATGCAAATATGCTTCTAAGAACTTCAAGGTTAATCAAGAGACTTGTGCTAAGACCCCTCTTAATAGTACGACCATCTAACTTAGAAATTTTCAAAACAAGAAGGCGCTAGGTTTAGATATTTGTACTTTTGTTGAGGTTTTCGTCGTTTTCGCTTCATGGAGTCTTGATAGCCGTGCTTTGCTCTTCCTTGATGCTTTCTCCTCTGATTTACCTGAGTCTCACATACAGAGGTTAGTCGCAAATCTCACAGATGTCTTTAATCACCAAAACCCTAATTAGGGCTCAAGATTCAACATGTTCTCTCTCAAATCCACTAAGGATTTTGGCTAAATTCTAGCCTCTAGATGCAATATCTCATATGCAATGTGTTGGCTAGCTTATCAACTGAAATATCAACTCCTTGAGCCACCCCAAATGAAGGCAAACACAATATATATATATAAGCCCTCAAAGAAAACTAGTTGTTTGCCACGAACAGGCGAAATTTTGTATAGGTCGAACATTGTCCGGCCAATACAACAAATTTCGACCATTGCAAAACATCAGTTACCGTTGGGGAATTTTTTTTGTAAAGGCCGGATAATGTCCGGCTATATCGGACAAAAGCCCCCGGACATATATATCTGTCTCTGTTTCACTCTCGGCTCAAACAATTTGTACAAGCCGGACAATGTCTGGCCCATCCGGACAAAAGTCCCCAGATGGATGTAAACGTCACTGATTTCATTTTGCACAAGGCTGAAAAATTTGTACAGGGCCGGACTCCAGCCAATGCACATTGACAATAAAACAAACATAACTTTTGATCTAGAGATCCGATTGAGGTGATTTTTGGCTTGTTGGAAAGATAACTCAAAGGGCTACATTTTGTCAACAAGAGCAAGACCTAGAAAGGACTAGATATTTCTAGGAAATTCAAAAACCTTCTTGCTGCCAAAATGTCTGACACAAATGTCATTTCTAAATGCAATTTGTCTATTTTCTCGCGGATATGTCTGCTGACACTCAGCAACGACTACGACCACATAGGTCAAACATCCGGTCGAAAACAGGTGGTCGAGTGGATTTGGTCGAGCATACGCAAGCGAGCCGAAGACTGGTACGACCAGCTTGAACTCCTACGACCACGACCAAACCCTAAACAGAAAACTGCCAAAGGGGCGACACGACCACGATCACACTCCAAACAAGGATACAATCAAAATGTACAAATACAATCACGACCAGCTCTAGAATATAAACCAATTTAAATAGCTGGCGATCAAGACTAAGTGCAGTTTTCAAAGTATTTTCTCTAATGCACCACAAACTACACGTAGACTCTCTAGCAATGCAAGAGGCGATAAAACACTAGTGCAAGATGATATGAATGCATTTGAGCTTTCATACTAGATATATTCAAACTACTAGTTTCCGACCCCTCTTAATAGTACGGTCAAACTAGCAAAAAGAATCCTATCAACCCGGTCTATCTCCAAACACCGAGAACGGTAAAATCCTAAGAAAACAATTCTTAATCTTGGATTTTACCTTCGATGAAGCTCAACCTCGTGAAGCTCAACCACTCGAAGCTAGTCCTCGCAGAGCTCGACCTCGCTAGGCTTGACCTCGCTCGAGATGACTCATATTGGCATCATCCTCTTCACGTCCTTGCTTGCTTTTATTTCGCAACCATTCTGAGACTACAACACATACACTTTATGCACAACGTTAGTCTCATATATAGGTTGTCATTGATCACCACTAGAGAAATTACTCCACACAGGAGTAACTCAACAATTTCTCTTTCCGGTGAGATGACAAAACCTTTTTCAACATATATATATAAATATGATAAGGACATACGCACACGATCTATACTACACATGTCATGATGACAATCAGATCAGCTGACCAATATGTTGAGCTCCCCCTCAGCATATTCATCGATGTCAAAACCTCAATAAGGAGCCACCAAACTTCAAGATTTATCTCATAACATTCTAATTTACACTTAGCACAAGATTGATGCAACCACCGAGCTCCCCCTCTACATATGCATCAATATTAAACCCACAACTAAGGAAACATCAATTTCAGGGTTTATCAATAATCAATTTAATTTACTTGTGCTAAATCAGGATTTATCTAAATTATCATTTAATCATCAAATCTGACATTCTTCAGATTAACTTTAATCATCAGGGATTTATCCAAATTGTCATTAATCATCAAAACATAGATACCTAGATTGACCTAGATCCAACAGCCAGTACGTCCGCAACTACAGGGACTTAATTTTTATTTTGCTAATTTTATGTATGCGTCTAATGTCATCTTGCAAATTGTATTTTCCTAATTTTATGTGTGTATGTAATATAATCTTGTAATTTGCATGTTGCTGCTTTTATGTATGCATGTAATGTAATATTGTAATATTGTAATTTGTTATTTGTTACTTTTATTTCTGTGTTTAATATTATCTTGTAATTTAGTAATGTTTTACCTGTCTGAGATATCTTGATATGAGAATTTAATAATGTTATAATTCAATTTTGTTGACCTATATTGAATAACTGTAGACATGGCATGAACGGGAGACAATCTTCTCGAGTTGATTGGAGAGCATCACCAACAACGCCACTGTGCATGTCATCTGTTGTAAGGTACCGTTCTACAGGCCCTGCACATGGCACATGAGGACACCACGGGAGATGTGGGTTCTAGATGACCATTTCATCCCTCACCTGCTAAAGGCTGGCTTGCTCCCTTTTGCTCGTATGGTATCTCGGGCACAATGTTTTCTACTCGACATGGCTTTGATCACCACGTTTGTTGTTGATAGAGGCCAGAGAAACATATGTTCCATTTCAGCTTCAACATATGACTATCACACTGGAGGATGTCAATATGCTGTTCGGCCTCTCGATGAGGCAACATCTACATCCCTACAACCATCGATCGTGCAGGATGGAGTTTAGATTTCCTAGAGCGATTTGCCGAGATAGGGCAGCCTACTGGGTTTACATAGCTAGTAGGAGTACCCAAGTCATATCTATGCACCATTTGAGACATTGGATTCACAGCTAATGCTCCAGAGTAGGTTTTCATATGCCACTTGAAGGCGTACCTGCTATATTTATTTGGATGGCTTTTGTTTCTCCGGCACACACAAGAGACATTTGCAAGCGGTAGTATGTACAACTTTCCAGAGCTATAGCTAACCCAAGCTCGGCCGTGTGCCTCAGTTTAGCTAGACTTCTGCAGTGTTGTGCCACACATATAAGGGGCTAGGTGATGCCACTAGTAGGGACCAGGACTAATCATTATTCACTAGTTGCACGCTGTTGCTCCACTATGGTTTTATGAGCACTTTCCTGTTGGTCGACTGCTAGTGGCGCAAGAGTATTTCTTTCATCAGAACCCCGATCCCAGAGATGGCTCAGTTATAAGTTGGTGGTGGTCAAGACTCTACGGTGGTCCATGGATCAGGTGCATCAGTGCTACTTGGCGTTCATACAGGGGTTTGAGCTGCTTTTGGACGACAATGTCATTTGGTGTCCATGGAAATAGCAGCATATCTCTTTGGTCACACCACACAGCCTTTCCTATCTCTGCAAGTAGGACTCTGATTATTGCCTTACCTAAGTTCTTCTCGTCTTCTCTCATATGGTGGAGGGGTATTGTCGCACCCCGAAACTGGGACTACGACTACTCCTGTAGAGACCTAGCTCGCTGCAGCTAGTCCCATATATGCATAGCATACACATACCCTTGACTTCCCAGGATAAGTCAAGCACAGGAGTATATCACATTGCAACAGAGTAACTTACAAAATAGTTAAGCAGTGTGGCCTGCTGGCCTTGATATTACATAAGAAGATTACAATGCCTTCACGGCATACATGGTTTAGCAAAATAACATCTACACAGCAGAAGATAGGTGACCCACCCACAAAGAGAAGTGGACGGCAGAACAACACACATCAGGGCAATGACGGGACTGACGCTCCTCCTTCTAGATCCAAGAAGTTCTCCACGCCTTCATCTTGATCATTGAACGCTCCATCTACTGATTTGTAGGTTGCAAGGGTGAGCACTTACATACTCAGCAAGTCATAGGTAAGAGTAGATACATATAGTAGTGATGATATGAACCTAGACTAGTCAAGAATTATGGGTGTTTGTAAAATAACCTTTTTCTTTCATACCTCATCTCATGGCAGCACCTTTCATAATATAACATTGACAATCTTGTTCACTAGATTATAGCACTACCGCGACACGTCGACACACGACAGCCCACGGCAGCACTCCTTATCATGACAACACATGTCATTTGGGTAATCTTGATTTAACACATTTTATTTAGAAAATAGTACTTGTGTCACACCCCGTGGATTTAATCCACCTCAGCAGACTCCTATAAAACCCGGGAGCTCGGAGTATTCGAATACGTTTTTGACTCTGCAGAGAGGTACCAATTTACCCGCAAGATATTCCACTTTCAAGCCTTTCCTATCATAACAAAATGATTGGACCCCTGACTCACTTCATATTGTGAGCGGCAAGGTGGAAGTAACAAGAACTTTTGTTATGTATCACTCACAATTCACCCCCGACCCTGTGGCTTTCCGCGAGACACAGTTGTGGTAGGCTGTACCCTAACCTCCACCCCTACATATATTTCCATTACTGGATCAACGTGCGAGATCACCTTCAGTGATATGTGTGGGAGTCGTCCTCCGTGCCCAAACGTGCATCACTACACAATTCCAGCAGGGGTGTCATGTGTGATCCACATAAGTACTTGTTCAGGCCTGTCCCATACCAGGCTTGCGGTTAGCACGTTGTTCATGCCACTAGACGCACAACACAAGGTTCTAGTCCTTATATGCCAGTGACCAGACCATCCACAACCCTGCACCTTCGGTGCCTGCATTCCTTCGCAGTTTAGCACCTCCAGTGCTACCACCATTCCATACCATTTTTCTGGTCACGGCTAGGGGTTTTATTTCATGAATATAAATATATGCATACATATATAATAGTTCATGGCTCAAAACTTGTTTATTTCACATTTCACAGATAACCAGTCTAGTACTGCCAATTCATAAATCAACCATTCTCAATCTTTCTCATGCAATATTATCTATATTCAAGGTTATGTTTTAGCAACATTTAAAATATAGGTTCAAGATGACCAAGGATATGACTTGCTTTCCGCGTCGTAAAATACAGCAGTTGATGATGGATCAACGGTGAAGTCCTCGAACTTGATTTCTGGATCTGCTCGGCGACAAACCAAACAATACACACAAATATTACTTATATATATTAAAATGATTTATGATCTATATGCAGATATGCTCAACAAGAAAGATTGAACGATACTGGAGATAATTGTGATTACAAGCTGAATTGAGTCAAGATTCTAGGGTTTCAAGGAGTTGGCTAAGAATGGATGTTAGATGCTCTTAGGATCTCAAGGTTACAATAAGAACATCAGTTTTGTGGCTGGTTTGATCAAAAACAGCGAATGTCAGCAGATTGACATTCGGATCAAGGTTCTGACATAACTTCCAAGAAAACTAGAGAGCTTATCTCAAGTTATGACAGTAGAAGAAAGTGTAGATCATAACTCTACAAATTCAGTGGACAAAGTGGTTTTCAAATTGCACAATCATAAGTGGGTAAACAAGGCCAATGCCATTGGCTGGCATGCACTGAGATAGTGTCAAAAATTAGGGTTTAGCAGCAAATATAATTCAAGGGCTCAAATCCAGTTGTGATAGAAGAAGAAAATGTAAATCACAACCTCAGGAATCTAAGGGACAAAGTTATGCCCAAAATGCACATCTGGAAGGGAGTGAAAAGGGCTAATGCCACTGACTGACATAGTCTGGCATTGATCTTGACATGGCCAGAAACTAGGGCTTGGCATAACTTTTGATCTAGGGCTCCAAATGATGCACCACTTTGTCTGGGAGGTAGGCAATGATAACAGGAATAAGTCATTCAACAGGATCCAAAGCTGAAAATGGCTGGAAGGTGATGAAATTCAAAGGAGAAGTGTGGTGGCGACACAGCATAGTGAAGCCACTGGACAAAAATCTTGGCATGGCTATAACTTGAATTCTGGGCAGTTTCAGAGATCGAGCTAGAAGACAAATATGCTCAGGAAGTTGAGGCACACCTGAATGACAAAGTGGATGAAGCTGAAACGGCCGGGAAAGGATTTCCGGTGAACTGTGCCGGAGAAGATGACATGAGATTTGGGGCTTTTTGATACAGGCTAAGTGAACTCAATTCCAAGCTTGGGAAGGGATAGATGGGTAAGAGAAAGCTATCTGCACAATCAATTTGGCCGGAGGATGGCCGGAGAAGCCTGGCGACGATCGCCGGTTTCTGGAGAAGCTCAAAATTGGGGAAAGCTTTGATTGAAGCTCAATCTGGAGATCTTGATGCACAGGCTTGCTGGAAATGGCTCACTGATCATCTTTATTCACAGTATCGAGAGCTGATTCGAAGTAATTTGGCCTGCATTGCCGGAACAGGGCAATCGAGATTTCCGGTGATCGCCGGCAATAAGATGCAAGGTAATCCAATTAGATGGTACAGCACGATGAGGGAGATGAGCTATACCTTCTGGTGCTGTTAATTCGGTGAGAGGTGCAGTAGGGCGTGCTGGCACCATGAGGCCTCAATCTGGACTCGCCGGAGAAGAAGACGACGGCGAGGAGATTTGGAAATTTGGCTAAGTCTTGGTGAAGGGGAGATGACACAGGGTACTGGTGGCTTAAATAGAGTAGAGGGCGAAGCTTGCAAGGATTAAGTAGCATTGAATTGGTGTCAGTTGACATGAGTTGCCGGGCGCAGATGCAACAACGGCGAGCGGTGACGCGACGGCGCACAGGCGAGGTGACTGCTGATCAAACTATTGCTTCATCAGGACGCAATGCTATTGGGCGGTGCAAGGCAGTGGCGACAAGGGCTGGCAAAGCACAGCAACGTGGCGAAGAGTTGCTGACAACGGTCGCGCACGGGAGCAAGCTGTTCAACGGCGTTGCCACGGCGATAGCTGGGGCGTGGACGCGTGTGCACATGCAAATTCAAGTGAGCACGAGCTCAGGCGAAGCGAGGCGTGGCCGGCGGCGAGCAAGCCCGGCGCAAACGCACGGCGAGGTTCTGGTCGTGCACAGCAGCTGCTGGTCGAATCTGGATTCATTTGCAATTTCCAATTCTTGATTTGGACTGATCTGTAATTCTGGAGATTTGGAAGGTTTGATCTGATTTTGATTCTGCTGATTTGGCAAACTTGATTCAACAGATGATTTGGCACAGATTGAAGATAAAATTTGAAATGTTTGGATGATTTTTGATATGAACTGAAAATAGGGTATTTTAGGGTAATTGAAATCTGAATTTCAATTGATTTCGAATTCTGGGATTTAGGGTTTGATTTTGAGATACTCATAAAAGAAGAATTTGTGTTGAAAAGCATTTGGGAGGTGTTCCCTGAATCAGATTTGAATTTGGAGATGATTTGCAACATTTTGCCTTTTCAGGCTTTTGGAAAATCTGGAAAAAGGACTGATCTGCGATACTCTTGGACTGATTTGCGCAAAAGGTTTAGATGGTAAAATCTGGCTGCCAACTTTTTGGATTAAGGTATTGGCATACCCTTGATCATAATCCAAGAATAATCTGGTTTGAACTTGGCTAAGATTTTGATTAAATCTGGAAAGTCAGATCTTGACTTGGGGTCACAGAATAGATTTGGAGATTTTAGGGCTAGAACAGAATAAAGCTGAGGCTGATTTGGTTGATCTAGAAGAGACATATGCATGCATGATTTTTAAGAAAGAAACTTTTCACCCCAAAACTTAGGATGTTACAGGTACTCGCCGGAGAGAGTTATGTGATAGTTCAGTTTGCACCAGCATATTCCAATGCTACCACTATGACAGATTACACATCATATTCAAGAGTACATGTACCTCTCATAAGTGTTGAATTTATATTATAATGACAGAAACAAAATTTTTACTAATATTTCTTATGCGCAGGAAAACTAGGAAGGTTCGTGTCTGCGACGACTTTGTCAATCGATAGTGATTACATGTATAGGACTGGATGGATCGTGCACACATGTGGACAATTGCCGACGATAGACCCTACGGTCACGACATCCACCTCACTTATTTGGGTTGATATCATCCATGGGGCTTTTTTAGATTGTCGCCTTGGCCACTACCCACAAAGGACTAGCTCCTAGTTCCTCCTACTATCGACGAGAGGTCTAATTGATGACTCGTGGGACATGTCACTCCTCTATGAGTATTACAACCCTTTATACATTTATTTCATCATTCATCGTTGTCATTTTTCTTGTAACTTAATATTTCTTGTTTATACGGCTCGATACTATCGGAGTAGTGCCCACGAGTATCCACGAGATGTTACTTAGATTACACAACAATGAGGATGTGCCTAGAGGCAAGATAGTCGTGGCTATGGTACAAATGGAGCAGCGCCTCAACTCTGTATTGGTGGATTTTAGGGTTCTCGTGCCACCTTACTTGATGGTTCTTTCTGGAGCTTCACCGCCAGCCGACCATCCTTTGTCGTTGCATCCTTCGGTTGTGGATCGTCCTTCATCCTCACATCCACTGTTGGTTGATCGCACTTCTTTGTTGCGTGCGCTACCTTAGCCACATCTGTAACATCCCAAAAATAGGGTCTAAAAATTTCGTTTTACAAAAACCTAACCCTAAAAATTTCATTGTCTTAACTCTAAAACTACCTTTAAGAGTACTCTTCAAGAAGTTTTAACCAAAATCTAAAATTAATTTCCAACTAGTTTAAAGGTATATTCTTAGATGTACTTGTGCATATGTGCACAAACATGTGTATGTATGCATGTGTACTTATCTCATTAAAATACTCCCAACCAGAGTATAATTCAAATCAAACTGAATGAATAGGACCTCCTACCTATCTTATATAGATTTGTCTTCAGTGTCAAGATCAAACTTAGCTCCTAAAAACCAAGAAACTAATCCCAGTTCTGTTTTCGAAAATCAAATTCGTGATTACCTTAATTAATCTTTTCAAATTTCAGTTCGATCGATTCCAGAATAGATTTCTCATGGATTTATGAGAAATCCTAAATCTTAGTAAGCTTGCATGCCAGTACTAAAATGTCTCAGCCAAATAAGTTCATTTGATCACTTTTTGAGATTCAGTCTAGATTTCATTGCGAATTACTCCTTTTTCAGCTCTCGAAGGCAAGAGATGGCTAAAACCTCTAAATCACCTCCAAATTCCAATCCAACTGAACAACTATGTTCTTTATGTTATTTTATACAAGTTTCCCTTTTACACCAAGTTCAGATTCATCCCCAAAACTCAGCTATTCGCATTTTTAGTCGTTTTCGGTAGAAGTTACAATTCATTTTTACCCTAATACTATTCCATTTTTGTTTTCAATTTCATTCGACTCTGAACCCTTTCAAATCTATTTATCTAGTAAACTATTCTTATTGTACTAAATCCAAACTTATTTCTAGGTTTCAGATAATAGCAATTCAACCCAAGACAAGTTTCCAAAATCACGAAATAGTCCTTCTATCAAACTTTGTCAGAAATTCAGATTTCTGAATTTGTTCACCTCAAAAACCTTCTAACCATATTTCTCTACATATATATGAGCATATCCATCTATATACATATGTATTATAAATATATATACTCATATACACACAAATACTCACACAGACATCTAACCAATAGCAGACTCTCACACACGAGCACACAAGTCAACAGCAGCAGCAAACACCTTCCACCTGTCTTCTTCCTCTAGCCAGCAGCAGCTGCATAGTATCCTCTCTACACTCTTCCTCTCTCTATGAAAGTTCCCAAAAGAGCCAGCAACTGTCATTCTTATCCCCCAGTCCTCCTCTTATTCTCCTTGTTCTTCTTCTTCTTCTCCATTTTCTTCCTCCAAAGAACCATCTACAACAGTATCCGAAGCAAAAAAGCTGAAGAAATCCAACAATTCTTCTCCAAACCTAGGTAAATCACCCTTCACACACCCACACACGCATTGCATTGTATCACAGGAACTAGAGTACACACATAACCATTGTTTTTCTTGTTCTTCTTCCTTGGTGCACTGCCAAAATTGAGCCATACCGCCGTCATGTTGATTCCAGCCATCATCGATTGATTACTCTTGACTAAACTCTCCCTCTATACCCCAATATACTCTCCAAGCAGCCCTTCGAGTTCCGGCGCCACCAGTCACCGGAATTTCAAGTTTTTCTCGCCACAGACTAGTTCTGCTAAGCCCCTCATCGGACTCTTCTCCGGCCCTCAAAACTGGTCGAGCCAGTAGAATAAAATATTCCATCCGAACGTAGAAACAATTCCCTTCATAAGAATTTCCAAGAAATTCAATCATTTGATGAATCCAAATGTGTGCTGTTCTACGCCGCCGTGCTCACGTCGTCGGCCCACGCTGCCGTTCCTTTGATCAAATTAACTACACCATTAGACTCCTCTAGCCACCCTCTTGCTCCCATGCTAAAGAATCAAACTCCAGAAGCCTATTCAAAGAACCCAAATTTTAACATTGTCTTCTTCGACTGTGTGGTCGAAATCCTCGCTGGCGCTGTCATTTCCAAATTGCTCTCAACCACACCATACTATCAACCCTAGAGTTACACCCATGTCTTCAATTTTGAAATTAGAACATCATACTATCCTGGCACCACTGAAGTATCAAACCTTGTTCTTCTATTTTGGCGCAACTCGCTGTCGACCAGTCGCCATCCAAATCTGTAGCACCACAACGTAACTAATGGTCCAAGCTAACCTCTAGACAAACCAATTGCCAAAGTCAAGCCCAAAAGAAAATTTGGGTACTTTTACCCATTTTCCTGGTGTGCCGCCAGCGTGCCGCCCCATCGCCGCCGGTCGTTCCTGTAGACGTCGCCTTGTCCAACAAGCCCACCTTAATCCACTGAGTATTTTACTCCAGTGCATCGCCTCTTGATGCTATACAAAACCACGAATTAGCCTTATGCCAAAATCTTCCCAGAAGTGCAACTTTGTCGTGTCGCTGCCGTTTACCACCGTTCGGCCATCGCGCCGCCTCAAACCGGTGCGATGGAGTCCGCCTTGCCCTCGCTACCTTCCATACAAACTTGGCACCAACATTGAGGCCTCACACGTGCATATGACCACACCCTAGATCCTAGTTGTCCGTTGACCACGCCAAAACAATGCCGTTCTAGTATTAGACATTGTTAGTGCATGTAAATCTTGTGTCATCCAGCAGCATTAGCCCTGTTTAGTTACTTTAGTGCATGCAAATCGAAAACTACTCTATCTACCAAGTTCATGATCTTATTTCCTACATTTTATTTAACTATCGCATCGAGAGAAAACCTCATCTAGACCCATTTTCAACTATGTCGCCCCAGATGAATGTTGATCATTGACATCCGACAGTCACCACATTCGCGTCCAACCTGAGAATTTACCTCGCCTTTTTGTTTAGCTATATAACTAGAGCCATAGCAACCTTTCCATTGCTTATTAATCTTAGCCTCAAAGAAATAGAAAGCCAATCCAAGCATTGTCAATCCGCATCCAATATCTCTCCCGTCGACATGCCTATGTCGTTCATAGCCTTATGAACCTCGGATTGGAAATCCGTTCGTGTCACCTTGCCTGCTTTGCCTTCAACCCTACAAATATATAATCTGATCATCCATTCAAATACCCAATAAAAGTTTTCCTGTTTTCTACATCAATACCTACATTGATCGTACTGCCGACCATACCTAGATTTTCCCCGATCATGTTTCTTAAACTTGACCCAAAATTCGGCTTAAACCAAACTTATCTCTCACCCTTCGACCATCATTCTTAATCCTATCCAATATCTTTCACACGCTCTAGTCATCTACATCATCTGACTACCCCAGCATCCGACCCCATGAACACCATCAAGTATAAACATATATATAAACAAATATACTAACTATTATTTTTGTTTACTAGACTTGCATCCTTATTGATTGACGTCTAAATAGATACCAAGTGAGGTGAGCACAAGAACGTCACTACCCTGGTATCTCCTTCAATTGAACTTCACGAAAAGTAAGGCAAGTCTCAAAATCTTGATCATATCGTTGACCCATATTTCTAAACTACTTAATTTGATGATAAATTTATTAAAGTATATTTCCTCATTAAAAAAATACTTTCAATAATCCTTTGTAGTTATCGACCTGAATTTGAATAGCCATTTTTGATTGATCAAACCATAAAGAAATCCTTGATGCTCTAAGAATATAAATGTACGATAGATAACTAATATACAATTGTAGAAGCATGGTGAAAAATAACTCAATAGAGTAAAAAGGAAATTATGCTTTTAAATATCTTTATCACATGTGAGAGGATATGATTGGATAGGTGGAAAAGGGTTGATTGTGATTTGACTCAAATGGGGAAAATGGATAGTAACCTGCATGCGAATAAGGATATAACCAATTGTGCTAAATAACCATGGGCATATTAACGTGCTAACCATATGATCAAGTGATTGAACTCGACCAGTAAACTACTGCGTATCGATTTTATCCATGTATGGTGATCATTCTCATTCAGGACTGCAAATTTTGGGACATTTGGATCTTAATAACTTTAGTCACTTAAACTTATGGCCTGAATGGGTGATGGGGAGATGTGAGAGGAGAGATCGTTCGGACTCTGACCTTGAGTTCCATGATAGTAGGGAGTGAAGTGTACTTCTCATTGAAGGTATCTCACAACAACAAGAATGACCAATACGGTCCAACTGTTGGGCAGGGATATAAATTAATACAAAGTTTTTGAGAGCCTTGTCTCCTCAATCTAGTTGCATGCAATACTGTGAATGAAATTGGCCTGATAGGGAATGTTGATGAACTCATGTGGGTAAAGTTGTGCCCCTCTGCAGAGTTGAAAAAGTATTCGAGTACTCCGTACTGCCGGATAGGGGTATGCCTTGGGTAGTAACTGGATAGCACAATAGTATATAGAAATTAAACTAAAAAGGAGAAAATGAGGATGTTTTGCCCGGATTCAACTCTTGAGTTACAGAAATGCTTTCTATAATTATTCTACTAATTATTTGTTTTTCAATTCGCCATGGAAATGTATTTGTGAAATTTACTATTATACGCCTCATAAATTGTTCAATTGGACATTTCCCATCATGCAACAGATAAATTCTTATATAGAGACTTACTGAGTACTTTGTACTCACCCTTGCTGAATAACAAAAATACAGAACCTAGAGATTGGTGAAGCAAGACCACCCGAAGTTTGGAATGGTTACGTACTGCACTCAAGTTTTGCCTGTGGGATGGTCCTGAAAGCCGCATAAAACTACTTATATAAAACCTAAGTAGTTGGCCTTACTGGCCTTTGTATGACGATGTGTATTAAGACATGACAACCATATATTACTTTTGTATATGAACTAATTTTTAAGAAATTTGATCTTGCTATCTGTTAATTACTCTGTGCACGACTACATCCTGGGCAGTCGGGGTAAGTGTACACCTGGGGCCCACTGCAATGGGTGGGTCCTTCACAACGTCCATTGCCAAATGACAGCTCTTCCGACGAGGAGATGGATATCGCCTCGCATACGTATACCTTCAACTAGAGGGTGGCTTAGGATGTGGTTACGGAGGAGGGTTAGGGTCTGACACAGGAGCATATCCTGGCCAAGATACATAGGGTGTTCCTCCATGGCATTGCCCTCCATATCAGTAGGTCACTCAGCCATCTCCTTTGACACAGCCCACCCAATAGTAGATACTTGCAATCAGAAGGCGTCGGGTTAGGGAGCGTCGCTTGCCCACTCGCTACACATTGTCTGATTATCAGGCACAGGGGAAGAGGAAGAGACAGTAGTTTACACTTCTTGTATATAAACTATCTTTTTAGCCTTTTCCATAAAGTTTGCTCTGGTTTGAAAAGCCTATCCGAGTTGTCAAATTTGGTTGAAAATGAAACTCATCTCAAATTTTCTTCTGACATTCATCACTGCCGTCATAAATATGTATTGTTCTCTCCATTCAGTTTCTCACTAACTCTATCTACATCTACATCACGAACTCTAGGTTTCTTCCTCTTCATTTGAACTTATAGCTGCATCCGGTTCGTTGTTTGAAGGACAATCCAACGAAACATATCAAGCACCATCGGTTCGTCTTTGTAACAAGCCATACGACGAGCACAAGTCCAAGGAAGAAGGAACTCTCTGGCCAAGGTACTATAGATGCATAGAGGTTAAGGCTCCTAGGAATAGAGATGTGAGTACTCTACCATATTTACGGTACCCTTTTTAGTATTTAACTTATTGATTGATCATGTTTTTTCTTCAAAATGTCAACCCCCAAGTGTGACTTCGTTCAGTGGATCAATAATGACATGTCGAGGCATGCTAAGTCATACTGCAGGTGGTGGAAAAAGTAAAGGCTTGCTGTAGGATATTTGGTCTCTCGTAGAAGCCATATTTGGACACTAGTACAGCTACCTTTGTTAAAAAACCACAACCAAGTCTGATTATTTACCGTTGTTTTCCTTTCTGAATGTTTATCAAAAGGCATGAATTTGCTTAAGTGTTATTCACTCAAAAATGTACTCACTCCATTTGTAAATATATGTCATTTTAACTACATGCATATGAATTAAGGCGTGACTCAAAAATGTATTCTCTCTGCTAGGGTTTTACAAGGGCAGCTGACTACTAGAGTTAGGGTTAGGGTTTTAGTGGGCGTGGTAGGTGGGAGGTGGGGGAGGGTGGGATGCAGAGGATGACAGCTCCTAAGATTAGAGTTTCATTGGCTACTAGTGTCAACGATTTGAATTCGGGGTCCTTAGTTGATCTTATGCAAATTTGTGAGTTGCAAGACCTTTCAGGGTGCTCATCTGGAAAGGTAAGGTGAATCAAGTCTGTAGAGGCACAAGAGATTTTATACAGGTTCGGGTCCTCGATGGTGGGAGTAATAGCCCTAGTCCTGTTGTGATTTCACTCTATGTAATAAAATGTTTGTACAAAAGGGGTAGAAGAGAAGATCACAGGTGATGATCTCTTCTATGTTAGTGTCTACCTAACTATATCTAAGCCTTCAAGTTTGGTGAATGTCTGGTAGTGCTTGTATGCTCGATCGAATTAGTCACTTATCACTTGTTGCCTTTGGAACGTGCATTGACTACCTTTTTATACTGCACAAAAGGGCACCAATATGAAATAGCATCGGACAGTTGTTAAGATGCAGTTTTGTTAACCGCACCTAACACCCACGCAGGCTTAACACGTGCAATCAAGGGATAACCGCACATGTTAACCTCCTGGCAGTTGTCTTCATACGTGGAAATATCTTCGTGATTCTCGGGATATGCCCATTCAAAGTGCTAGGCCTCCCTTGATTATCCTGGTCACAGACAATCAACGACCCTCTGACCATGGACTGTCTGGAGTTTCCTGACCGCGCACTGTCTGCGACCTCATGATCGTGCAGGGGCTACGACCATGAAGTATCACTGTAAGCGCCCTTTAGATCGTCTGAGACCATAGCGACGGACTTATTGACATACGTCTAGCCTGATTCTGTCCTAAAATAGACGTGCAATACTTTGAACTAGCTCGGGTGATAATTCTCATCAGCTAGCCCCCAAATTTGAAGAAAATGAAAGAACATATTTACTTCAAATTTTTATCTTGCATCGAATTATGAACCCGACGTTTTAACTTCAGCTGATACTGTTCCGCCGTGTGACGGTTCATATCCCGAGAAAAACCCTGAGTTTTTCTTGGCTGGTAATGATGATTTTGGCGACCCATCATAATGGCAACCGTAAGTGCGGTTTAAGAACCTGAGACGTGTGTGGAAACAAACCGACGCCTTTAGGCCTATAAACTGAAGAGCCTTTCGGTTCTTTGTATTCACGAGTTTCTTTGCCATGACTAAGTCTTTTCATAACAACTTCTCCTCTCCAATTACTCCCTCTAAGCCTTAGTTCTTGTTCCAATGGCAGATCAAGACCCCAAGAACATCATTGAGATTAAGAGTGATGAAGAGGAAGTGATACCCGAACTTGACCAGGACTTCTAGAAGGTAAGTTTTTTCTAGAACTATTGGTTCAAGTCGTCATTTTATATTCTGATCATTTCCAAAATGCTTTTTGGGAATTCACAGGCGACTGAATAGCTGGTTCCCCCAAGGAAGAAACCCAAGGTTAACGAGGGATCCTCCAGCGGAGCTTCATTCACGGGTACAAAGGTTGGGGATGTATCATTGCACTCTCCTTCCTTGTCCCATGTAGTTCTTCCTGTCCATGCAGCAAAGCAGGTCAAACCCTCATCTCCACCTTTGGAGATCCATAACACTGCTTCAAGGCTTTCTTCTTCTTCTCAGCTTTCTTCATTGCGATCAAGCGATCCCCATCTTTTGATGGGTTATCAATTTTCTGGTGGGAAGGTTGCATTGCCGCGACCAGATGACCCTCAACTTTTGTTGGGTGATCAATTTTCTTGTGGGAAAGTTGCACTCCCATGACCTGATGGTCCTCGACTTTTGTCGGGTGATCTACTTTCTGGGGGAAACACTTCATCCTCCCGTCCAATCTTACCGCGAGGATTGGTAATTATTTTCATTTCCTCTGCTGGTCGTTTTATCTTGTAAAACTAACACATACATGTGCAAGAGATGAAAATTTCTGGAGCCCCCAGCGACCAGCCTGCTGAGGTCCAACCTCTTTCCCTCGAACAAACTTTCCAGAAGGAGAAAGAGGCTATGGAGAAGAAGAGCGAAGAAATGTCTTCGTCCATTCTACACCTGGCAGAATGTTATGACAACTCCCGCGAAGAGGCGCGCCAATTCCGCTTGGAGAGAGACTATGCTCAGCAGCAGCGAGAACTCTCCGATACAATAAGGAATAATAGCTCTTCTTTGATTCGGGATGATGTAGACAGGCTTAGAGCCATAGCCAGTTCTCTAGGGGGCAGCCAGTGTTGATCCCACTGATGCTAATATGTCCATGGGAGAACTTTGTAAAATGCTATTAGACCAGGTTGACGCTTTGGTCGCCTGTGTCCCTTTCGTATGTAAAGACTGTCAGAAATAAATAATTTCTTTTCCTCACATACTTGATCTTTTTAAAAGGATTATGTCAAACTTATAATCTGATTTATGGTTCATTACTTTTTGTGAACAATAGTTACACGAGAACGCTTCTGCGACCAAAAACTGGTTCAGTTCTTCGGTCTCAGAATAGCATTAAGACCGTAAACTGCCATCAGAACTAGAGTAACGATCAGAAAACAATTCTCCGGTCCCAGAATAGCATTGAGACCGTAGACTGTAGTCAGAATGATCACAGAACAAACAACCTTTTGACCATACAGCGACCATAGCTGTCGTGATCACACATATCATAGGAATATGTTGCGATCAGTGTAAAGACTATAAACTTATTCCACAGTCAAAAAGAATTATTCCCATAATAAAGATTTAGGAAATATCCAATATTTTTATCCGTACCATAGCTCCTGAATGGGAAATAAAATGATAAGAACACATTTCATTTCAAATTCATTATTGGGTAGGGATAACGGGTTTCAAGAGAAAAGAGACCCATTATGGGAAATTAATAAAATATTCGACGAAGGGTTGCCTCGGACATATAAAAGGAAGAGGTAGCTTACTAGAGAAGCCAAAAACCCTTCGTTGTCTTAGACCCTCCTGCCGCAAAAAACCCTCTTCTGTATTCCTCATCTTCGTTATCTCCAAAGTCACCACTTTTTTCGTCAATCCTTCGTAGTAATGGCGTCTTGGAGCCGATCCGTCCACCATACAGAAGAGAGTCTGGTGGCTCTAGAAAAAGAAGAGATTCTCCCCCCACGGCTGCTAATCAACTGGCAGTCAGGGGAGAAAGATCAAGAAACCCCAATCGTCCAAGAGGGCAAATTGGTAATCTTCAAGGAATACCTGCGCTGCGGGTTCCGATTCCCAGAAAGTGAGTTTCTGCGGGGAATCTTGGACCACTATAGGCTGGAGTTAGTGAATCTCCAACCAAATGCAGTCCTTATTTTGGCAATTTTCCAACACCTCTGTGAAGCCTTCGTCGGAGTGCTTCCAAGTGTGGAGCTTTTCCGACGCTTCTACTTTTCGACATGGTCAAAAAGTACCAATGCCACTGGGTACATCTACTTCCGTATAAGGGAGAAGAAAGAGTACCCATTCCCGCCCCTACAGGACTCTGTCCATGGGTGGTACCATAAATGGTTCTACTGCACCCCTCCGTCAGAGAGCGGACTATGGTTCGCGAACACCCGACCGGAGAAAGCTAGTGAGTTAGACTCCCTTCCCGTTCTGAGCGCAGAATAGAAGAAACAAGCGCTATTCTTCACCTAGTCCAGCAAGGCTTGACTGCACGTGATATCATACGCGACTTCGTGAAGAATCGGATAAGCCCCCTGCGTGAAAGGGCACATCTAGCTTAGGAAGTTAAGTCCATGGCGGACAACACCCTGGACTATAATAATGGTATGTCCTTTAATCAACAAAACATACATTCTTACTGACTAAAAAATGTTGTATTTGTTAATATGCTTGTTTGTGACACAGCTCTATCTTTGTCCGAGATTGAGAAACGGACAAACTATCTCCTTCGGGCGTATAACGCCACTGTGGAGGGAGCTAAAGGATCGCCTCACCCTCAGAGCTTAATTAACGCTGGCGACGATCTTAAGCAAGAGCGCCGAAAGGTGTGACTTTTTTCAAACAAGCTTTGTTGTAAATCATCCATTTGTCTTGTATTACCAAAAGCATGTTGAATAATACAGCTTCTGGGAAAATTTACTGAGGCAATGCATCCAACTGAGGACGTTGGTCCTTCGGGAAGACCGACTGTGAAGAGGGTGAGGAGGACCCCTTCGAAGCACGTAGCGAAGGAGTCCGCTCCCAAAAGCCTAAGAAGATCCTGGGAGAGGCTTCTTCACAGAAGAAAACCATTACCGTGAAAAAGATTGCTATAAGATTCTCAGTTCCTCCTGTACCCCCAAGTACGAGCGGAAATTACTTCTTCGTCGTACAGGGTGAAGGGAGCGAGGATGAGGAAGATGACATTCCTCTAGTTCGTCGCAAGAGGAAAACGACTGACCTTCTGGGAACAAGCGTCCCAAAGAGGTCGACTTCCCTTGTGGTCAACGAAGTCTTGTCCCTGGCCGCAGGGATAGAAATGGCTATAGTGGGCCCCATGTCCACTGATAATCCAGTGGTTTCGGGTGGAACCCTGGTGCCTGAAGCTCATCAAGCCTCAAGACTTGCAACACCTCCCTTTCCGGTAGAAGGAGTGACTGTGGTAAGATTTCTCACAATCCTGCATGTTTTCATTCCTCTGTGCACATCTATTGAGAGTTGTTCATACAGGGAGAGGAGGATACCGTCCTCTTTAAGAGAAGGAAAACGAGGATGGATGAAGAATCTTCCCCAAGAGCAGCCATCAAGCTCTTCTCCCTCGGGAGCACATCATCGAAACCCAAACCGTGGGTGGGGTTTCGGATAAAGTGAGAACTTTTCCAATCGTTATCTAAATATGACCGACCAGAGGTTTCTTCACCTTTCGATGTGTCTGTTTGTTGGCGCAGGGATGCTGCACCTTTTTTAGTACCCCGGCAACCTCGACAAGCAATGGCACACCCACTACGGAGGTCGCGGGAGAGCCAAGCCAGATTCCCGTGGCCGAAGAGGTTCTTCGGGCCATCGTGGATGGAATAGCAGAGGAAATCCGTTCCCAAGGGACGGAAACCGAAGTCCCGGTCATAGAGGGGGAACAACAGGAAAAGTCATCTGCTGCCCCTACCGCGAACACAACAGGTCCTGAGGTTAGACCTCATGCTGATGTTGAGAGCAACTCAATCAGCGATTACATAGAGGTTTGAACAATTTTTATTTCTCAACCCACAAAAAATTCCGGAACATTCAAGTCTCAAGAGCAATTTCTTATTGTGTTCCAGGACTTGACCCGGGTGGCGACCAAGTCAATAGCTATAGCAAAGCATATTGAGGTTGCACAACGGAAGATCAGCCGGCTACAACAGTGAGTATAGTGCTCTTTATTCATGTCAACTTGAATCCGTATTTAAGCGTAACTGGTTGTCCTTCTTGATACAAAGAAAATGACTTTCTACACAAGAGCATGGCCGATCGAGAGAATCAAGAAGAAGCTGCAGCTGCGAGATATTCTTCTTTGGAGAAGAAACTTCGCGACGCACAGTCAAAGCTTTCTTGTAAGTACACTCCCGACCAGAAGAAAACTTCACATCATATGAGCTTTACTTATAGTAAATGTTTACTGTGTTTGTACAGCACAAGAGGATCAAATAAGCCGTATTTCATAAGAGAACATAAACCTTCAGACGACCATCGAGTTGCGAAGCTTGAGAATTGATACTGCCAGCATGGAGAATAAGGGACTGAACGAAACAATCTCCTCCTGCAGCGGTACTCAATCAGACATCTTCAAAAAGCTGAAGATGGTGGCCACTCTGCTAAAAAAAGATGTGATCGAGTCCCAAAAGGACAATCCAAGCCTTAGCGAGTTAGCCACACTGGTTGCGGCCCAAGCTGAATCACTCCTCGAGTATCTTCCTGAAGATACCAAACGACAGGAAGAGGCGCTAAGGTCAAATGTCAGATCTGTAGCCTCTGCCATTCTCTGCAGATTACGATTCCACCACGGCCCAAATTTGAATTTGAAGCTAGTGGTAGGAGATGCAGAGATCGAGAGTGATTGATTTAAAGCCATCTCTGAAGAAGTCAAGCCTCTAGTCGAAGATCTACTGAAAGAGCTAGGCCTCATTTGATTTTTTGTAATGATCTCTCTCAGTAACTATACCTGTAAAATTATATTTATAACATGCGAATGCGTGCCTTAAATTTTTGGAAAAGAGTGATACTTTCTTCGTTTCATAGCATGATCATATCCTCTTAGCCCCCTTTTCAGAAATCACCAATACTCCAGATTTAGTATTATAATTTTTGGAAAAATACGGGCATGATGAATATCTAGGAAAATGCTTTAACTTAGATATAATCATCTGATCGAACCGATACTGACCCCAATACAACATCCAACCTTATTACGAACTGGCAGCCACTCGAATGATCAGGAACATGCCAGTAAGTCCCGTGTGTGTTGAGGAACGGCTTATTGAGGGATGCCTTAGCTGGATGCGACCACGAGATCGGCCAATGAATCCGGTTAAGATATTTGTACCAAGATGATCATCAGCGATCAGCCCCCGAGCCAGGCTCAGTATAGGTATGGCAAATAAAGAAAACGGACATAACATGAAGCGAAGAAGAGTACTCATGAAGTTTTTGTTAAACTATGCTAATTGAACAGGAAAAAAGATTGGGAAACTTACACGTAAAACTTGCGCAATTGATCAATGTTCCATGTATTGGATAAGATTCTACCATCCTCCATTGCTAACCGGGCCGATCCTGGTCGCGGTACTGAAACGACAACGTAAGGGCCTTCCCACTGAGGAGAGAACTTATTGCGGTTAGACTGGTTTTGTATTTTTTGTAAAACCAGATCACCCACATGAAGACTACGTGGCCGCACTCTTCTGCTGTGATATTTTCGCAAAGCCTGCAAATATACCACTAACCGTATCAACGCTCGATCACGCTTTTCTTCAAGAATGGTTAAATCCTGGGTATGTTGTTCGATCTGATCAATCTGGTTGAATTGATCTGTTCGGATAGAACCAATACGGATTTCCGTAGGTAACACTACCTCAGTACCGTATACCAATGGGAAAGGTGTCTCACTAGTGGCCCGACTACAGGTAGTGCGTAGTGCCCATAGAACGGAGTAGAGTTCATCCACCCAAGCCCCCAAGCGCATCTTAAGGCGATCAAAAACACGTTTCTTGATGCCTTGTAATATTTGCCCATTGGCGCGTTCGACAGCACCATTGCTCTGTGGATGAGCTATAGAGGCAAAGCACACCTTGGTTCTAATATTATCGCAATAGTGCAGAAAGAGGCCACTAACGAATTGGGAACCGTTGTCAGTAATGAGACGACTTAGAACACCAAATTGAGTAACGATGTTCTTGTGAAAGAACTTCTGTGCTGCAGCAGTGGTGACATTGCGGACTGGCTCAGTCTCAATCCACTTTGTGAATGTGTCAATGGCTACGAACAGGAATTTGTAACCACTAACGGCCTGTGGCATAGGTCTTACAATATCCATCCCTCAGACCACGAAGGGCCACGCTAATTGGATAGTTTGCAAGGTATACGCAGGCTGATGAACCTGTCTGGCATGAAATTGACACTGGGGGCATGTCTTGACCAAATTCTTGGCATCATCGAGTGCCGAAGGCTAGAAAAAGCCCTGTCGGAAAGCTTTTTCGACCAGTGTACGAAATGATGCGTGCACACCACACACACCGTCATGGATTTTGTCGTGGTATTGCGAATACCCCGGCAGGTTTTGCGGATGTTCCTAGTGATGAAAAGACGATGCGAGCTGACCGCGTGACCCGTCCTCTCCCATCGGACAAACACAGCAAGTGACACGAAGGTTTATACAGGTTCGGGCCTCAGTGGAGGCCCTAGTCCTGTCGGCGTGCTCCCAACAGGAGTTGGCTAGGGGAGCTCTCTCAGGGGAGAGATGGCTCTGGAGCACACCTGTTAGATTGTCTATTCCAAGTAAAAGTGAATTGTCCCCCTTACATGGGGTGTTACAAGGGCTTATATAGCCCCAAAGATGCAAAAAGACTAGACTACCCCGCTTGCCACCGTTGGATCGAGGGGCAATGACATCCTTCTCCCTTTCAGGAACCTTGGATGCTTGACAGGTGTCCGCCGATTCCCAAGGCGCTTCTCGCGTGACCCGGGACCGGAGAGCCATGTCTTCGGAAGACGGCGCCCGGGACAGGCCACTGGAGGGCCTTGTCCCCGGGCAAGAGGCGGCGCCCGGGACAAGCCACTGGGGGGCCTTGTCCCCGGGCAAATGGTGGCGCCCGGGACGAGCCTCCGGGGGGCCTTGTCGCCGGGCAAATGGCGGCGCCTGAGACTAGCCACCGGGGGGCCTTGTCCCCGGGCAAAAGGCGGCGCCCAGGACAAGCCACCGGAGGGCCTTGTCCCCGGGCAAATGGCGGCGCCCAGAACAGGCCACCGGGGGGCCTTGTCCCCGGGAAAATTGAATAGCCTCTTACCTGGACTTGATCCCGTGGAGATTTCCCCCAACAACAGCTCCCCATGCCCTCCGGTGACAATGCTCGAGTCCCCGGAGGGGATGGTTCATGTTACCGGGAACATCTCCAGGACAAGCCACCGGAGCCGTGACGCTTCGATACTCGTGCCATCATTCATTAGGACATCGCCTCGAAGGGAGTGCGCCGTTTGGCCATAATGGTCGCTCGCGGTTCGAACCGGCAACGCCTCGGTTCGCACGCCCGTCCCTTCGTTTCCCACGCATCGTTTGAATTGAACGGTACAGATGTACCGCGAGGAGCCACGTGGTGCCCATCGGGGCCACATTCGACCCCTATAAACAGGGCCTTGGGGGGCCTGGAGAGGTCACTCCATGCTTCAATCCTTAAACTCCACCGGCGCTCTTAGCTCTCCCGGTAGCTCTCTCCCAGAAGCTTGGTCCCGGAAGCTTAGCCACCGAAAAACCAAGCCCCTCTTTTAGAACCCAAGCCACCGGAGGAACTGAATGGAACCCAAGGGCCGTGCCAAGGCCGTGGAGGTGCCATCGAAGGAAGTCACCGCGGACTTCCTCTGGGCCTCCGAGTTCACATCCAGGGACCTGGAGTCCCTTGTGGACTGGGGGGTGGTCGTGGACGGGGACGTCCGGATCCCCTCGAAGAAAGATGGAGCCCCCCGCCCCAGGCCCGGGGAAGTGGTGGTCTTTGAGGTTTTCCTCGAGGCCGGGCTCCGGCTCCCGGTGCACTCATTGCTCTGGGAGTTTCTGAAGGAGTACGGGGTGGCACTGAACCACCTGACGCTGAACGCCTTCGTTCGGATGGGCCTCTTCATATAGCTGTTCGAGACAGCCAACGGATGGGAGCCAACGCTCCGGCTGTTCCGGTACTTCTACGAGCCGACGGCGAGGAGCTCCCACCTGGTGAAGGGAGGGTCGAAGTCTCCATTCGGCTCAGTGATGATCCAACTGCTGCCGTCCTGGGTAGCGGAGTACCCGGTGGCGGCCTCCCGGGACCACTGGGGGGACTGGATCTGGAGGTGTTGTACTCCCCGGAGCCCCCCTCCTACAGTCGGTCGTCTGCTCCCAAGCCCCCGGTGTGGACTGAGGAGGAGCTGAAGCTCCTCAGCAAGGTGGTGGGCTCCCGGGGCGTCCGCTCTATGAGGGACGCCGCCGAGGAGCTCACGCTGCTGAAGAACTCCCCCTTCTCGCACGGGAGGAGGGGGATTAGGATGTGTCCGGCCCAGCGGCCCCCGCAAAAGCCGGTGACCCGACGTAAGCTTCCGGCTACTTTGCTCGTTTTCTTTTCGCATATTTTTCTAACTCTTACCTTTTGCAGTCCGGCCGTACCCGGCCGCCCGGGAGAAGGCGGAGAACCTCCTCGGGAGGTATTATGCTGACAAGCACAAGCAGATCGTGCGCGTCATCGCGGAGGGCCCTCCCCGGAACCTGGTGGCCGAGGCCTTCGGGCTGAGGCTACCGGCGAGAACACCCCTCCCCACCCCCGGTTCCCACAAGAGGGGGAAGGAGGTCACCAGGGGCTCTGAGCCAAAGCGGGCCAAGGCTCAGAAAGCCCCCGGTCCATCGACGACACCGGGCTCCACGCCCGTGAAGGCCCGGGACGCAGCCCCCGGGTCAGGGTGTGCGTGGGCACCTCCCCGGCGTGAAGTGACGCTGCCTCTCCTGGAGAACTCTGGGGGTGGAGGCGAATGAGCCCGTGCACCTCCCCGAGGCCTCTGGAGAGGCCCGAGGAAAGGAGTCGGGCGGCGATGGGGGGGCATCCTACTCGGCGGATTACGCCCCCTCGCCACCTTCGGCGGTAGCTCTCCCGGCGGCCCCGGCGCTACCGGAGCCGGAGAGACTGGAGGTTCCATTCGCGGAGGCCTCCCCTCCGCGTGTCGAGTGGCCGATAGATGAGGGGGGAGCCCCTCGGTCTACGAGGTCCCCCCTGCGATGGAGGTCCCGGGGGCTCCATGGCCCGGGAAGGGGAAAGGGCTACTCATCTCCCCCCCCCCCCCCGGGGAGGTACTCCCTCGGAGACCTCATCGGCCTCCTCCTCGGAGACTTCTTCGGCGGCAAGGATGACGGCCACCGCCACTCCGGTTCTCATCACCCCCGCGTCTTTTGCAAGGGGGCCCGCCGCCAGTCCCGATGGGTTCGGCATCGTCGGAAGGGAGACCCCCCGCCGTCCGCGGAAAGTCTGTAGACATAGAAGGTCTAGGACTACATCTCGCAAGGGACGCTCCGCGAGCGCTGTGGGGAGCTTCAATCCCTCCAGATCCAGGTTCTTTCTCGAGCCGATGGATTGTTTCCTTCGGTACTCCCAACTCGGATTTTCACTAACTCTTGCGCTTGTAGGGGGCGGCCATCACCTGGGGGATTGAAGTGTGCTTCAACCGGGCGCTGAAGGACGCAGAGGAGAAGGTCACCGCCTATTTGGAGGAGCGAGACGGTGCCCTCCGGGAGTTGGCCCGGGTCCGGGCCCAACTCCACGCCTCCGAGACCGCTAACGACCGGCTCCAAAGGGAGGCGAAGGCGAAGGAGGATGCCCTCTGGGAGCTCGAGGGCTCCAATGTCCCGGCGGTGACGGACGCGGGATGCTCCGTCCGCTCAGCCCTTAAGGGGCTTGGAGTGAGCCTGGGCTCGGGAAGCAGCTCCGAGGCGGCGCCGTCGACACTCACGGAGGCTGTGCGTTTTGTCAACGCGCAAGTCTCCGTGATCCCAGAGGCCGCTGATGCCCGGGCGATCCCGATGGTGGCTGCCGCGGTCGGGCTCGTGGAGCATTGAGGGGTAGGCGCCCGGGCGATAGGGGGCCGAATCCCCCGGAGCTTCCCAGAGTTCTTCGAGCCATCGCGGCGAGAAGTGGAGTAGCTCGCCGGCGGCTTCTACGACCGGATCGTTCGGGTGCGATTCCCAGTGCTAGCACCTCCGGGGGCAGATGTCACGGCTCCGGCGGGAGCCTCCCGGGGGGAGGACGCCAACGAACAAGTATGAGCCTCCCCCTGTGCCTTTAGATAGGACCCTTTTTTGTTTTTAGGTTTTTGCTCCCGGTAGCTTCTTAGAGGAAGCCCCGGACACTTGTACAAAAACATTTTGATGAAATAGAAATGAAATTTTTTGCTAAGCCTCGATTAAATTTACCAGGTTTCCCGGGAGGTTACCCCCGGGCGAAGGTCCCCGAGGTTGGGGCGCAACCTTGGGGGTGTCCCAACATTGCGGGGAGCTTCTCTGGAGGTGGAGCCTCTGATCTCCGGCAGGTGTAACCCGGGGGATGCCCAGGCCGCCTTTATTTTATTACGTCTCTTCTTCGGGTGACACTGTAGGGCTGTTTCCCGGGAGCCCATCTGGTTGTGGTGGCATCCGGAGTGGCACCTGGACAACTTCGACAACCATCGTGCCAAGCTATCCCCTCCTCGACCGGGGTCCTGGAGGGTTCCCCCGCTTCGAATACTCCCCCCGGTGGGCTAAGAGAATTGGCCGGAAGATGTGCTCCGGGAGGCCCAGCGTCGTGTACGAGGCTTGTACCAAGACCTGGCCTGGGAGCTATCGGAGAGCCTCCGGGATTATTAGGCGTAGGAGCTTTTCGGGTTGTATTCCGAGTTGTATTATGCTTAATGTAACAATGCCCACTGGAGGGGGACAATGTCCTCTAGTTGAATGTTTTTAATAAAGCTAAGTTTGCTTGTGTACTTTGAATTCTTAGATGGTTCGGAACGGGGTGATCCCCGGGTAGAAGTTACCCCCCCCCTCCGCAGCGGGCCGGTGGGGAAATCCGCGCGCTGTGGGGGTGACAAAGCCTCCGGGGTAAGAACCCTTGAATTGAAAATTCCTCAAGTTTTCCCAAGATTGGGAAAACTTCCGGGAGCAATTTTTCGAAAGCCCTGGCGGGGTCCTCCGGTCGCCGTGAGAACGAAGAGCCGGGGATGAGGTCTCTGGGGAAGAAACATCTAAGTCTGAAATTCCAGGAAATTCTCTCCGGGAGAAAAGCCCTCCGGTCACCGTGAAAACGGGAAACCGAGAATGAGTCTTCCGGGAGACCTAATATTTTTGGGAATTTTCCTTGGAGAGAACCCTCCGGTCACCGTAAAAACGGGGAGCCGAGAATGAGATCTCCGGGAAAGAACATCCAAGAAAAATCCGCGAAGGTGAAATTCCCGGGGATAATTTTTCCGGGAGACAACCCTCCATCACCGTGAAAACGGGAAGCCGGGAACGAGATCTACAGGAAATAATATCCGAGAATTCTGTCCCGCTAAGGAGACAACCTACTCCCGGAGGAGGATGAGCCCGATGACGGGTCTGAGTGTTTGAGTAGGGGACTAGTCTCTCAAATTGACTCGTTACCACGGTCTCTGAGGACCGGGTTGCCACTTACACCCTCAGTCCACGAGGGGTGATCGTAAGTCGCCCTACGGGAGTGGAACTCCCGTTGTAAGGACTTGTTGGGTCGTGATAGCCCACTTCCTCGCGAGGAGGGCATCCTCATTGAGAGGGCATCCTCACGGGGAGGGCATCGCCGTGAGAGACGGTATTGTAAAAAGCCTGCAATGATCTAGAGCTGAGGAAAAACCAGTTGTATTGATAATAAATTAAGGTACAATGCCTCCCCCCGCAAGATCGCGACAGCGGAGGGAATGGTGTGTACAACAACCCCCTCCCCTCCGGCGTAGTCGCTCCGGGGGAGGGAACGAGCCCGTAGGCTAGACGTAGAACTTGCGAAGCAAGCGTACGTTCCATGTGTGCTTCAGCTCCTGCTCTTGAAGGTTGGAGAGTTTGTAAGCCCCGAGCCCAGGACTACCAAGATCTTGTAGGGGCCCTCCCACTTGGGGGAGAGTTTGCCTTGGGCCTGGGGATCTGTGACGCGCTTGAGGACGAGGTCCCCCAGGCGGAAAGCCCTCTCGTGGACGCGCCGATTGTACGTGCGCGCCATTTCGTGCTCGTAGATGGCGTGGCGGAGGAGCGCTCGGTTGCGTTCCTCCTCCACGAGATCGACCTCCAGTCGTTGATTCGCCTCGTTGTCTTGGTATGTCGTTGTCATGGCTCCGTCTAGGAGCTCGACCCGCAATGACCAGAAACCGATCTCCGGGGGAAGGACTGCCTCAGCCCCGTACACAAGGGAAAAGGGGGTGCGTCCTGTCGCCCGGCTCGGAGTTGTGCGCATGGAACAGAGGATGCTAGGGAGATCCTCTGCCCATGCACCCCGCTTGGAGGCGGCTTGTTCGAGCCGTCGGCGTAACCCTTGTAGGATCACGCCGTTGATCCTTTCAATGGCCCCATTGCTCTGGGGATGAGCTACCGAGGCAAAGTGGATGGTGAGCCCCAAGCCTTCGCAAAATTCCCGGAAATATACCGAGTCGAATTGCGTCATGTTATCGACAGTGATTTCTCGGGGGGCGCCGAAACGACATATGTTATTTTTCCAGAAAAACCGCTGTACCGCCCGGGACGTGATGCTGGCCAGAGGTTCGGCCTCTACCCACTTAGTAAAGTAGGCGACCACCGCATACTTGTAACCTCCGGGCGCTGGGGGGAAGGGGCCTAAGAGGTCCATCCCCCAACGCGCGAAGGGCCAAGTGATGGGGATAGTCTGCAGTGCTACAGGGGGCAGGTTGGAACCCTTGGCCATCTTCTGGCAAGCCTCGCACGCGGAGACAAGGTCTCACGCGTCGCGAATCACCGTGGGCCAATAGAAACCCTGGCGAAGGGCCTTGGCCGCGATGGAACGCGGGGCCAGATGAGACCCGCAGCTTCCCTCGTGAATATCCTCAAGAAGCCGAAGCCCTTCCAGCGGTGGCAGGCAACGGAGCAAGGCGGAAGCCCCCTGCTTGTAGAACTTCCCCTCCAACAGGAGGTATGCCTGAGCCTTGGCCCGGAGGCGCTTGGCCTCGGTCTCGTTGGGAGGGTCCCCCTCCCCCTTGATGAAGGCCACAAGGGGATCCATCCAGCCCGAGTGATTTCGGTGACTTCCGGGACGCAGGGCTCGTCACCCGCGTCCGAGGAGGTCACCGAGGGTTTCGCAATAATCTCCAAGAAGGCCCCTTTGGGGAGCGGTTCCCGGGCGCTGGCTGCCCAGGCTAGGGCGTCGGCCCGGTTGTTGTCCCTTCGCGGGATGTGTCGGGCCTCTAGGCTATCGAAGTGCTTCTCCATCTTGCGCACATCCTGCAAGTAAAGGCTCAAGTTTGCGTCATGGCACAAGTAGGACTTGTCCATTTGGTAAACTATGAGCTGGGAGTCTCCTTTTACTAGGAGGCGTCGAATCCCCAGGGAGCGCGCAAGGTGCAACCCGAGGAGCAAGGCCTCGTATTCGGCGACGTTGTTCGTGGCAGGGAACTCGAGCCGAGCCACGTACTCCAGTTCCCTCCCCTCGGGGCTCCGAAGGACTACTCCAGCACCGGCCCCGGCGAGACACAAGGAACCATCGAACATG
Source organism: Pharus latifolius (assembly GCA_019359835.1). Taxonomy (NCBI): domain Eukaryota; kingdom Viridiplantae; phylum Streptophyta; class Magnoliopsida; order Poales; family Poaceae; genus Pharus; species Pharus latifolius. The sequence goes on along the minus strand of CM033324.1, from coordinate 51,753,038 downwards.
AGTGTCCAATGGTCGCTGTGTTGGGGTAGTGCGGGGAGGTCTTCGTCCCCGGGCCCGGAAGTAGGAGTCCACTCTGCCATGAAGTCGGCGAGGACTTGTGACTTGATGGCAGAGCGCCCCGTGAGGGAAAGGGAAAAGAGGGCAAGCTCGGCTCCCCACTTCCCTATCTGGCCAGTGGCTTCTTTGTTTCGGAGCACCTCCCCCAAGGGGAGGGATGACGGGATGGTGATGGGGTGCCCCAGGAAGTAATGACGAAGCTTCCGGGACGCCATCAGGAGGGTGTAGCAGATCTTCTCCATCTCCGTGTACCGAGTTTTGGCCCCTTGGAGGGCTTCGCTCACATAGTACACGGGACGCTGCTGCCCGTCTTGCTCCTTTACCAATACCGCACTTACGGTGACCGGGGTCGCGGTGAGGTAAAGGAGCAAGGGCTCTTTCGGAGACGGGCTCATGAGCATTGGGGGGCTCGTGAGATATTTCTTCAAATCATCGAAGGCCTCCTGGGCCTCGGGGGTCCACTGGAACCCTTCGAGCCCCCGGAGGATTTTGAAGAATTGGAGGCCGCGTTCCCCCGACCGCGAGACGAAACGACTCAGGGCGGCTAAGAGGCCGGTGAGTCGTTGAACGTCCTTGACCGAGCGCGGCGGGGGCATGTCCAAGAATGCCCGGATCTTCTCGGGGTTGGCCTCTATGCCCCGCTGGGACACAAGGAAGCCCAGGAGCTTCCCCCCGCACACACCGAAGGCACATTTCTCCGGGTTACGCTTCAACCCATATGCGCGGAGGTTGCGGAAGGTCTCCGCTAAATCGTCGATGTGAGCAGTCGCGCGGGGAATTTTGACGACCACGTCGTCGACGTAGACTTCGATGTTGCGACCGATCTGGTCCTTGAAGACCAGGGTCATGAGTCACTGGATGGTCGCTCCAGCATTCTTCAGCCCGAAGGGCATATGGATGTAGTAGAAGGCTCTGAGGGGAGTTGTGAAACTCGTCTTTTCCTCGTCCCCTTCCGCCATCCGGACTTGGTGATAGACCAAGTATGCGTCCAAGAAGCTCATCAACTCGCACCCCGTGGTCGAGTCGACCAACTGGTCAATTCACGGGAGCGAAAAGTTGTCTTTGGGGCAAGCGCGATTGAGGTCGGTGAAGTCCACGCACATTCGCCACTTGCCGTTCGACTTCTTCACGAGGACAGGGTTCACAAGCCACTCGGGGTGCAAGACCTCCCGAATGAACCCCGCCTCTCGGAGCCGGGCAATCTCTACCTTGATCGCCTCTTGGCGTTCAAGGGAGAGTTTCCTCAACTTCTGCTTGATCGGGGGTTGACCGAGGGTCACCACGAGCTTGTGCTTGATGACATCCCGGGCGACGCCTCGCATGTCGGAGGGCTTCCAGGCGAAAACATCGGAGTTTTCACACAGGAAAGCTGTGAGTTGCTCCGCGTGCTCTTCATGGAGATCCGCCCAGATCCTAACGGTTTTGTCCCCGTCTTCCGGGGACAGTGGGATCTTCCGGAGGTCCCTTTCCGAACGTGGCTTGGGGAGGGACCTCCCAAAAGGTAACATGGTGGCATCTGACTCCAGGGGAGAGGCCTCCCCCTCGGGTGTTTTGATGAGTGTCGTGGTATTAAGAATACCCCGGCAGGTTTTGAAGACGATCCTAGCGGAGATTACGCAGCGCGGGTTGACCGGGTGACCGGTCCTCCCCCGCTGGACAAACACAAGAATTGACACGTGGATTTATACAGGTTCGGGTCCCGGTGGGGGCCCTAGTCCTGTCGACGCGCTCCCGACTGGAGCCGGCTGGGGAGGCTCTCTCCGGGGGAGAGGCTTCCGGAGCACGTCTGTGAGTTTAGCTATTCCAAATAATAATGAGCTGATCCTTTACAACAGAGGGGTACAAGGGCTATTTATAGCCCCAAAAAGAAGCAAAAAGCCTAAACTACCCCGGAAGCCACCGTCGGATTGAAGGGTAAGACCGTCCTTCTCCTGGTCAAACGTCTTGGATGCTTGACAGGTGGTCGCTGATTCCCGAGGCGTCCCTCGTGTGACCTGCACGTGATAAACAAACAGGGGTTTTACCTCTTAGGAGGGCGATGACGTCCGGGACCCCTTCCGGAGAGCAGGGTCCCGGGAACCTAAAAGGCGGCGCCCGGGGCAGGCACCGGAGGCCACTGTCCCCGGGCGAATGGCGGCGCCCGGGACATGCCCGGGGGGCACGGTCCCGGGGGCCAAATGGCGGCGCCCGGGGCAGGCACCGGAGGCCACTGTCCCCGGGCAAATGGCAGCGCCCGGGACATGCCCGGGGGGCACGGTCCCGGGGGCCAAATGGCGGTGCCCGGGGCAGGCACCGGAGGCCACTGTCCCCGGGCAAATGGCGGCGCCCGGGACATGCCCGGGGGGCACGGTCCCGGGGGCCAAATGGCGGCGCCCGGGGCAGGCACCGGAGGCCACTGTCCCCGGGCAAATGGCGGCGCCCGGGACATGCCCGGGGGGCACGGTCCCGGGGGCCAAATGGCGGCGCCCGGGGCAGGCACCGGAGGCCACTGTCCCCGGGCCAATGGCGACGCCCGGGACATGCCCGGGGGGCACGGTCCCGGGGGCCAAATGGCGGCGCCCGGGGCAGGCACCGGAGGCCACTGTCCCCGGGCAAATGGCGGCGCCCGGGACCCGACCGGGGGGCACGGTCCCGGGGGCCAAATGGCGGCGCCCGGGACATGCCCCGGAGGCACGGTCCCGGGAGACAAAAAGGTGGCGCCCAGGGCAGGCTCCGGAGGCCACTGTCCCTGGGCAATCATGAACTTACCTGGACTTGACCGCGTGGAGATTTCCCCCAACAGCAGCCCCCCATGCCCTCCGGGGACGAAGCTTGAGCCCCCGGAGGGAATGGTTACGGTACCGGGAAAATCTCCGGACGAAAATCACCGGAGCCCCGGCGACGCTTCGGTTTCTGTGCCAGGCGCTTTATGGCCGCGCCGTTCTCGCAATAAATGCACGCGCGGTTTGAACCGGCGTCTCGATTTACGCGCCTGTCCCTTCGTTTCCCGCGCACGGTTTGAATTTCAGTGGTCCAGATTGCCCCGAGGGGGCCACGTGGCGCGCATCTAGATCACGGCCAGCCTCTATAAATAGGGCCTTAGGGGGCCCCGGAAGCTCATTCCAAATCTTCAACTCCAGCTTCAGCTCTCCCGATAGCGCTCTTCCGGTAGCTTCTCCGGTAGCCTTTTCCGGTAGCGAGCGTCCGGGAGTTGTTGACTTAGCCACCTGAAAACTTAGCCACCAAAAAAGAAAGAACTGACCTAATGGCGCCCAAAGGTCGAGCGAAGACCACGGAGGTGCCCCCGGAGGAAATCCCCGTGGATTTCCTCTGGGCCTCCGAGTTCTCGGCCTCGGACGCGGAGTCCCTGGTCAAGAAGGGCGTCGTTGAAGAGGGGGACATCCGGGTCCCCCTAAAGCAGGACGGAGCCCCCCGCCCCAGGCCCGGAGAGGTCGTGGCCTTCGAGGCCTTCCTCGAGGCGGGGCTCCGGCTCCCGGTGCATCCGATGCTCCGGGAGTTTCTCAAAGAGTACGGGGTGGCTCTCAACCACCTCACCCCGAACGCGCTCGTCCGTATGGGCCTTTTTATATGGCTCTACGAGACAGCGACCGGGCGGGAGCCCACCCTCCGCGCCTTCCGGTACTTCTTTGAACCGGCGGCGCGGAGCTCCCACCTGGTGAAGGGAGGACCGAAGTCCCCCTTCGGCTCGGTGATGGTCCAAATGCTGCCCTCCCGGGTGGCGGACTACCCGGCGGCGGCCTCCCGGGACCACTGGGGGGACTGGCTCCGGAGGTGGTTCTACCTCCGGGTCCGGGACGAGGCGGTGGTCTACGCCCCGGAGCCTCCCACCTACAGCCGGTCATCCGCACCGAAGCCGCCGGTGTGGACGGACGAGGAGTTCGAGCTCCTCGGGAAGGTGGTGCTGACGAAGAAGGCCCGCTCGATGCGGGACGCCGCGGAGGAGCTGGCGCTCCTGCGGCTTTCCCCCTTCTCACGCGGGGGAAGGGGGATCGGCATGGGCCCGGAGCAGCGGCCTCCGGTCAAGCCGGTGACGCGGCGTAAGTCCCCTGCATTTTTGTACTTGCAGTTTTTTATGAGAAATTGACTAACTTTTTACCTCTTGCAGTGCGCCCGTACCCGGCGGCGAGGGACAAGGCGGAGCACCTCCTGGGGAGGTACTTTGCCGACGAACACGAGCGCATCGTGCGCCTCGTGGGGGAGGGGCCTCCCCGGAACCTGGTGGCCGAGGCCTACGGGCTCAGGCTTCCGGAGAGGAAGCCCCTTCCCACCCCCGGATCTCATAAGCGGGGGAAGGATGCGGCCGGGGGCTCGGAGCCCAAAAGGCCCCGGATCCAAAAGACCCCCGCCCCGACGACGACGCCGGCGACGACGCCGGTGAGGGCCCGGGACGCGGCTCCCGAAGCCGAACGTGCCCGGGCGGTGCCCCGGGCAGAGGCGACGCCTCCACCCTCGGAGGCCCCCGTCGAGGCCCGGGGGAAGGAGGTTGTTACCGGTGGGGCGGGGTCCGATTCCGCGGACTACTCCCCGTCGCCAGTTCGAGTAGCACTCCTCTCGCCTCTCCTGGCGGCATTGGCGCCGGAGAGGCTAGAGGTGAGGTTTTCGGAGGTGGCACCTCCGTGCCTCTGGCCGGTTGATGAGGAGGGGGGGAGCCCCTCAGTCTTCGAGGTCCCCCCGGAGCAGGAGGCTCCAAGGGCCCTCCGGCCTGGGGCGGGGAAAGGCCCGATGATCCCCCCCCCGGGCGGAGGTCCCCGCCCAATCCTCGTCTTCGTCGTCCTCGGAGGAAACTTCGTCGACGAAGACGCCGGCGACGCCGGCCGTTCTCCCGGACTCTGAGGTCCGGGGGCCCTCTCCCGGCCGCAACGGGGGCGCCGGGCAAGATACCTCTCTGCTCCCCGCTGGGGAGGTGGTCCGCTGCGCGGAGGGCCTGCACAACCGGAAGGTGCAGGCCTTCGTAGCGGGGGGAACGCTCCACGAGCGTTTCGAGGGGCTCGAGTCCCTCGGAGCCCAGGTAGCCCGAGCTCTTAATACTTCGGCTTTTTTCCTGCACTTGAGATTTTTCTAACTCTTTATGTATTTTGTAGGTAGCGACTGTTACCTGGGGCCTTGAGCAGCGGGTCACCCGGCTGCTCAAGGAGGCGGAGAGCCGGGCCGCGGCTTGCGTGGAGCAGCGGGAGGCGGCCCTCCGGGAGCGGGACGAAGCTCTTGATGAGCTGTCCCGGGCACGGGCGCAGGTGCACCTTTCAGAGGGCGCCTACATCCGCCTCCGAGAGGAGGCTAAGGTGCGGGAGAAGGCGTTCCGGGAGCTCGAGAGCTCCAGCGTCCGGGCGCTGTCGGATGCGGGCCGCTCCGTCCGCTCGGCCTTGGAAGGCCTTGGCGTTAGCCTGGGCTCCGGGAGCGGCCCGGAGGTGCTCCCGGCGACCCTCGCGGAGGCTGTGCGTTTTCTTAACGCACAAGTCTCCGCCATCCCGGAGGCTGCGGACGTCCGGGCACGGGGCCGGGCGATCCCCGTCATCGCGGCCGCCGCGGGGCTCGTTGACTACCGTGGGGTCGGCGCCCGGGCGATCGGGGGGCGCATCCCCCGGAGCTTCCCGGAGGCCTTCAAGCCAACGCGCCGGGAGGTGGAGTTGCTGGCGGAGGGGTTCTACGACCGGATCATCCGGACGAGGTTCCCGACACCGGCGCCTCCGGCCGCGGATGCCCCTGCCCCGGCCACGGAGGAAGCTCCCCGGGGGGAGGACCCCAATGCTAAAGTATGAGCCTCCCCCGGGTCTTTAGCTAGGACCCCTTTTTATTTTGTTAGACATTTTGATTCCGGTAGCTTCTTAGGAGAAGCCCCGGGCACTTGTACAAAAATCACTTTGCAATGAAATATATTTGAAATTTTTCTAAGTCTGCAATGAAATGTTACCAGGGTACCCGGGGGGTTATTCCCGGGCAACGGTCCGGGAGAGGCTCTCCGGGGGACGCCCAAGCGGCTTTGATTTTGCTGAGCCTTGTCTCCGGGGACCGCGACGGCGGTGCTGCCCGGGAGCCTGTCCGGTTGAGGTGGCGCCCGGAGTGGCACTTGAATAATTTTGACAACAGCCGTGCTGAATTAACTCCCCCGCGCCCGGAGGCCCGGATGATACCTCCTCTCCGGATACTTCCGCCGGCTGGGTACGAGTTTTGGCCAGAAGACGTACTTCGGGACTCTCAGTGTCGCGTCCGGGCGCTGTACCGAGACTTGGCCCGGGAGCTAAGGGAGCGCCTCCGGGAGCTTTAGGCGTAGGGGCCTTAGGCTCGTAGAAAATCCCCCGGGTTAGGACCCGGGTTGTATCATTTCCGAAACCCACCGGAGGGGGAAGATGTCCTCCGGGTTTCCCGATCAATAAAGCACGTTGTTGTTGTTTCCTTTTATTGCGCCTCTTTATTTTCTTCTTGGATGGTCTGGACGACTCATCTTAACAAGGATGAGCTAAGTTTCTTCGTGGGTGGTGCGGTCGACACCCGGGGGGGTTCCTTATCCCCCCCCCCCCCCCGCCCACAGCGGGCCGGAGACTAGCTCCGCGCGCTGTGGGGGTAACAAGGCCCCCGGGAAGGAAGACACCTGTAGCATAGGAAATTTTCCAAGTTAGAAAATTTTAAAGCGAGGTTTTCAAGGAGAAGACCTTCCGGGAGATAATCATCCAGTCGCCGTGAGAACGGGGAGCCGGGAATAAGGCCTTAGGCGGAAGGAATGTCCAAGAGAACCCGATGGGATTTCCAGAGGCGAGCTTCCTGGGAGACTCTCGTCCGGTCGCCGTAAGAACGGGGAGCCGGGAATAGGGTCTTCGGGGGAGGAAACGCCCGAGAAATCCGACTCTCCGAGAGACAATCGTCCGGTCGCCGTGAGAACGGGGAGCCGGGAATAACATCGACTCCCGGGGGAGGAAGATAGATCCAATCAAGCCGCAAGGGGCTGATCTTCCGGTCGCCATGAAAACGGGGAGCCGGGAATAACGTCGACTCCCGGAGGTGGAAGATAGATCCAATTAAGCCGCAAGGGGCTGATCTTCCGGTCGCCGTGAAAACGGGGAGCCGGGAATAACGTCGACTCCCGGAGGAGGAAGATAATCCAGAAAGCGTCTACTCCCGGAGGAGGAAGTGCCCGAAGACGGGTCTTGAGTGTTTGGGTAGGGGACTAATCTCCCAAAGTGACTCGTTACCGCGGCCGCTGGGGACCGGGTTGCCGCTTACACCCTCAGTCCACGAGGGCTGTTCGTAAGCCGCCCTTCAGGAGGGACTTGCTGGGGCAGGGCCCACTTCCTCACGGAGAGGGCATCCTCGCGGGGAGGGCTTCCTCACGGGGAGGGCATCTTCACGGGGAAGGCATCCTCGCGGGGAGGGCGTCCTCGCGGGGAGGGCATCACCACTAGGGGCGGTAAACAAGAACAACCTGCAGTGAGACAGTTGAAGAACAAAGGCTATGCATTTATTAACAAAATATACAAAGCCCCCCCCTGCGAAGCCGCGAAGGGGGAAAAAGGGAAGCTGCAGTGTCCCTCCTCCCCCTCCGGCGTGACCGCTCCGGGGGAGGGGACAGGCCCGTAAGGCTAGACGTAGAACTTGCGAAGTAAACGCAAGTTCCAGGTGTGCTTCAGCTCCTGCTCTTGAAGGTTGGAGAGCTTGTAGGCCCCCGAGCCTAGAAGAGCGGAGATCCTGTAGGGGCCCTCCCACTTGGGGGAGAGTTTTCCCTGGGCTTGAGGGTCTGTGACGCGCTTGAGGACAAGGTCCCCAAGGCGGAAAGCTCTCTCGCGCACGTGCTGGTTGTATGCGCGCGACATCTCGCGCTCGTAGATGGCGTGGCGGAGGAGCGCTCGGTCGCGTTCCTCCTCCACGAGGTCGATTTCCAGCCGCCGGTTGTCTTCGTTGGCCCGGTAGGCTGCGGTCGTGGCTCCGTTCAGGAGCTCGACCCGCAGCGACCGGAAGCCGATCTCCGGGTGGAGGACTGCCTCCGCCCCGTAGACCAGAGAGAAGGGAGCACGCCCTGTGGCCCGGGACGGGGTCGTGCGCATCGAGCAGAGGATGCTAGGGAGCTCTCTACCCACGCGCCCCGCTTGGAAGCGGTTTGCTCGAGTCTCCGGCGTAACCCCTGTAGGATTACGCCATTGACCCTCTCGACGGCCCCGTTGCTTTGAGGATGGGCCACTAAGGCGAAGTGGATGACGATCCCCAGGCCTTCGCAGAATTCTCGGAAATAAGCCGAGTCGAATTGGGTCCCGTTGTCCATGGTGATTTCCCGGGGGACACCAAAACGGCAAACGACGTTTTTCCAGAAAAACCGCTGAACGGCCCGGGAGGTGATGCTAGCCAAGGGCTCCGCCTCAACCCACTTTGTAAAGTAGTCGACCGCGACTACCGCATACTTGTATCCTCCGGGCGCTGGGGGGAAGGGCCCTAAGAGGTCCATCCCCCAACGCACGAAGGGCCAAGTGATGGGGATAGTCCGCAGCGCTACAGGGGGGAGATTCGAGCCCTTGGCCATCTTCTGGCATGCTTCGCACGCGGAGACAAGGTCTCGCGCGTCGCGCATGACTGTAGGCCAGTAGAAGCCCTGCCGAAGGGCCTTGGCGGCGATGGCACGCGGGGCTAGGTGGGAACCACAGCTCCCCGCGTGAATGTCCTCCAGGAGTTGAAGTCCCTCCGACCGGGGGAGGCAGCGCAGGAGGGCTGAAGCCCCCTGCTTGTAGAGCCTTCCCTCCAGCAGGAGATATGCCCAGGCTTTGGCCCGGAGGCGCTTAGCCTCAGTCTCGTGGGGAGGGTCCCCCTCTCCCTTGATGAAGGAGATGAGGGGGTCCATCCAAGATGAAGGCCGGACGATCTCGGCGACCTCCGGGACCGGAGGCTCGGGGCCTGCATCCGGGGAGGCCACCGAGGGCTTCATGATGATTTCCAAGAAGGCCCCCCTGGGGAGCGTTTCCCGGGCGCTTGCTGCCCGTGCCAAGGCATCGGCCCGGTCATTCTCCCTCCTCGGGATATGCAGGGCCTCAAGGCCGTCGAAGTGTTTCTCCATCTTCCGTACTTCCTGCAAGTAAAGACTTAAATTCGCGTCATGGCACAGGTAAGACTTGTCCATTTGGCAGACAACGAGCTGAGAGTCTCCCTTCACTAGTAGGCGCCGGATCCCCAGGGAGCGCGCGAGGCGCATCCCGAGGAGCAGAGCCTCGTATTCGGCAACGTTGTTGGTTGCGGGGAACTCGAGCCGCGCGGCGTACTCGAGCTCCTTCCCCTCGGGGCTCCGGAGGACTACCCCCGCGCCAGCCCCAGCGAGACACAGCGACCCATCAAACAGCAGGGTCCAATGGTCACTGCGTGGGGGCGGCACAGGGAGATCTTCGTCCCCGGACCCAGAGGCGGGAGTCCACTCTGCGACGAAGTCGGCGAGGACCTGCGACTTGATTGCGGAGCGGCCGGTAAGGGACAGGGAGAAGGGGGTGAGCTCGGCCCCCCACTTCCCAATCCGGCCAGTGGCTTCTTTATTCCGCAGTACCTCCCCCAGGGGGAGGGACGACGGGACGGTGATGGGGTGCCCCAGGAAGTAGTGCCGGAGCTTCCGGGACGCCATGAGGAGAGCGTAGCAAATCTTCTCCATCTCCTTGTACCGAGTCTTGGCCCCTTGGAGGGCTTCACTGACGTAGTACACGGGACGTTGCTGCCCCCCTTGCTCCTTCACCAAAACCGCGCTGACGGCGACGGGGGTCGCGGCGAGGTAGAGGAGCAAGAGCTCTTCCGGAGAAGGACTCACGAGCATTGGAGGGCTCGAGAGGTACTTCTTGAGGTCGTTGAAGGCTTCCTGGGCCTCGGGGGTCCAGCGGAACCCCTCGAGCCCTCAGAGAATCTTGAAGAACTGGAGGCCCCGCTCCCCCGAACGGGAGACGAAGCGGCTGAGCGCGGCCAAGCGGCCGGAGAGCCGCTGGACATCTTTGACGGAGCGCGGCGGGGGCATGTCTAGGAAGGCCCGAATCTTCTCGGGGTTTGCCTCAATGCCCCGCTGGGACACGAGGAAACCCAGGAGCTTCCCCCCGCGCACCCCGAAGGCGCACTTCTCCGGGTTGAGCTTAAGCCCGAACGCGTGGAGGTTGCGGAAGGTCTCTGCGAGGTCGTCGATGTGGGAGGCTGCACGGGGACTCTTGACGACCGCGTCGTCTACATAGACTTCGACGTTGCGGCCGACTTGATCTTTGAAGACCAGCGTCATCAGGCGCTGGAAGGTGGCTCCCGCATTCTTGAGCCCGAAGGGCATGTGGCGGTAGCAGAAGGTTTCGAGGGGAGTTATGAAACTCGTCTTTTCCTCGTCCCCCTCCGCCATCCGGACTTGATGGTATCCCGAGTAGGCGTCTAGGAAGCTCATCAGCTCGCACCCCGCGGTGGAGTCAACGAGCTGGTCGATCCGCGGGAGCGGGAAGTTGTCTTTGGGGCAAGCGCGGTTAAGGTCGGTGAAGTCCACGCACATGCGCCACTTGCCACTTGATTTCTTGACGAGGACGGGGTTTGCGAGCCACTCAGGGTGCAAGACCACCCGGATGAACCCCGCCTCTCGGAGCTGGGCTATCTCCGTCTTGATGGCTTCTTGACGTTCGAGGGAGAGCTTCCTCAACTTCTTCTTGATAGGGGGGTGACCGGGGGTTACCGCGAGCTTGTGTTCAATAACCTCCCGGGCGACGCCCCGCATGTCCGAAGGCTTCCACGCAAAAACATCAGAGTTTTCACACAGAAAGGCTGCGAGTTGCGCTGCATGGTCTTGGGGGAGCTCTGCCCCGATTTGGACAGTTTTGTCCCTGCTGCCCGGGGACAGCGGGACCTTCCGGAGGCCCCCTTCCGGACGCGGCTTGAGGAGGGGCCTCCCAGGGGATGGCGTAGCGACGTCTACGTCCGGGGGGGGAGCCTCCCCCCCGGGTGCCTTGATCAGGTTGACGCTTCCTATTGTGGCAGCAGCTCGCTCGTATAGAGCACGGGCCATGTCTTGATCCCCCCGGACGTTGATCACGCCATGCGGCCCGGGGATCTTCATGCACAGGTAGTTTTGGTGGGTGGCAGCCCCCAGCCGATTGATCGTAGTCCTCCCCATAATCACATTGTAGGAGGAGGGGAGGTCCACTACGTCGAAGCGGACTAGCTCGGTCCGGTAGTTCTCCGGGGTGCCGAAGGTGATCGGGAGATCTACCTTGCCCACGGGGTGGATCGCCTTCCCCGGGACAAACCCTTGCAGAGGCCCTGCCGCTGGTTGCAGGAGCTTCTCATCCACCTGCATTTCCTTGAAGGTTTTGAGGAACAGGACGTCGGCGGAGCTTCCGCCGTCCACGAGGATGCGGGCCAAGTGGCAGTTGTATATTGTCGCGGAGACAATGAGCGCGTCGTCATGGGGGAAGCGAACCCCTCGCGCGTCCTCCGCCGTAAAGGTGAGGGGGACGTCCGACCACTTGGGCGGCACGGACGCGTGTAGCACCCCCACTACCTTAACTTCTCGCGCGTACTCCTTGCGCTGGCGCTTGGAGTCCCGCCCGGAGGCGGAGCCCCCTACGATGACGTTGATGCGGCGCTGAGAAGTTTGAAAGGGGAGAGCGTCTGAAGGCTCCCCCTCCTGCACCTGCTGCCCCCCCGCGGGAGCGGGAAGGGCCGGAACAGCTGGCCGAGGGGGCAAGGAGGCCGGAGTCCCCCCCCCCCCTGCCCATGCTGGTCGAGGAACGCCGCGAAGTGCTGCAGCAGTTGGTGGCAATCTCGGGTGGCGTAGGTACTGGACCCGTGGAAGCTGCACCACGGTCCTTCCCGGCTTCTCCCCGCGGGGCCTTCGCGGCCGCGCGAAGACTATCCTCCCCCATGGCCTCTCGGCTTGGGAAAGGGGCGGTTGCCCTTCGGGGGGTCGCGCGAGCCGCCTCCGCCCTCGAGGACAAAAGTGTCCCGAGGCCGTGGTTCGCTACGGCCCCCCTGCCTGGGGCGCCTGGGGGGATCCCGGGCCCCCCGCTCGGCGGGGGCAGGAGCCCCCTGGGTCTTCTTCCAGATGTCGTCTTCCTCCGCGCGAGCGTACTTTTCGAGTACATTGAAGAGCTCGTCGGCGGAGGAGGGGCAGCTTCGAGAGAGTCTTCGGTGGAGTTCCCCCGGGAGGATCCCACTTTTGCAGGCTTCAATCACTGTGGAGTCTGGGACGTGGGCCACTTTGCTTTTTACTTGGGCAAAGCGCTTGAAGAAGCTTCTGATGGTCTCCCCGGTCCTCTGGCGCACTGTGTATAGCTGTGAAGAATCCAGGGGACGTACGTAATTTCCCTGAAAGTTGGCGCAGAACTCCCGCTTCAGCTGCGAGAAGGACTTGATGGAGCCCGCCTTCAGATTGTAAAACCAGGAGCGGGCAATGCCGGTGAGGTAGAGGGGGAAGACGTTGCATTGGACGCTCTCGTCCCCCCCCCCCCCGCCGCGGAGATGGCTGTGGAGTAGATCTGCACGAACTCGTAAGGGTCTGCCTCGCCATTATAATGTTCGATGTGCGGGGGACGGTAGGGCCGCGGCCATCGGATGCTGCGGAGTCTTCGACACAGAGGCTGGTTCGCCCCCTGCACTTCCCGGGGGGAGCCCCAGTCACTGTCTTCTTTAACGGGGGACGCCCCCTCGTTATCCGAGTCAGGTAGCGGCCCAAGAGGGCCGCCAGAGTGGTGGTGACGACGCTTCTCTTCCGGGCCGGGACTGATTTCCCGGACGTCCGGGCTTCCCTCCGGGGAGGATGGTTCTTCGGCTGGTCTCTTCCCCCGACCGGTGCGAGAGCGAGGCTCCCTGCGACAACGACCGGGGGGAAGCTCTTCCCCGCGGTTGGGAGAATGCATTCACTCGACCTCCCCCCGGGACAAGCGGGCCTGCTTCGCCGGGGGAGGGAGCTCCTGCACTGTAGCAGCCGGCCCGGAAGCTACCGGGGCCTGCTGGCGGGAGCCCCCTGCGACGGCCCCCGGGACCGGAAAGGGGGGAGCCCCTGCACCATCCGGAACCAGGGAGGGGGCGCCCGGGGCGGCGTTTGGATCCGAAGAGGGGGCCCCTGCGGCAACGACTGGGACCGGAAAGGGGGAAGCCCCTGCGACATCCGGAACCAGTGGGGGGTGAGCCCCCTCGGCGACGTCCGGGGTTGGGGAGCCAATGCGGGGGGAAATTCATTGAGGCACGGGAGCTGCTCTGTCAACCGGCCCCGGTGCGGTAAACGCAACGCGAGGGGCGGGACTGGCTCCCGGCGTAGGAATAACCCCCGGCATGAAATGACCCACCAGCCCCGGAAGCGGGCCGGGGACGGGGTACCCCCCTGGTGCCACGAAGGGCCCGGGCATGAAATAGCCTCCCGGCACCGGGACAGGCCCGGGTGCCGAGAAGTGTCCGGAAGTATATCTCGCGGGGGGAGGGAACCCCCCGGCGGGATCATACGGGGTAGACAGCCCCCCGGAGACCGGAGGGGCCGCCGGGTATCCCATAAACGGGGGCATTATCCCCGGATATGCGTGCGACGAAAATGTGGGGGCCAGGGGCCGTGCCAACACACTGAGGAGCTCGTCCATAGAGCGCTGGACGCGGAGCTGGCCCTCCACGAGAGCCTCCAGCAGGGCATCCCGGGGAGCCGGGGGAGCCGTCGGGGGGAAACTCGTCCCGGCCGAGGTCCCCGCGACCGCCGGGAGCGACCCGGAGGTGGAGGCACCTAGATTGAGAGGAAAGGTGGGAGGCGGTACCTGGGAATGGTCGCCTCTGGACGGAAGCGCCGGAACAGCAGTGTCCCGGACGGGCGGCGCCAGGTCACCGGGACCGGCGTCACCGGGAAGGGCGCGGGCCCTTGTTCTCGGAGGAGCCATGGCGATTCGTCACGGGTCCCCACGGACGGCGCCAACTGTCGTGGTATTAAGAATACCCCGGCAGGTTTTGAAGACGATCCTAGCGGAGATTACGCAGCGCGGGTTGACCGGGTGACCGGTCCTCCCCCGCTGGACAAACACAAGAATTGACACGTGGATTTATACAGGTTCGGGTCCCGGTGGGGGCCCTAGTCCTGTCGACGCGCTCCCGACCGGAGCCGGCTGGGGACGCTCTCTCCGGGGGAGAGGCTTCCAGAGCACGTCTGTGAGTTTAGCTATTCCAAATAATAATGAGCTGATCCTTTACAACAGAGGGGTACAAGGGCTATTTATAGCCCCAAAAAGAAGCAAAAAGCCGAAACTACCCCAGAAGCCACCGTCGGATTGAAGGGTAAGACCGTCCTTCTCCCGGTCAAACGTCTTGGATGCTTGACAGGTGGTCGCTGATTCCCGAGGCGTCCCTCGTGTGACCTGCACGTGATAAACAAACAGGGGTTTTACCTCTTAGGAGGGCGATGACGTCCGGGACCCCTTCCGGAGAGCAGGGTCCCGGGAACCTAAAAGGGGGCGCCCGGGGCAGGCACCGGAGGCCACTGTCCCCGGGCGAATGGCGGCGCCCGGGACATGCCCGGGGGGCACGGTCCCGGGGGCCAAATGGCGGCGCCCGGGGCAGGCACCGGAGGCCACTGTCGCCAGGCAAATGGCGGCGCCCGGGACATGCCCGGGGGGCACGGTCCCGGGGGCCAAATGGCGGCGCCCGAGGCAGGCACCGGAGGCCACTGTCCCCGGGCAAATGGCGGCGCCCGGGACATGCCCGGGGGGCACGGTCCCGGGGGCCAAATGGCGGCGCCCGGGACATGCCCGGGGGGCACGGTCCCGGGGGCCAAATGGCGGCGCCCGGGGCAGGCACCGGAGGCCACTGTCCCCGGGCAAATGGCGGCGCCCGGGACCCGACCGGGGGGCACGGTCCCGGGGGCCAAATGGCGGCGCCCGGGACATGCCCCGGAGGCACGGTCCCGGGAGCCTAAAAGGCGGCGCCCGGGGCAGGCACCGGAGGCCACTGTCCCCGGGCAATCATGAACTTACCTGGACTTGACCGCGTGGAGATTTCCCCCAACAATGAGGTTGACGCTCCCGATCGATGCGGCGACGCACTCGTATAAAGCGCGGGCCACGTCTTGGTCTCCCCGGGCGGTGATCATGTCGTTAGGCCCGGGGATCTTCACACAGAAGTAGTTCTGGCGGATCGCAGTCCCCAAGCGGTTGATCGTGGTTCTCCCCATAATCGCGTTGTAGGAAGAGGGGATGTCTACTACATCAAACTGGACCATCTCTGTCCGGTAGTTGTCTGGGGTGCCGAAGGTCATGGGGAGGTCCACCTTCCCCACGGGGTGGATCGTCTTCCCCGGGACGAAGCCTTGCAAGGGTCTTGCTGTGGGTTGCAAGAGCTTCTCGTCCACCTGCATCTCCCTAAACACTTTTAGGTCGAGGACGTCGGCGGAGCTCCCGCCATCCACGAGGATGCGGGCCAGATGGCAGTTGTAGATGGTAGCAGAGACGATGAGCGCATCATCATGGGGGAAGCGAACCCCACGCGTATCTTCTGCCGTAAAGGTGAGGGGGACGTTCGACCACTTGGGTGGCCGAGACGTATGCAGCACCGCCACCACCTTTACTTCACGTGCGTACTCCTTGCGCTGACGCTTGGAATCCCATCCGGAGGCGGACCCTCTCATGATGACGTTGACATGACTCAGGGAGGTTTGGAAGGGGAGAGTCTCTGACGGCTCCCCCTCCCGCGTTTGTCCCTGCTGTCCCCCTGCGGGGGCAGGAGGAGCTGGTAAGGCCGGCTGAGGGGCAAGGAGGCCGGAGTCCCCCCCTGCCCATGCTGCTCGAGGAATGAGGCAAATTGTTGGAGCAGTTGATGGCATTCCCGGGTGGCATGGGTATTAGACCTGTGGAAGGTGTACCACGGACCTTCCCTGCCTTCCGCAGCGGGGCCTTCCCAACCGCGGGACGACTGTCCTCCCCCACGACCTTTCGGCTTGGGGAAGGGGCGGTTTCCCTTCGAGGCATCACGCGAGCCGCCTCTGCCCTCGAGGACAAAAGTGTCCTAAGGCCGTGGCTCGCTACGACCCCTCTGCTTGGGGCATTTGAGGGGCTCCCTGGCCCCCCGGTCGACAGGGGCGGGGGTCCCCTGGTTCTTCTTCCAGAGGTCATCCTCCTCCGCCTGAGCGTACTTTTCAAGTACGTTGAAGAGCTCATCAGTGGAGGAGGGGCAGCTTCTGGATAGTCTCCGGTGGAGCTCTCCTGGGAGAATCCCGCTCTTACACGCCTCGATGATTGTGGAGTCAGGGACGTGAGCCACTTTGCCTTAACCTGAGCAAAGCGCTTGAAAAAGCTGCGGACGGTCCCCCTCCGTCCTCTGCCGGACGGTATACAGCTGCGAGGAATCCAGGGGACGCACATAATTCCCCTGGAAGTTCGTGCAAAACTCACGTCTGAGCTACGCGAAGGACTTGATGGAGCCGGCCTTCAAGTTGTAGAACCACGAGCGGGCGATCCCTGTCAGGTAGAGGGGCAAGACATTGCACTGCACCGTCTCATCCCCCCCAGCCGCCGAGATGGCTGTGGAATACACCTGCACAAATTCATAAGGATCGGCCTCACCATTATAGTGTTCGATGTGCGGCGGGCGGTAAGGCCACGGCCATCGAATGCTCCGAAGTCTTCGACACAGCGGTTGGTTAGCTCCTTCCACCTCTCAGGGGGAGTCCCGGTCGCTGTCCCCTTTGACAGGGGACGCGCCCTCGTTGTCAGAGTCAGGGAGGGGCCCAAGAGGTCCGCCGGCATGGCGGTAGCGCCGCTTTTCTTCCGGGTTGGTGGAGCTGACTTCCAAGACGTCCGGGCGCTCCCCGAGAAAGGTTGGCTCTTACCCTGACTAGAGCGGGAGCGAGGCTCCCCGCGTCCACGACCCGGGGGAGGCTCTTCCCCAGACTTGGCGGTACACATTTACTCAACCTCCTCCCGGGTGAAGCGGGCTTGGTCCTCCAGGGGTGCCCTCGGGGGCGGCCCCGGGAGAGGAGGGAGCTCATGCGCTGCAGCTACCGGCCCGGGTGCTACTGGGGCCGATGAAGGGGAAACCCTTGTGGTGACGTCCAGAACCGGAAAAGGGGAAACCCCTGCGACATCCGGCTTCGAAAAGGGGGGAACCCCTTCGGCGACGTCCGGAACCAAGGCGCCGTTGCGAGGGAAAGCCCGCTGTGACGCGGGAGCTACTGTGTCGACCGCCCCTGGTGCGGTAAACGCTACCTGCGGGACGGGATTGGCTCCCGGCGCAGGGCAAGCCCCCGGCCCTGGGAAGAGGCCCGGAACGGGGTGACCCCCCAGTACGGTGAAGGCCCCAGGCATCAGGTAGCCCCCTGGCATCAGGAAGACTCCCGGCGTCGGGAGGGCTCCGGACGAGGGACCCGCCGGGGGAGGATATCCTCTGGTGGGGTTGTACGGAGCAACCGGCCCTCCGGGGATCAAAGGGACTGTCGGGTGTGCCATAAACGGGGGCATGGCCCCCATGAACGGGAATTGTGGGTAGGTGGTGGCCGGTGGCCGCGCCAAGACACGAAGCAGCTCATCCATAGATCGTTGGGCGCGGAGCTGGCCCTCCACTAAGGCCTCAAGCAAGGTCTCCCGGGGAGCTGGGGAAACCGTCAGGGGGAGGCTGGTCCCGGCCGAGGCGGCCGCGGTCCCCGGGATTGACCCGGAGGTCGAACCACCAAAATTAATAGGGAAGGTGGGAGGCGGTACCTGGGTTTGGCCATGTCCGAACGTCGGTGTCGGGACGGCCATGCTTCGGACGGGTGGCGCCTGGTCACCGGGACCGGTGTCACCGGGGAGGGTGCGAGCCCTCATTCTCAAGGGAGCCATGGCGATTCGTCACGAGCTCCCCACAGACGGCGCCAACTGTTGTGGTATTGCGAATACCCCGGCAGGTTTTGCGGATGTTCCTAGCGAAGAAAAGACGATGCGAGCTGACCGCGTGACCGGTCCTCTCCCGTCGGACAAACACAGCAAGTGACACGAAGGTTTATACAGGTTCGGGCCTCAGTGGAGGCCCTAGTCCTGTTGGCGTGCTCCCAACCGGAGTTGGCTAGGGGAGCTCTCTCGGGGGAGAGATGGCTCCGGAGCACACCTGTTAGATTGTCTATTCCAAGTAAAAGTGAATCGTCCCCCTTACATGAGTTGTTACAAGGGCTTATATAGCCCCAAAAGATACAAAAAGACTAGACTACCCCGCCTGCCACCGTTGGATCGAGGGGCAGTGACTTCCTTCTCCCGGTCGGGAACCTTGGATGCTTGACAGGTGTCCGCTGATTCCCGAGGTGCTTCTCGCGTGACCCTCACGTGTCCCGGGACCGGAGACCCGTGTCTTTGGAAGACGGCGCCCGGGACAGGCCATCGGGGGGCCTTGTCCCCAGGAAAGAGGCGGCGCCCGGGACAGGCCACCGGGGGGCCTTGTCCCTGGGCAAGAGGCGGCGCCCGGGACAAGCTACCGGGGGGCCTTGTCCCTAGGCAAAAGGCGGCGCCCGGGACAAGCCAACGGGGGCCTTGTCCCCGGGAAAATGGCGGTGCCCAGGACGAGCCACCGGGGGGACTTGTCCCTGGGCAAAAGGCGGCGCCCGGGATGAGCCACCAGGGGCCTTGTCCCCGGGCAAAAGGCGGCGCCCGGGACAAGCCACCGGGGGCCTTGTCCCCGGGCAAATGGCGGCGCCCGGGACAAGCCACCGGGGGGCCTTGTCCCCGGGCAAAAGGCGTCTCTTACCTGGACTTGATCCCGTGGAGATTTCCCCCAACAGATTTCTTTCAAGAGGGACTTACCTTCTTCTCGAGTAATACAACGCATGAATATTCCTTGAGTACGCTTCCTATACATAACTCCTTCTATAAGTTTTTATAGGCGCACTTTTCAAATTAGCCGATTGCTTTCGGTTCCGTCCTTGGGCAAGGTCCCATGTTCGAGATAGACTCTCAATGGATGAGTCCAATCCCCTTCTTGTTTGAGGTTGGTAACGAAGACTGTTACCTGGTCATCTTCGACTGTAGTCATGATCAAAGGATGCTCTAAGTGTTCAACGAACACCCCTGCCAGAGCAGATGTACGTGAGGACCCAATTTTGGGATAATTGGTCTACGAGAATATTGCCCTTTCGCGGGATGTATTGGACTTCGAAATGACTGAAGTATTTTTCCAATCTCCTCACTTCCCCCAGGTAATGAGCTATTGTCTCATCGGAGGTGCTGTACTCCTTGTTTACCTGGTTTATGACTAGCTGTGAGTCCCTCCTCACCACTAATCGATGGACTCTGAGAAATTTTGCTGCTTGGAGCCCTGCAATAAGACCTTCATACTCTGGTGCGTTGTTTGTAGAAACAAAATGTAATTGAATGACATACTTGATTTGGTCGCCTTGAGGCGTGACTAAAACAACTCTAGCTCCCAAGTGTTGGAAACTTCGAGAACCGTCAAAATACATCGTCCAATGGTCGGTGTATGACAAGTCTTCGGATTCTTGCATTGGAGGGTCAGGGTTAGTCCATTCGACCACAAAATCTGCAAGGATCTAAGACTTGACTGCAGTGCGAGGGGTGAAATGGATGTCAAACGCTCCAAGTTCCACAGTCCACTTCGCAATTCGACCAGATTTCTCTGGGTTTCGGATTATATCTCCCAAGGGGAAGGACGAGGGAACTGTAATTTTATGTGCCTGAAAGTAATGTCGTATTTTGCGGGAAGCCATCAGTAGCATGTAAAGTATCTTCTGGACCTCAGGGTAATGCTCCTTAGGACCATGAAGTACCTCGCTTATGTAATAGACGGGTCGTTGCACACCTTCTCTTACTGCGATCAGGACGGCGCTGACTGCATGAGGTGTGGCCGCCAAATAAAGAAGTAGCTGTTCCCCTGCGACCGGGGAAACCAACATCGGCGGACTAGATAAGTATGCTTTAACCTCTTCGAATGCTTTCTCGGCTTCATCCGACCAGGCAAAACCATGGTGCTTGCGGAGAGCTTTGAAGAAAGGTAATCCCCTTCAACAAGTCGCAATATAAATCAACTTAAAGACACCATGCGACCTGCTAGGCACTGGACTTCCTTCATGGTCGAAGGAGACCTCATTTGCTCAATGGCCCTGATTTTCTTAGGATTAACCTCTATCCCTCTAGAACAAACGAGAAAACCTAACAGTTTACCAGATGAAACCCCGAAAGAACACTTTTTCGGGTTTAATTTTATTCCGAATCGATTTAAATTACAAAAGGTCTCAGCAAGATCATCTAAATGAGTCAAGCTTTTCAAGCTTTTTACTACTAAGTCATCTACATAAGCTTCAAGATTATGCCCCATCTGGGAAGAAAAGGTCTTTTGCATCAAGCACTGGTACGTGGAACCGGCGTTCTTGAGACCAAATGGCATTCTGACGTAGCAGTAGGTGCCAAATGGTGTGATGAAGGCAGTCTTCTCTTCATCTTCTTCTGGCATGCTAATTTGATGATATCCTGAGTAAGCATCCAGAAAACTCATCAGTTCGCAACCCGCAGTAGAATCGACCAAATGATCGATGCGGGGAAGGGGAAAATCATCCTTCAGGCAGGCACTATTAGGCTGGTGTAATCGACGCACATGCACCACTTACCATTTGACTTACGAACCATGACCGGATTTGCAAGGCACTCAGGATGTTCGACTTCTCAAATAAACCCGGCTGCTTGGAGCTTATCTAACTCCACGTGGATAGCTTCTTGCCGATCAACAGCAGAGCGCCTAAGCTTCTGCTTTATTGGTCGCTGTCCAGGTCGAATTGCTAACCTATGCTCAATTATCTTCCTTGGGACACGGGGCATGTCGGATGGTTTCCACGCAAGCACATCTGCATTATCCCAAAGGAACGTAACGAGCTCGAGTTCCTATTTGTCATCCAGGCCTGACCCAATCCGAATTGTTCTAGATGGATCATCTGGGCATAATGGAACCAGTTTTAGCTTTTCCTCTGGTCGAGGGGCAACCTTGATCGTATCAGCACTCGAGGTGGTAACTTTGACATCCCGAAGGGGAAGTTGTTCCACGAGCTCCAGTGATAACCGATCACAAGTCAATGCCACGTTACGGCTACCTCGGACGGAGATCACGCCTTTGGGCCCAGGTAACTTGCTGCACTAGTAGGCGTAGTTTGTCGCCATCATAAATTTAGTAAGAGTTGGCCTGCCAAAAATCGCGTTATAAGCCGAATCACAATCAATTACATCGAAAGTAATTAACTATGTTCAGAAATTATCCAGTTCACCCAGCGTGACCGGGAGCACCACCTGTCCCATTGGCATCATCGAGGGACCAGGAATTATCCCATAAAACGGATGGATTATGGGTTTGATTTTTGAACAAGGGATTTGCATCTCGTCCAATGCCTTAACCAGTAAAAGGTCCCAGGAACTGCCTCCATCGATCAGGACCCTTTCGACTCTTGCATTACTGATTATTGGGGTAATGACCAGAGGTAATCTCAGTGGTCGAGTAAGCCCAACGGGACAATTAGAACGATCAAATGTCAAAGGGGTGTTCGACCAACGGGGATATTGAGGTTCACCAAGGGGAGCTTCCGCTTGGTTAACTTCTCAATGAAATGCTTTAAACTGTCGTTTAGAAACAAAAGAGGAGGAACCTCCAAAAATGACATTAACATAGCTACGAGGTACCTCGTAGGACATTTGTTCGTCCCCGTCGGCGTCTCTAAGCCCGCAAGTCTGCTCTTTCGATGGCAAAGTTGGCATTGGTCCAATTCCCTGGTAGAAGTCATCTAGTTGCTTCAACCAGCTCGGGCAATTTTTGAGGTCGTGTCCCGGAGAGTTGTGAATCAGACACCATTTCTTGCCTTCCTGTGAGTTAGTCAGTTTTTCTGGCTGGTCGGAATTGCGACCACCAGAGGCAGTTTGATTCTTAAATGAAAACTTATTGTCCTTCGCCGGCGGTGGCTTTTCCGTGACTGCGACCTCTCGGTACTATCCGGTTCGATTCTTTTTGGTTTTCTTTGACTTTCCGCCCGATGAAGACTCCGCCTTCTTGCCCACATCCTCTTTTTTCACATCCTTGAGACCTGGTTGGGGTGGTAGGTTTACTTTATCGAACATCCTATTCCATTCAACGGCCTCAGCCGCGTCTGAATAGCGATCAGCCATATCAAAGAGATCGGCGACTGATCGAGGGGGGTTGATAAGCAAATCTTTCGTAAATCTTTGATATCGAATAGCGTGCTAAACGCCCTGATAACAGAGCTATCGGATATGTTTGGGATGGTATTTCTCACCCCGACAAACCTTTTGACAAACTGTTGGAGAGTCTCCGTGGAAGTTTGTCGTAGACGATGAAGATCATCTTCTTTCCCAGGTTTTTGGTAACAATTTTGGAAATTGTTGAGGATGGCATCGCACAACATTTCTCAGTTATATATTGAACCCTCGGACTGATTGAAGAGCCAGGTCCTTGCTGGCCCCTCGAGAACCGTCGGGAAATAGTTGGCCATGACACGATCATCCCCACCTGCTGCTTGGATAGCGGTAATGTAAATTTGAAGGAACTCCGATGGATTTTGGGTCTCATCAAACCTCTCAATTGCCCCTGGCTTGAACTTATCCGGCCAGACGACCGCACAGAGGCCTGGCGAAAAAGCCTTGCAGCCTACATATGGACTGTGGAGAGTTCCGCGATTTCCGACATACCCACGAGCTGTTTCGCGCGACGGGGGTGCGCCACGTGGTCCCAGACGAGAATGCACAGGAATTCGATCTCGATCCCGAGAGCTTCCTACACGCCTAGATTTGTCATGCCGAAGTGAACCGGATGGTAATCGATTACACCTACCATGACTGGGGTAAGAATACTCCCTTTCATGGGAACGTATCGTAGACCGGGAGGAACCTGTAGGGGTTGCCTTAAATGCAATCTCATCCAGTTTCTCTGCCAGGATCCTAGCAAAAGCTGGTTTGTCCGCGTCAGTGAGCGTAGGAGGAAAATTACGCAAGACATCCGCGATAGATCGAAGTTGGCCATGCGTACTCCTCTTTGGTGCGCCAGGTGCAATCGTCTCTTCATCTGCCGGTAAACACTCCAACGGTAAAGAAGGCGTCTGGTCGTGCCTACGACCATGTGGGCGACGGGAGGAACTAGGGGCAGCGTCATAACGAGCCTGCGCATTTTGGAGAGCCTCTAGGGCTGTCCTGTGGAGTTCGTTATCTCGTCGCTCGCGTCTTGATCCTCCTTCTACTTGCGCTCTTGTTCCTCCTTTTGCCTGTGCTCCTGTTCTTCCCTAGCGATCCGCTGATCGGGATTTTCTTCCGACAAGGCGGCGAACTCTCTGGGGAGCGAAGCTACAGAAGGAGTGAACATCTCTGTTTGCTCCGAGTCGGATTCGAAGTCAAAGAGAGAGTGGAGGTTGTCGGGATCAAACCTCCCTGGACTGAGTTCCTAGTCGCTGCCATCCTGGTTCCTGATGGGAACACATGGCGACCGAGACTCGATTTTGCAAGTAGTGGAACTGACATCAAGTTCTGGACCTGTCTATCCCATTCCCCGGTCGATGGACATGACCCGAGTAGGGGAAAACGTGTCCTCTTGATGTTCCTTCGGAATGTCTTCACAACTGACCTCTTCCATGGGAACGGGGTCACTGGGTGAAGGCATTTGTATATGGGCATAATCGTCGAGATCGAAGTCATTCTCGGAATCATATGCCCCAGACATTGTTCGCTGAAACTCCGGATGAAGGGAAAGAACCTTGAGAAAGGCCCCACGGTGGGCGCCAGCTGTCGACGATTTAGACTCGGGGTTCTTAGTCGATCTTATGCAAATTTGTGAGTTGCAGGAACTTTCAGGGCGCTCCTCCGGAAAGGTAAGGTGAATCAAGTCTGTAGAGGCACAAGAGATTTTATACAAGTTCGGGCCCTCGATGGTAGGAATAATAGCCCTAGTTCTGTTGTGATTTCACTATATGTAATAAAATGTTTGCACAAAAGGGGTAGAAGAGAAGATCACAGGCGATGATCTCTTCTATGTTAGTGTCTACCTAACTATATCTAAGCCTTCAGGTTTGGTGAATGCCTGATAGTGTTTGTATGCTCAACCGAATTAGTCACTTATCACTTGCTGCCTTTGGAACGTGCATTGACTACCTTTTTATACTGGACAAAAGGGCGCCGATACGAAACGGCATCGGACAGTTTTTAAGATGCAGTTTTGTTAACCGCACCTAACTCCCACGCAGGCTTAACACGTACAATCAAGGGATAACCGCACATGTTAACCTCCTAGCAGTTGTCTTCATCGTGGAAATATCTTTTTGATTCTCAGGATATGCCCATTTAAAGTGCTAGGCCTTCTCTAATTATCCTGGTCGCAGACAATCAATGACCCTCTGACCGCGCACTGTCTGGAGTTTTCTGACCGCGCACTGTCTACGACCTCATGATCGCGCAGGGGCTACGACCATGAAGTATCACTGTATCCGCGCCCTTTAGATCGTCTGAGACCATACATCTAGCCTGATTCTATCCTAAACTAGACGTGCAATACTTTGAACTAGCTCGGGTGATAATCCTCGTCAACTAGAATTAGGGGGATGGAGGAGGGGGTGTGATGGGTGGAGAAGTGGGACGGAGGGAATTGTTGTAAATTTGTTAAATTGCAGGTTACCATAAACATATTATCTCAAGCAAGTTATTATGGCATATCCTATCGCACCTTTCAAACAGGTAATTGTTGCAAATTTGTCAAACTGCAGGTTATTTTTGAATTTTATTTTTCATTTAGGTTATTTACATGAAATATTATTTAATAGAGTTAGGCTTTCAATGAGTGCTAGGGTTAGGGGCGGGCAAGAAGGCACAGTGTGTGGAGGTGGGGGAGGGTAGGATGAACATTCAACGGCTTCTACAATTAAGGTTTCCTTACAATATTTTTTAAATAACCCATTAAAAACTCATTGAATAATCCAATGGTATAAGAATTTATTTTTAAATAACTCGTTACAAAAACCAAATTTCAAAAATAGCCCATAGAAAAAAAAATTTCAAAACTGAGTTTCAGTCATTGGCTTACCTAGTGACTAAAATGCTTATGTGGTGTGGGCTGGGCCAGCAAGGTAGATTTTTGTGTCACGCGTCATTGCGGATAGGCCCATTTCTGTCGCTAATCGACCCAGCAACTGAAGGCCACTTTTGAAAATTTTTCTTGCATGGGCGAATTTTGATATTTAGTTATTTTAATGGATTATTAAAAAAATTCCAATTCTAATAGTATTTGTGAAGGAAAGCCAGGAAGAAAACTGAGGCAAGGTCCATGCATGATTAGTGTGAGCATAGCTACATTTTTTTTAATCTACGTACGCTAGTTTTGAAGAGTGTTACTAAACTTGAACCGGACTGGTACTCTGATAGGAAAAAATCGGACTTGAGGCCTATATCATGCTGGGTGTCCTCAAAGATCGGAGAAATAGTTGATTCAGGAAAACCGGGCTGACCTGGCTAGTTTTGGTGCGATCCAGCTGACCCAGCCAGGTTTTAACAAACCGCCGGGTCACAATTTCACACAACAACAAAAGTTTGAAAGTGTGGCCTTCAGGCCCATTAGGCGAAGTGATGAGGAATGGGGTCTCGATCTTCCGATAGGTAAGGGATAGTTCGATTGGTGGAGACTCGACGTTGATGATCCAACTTTCAACCAGAACCGATCTAGGCCTGCAATCGCTACACCACTGCTCCGTTCGTTATCAACCGTACCGAGGCGCGGTTGACCTAGCCACGAAGGCTTGTTCCTGCAAGCAAATCGAAGAACACGTGCAAGAACACAGAAGAAGCAATCTCGAATTGCAAGTATGTATTAAGATCACGAAGTGTTGGGGTTCCACAAACCGAAAGACGGCGAACTGCGACAGCAGAAAATTCTAAGCAAAACCCAAGTCTAACAATGACGGCTACAAGGTTTTAATATGCGAGAGGGGTGGCGTCTAGGGTTTGGGGTGCACCCCCCCCCCCCCCCCCCCCCACGCGGGATAAACAGGCTGAGGCCCAATAGACAGGTGACGCAACACCGCACGGCCCAACAGAATCTGGTCTCCACTTGTTTCGACGATTGTGACTGACTCAGAAGGATTTTGGATGTGGGACCAGATCCGTTGGAAAGGTCTTGTCGAGGGCTTCTCCGTAATGTACTTGAACGCCCCAAACGGAATTCATATGCATCTGCTACGCCCGTTTGAAGACAGGCTGCTCCGCCGTGGCCGACCCGAACTCCAGCTCGCGATAGACTTGATTCCCGACCCGTATTGGCGCAAAGTGACACCCTCGCTGATCAACACCATGATTCCTGAGCACAAGCACAATATTATTAGGTAGTAACTCGCTCTTGTCAATATTCTCTCGTGTACTAAGAAACGAGCTCACCTGGTGATTTAGTTGACGTGCACGTGCCCTTGTTATTGGTCCTTGCACAACGGGTGTTGGAAGAATGGACGCATCGTTAGGGGTGATGTCCTCATCACGAAGTCCAACACGGGTGCCCGAACTGGCACTGTGATTAAAATATTATTTTCTCGACTGTGCTAGGAGAGAAGACGTCTGGCGAGGCTTCGACCGCCTGAGCTCTGGCAAGTGGGCCCCGCCGACGCCCGGCTGGTCGAGGTGCCCGCGTTGAAGTGGTCGACGACGCCCGAGGACGTGGTTTGTGGGCCTCACGTTTCGACCGCCCGTGCCTCTCGTACCCGCCCGAGAAACAAAATTGACAGGTGGGACCAAAAGAAACGCCGGCCCACATGTCGGTGAGAGGGTGTCGAGTGGAGAAGTGCGGCACACGAAGATGCGGCCTCATAAAACACGTGAACGCGTGTGGGTGTGCTCGTTTCACGTGCCGCATGCACCGTAAACGAGGCCATCAGCTTTTGATGACAGATGGCCCAAACAGTGAAAGGGGTCACATGTCAGCGGGATATACTTGTGAGTGTGAGAAATATAGCCGTTGGAGTAATTATTTAGACGGTCCCACATATCAGAGGCTCAAAAATATTACTGTTGCAATATAGTCGTTAAAAATAGCTGTTGAAATTATTTTAATAGTTTTTTAGGGCTCAAAAAATTCATAATAATTGCTAAAAATTCAGAAAAAATCACGAAAAATTGTAGAAAATTTGTATCATCCTCTCCATATAAATATGAGTATGGTTCACCTCATTTTCACTCAAACACAACCACAAACCACACACTTTCTATTCTCTCATCCTTCAAATATTTTCAGAAAATTTTTTCAATGACTAACAATCCTCTAGCGGTTTTGTTAATTAGTTTGACGAGTCTAATTTAGATATGGAGAACATTGAAGGAGCCAGTAGTCAAAATTCGCTCAGTTTTCAACCCCTCCCCCAAAATATCCGATATGTTATCCACCGTTCGCACCGCCTCCTCCATTTGACCAACCACATCTGTATACACACCCTGAGTCGTATACATCGGCTCATCCGTACGCACAACCCCCTACACTTACCACAAAAATCCTCATTTCGTCGAAATTCCGACCATCCCTGCACAAATTTCACCTCCGCGACCACTTTTAACTTATATATTTTTATCTTGTTTTTGTTGTGTCGAATTATCCAAATTTCATTTTAGCAATTCTTTAGTCATTAATAAATATTTTATACACGGATCCCATATGAAACGTCACCCAAGCGCCAATATATTGGAGTGTTGGGCACTTGAAAAGACGCCTCACAGATGGGCCTGTGCGAAGCACCTCCCCAAACGTATTTGTATTGGAGTGGTGTGTATTTTAGATGGTATTTCATACATATGACACAAAATATATTGAGAATATTGTTCTGAAGCCGGTGCTCCAACATTGGACTTAGCCTTGGATTCCATTCTAAAGTTGGGGACTCGTTGGCGGCGCTTGGAGACCGGTATCAGCGCTCCTCGTCCGGCCGACCAGCCGGCGTTGTCGCCTTCCAGAGCGATCTCGCTATTCCCTGGGCGACCTCGCCGCGGTCCATCGCGGCCTCGCCGGTTCCCCGCACGACCTCCTTCGCCTCGCAACCTAGCCACCGAAGGCCACCGTCCTACACGATTTGCCCTGCACGGCCCCTCAAGCCACTATGCCGCACCAACATCATAGTCTCTTCTCGCGGGCCGGCTGGAGGCCGCCGGTTTCCACCAGTAAAACTGGCTTCCACGAGTTCGTCAACCCCACACCCTCTCGCATTACTCGGTTGACGAGGACGCCATGGTGGAGCTCGCCAAGGAGGTGAAGAAGTACGCGAGCCTCTATGAACGAGAAGGAAGAAGTATGAGCTTCTTTTTCTTGCACGTAATGTACTAGATCATTTACATGGTGCAATTCAGAAATCTAGGATAACAATTGCAACTAGTTGAATGTGAATTAAGAGAGTTTGTTTTGTGATTTTTGTATTGAGCTTTCTCTTTTGTGAGCGCTTGGTAATTATGTGTTAGAGGAAGAACGAGTAGAATGGCCATCCTTTGAGAAGATTCTAAACGCTTTTTATTGTGTATTGTAAGTTTATTAGTTTTCCACTCAAGTTTTAATTTTCCATTTATGCACTTAAAATTGATTTTGTTGGTTGTCTATTAAGAACTTGTTTAGAACGCAAGAGTTCTAAAAAAAATTTAAAAGAAACTCTACATCTAATTAGTGTAGATGTTTCTTTTCCTTCAAAATTTTAAAATTCCAACAAAATCTTTATGTTCATGTTTATATAATAAAGATATGTTTTTTTATATTTTTAGGTATATATGTCTATTTCTTTTAATTCAAAATAAAAAACCACAGTTCGATTGATGACCATCGATGCGACCACTAAAGCAGTGACCCGAAGTCTTGTCGGCAGCCATCTGAGTTTAATAACACTAGTTTTGAAACGCCCCAGATTTTTGCTATTATTTTAATATGTCATATTATGCATCTCTTATTGAATTCCTCAGAAATCTCGGCCACATCTCAAATCAATCTTGGAAAAATCCTCCAAATCTCTAATTAGAATTCTTTAGATTAAATTCCAACTCAAAATCCCACTCTTTTCCAACCCAGCATTTGACCTGTTAGGTTGCTCCTGTTCAAATTATCTTAAACCGGTAATTCTATTCGAAATAATCAAGTTTGGTCGATGGTCGAGCTATGTGATCAAGACTGGCTCGCTGGTTGAAAGAAAGTCCCTGGTCAAGCCGAGTACTAGTCGAATCAAAGAGAAAACAAATGGATCACATCGTCCCTGTTCGAGTGCTCGTGTGAAAAATTTGCCCCTTTCTAGCTTCAGGTGTTTAATTCAACCTTTTTCTACTATTCAGTCAAAAAGGGAGTACACCAAGCACAAACCAGCCATGTTTTGGTGTTTTGATCCAAATGAAGCCCAATCAAGAAGCCCCAAAAGAGCAAACACCACTTCTAACCAATGCATGTTGGCTGTGAGAGAGAGAACAATGACCAGCACAGGGAAGAGCAGAGAAGTCCCTCCTTGTCACACCACCGTTCAAGCCCCAACCAGTGTCGAGCTGATCTCCCTCGAGACCAAGCAAAATCTCTGTGCTCCTAATATTGCTTGATCCTCTCTTGTATCATCTCCTTGTCCAGCATCTTCTAGCAGCCTATAAGAGCCCCTTCAATAGTCTTCTTCTTCCTCGTGCTGCCTGTTCATCCCTGTTTCTTGCCTAAGTCCTGAGAAGGTATGAAACTTGATAGATCTTGCTTATGTGTTCGTTTTTCTTGATCAACCTTAAGAGAAATCATTCATATATCCATCCTCCATCTACTCTTGTACAGAAATCTCATCAAAAAATCTCCAGAGATCACAGAATCCTCAAGTCATCTTCTCCAACGACGGTGAGTACCACTCTGTTTTTGGTTCTTGACCAGCCTCCCTTTAAACTTCAAATTTGTGCACATTTCTTTACCATTTTCTCTGATTCTTGTTACTGTGTGTTCGCAACTCCCTTAGCTTTGTTTTGGGTATATTTAATCGGTATTTTGATCTTTAGAACTCCAGCAATCGACGAAATAGTCAGCCCCACCGCTTTTCTATTTTTGCAAAATCGGACCCCTTAGATGGCCTGAAATCTGTTCGCGCCGGTGAAAAAATTGTAGATCCGCTCATTTCCTACAAATTTTCTGTTGATCACTGTCAGAGATAAGCACTGTATCAGTCTGATTTTTGTGTTTTTTGAGTTTTAGTCTTTTCGTTCAACAGTCTAACGAACGAGTGTGCAACCACGAGCTGACCGCGACCATGGGCTGTGACCATAGGCTGATTGAGACCATGGGCTGCGACCATGGACTGACTGTGACCTTGAACTGCAACCATGCAACCTGAGATCCTCCCAGATCACGACCTTACCAAACTAAGTCCTCCGGAGCCAATTTCAACCAACCCAAGCCCAAGCTGAGCCAAACCTTGTACTTGTAGCCAAGTCCTGAGTATTTTCTTCCTCTCAGGATCATCTCCAACCAGATTACCTCGCATGCATGCATATTTGTACTTTACATATAATTTTCTATGGTAAGTAATTTCTGTATGCTTATTTGTTGTATTATTATTTGCGTGCGAGAATAGTACTAGGAGTGGAAGGAACAGAAGAAGTGTTTGAAGACTCATTAGAGCAATTAGACCCCGCTTTGCAAGGCAAGTCTCTTTCTCATTGATCATGTCTCTACCAGTATTTTAAGTAAATTAGGCTATTTACTGTTTTAAGTATATGCATGCTTTATTTTTCAAATGCTATGTTGGATGAATATGAGTAGATATGATCTAAATTGTTTGAAGGCCCTTCATGTTCATATATCCTATGCACTCATTTGTCGCCCTAGGATGTTGTGCTAAAGTTATACTCATGCTTGAATATATGTGCTAAATGCTAAATGGTCATCGATATGAAAAGTGTGTTTAAAACCCTGTTTGTAAAAGTGTAAATTAGAATCGATAGTGAGGATGGTTTGTGTGATTGGTGTTGTGTGCACAACGGGAATGTGGTTTTCTCCTTGCTAATGGTTCATAAGGACAAGACCCTAGTGTTGTACTTCCAAGTGGCATGAAAAACGTACTAACCACTTGCCCGGTATGGGACGGGCGCGGAAAAGTAGTTCTGTCGGTATTAACTTTTCCCTGCAATGATTGTCGATCCGATTTCTCGAGGGAAACTGGTGGGCCACAGATGGCCGTGAGTGATCCGTTTGAGACCTAGCTTTGGTTTTTGCACTACGCTCGCCCAGATTCTAATATGCGGAATAACGGGATCTTACTCGTAAATACCGAAACCTAAAGGTTGATCAAAAACACAGTTCAAAGTAATTACACAACTCTTTATTTCAAAGAGGGCTTTACACGTCGAGCGTTAGGTCGCATTCGCCTACGTCAAAGGAACTATGTGTCTAAGACTTTAATCTAGACTCGATTGTATTC
Source organism: Pharus latifolius (assembly GCA_019359835.1). Classification (NCBI taxonomy): domain Eukaryota; kingdom Viridiplantae; phylum Streptophyta; class Magnoliopsida; order Poales; family Poaceae; genus Pharus; species Pharus latifolius. Next base: position 51,721,651 of record CM033324.1, on the reverse strand, counting down.
GATGATCTAAACTAAACCTATTACAAGGTATTTATAGTCCTATCGTATGAGTACGTATCAGACTCAATAACTTAAACGTATTAGACTCATATAACTAACTAACCCTAAACAGATAAGCTTAGTTATACATATTCGGATCGGATTACAATTCCAAACAAGGAATGAATTCCTTTTTATGGTCGCGAACTAACCCATGGTCGCAAAACCTTTCCGAACACGATTAAGTCGCGAAACCGTATGCGATCAGGACTTGAAGATCCTCCCGGATCATAACTTCCTTGTTGAGAAGGAGCCAACCGCTGTTGTGACCTCTCGATCAAACTGGAGAAGTGGAAATTGGGCTTGTCCATGTTCTCTAGTGTACCACTTTGCCGCACGTGCTCGTTGATCTTTCCGACCGACTCGAAAAGTCTCCTTTATGCCACTGCGGGTGGTAGTCACCTTCTTTCCAGAATCACATTTTCACATAGAAGTGTGTCTCGTTGATAGACCAAGCCTTCAACAGATGGTACTATGGTATCTGGTGTTGAATCTTGAGCCCTGATTAGGGTTTCGGTGATTAATGACATATGTGATATATGCGACTAAACTATGTATTTGAGACTCAGGTTAATCAGAGGAGAAAGCATCACAAAAGTGCGAATCAAGACCATCAAGACTTCATAAAGCAAGAATGAATGAAAAACTCCGACAAAAGTACAAGTATCTAAACCGAGCGCTTTTATTTTTGAAAATTTCTAGTTTAGATGGTCGTACTATTAAGAGGGGTGTTAGCACAAGTCATTTGATCAACCTTGAGGTCTTTGGAAACATATTTGCATATGCATCTAGCCCCTAATTGAAATTGGATAAAATTCAGCAATTCTGTTTTCGTTTTGAACTGGCTGGACAGTGTCTGAAATGGCCGGATAATGTCCGGCCAATACAAATTTCTGATGAAAATTGCAAAACAATAAACAGAGACAAATAAACTTGTCTGGAGCTTTTGTCCGATTTAGGCCGGACACTGTCCGAAATGACAGGACAATGCCCGACCAGTACATTTTCATATGGCAAGTTTAATTGAGACAAATGAATTTGTCCAGAGGCATTTGTCCGGGATGCACCGGACAGTGTCCGAAGTGACCGGACAATGTCCACCCTATACATTTCTGAGAAGATGAAAACTTGATGTTTAACAGAGACGTATGCATTTGTCCGGACGTTTTGTCTGGACAAATCATATTTGTCCGGCCTATATATTTGTTGTGAGGTGTTTGAGTCAAGTGTCAACAGAGACATATACATTTGTCCGGACGTTTTGTCCGGACAAATCGTATTTGTCCGGCATGTATATGTGCTATTAAACATGAGTGTTAACAGAGACATATACATTTGTCCGGACGTTTTGTCTGGACAAATCCATCCGTCCGGCCTTCACAAAAAATCTCAAACGTCTATTGACACTTGACAATCTCGTGAGCAACGGTCATTTTACTTGTATTGACCGGACATTGTCCGAAGTGACCGGACAATGTCCGATCAGTACAACTTTCGCCCAATTTTCTTGAAAATGACCGTTTTACTGAAACTATATAAACCCTACTGTTTGTAGAAGCTGAATACACACAAAATTCATCTCTTAACCTTAGTGAAATAGCTTGCAAAGCCTCTCGCACTCATTCTCTTGCATTTGAAGCCAAATCTTTAGCAAAACATTGAGTGCTAGTTGAGAGAAGTTGAAATCGAGCCATTTGCATTTGCATATTTGTTCTTCAAGCTTTGAGGTTGATCAAGCAAGGTGCTAGGCTCATTACTCTTGGTGATTACCGTCACCTAGATGACTCGGGAGGTCCGACTATCTCTCCATCGACGGTGTGTGTCGGAGAGGCCCGGCGGTTGGTTGTAAAGGCTCAGAGCTCGCCTATCCGGAGAGGAGAAGGGCTACCCCTAGTGAAATCGAAGCAAAAGCTCTAGTGAAGAGCGCTTCAACGAGGATTAGTGGAAATTGGCAAATTTCTGAGACCTCAGGAAAATTCGATCTCTTCGGTTACCTCTATTACTTGCTTTACATTTCTAGTAATCGATTATTGCTCTAATCTCTTTAGTAATTGCAAAACTTACCTTGTGCCATCATCTATATCATTTGTGTATTAAATTTGTAATTTAGGTTGTTAACCACTCAATTAGAAGTAAAATTTGAAAAACCGCCTATTCACCCCCCCTCTAGTCGGTATCCTTCGATCAACACGTGGTATCAGAGCGCTAGGTCTCTCATTTTAGGCTTAACCGTCTAGATAGAGGATGTCGTCGATCAAAGAAAACTATAATGGAAAGGTCCCCTTCTTCAAGGATGATAATTATTGTTATTGGAAAATTAGGATGGCGGTTTACCTTGAATCCATTAGTCTTGATGTTTGGAGGATCACTAGAGACGGTTTTAGAGCTCCCATTGATTTAGAGAATCTCACACCTCTAGAAGCAAAAAACCTCCAAGCAAATGCTCAAGCAAAAAATGCCATATTTAATAGACTAGACTTAAGTGAGTTCAACCGCATTAGTAATTTTGATACATCTTATGAAATGTGGAAAACCTTAGAAGTAATTCATGAAGGTACCTCTAAGGTCAAAGAAGCTAAGCTAATTAAATTGACTAGAGAATACAACTCTTTCTTCATGCTTGAATCTGAAAATGTTAGTGATATGTACACTCGACTCAATCTTTTAATCAATGATCTTAAAGGTTTAGGTACAAAGTTTGAAGATATTGATATTGTGCGTAAAATGCTTATGATTTTACCATCGAGCTTTGATACAATTGTGACAGTGCTTATCAATGGTGATCTCACATCCACTACTCCAACCGAGCTCTTGGGTACTCTAATTACCCATGAAATGCAAAAAGAGGAGAAGAAAGGAATTGCAGAAGCCTCCGGATCAAAGAAGAAAAATTTGGCTTTTAAAGCAAATGTCGAGGAGGCCAAGGAGGATAGCTCGGATAAGAGCTCCGATGGTGATCTAGCTCTCCTTATGAGAAAGACCCGAAAGCTCCTAAACAAAATCCACAAGAAAGGGTTTGATTTTGACAAAAGGCGAGGACCGCACAAGAAAACCGGATTCAAGAACATTACATGCTATGAGTGTAATGAGAAGGGACACTTTGCCTCAAGATGTCCAAACAAGAAGAGTGATCATGAAAGATCACATGAGAGGAAAGATGACGGTGAAGGCTCAAAAGGTAAAAAGAAGCTCTTTAAGAAGTTCTACAACAATAGAAGCAAGGGCCAAGCTTATATTGGTGAATGGTACTCCGGATCGGAGGAATCCGACTCGGATGATGAAGTCCCATCAACTTTCAAGAAGATGGCGGGAATTGTTATTGGAGAGCCCCTTCGCTCAAAAATGAGTCATCATTGTGTCTTATGGCGAGTGATGATGCAAAGGTATCGGATCTCGAACCTTCTTATGAGAAACTTGTTGATATGGTTATGGAATTAAATGAGGCACTAGGTAGGTTAACTAAGGAGAATAAAATACTTAAAAAAGGAATATTCAACACTTAGCGATTTATATGCCGAACTAAATGACTCGCATGAGGCACTTCTAGTTAAGGAAATCATTGATTCTAAACAAACTAATGATATAGGAATTACTTGTGATATTCTAGATGAATCATCTCATATTGTCTCTCACTCAAAATCAGTCACTTGTAATGATTTAGAAATTAATCATGAAAATACTTGTGATGAAATTGTTGATAACAACTCAAATTTGATTTTAGAAAATTTAGAACTCAAAGCACAAGTGGAAAAGCTAAATCTAGGATTAGAAAAATGTTTTAAAGGAAAAGAAATCTTAGACAAACTTCTTAGTGAGCAACGATGTTCATTTAGGAAGGAAGGTTTAGGATATGAACCGAACAAAAGAAAGAAGTTGAGTACTAAAGTGACTTTTGTTAAAACTACTAATATGTTTTGTCACAAATGCCATGATGTAGATCATTTATCAAATAATTGTCCCTCAACTTCTAGAGCTAAAGAAAATGAGTCTCACTCCCATTACATGCTTAAGAAAAACAAGTATGGAAAAGTAATTGCTAAATTTATTGGTTTACCTTACCTAAATAAACATAAAAAAAGGATTTTGGTTCCAAAAACCCTTGTTGCTAACTTCCAAGGACCCAAACAAGTTTGGGTACCTAAAAGCATCTAACCTTTCTTTTAGGTAAATTACAAAACCGGTGGGAGGCATTGGGTGCTTGATAGCGGGTGCACTCAACACATGACCGGTGATGGAAGTCGTTTCTCCTCATTTGAGAATGGTTGCAATGACATTGACAAAATCACGTTTGGTGATAATAGCAAAGGAAAGGTAATTGGGTTAGGTAAAGTTGCAATCACAAACAACATTTCCATCTCAAATGTATTACTTGTTGAATCCTTGAACTTCAATTTGCTTTCGGTTGCAAAAATTTGTGATTTGGGTCTTCTATTCATTTTTGAACCAAATGGAGTTATCATTGAAAGCTTAGAAGACAAATCTCTAATATTTAAAGGTTTTCGATATGGAGATTTGTATTTGGTGGATTTCGGTTCAAAAGATTCTTGCATTTCAACTTGCTTGGTTGCCAAAAATTCTTTGTGATGGCTTTGGCATCGTCGTTTGGCTCATGTTGGGATGCATCAATTGAACAAGCTTTTAAAAAGAGATTTGGTCTTGGGTATGAAAAATGTAAATTTTAAAAAGAATAAACTTTGTAGTGCTTGTCAAGCGGGAAAACAAGTTGCTAGTACTCATGCCTCTAAAAACGTTTTATCAACATCTAGACCACTTGAGCTTTTGCATATGGATTTGTTTGGTCCATCAGAAACTCAAAGTATTGGTGGTAGCAATTATTGCTTTTCATTGTTGATGATTTCTCCCGATTTACTTGGATGTTCTTCTTAAATCATAAGTCCGATGCTCCAAGTGTGTTTAAAAGATTTGCAAAACGTGTTGAAAATGAATTTGAATTCTCCATCAAGAAACTTCGAAGTGATCATGGTGGAGAGTTTCAAAATTCGGATTTTATTGAGCTTTGTGATGAATCTGGAATTAAACACGAATTTTCCATGCCATATACTCCTCAACAAAATGGTGTTGTGGAAAGGAAAAATCGAACATTAATCGAAATGGCTCGAACTTTGTTGGATGAGTATAAAACCCCCACTAGGTTTTGGGCCGAGGCAGTCAATACTGCTTGTTATGCTATAAACCGGCTTTACACTCATCCATTGTTAAACAAAACTCCCTACGAGCTAATTGTTGGAAGAAAACCAAATATTTTATATTTTTGAGTTTTTGGTTGCAAATGTTACATTCTTAAAAAACGCATGCATCTTGAAAAATTTCAAAGACGTGTTGATGAGGGTTTTCTTGTTGGATATTCATCAACTAGCAAAGCTTATCGTGTTTTTAACACTATAACCGAATGCATTGAGGAAACTTGCAATGTTGGGCTTGATGAATCTAATGGCTCTCAAGAAGAATATGAAGATCTTGAGAATGTAGGAAATGAGGAACTACGAGAAGCTATGAAGAACATGACTATTGGGGACATCAAGCCTAAAGATGAAGATTCTAAGTCACTCGATCAAGAATGAAGTAGCTTCTATGGTTCCGGAGACTACTACTCAAGTTGATCTTAATCCGGAGATGAAGGAGAATGAAGATCAAGCATTGCAAAATCCAAGACTTCATCAAACCATCACTAAGGATCACCCCGTCAACCAAATAATAGGTGATGTTGGTAAAGGTGTTCAAACTCGCTCCAGAATCGCATCTTTTTGTGAGCATGCATCTTTCATTTCTAGTCTTGAGCCCAAGTGCATTGATGAAGCACTAGCGGACCCGGATTAGGTAACTGCCATGCATGAGGAATTGAACAACTTTACTAGAAACAATGTTTGGAAACTTGTAGAAAAACCTCTTGATCACAATATAATTGGTACAAAATGGGTTTTTCGAAATAAGCAAGATGAAAATGGCATAGTTATAAGAAATAAAGCTAGATTGGTAGCACAAGGTTATTCTCAAATTGAAGGATTAGATTTTAATGAAACTTTTGCTCCCGTGGCTAGACTAGAAGCCATTCGTATCTTACTTGCATTCGCATCAAGTTTTGAAATCAAATTATTTCAAATGGATGTTAAAAGTGCTTTCTTAAATGGTGAAATTTCGGAACTTGTATTTGTAAAGCAACCACCGGGCTTTGAAGATCCAAAATATCCAAATCATGTCTATAAACTCTCAAAAGCCCTTTATGGTCTTAAGCAAGCCCCTAGGGATTGGTATGAACGATTGCGAAATTTTTTAATTTCATAAGGTTTTAAGGTTGGAAAAATTGATACAACTCTTTTTACCAAAATCATAAATGATGACTTCTTTGTTTGCCAAATCTATGTCGATGATATAATTTTCGGTTCCACTAATGAATCTCTTTGTCAAGCTTTTGGTGAAACCATGTCAAAGGAATTTGAGATGTCTATGATAGGCGAATTGAGCTTTTTCCTCAGACTTCAAATTAAGAAAATCAAAGAAGGAATATTTGTGAGTCAAAGCAGATACGTGAAAGATTTGCTCAAGAGATTCGGCATGGATGATGCAAAGCCAATCAAGACTCCCATGGCTACAGATGGTCATTTGGACTTGGACGAGGGAGGTAAACCGGTAGAACTTAAATTATATCGTTCTATGATTGGTAGCTTATTGTACCTTACTGCTTCTAGACCGGACATTATGTTTAGTGTATGCATGTTTGCTAGGTTTCAAGCTGCTCCTAGAGAATGTCACTTAACTGCAGTAAAAAGAATTTTTAGATACTTAAAACATACACCAAACATAGGCCTTTGGTACCCTAAGAATACTAGCTTTGATCTTCTAGGTTATTCGGATTCTGATTATGCCGGTTGTAAAATTGATAGAAAAAGTACTTCCGGTGGATGTCAACTTCTAGGAAGATCATTAGTCTCATGAACTTCAAAGAAACAAAATTCGGTTGCACTCTCAACCGCCGAGGCGGAATATGTTTCGGCCGGTAGTTGTTGTGCACAACTATTATGGATGAAGCAAACTTTGCTAGATTATGGCATAAAAGTCAATTGTGTTCCACTTTTATGTGATAATGAGAGTGCCGTTAAAATTCCTAACAATCCGGTTCAACACTCCCGAACAAAACACATTGACATTAGACATCACTTTCTAAGGGATCATGTATCAAAGAGGGATATAGTGATTAGTCATGTTTCAACCAAAAATCAATTAGCGGACTTATTCACTAAACCCTTGGATGAGTCAAGATTTAGCAAGTTAAGAAATGAATTGAATGTTATTGACATTTCAAATATTATTTGATCTCTTGCTTGTTTTTGGAATGGTCCTTAGTATAATCTTTTCTAGCATGTATACTATTACTTATATATATGTATATATGTATATATATATATATATATATATATATATACATTCAATCAATGTAGGCATCTATTCCAATCACTTCCTATTTTGAAGAAAAAGACCAAAAGTTCACCTCTTTGTCTCTTCTCAACAAAACTTGGATGATACATTAAGGGGGAGCAACTTCAAGCTCATTGAATACTTGTATACCCCAAAATTGTGTATAAAAATGAAGATTATGCATGTCTTTTATTAAAAAGGTCATTTTCAAATCAAAAGGGTGAAAAAGTGCTCAACTTTTCAAAATATGCAAAAATAACACAAAACCTTCAAAAATACCTTTCAAATATGTTTTCAAAGGTTTTGAAAGTGAAAAGAAAGGATTTTGAGCTAAAATGTAGAATTTTGACAAAATTGAAGATCTAAGGATCTTATTTTGGCCTAAAATGACTAATTTCCATAAATTAAGATCGGTTGAGTTTTGACAAAAACTTTCTACATGAAACACTTAGAGCTCAATCATTCGAAGATAGTTCATGTTGAACTTTTTCTTAAAAGACCTATGGTTTTCAAGCTATCACATTTTCCAAGTCTCCTGAAAACGAGCTTTGACACGAAAATACCCAAAACATGCATTTTGTGAATTTCACTGTTTGAGCCAAAATCTCTTCCATGTTTTGGCTTGAAATAGTATTTTAAATTCATACAAGTCCAAACATCTCAGAAAAATCCAAGTTTCATTGAAATTTGAAGATTTGGTGAAAATCCGTTTTGTTTTACTCATTTTACCCGAAAACATCTTTTGGAGGCTCATATCAAGATCTTCTTCTCTCATATCCAACTCAAGGCTATCTATCTATATTCCCAACATGGTATTTGAGTTCATACTGGAATTAAACTCCTGGTTGAAGCAAAATTTCAAAAATTTCAAAAACTCAGAACTTTCACTAACTTCTCTAAACTGACCGTACTTTGTCCACCCAGTTCGGACTTTGTCCGGCCATATCGCACATTGTCTGGCCAGATCGGACATTGTCCGGTGTGTGCACATCTGTTCGGTTATTAAAACTCCCGAAGTCATTTTCTTCCCCAAATCGACAGATCTCCTCTTGTGCTCTCCTATTCATCTCTCTCACCACTTTTCTCACCTCCTCACCGGACACAAGAATTTGTCGGATCTCCTCTCGTCCGGCTTCAGATTTGGGCTCCTGTGCATCTCCTCCTTTCCTTGTTTGGTTTGGTTTCTTCTTCTCCCCTTTGATTCATGCATTGCATTTCATTTCATTCTAGGGTTTTGAAATTGTATTTCTGTTTTTGCATGCTTAAATTGATAAGAAATTCATGAAATTGGTCTCTAGGATTAGCCTAATCTCAATTGACTTTTGCAAAATCAGATCATTTTGTAGACATGCATGACATGAGTATCAAGATGCTTTCTAGGGTTAAATATTTGACACAATCTAGTGTAGTTCTTATGCAAATGAAATAAACTTGATATATTGATTGAGAAAACACACATTCTCATCACATTCTTGCAAATTTATTCTAGTGGTATGTCATGCACAAGATGAATATATAGATGAGTATATAGAGGATGATTACTTTGATTTGCATTAGATATTCAACAATCAAATTGTGAAACAAATAGATTTGCAAATTACAACTAAACCGCAGTAAGTTAAAATCTAAATAAGCCTCTGTTAGTAAATGCATGACTGTGGTATAGTTCAAATCGAGTCAAATGAGCTTTCATATACACATGAGAAATAGTTCATGCATCTCATGGCATTCTCTTAATATCTCATCGAATCATCTCCTTATCATAGTCTATATCTGTCTCTCTTTCTCTACCAGAGTCAGCATGTCAGGACGAGTGAAACAGACTAGCCGTCGCCATGGCCCTGGATCTTCCCAACAGGCACAACCCATTGATTGGGATTCTTTGGTAGTAGATGAGGACGATGCTGCTCCAGCATCTCCCATAGGCTCTCCCATTGCAGATTCAGACTCAGATGACAGTAGCAGTAGTAGCGGTGATCAGCAACCCAGGGGCCATCAGACTTTCACTGCTAGTGAGATTCGACAGCTTCGTCAAAAGAATCCTTATGCATCTAAGGACTTGCACTGAAAGGAACTTCTGGAATGCCTTTCAGATGTCACAATACTATACCCGATTCTCCTCCGCCAAAGTCTTCGAGCATCAAGCTATCGACTGGAATTTGATTGAGAGCAAGGTGAATTATCCATTGAGGGGTAAATTCCTGGCGATCAGTATGTACTCCTTCACTGAGATGAAGGAAGACTAGAAATGGAATGTGGATATCATCCGATCCTTCTTTGCATCTCTCCATGTAGCCTCGGATCGATCCCACATAGTCTTCATGAACAAAAACTCGAAGAGAACACTCACGAAGGCACAGTTTGAAGAAGCTCTACAGATTGAGCATGTTGACAACAGCTTGTTTGCCTTCGATGAAGTTCGAGTCGAAGACGTCGTCCACCTCTTTGACAATCCAGATCCTAACATCGGTAAAGTCTCTCAGCTGATCCCTCCGGTTGCAATTCTTGAAAAGCTCAACCGTATGACTATTTTGCCCAAAACCAGAGATCGCGGGGCCGTCACATCTACCATGTTACGTCTGTTGAAGGCCCAAGTTGACGAGACTCCTTTCGACGTCGTTGAGTTCCTGTTCCACGAGATGCAGGAAGTTCAGATGGACTCGAAGAGGCTTTTGCCCTTCGCACCCTTCATAGCTCACACCTTGACCTACTTTGGGCTGCATCGAGCATCTCGTCCCTCTTCGATGGAGTACTAGCGGATGAAGAGCTTGGGGATCCTTATCCGCTATGAAAATCAAGTAGGATCACCAGCAAATGAAGACGAGCACATGTCCCCGGTAGCAGGAGCTCCTTCTCCACTCCAGTGCTACTCTATATCTCCTAGCCCTGATGTCTCGGCTCCCTACATGATGATCATGGAACGTCTCGATCAGATGTCCATGCGCTTCGAGACTCGCTTTGATGAGGTCGACTCCAGACTGAGCTCCATCGAACATCGGCTCAATGTCATCGAGTCTCGTATCGACTCTATGAGTCAAGATATATCTGAGCTGTGGGGGCGTTTTGATGCAGGCCAGTATCAACGTCGATGTCGCGGCGATTCTTCCTCCGATCACCCTCCGCAGTCCTAGATCACTTTGATTGTTTGACTTGTCTGTATATATGTCTATGCTACTTGTGTGTATGTTTTCTCCCTTTATGGATGTTTGATGACAAAGGGGGAGAGAGTTATGTCGTGTTATGGATATATGTTACGTTGTTATGTCGTATTGTGGATATATGTTGGTATGTTTGGATAGTGTATGTTATGTCGTGATCGTGATATATATTGTTATGGATTGGATATGTTTTAGATATGTGTATGGACATGGATATGAATATATGTATGGATATGATATGAATTTGCATTTGTGTTATGTCTCTATGTTGATATCTTGATAAGGTCTCATATATCTTGTTTACTGCATGTACATGTACAATTCAGGGGGAGCACTATATGCTTATATTCATTTTTGATATCCCTGTGTTTTATGCATAACGGTTGTCATCAATCACCAAAAAGGGGGAGATTGTTGAATCTTGAGCCCTGATTAGGGTTTCGGTGATTAATGACATCCGTGATATATGCGACTAACCTATGTATTTGAGACTCAGGTTAATCAGAGGAGAAAACATCACAAAAGTGCGAATCAAGACCATCAAGACTTCATGAAGCAAGAATGAACGGAAAACTCCGACAAAAGTACAAGTATCTAAACCGAGCGCTTTTATTTTTGAAAATTTCTAGTTTAGGTGGTCGTACTATTAAGAGGGGTGTTAGCACAAGTCATTTGATCAACCTTGAGGTCTTTGGAAACATATTTGCATATGCATCTAGCCCCTAATTGAAATTGGGTAAAATTCAGCAATTCTGTTTTCGTTTTGAACTGGCTGGATAGTGTCTGAAATGGCCGGACAATGTCCGGCCAATAGAAACTTCTGATGAAAATTGCAAAACGATAAACACAGACAAATAAACTTGTCTGGAGCTTTTGTCCGATTTAGGCCGGACACTATCCAAAATGACCGGACAATGTCCGGCCAGTACATTTTCATATGGCAAGTTTAATTGAGACAAATGAATTTGTCCGGAGGCATTTGTCCGGGACGCACCGGACATTGTCCGACGTGACCGGACAATGTCCGGCCTATACATTTCTGAGAAGATGAAAACTTGATGTTTAACAGAGACGTATGCATTTGTCCGGACAAATCATATTTGTCCGGCCTATATATTTGTTGTGAGGTGTTTGAGTCAAGTGTCAACAGAGACATATACATTTGTCCGGACGGTTTGTCCGGACAAATCGTATTTGTCCGGCATGTATATGTGCTGTTAAACATGAGTGTTAATAGAGACATATACATTTGTCCGGACGTTTTGTCTGGACAAATCCATCCGTCCGGCCTTCACAAAAAAATCTCAAACGGCTACTGACACTTGACAATCTCATGAGCAACGGTCATTTTACTTGTACTGACCGGACATTGTCCGAAGTGACCAGAGAATGTCCGGCCAGTACAACTTTCACCCAATTTTCTTGAAAACAACCGTTTTGCTGAAACTATATAAACCCTACTGTTTGTAGAAGCTGAATACATACGAAATTCATCTCTTAACCTTAGTGATATAGCTTGCAAAGCCTCTCACACTCATTCTCTTGCATTTGAAGCCAAATCTTTAGCAAAACATTGAGTGCTAGTTGAGAGAAGTTGAAATCGAGCCATTTGCATTTGCATATTTGTTCTTCAAGCTTTGAGGTTGATCAAGCAAGGTGCTAGGCTCATTACTCTTGGTGATTGCCGTCACCTAGACAACCCGGGAGGTCCGGCGATCTCTCCATCACCAGTGTGTGCCGAGAGGCTGGCGGTTGGTTGGAAAGGCTCGGAGCTCGCCTATCCGGAGAGGAGAAGGGCTACCCCTAGTGAAATCGAAGCAAAAACTCTAGTGAAGAGCGCTTCAACGAGGATTAGTGGAAATTGGCAAATTTCCGAGACCTCGGGAAAATTTGATCTCTTCGGTTACCTCTATTACTTGCTTTACATTTCTAGTAATCGATTATTGCTCTAATCTCTTTAGTAATTGCAAAACTTACCTTGTGCCATCATCTATATCATTTGTGTATTAAATTTGCAATTTAGGTTGTTAACCACTCAATTAGAAGTAAAATTTGAAAAACCACCTATTCACCCCCCCTCTAGGCGGCATCCTTCGATCAACACGTGGTATCAGAGCGCCGGGTCTCTCATTTTAGGCTTAACCGTCTAGAGAGAGGATGTCGTCGATCAAAGAAAACTATAATGGAAAGGTCCCCTTCTTCAAGGGTGATAATTATTGTTATTGAAAAATTAGGATGGCGGTTTACCTTGAATCCATTAGTCTTGATGTTTGGAGGATCACTAGAGACGGTTTTAGAGCTCCCATTGATTTAGAGAATCTCACACCTCTAGAAGCAAAAAACCTCTCAGCAAATGCTCAAGCAAAAAATGCCATATTTAATATACTAGACTTAAGTGAGTTCAACCGCATTAGTAATTTTGATACATCTTATGAAATGTGGAAAACCTTAGAAGTAATTCATGAAGGTACCTCTAAGGTCAAAGAAGCTAAGCTAATTAAATTGACTAGAGAATACAACTCTTTCTTCATGCTTGAATCTGAAAATATTAGTGATATGTACACTCGACTCAATCTTTTAATCAATGATCTTAAAGGTTTAGGTACAAAGTTTGAAGATATTGATATTGTGCGTAAAATGCTTATGATTTTACCATCAAGCTTTGATACAATTGTGACAGTGCTTATCAATGGTGATCTCACATCCACTACTCCAACCGAGCTCTTGGATACTCTAATTACCCATGAAATGCAAAAAGAGGAGAAGAAAGGAATTGCAGAAGCCTCCGGATCAAAGAAGAAAAATTTGGCTTTTAAAGCAAATGTCGAGGAGGCCAAGGAGGATAGCTCAGATAAGAGCTCCGATGGTGATCTAGCTCTCCTTATGAGAAAGACCCGAAAGCTCCTAAACAAAATCCACAAGAAAGGGTTTGATTTTGACAAAAGGCGAGGACCGCACAAGAAAACCAGATTCAAGAACATTACATGCTATGAGTGTAATGAGAAGGGACACTTTGCCTCAAGATGTCCAAACAAGAAGAGTGATCATCAAAGATCACATGAGAGGACACAATAGAAGTCGGCAGTCCGAAGTGTGTCCAAACGTTTTGAAAGAATACCCGAGCTGCTTTTTCTCTCGTGATAGTCTTTCGACAAGGTATAGGAATAATCATTTTGGAGAACCGATCAACGACCATGAATAGATAGTCGTTGCCACGTCGGGTCTTAGGAAATCCTCCCAAGAAATCCATGGATATACTCTCCCATGGTCGCGATGGAACTGGCAAAGGAGTGTACAAACCTATTTTTTGGTTTGCCGATTTTGGGATGTTGCAGAGACCATAGCCTCGAACAAAACTAGCCATATCTTGCTGTATACACAGCGAACACATGTCGGTGAAGATTTTGCAACGTCTTTGTAACCCCAAAGTGACCAGCTACCTTCGATGTGTGCGCTTCTTGCAACCATTGAATTCGAGGTGCTCCACGAGGTATGCAAAGTAAATTGCCCTTGTACAAGAGTCCTTCTCGACAAACAAACTCCGTAGGTTTCCCTGTTTCGAGCTCAGTCAGTGCTGTTTGAAAATCAGGGTCTTCACTGTATATATTGGTATAGTCATCATGACATGAGGGTTTGATCTGCATGAACGCTGATAAACAGAGGGTCATAACTGGTAGTCACGATAACATATCCGTCAATTTGTTGTGTACGCCCTTCTTGTACTTAATCACCAGATTAAACTGTTGCAGATGCGACATCCACTTCACATGCCAAGCTTGCTGTAGCTTGGACTGCGTTTACAAATATTGCAACGGTTGATGGTCTGTGTGGACCACAGTCTCTTTACCCAAGAGATAACACCGCTAATGTTTCACGACCTGATGCAGTGCACACAACTCTTTGTCATAAGTTGGGTAGCTCTTCTGAGCTCCCTGGAATAACTCGGAGTGATATGCCACTAGTCGACCTTCTTGCATGAGCACAACACCCATCGCATAACCTGAGGCATCGGTTTCTAGCTCAAATATTTTCTGGAGATTCGGCAAAGCTAACACAGGCGCCTCGCTGATCTTCCTTTTCAATAAGAGAAACGTGTCCTCATGTTTCCCTGTCCACTCGACCTTCTGATCGATCCTGGTTAATGCATGCAATGAAGAAGCCATAATCGAGAAGTGTCGGATGAACTTCTGAAGATATTGGCATCCTCCCACAAAACTACACACGTCCATAACTGTTCGCGGTCGTGGCCATTCGCGAATCACTTTTACCTTGTCCGGGTCGATTTGCAACGTACCGTTGCCGACCATGAATCCGAGGTAAAGTAGAGTTTGCTGGCCGAACTTGCACTTCTTACAGTTGAGGCGAAGTCGATGTTGCCGAAGTTGTGCGAACACCTTTTCGACATGAATGAGGTGTTCATCCCATGAACGACTATAAACCAGTATGTTGTCGAGGTAAACGATCACAAAGTCGTCGATGAACTATCTCAATACATCATTCATAAGATGCATGAAGGTAGCCGGGGCGTTGCAGAGACCAAACGGCATGGCCAACCATTCGAACAGACCTTGCCGTGTTTTGAACTCGGTCTTCCACGTATCCTCCTCTCGGATGCTGACTTGATGATATCCTGACTTAAGATCCAACTTGGAGAAGACAACGGCATGCTTCAATTGGTCTAGCAAGTCATCAATATGAGGAAAGGGGTACCGGTTCTTGATGGTGATCTTGTTTAGTGCTCTGTAGTCGATGCACATACGCCAAGTCTCATCTTTCTTTGGCACTAACACCACAGGAGATCCACAAGGTGAACTACTCGGTTGAATGACACCATCGTTCAGCAACTCACCAAGTTGTCTCTTGATCTCTTCATTCTCCAATACTGAGTTGCGATACATACTCAGATTGGGCAGTGTCGCATCAGACACAAGCTGAATTTCGTGCTCGACTGGATGTTTCGGCGGACGACCCTGGGTAGTCTCGAGTAGATCACTGTATTCCTCCAGCAATCCCGACAAACGTCCAGAACCCTCTCGACACGCCAACTACAATGCTGGTTGAGTACCCTCACCTTGACCAATGGGTCGAATCATGACAAGCACATATTTGTGACATCCATTAACAATTCGTTTGGCTTCATTTGCGGTAATCAAGTTCGAAGTGTTGACGTGGATGTCTCTACTGATCATGAATTTAACTCCGTCTTTGGTGAGGTTATACTCTTGCGCTCGCCGATGGAAGTGAGCGTCTCGATCATACAGATACGGACTCCCAAAGATCACCTGACAGATATCGATAAGGACAACATCGCATTGCACCTCATCGATATATCGTGCAGATATCGCAAACTTCAACACATACTGACTTGTAATCTGTTGGTTCACGTCGGATGTAAACCAACCCAACGGATATGGTCGCGGGTGTGTGGTCGTCTTCAAACCAAGTCGCCGAACCAGTCCAGCCGAGACAAAATTCTTCTGACTTCCGGGATCGAATATTGCTGCGACCACTTCGTGCTTCACCTGGATGTTGATGGTGAACAAGTCTTCCATTGGGTGATGGTCGTTCGGTGGATTCGACATTGCCATCAGAGACAAGGTCGTATCTGCCTCATTAACCGAATTCACTCAGACAACTTCTTCATCGGGTGAAGTCGCAGTAGCCGTGGTTGTTCTTTTCCCTGGTCCGTTTTTCTTTGGTCGAAGTTTAGGATGAAGCTTGTAGCATTTGCCCTTGGTGTGTCCCATGACTTGACAATGTTCACAAAAGGCACCCGTGCCCGATTTTTAAGCGTTCTTCTTCGGACTCGGCTTTTTCTTTGTCGAGGTCGCACTTTCCTTCGTGTTTTTGTCACTGCGGGATTTATTCTTCTTCTCGATCGCCATAACAGTTGTGCTTGCGGTCGCGATGTCTTGGACGCCGAACAGACTTAGCTCAGTACTGATCATTTTCTGAAGTCCAGATGTGTATTTCTGAAATACCTGAGGATCAGACAGTGATATGCCGATGACCATTGCTTGTCTCTGGAATTCCGTAGTATAGTCTTGGACGGTCTGGTCGCGCCGTTGGTACAATGTGTGCCAACGCTCCCATCTCTCCTCAAGGTAACCCACCGGATAGAATTCTTGTCGCAGAAGTCATTTGAATTGACCCCATGCAAGGACGTCAGCTTCACCACTAGCGACAAGGGCCTTCCACCATGTCTTGGCGCGGTCCTTCATCTTCAAAGGTGCAAATTTCACCTTTTGAGCGCTACTAAACCCTTTTAGGTCAAAGTAGATCTCAAGTTGGTTGATCCAAGAATCCAGTTTCTCAGCATCAATCACCCCATCATATATGGGTATATCAATCTTCGCATCGACCTTAAAAGATCTGAACACTAAGGAGGTGTTGGCGAGGTCGTCAGTCTTGTCGTCACCTTCGTCTTCATTTTCGTCTGTCCTGCGCAAGTCTTCACCAGTCTTCACACCCATTACCTTCCCTACTTCAGGAGGTACAATCATGGCCTGTTGCTTAATCCAAGCAAGCACGGTTTCCATGTCGGTGGAGAGTTTAGCCACTTGTTCGGCTAGGTTAGCTTGAACGGAGGTATCGTCAGACATTATCGAAGACGCGGCTATAGGAACCGTCAATTGATCGCCTCAAGTTTTGCCGGAAGTTTTGTAACGCTGGCGAGTCTTCACCATCCATAGGATAGCAAAGTTACTCTGATACCAACTTAATCCGTTTGAGACCTAGCCTTGGTTTTCGCACTAGGCTCGCCCAAATTCTAATATGCGGAATAACGGAATCTTACTCGGAAATACCGAAACCCAAAGGTTGATCGAAAACACAGTTCAAAGTAATTGCACAACTCTTTATTTCAAAGAGGGCTTTACACGTCGAACGTTAGGTCACACTCAACTATGTGTCTAAGACTTTAATCTAGACTCGATTGTATTCAATGATCTAAACTAGACCTATTACAAGGTATTTATAGTCCAATCGTATGAGTACGTATCAGACTCAATAACCTAAACGTATTAGACTCATATAACTAACTAACCCTAAATAGATAAGCTTAGTTATACATATTTGGATCGGATTACAATTCCGAACAGGGAATGAATTCCTTTTTATGGTTGTGAACTAACCCATGGTTGCAAAACCTTTCCGAACATGGTTAAGTCATGAAGCCGTATGCGATCAGGACTTGAAGATCCTCCCGGATCAATGAGTTGTGAGAGTGAGTAAGTGAATCAGGAGTTTGGAAGGAAGGTGCCCTAGGTCTGGATTTTGAGTTGTGTGCGACTGGATCCATAGGCTATGTGTCTCGCGGGACCATAGATCAAAGCTAAGTAGATTTGGTTGTCGGGTGCGCTCCACAACAGTAATATGGACTGAATCATCTATTTACCGGGTAGAGAATTGTTAATGCTAGGATTACAAACTGTCGTGTGATCTCAGCCTTGTCACATGCGTAAAAGTCTCATGGAGAGGCACCGACTTGAAAACTAGGTGATCAAGTTGATTAAAGTGGTACACATTTGCAAAGTTACAAAAAGTATCGAATACTCTTAGCTCCCAGGTTTTGGAGTCTGCGCGCGGTGGATTCTATCCACGTTGATGCAACACAAGTAGGATTTGAAAGATTTTTGTAATATTGGATAAAAGTGGTGGCTCATGAAAGACCGCCACGCATAACATTTTCTAAAACCTAGTTTAGGATTTTTAAAGTCATTTTTGAAATCAAAACCTTTCTTCAGAATTTTAGAGTGAAAATCTATTCTATTCTTACCTTAAACCAGATAGCCTATTTCTTGGATGTTTATTAAAGTCATTATGTTAGATGTTTATTACTACACTAGTCTCAGTTAGTAAGGCCGCACTAATACGAACCGAGCGGGTCCCCAAACTTCCCCTTGGGTGATATGACATCCGTCATGAAAAACTCAGTGAACATCCCTCGGACAAAACCAATCTGCAAAAGGTCAAAGCTTTCCGAAGGGAAGTCGACTCCCTGCAACAAGAGTTCGTACAGAAAAATTATCTCAATGCAGCTGTAAATTTTGCCAAATCGATACAAAGGGCGGCAGTTGTATACCTCTGGGAAATTTGGCCGGTGAGGGGTGATTGAAAGGGATCTAGGATATCGACTAGAGGGGGGTGAATAGGCGATTTTAACAAATTATCAATAAATCAAACAATTTAGTAAAAGAGAGCAAATAAATAACACAAGATGAACAATGAACAATTTCAACACAAGGATATATCCCGTGGTCTCGGTGATTTTCTGATCACCCCTAATCCACGTTGAGGCAAACTCAAATCTCTAACCGCTCCTCTATCTAGTCAACCTTCTCTCGAGAAGTGACCTAGATCTTGAGCCGGATTAGTGTGATGAGTTATCCAAACCTCGATTTCACTAAGGATACACTTTACCGCTCCGGCAAGGTGTGCTCAACCCTTTCACAAGACGTTTTGAGGCTTCTTCACAATCTTCCTTGAAGAGCTCTCCAAAACATTTCTCTTAGCCGTCTAGGAGCCGGCAAACTCCAAGAGTAACAAGCCAGTGATGATCACTTAGCCTTCTTCTAGTGCCACAAGATTGATTTAATAATCTAGATGCAATGCACTAGAAGATCTCAAATGCACACTCTCACAAATTCGAGAATTTGAACCCTAGAGTGTATGAAACTTGCTTAAGCTCTTAAGGATGATGACAATGCTCAAAATTATACCAAAAGTTATGAACAGGGCCGTGCATGGGAGTATATATACCCCCCACAATAAATATAGCCGTTACAGGCCGTTGGGAGAAAAAGATCACTTGGCGGTCAGACCGCAAGTATATGCCCGGTCAGACCGCCGCAATTGCAACGGCATAAAACAGGCGCAATAAATGCTCAACTGCCCTTGTCAGGCACACACACGGTCAGACCGGAACCAATTTCGGTCAGACCGTGAAACTGTCCAGAGACGACACAGTTTCTGGACACGTTATACGGTCGGGCCGATAAATACGGACAGACCGGCCATACGGTCAGACCGTAGTTCAAAAGCACGGTCAGACCGATTTCTCGGTCAGACCGGTCTAACGAACGGTCAGACCGTCATAGCACAAAACAACAGAAAGATAAATCAAGAAGTTCCAGGAGACTGACCTAGGACTAAACTACGGACAGACCGACCTTTTTAAGGAATAAACTACACTTAGACATAACGTCGGTCAATCCGAGATCCTATTCAATCAGTCCGTGTATTCGGTCAGACCGGTCTAACAAACGGTCAGACCGACTGAGACAGTGCTGAGCAGAAATGAGCTGAAACAAGCATTTTCAAAGTATATTACCTTCTAGTAAGCAATGCAAGTTGATTTTATGATTTGTGGCACATAGATGAAGTATTTCGTGATACACCATATGCTCCTCTTAATAGTACGGCAAGTATCCTAAAATCCGGTCAAAATTCTTCTCTAATCATCTTAGACCGGTAAAAATGGAAAAGACCCTATTTTGTACCTTTGCCTTTTTTATCAATGCCCTTTCTTCATCATGAGGCTCTTTTTTTGCCTTTCATTAACCTGCCTTTTAAGTTTCTTCTTGACACAACTTAGCAGGTATCGTTAGTATAGCATTTGTAGTTGTCATTAATTACTAAAACACTCTCTAGAGGCCTAGAAGCTACAGTGATGAGGTCGTACATGTGGTGCATCACGTAGAACCCACATGTATTGTCCTCCGGTTGGTGATGACACTACCAATGTACATACCAAGAGTTAACTGGGGACACGTTATAAAGTAAAAAATAGATGTCGGTTGAAATTTGTACCAAAAATTGTATCCACTGAAACTTATCGGCTCGCCGCTCGTGCTATTGCCATTCCTCGGCAAAGTAGTTCGTGAAAGCCCTGCAGATAGTTGAAATTGACAATTTGAGGACAATAAATCTAGATGCAAGATAGGTCCACATGAATATCATAAAACATGTTAACCTTTCAAATACATCTCGCGCACCGCAATACTCGTAGCCTTTCCTCTGCAATGAATCAAGGTAGAATAGCTTGTTCCATTTCGGAATAAGCACCAGCAGAATCCAGTGGTAGCTACATGTTACGCGTAAAGAATTTATAATTTAATCTAAGTCTGGGGTGTGCATATGGAGACATTAATATAGGGTAAAGTACTGATGAAAGCACTCACCTCTGGTTGTAGGGTACAAGTATGTACTCCTTATCGGCCTGAGCAACCAACCCTCTTTTGATGTAGTCGACAACGAAGTCCGACGTGCTCCTAAACATCACCTCAGCAACCAGCTGGGGGTTCAGGAAACCGACAGATTCCTGTTAACTTTGGCATATCTGGTCATGCAGCTGCACGGAACTAACAAATTAATAAATGACATATATCCATATATGCACGAACAAGCGTAGGATAGTAGATACTTACAACATCCAAGACCGTAGGATTGACACGTCGAGCACGTCTTTGTTGAGTAAATTGTGCAGATCTTCGAAGGTCACCGGATAGGTCCCGATGTTGTTATGGAACTCTGTCATGGTGTACTTAACCATGAAGTGCGTCGGACACTGCGTCTTGATCTTGTTTGTCTTTTGCATGTACTATCCATGTAGGCTCTGACATGCGATACCCATGCTACAAATTGCAATATTGGAGGCCATGGGCATCCCCAGAGCGAACGGCATGGGAGCTGACGGCACGCTCTTCTCACTCTCCTTTGCCGTGCTCTTCTTTGCTTTTCCCCTGGCCTTATAATTTATAGAATTTCCAAGGCGATGTTTTGTGTTCCCAGCCTAGGGCGCCGCGCGAACATCAAAACCCGAAATGACGCAATACACCATTGACAATTCAAAACATCGGACACTGTTTGGGATATCATAGTCGGTTCTGACATCAAAACTGTTTGTAATACTATACTATCACAGACGGTTCTTAGTTCAGAACTGACTGTGATAGTCACAAACGGTTTTGACCACGGAACTGTCTGTGATATTCTACTTATCACAAATGGTTCTCAGTTTAGAACCGTCTGTGATATGCCAGAACTATCATAGACGGTTTTGAACTAAGAACCGTTTGTGATAAGTAGAATATCACAAACGGTTCCGTGGTCAAAACCGTCTGCTTGGCTATCACAGTTGGTTTTGACCTCAGAACCGACTATGATAACTTAACATATTTTCCCGACATGCCTTCGCAGACGGTGTTCCGATGAAAAGTTTATAACCGTTTGTGTGTGTCATCCTGTATGTCTGTTTCTGTGATAGTGTCTCGGAGCTCTTCAGTCAAGATGCTCCAGGATTGTTATTTTTTTTAGTCTTTTATTGTAAAGTGTATAAGAGATTCTCAAATTTGTCTAATTATACTACTTAGATAGTTAAACTACAATTTTGGTCTGATGGATCTATTAACTCATTTCATTATGTCACATAGGTCAATTCATCGTCCCTTAGTGTGAGTAGAGAGCCTGTCACGTTATTTTTTCAATTTTTTAATTGATAGATAGATCTAAATTGTACAATTTAAAAAGTTTAGAGATTCATCACTTAAATTCAAGTTTGAGAGTATTCACATGTATACTTGGATAGTTAAAGTGTATATCTATATAAAGAGACATCTTATGATGGATTCTGAATTAATCCCCTCCATTTGTGACCTTGTGTTGGCGTCTGTGTAGGTGGATTGAATATGTGTTGTCACATGAGAAGGTACTACCACTTATAAAACAATTTTCTATAAAAATTGAAATTTAAGAACTTTAACTAACAAAATTGAACAAGTTTAAGATCTCAATTCCATGAATTTTTTTAGTAAAATAATTGAGTTACACGTGGAGCTAATCCCCACTAGAAAATCCCCACACAAAACCAATTGATATAACTTGTGACATTTCACATAACCACAAATAATGTTAAAAACTCAAGCAGCATGATTCATCTCTGTAACTCATGTGAATGTTACTTGAAGCACCCATTTTGCCGGTATGCATTACTAATCTGCACAAGAACATCTGTCGAAGAAAAAGTTTCACTTTTGTCGTAGTCATGTCATTTTGCAAGTGAATCACAATTCTAAAGTACTCTGTTCGTTTACAAATATATGTTATTTTATATTTCTTTCTTATTTACAAATATATATCATTCTATATTTTTGACAAGAATTTTTACATTCTTTATTCCTTTTCATGAATTAGTCAAAAGTTTAGTTAAGTATAATTAATGCTCTATATATAATTTAATAAGATTAGACTGATCATTTCAAACCATTTCAAAATTTCTATGCATCAATCTAAAACAATATATATTTACAGTGAAGTAGATTATAATATAGATATATTTTTACATTGACATTTTCCAAATTTTGACATTCAATGATGGCAAAGAGTCAAATTCTTCTTTGGAAAAATAATAAATTATCATTCTTTATTTTAAAAAACAGTGTAGGTGACCCCCTCTACTTTAAATCGGACATATTATATCATATATTTACAAAGCCAATACAAATTTTATCTTAAATCAATCTTTGACTAGTTTTTGACTAGTTTTGAAAGCTGATTTGGATGAAAATTTTGCAATTCTACCCTCTTGAGACTTTGGAAATCACACATCCTGAATCTATAAGTATGGCTTGTTTATTAATCTTACAAACGTGTGCATGAATGCACATTCAGGAGCTCTTGCAATGTATGCCGTGCCTGCCGGCTTCCGGTACTAGACGTCGAGTCTGACTTGAAGACGAGGCTGCCGGTAGGGGACAATGCATGCCATGTCGGAGCCAAGGCTGACTTGAAGACGCCCCCGCCGTTGCATCTGTGATGTCCTGTTGCGTTGCCAGAAAGATCCTCAAAAATCAAGGTCTGCATATGCTATTTCCATGAACATTTGTAAATTAGGGTGATGCACTTGCCGGCGAGCTGCTCCGGGCTCATGTGGGCGAGCACGTTCTGACAGGGGTGCCACCGGCAAGTGCAACGGCGGGGGGCAGTCATGCTCATAGCCTCCATATATGGTGATGGCAACCCGTGGCGGACGCAGGATTTAGATAAGTCGGGGCCGATGGGATATGAATAATTACATGTGACTAGGTGAGTGATCTCAATATACATACGATAGTCACAATAGAAATAAATTTAAAGAAATCAATACACGCAATCCATATATATATTGACATATATAAATGAGAACTTGAGAACCAAAGTCAGACGTTGAAATAATACCTCGTTAATGAAATCTATGTAGTAGTGTGCATCAAAAACTCAATTATACACCCAAACATCAATATGTAAATAAAAATTAACAATATTAGTACTATAATCATAAATCATGAAAAAATTTGAACATTGAAAAACAACGAATATACCACTAACTAGAACTATGAAATAATTGCATATTCCAAGTTTTCATCTTTTGAAAGCGTTGCATGATTTTTTCATCAAGTTCTTTAAATATCTCTTGCTCTCAGTATAGCACACCATCAAGTTATTGGACCAATCATTCATTATCCTATTACGGAAAATGATATGTATAATGACATGAAATTGCTAATTGCTATAGTTAGCAGCTTTTCTAATGGTTCACAAATTCACATATAATTAAATTTTTTATGCACATATGAAGTTTCGGATCAGCAATTAATCTATGATGGAAAAGGCATAATCACTTCAGTTGTTGTGAATTTTTATATGCACATATAAAGTCCCAGATCAGCAGTTGTGAATTTGTTTTATGAACGCAAATAATTGAATAAACATCACAATCTCAAACTCGTATCATTCCACCCTACTGGCATTTCACCACCATTTAGCCCTTGCATAACTTCATATTGCAAAGCATTAAGCATATGTTCACATAATCACATCAACATCGCTTCCCCGTAGGAGAGCTAGGCCACCACTTCTCTCCTCAGTATCTCTAACAACCATATTAGGCATATTAAGCAACCATTTGAGTTGTGAACCTTTCCAATTTTCCATCATCTTAGAATTGATCTTAGCATCAAATGGAAAAGAAAGCTATGTCCAAAGGTGATAAACTAAAAAAAAAAAGATGTAAAGCACCAAACATAATAACATCTACAATTTAGGCAAAAGAACTTGTCCCAATGTCTCCGTATCGGCTCTGCTCACAAATTCAAAAATCAAGAAATCACTGATCAGTGATCATAATTCACAAATCTCACACTCACAATCACTCAATCACTGGGAAAAATCTCACAATCACAGAATCACTCAATCACAAATCTTACAATCACTCAATCACAAATCTTACAAATTCACAAATCAGTAAATTACTGATCACTCAATCACAAATTCACGTTTGCACTACTGCCTGCCACCGAGAGTCACTCGCCTAGGTGTCGTGCCTTTGCCGCATTGCATGCCTGCACCAGATAGCCGGCCTTGGTCCTCTGCCACGCCAGGCAGCGGGCTCACCACTCGTGGCCTTGCTCCTTTTGCCGTTCCGCGCCAGCCTAGCGCCTCAACCCGCAGACCGTAGCCGTCTACCGCACCACACCCTCGCTCCGTCGCTGTGTTTGCCTTGGGCCTTCACGGTTGTGCCTGTTGGATCTAGATTTTGATGATTAATGACAATTTGGATAAACCTTGATTTAGCAGAAGTATTTGAATTGTTGTTTGTTAAACCCCTTACTTTGGAGCTTTCTTATCTTGGATTTGAAGTTGATGTTTCCTTGTTGTGATTTCATATTGATGCATATGTTGTTGGGGAACTCATCATATTAGTCATCCATGTTTGCATCATCATTGTATCAAGTTTGTGCTAATTATTTTGGTGACAACCTAACTATGAGACTAACGTGGTTTAATGAGTATATGTGTTGTAGTCTCAAAATGAATTGCGAGATGAAAGCAAGCAGGAGTTTATGGAGAATGATGTTGCTATAAACCACCTTGATCGAGGTCAAGCTTCATCAAAGGTAAAATAAAAAATTAAGGATCATTTTCTTAGGATTTTATCGGTCTCAGTGTTTGAAGATTACCAGTTTGATAGGACTGTTTTTACTAGTTTGACCCTACTATTAAGAGGGGTCAGAAACTAGTAGTTTGAGTCGATCTAGTGTGGAAACTCAAATGCATTTATATCATATTGCACTAGTGCTCATTCACCTCTTGCATTGCTAGAAAACTAGTCTAGATTGATTGAATTGGAGCTAAGATCTGAAAACTAGGAGCTGGTCGTGGTCGCATAAGTACTAGACTGGTCGTATCTGTATTAAAACTGGTCGTGGTCGTGGCGCATCAAAATTGGTCGTACCAATACTAGACCTGATCGTGGTCTTACTAGTAGTAGACCTGGTAGGGGTCATATCCAGTACACAAACTGGTCGCATCAGTATTAAAACTGGGCGGGTCATATCTGTTCAAAACTGGTTGTATAAGTACTAGGCATGGTTGTAGTTGTATCTTTGCAAAGACATTCGACTAGTACACTCATCGAATGAGGGCATTCGACCAGTATTCTGCTCAAGTAAATATAATTCAACCAGTAGACATTCGAGCAGTGTTCATTCGACCAATTATCCATTCGAGCACTGTCCATTCAACCACCAGTCATTCGATCAAAAGCTATTCGACCACAGACTTTTTGACTAGATTTTTAGTCAGAGGTTTCAACTTAGTCGATCAACTGGTTGTGGTCGATGTTGACAGTCAGCATTGAACGTCATCTTAAATGCTGATATTTGTCCAGAGAGACATGTTTTTTGAGCCAAATTGTTTTACACTATGCTAACAATCAGCATGCATGTCCCCGTGGACGCAGACGTTTGTGTTGGTCATTTTGTCAATAGGAACGTTGTTTGAATTTTCTAGAAACATCTAAGATGATCTAGGTCTCGCTCTTGCTGACAAAATTGTAGCCTCTTGAGTTATTTTTTCAACAAGTCAAAAGACACCTCAATTGGATCTCTAAATCAAAAGTTATGCTTGTTTTACTGACAGCTACACAGATCCATGCAGACTATCCGCATGAGACACTGACTGTCAGCATGACAGTCAGTGTGACAACGCTGACTGTCAGCACATGTGCTAACAAAAATTCCAACGGTTTCTGACTGTGTCATAACTAGCCGTTAGTGGTCGATGCTGACTGTCAGCATGCACTGACATTTCTCCTGCATGTTTTTAACGGCTAGATTTGTGTGTGGGAGTTATATATACTCTTCTTGTTGGTTAAGAGATCATCTTTGCACATCATTTCATATCCCTAGTAAGATCATTGTTTTTTGAGCATACAAGTTATATTCATAAAAAGATTAACCTCATTGCTTGATTTAGAGTATTTGTGAGAGGTTAAGAGTGCTTAGTGCACGTCACTCATCATTGTACAAGCTAGTGCTAGAGTGTGGGCATTCATTTGCATCATTTGAACTTCTAGCACTTAATTTATTCAAGTGAAGGTGTACGACTTATTACTCTTGGCGAACGCCATCGCCTAGACGGTCGTTGGAGGAGAGTCGCGATCTCTCTGTTGGAGTTTGTCAGAGAGGCCAACAAAGACTTGTGAAAGACATTGGTGCTTTCCTATTCGGAGTGGAGAAGGAGCAACCCAAGTGGAGATATCATTCATGGATGTAGAAGTTAGACTCACGCGTGAGCACTTGAACCAGGAGTAGGGGAGACCAGGCGAGTCTCCGAGACCTCGGTAAAAATTGTTGTGTCACTTGGTTTCTCTCTTGCACACTTTATATTTGCCTTGACTTATTTGCTTCCGCTTACTCTTGTTGCATATTGTATTTCATCTTCTATCTTGTTGAATGCAACTTGATCTTAGATAGTTTTAAATCCCTTTGTGAAAACACGGTTTTCCTTCATATCTTGCAAAAATTGTTTTAGTCTAAAAATTTATAAAACTTCCTATTCACCATCCCCTCTAGTCAGTATCCTTGATCCTACACCATCCTCCAGGC
The DNA here is from genome assembly GCA_019359835.1 of Pharus latifolius. NCBI lineage: Eukaryota > Viridiplantae > Streptophyta > Magnoliopsida > Poales > Poaceae > Pharus > Pharus latifolius. The sequence goes on along the minus strand of CM033324.1, from coordinate 51,694,095 downwards.
TCTAACCTCCGCGCGCGCCCTCCGCCGCACGCAGCCTCCACTGCTACGATTGTCTTCGTAGCTCTGCCCTCCAGCCTCCACATGCGCCCTCCACCGCTGGCTCATTGTAGTTCGCCTCCGCGACCCTACCCTCTAGCCTCCATTGTCAGTCGCCGCCTACAACACAAGCACTGAATGAAGCACAACTGCACAAGGGTTTTGTTTTTTGGGAGTTTGTTTTTGAGTTGGGCAAGGCCCGATGGGCTCCGGACCTCCAATTTGCGCGGCCCAACTCGCGGCGAGGGTGATTAAACAAGTGTTGAATTCAGACACGGACGCGGTGAAGCTTCTTCCTCCATTGCGGCCTGCTGGCGATGGCGCCACAAGCGCGCTCTACGTGGCATAGCTTCCACTGTTGATGGCTGCGGCTGATAGGCAAGCGATGGAGCGAGGCTGCGAGCCTACGATGGCATGGGCGGGTACTAGAAGCGAGGGCTAGAGGACGAGAGGAGAGGGGGGTCCTCGGTGCTGGATCCGCCCCTGATGGCAACAGTCACACCTACCATGTATGACGTTGACCAGCATTCTCTCACCTGTGTAGAGGTGTAAGTTGGGTCGAGCCCATTTCCAAGTCTGCCTGAGGCACGCAAATTTGGCCTGGCACAAAAGCTAATGGGCCGTGTTGGCTCCGCATGGGTTACTGGGCCGTGCTGAGCCGCAAACCTTGGTCCAACAGGCGACACGACATGTCACGGTAACGCGGGCCGTGCCCGAGTCTGCACGGCCCGTTAGCACGCGGGTTGGCCCGCCTCGTTAGCACACCTAACGCCTCCATGGGCGACTCCACGCGACCACACCATCCTCTCAGTCCTCTCCTCTGCAAGTCTGCTGCCTTCGTCTTTTGCCCTCCTCTCACTGTCTCACGTTAGCACGCCCTCCTCATTCCTCCTCAATGGCGGTACGGCCCGTTAGCACACTGGCCACGCCCTCCTCTCGCGTGCTCGCACCGGGCCGCCGCAGATCTAGGCCACTCCTTCTTCTTCCCATCTTCTCTCATCGCTGGCGAACCGCCTCACACGCCATGGATCTCGTGTGCTCGCCGATGATTCACTGCCGTTCCCACTCTACACAGCGTGGCCTCACCACTGTGACGACCTCTGCGACGATCCTCATCGACGAAACGATGATCTCGACCACCACTTCGAAACAGGCCATGCTCGTGCTAACCCAGTATGCACTGTGGCACGTGGGCTATCATACCGTGTTGGGCTTCTCTGTCGAGTTACCGGGTTTGCCCGACCCGGTATGATAACGACACAGCCCGACTAGGTATGGTACGACTAAAACCACCAACTCGATGGACCAGTGCTGTGCCGACTTGGCACGACCAAACTTACACCTCTACACCTGTGTTTGAGGCATGTCTAACATCCTGGCACTGGTGTTAATTAATCATGTACATGCATGCATGGAAGAAGTAAATAAATCTAATAATTCATGTACAAATGCATTGATGTGCAGCTCCGGAGAAGCGGCCGCGCGTGCCACGTGCCGTCGGCCTACAACCGCTTCATCAAGTGGGTATTGCACATCCAAATTCCCTGTAAACATGGTTAAGACGAGAGAGAATAGTCGAAAGTTTCCATCCAATACCAGTCATGTCTTGCATGCCGAAATTGTAGTCAGAAAGACTCGAAGAGAAAATTTGCACTAGTATCCTGTGAAAACTAGTCAAAACTAAATTTTTAATTAAATCTATACTTATTTTGAAATATATGATGTAGAATATCTAATTTTAAAATACATGAAATTATTTAGATTTTTTTGAAAATAGAGAGATAATATAAATTTTCTTTTAGAAAAATAATTTGTCAATATTATATTTCAAAGACCGTAACAAATCAAAAACATCATCTATTATAACAGAATAATACATTATTTAGCACCAACCAAACATGTCCAACACCACCAATGATTTGAAGCGTTTCTTAGAATAGAAGGGAATATTGCCTTGTCTTGAAGGGAGGCAAGCTGCAAAGAAAAAAGAAACGTTGAGAGCCATGCAAACCTAGCTAAGTGTCACACATTGAACCAATTGAGATCTGTTTACTTCTATTACAAGGAATTCGATTGCCGGCAAACAGCCATGGCCATGGGAAGAGACGGTCTCCTGGCCACGAACTGCAAATTGTGGCATGATGGAGCCCCTACGAAACCCCACTTGTCAGTGGTTTATAAATTCATAAGACTGACTTATTTGATAAGTTAAGAAATTATTTGGTAAAATTTTATACGGTTGAATAATTTTAGAGAAAAATTAGAAAAACTTGTCGCAACATATTCCAAACTAAGCTGCAGTTAGCTTATAAGTTTTCAAAAAAGTTAAGTGTTAGATCGAATTTAACCTTCTTGAAGAAGACGAAGTCTAAATAAATTTAACCAAACATCTTCTCAACTAAACATCACTGTACTCAAATAGTCTAATATTTTCTCAATAGATATACTCAACTCACATATCTAGTTAGCTTGTACAAACTAGACTACAATCTATGAACTATATATCTAAGTAGCCAAATATAATATCGACTCATTCAACTAAGAATCTTTCTATAATTATATTTTCACATATGAGATCTAAATAAGAATGGTTAGATATAGATGCACAACATGACTGTATACATGCTCTTGCTAACTAGGTTTCACGTGAGGAGCTGAAGAATGTTTCGGTCGCAACGGTCACTGGCCGCAACGGTCACTGGCCTTGCCAGCATTGGCATTTTGGCAGCATATATGCTCTTTCTGGATGGACGGGTCGACTGTTGCGTGTCCAACCAATTATGGATGGCCCCAATCACTTCGCCTTATTGACTTGGACGTCTCGTGCAGGCGCACCATCCATGGCGATCCGTTAATGCAGCAGGCTGACCTGTGACCTCTCACCGTTTCTTGGTGCCCCACACGGCTATGTAGCAAGGAAACAGGTGCTGCCTGCTACATCTCCATTCACAATTAAGAGAGAAAAAAGGTGGCAGCTTGGAAGAAGTACACATCATTCTTATCCCAGGCACTGTGCAAGCATACCATTAGATATGTGGAACTTGGGAACAAATCTAGCGATCACTGTCTTTAAAAATTTAAAATAGAACAATGAATAGTGCTCCGCTCAAAATTATTGGATTAGATTTGGATGGTGCAAATTAATAAGGATTGAAAGATGGTCGAGGATTATATCATTTGTGTGGTTTTTTTTATGTTTTTTTTTACATTTTTTCTTTATGATATGTGATATTTCATGATCTGCATTAAATAGTCTAGTTCACAATCTAGAGAGAAAAAAGGAAAGAGAAAGGGATAGACAAGTTGTATCTTGAAAGATGTGATTCAATTTTTAGTAATACTAGTTCTCGTACTCATTTTTTTTAGGGTGGTTACTTCTTTTCTCATTCCATATGTTGCCTGTGAAACTTCACATTTTTATGGGTTCATATCCTTTGTCTTTAAGAACAAAACATATGTGTCATTCTTTCTATTTTGATTGTTATATTAGAAATTAACAATCTATATAAAGATGAGTGAAAAATTTTAAATTTTTAATGAGATGGTTAACCATCTCAGTTTTTATTTTATAGTCTAGACTATTTAGATTCTAATTTTATCATTAAGATTCTAGAAAAATACTCCATTTTTTGTGTTTTTTGAGTAATTTGTGTTATAATGGTGCAAACATTTAACTAAATCTAGTATTTAATTGACATGTAACTCTATGGTCCATCTATCAGCTTCACATCCAATATATTATAACAAATCTCTATTTTTTGTAGTCTACTCTAGTTAATTATGCTTTCGCTTTTCAAGGAAGAGGATACAGATCAATTTTGTATAACATCTAAGTGAGTACAAATCCATATATGCATTCGATAGCTCGCTATTATTCTGCTATAGCTTCATGATGACTTTTTTTTCTTGTATAAAAATGCTACATGATTTTGCAAATCCAATTTTGACCGTTACATGAACAACTAAACTAAATTTGCTATTCTTATAATTGCAATATCTAAATAGTTGTCTGTTATGTTTCATAGGTAAATTCCTATTGAATTTATAAAACATTTGCTTACATTTTCCTCGTAACACTTCTTCAATTCTCATATTTATTATACTTATACTTAATTAATTTGGCTCCTATAAATCTTATATATGAATTAAGGAGAATTTTACTTTATAACATTGTAAAAATTTTGAATTTATTTATAGAATACTAGTAATTTAATGACATGTAAACTCTACATCCACATATCAATCTTACAATCAATATCCTATAAGACTATTTCCAACAGATTTGGCTCTTATTTGACTCTTAAACAGAATATTCTCTGCCATGCGTGCGAGAACCATCCCTAACCACCAAGCAAGAGTCAAATCTTCAACAACTTGGCTCTTGCTTGGTGCTTAGCGTGGGCCCCACACTCCAAACCACCAAGCAACCATCAAGCAAGAGCCAAACACTCCAATGTCTTGGTTCTTACTTGACTTTATATGATTTGATAATTATATATTCAATGAATTTATATTAATTCATGAATTTTAATATTAGTAATATATTAACATCTTACTTACAAAATTAAATTCGACATTTGCGACAAAAAAATAAATAATAAAATTTTGGATTTAAAAAATTGCACATGACAAAAAAATAATAGATATTAAAATTGAAATAGTGGTACATGACATCATTACGAAGTACACTAAAATTAAATTTGGAAATAAATGCGTACTAAGAAATTCGATAAGATAATACTCGTCGGCATTTCCTCCAAAACGTTACCAAATATGCTCGATCAATTCTCTTTTAGTTGCATGTGTAGGTTGAACACGGATGGCAACATTTCTTCGAAGTACATCTTCGAATAAAGGCGTAACCTAGTGTGGATCACAAGAGGTACTACCATAGATGTGTCCGGATGATCATTGTAGTCGTAGTTCTCGGCATTGTCGTCACGTTCGTCCTCTATGATCACGTTGTGCAAGATGACGCAAGCCCGCATGATCTTCGCGAGGGTTGACTGTCTCCAAAATCTTGCCGCACCGTGCACAATGGCGAACCGAGACTACAGGACTCCAAAAGCCTGCTCAACATCTTTTCTTGCTCCTTCTTAATATGTGCGAACAACCAGGTTTTCGCCGTCTGCGGGAGAGGTACCGTCTTTACAAAGACAACCCACTCCGAGTATATACCATCGGCGAGATAATATCCCATATTGTACTGCCGACCATTAACAGTGTACTAAACACGAGGGGCTTGCCCTTTCAGTACAGCAGTGAACAATGGTGATTGATTCAGTACATTGATGTCATTGTTAGAGTCTGCCACACCAAAAAAACATGCCACATCCAGAGATCATAAGAAGCCACCGCTTCAAGTATGATCGTCGGGACTCCATAATCTCCACGCGTAAATTGTCCCTTCCATGCTACTGAGCAGTTTCTCCATTCCCAGTGCATGCAATCAATACTTCCCAGCATACCCGTAAATCCATGAGCCTCTCCTTGTTGCAGCAAGCGGTGGTTATCCTCGACGGTGGGGCTGCGAAGATATTGCTGCCAAACTTGTCGATAATGCTTTGCACACGAAGTGCTCCAAGAATTCAATCGCCGTGGACTCCCCTATCCGCACGTACTCGTCGACAGCATCAACGGGGCCACCATATGTTAGCATACGCATCATTGCGGTGCACTTCTGTAAAGGGGAGAGTCCACGGCGACTAGTGGCACCCCTTCTTTCAGTGAAATAAGGGGACCACTCACCGATCGCTTCGACAACACAAACAAAGAGGGGTCTCCCCATCCGAAATCTCCGACGGAATATACCGTCGGGGTAGACCGGAGAGTTAGAGAAGTAGTCCGCGACGAGTTGTAGATGGCCATCTTCGTGGTCTCTCTCAACATATCTCCTATTCCTGCGTCGGCGACATCCACAGGACGAAGTAGCATCAAATCGAGCGTACAGACCGACAATAATATGATCTTCCTCCTCTTCCTCCTTCACAAAGTCCACCAAGAAATCCTCTATTTTGCTAATGGCATCCTCCTCAGGGATGTTTGTGCTCGAACTAGATCTAGACGATATTTTGTGAGTGGCAAGGAAGGTGAGTTTGTGAAGTGCTATGCTATTTTGTAAGAAAAGTTAGATTGTGAGGAGAACGTTCTGAGGGGAGGTTGAATATATAGACAAGGAGTCCAACGGCTATATTCGAACGGGTAGGTTCCAACGGTTAGTTTTGAACGGCTATAATCCAACGGCTATATTCAAACGGCTAGTTTCGAACTGCCATATTCCAACAGCTAGTTTCCAACGAATAGTTTCGAACAGCTAGTTTTCAACGGCTACATTCCAACGACTATATTCCAATGGGTATATTCTAGCAACATTGATAAATTTAATTCATGCATTGATTAATAAAGCATCGTACATAGATTAACAAAGAAACATAGATGGTTGGCTATCCAAAGTAAATTGAAAACATTAAAACTAATCTTGGTCCTCCAAGGCTTTAAGTTTATCTCTTATCATCTTTATGCCCGCCGTATACTCCTCTTTCTGAGCGTCGTCCATGGTGGATTCGTCGATGCCTATCATTCTCGAGTATGCCTTATACAAGGCAAACTTTTCCTTCGACTTCCCCAGGCTGCGCAATGACTCGGACACACGAACTGTGTCCTTCCTTTTTTCGACACGGTCATGGTGACTGTTGATGAAGGCATCAAGATCCTCTCGCATTGCTGCCGTAGAATCTTGCGCTGCATCAATTTTTCTCTTACCTTTGCGCTTCACCTTAGCTGCGTCTCGTCCTTCTGGCTGTGTCTCTACTGATAACACATCATCGTTGTTGGACGACGACGTGTATATGTTGCATCTAGGCTTTCATGCCTAACCCTAATTTTGATGATTAATGAAAACAGAGTGTTTAAGACTAATTGTGCTTTTTGAGAATGATTCATACAGGGCTCCGTTAGGAAGATTGTCGAGATGAACTAAACGAACCCAACGCAAAAGAAGAAAAAGCACAAGTCGCGAAAATGAAGTCAAGACGCAAGCCGGGAAAGCATAAAAGACCTAAGGTAATATTGTCTTTATTTTTACCGATCTCGATGTTTGGAGGTAATCGGTTTAGAAAAATTGTTTTTAGCTTTTAACCGTACTATAAAGAGGGGTGGCGAAAGTCCTCTTTTTATCTCCAACATAAACCAAGAAATTTAGGTCATTGCATTGCATCTATTTGGTTGGATTTGATTTGAACTTGATTTAAATTATTTGGATTTTCAATTGAGTTTTTGACAGCAGAAGAGTATTTGCAATTTTCAGAAAGATCTAGGCAGATATGATTTTTACTTCTGTTGACAAAAATGTAGCCCTTAAAATTATCTTTGAAACGAGTTATTAAACACCTCTTTTGGATTTCTGGATTTAAAGTTATCACTATTTTTGTTCATGCTGACTGTCAGTTTGCATAACTGACTATCAGTTTGAATGTCAATTTAATTAAACTGACAATTGTCCAGAGAGGGTGTTTTTTGGGCTCAAAATTTTTGTACTAAACTGACTGTCAGTTTGTCCATATTGACTGTCAGTTGGGGTTTTGACCACAGTTGTTTTTAACTGAGTTTCTATTTGATTTGGTCGAGTTTCTGGTCGAACTGACTGTCAGTTGTGGGTTTCAAGTTTCCATAAACGACCACGAATGGCTAGTAAATTTTTATCCGTAAATTTTGTCGGCCGTTGTATACGAAATTGACTGTCAGTTAGGCAAACTGACTGTTAGTTTGTGTTGCTGATTTTCAGCCCTAGCTCCAACGGTTCATTTGATTCTTGAGGCTATAAATAGGGGCTTTGGGCATGAGTTTTATATAATAAATAGTAGCATTTTTTATACACTCTTGAGCTTTGGTTTTCTACACAAAATCTTAATCTGTTGATCAAATCGAGTGTTTTCGATCCACCGAGAGTTTCAGTTCATTTGCATTTGCATACTCTTAGTTTCTCGGTGCGTGTTTGGAGGTCTAGAGAAGACCTCGCTGCCTGTTACTCTTGGTGAGCGCCCTCACCTAGACGGTTCGGAGGCGTGGCCGTTGACCTCTCCAGTTCGGAGATTGTCGGAGAGGCTCGACAAGTTTGTACAAGGCATTGGTGCTCGCCTTTCCGGAGTGGACATGGAGCAACCGTTAGTAGATAATACCCTTCGTGAGTATTGAGGCAAAACTCAAGTGACTTGAGTGCTTCAACGAGAACTAGTGGAGACTGGGCGAGTCTTCGATACCTCGGTAAAAATTACTGTGTTCGTTCTCTTCTCCCCTTGCTTATATTATTTGTTCTTGATTTGCATTTATTTGTTTTAAGTCTTAAATTTTTAAAAACCTTCTATTCACCCCCCCTCTAGTCGGCATCCTTGATTTAACAGTATATGCTCGACTCAGACAACCTACTTCTTTTGTTGGCGGCATCAACGTAGACTGCGGACCACTTAGGTTTCCTGCGAACTACCATCCACCAGTGATCCAAGACGAACGGATGACCCATCTCCGTCTTGTACATCTCATGGGCCTGTGCCATGAGTTAGTCGTCGGAACGACCGCTAGTGTAGACATCTTTCAGCCGGAGCCAAACACCATTAAATTGAACCACTTTTTTATTGCTCCGCTGCCAGTGGTCCTTGCAGTGTTTGGTCTCCCTTCTCCTATTTGTCGGGACTGTGTTGTTGAATGCCGCTACGACATTTGCCCAGTACATATCACACTTCATATTGTTTCCATCAATAGGATCGAGCGAATTGCTGAGTTAGGAACTAATCTGTGTGTTGTCAAAAAAATATTGAATAACGACGTCGAACGTAAATACATTTCCCTCATAGTACTTTTGTACAAAAATCACCAACTTATGAGTTTTATGTCATCATTGGTGGACTACGGTAAGCGCTTTGCCTTGCGGCTAGCGTCGACAGCAGCATTGGTGTTGGTGTCATCGACAACAACTCGGGCCGCCAGATCGGGTGGAGCAGAGTCTGGAGTGCCACTGTCGGAGACAGACGCAGAGTGTGGTTGAGGTGGGGAAAAATGCCCACAGGCCAGCGGCATACCAACAAAATGAAAATTTTGGCTATACTGTGGGGGCGGTGGAATTGTGTGGCCTTGTGGTAGATAGGATGATAATTTTGGCTGTACTATGGATACGACTGGTAAGTCAGTGGCCGTGAAAAATTGGGTTTCTGTTGGTTGTTTGGGTTTTCAGTGTTTTTGCTGGGAGAATGGGAAGAGCCAAGCCAGTTAACGAAACCGCCAGGTGATTAGAATCCATGTGGAATTTTTGAAAATTTTTGCAGCGATTATGGAGTGATTTTCGGTGTAGATGGATAAACAAATGTGAGTGAAAATGGTGAAACAGCATGCCTTTATATAGTGGAGAGTTGGAAAAAATCTGTGATTTTATAAAGATTTTTTTGGAATTTTTTGGAATTTTTTATGATTTTTTATGACAAAAATGAATTAAAAATTGATCCAACGACTATTTTTAAACAGCCAGATTAAAATGGTCAACTTTTTTAGAGGCTGACAGGTGGGACCCGCATTTTTTAGTCCTCAACGGCTATTTTTAAGTCCCTCTCGCTTATAGGTGGGCCAACACAAAAATGACCCCACCTGTCATCCTCTACGGCTGATATTAAATATGTACGTATTTAATACTTAAAATTGAGTGCGTTTACTAATTACTACGGTCATTTATTACAGTTCATTCAATGACAGGTAGGCCTTGATTTGCCCTGGGCCCACGGATCAGCAGCTGGAGCTCACACGCGAGTGCATCACTGACGTCAGCAACGAGGCGTACTCCTGGGTGGCGGGCCCCACTCAGCTTTAAATGCGTGAGACGCATTTAATTATTACTCCGCGTATGACGTGTGGGGACACAACCTGTTGGGCCCATAGGTCAGTGATTGTTCTCGAGTTACGCGCGGTGTGTGCGGTTGCTGACACGGGTAGGGTAAACGCGGGCATGGGGCCCACGCGGTAATTGGGTTCGACGTTGAAACCGTGCCCCCCGTGAATGACATGTGGGTCCTTTTATTTACTGGTCCCACATGTCAGATATTTATTTTCGTGGGTAGGGTTTGCCGTTTGTTTTCTTGGTGGGGCCTGCAAACCGCATCCGCTTGCGTCTTCATCTCCTCCAACGGCAGCGCTTTCCTCGCCGCGAGCTCACCTCCTGTTTGCCTCCTCCCGTAGCATGCGACTGTCCCATCGCGCCGAGCAAACACCGAGCAGCCCTCCGCCACCATCAACACGAGCCGCCGCTGCTGTCGCCGTTGGAGTAAACCTAACCAGGCCTCATTTTTACAGTGTTCTTCAACTATTTTTCCCACAAAGTAAACTCTAAACCATGCCCCTAATTTTACATAGTGATATAAGTGGCTTCTTTCTTGTACTTTACATGAATCATATCTATGAACACAATATACACTCTAAGTTGTAATACATTTCATATGTCTTATAAGGTTATATTTTATTATTATGTTTAATTAGTATATCCAAAAAAATAATCTTAAATTAAAGAATAAACATAATATTTTAAAACTCAACATCAAATTGATAACTTTCGCATGATATAAATACTTCAAATCAAAGTAATTAAAATAGTACATGTAATAAATTATCTTAGTATTTGGTAATGGCATGCTAGCAAAAGATGTGACCATAAATAGACATATATATCACTCAATAATATTCTTTATTATAGTATTTAGCATCCAATTAAGTAGTGAAAAGTTACTTATTAATTTTATGTTAACTCAAAATTATAAAAAATAATATTTTCACTAAAACCCTAATATGTAAGATTGTTTCATTGGTAGTGCTCAATAGCGGCTTCAACTATTTTCTGACCCACGGACAGATATCACAGACCGCCGCGAAGTACCATTTAAAACTTGTGTAAAAATACGAGGATATACGAAATCAGATATAGGTAGGACCTCTTCCCGATGAAAAGACAATGGGACATCTTGTTTTGACTCGATCTCTTCGACAATGACAACATAGCTAGTCAACATATTCCTGGTTGCAAATTCACGATTTATTTTCCGCTAGTCCGATCTTATTATAATTCCAATTAACATGTCAGCACAGTTATTCTCGTCGTCTTCAATACTCCGTTGGTTGTACAATATACATTATAGAGTGCATTTTTGAGCTCACAAAGATTAAAAAGACTCTTAAGTTTAAGGGAATAATAAATAAATATTATTAGATTATTCTTACTTATAAGGACCTATTTGGTAGCACAGGGTTTGGTTATTTTTATGAGAATTTTATGTACCAGATTTAGGATTCTAGTTTAATCTATATATTACTAATTTTAGATTCTGTAGGAGCTCTCATATTAACTGAAATATTAAGAAAATTCTTATGTTAATCGAGAAAAGAAAAAAATTTGACCATATATTTGGTGATCCAACCTTGCAACTCCCAAATTTATGAATGAAAATTTTAACTAATACAACTTTAAGATGAAATATTAAAAATTCGGAATTAAAATTACTAAATTTCTGAAATTTTAACTAATACAAATTATAAAACTAAATATTAATGAAAATTAAAAATTTGGAATTAGAAATATTAATTTCCTAAAATCTTAACTAATACAAACTCGAAAACTAAATATTAAGGAACAATAAAAATTCAGAATTAAAATTATTAAATTTCTAAAATATTAACTAATATAAACTCTAAGACTAAATACTAAGAAATTAAAAATTTCGAATTAAAATTATTAAAATTTTGAAATCTTAACTAATACTAAATACTAAAAAAATAAAAAAATTTAATTAAAATTATTAAAATTCTGAGATTTTAACTAATAAAATTCTAAGACTAAGTATATAATTTATTTGAATTATTGAAGTTTTATTTTTTTTGTTCAATCTCTGAGGAGATTGGAGCTATAAAAGAATACCTGTTATATCTCATCAAAGACCATCAAAATTTGATAGATCAAATTTTGTTAAGCTCTCTCTGTCGTTCTTAACTTATTGGTAGATTTGATGACTTTACAAATTACAAGAGCATGCAACACGTATTTGTTTGCTTGACTAAAAGTAAGCATTTATACTTTATTCTTTTTAATGAGTTTTTCTTAGATTTGCCTACCTACAGTTATAGTTTATTGAATTTGAGAACTTGTATAACTAATGTATGAGTATTTCAATTAGTTATTCTATGTTTGCTTTCTAATTTTTATCTTTTGTTAAGTTCTTATGAACCACTCAGCAGATAAAAAGTATATATATAAACAGTTGATCACATGTGATTTTTGACGTTGTGGTTCTGTTATTAAAACACTAATACTTAGATTATTGGATTAAAAATCAATTATCTAGTTTGAAAAAAATAGCGCAGACACACATATTCTTGAATTTTTTTTCATGTATTTTTGTCACAATAGACTTATTTTTTCTCAAGCATTCACAAACTAAATAATTCTCTAATCTTTCCATAGAAGCGATCTGTACAGATGTAAAAAAAAGATGATGAAGAAACATAAGTTTCAAATATAATATAAGTTTTAAATTGATTGAGAGTGTACTACCCCATATATATAAGGTAAAATTTTCAAATTCATAGTTTGAATTAGAATTCATATTGTTCAAGTTTTTTTATTTGGAGCGACTAACTTTTTTTGTTTTTATTCCTAATTTAGTTTAGATTCATACGGATCAAAATCTTGTTGTTGCCAATCTAATTAAGATTATTAATTTTAAAAACTAACCCGTACAAGTTCACGGGTTGACAGCTAGTTAATATTAAATCCTAATGGGATCTTCACTTTTCTTTTTACCCAGACATGGCTTTATTGTTTTAGTAAGGAGATAAAAATTTCAATGTGGGTGATTAGTTATAAATGGTAGAAAAATGTGGAAATAATTAAAAAAGAGTAAATTATATTACTAGTCTCATCTGCAAAACATGAATATTTTAGACTAACACAAGAACAACTCTCAAATCTTTCAATTTTGCACCACAAATCACATATAATACATAGGAATTAAAATTAACTCCCTATATGTTAAATTCAACGACTTGTGTTAATGTAAAATATTTTACAATGTGCTAATTAAAAAATAATAAACCAATAAAATTTTTACAAGATCAAATCTGACAATGATTTCAGAAAAAATACTATTAAATTACAAAGTATTTTGAACAATAAACTAACTTCATTTATTGAAAATCGCAATTCTCTTATTAGTTTTTATATTGAGTAAAAATTATACTACTATGTATAGTATATCCAAGGAATAAATACAATTTTATTTTAAATTTTGAGTTTTGAAGTTTTTTATGAAGAACCCTATATTTTTTTATGTTTAGTACTATTTTTTTTTCTATTTTTATCTGTTTGTTTTTAAATTTCTATAGTTTTCGTATACATTTATTATTTTAAAAAATAATATTGAAATTTTATATTCTTGTTTTGTAAGTTTATGTTTTTTTTGTTTTCTATATATTTCTTGGTACTTTTATTTTATATTTTTTCACATACTTTGCATTTTTTTGAATAGTTTTCTTATCTTATTATTATTATTATTATTAGTTTAAATTTCTTAATTTTAGTAGTTTTAAATATTTTTATTGATATTATTTTTGGAATTCAACAAACAATAATTGGATTGCAATTCCTGAGCGCAATGTGGGATTTGTTTTGCAAAATTGAAATAAGTGAGAAAAAAATTAAAATTTGTATGTTATAGTGAGAGTAGTAGTGAAATTTGCTCATTAAATAAATAATAAAACATGATTAAATTGGCATGCAAATTTTATATTTTACAATAATAAGGAAGAAATTATACATATTATATTATATAGTCAGTAGAGTACAATTTTTTCGATTTCATTGAGCACCTGATTTTCTCTAGTACAATAATTTGGATTTTGGCATTCCCTATCTATGAATCTACTATTACAATTGGCGTTAGGTGTATTCACCAACATCTGTATGTTTCTCCGCATTGAGTAAAAATAATAATGTTTAATAAGAAATAAGGCAATTAAATGTTGCAGTCAACAACTAAGCTTCACATTCATTATTAGACATCACCTCGTTTCATTAATCTTTAGCTGTTTGGAATGTTTCTTAGTTTATTTGTATTAGAGTTCAATAATTACTAGAATTTCAACTCAAATTGTATTAGGTATAAAAGGTATCCTTGAACATATTAGAGACTATGGTTTAAAAAGATCAATCCAAATTACAAATAAATAGAGTATAGAGAGGATAAAAGATTATAATTTTCTTGTTTAGCCGACTCTTGTATGGATAAAAATCCAAAAAGATCCAAGAGATATGAAAATTGTTTGAGAGCATCAATATCTTATATCCTTTTAAAGTTGTACTTAAACAATTTATGTGGCCTATTTATCAAACTTTCCTTTTTGATTGTCATTAATTCTCTATCATTATCCGATTTTTTTTGCTAGATCTCCTTATTTTCTTTCTTATTATTGAAGTATGGTTGGATAATATTTTATGAGATCAAATCTGATTTAGGACTGAATTTCCACTAGTCCTGACATTAGCATTTAGTCCATCACAGTGATACGAGCATGAACTATCTTTATCATGGTTGAAAACGACGTTTATTTCGTATTTCAGCTAGTAGTACTTGAACAACAAATTAACAATTAAACGAAGCGAACAACAAACATTAAGTAAATACTATTAGATTAAAGCAAATCACGCGCGGTAAAAAAAACCAGTTGCATCCAAGATGGCCAGGCTAGGCAAAACCCGACGGATTGGATAGAATCAGATTGGGCTAAGCCTTGGTCAACAAGACCACCGAACCCAAGATTCAAGCCGAGGCCAACCCTAAAAAGGACAAGCCCACTTGACCGGGCCATCCCGGATTTGCACAGGTCTAACCATTAGCCATTATTTGCTGGCCAGCTGCAAAGTTCCATTTATGTTTTTTTTTTTTGAGAAAAAGGTCATTTATGTTCTTTTCTCTTTTTTTATATGTTGTTGAGCGAAAAGAAAGGGGTTGTTAGGAGAGCAAGTACAAATTCTGTTGGGCTTTCCCCTAGATCTAGCTCGAGCTCTCCCGTATTCCCTTCCTAATCACTAGCTGCATCCTCTAGATCTTGGCAGCTGCTCCATCGTGATCTGGATCTGCACCGACGAGGCCACGATAGGTGAGACGGCGCACGACGAAGCTCCTCTTTCAACTTTGCATGGTCGCCCTCCCTGCCCGATGAGCGTGGCCTTCTTCTCTCGTGTACTTCCAAGTCTAGCAGCCGAGCTCGCGCTCGGATTCAAGCTCAAAGCCTTGTTGCACCGCGAGACAGTGAACCGAGGCTGACCGAGTCGCCCGAATTCCACTCGTTATTAGTCCTATCTACATCATATATTCAAAAATTAGATTCAACTTCTACCCCCCTTTCTCTTCTACACTTCTTCCTCCTCCTCCTCTTCCTCCTCCTCCCCTACCATTGCCGCCACTACAACCTTATCCCATGAGCCTCCCCGGCCATCGGCGATCATATCGGCACTGTCTTGTGCACAGCCCCACCCCTCGTACTTCCGACGTTGATGCCTCTTACCTCTTCTATCACATCCTAGTCTTCTCCACTATCGGCCACCTGTGCCCATAACTAGCGACGCCTTCGCCGCACTATCGTCACTTGTTTCTCTTGTTGGCTGCCATCGCTAACCGTCATAATCTACGGTAGGCCGCGTCTCGTCGCGGTGTCTCGTCGCCCATCACTAGGTCATTGGTGATGTTAAAGAGGAGAACTAGGTGAATTTTAAAGAGACTAGATCTAAATGTGGGATTTCAGACATGCGGTCATGGGATGAGGTTGAAATGGCGGGTCCCACCGAGCGCGCGGCAGTCGAAGCGGCTGTGTTGGAGCTGGTCGAAGGCACGCGCGTACGCGTTTTGTGGGGCTCGCAAAGTTCCAACCAAATCCACAGTTTACAACCCAACTCCAGGACTGACAGGTGAGGATACAATCTTGACAACACACATGTCAGTGATTGAGTGAGAGATTTGTTCGATTCACAAGGTGAACACGATGGGCCCCATGTCTGAAATGCATTAGACTTTATTTCTTCTCCGTGATGATCGCACGAACTCCAACCACCCTCTATGACTCCAACCAGTCTTTGTTGGGCCCAACTGTCAGAGACTCGGTTGAAAAATTCAACGGTCATTTTTTTAAACGGCAGGGAAGATTAGAGTTTTATATTTATGTTGTAGTGGGACCCACTTGTTAGTGGCAGTAATTCCAGTCGTTGGAAAATTAGCCGTTATGGACTGAACTGGTCCCTTAATCCTTCCTGGATAGATGATATTTGGAATTCTAAATCTGTCAATGCAATTATAAAATACTTCTACATAGAGGTGATCATTGTTGCTTTATGGAATATTTGAAAATGTCGTAACATGCAAATCTTTCAAGAAGTAGTTCCTTCCCTCGTGTATTGGTAAAAAGCCTTCATTCTGGACATGAAGCTGGTAGCTGAAAGAACTAATCAAAGGATTCACTTTCAAATTACTAGTTGGATTGATCATTTGTAATCTTCTTTTTCAGTTATGTCTTTTTGTAATTTGCTACCTCTTATTATTTTAATATATTATTAGTAGTAGGATCCTTGCCTATTGCATTTTGTCAAAAAAAAATAGCCGTTATGTAATTTTTAATTGTTTTTTCATTCAAAAATTCCAAAAGAATCCAAAAGCATTCAGAAAAATTCATATAAAATCACCACAACATTTGTCTATAAATAGTGATCTCATTTTCTCATTTCACCACACCCATCTCACTTACACACTCTTTCACATATTTTGTGCACTAATTTTTTTTAGAGTTCGATATGGATAGTAATCCCCCTGAGAGTTTTGTAAACTAGATTAGTTCTCCTAATACACCTGGAGAAAATCCGGGAACACCCGGTAATCCAAATCCTCCACCATATCCACCTGGTAATCTACATTTTCCACAACCACCTTATCTGTTCAGTTATCCTCCGTACCCCTTGGCCCTCAGTATGCACATGATGCTTCATATATGCATCTCCCTCCATATGCATTGCCGCCCTCATTTCCACATGGCCATCTGTATGCATTGTACGAGCAAAATTATCATTTTGTCGGTGCGCCGGGCAACTATGGTCATCCCTCACCCCATGGGCAAATTTTGAGATCCGCATCCCCCTCAGACTCGGGTACGCCACATTCTACACAGCAGCTCGTTATTGACGACGACGACGACCATGGTCTCTCGGGTCCTACCGGGTGCAAGCGGTTGCTTTGGTCAACGGCCAACGATGTTTGACTTGTGGGTATTTCGTTTTGACATTGAAAGGAATTATTTCAAAATTTTGTGGGATTTTATTTGAAAGGTTTACATTCATTTCTCATGATATGGTTTATTTCGGTTGCGCAAATAAGTGTGTGGTTGAATAACTCGCTGGACCCAGTTGATGGGAACAAAAAAAAATTTGACACATATTGGGCCAGTGTGGCAGCGGCGTACAACGAGAGCAACCCAACAAATCGTAGAAGAGAGGTCAAGCATTGCCAAGACCATTGGCTCCGGACTAACAGAAAAGTTGTTCAATTTAATGGTTGTTGGTGTAGGCTGAAGGAGGTGTACGCTAGTGGTTGTTTCGATGACCAACTAATTGTAGGATCAATGATGCCGACTAGAGGGGGGTGAATAGGAGACTTTTAAAATTTTTTTTCCACTAAACAATATTAACAAGATGATTATGAAAGCTAGATATTGCAATGAATTTTTATGATCTAAAATGGGTTTAACAAGCATAGCACAACTCATATGATTTCTAGTAAGATTTTTGCTCAATCTATTTATTTACCCCTAAGTTCATCATTTTCAATTTTAGATGTTTGAGATGATTCCGTATTAATACATGAATAAGAACAAGACGGCATATCATCACAAGTAGATGAACTAGAAGGCATAGCATTAAAATCTCTAGATGAGCTAGGCATATCCGATGAGGAGCGACTAGAACTAACACCATGGCATAAAGATGAATCACTAGATGAAACATGGTATGAGTTACTAGTATCAACCGTACAATCATGTGAATTATTAAATGAATCACTAGACATATTATCACATGAAGTACTAGTGTCCACAAAACTAGCATTTGAATTTAACTATGAATTAACCAATGAATTATTGCTAGCATGTGAAGTAGAAGTGTGTGACTTTAGAGATGGATCAATAGGGGAGTCACAAGCAACTCTAAGATCTAATACACATGTGGAGCTAATAGCATTTTTGGCAAGCAAAGAATCATAAGAATTTTTCAATTTTTGATGTTGCACTTTTAAGGATGAGTAATTATTCTTTAAAGTGCTGAAGTTTTTAGTCATATTGCCAAGCAAATCTTTTAACTCTACAATTATATCCATTAGCTCATTATTCGAGAGGTTAGAATTTGATATCATCGAGTCGTATGCCGTAGGGCATATCGAATTTTCTTGAGATGAAGACTTCGACTTCGACGCTTTCTTTCTAGCTTTTCTTGAGCTCTTCTTGCACGGTTTCACCTTTGTCATGCTAGGGCAAACCACATCATTTTCGATTTTGAGCTTGCTCGAAAACTCCTTATCCTTCGCACTGAAATCATCGTCCTTGATATGTTCGAAGGTGGAACACATGTCCTTTTCTTTGGACATTGCCTCATTTGACATAAGCTTGTCAATGAGCTCACTCAGTGAAGTGTCGGAAAGATCACCGTTCGCAAGAGTAGATATGAAGTCTCCGTAGCGACCTTCCAACAACACCTGAAGTAATTTTGGCTCAATTAGACATGCTTTTTCTTAGGTTTAGAAGCCGTTAGGGCTTAGTTTTTATTCTAATTTTCTTAGAAGAGTCCTCTTTTCCATTTTATTGCTTTTGTAAGCCGGTAAGGACGGCAACTTCAGTTCTCAAGAAATCAAGTAAGTTTTTATTTATTTCTTATTATTATTTTTGCATTGTTATGGCTTTTTGTGAGTAGATCTTTTCTAGGGTTAGGGATGACCTAATCCGGAAGGTGTGATTCTTCCTTGGTTTTGATCTCAAGTTTTGGAGTTATTTTCTAATGTTTTCTTCCTCTAAACCCTAAATTCTCGTTTCGGCAACAAACGTAATAGTTGATTCTTAGCTAGAATTTAGGGGAGTTCTTGAGTCCTTAGCGCTTTGACGTGGGACCTTGAACAGGAGAGAGGCTCTCGCCAAACGTGACAATGGAAGCGATCTCTGACTGTTGACCTAGCGCCCCGAACTGGAAACTTAATTTGTCTTGAAAAATAATGGAAATTAACTCACAATCCTCAAACATTGGATAGAATTACGCCAGATGGTTATGGAATTCCCGAAGCCCTAGGTTTTAATTTCTGCTTTATAAATTCAGATTTCATACATGCAATTTACTGCTTTAAAACCCTAGATTGATAGCTTTAGTACTAGAATTAGTTATAGAAAAACAACCCCAAAACATTTAGACTTAATCAGTGATCCATTAAGCTAGAAAGAAGAATACGCTTGTTCCTCGTGGAATTCGACCCTCAAGTGCTCAACATTCAACCGTCCACTTGCGGTATTACAAAATCACACCGTTTTAGGTGTGATCATGCTCAAAACTAGATGTGCCCACAAATAAAGACTCAAGGGTCATCCAAACATCGTGAGCGGTCGAACAATCACTCACTAGTTCGAGCACATCATGGCTAAGTGAATTAAGGAGTACGTCTTTAGCTTTTGAGTTTAAGAGGTGAGCGTGCTTATCCAAAGATGATGAATTAGTTATACCCTTTTGCACTAACCTCCACAATTTTAAATTTAATGCCTCAAGATGAGTATTCATCATAATTTTCCAATGTGAATAATTTGAGCCATCAAAGTGAGGAGCAATCAATCCAAAATTCTCTAGCGAATTCATCCTTTCTCTCTAGTGGTAAAGCCGATAAAAAAGAGACCTCGCTTTGATACCAATTGTAGGATCAAGGATGCCGACTAGAGGGGGTGAATAGGAGGCTTTTAAAATTTCTTTCCCACTAAGCAATTTTAACAAGATGAGTATGAAAGCTAGATATTGCAATGAGGCTTATCAACAATCTAACAACTAGTTGCAATCAATCAATATGAAAATACAATTCAACTTGAAACTAGAGTAATGTAAACAATTTTTTCAAGGTAATTATGAAACCAATGCAACAATGGTAAATTTAGCAATTTGTGTCAAGATGAATACAAGATATACAAAAGAGAGACAATTGACACAATGATTTTTACCGAGGTCTTGGAGACTCGCCTGGTCTCCCCTACTCCTCGTTGAAGCGCTCACACGTGAGCTTCGCTTCTATATCCACGAAGGATATTTCACTAGGGTTACCCCTTCTCTACACCGGATAGGCGAACACCAAACCCTTCACAAGCTTTTGCCAGCCTCTCCGACAAATTTCAATGGAGAGATCGCGACTATCCTCCGACACCGTCTAAGTGAAAGCGATCGCCAAGAGTAACAAGTCGGATGCACTTTCGCTTGAACGAATCACGTGCTAGAAGCTCAATGATACAAATGAGATGCTCAACACTCTAGCACTAGCTTGCAAATGGAGATGAAGTGCACTCAACACTCACAATCTCTCCCAAATGCTCTCTCTCAAATCCACCAAGGATTTTGGCTCAAATTTTAGCCTCTAAATGCAATTAATCAAAAGCAAAGACTTGGCTAGTTTATACACTAAGATTTTCACTTATTGAGCAACCCCAAATGAATGCAAACACAAGATATATATAGCCCTCAAAGAAAACTAGCAGTTTGCCACGAACAGGCGAAATTTTATGCAGGCCGGACACTGTTCGGCCAGTACAACAAATTTCGACTGTTGCAAACTTACTGTTGGGGTGTCCGGCCTGTCCCGAACAAAAGCCCTTGGACAAATATATCTGTCTCTGTTAACTCTCAGCTCAAACAAATTTGTACAGGATGAACAATGTCCGGCCAAACCGGACAAATTCCGGCCCGCCTTGACAAAAGCCCCCGGACGGATGCAAATGTCTCTGGTTACATGTCGAATTAGCTCAAAGAAAATTGTACAGGCCGGATAAAGTTTGGTCAATGCACATTGACAGTAAAACAAGCATAAGTTTTGATCTAGAGATCCAATTGAGGTGATTTTTGGCTTGTTGGAAAGATAATTTAAAGGGCTATAATTTTGTCAATAGGAACAAGACCTAGAAAGGCTTAAATATTTCTAAGAAATTCAAAAACCTTCCTGTTGCCAAAATGTCCAACAGAAATGTCATTTCTAAATGCAATTTGTCTGTTTTCTCGCGGATATGTTTGCTGACACTTAGCAATGACTATGATCACACAGGTCAAACATCCGGTCGAAAACAGGTGGTCGAGTGGATTTGGTCGAGCGTACTTAAATGAGCCGAGGACTGGTACGACCAGCTCGAACTCCTATGACCACGACCAAATCCTAAACAGAAAAACCGCCAAACGGGCGACACGACCACGACTACGCTCCAAACAAGGATACGATCAGAATGTGCAAATACGATCACGACCAGCTCTATAATATAAACCAATTTAAATAGCTGGCGATCAAGACTAAGTGCAGTTTTCAAAGCATTTTCTCTAATGCACCACAAACTACACTTAGACTCTCTAGCAATGCAAGAGGCGATAAAACACTAGTGCAAGATGATATGAATGCATTTGAGCTTCCGCACTAGATAGATTCAAGGTACTATTTTCCGACCCCTCTTAATAGTATGGTCAAATTAGCAAAAGGAATCTTATCAATCCGGTCTATCTCCAAACACCGAGACAGGTAAAATTCTAAGAAAACAATCCTTAATCTTGGATTTTACCTTTGATGAAGCTCGACCTCGTGAAGCTCGACCACTCGACGCTTGTCCTTGCAAAGCTCAACCTCGCTAAGCTTGACCTCGCTCGAGATGACTCATGTCGGCATCATCCTATTCATGCCCTTGCTTGCTTTCATCTCGCGACCAATCTGAGACTACAACACATACACTTAATGCACAACGTTAGTCTCATAATCAGTTTGTCATTCATCACTAGAGAAATTACTCCACACAGGAGTTAGCTCAACAATTTCTCTTTCTGGTGAAATGACAAAACCATATTCAACAAATAGCAAATGAGTATGAGATGAAATACAATCATATAGATTCGTATATGATAAAGACATACGCACATGATCTATACTACACATGTCATGATGGCAATAAGATCAGATGACCAATATGATGAGCTCCTCCTCAGCATATGCATTGATGTCAAAGCCTCAATAAGGAGCCATCAAACTTTAGGATTTATCTCATGACATTCCAATTTATACTTAGCACAAGATTGATGCAACCACGGAGCTCCCCCTCTACATATGCTTCAATATTAAACCTACAGCTAAGGAAACATCCATTTCAGGGTTTATAAATAATCAATTTAATTTACTTGTGCTAAATCAAGATTTATCTAAATTGTCATTTAATCATCAAATCTGACATTCTCCAGATTAACTTTAATTATCAGGGATTTATCCAAATCATCATTAATCATCAAAATCTAGATACCTAGATCGACCTAGATTCAACACTAATAACCCAAGCATGCAGTTGTACAAGAATGAGATGGGGCACGCATTCACTCTGGACCACTGGTGGACGGGTGTTCGGGACCAACCTAAATGGAATCGAATCTACGTCGACACCAGCAAAAGAGTAAGGCTGAATGAGGACAATGCGCACCGATCGTTGTCATCCAATCCTGATGTCCTTGTGGAGGAGACGCGACCAAAAGATCGTGACACAGCCAAGGAAAAGCGCAAAGGGAAATTCAAGTAGAAATCTCCCTTTTTCCAATGCGGACGCGCAAGAAGACTTACGAACCTTCATCAAGGTTTACACTGAGTGCGTGGAGACAACGGACCATGCGGCCTCCACTCTGAGTGAACATGACATGCTGAACCAGAAGTTAGTGCTTGCAAGGTCGTTCACAAAATTGGTCACCATAGACAAATCAAAATTTAACGACGATGAAATGAAGGATCATGCTGAAGCGTTGAAGTTTGTTAAAAATTTGATCAGGCAGGCTAATCTAGACTAGGTTAAGTTGTGTACCATTTTATATTTAGTGTGTATCTATAGAACTATGTATCCTTCATTTGTGCAATTAAAATATCTTTGGAAAATAGCCGTTGGATGCATCTGGTTAGAAAATAGCCATTGGACGCATTTGCTTGGAGAATAACCATTGGACGCATCTACTTGAAAAATAGTCGTTCGACGTATCTGCTTGAAAAATAGCCATTGGGATATTCGACTTGGCCTATATAAACTGAACCATCCTCACACATATTTCTCATCCCCAGCAATACTCCGCCTTTACAAATCCCTCTCCTTTCCAAATCCCTCTCCCTCAAAAATGCTGTCTAGCTCTAGTTCAAGCACATATAATGAAGATGAAGAGACCGTAAATACCTCGCGGGAATCTCCTTGTGGGATTCGTCAATCCAGATCCCGCCATGGTGGAGTTAGAAGAGTGTCTTGTAGCCGGTATGCAAGACAGGTTAGAAGCTTCTAGCTCCCGTCGTCGTGGGCGTGGTAGTAGGCGGTACATCGACAGGGATCGTGAAAACGGCCATAACCGCCTCATGGCAGACTACTTTTATGAGTATCCGGTTTACCCCAGCCACCTATTTCATCGGAGGTTTCGAATGAACAGGCCTCTCTTGAGTGGTCCACCTTTTTCACTGAAAGAAGAGATGCCGTTAACCGCCGAGGGTTGTCTCCTATACAAAAATGCACAGCGCCCATTCGTTTGTTGACTATGGCTCTCCTACCGATGCTGTCGATGAATACGTATGGATCGGGGAGTCCACAACAATCCAGTGCTTGAAGGAATTTGTCGATGGAGTGATCGACAACTTTGGCAAGGAATATCTTCGACATCCGACCGTCGAAGACATGCAGCACCTATTGCAACAAGGAGAGGCGCGCGGTTTTTCAGGAATGATCGGAAGCATAGAATACATGCACCGGGAATGGAGAAATTGCCCAGTAGCATGGAAAGGGCTTTTCTCGCGGTGATTACAGAGTCCCTACCATTATACTTGAAGCGATCGCTTCCCAAGACCTTTGGATATGGCATACTTTCTTTGGTGTTGCTGGGTCCAACAATGATATAAATGTGTTGAACCAATATTCCTTGTTCACTAATGTTTTGCAGGGATGATCTCCTCAAGTACAATACTTCATCAATGGATACAAGTACAACCTGGGATACTATCTAACAGATGGTATATACCCAGAATGGGCTACCTTTGTGAAGACGGTACCCCTGCCCCAGCCAGACAAACTCAGATTGTTTGCACAACATCAAGAAGGAGCGAGGAAGGACGTGGACCGAGCATTTGGAGTTCTACAATCCTGCTTTGCCATCCTGCATGGCCCCGCACGCTTTTGGCAACATTTAACTCTCGCGAAAATCATAAAGGCATGTGTCGTATTGCACAATATGATTATTGAGGATGAGCGAGAGTCTGATGGCCCACTCTACGATTTCAACAGCAGTCAAGAGTCTTCAAATGTAACACCATCTCATATCGAATATGGTGGCACAATTACTTTCGTTGATGTAATTAGGAGAAACTCCGACATTTGTGTTCAATTGATGCATGCGCAGCTCAAAAGAGATTTGATTGAGCATATTTGGGAGCGTTTTGGAGGTGTCCACGGCAACTAATCGTTATCTGTCATATTTCTAATATTATTAATTAGCACGTCGATGTTAAATTTTAAGTTTAAATTTCTACATGTATGCAATGTCGTATATTTAATTTTATGTTCAACTGTCCAAATTTAATAAAAATATTTATTTTCGTTATGCCGTATTTTCGATCCGCAAGTTAAATTTTTATATGTTGGAATTATTATCGTACATTTTAATTTATTTTTACTAATTATTTAATTAATAATATGATACAAAAATCTAAATTGGATATTTAATATGCAGAGCCCACCGAAGAGCCTCTTCAATAGCCTTTGAGACCAAGAGACTGTTTAGGAGACTCTTCGCTAAAGCGGCAGGAAATATTATCTTGAAGAGTCTCTCGAGGGGAGCTAACATTGGGAACAACCTTAGCGTTCTAACAAGAGGTAGGTTTTGGTCCATTTTTAGAGAGTTTTTATATATCAAATTCAAGGTATTCCTTTTTTTAATGTAAAATTTTGGTGGGTTCTCTTCTCTATGGAAATTTTGCTATTACCCAAGTAGAGCTTTAGGGATGACGATTTTCCTAATTCCTGACTAGAGTTGGAATGAAGGACAAATTATCCTCAATAGTTTAATAGAGATATAGATGATAATGCATCTCTTCTTCGTCCTGGCTAAATTCCCAATTTACATGAAAAATTGAAGTATTTATCTTATTAAATACATGTATATTTCACTCATATTAATATGCATGTTATTTTTTTATATATAAATAAATCATAATAATTCTTTTTGTTACATTTTAGTAAATGATTTAAAACAATAAAATGTACATTAAAATTAAAGAAATATCTATATAGTACAAAAAATATCTCCAGTGGATCCCTATTTCTGCTAAATTTTCATGGGGATTGATACAAAAATAAAAATGTCCTTGTTAGGGATGGGGATGGGAGTTAAATTCTGCCGTTGCCCGCCCTGTTGTCATCCCTATCCTTATTAATATTATAGCTTAAACGAGCACTATGTATAAGATTTAGATAACCAACTATATCAATCAAATTAACTCTTTTAAATAAAGTGAGAACAAAAACCTAATAGTTACTATGAATTTGACATATCTAGTATATTACACAACTATATACATGATGTACTAGATTAGATGTATGCTCTGTTTCCTTTGGGTCAAAAATCAATGTTACTGATAGATTATGGATGAGAAAATAGCAATTCTCATACTTTGATACATCTAAAATCTAATTTCTCGTTGTCACTGAAAGTACAAAACGAAGTTGATAATGGTATTAAAAGAAGAGAATGTCGCCCCAACACAGAAGGGGTTATCCTAGGGGAGGTTACACTATGGGAAGGGTGAGAAAAGATGTATTTTATATCTTAGAGGCGTATTTTGAGAAATTATTATTTCTGATATAAAAGTTCCTGAATCAATGGAAAATATCTTGTCTTTAAATGTAGTTTGAAATATTGATTTATGTAACTGGAAGTAACTAATTAGGTTTGTGATGAAACTGCAAAATTGATCCGTGGTTGCAATTTGAATACCTATATATGAGATAGACATAAACAAAAAACTTTTAAGTAACGGCAACAAGTGATTGAGCTTAGTAGTTTTTATACAAATTATTGACTTTAGAGATATGTAATATGGAGAAGACAAAATTGCTTAAAACATAGTGGTCATGAAAGTGAGGAGGACCAGTTATTCACTTTTAGTTTGATGATCAAAGGGGAATGGAAAGTTAAGCATTGGTAATTAAAATCCCAGAGGAAAAATAAGGATGCTGCCTAGGTTACTCATAATATGTCGAAATATTAATGTAATTTCAATCATACTACACTAAGAAAATGAAAAAGATGATGGAATGCAAAGGTCTAGACATAGAAGATTGTTACATGAGTGATTCATCATATTTGGATTCCTTTCTTGTATAGCCATTCATGTGGAAGTTTGTCATACTATTCATACATGATCTATCTACCTAAATGCCATACAAATAGAAAGCATAGGGTTTTGAAGAAATTCTACATTCTGGGAAGGTTTTTTTAGAGAAAAAGAATAATCTACTTCAACTTTTGTGCTCTTAGGCAGAGTCACATATAATATATAAGTTAGTTGTGGAAGGGTTGAGCAATGGGTGCTATAGAGAAACTAATTTCAAAGAAAAAGTTTAATCGGCTACATTAAGATTACAATCTAGGAAGGTCTATTTGATATCCCAAAATTGCTTAGCAACCGTGGGACAAGTGAGTAATATTTGGGTGAATCAAAAAGATTTAAGTAGAATCAAATCTAGATATTAGCAAGGCCAACTCCTCATACTAAAAGAGTAGTTATGAACCTATGGACCACTCCCACGAGGATAGTGAAGGGAAAACCTAATCAGTGGAAAACCCCTTGGGTTATCTTAGTATGGAAGAACTAGAGCCACAATGATTTAGTATTTTCCAAGTAAAAACCTCGTGGTTAAATTCCCGTGAGACAAATATATACATTCCAATTTGGATCATATTATGTGGTTAGGATTCTAGCAAATATGTATTTTTCATTCAGTTCAAAATCGATTTTATGGTGCATATATATTGACACTTAATTATGATCTTCCTTCCATGCCTTGTGGTAATGATTTCTCTAGCATTGTGATCTTTACAATAATGATGCTATCCAAAGGTAAAATTACAATAGAGGCTCCTTTATTATCGTTCTTAGTGCAATCAAACTTTCTATATATTTGAATTTAGAGAAAATAAGCCCTTTTGCTATTTGGATGAGTCTAAATGCATGGATATCTTGGTCCAATTTCCATTAGTTATGTTTGTTAGATTAAAACCACACATAATATTAGGTCTAAAGCCCAATATATATAGGTACAACTTAAAGATGTACAAGATGATGAGGATTAATACCCGAACTAATTCAAATAAATACGTGACTGGTTCAGGACAGTTTCGAACCAGAAAAGTCTCTGTTGACGCGAACTCAAGTTACTCCGGGAAGAACAAACATGTGATCGCAGGCTTTACGCGATCAGACAGTCCGCGGTCAGGAGCTGGTATACAAATACGCGGACAGAGGGCTGCAGATGGTGCGCGGTCAGATGATTACAAGCAACGCGCGGTCAGAACACCTTCGACCAGGAGATGCGGGATTACTCGGTCCTTGCAATAGGAATATCCCGAGTATCCCAAAGATTCTTCCACGTATGGAAACAACTGCTAACAGGTTAATACGTGCGGTTATTCCTCAATAACACGTGTTAAACCTGCGTGGAGGTTAGAGGCAGTTACCAAAATTGCACCCGAGCAACTGTTCGATGCCATTATACTTTGGCACCTTTTCGACCAGTATAAAAGAGTAAGCCAATGAGTCGGACAAGAAGAGATCCGATCAAGAGATCAAGGAATCGAGTGATCGAGCAATCGAAACACCCAGAGAATCAGAAGACAGTAGTATAAGTTAGCTAGCTTTCACAAGCCTTCCAGGCATTATCTTGTACAAACATATAGGGAAAATCTTCGCCTGTGAAGATCTTTTCCATAGCTTTGTAACTCTTTCTTCTCACATATAGTGAAATCCTAACAGGACGTAGGGCTATTACTCCCACCATCGAGGGCCTGAACCTGTATAAATCTCTCTGTGTTCTAGTTATCTTTGATTCATCATACCTTCCCGGAGGGGCACCCTGAAAGGTCTCACAACCTATAAATCTGCATAAGTACGACTAAGGACCCCGACTCCGAATCGTCGACAGCTGGCGCCCACCGTGGGGCCTTTCTCAAGGCGTCCTAATTTTCATCTGGAGGTTCGCTGAGTCATGGCTGGAGCATATGATTCTGAGAACGATTTCGATCTCGAGGATTATGCCTACATTCCAATGCCTTCCCCTAGCGATCCTGTTCCGATGGAGGAGACCGGGGGCGAGGACGTCCCAGAAGTCGAATCGACTGTTCAGGTCATGTCTATCGACCAGGAAGCGACTAACGCAGGGTCAGAACCCACCAAGGTTCTCAATGCGTTAGAAGGTGAATCCGATCCGTCATACGACTCTACTAACGGGAAGAATGATGTTGACCAGCAAATCAGCCCGGAGAGGTTTGATCCTAATAACCTCCATCGTCTCTTTGATTTCGAGTCTGACTCAGAACAAACCGAGATATTTTCTCCCTCTGCAACCTCTCTTCCTAGACAGGTCACTGCCTTATCAGAGAAAACTCCTGATCAACGGGCTGCTAGGGAAGAACAGGAACAAAAACAAAAGGAAGATCAAGATCGCGAGCAACAAGACAACGAACTTTGCAGAACAGCCCTAGAGGCTCTTCAAAATGCACAGGCTCGTTACGATGCTGCTCCGAGTTCTTCCCGACGATCGCGTGGTCGCAAATGCGGCCAAACACCTTCTTTGCCCCCAGAGCGTTACTCGGTGGACGAAGAAACGGTAACACCTGGTGCCCCTAGGAGAAATACGCATGGCCCGCTTCGATCTATCGCGGAGGTCATGCGTAATTTTCCTTTTACGATCACGGATGCGCAGAAACCGGCCTTCACCAGAATCCTGGCGGAGAGGTTGGATGAGGTCGCATCTGAGGCGACCCCTACGGCTTCTTCCCGGTCGGCGACACGTTCCCACAACCAGGAGAACTCTCACTCTGGTTCTGGTTGACGGAGTCACCCACCACCTGTACCATCCAGGCAGGACAAGTCCAGATGGGCACAGGATTCACATGAAAGGGATCGGGTTCCTGTTCACTCTAGTTTGGGGCCACGAGTGGTTTCTCCTCTGCGTGATGTCACCCATGATCAGATTGAGGGTCGCAGGACAATTCACGGTCCCTACATTGGTTGTAAAGCTTTCTCGCCCGGCCTTCATGCGGTCGTTTGGCCAGACAAGTTTAGACCAGGGGCCATAGAGAGGTTTGATGGAATTCAGAACCCGTCCGAGTTCCTCCAAATCTACATTACTGCCATCCAAGCGGCAAGTGGCGATGACCTGGTCATGGCCAACTACTTGCCAACAGTCCTCGAAGGATCGGTAAGAACCTGGTTGTTTAACCAACCCGAAGGTTCAATCTATAACTGGGAAATGCTGTGCGATGCCATCCTCAGCAATTTCTAAAATTGTTATCAGAAGCCGGGTAAAGAAGACGACCTCCATCGACTGCGGCAAACTTCGACCGAAACCCTTCGTTAGTTTGTCAAGAGATTTGTCGGGGTGAGGAATACCATCCCGAACATATCCGATGGCTCCATTATTAGGGCATTTAAACATGCCGTTTGATATCGAAGATTCACTGAAGATTTACTCATCCATCCTCCTCGATCAGTAGCCGATCTCTTTGATATGGCTGATCGATATTCCGACGCAGTCGAGGCTGTCGAATGGAACCAGATGGTTGATAAAGGTAATCTACCACCTCAACCAGGTCTCAAGGACGCTAGAAAGGAGGATTCAAGCAAGAAGCCAGAATCTTCATCAGGTGGGAAGTCGAAGAAGTCGAAAAGGAATCGGTCTGGACAATACCGAGAGGTCGCGGTCACAGAGAAGCCTCCTTCGACCAAAGGTAACAAGCCCTCGTTTAAAAATAAAACTGCTTCTGGTGGTCGTAGTGCCGACCAGCCGGAGAAGTTGACTAACCCGCGGGAAGGCAAGAAATGGTGTCCGCTCCACAACTCCGCAGGCCACGACCTCAAGAACTGCAGGAGTTGGTTGAAGCAGTCAGATGACTTCTACCAGGGGATCGGACCAATGCCAACCTTACAATCTAAAGAAGAAGCATGCGGGCTAAGAGACGTCGACGGAGACGAAGAGATGTCTTACCAGGTACCTCGTAATCATGTTAATGTTATTTTTGGAGGTTCCTCCTCTTTTGTTTCCAAGAGGCAATTTAAGGCCTTTTATCGAGAGGTTAACCAAACGGAGACTTCCCTTGGTAAACCTCAGTACCCCTGTTGGTCGGATACACCTTTGATGTTTGATCGCTCTGACTGTCCCGCGGGGCTTACTCGACCATTGAGGCTTCCTCTGGTCATTACCCCTATTATTAGTAATGCGAGAGTCGAAAGGGTCCTGATCGACGGAGGAAGCTCCTTGGATATTCTATTAGTCAAGGCGCTCGATGAGATGCAAATTCTTCGTTCGAAAATTAAGCCCATAATCCATCCATTTTATGGGTGTCGTGGTATTACATATAAAAGCCTCAAGTATATTTTCACACAGACGGAGCTCAACATGCGTCAACGACGATGGCTGGAATTAATCAAAGATTATGATCTTAGTATTCAGTACCATCCAGGGAAAGCTAATGTAGTGGCTGATGCCCTAAGCAGAAAGATTTACAACCTACAAGGAATGGTTATGTTGAAGAACCCTTACCTACAACAAGAGTTGCAGAATCATCAAGTGGAAATAGTATCGCAGGGAACGGTAGCTACTTTAACAATAAAACCTCAACTTGAAGAACAGATAGGAAATGCCCAGAAGAAAGATGAAGAAATTTGTAAGATCAAGAGACGAATTAAGTTAGGAAAGGCTCAAGGCTTTACTGAAGATAACCAAGGGATTGTATGGTATCGAGGAAGAATCTGTGTACCTCAAAACGCAGATCTTAAGGAAATAATACTCCATGAAGCTCATAAAACTCCATACTCAATACACCCTGGTAACACAAAGATGTATCAAGATTTGAAGACCAGATTCTGGTGGGATAATATGAAGAGGGAGATTGCAGAATACATTGCAAACTGCGATACATGTCAGCGAGTTAAAGCAGAACACCAGAAAATAGCAGGAAAGCTACAACCTCTACCAATACCATTATGGAAATGGGAAGAAATTGGTATGGATTTCATTACAGGATTACCTAAAACTCAAGGAGGATATGATTCCATATGGGTTATTGTGGACAGACTTACTAAAGTAGCTCATTTCATACCAGTCAAAAAGATTTATGATGGCAGTAAATTAGCAGAGTTATACATGCAAAGAATAGTGGCATTGCATGGTATTCCTAAGAAGATAGTTTCAGATCGTGGAACACAGTTTACCTCCAAATTTTGGAATAGACTGCATGAAACCCTAGGAACCCAGTTGGATTTCAGTACTGCATATCATCCGCAGACGGGAGGACAGACAGAAAGAGTCAATCAAATCCTAGAAGATCTTCTAAGAGCTTGTATACTAGATTATGGAACATCATGGGACAAATGTTTACCATTTGCAGAATTTACATATAATAACAGTTATCAAGCTAGTATACAGATGGCACCATTTGAAGCTTTATATGGACGTAAATGCAGAACTCCATTGCATTGGAATGAGCCAGGAGAACGAAAGGTCATAGGACCAGAGATAGTAGAAGAAGCAGAAGCTCATGTCAGACTCATCAGAGAAAGGTTGAAAACAGCACAATCACGACAAAAGAGTTATGCAGATAAACGACGGAGAGAATTATCATTTGAACCAGGAGATTTTGTGTATCTCAAGGTCACACCATTCAAGAGATTACAAAGATTCCAAGTGAAAGGAAAGTTATCTCCAAGATACATTGGACCATTTAAGATAATCAAGAGGAAGGGAGAAGTATCATATAAATTGGAATTACCTGTGGGATTAGCAGGAGTTCATGATGTGTTTCATGTCTCTCAGCTCCGGAAATGTTTGAAGGAACCTACTGACCAGATAGATGTACAAGATGTGCCATTACAGAAGAATCTCACTTATTTTGAGCACCCAATCAGAATCCTAGCCACTGATGAATGTCAGCTCAGAAGGAAGAAAATCAAATTGTGTAAAGTTCAATGGAAAAATCATTCAGAGCAAGAGGCTACTTGGGAGAAGGAAGAAGATCTTAAGCAAACCTATCCTTATCTTTTCCTGTCTTAGGTAAACCTCGGGGCGAGATTTCTTTAAGGAGGGTAGATCTGTAACACCCTGAGTTAGGGGTGAAAATTTCCTTTTTCATCAATAGCATGCATGCATGTATCTATAGTATTAGTCAGATCAGTATCTATCCTAAGCCCTAAAATCTCCAAAATCTATCCTGTGACCTCAAATCAAGATCAGATTGTTCAGATGTGATCTATTAGTTATCCTGAATCTAAAAGCCTTCAGAACCCAGATCCAATTCTATCTCTAACTTCCAGAATTATCAATTCCATTCTGTTTTTGAAAACAGAATATCCTATATTACCCAAATACCCTAAGTTTCAGAAATCCAGATTTAATCAAAATCTTGACCAAGTTCAGACCAGATTATTTCTGGAATATGATCATGGGTATGTCAATACCCTAATCCAAAAAGTTGACAGCCAGATTTCACCATCTAGACTCTTTTCATAAATCAGTCCAAGAGTTATTGCAAATTAGTCCTTATCTGATATCTGAAAACCCAAAAAGGCTAAAATCTCCAGATTAACTTCAAACTCAAAATCTTTTCAGCAAATCTTCTCAAAATGCTATTTGCCACAAGTCTCTCTTCTGTGCAGATATCAAAACCAAACCCTAAATGCCAGAATTCGAAATCGACAAAACTCAAATCTTACTTTACCCTAAATTACCCTATTTTCAGTTTGTATCGAAAACTATTCAGATGTGCCAAACCTTATCAATTACCTTTGCCAAATATCCTGTTGAATATAATTTACCAGATTAGTGAAACCAATTTCAGTTTAAACCTCCCAGAATTCCAGATTTACATTTCAGTCCAAGACTGAAAGATTTGAAATTGCAACTCAGCCCATTTCGACCAGGACAGCAGTAAGCATGCGACCAGAAACCGCCGTGCCTGTGCGCCGTGGTTGCTCGCCGCCGGTGAGGCTTCGCCGCGCTTGTGACTGTGCATGCCGGTGCGCACGTGTCCTCGCTCCAGCTGGTGCCGTGACAAGGTCGCTGCTACGTCGACGACCAGTGCCTGCTCCCGCGCGTGATCAACGGCTTTTTGTCAGTAACTCCTCGCCACGTCGCCTTGCCGCGCCAGTGTTGTCGCCACCGCTTGCTACAAGCTTTGCCAGGTCCCGATGAGGCGACATTGTGATCAGCTAAAAGCTTGTCGCCGTCGCATCACCGCTCTTGCTGTTTCTTCGCCGCTACTGCTCCAGCACGCAAACAATCTCATCACAGCAGCCAATCACTTCATTGTCTCCTTCGCCATCTTCACCTGGTCTATTTAAACGCTCCTGTGTGCAGCAGCTTCTCCACACTTCACCAGAAACCAGCCAAATTCCAAATCTCGCTGTTTCAGTCATCTTCTCCGGCGAGCCGTCGAGGAGGCTCACGGTGCCAGCTTCATCCACATCATCTCCTGCCAAATTAAAGCCATCAGTGAGTTCCCCTACTCATCCTCTCTGTGTAGTACTATCTAATTGGTCCCCGGTGACCTCTAACGCCGGCGATCACCGGAATTGTCAATTGCCCTGTTCCTGTAATGTGGCTCAATCTAGTACAAATTAGCCTTCGATTCTGTAAACAAAATTGATCAGTAAGCCAAATCAAGCAAGCCTGTGAAGTTAGATTTCGAAATTAAGCAAGAATCGAAGCTTTTCCCTAAACCGAGCTTCACCAGAAACCGGCGATCGTCGCCAGGCTTCTCCAGTGATCCTCCGGCCAATCTATTTATACCAGAAGCTTCCTTATACCTCCTAGATACTCTCCAAGCAAGGAATTAAGTTCTTTTGGCCTGTAGCAGAAACCCCCAATTGGCAGTGCTTCTTCTCCGGCGCCGATGACCAGAAAGGTGTTCCCAGCCGTTTCAGCCCAAATCACCTTGTCTTTTAGATGTGCCTTAGCCACCTGAGCATTTTTGTCTTCTAGCCCGATACCTAAATCAGCCTAGATCAAAAGATATAGCTTTGCCAAGTTTTTGTCCAGAACTGCTCCAGTGCAGTGTGTTCATCTCAGTTCATCATCAAATTTCTTGCTTTCCAGCCATTTTCCTGCCCTAGATCCTGTTAACTTAATTGTTCCTGTTATCAATGCCTACCTCCCATACAAAGTGGTGCATCATTTGGAGCTCCAGATCAAAAGTTATACTAAGCCCTAGTTTTTGGCATTGTCAACTCTATGCCAGAGCTTGTCAGCCAGTGGCATTGACCTTGTTTACCCACTTCTGGTTGTGTAATTTGAAATCCACTTTGTCCACTGAATTTGTAGAGTTGTGATCTACATTTTCTTCTACTACCACAACTTGAGATAAGCACCCTAGCTTTTCTTAAAGCTATGTCCAAGCTTTGATCCGAATGTCGATCTGTTGACATTCGCTGTTTTGATTAAACCAGCCACAAAATTGTTATCCCTATTGTAATCCTGAAATCCTAAGATTATCTAATCACCATCCTTAGCCAAATTCCTTGAAACCCTAGAACCTCGACTCAGTTCAGTTTGCAGTTCAAATTATCTCCAGTTTAGTTCAATCATTCTTGTTGAGCATTTATGCATATAAGTCATAAAACATTTTAATATTATAAGTAATCATTGTGTGTTTGTTTGTCGTTGAGCAGATTCAGAAGCTGACTTTGAAGATTTTGTTGTTGATCCGTCACCGACTGCTGTATTTTACGACGCAGAAGGCAAGTCATATCCTTGGTCATCTTGAACCTATATTTTAAATGTTGCTATAATATAACCTTGAATATAGGCAATATTGCATGTGAAAGATTGAGAATGGTTGATTTATGAGTTGGCAGTACTAGACTGGTTATCTGTGAAATGTGAAATAAACAAGTTTTGAGCCATGAACTATTATATATATCTATATACTTATATTCATGAAATAAAACCCCTAGCCGTGACCAGAAAAATGGTGTGGAATGGCTGTAGCACTGGAGGTGCTAGACTGCAAAGGAATGCAGGCACTGAAGGTGCAGGATTGTGGATGGTCTGGTCACTGGCATATAAGGACTAGAACCTTGTGTTGTGCGTCTAGTGGCATGAACAACGTGCTAACCGCAAGCCTGGTATGGGACAGGCCTGAACAAGTAATTATGTGGATCGCACATGAAACCCCTGCATGAGATGTGTAGTGATGCACGATAAACACAGAGCGCGGCTCCCACACGGAGCGAGTCCCCGGTGGGTATGGTACACGTCACCGGGAAAATCTCTGGGCCAAGTCACCGGAGCTGCGGTGCTTCGGTTTCCGTGCCCCACGCTTAAGGCGGCGCCGTTTCGCCATAAATGCGCGCGCGGTTCGAACCGGCGCCTCGATTCACGCGCCCGTCCCTTCATTTCCCTCGCACGGTTTGAACTTCTATGGTCCAGATTGATCCGCGGGTGCCACGTGGCGTGCATCTAGACCACGTCCCGCCCCTATAAATAGGACCTTGGGGGGGCCCGGAAGCTCATTCCAAATTTTCAGCCTCAGCGATTTTTGCTCTCCCGGTAGCCCTGTCCCGGTAGCCCTTTCCGGTAGCAGACATCCGGGAGTTTTAGTAGTAGCCTCCTGAAAGGTTAGCCACCGAACAAAAAAGAAGACTAACCTCATGGCACCCAAGGGTCGAGCAAAGACCACGGAGGTGCCCCCGGAGGAAATCCCTCCTGATTTCCTCTGGGCGTCGGAGTTCACGGCCGAGGACGCCGAGTCCTTGGTCGAACGCTGCGTCGTAGCGGACGGGGACATCCGAGTCCCCGTGAAGAAAGACGGAGCCCCCCGCCCCAGGCCCGGAGAAGTCGTGGCCTTCGAGGCCTTCCTGGAGGCGGGGCTCTGGCTCCCAGTGCATCCCATGCTCCGGGAGTTTCTGAAGGAGTACGGGGTGGCGCTTAACCACCTTACCCCGAACGCGCTCGTCCGGATGGGCCTCTTCATCTGGCTCTACGAGACAGCGACCGGGCGGGAGCCCACCCTTCGCGCCTTCCGGTACTTCTACGAACCGGCGGCGCGGACCTCCCTCCTGGTGAAGGGGGGCCCCAAGTCCCCCTTCGGTTCGGTGATGGTCCAAATGCTGCCGGCCCGGGTGATCGACTACCCGGTGGCGGCCTCTCGGGACCACTGGGGCGACTGGGTCCGGAGGTGGTTTTACCTCCGGGTCCGGGACGAGGCGGTGGTGTACGCCCCGGAGCCCCCCACCTACAGCCGGTCGTCCGCACCGAAGCCGCCAGTGTGGATGGACGAGGAGCTCGAGCTCCTCGGCCGGGTGATCCTTTCCAAGAAGACCCGCTCGATGCGGGACGCCGCCGAGGAGATGGCTCTCCTCCGGATCTCCCCCTTCACCGGCGGGAAGAGGGGGATCGGCATGGGCCCCGAGCAGCGGCCCCCGGTGAAGCCGGTGACGCGACGTAAGCTCCGGGAACTTGCTGCATTATACTTACGAATTTTTAAGAATTTGACTAACTCTTTACCTCTTTAGTCTGGCCGTACCCAGCGGCACGGGAGAAGGCGGAGAACCTCCTGGGGAGGTACTTCGCCGACGAGCACGAGCGCGTCGTGCGCCTCGTGGGGGAGGGCCCTCCTTGGAACTTGGTAGCGGCGGCCTACGGGCTAAAACTGCCAGAGAGGAAGCCTCTACCCACCCCCGGGTTGCACAAACGGGGGAAGGAGGCGGCCGGGGGCTCGGAGCCCAAGAAGGCCCGGGTCCAAAAGACCCCCGGCCCGTCGACGACGCCGGCGGCGACACCGGCGAAGCCCTGGGACGAGACCCCCGGGAGCGAGCGTGCCCGGGCACAGGCCCGGAAGGAAGCAACACCTCCTCCCCCGAAGGGCCCCGTCGAGGCCCAGGGGAAGGAGGCGACCGCGGGCGGGGCGGCGTCCGACTCAGCGAACTACGCCCCGTTGCCACTCTTGGTGGAGCCCCTCCTGCCCCTTCCGGCTTCTTTGGAGCCGGAGAGGCTGGAGGTGAGATTCGCGGAGGCCTCGCCTCCGCGGGTTTGGCCGGTGGACGAGGGGGGGAGCCCCTCGGTCTACGAGGTTCCTCCGGAGGAGGAGGCCCTGAGGACCTTCCGGCCCGGGGCAGGGAAAGGCCTGATGGTTCCCCCCCGGGCGGGGGCTCCCGCCGAGAGCTCCTCGGCCACGTCTTCGGGGGGCACTTCCTCATCGACGAAGACGCCGGTGACGCCGGCCGCGTTACCGGACCTTGAGGTCCGGGGACCCCCCACCGGCCGCGCTGGCGGCGCCGGGCGGGAGACCCCTCTGCTTCCCGCGAGGGAGGTTGCCCGCTACTCGGAGGGCCTGCATACCCGGAAGGTGCAGGCCTTCGTCGCGGAAGGGACTCTCCATGAGCGTTTCGAGGGGCTTCAGTCCCTCGGGGCCCAGGTAACCCGAGTCGATGACGCCTTCATTCATCCCCTGCACTTTGAGATTTTTCTAACTCTATATATTTTGTAGGTGGCAGCTGTTACCTGGGGCCTTGAGCAGCGGGTCGCCCGGCTGTATAAGGAGGCGGAGGGCCGGGCCGCAGCCTCCGTAGGGCAGCGCGAGGAGTCCCTCCGGGAACGCGACGAAGCCCTCACTGAATTGACCCGGGTCCGGGCCCAGGTCCATATTTTCGAGGCCGTCAACGGCCGACTCCGGGAGGAGGCCAAGGCGAGGGAGGAGGCGCTCTGGGAGCTCGAGAGCTCGAGCGTTCGGGCGGTGGCGGACGCGGGCTGCTCCGTCCGGTCGGCCCTAGAGGGCCTTGGCGTAAGCCTAGGCTCCGGGAGCAGGGAGGTGCCGCCGGCGACCCTCGCGGAGGCTGTGTGTTTTCTCAACGCACAGGTCTCCACCATCCTGGAGGCTGCCGACGTTCGGGCGCGGGGCCGGGCGATCCCCATTGTCGCGGCTGCTGCGGGGCTCGTCGAGTTCCGGGGGGTCGGCGCCCGGGCGATCGGGGGCCGCATCCCCCGAAGCTTCCCGGACTCCTTCGAGCCGTCGCGCCGGGAGATCGAGCAGCTCACCGGAGGATTCTACGACCGGCTCATCCGGGCAAGATTCCCGGCTCCGGCGCCTCCGGCGGGGGACGTCCCAGCCCCGGCCTTGGAAGAAGCCCCCCGGGGGGAGGACGCCAACGAACATGTATGAGCCTCCCCCCGGGCCTTAGCTAGGGCCCTCTTTTGTTTTGTTAGGACTTTTGATTCTGGTAGCTTCTTAGAAGAAGCCCCGGACACTTGTACAGAAACATTTTGAATGCAATGAAGTTAGAATTTTTTCTAAGTCTTTGAATTGAATTTACTGTTACTAGGGTTCCCGGGAGGTTGCTCCCGAGCGAAGGTCCGGGAGGGGCTCCCCGGGGGACGCCCAAGCGGCTTTAATCTTGCTAAGCCTTGTCTCCGGGAATCGCGGTGGGGATAGTGTCCGGGAGCCGATCCGGTTGAGGTGGCGTCCGTAGTGGCACTTGGACAATTTTGATAATCATCGTGACGAATTGTCCCCTCCGCGACCGGGGTTCCGGATGATACCTCCCCTCCGGATACTTCCACCGGCGGGATACGAGTTCTGGCCTGAAGATGTGCTCCGGGACGCTCGGCGCCGCGTACGGGCATTATACCGGGACTTGACCCGGGAGCTAGCGGAGAGCCTCCGGGAGTATTAGGCGTAGGAGCCTTAGGGCGTAGAGAATCCCCCGGGTTAGAACCCGGGGTTGTACCGTTTCCGAAGCCCACCGGAGGGGGAAGATGTCCTCCGGGTTTGCCAATCAATAAAGCTGTGTTGTTGCTTCTTCTTTCATTGTTTCTTCATTTTCTTCTTCTTGGATGGTCCGGACGACTCATCTTAACAAGGATGAGCTAAGTTTGCTCGTGGGCGGTGCGGTCGACACCCGGGGGTTCCTTATCCCCCCCGCCCACAGCGGGCCGGAGGATAGCTCCGCGCGCTGTGGGGGTAACAAGGCCCCCGGGATGGAAGTCACCTGTAGCATAGGAAATTTTCTAAGTTAGAAAATTTTAAAACGAGGTTTTCAAGGAGAAGACCTTCCGGAAGACAATTGTCCGGTCGCCGTGAGAA
Source organism: Pharus latifolius (assembly GCA_019359835.1). Taxonomy (NCBI): domain Eukaryota; kingdom Viridiplantae; phylum Streptophyta; class Magnoliopsida; order Poales; family Poaceae; genus Pharus; species Pharus latifolius. The sequence continues at coordinate 51,654,380 of CM033324.1, read as the reverse complement.
CGGGGAGCCGGGAATAAGGCCTCATATGGAAGAAATGTCCAAGAAAACCCGATGAGATTTCCGGAGGCGAGCTTCCGAGGAGACAATCGTCCGGTCGCCGTGAGAACGGGGTGCCAGGAATAGGGTCTTCGGGGAAGAAAATGCCCGAAAAATCCATGACCTCTCCGGGAGACAATCGTCCGATCACCGTGAGAACGGGGAGCCGGGAATAGGGTCTCCAGGAGGCATTCATCCGGTCGCCGTGAGAACGGGGAGCCGGGAATAAGGTCGCCGGGGACCAATTGTCCGGTCGCCGTGAAAACGGGGAGCCGGGAATAACGTCGACTCCCGTAGGAGGAAGATAGATCCAAGAAGGCCATTAGACGTCCCACTGGGGAGAGCATCTACTCCCGGAGGAGGAAGTGCCCGAAGATGGGTCTTGAGTGTTTGGGCAGGGGACTAGTCTCCCAAAGTGACTCGTTACCGCGGCCACTGTGACCGGGTTGCCGCTTACACCCTCAGTCCACGAGGGCTGATCGTAAGCCGCCCTACGGGAGTGGGACTCCCGTTGTAGGGACTTGTTGGGCCTGGCCCACTTCCTCGCGGGGAGGGCATCGCCAGCAGGGGCGGTAATGAGAGAGACCTGCAATGAGACAGTTTGAAAAGCAAGACCTATGTATTGCTAATAAAATGAAGTACAGGGCCTCCCCCTGCGAAGTCGCGAAAGGGGAGGAAAATGCAGTGTCCCTCCTCCCCCTCCGGCGTGAACGCTCCGGGGGAGGGGACAGGCCCGTAAGGCTAAACATAGAACTTGCGAGGTAAACGCAAGTTCCACGTGTTCTTCAGCTCCTGCTCTTGAAGGTTGGAGAGCTTGTAGGCCCCCGAGCCCAGGACCGCGGAGATCCTGTAGGGGCCCTCCCACTTGGGGGAGAGCTTACCCTGGGCCTGGGGGTCCGTCACACGCTTGAGGACAAGGTCCCCAAGGCAGAAAGCCCTCTCGCGCACGAGCTGATTGTACGCGTGCGCCATTTCTTGCTCGTAGATGGCGTGGTGGAGGAGCACTCGGTCGCGTTCCTCCTCCACGAGGTCGATCTCCAGACGCTGGTTGGCCTCGTTGGCCTGGTACGGTGAGGGCGTAGCTCCCTCCAGGAGCTCGACCCGCAGTGACCGGAATCCGATCTCCGGGGGGAGGACTGCCTCCGCCCCGTAGACCAGGGAGAAGGGAGTACGCCCCGTCGCCCGGGACGGGGTCGTGCGCATGGAGCAGAGGATGCTAGGGAGCTCCTCCGCCCATGCACCCCGCTTAGAAGCGGTTTGCTCGAGTCTCCGGCGCAACCCCTGTAGGATCACACAGTTGACCCTCTCGACAGCCCCATTGCTCCGGGGATGGGCCACCGAGGCGAAGTGGATGACGAGCCCCAGGCCTTCGCAGAATTCCCGAAAATAAGCCGAGTCGAATTGGGTCCCGTTGTCCACGGTGATTTCCCGGGGGACACCAAAACGACATACGACATTTTTCCAGAAAAACCGCTGAACGGCCCGGGACGTGATGCTGGCCAAAGGCTCCACCTCAACCCACTTTGTAAAATTGTCGACTCCGACTACCGCATACTTGTATCCCCCGGGCGTTGGGGGGAAGGGCCCTAAGAGGTCCATCCCCCAGCGCACAAAGGGCCAAGTGATGGGGATCGTCTGCATCGCTATAGCGGGGAGGTTCGAGCCCTTGGCCATCTTCTAGCATGCCTCGCACGCGGAGACAAGGTCTCGCGCGTCGCGCATGACCGTGTTCCAGTAGAAGCCCTGCCGGAGGGCCTTGGCCGCGATGGCACGCGGGGCTAGGTGAGAACCACAGCTCCCTGCGTGGATGTCTTCGAGAAGTTGAAGTCCCTCCGGCCGGGGGAGGCAGCGCAGGAGGGCGGAAGCCCCCCGCTTGTAGAGCCTCCCCTCCAGTAGGAGATATGCCCGGGCTTTAGCCCGGAGGCGTTTAGCCTCGGTCTCACTAGGAGGGTCCCCCTCCCCCTTGATGAAGGAGATGAGGGGGTCCATCCAAGACGGAGTCCGGGTGATCTCGGCGACCTCCGGGACATGAGGCTCGTCGCCCGTGTCCGGGGAGGCCACCGAGGACTTCGTGATGATCTCCAGGAAAGCCCCCTTGGGGAGCGATTCCCGGGCGCTTGCCGCCCGGGCCAAGGCATCAGCCCGGTCATTGTCCCTCCGTGGGATATGCCGGGCCTCGAGGCCGTCGAAATGCCTCTCCATCTTTCGCACTTCCTGCAAATAAAGACTTAAGTTTGCGTCATGGCACAGGTAAGACTTGTCCATTTGGCAAACTACGAGCTGAGAATCTCCCTTGACTAGGAGGCGCTGGATCCCCAGGGAGCTCGCGAGGCGCATCCCGAGGAGCAAAGCCTCGTATTCGGTGACGTTGTTGGTTGCGGGGAACTCGAGCCGTGCGGCGTACTCGAGTTCCTTCCCCTCGGGGCTCCGGAGGACTACTCCCGCACCAGCCCCGGTGAGACACAGCGACCCATCGAACATAAGGGTCCAATGATCACTGCGTCGGGGCGGCACAGGGAGATCTTCGTCCCCGGACCCAGAGGCGGGAGTCTACTCTGCGACGAAGTCGGCGAGGACCTGCGACTTGATGGCGGAGCGGCCGGTAAGGGACAGGGAGAAGGGGGCGAGCTCGGCCCCCCACTTCCCGATCCGGCCGGTGGCTTCCTTGTTCCGCAGTACCTCCCCGAGGGGGAGGGACGACGGGACGGTGATGGGGTGCCCCAGGAAGTAATGCCGAAGCTTCCGGGACGCCATGAGGAGGGCGTAGCAAATCTTCTCCATCTCCGTGTACCGAATTTTGGCCCCTTGGAGGGCCTCACTCACGTAGTACACGGGACGTTGCTGCCCCCCTTGCTCCTTCACCAAGACCGCGCTGACGTCGACAGGGGTCGCGGCGAGGTAGAGGAGCAAGGGCTCTTCCGGAGACGGACTCACGAGCATTGGGGGGCTCGTGAGGTACTTCTTGAGGTCCTCGAACGCCTCCTGGGCCTCGGGGGTCCAGTGGAACCCCTCGAGCCCTCGGAGGATCTTGAAGAACTGGAGGCCCCGCTCCCCCGACCGGGAGACAAAGCGGCTGAGTGCAGCTAGGCGGCCGGAGAGCCACTGGACATCCTTGACGGAGCGCAGCGGGGGCATATCTAGGAACGCCCAGATCTTCTCGGGGTTTGCCTCAATGCCCCGCTGGGACACGAGGAAACCTAGGAGCTTCCCCCCGCGCGCCCCGAAGGCGCACTTCTCCGGGTTGAGTTTGAGCCCGAACGCGCGGAGGTTGCGGAAGGTTTCAGCTAGGTCGTCGACGTGAGAGGCTGCGCGGGGACTCTTGACGACCGCGTCGTCTACGTAGACTTCGACATTGCGGCCGACTTGGTTTCTGAAAACCAGAGTCATGAGGCACTGGAAGGTTGCCCCCGCGTTCTTGAGCCCGAAGGGCATATGGGCGTAGCAGAAGGTTCCGAGGGGAGTAATAAAACTCGTCTTTTCCTCGTCCCCCTCCGCCATCCGGACTTGATGGTAGCCCGAGTAGGCGTCTAGGAAGCTCATGAGCTCGCACCCCGCAGTGGAGTCGACGAGCTGATCAATCCGCGGGAGCGGGAAGTTGTCTTTGGGGTAGGCGCGGTTAAGGTCGGTGAAGTCCACGCACATCCGCCACTTGCCAGTTGATTTCTTGACGAGGATGGGGTTCGCGAGCCACTCGGGGTGCAAGACCTCCCGAATGAACCCCGCCTCTCGGAGCCGGGTGATCTCCGCCTTGATTGCCTCTTGGCGCTCGAGGGAGAGTTTCCGCAGCTTCTGTTTGACCGGGGGGTGACCGGGGGCCACTGCGAGCTTGTGCTCAATGACCTCCCGGGCGACGCCCCGCATGTCCGAAGGCTTCCATGCAAAAACATCGGAGTTTTCGTGCAGAAAAGCCGCGAGTTGCGCTGCGTGCTCCTCGGGGAGCTCCGCCCCGATCCGTACGGTTTTGTCTTCGTTGCCCGGGGACAGCAGGACCTTACGGAGGCCCCCTTCCGGACGCGGCTTGAGGAGGGGCCTCCCGGGTGGTGGCACAGCAGCATCTAGTTCTGGGGGAGAAGCCTCCCCCCCAGGCGTCTTTATGAGGTTGACGCTTCCGATTGTGGCCGCAGCGCGCCCGTATAGAGCACGGGCCATGTCTTGGTCTCCCCGGACGTTGATCACACTATGCGGCCCGGGAATCTTCATGCAGAGATAGTTTTGATGGGTGGCAGCCCCCAGCCGGTTGATTGTCGTCCTCCCCATAATCGCGTTGTAGGAGGAGGGGAGGTCCACTACATCGAAGCGGACCAGCTCGGTCCGGTAGTTCTCCGGGGTGCCGAAGGTCATTGGAAGATCTACTTTGCCCACGGGGTGGATCGCCTTTCCCGGGACAAAACCTTGCAGGGGCCTGGCAGCGGGCTGCAGGAGCTTCTCATCCACCTGCATTTCTTTGAAGGCCTTCAGGAATAGGACATCGGCGGAGCTCCCGCCGTCCACCTGGATACGGGCCAGATGGCAGTTGTAGATGGTCGCGGAGACAATGAGCGCGTCGTCGTGGGGGAAGCGAACCCCCCGCGCGTCTTCTGCCGTGAAGGTGAGGGGGACGTCCGACCACTTCGGTGGCCGGGACGCGTGTAGCACCCCCACAACCTTGACCTCGCGCGTGTACTCCTTACGCTGGCGCTTAGAGTCCCACCCGGAGGCAGATCCTCCCACGATGACGTTGATGTGCCGCTGCGAAGTTTGAAAGGGGAGAGCTTCTGAAGGCTCCCCCTCCTGCGTCTGCTGACCCCCCGCAGGAGCGGGAAGGGCCGGAACAGCTGGCCGAGGGGGCAAGGAGGCCGGAGTCCCCCCCCTGCCCGCGCTGGTCGAGGAAGTCCGTGAAGTGCTGCAGCAGCTGGCTACAATCTCGGGTAGCGTGGGTACTGGACCTGTGGAAGCTGCACCACGGTCCTTCCTGCCTTCTCCCCGCGGGGCCTTCCCAACCGCGCGAAGACTGTCCTCCCCCATGGCCCTTCGGTTTGGGGAAGGGGCGGTTGGCCCTCGGGGGGTCGCGCGAGCTGCTTCTGCCCTCGAGGACAAAGGTTTCCCGAGGCCGTGGCTCACTACGCCCCCCCTGCCTGGGGCGTTTGGGGGGATCCCTGGCCCCCCGGTCGACGGGGGCGGGAGCCCCCTGGGCCTTCTTCCAGATGTCGTCTTCCTCCGCTCGAGCGTACTTTTCGAGCACGTTGAAGAGCTCGTCGGCGAAAGAGGGGGAGCTCCGGGAGAGCCTTCGGTGGAGCTCTCCCGGGAGGATGTCGCTTTTGCAGGCTTCGATGACTGTAGAGTCGGGGACATGGACCACTTTGCTTTTCACCTGAGCAAAGCGCTTGAAGAAGCTTCTGATGGTTTCCCTAGTCCTCTGCCGGACAGTGTACAGCTGCGAAGAGTCCAGGGGACGCACGTAGTTCCCTTGGAAGTTGGCACAGAACTCCCGCTTGAGCTGCGAGAAAGACTTGATGGAGCCCGCCTTCAGGTTGTAGAACCAGGAGCGGGCAATGCCGGAGAGGTACAGGGGGAAGACGTTGCACTGTACCGTCTCGTCCCCCCCGGCCGCGGAGATGGCTGTGGAGTAGACCTGCACAAACTCGTAAGGGTCTGCCTCACCGTTATAATGTTCGATGTGCGGAGGGCGGTAAGGCCGCGGCCACCGGATGCTGCGAAGTCTTTGGCACAGGGGCTGGTTAGCCCCCTGCACTTCCCGGGGAGAGCCCCGGTCGCTGTCTTCTTTCACGGGACCTTCGTTGTCTGAGTCTGGAAGCGGTTCGAGAGGTCCGCCAGAATGGCGGTGGCGACGCTTTTCCTCCGGACCGGGACTGAGTTCCCGGATGTCCGGGCTCTCTGCCGGAGAGGTTGGCTCTTCAGCGGGTCTCTTCCCCCGGCCGGTGCGAGAGCGAGGCTCCCCGCGCCCGCGGCCGGGGGGAAGTTCTTCCCCGCGCTCTGGTGAACGCATTCGCTCGACCTCCCCCGGGGCGAAACGGACCTGTCCCGCCGAGGGAGGGAGCTCATGCACTGTAGCTGCCGACCCGGAGGCTTCCGGAGCCGGTTGGGGGGAGCCCCCTGTGACGACCCCCGGGACCAGAAAGGGGGAAGCCCCTGTATTATCCGGAACCGGGGAGGGGGCGCCCACGGCGGCCGCGACCGGAACCGGGAAGGGGGCAGGCCCTGTAACACCCGGAACCGGGGAGGGGGCGCCCACGGCGGCCGCGACCGGAACTGCGAAGGGGGCAGGCCCTGTAACACCCGGAACCGGCGAGGGGGGAGCCCCCGCGGCGACGTCCGGAACCGGGGAGCCCATGCGGGGGGAAGTCCGCTGTGGCACGGGGGCTGCTCTGTCAACCGCCCCCGGTGCGGTAAACGCAACGCGGGGGGCGGGACTGGCTCTCGGCGTAGGGTAAACCCCCGGCATGAAGTGGGCTCCCGGCCCCGGGAATAGGCCAGGGACGGGGTAAGCCCCTGGTGCCACGAAGGGCCCCGGCATGAAGTAACCCCCCGGCACCGGGACGGGCCCGGGCGCCAGGAGGGGTCCGGACGTATATCCCGCAGAGGGAGGGAACCCCCCGGCAGGATCATACGGGCGGACAACCCCCCGGAGGCCGGAGGGGCCGCCGGGTAACCCATAAACGGGGACATGTTCCCCGGATACGGGTGTGACGCAAATGTGGGGGCCGGAGGCCGCGCCAACACGCTAAGGAGTTCGTCCATAGAGCGCTGAGCGCGGAGCTGGCCTTCCACGAGAGCTTCGAGCAGGGCGTCCCGGGGAGCCATCGGGGGGAGACTGGTCCCGGCCGAGGTCCCCGCGGTCACCTAAGTTAAGAGGAAAAGAGGGAGGCGGTACCTGGGCCAGGTCGCCTCCGGAAGGGGCCACCGGGACAGCAGTGTCCCGGGCGGACGGCGCCGGGTCTCCGAGACCCGGGTCACCGGGAAGGGTGCGAGCCCTTGTTCTTGGGGGAGCCATGGCGTCTTGTCACGAGTCCCCATGGTCGGCGCCAACTGTCGTGGTATTGCGAATATCCCGGCAGGTTTTGTGAATGATCCTAGCAAAGATTACGTGGCGCGGGTTGACCGGATGACCGGTCCTCCCCCGCCGGACAAGCACAAGAAATGACACACGGGTTTATACAGGTTCGGGTCCCGGTGGGGGCCCTAGTCCTGTCGACGCGCTCCCGACCGGAGTCGGCTGGGGAGGCTCTCTCCGGGGGAGAGGCTTCCGGAGCACGTCTGTGAGTTTAGCTATTCCAATAAAAGAGAACTGGTCCTTTACAATAGAGGGGTACAAGGGCTATTTATAGCCCCAAAAAGAAGCAAAAAACCTAAACTACCCCGGAAACCACCGTCGGATTGAAGGGTAGGACCGTCCTTCTCCCGGTCAAACGCCTTGGATGCTCGACAGGTGGTCGCTAGTTCCCGAGGCGCTCCTCGCGTGACCTGCACGTGACAAACAATTCGAGACTTTACCTTTAGGAGGGCGATGAGGCCCGGGATGGCGCCAGAGGCCACGTCCCGAGGGCCAAAAGGCGGCGCCCGAGGACGCCCCGAAGGCCACGTCCCCGAGCCAATGGCGGCGCCCGGGACGGCACCGGAGGCCCCGTCCCGGGAGCCAAATGGCGGCGCCCGGGAGGGCACCGGAGGCCACGTCCTGGGGGCCAAAAGGCGGCGCCCGGGGAGGGGCCGGAGGCCACGTCCCTGGGCAGATGGCGGCGCCTGGGACGGCACCGGAGGCCGCGTCCCAGGAGCCAAATGGCGGCGCCTGGGACGGCACCGGAGGCCACGTCCCGGGAGGCAAATGGCGGCGCCCGGGGGGGCACCGGAGGCTACGTCCCGGGCGCCAAATGGCGGCACCCGGGAGGGCACCGGAGGCCACGTCCCCGGGCCAAAAGGCGGCGCCCGGGGAGGGGCCGGAGGCCACGGCCCCGGGCAAATGGCGGCGCCCGGGACGGCACCGGAGGCCTACGTTCCGGGAGCCAAATGACGACGCCCGGGAGGGTACCGGAGGCCATGTCCCGGGGGCCAAAAGGCGGCGCCCGGGGTGGGGCCAGAGGCCATGTCCCCGGGCAGATGGCGGCGCCCGGGATGGCACCGGAGGCCAGATCCCCGGGCAATCGTGACGCAACTTACCTGGACTTAGTCCCGCGGAGATTTCCCCCGACAATGGGATAATTCCTGGTCCCTCCATGATACCATTGGGACAGGTGGTCCTCCCAGTCACGCTGGGAGAACCGGATAACTTCTGAACAGAATTAGTTACTTTTGATGTAATTGACTGTGATTCGGCTTACAACGCAATCTTTGGTAGGCCAACTCTTGCTAAATTCATGATGACAACGCACTATGCTTACCAGTGCGGCAAGTTGCCTGGCCCCAAAGGTGTCATCGCGATCCGAGGTAGTCGCAGCGTGGCACTGACGTGTGACCGGCTATCTTTGGAGATGGTGGACCAACTTCCCCTCCGGGATGGTCAGGTCGCCACAGTCGCTACTGACGTGATCAAGGCTGCTCCTCGACCAGATGAGAAACTCAAACTAGTTCCATTGTACCCAGATGATCCATCCAAGACAATTCGAGTCAGATCAGGCCTGGACGACAAATAGGAACTCGAGCTCATTACTTTCCTCCGGGATAACGCAGATGTGTTTGCGTGGAAACCATCCGACATGCCCGGTGTCCCAAGGGAGGTAATCGAGCATAGGTTAGCAATTCGACCTGGACAGTGACCTATAAAGCAAAAGCTCAGGCGTTTTGCTGTTGACCGGCAGGAAGCCATTTGAGAGGAGTTGGACAAACTCCTAAAGGTCGGGTTTATTCGCGAGGTCGATCACCCGGATGGCTTGCAAATCCGGTCATGGTTCGCAAGTCAAATGGTAAGTGGCGCATGTGCGTCGACTACACCAGCCTCAACAGTGCCTGTCTGAAGGACGACTTTCCCCTTCCCCGCATCGATCAGCTGGTCGATTCTATCGCGGGTTGCAAACTGATGAGTTTCTTGGATGCTTACTCAGGATATCATCAAATTAGCATGGCAGAAGAAGATGAAGAGAAGACTGCCTTCATCACCCCGTTCGGCACCTACTGTTACATCAGAATGCCGTTTGGTCTCAAGAACGCAGGTTCCACGTACCAGCACTTGGTGCAAAAGACTTTTCTTTCCCAGATGGGTCGCAATCTTGAAGCTTAAGTAGACGACCTGGTTGTAAAGAGCACCGAAAGATTGCCTCATTTAGACGATCTCGCTGAAACCTTCTGTAATTTAAATCGATTTGGAATAAAATTAAACCCAGAGAAATGTTCTTTCGGGGTTTCTTGAGGAAAACTTCTTGGTTTCCATGTTTGTTCCAGAGGCATTGAAGTCAACCCTGAAAAAATAAGGGCTATCGAATAGATGAGATCTCCCTCGACCATGAAGGATGTTCAACGCCTAGCAGGTCGCATGGCGGCCTTAAGCCAGTTCATATTGCAACTAGGTGAGAGGGGACTACCTTTCTTCAGGGCCCTGCGAAAACATCACAATTTCACATGGTCCGATGAGGCCGAGAAGGCATTTCAGGAGGTGAAAGCGTATTTATCTAGTCCACCAGTCTTGGTGTCTCCCGACAAAGGAGAACCATTACTTCTCTACTTGGCGGCCACGCCGAACACGGTCAGTGCTGTTCTGATCGCAGATAGAGAAGGAATACACAGACCCATCTACTATGTAAACGAAGTACTTCATGGCCCTAAGGAGCGGTACCCTGAGGTCCAGAAGATACTTTACGCACTACTGATGGCTTCCCGTAAGCTATGACATTACTTCCAAGCACATAAGATCACAGTACCTCATCTTTTCCATTGGGGGATATTGTCCGTAATCCAGAGAAATCTGGTCAGATCGCCAAATGGGCTGTCGAACTCGGTGCTTTCGATATCCATTTCACACCTCGCACTGCGGTTAAGTCTCAGGTCCTGGCCGATTTTGTGGTCGAATGGACAAATCCTGAGCCACCCGTGCGGGTACCCGAAGAATTGGAATGCCCCGATTACTGGACAATGTACTTCGACGGCTCTCCTAGTTTTCAACACTCAGGGGCTGGAGTGGTCTTAGTTATGCCTCAGGGTGAACATCTTAAGTTTGTCTTCGAACTACACTTTGTTGCGACCAATAATGCAGCAGAGTATGAAGGTCTTCTTGCAGGGCATCGGCAGCAAAATTCCTCATAGTTCATCGATTAGTGGTGAGGGGAGACTCACAGCTGGTCGTAAACCAGGTAAACAAGGAGTACAACACCTCCGATGAGACAATGGCTCGTTACCTGGGGGAAGTGAGGAGATTGGAAAAACACTTCAGTCATTTCAAAGTCCAATACATCCCGCGAAAGGACAATATTCTCGCAGACCAATTATCCAAAATTGGGTCCTCACACACATCCGCTCCGGCAGGAGTGTTCGTCAAACACTTGGAACATCCTTCGATTATGATTTCGGTCGAGGATGATCCGGTAACAGTCTGCATTACCAACCTCGGACAGGAACAGGATTGGACTCATCCATTGAGAGTCTATCTTGAACATGGGACCTCGCCCAAGGATGAAACCGAAAGCGATCGGTTGATCCGTAAAGCGCATTTGTACAAGCTCGTGGAAGGAGTTTTGTATAGAAAGGGTACTCAGGGAGTATTCATGCGCTGCATATCTCAGGAAGAAGGTAAATCCCCTTGAGAGAGATTCATGACGGTGTATGCGGTGCGCACGCGTCATTTCGTACACTGGTCGGAAAAGCTTTTCGACAAGGATTCTACTAGTCTTCGGCACTCGATGATGCCAAGAATATGGTCAAGATGTGTCCTCAGTGTCAGTTTCATGCGAGACAGGTTCACCAACCTGCCTATGCGTTGCAAACCATTCCCCTTGCATGGCCTTTTGCGGTCTGGGGGATGGACATTGTCGGTCCTATGCCACAAGCGGTCAATGAATACAAGTTCTTGTTCGTAGCTATTGACACGTTTACAAAGTGGATTCAGGCCGAACAGGTGCACAATATAACCGCTGCTGCAGCACAGAAGTTCTTCCATAAGAACATTGTTGTTCGATTCGGTGTTCCAAATCGTCTTATTAAGGATAATTGTTCTCAGTTCGCTAGTGGTCTTTTTCTGGATTACTGCGATCAGATTGGAACTAAGGTGTGCTTTGCTTTTGTAGCTCATCCACAGAGCAATGGTGCTGTAGAACATGCCAACAGGAAAATATTGCAAGGCATCAAGAAACGTGTTTTCGATCGCCTTAAGACTCGCTCGGGGGCTTGGGCAGACGAGCTCTACACCGTTCTGTGGGCACTACGAACTACTTCTAGTCGAGCCACCGGTGAAACGAATTTCGATCTGGTCTACGGGGCTGAGACCGTGTTACCTATGGAAATCAGTATTGGATCTATTCGGACAAATCAATTCGAACGAGTTGATCAGAGTGGACAGCGATCGCAAGATCTCATCCTCCTAGAAGAAAAACGTGATTGTGCTTTGATCAAGTCCGCTGTATATTTGCAAGCTTTGCGCAAGTACCATAACAAAAGGGTGCGACTGACGAGGATTGACACCTGGGTCACTTCTAATAAACTTTTGGTTCAAGACAGGTTCAAACCAGACATGTATCTGGCGATGCGAACTCAAGCTGTTCTGAGGGGCATCGCCATGAGGTCGCAAGCTTTACGCGATCAGGTCGCAGGTTTCGTGCGATCAGGCCGATAGCCTTGTGCGGTCAGAAGTTCGTATGTTATACGTGGACTGGATATCCGGGATGTTGCGCGGTCAGCCCATATTCCGCGGTCAGAACATTCTCGACCAGGGTGCTTGGAGTTTATTCGGTTATCCTTATATCAGGATATTCCAAGCATCCCGAGGATTCCTTCACGTTGAAGACCAACCGTCAGAGGTTATTATAGGCGGTTATTCGTGATTAGCACGTGTCAATAACCTCCGTGGAAGTTAACAGCGGTTCTCCAGAAACCGCATCCAACCGTTTGATGCAGTTTTCTTCATATGGCACCCTTTCGACCAGTATAAAAGGGTGGTAAAGTACATCAAATGGGGGATCCAAGACATTTGGAAGAACAAGACACCTGAGATAATCGAGATACAACGTATCTCGACTACTCAAAATAGCCAAGTCTACGGTTTAGATTAGATAATATTCACAAGTCTCTTAGAGCTTCTTTTTTGTACACTTATATAGGAAGAAACTTTCACCTGTGAAGGTTTCTTCCTGCTAGTTTGTAAGCCTTTATCACAAATAGTGGAATTCTAACAGGACGTAGGGCTTTTACTCCCACCATCGAGGGCCCGAACCTGTATAAATCTCTCTGTGCTCCTGTTCACCATTGTTCTACATACCTTCCCGGAGGGTCATCTTGAAAGGTCTCACAATTACAAATTCTGCATAAGTTCGGCTGAGGACCCCGAGTCCGAATCGTCGACAGCGACCACGTAGTCTTCACGTGGGCGATCTGGTTTTACATAAAATACAAGACCAATCCAATCGTAACAAATTCTCCCCGAAGTGGGAAGGCCCTTATACTGTTGTTTCGGTACCGCGACCAGGATCAGCTCGATTAGCAATGGAGGATGGTCGAATCTTGTCCAATACTTGGAACATCGATCAACTACGCAAGTTTTACGTGTAAGTATCCAATCCTTTTTTCTTTTCAATTAGCATGGTTTAATAAAACAAATGTTTTTCGTTGTTTCATTGTTTCATATGTAGAGTATTTCCCTTTGTGCCCATGTGTTGCGAATTTGGCTCGGGGGTTGGTCACCGGTGGTTGTATCGCCACAATGCCCTCATCGGATTCGTCGAAAGATCTCATGACCACTTCCAGACAAGACACCCCTCAATAAGCCGCTTCTCAACGCACACGGGGCTTGCTGGTATGTCCTTGGTCATCAGAGTGGCTGCCGGTTTGCAACAAGGTTAGGCATTGCATCGAACATAATTGCTGGCCTGGTCGAGTATCCCTGGTCATCGTTACATCCATATATTTCCTGTGCTTATAATACTAAGTCTTCAGTATATATAATCACAGGTGGGGGCTAGGGGAATATGGTTACAGTATGAAACAAAAGGAAGTGTTGTCTTTCGAAACAAAACCAAAAAATACATGCATTGCATTCTATAAACTGTATCTGTACAGGTATAAAGATTTACATAATGCCAAGCTCGTTCAAAAGTTTATCGACAAGAGGTTTAACTTCCTCCATGATAGCCTTAAGTTGGTCTTCACTCTCGATCTCTGCCTCTCCTACCAATGGATTTAGATCCAGGTCTGGGCCATGGTGAAGACGGAACCGGCAGAGAATGGTAGAGGCTGCTGATCAGATTCTCGTTTTGATCACCTCTTGTTGTCACCTAGTATCTTCGGGAAGATACTCGAGAAGTGATTCCGCTTGGGCTGCGACCAATTTGGACCAGTCACTAAGGCTAAGGTCGTCCGCCGCGGTTTCGACCACATCAGCCCTTAGTAGACCGGCCACCATCTTTAGTTTTTCAAAGATGTCTTGTTGAGCCTTGCCGCAGGTCGAGAGGGATGTGCTTAAGTCTTTGTTCTCCCTGCGGACAGAGTCGATGGTCGCCTGGAGGTCCTCTTTCTCTTGACCAAGCTGGCTTATTTGATCGACTTGCCCTACCATAAGAAGGTCATTACAAGCAATCCGAGCGACAAGATTAATTCATTCTGGTCGGAAGTTGACTTACATGAAAGCTGCGACCGCAGTTTGCTTAGTTCGGCCTCTAGATGTGAAATTGTGGTGGCCACCCTGAGATCATGGTTTTCCCGATCAACAAGGCTCTTCGTCAGAAAGGCATTTTCTCTACAACAAAAGAGACAATTGTCATGACAGATCTATATTCAGGCAAACCAAAGAACATCTTCCTTACTACTGCCAGCGATCCTTTTCCTCTTGCATGGCCTCGATGCTATCCGCCATAGCCATCGATCTGGTCGCCATGCGGGTCAGTTCCTATGACATGGAGGGAAATCAGTTGCAAAATCTAAATGATCCTATACAAAGCTCAGATATTATGAGGGGTGTTCGACATACCTCAGTATATTCCCGGAACAACCTGTTCTTCAGGACGATTGGAGGCCAAGTTGATGGGCTCGCCTTATCCCCGGTGGGATCAGCAGATGAATGTTCCTGCTGAACCTCATTTCTTGCCGGGGTCGCAGATTTTAATATCTGCGATTGGGCCTCCGTGTCCAACTCATCCGCAATGGCCCAGACGACTTCCTGAACCAGAGGGATAGAGCTCTCTTCACTAGAGACTTCAACGCCAGAGGGAACTTTGACCCTCGCCAAGGCTATTGGGGGGTTTGGCGCTGAATCTCTATGCCTAAGCAAGAAAAAAAACCGCCAGTTTCACGGTTGATCTCCACAGTCCAATCTTGTATAAACAGGAGAGAATTCTTACCTTAGTTGAAATCCCATCAGCTTTTGGGATTTTGAAGACGGTTCCCCGAGGAAAAGAGGACAATCGTCGTCCGTTCTGGTCTTCCTCTTTGTGAACAAGACCTTGTCTTGTCCTCTCTGTGTGTACTAACCTGTAAGCACACACATGAGAAATGATGAAGATCTAAGTAGTAAGAATGCTTACCGGGGTAGCCTGCTCAGTTGGTAGGGATGCATCCGATGGTCTGGGTGTCTCGTGAGCCATCGGTGCTGGCATTTCATCCGCGACCATGAGATTGGAAGTGATCGCGGGGTCTTGTTTTCCCGCTCTTGTCGTCAGGAGCGGAGTACTCACCGCCCTAGGACTAACAGGAGTCATAGGGGGAATTTCTTCTTCCTATACAAACGTGGCTTGATGAACACACATACAGATGAATTGTAAAGCTCAAGATTGCGAGAAATCTTACTGTAGTCTCCCCTTCGGCCAAGGGGGGAGATGTTACGGATCCTGAAACCTCCAGGGCTTCAGGAGCGGAGGTCTCACCCGCAACCACGGGGTTCTCGATGGTCGCGGGGCCCGTCGTAGCCACCTCTGCGGGCTGAGACAGTACCTCGCCGACTTGAGGAGTACTCGCCTTCCTCTTCCGGCGAACCAGAGGAATGATGTCTTCCTCCTCCTCGCTTCCTTCACCCTGTACGACGAAGAAGTAATTCCAGTTTGTACCTAGGGTAACAGGAGGCACATGATATCTTACCGCAGTCTTCTTCACGGTAAGGGGAGTTTTATGCGAGGAGCCTTCCCCGAGGATTTTCTTGGATTTCTTGGGGGCGGGTTCCCTCGCTACGGGCCTTGAAGAGATTTTCTTCACTCTCTTCATCGCCGGCTTCCCCAGGAAACTGACGCTTTCACTTGGATACGACGCCTCGGCAAATTTCCCCAAAAGCTATGCCGTTCCAGTGCCCTTGTTAGTACAAGACGCGCAGATGACTTACAGATAGAACATAACGAGAGACGACATACCTTTCGACGTTCTTGTCTGAGGTCGTCGCCGGCATTGATCAAGCTTTGGGGGCGAGGTGATCCCTTGGTTCCCTCCACCTCGGCACTATATGCCTTAAGGAGGTAATTTGTCCGTTTCTCGATCTCAGACAAAGACAAAACTGTGTCACCAGAAGAAAAGTTAACAAACACTATTTTCTTTCAGGAGAAATGTATGTTTTTGTTGGCCAAGTGACATACCATTGTTGTAGTCCAGGGTGCTGTCCGCCATGGACTGAATCTCCCAAGCTGGATGAGCCCTTTCGCGCAGGGGGCTCACCCGATTCTTCACGAAGTCGCGAATGATATCGCAAGCCGTTAGTCCTTGCTGGACTAAGTGGAGGATCACTTGGGCTTGCTTCGTCTGCTCTGCATTCAGTGCAGGGAGAGAATCCAACTCGCCAGGCTTCTCCGGTCGCGAGTTCTCAAACCATAACCCGCTCTCAGATGGAGGGGTACAATAGAACCAGTTTTGGTACCACCCGTGCACGGAATCGCGCAGGGGTGGGAAGGGGTAATCCTTCTTCTCCCTAATCTGGAAGTAGATGCATCCGACGGCGTTGGCGCTCTTCGACCAAGCCGAGTAATAGAAGCGTCGGAAGAGATCCACGCTTGGAAGCACTCCGACTAAGGCATCACACAGATGCTGGAAGATTGCCAGGATCAGGACAGCATTTGGGTGGAGATTCACCAACTCCAACCCATAATGCTCCAAAATCTTCTTCAGGAATCTGCTTTCAAGGAATCGGAACCCGCACCGCAGATACTCCTCAAAAACCACCAACTCGCTCTCTTGGACGATTGGGGTTTCTTGATCTTTCCCCGCGGGTCGCCAGTTGATCAGCAATCTTGGGGGAAGGATCTCTTCCTTCTCCAGCGCCATCAAGCTCTCCTCCGTGTGATGAACTGATCGGCTCCAAGATGTCATTTTTGGAAGAGATTGTGAGGGAAAGCTGGCGGCTTTGGGGGCGATGGAAGATGAAGAAAGAGGGTTTTGAGCGGCGGAAGTTCTAAGACTGGAGGCTGGATGTGTGGCTTCCTCAAGAAGCTACCTGCTCCTTTTATAGGCCCGAGGTGACGTTCCACTGAGGGTAACGTTCCACTGAGGGTAACGTTCCATTGAAATATTTTATTCATTTCCCATAATGGATTTTTTCTCCGGTAAATCCGTTATGTGTACCGAATCCGAAACGAAAGATCTTCTTTGTTTCGAATTTAAGAACCAGGGTGAACACAAAAACGTGAAAAGTCTTACAAATATTTTCGGAGGACATTATCCTTCATGTTTCTTGTAAACTTTTATGTTTTGATCATAAAGATATTCTATGGTCAGAACTATTGTGTATACAGTTGTTATTCAGTTGGGTTGCTATCGGAACTGTGTTTCTGATCGGACTTCAACTCTAGTCGCAGTTGTAGATCTGATCGAGTTTCGGCTCTGATCGCGATAACAGTTCAGATCAAATTTCAGTTCTAACCGCAACTTTGGGTCTGATCGCAGTATCAGTACTAGTTGTGGTATAACGTATTAATGCATTTCTGGTCGTAGTACTGGAATTTACCTGTGTATGAATGGTCGTAAAGATATTACTTATGGCCATATTTTCACACAGAGAATGTAAAGAATTTCCATATTATATGAAGTAAAGGAAATCTTTATTTTTGGCAATCTTTACATATAAAGGGGATGCAGGCGACTAGAGCGTCAACCTGATCCGAGAGGAGTTTACAATGTTCTCCTAGGGACATATTGGCGTTAGTAGGATCTACACTAATGACCCCAAGGGAACTAGTAACTACTCTAAGTCTATCTACATCGTCCCTAACAAGAGACACGCTACCATTCCTGATCGAATCGGAGAGTTCTCGCTGCTGTCGAGCGTAGTCCCTCTCCAGGCGGAATCGGTGCACCTCTTCGCGGGATCTTTCAAAACAATCTGCCAGGTACAGAATTACCAAAGGCATCCCTTCGGTCTTCTTCTCCAGGGTTTCTTTTTCCCCTTGGAGAGTCTGTTTAAGGGGAGGAGGTTGAATTTCAGTAGGCTGGTCACTGGGGGCTCCGACAATTTTCGTCTCCTACATTTGCAGATGTTAGTTTTGCTAACTATAACAACAAGCAAAAGGAGATGGAAATAATTACCAATCCTCGCAAGTGACAGGTTGAGGTGTTCCCCCCAGAAAGTAGATCACCCGATAAAAACCGAGGACCTTCAGATGGTGGAAGTACAACCTTCCCACCAGAAGATTGTTTCCCCAACACATGTTGAGGATTATCTGGTCGTGGAGATACAGCTTGCCAACCAGAAAATTGATCACCCGAAAAGGGATGGGGATCATTGGGATGAAATGGAGAAAGCCGAGAAGAATGCCCTAAGAGATCATCACGAGCCTCCAAAGGTGGAGATGAAGGTTCGACCTACCGAGGTGCATGAACAGGAAGAACTACGGGAACCAAAGGAAGATAGAGCAATGATGCATATTTCACCTTTGTCCTGCTGGAGGATCCCTCGTCAACTTTGGGTTTCTTCCTTGAAGGAGACAAATCTTTAGACGTCTGTGAATCCTGCTCAAACTCGGGTGACATTTCTTCTTCATCACTTTCAATCTCGATGATGTTTTGGTCTGCCATCGAGAAGTGTATGGAAGAAAAGAGGAGATGGCTTTGAAAGGAACTTAACCGGGAGAGTATTTGTGAAGTTTTAAGTTCAAGAGGCTCCGATATTTATAGCCCCCAGGGTGACGGTTCATTTTTCGAACGCCTCGAGCTTCTAAAACATTTACAAATTTACCTCGGGTTAAAAAATATTTCTATGGTGCCATCATTACCTGTCACATATTACCCAGAGTCCATCTCGGGGAACCAACCGCCACACTTAGTGCGCCACTAAGTGGGGTATTTGAAGCGTCGAGTTAAATATCCGATGTAAGTCTTGAAATTTGAAGTAAACATGTCCCTTTGTTCTCTTCAAATTTGGGGGCTAGCTGACGAGGATTAATACCCGAGCTAATTCAAATAAATACGTGACTGGTTTAGGACAGTTTCGAACCATACAAGTCTCTGTTGACGCGAACTCAAGTTACTTCGGGAAGAACAAACATGTGATCGCAGGCTTTACACGATCAGACAGTCCGCAGTCAGGCGCTGGTATACAAATACGCGGACAGAGGGCTGCAGATGGTGCGCGGTCAGATGATTACAAGCAACGTGCAGTCAGAACACCTTCGACCAGGAGATGCGGGATTACTCGGTCCTTGCAATAGGAATATCCCGAGTATCCCGAAGATTCTTTCATGTATGGAAACAACTGCTAAGAGGTTAATACGTGCGGTTATTCCTCAATAACACGTGTTAAACCTGCGTGGAGGTTACAGGCAGTTACCAAAACTGCACCAGAGCAACTGTTCGATGCCGTTATACTTTGGCACCTTTTTGACCAGTATAAAAGAGTAAGCCAATGCGTCGGACAAGGAGAGATCCGATCAAGAGATCAAGGAATCGAGTGATCGAGCAATCGAAACACCCAGAGAATCAGAAGACAGTAGTCTAAGTTAGCTAGCTTTCACAAGCCTTCCAGGCATTATCTTGTACAAACATATAGGGAAAATCTTCGCTTGTGAAGATCTTTTTCATAGCTTTGTAACTCTTTCTTCCCACATATAGTGAAATCCTAACAGGACGTAGGGCTATTACTCCCACCATCGAGGGCCTGAACTTGTATAAATCTCTCTGTGTTCTAGTTATCTTTGATTCATCATACCTTCCCGGAGGGGCACCCTGAAAGGTCTCACAACCTACAAATTCTGCATAAGTTGGACTAAGGACCCCGAGTCTGAATCGTCGACACAAGACTAAACGAGTCCAAATCTAGTAAGACTAAACGAATTCAAGTCCAACACTGATACATGAGTTTGAGTCCAATACATACTATACTTAACACCCCCTTCAAACTCAAGACGGATTAGACGTATGGAGTTTGGAGAGATTGAAGTCGTGATGATCTTTGGTTTGTGGCTTCGTGAAGAAGACTGCAACCTGAAAATCCGATGCCACATACTGAAGAGCAATAGTGTCGTGCTCACAATGATAGCGAGTAAAGAAGGCATCAATACCAATGTGTTTGGTGAGCATGTACTTCATTGGATCATGTGCAATTTGTATGTCACTTGTGTTGTCACAAAGAAGTGACGTAGGAGTAGTGCAGTCCACACCAAAATCGGCAAGTAACCAACGAGGCCATATGATCTTAGTTGTAGTTGTAGCCAAAACCTGAAGCTTAGCGTCTGCACTAGAACGAGAAACAACTGTCTGTTTCTTGGACTTCCAAGTAAGAAGAGAAGTGCCAAGAAATATGCAATATCCAGTGATAGAATGCTGATCAGTAGCATCACCCGCCCAAGTAGAGTTAGAGTAAGCATAGAGTTGAAGCTGACTAGTTCGTGCATAGAATAGACCGCGAGAAGAAGTACCTTGTAGATAGTGAGGTACCCAAAGAAGGTGACTATAATGTATTGAGGTAGGAGCACTGGCAAACTAATTGAGTATACTGACGGCACGAGAAATATCAACTCTGGTGACTGCCAGGTAAACCAGGCTACCAACAATGTGACGATACTTGGTGGGATCCTTAAGAAGAGTGCCATCTGTGGGTCGCAACTGCAGATGCAACTCCATAGGAGTAGTGGCTGTCCTATCAGTGAGACCAAGAAGATCAAGCAGATCATGAACATACCGCTCTTGAGACAAATAGGAACCATCAGCAGTAGAGAGAACCTGAAAAGTAGCTAAAAGAACCAAGATTAGACATCAGGAATTGCTCACTTAGACGCTCCTTAACAAAGGCAACATACTACTCATCATTCTCCATAATCAACATATCATCAACATAGAGCAATATGAGTGTCTGACCTCAATCAGAAGTGTGAACAAATAGAGCCGGGTCATGAGCACTAGCAACAAAACCAGTAGTAAGGAGTAGTGAGTTGAAGCGGGCAAACCAAGCGTGAGGTGCCTGTTTAAGACCATATAAAGCATGAAGAAGATGACAAACATGACCAGGGTGCAGAATAACCAGGCGACGGATGAATGTAGACCTCTTCTTGAAGATTATCATGAAGAAAAGCATTCTTCACATCCAGCTGAGAGATAGCCTACTGATGAGTAGCGACAACAATGACAACAGTACGCACTATCGTCATGTGAGCAACAGGAGCAAAAGTCTTTTCAATGTCTCTACCGTACTGCTGCTGAAACCCTTGAGCAACATGACGTGCCTTATAGTGCTCAATAGAATCATTCGACCTTGTCTTGATCTTGAATACCCACTTGCAAGTAATAGGCACTGCATTAGTGGGTAAAAGAACAACATCCCAGGTCCCTGTGCACTCCAATGCAGAGAGCTCCTCTGTCATAGCTAGCTACGACTCAGGTATGACCGCCGCATCCAGATAACTATGAGGCTCCTGAACCGAAGTAGCGACAAGCATACCATAACGAACAGGTGGTAAAATAGTACGGTGATCTCGAAGTGCATACCTGGGTGATGACGATGCTGGCACATCATCGGTAGGAGCCTCATCAGAAATAACCAAATCATGAGTAGCATGATATGAAGTGGAAGGATGGGATGCACCTCCAAAATCAGAAGATAAAGGCGGAGACTCAGAAGAAACATGAAAAGGATAGGGAGAGACAAAAGTGGTGGGAGGTAAGACTGAAGGTGAAGATGAAGGCTGTACTGTAAAGGACGGTGGGATAGGTGTAGGGATAGAATCAGATTGAGAAACAGAAATTTGAAGAACTAGAAGAAGGAACCATATAATAAGAGGGTAAAGAGAGGTAATTGATGGACTCTGTGGAAACAGATGAGTGAGTATGAGAGAAATAGAAGAAAGGACGACTCTCATTGAAAGTGACATCTAGAGAGAAGCGAAGATGTTGAGTAGAGATATCGTAACAACGATAACCCTTATGCTCAAGACTATAACCAATAAAAACACACTCAACTGATTGAGCAGTCAACTTGGTACACTCACGAGGAGCAAGAAGGACATAACACACATTCAAAAACTTGAAGATGAGCATATGTCAGAGGAGTGGAGAAAAGAATTTGAGAAGGAATCCTACCATCGAGACTAGTGGATGGCTGTATATTAATAAGATACACTGCTGTGGAAACAACCTTAGCCCAGAAAGAGTGAGGAATAAACGAGACAAACATAAGAGTGCGAGCAGTCTTAATAATATGACAATGTTTGCGTTTAGCAACACCATTTTTAGCATGAGCGCCCGGGCAAGATAACTAAGGAAGGGTCCCCTCATCAGAAAAGAACTAGCAAAAAGTTGTCGACAAGTACTCACCTCCAGAATTAGAGCGAAAAGTTTGAATCGAACTAGAGAATTGAGTATGGACCATGCGAACAAAAAACTTGTAAATAGATAACAACTGACCACGATGTTTTATGAAATAGATCCAAGTATATCGAGAGAAATCATCAATAAAGATCACATAATACTTGGGTCCACCTTTTGAAACAAAAGGAGTTGGACCCCATATATCAGAATGTATAAGTTGAAAAGCATGACTAGACCGGGAAGAACTAGTAGGATATGGACATTGTAGCTTCTTGCCAAGCTTACAATCTGAATAAGATATATGACTTTCAGAAATGACAAGACCTAAAACACCCTGACGCACTAGACTAGATAAGCGACGGTTGGAAAGGTGACCCAAACGGTGATGCCACTGGTGAAAGTTGACAGAGGACGCAGGAATGGACGCTAAAATTGAATAAGTGATGACAGAAGTAGTAATGGTAGGAGGTGATTGACAAGGATTGTTACCTGAGCTAGTTCAGAATAAATGCATGTCTGGTTCAGGATAGATTCGAATTATGCAACTGTCCGTTGATATGATCTCAAGCTATCCTGGGAAGCGCGAACACATGGTCGCAGGTTCTACGCGATCAGGCTACAGATAGTGCGCGGTCAGAAGCCCGTATGCGATACGCAGATAGAAGGCTGTAGATAATTGCAAGTAATGCGCGGTCAAAACAGGTATATCCCGAGTATCTTGAAGATTCTTCCACTTGCAGGGACAACCGTCAAGAGGTTAATATGTCCAGTTATTCCTTAATTATACGTGTTAAGCCTGCGTGGAGGTTAAGGGCAGTTACCAAAATTGCACCCGAGCAGCTGTTCGAAGCGATTATGCCTTGGCACCCTTTCGACCAGTATAAAAGGGTAAGCCAATGCATCAGACGACAAGAGATAGAGAAATCAGAAAATCAACAGAAGACATTAGATTAAGTCAACTAGTTTTCATGAGCCTTTTTGACATTGTCTTGTATAACTACATAGAAAAGATCTTCGTTTGTGAAGATCCTTTTCACAGTCTTGTAACTCTTTTTCCTACACATAGTAAATCCCAACAGGATGTAGGGCTGTTACTCCCACCATCGAGGGCCCGAACTATCTAAATTTCTCTGTGCTTCAACTAACTTTGGTTCATCATCCCTTCCCGGAGGGACACCCTGAAAGGTCTCACAACTTACAAAATTCTGCATAAGTTTGACTAAGGACCCCGAGTCCGAATCGTCGACAACTGGCACCCACCGTGGGGCCTTTCTCAAGGTGTCCTAATTTTCATCCGGAGGTTTGCTGAATCATGGTTGGAGCATATGATTCTGAGAATGACTTCGATCTCGAGGATTATGCCCACATCCAGATGCCTTCACCAAGTGATCCTGTTCCGATGGAGGAAACCGGAGGTGAAGACGTCCCGGAGGTCGATTCGACCACTCAGGTCATGTCTATCGACCAGGAGGCGACCAACGCAGAATCAGAATCTATTGAGGTTCTTAATGCGTTAGAGGTTGAATCCGGTCCATCGTACGACCCTGCTGAGGGTAAGAACGATGTGGGCCAGGAAATCAGCCCGGGGAGGTTTGACCCTGATAATCTCCATCGTCTCTTTGATTTCGAGTCTGACTCGGAACTAACGGAGATGTTTTCTCCATCGGCGACCTCGCTCCCTAGACAGTTCGCTGCCTTATCGAAAGAGACTCCTGATCAAGGGGCTGCTAGGGAAGAACAGGAACGCAAACAGCGGGAAGAACAAGATCGCGAGCAGCAAGACAACGAACTTCGCAGAACAGCCCTAGAGGCTCTTCAAAATGCGCAGGCTCGTTACGATGCTGCTCCTAGTTCTTCCCGACGATCATGTGGTCACAGACGCAATCAGACACCGTTTTTACCCTCGGAGCGTTTCCCGGTGGATGAAGAGACGATAACACCTGGTGCCCCTAGGAGAAGTACGCATGGCCGGCTTCGATCTATCGCGGAGGTCTTGCGTAATTTTCCTCCTACGGTCACAGATGCGCAGAAGCCAGCTTTCGCCAGAATTCTGGCGGAGAGGTTGGACGAGGTCACATTTGAGGCGACCCCAACGGCCTCTTCCCGGTCGGTGACATGTTCCCATAACCGAGAGTATTCTCACTCTGGTTCTGGTAGACGTAATCGTCCACCACCAGTCCTGTCTCGACTCGACAAAGCTAGACGGGTAGAGGATTCTCAGGATAGGGAACGCGTTCCTGTCCACTCTCTCCTAGGACAACGAGTGAACTCTCCTTTGCGTGAGATTGCCCACGATCAGGTTGAAAGCCGTAGGTCAATATATGGGCCTTATGTTGGTTGTAAAGCTTTCTCGCCCGGGCTTCGTGCGGTCGTTTGGCTAGACAAGTTGAAACCAGGGGCCATAGAGAGGTTTGATGGAACTCAGAACCCATCTGAGTTCCTCCAAATTTACATTACTGCCATCCAGGCAGCAGGCGGCGATGACTGGGTCATGGCCAACTACCTACCTACAGTCCTCGAAGGACCGGCAAGAACTTGGTTGTTCAATCAGCCTGAGGGTTCGATCTATAATTGGGAAATATTGTGTGATGCCATCCTCAACAATTTTCAAAATTGTTATCAGAAGCCGGGCAAAGAGGACGACCTCCATCGGCTACACCAAACTTCGACCGAAACCCTTCGTCAGTTTGTCAAGAGATTTGTCGGGGTGAGGAATACCATCCCGAACATATCTGATAGCTCTATTATCAGGGCATTTAAGCATGCCGTTCGATATCGGAGATTCACCGAAGATTTGCTCATCGATCCTCCTCGATCAGTAGCCGATCTCTTTAATATGGCTGATCGATATTCCGACGCAGCCGAGGCTGTTGAATGGAATCGGATGGTGGATAAAGGCAACCTACCACCTCAACCAGGTCTCAAGGACGTTAAGAGGGAGGATTCAAGCAAGAAGCCAGAATCTTCATCAGGCGGGAGGTCAAAGAAGTCAAAAAGGAGTCGATCTAGACAGTACCGAGAAGTCGCGGTCGCAGAGAAGCCTCCATCAACCAAAGGTAACAAGCTGTCATTTAAGAATAAAACTGCTTCTGGTGGTTGTAGTGCCGACCAGCCAAAGAAGTCGACTAACCCGCAGGAAGGCAAGAAGTGGTGTCTGCTCCACAACTCTGCATGCCACGACCTCAAGAATTGCAAGAGTTGGTTGAAGCAGCTAGATGAGTTCTACCAGGGGATAGAACCTATGCCGACCCTACCAACTAAGGAACAAGCTTGCAGCCTAAGAGATGGCGACGGAGACAAAGAGATGTCTTACCAGGTACCTCGTAATCATGTTAATGTTATTTTCGGAGGTTCCTCCTCTTTTGTTTCTAAGAGGCAATTTAAAGCCTTTTATCGAGAGGTCAACCAAACGGAGACTTCCCTTGGGAACCTCAGTACCCCCGTTTGTCAGACACACCTTTGATGTTTGATCGCTCTGACTGTCCTGCGGGGCTTACGCGACCATTGAGGCTTCCTCTGGTCATTACCCCGATTATCAGCAATGTGAGAGTCGAGAGAGTCCTGATCGACAGAGGTAGCTCCTTGGACATTTTATTGGTCAAGGCGCTCGACGAGATGCAGATTCCTCGTTCGAAAATCAAGCCCATAATCCATCCGTTTTATGGGATAATTCCTGGTCCCTCTATGATGCCATTGGGATAGGTGGTGCTCCCGGTCACGCTGGGAGAACCGGATAACTTCCGAACAGAATTAGTTACTTTTGATGTAATTGATTGTGATTCGGCTTATAATGCAATCTTTGGCAGGCCAACTCTTGCTAAGTTCATGATGGCTACGCACTATGCCTACCAGTGCGGCAAGTTACCTGGCCCCAAGGGTGTTATTTTGGTCCGAGGTAGTCGCAATGTGGTGCTAACGTGTGATCGGCTATTCCTGGAGATGGTAGATCAACTTCCCCTCCGAGACGCCCAGATCGCCACAGTGTCCACCGATACGATCAAGGCTGCTCCTCGACCAGACGAAACGCTCAAACTGGTTCCATTGTACCCAGATGATCCGTCCAGGACAATTCGGGTTGGATCAGGCCTGGATGACAAATAGGAACTTGAGCTCATTGCTTTCCTCTGGGCTAACGCAGATGTGTTTGCGTGGAAACCATCCGATAGGCCCGGTGTCCCAAGGGAAGTAATTGAGCACAGGTTAGCTATTCGACCTGGACAGCGACCGATAAAGTAGAAGCTCAGGTGTTTTGCTGTTGATCGGCAGGAAGCCATCCGAGAGGAGTTGGATAAACTCCAAAAGGTCGAGTTTATTCGTGAAGTCGATCACCCGGAATGGCTCGCAAATCCAGTCATGGTCCGCAAGTCAAATGGTAAGTGGCGCTTGTGCGTTGACTACACCAGCCTCAATAGTGCTTGTCCGAAGGATGACTTTCCTCTTCCCCGCATCGACCAGCTGGTCGATTCTATTGCGGGCTACGAACTGATGAGTTTCCTGGACGCTTACTGAGGATATCATCAAATTAGCATGGCAGAAGAAGATGAAGAGAAGACTGCCTTCATCACACCATTCGGCACTTACTGGTACATCAGAATGCCGTTCGGTCTCAAGAACGCAGGTTCCACGTACCAGCGCTTGATGCAAAAGATCTTTCTTTCCTAGATGGGGTGTAATCTTGAAGCTTACGTAGACGACTTGGTTGTAAAAAGTTTGAAAAGATCGTCGCATTTAGACGATCTTGCTGAAACCTTCTGTAATTTGAACCGATATGGAATAAAATTAAACCCGGAGAAATGTTCTTTCGGGGTTTCATCAGGAAAACCCTTGGTTTCCTTGTTTGTTCCAGAGGGATCGAAGTCAATCCTAAAAAAATCAGGGCTATCGAACAGATGAGGTCTCCCTCGACTGTCAAGGATGTTCAGCGCCTAGCAGGTCGCATGGCGGCCTTAAGCTGATTCATATCGTGACTAGGTGAAAGGGGAATACCTTTCTTCAAAGCCCTGCGCAAACATCACAGCTTTACATGGTCCGATGAGGCCGAAAAGGCATTTCAGGAGGTGAAAGTGTATCTATCCAGTCTGCCGGTCTTGGTGTCTCCCGACAAAGGAGAACCATTACATTTGTACTTGGCGGCCACCCTACACGCGGTCAGCGCTGTCCTGATCGCAGATAGAGAGGGTGTGCACAAACCCGTCTACTATGTAAGCGAAGTACTTCATGGTCCTAAGGAGCGATACCCTGAGGTCCAGAAGATACTTTACGCACTACTGATGGCTTCCCGTAAGCTACGACATTACTTCGAAGAACATAAAATCATAGTACCCTTATCTTTTCCATTGGGGGATATTGTCCGCAATCCGGAGAAGTTTGGTCAGATCGCCAAATGGGCCGTTGAACTCGGAGCGTTCGACATCCAGTTCACACCTCGCACCGCGGTCAAGTTTCAGGTCCTGGCCGACTTTGTAGTCGAATGGACTAACCCTGAGCCACCCGTGCAGGTGTCCGAAGAATTGGAATGCCCGGATCACTGGATGATGTACTTTGACGGCTCTCGCAGTTTTCAACACTCGGGGGCTAGCGTGGTCTTAGTTACGCCTCAGGGCGAACAGTTGAAGTTTGTCTTGCAACTACACTTTGTTGCGACCAACAACGCAGCGGAGTATGAAGGTCTTCTTGCAGGGCTCTGGGCAGCAAAATTCCTCAGAGTCCATCGACTAGTGGTGAGGGGAGACTCACAGCTGGTCGTAAACCAGGTAAACAAGGAGTACAGCACCTCCGATAAGACAATGGCTCATTACCTGGGGGAAGTGAGGAAATTGGAAAAACACTTCAGTCATTTCGAAGTCCAATACATCCCGTGAAAGGACAACATTCTCGCAGACCAATTATCCAAAATTGGGTCCTCACGCACATCCGCTCCGGCAGGAGTGTTCGTCGAACACTTGGAACATCCTTTGATCATGACTACGGTTGAGGATGATCCGGTAACAGTCTGCGTTACCAACCTTGGATAGGAACGAGATTGGACTCAACCATTGAGGGTTTATCTCGAACACGGGACCCTGCCTGAGGATGAAACCAAAAACAATCGGTTAGTTCGAAAGGCGCGTCTATACAAGCTCATAGAAGGAGTTTTGTATAGAAAAGGTACTCAAGGAGTATTTATGCACTGTGTGTCCCAAGAGGAAGGAAAATCCCTCTTGAGAGAAATTCATGGCGGTGTACGTGGTGCGCACGTGTCATATCGTACACTGGTCGGCAAAACTTTCCGACAAGGATTTTATTGGCCTTCAGCACTTGATGATGCCAAGAATATGGTCAAAACATGTACTTAGTATCATTTTCATGTGAGACAGGTTCATCAACCTTCCTATGCCCTACAAACCATTCCCCTTTCATGGCACTTCGCGGTCTGGGGGATGGACATTGTCGGTCCTATGCCACAAGCGGTCAATGGATACAAGTTCTTGTTTGTAGCCATTGACACATTTACAAAGTGGATTGAGGCCGAACCAGTACACAACATTACTGCTACAGCTGCACAAAAGATCTTTCATAAGAACATTGTGGCTCGATTCGGTGTTCCAAATCTTCTCATCACTAATAATGGTTCCCAGTTCGCTAGTGGTCTCTTTCTGGATTACTGCGATCAGGTTGGAACCAAGGTATGCTTTGCATCTGTAGCTCATCCACAGAGCAATGGTGCTGTTGAACATGCCAACGGGCAAATATTGCAAGGCATCAAGAAACGTGTTTTCGATCGCCTTAAGACACGCTCGGGGGCTTGGGTAGACGAGCTCTACGCTGTTCTATGGGCACTACGTACTACTTCTAGTCGAGCCACCGGTGAGACGCCATTCCATTTGGTATATGGGGCTGAGGCTGTGTTGCCTATGGAAATCAGTATTGGC
The DNA here is from genome assembly GCA_019359835.1 of Pharus latifolius. NCBI lineage: Eukaryota > Viridiplantae > Streptophyta > Magnoliopsida > Poales > Poaceae > Pharus > Pharus latifolius. The sequence goes on along the minus strand of CM033324.1, from coordinate 51,625,599 downwards.
TCTGTCTGAACAGATCAATTCGAACAAGTTGATCAAAACGGGCAATGATTACGAGATCTCATCCTCCTAGAAGAAAAGTGTGATCGAGCTCTGATCAAATCCGCGGTGTACTTGCAAGCTCTGCGCAAGTACCATAACAAAAGGGTGCGACCACGCAGTCTTCACTTGGGCGATCTGGTTTTACGTAGAATACAAAACCAATCTAGTCGCAACAAGTTCTCCCCACAGTGGGAAGGCCCCTACACTATTGTTTCGGTGCCGCGACTAGGATCGGCTCGGTTAGTGATGGAGGATGGTCGGATCTTGTCTAATACATGGAACATCGACCAATTACGCAAGTTTTATGTGTAAGTGCCCAATTCCTTTTTCCTGTTCAATTAGCATGATTTAACAAAACAGGTATTTTTTAGTTTCGTGTGTGGATTATTCCTCTTTTTGCCCATATATGTAATGAGTCTGGCTTGGGGGCTGGTCGCTGATGGTTATATTGTCACAATATCCTGATCGGATTCGCTAGCCGATGTCGTGATCACTTCTAGACAAGACACCCCTCAATAAGCCGTTTCTCAACGCACACGGGGCTTGCTGGCATGTCCTTGGTTATCAGAGTGGCTGCTGGTTTGCAATAAGGCTGGGTATTGTGTTTAGTATGATTGTTAGCCTGGTCGGGTATCCCTTGTCGTCGCTACACATATATTTTTTTCCTATGCTCATAAATACTAAGTCTTCAGTATACATAATCATAGGCGGGGGCTAGGGGAACATGGTCGCAACATGAAACAAAGAGAAGTGTTTTCCTTTTTTAAACAAAGAATAGCATGCATTCGCATTGTATAAATTATGCTTATACAGGTACAAGAATTTACATTATGCCGAGATCGTTTAAGAGTTTTTCTACAAGTGGCTTCACTTCCTCCATGACAGACTCAAGCTGGTCTTCACTCTCGACCTCTGCCTCTTCTGCCGCTGCGTTCAGATCCAGATCTGGGCCGTGGCGAAGACAAAGTCGGCAGAGGATGGCGCAGGCAGTTGATCGAACTCTTGATTTGATCGCCTCTTTTTGCCGCCTAGTATCTTCAGGAAGATACTCGAGAAGTGACTCCGCTTGGGTCGCGACCAGCGTGGTCCAGTCGCTAAGGCTGAGGTCGTCCACTGCAGTTTCGACCACATCAGCCCTTAGCAGACCGGCCACCATCTTCAGTTTCTCGAAGATGTTTCCTTGAGCACTGCTGCAGGCAGAGACTAACACGCTCAAATCTTTGTTCTCCCTGCGAACAGAGTCAATGGTCGCTTGGAGTTTTGCCTTCTCTTGATCATGTCGGCTTATTTGGTCGTCTCGGACTGCGACAAGAGGCCATTATAAACAATACATACGATGAAGTTAATCTATTCTGGATAGAGGTATGCTTACCAGAGAGCTGTGATCGCAATTTCTGGAGTTCGCTCTCCAGGAATGAGATGTGGGTGGCTGCCCGGAACTCCTGGTTTTCCCGATCAGTGAGGCTCTTCATTAGATAAGCATTTTCTTTGTGACAGGAGGGATGATTATCAAGATAAGGATTTGTATCTGAATGAGTAAAGAAATATCTCCCTTATCGCTGCAGGCGACCTTTTTCCTCTTCTGTAGCCTCGATGCTATCCATCATAGCCATCGACATGGTCGCCACGCGGGTTATTCCTATGACAAGGGAGGAGATTGGTTTCAAAACACAGATGCTCTTATGCAAGCACAAAATCCATAAGGGGTGATCGACGTACCTCGGCATACTCTCGGAATGAGAGTTTTCTTGGTGCAACCGGAGGTTGAACCACTGGGTTCACCTTATCCCCAGCAGGGACAGCGGATGTTCCTCCCCGCTGGCCTTTATTCTTGGCTAAGGCTACAGATTTCAATATATCTGATTGGACTTCTGCAGAAACCCCACCATTGCCCGAATGACTTCTCAGACCGAAGGGATGGAGCTTTGCTCCCCAGAGACCTCAATCGCAGGGGAAGCCCCAACACTGGCCGAGGCCGCTGAAGGGCTAGGCACTGGGCTTCTGTGCCTTAGCAAATAGAAAACGTTATCAGTTGAGATTTTTATAAGTAACCATTGAGATCTAACCTTGTCCATACAGTGGAGATTTCTTACCTTACTCGAACTCCCTCTAAGTTTTTGGATTTTGAAGAGGGTTCCCCAAGGAAAAGGGGACAGTCATCATTTGTCCTGGTCTTCTTCTTCGTAAAGAGGACCTTGTCCTTTTCTCCCTGTGTGCACAAAATCATGAACATGCGCATGAGGAACGATAAAGACTGAGACTGGGATGATCCTTACCTGGGTGACCTCTTCGGTTGGTAAGGATATAGCTGTTGAACTAGGTGTCTCCTGGACCATAGGCGTCAGGACTTCATCTGCGACCGCGAGGTTGTTGGCAGTCGCGGTGTCCTGTTCTGTCATTTCCGCCCCAGGCGTTAGGAGCGGAGTGCTCGCCACCCCAGGGCTGGCCGCAACCATCTCGTGGTAGATGGAGGGAATGCTTTCTTCCTCCTGCACGAACACTACTCAGTTGACGTTCGCAAATGGATAACGACCATCAAAGCTGTAAAGGATCTTACCACAGTCACCCCTTCTGTCAGGGGTGAGGTGTAGTAAGCCCTGAAGCTTCTTGAGCTTCAGGCACTGGAACTTCACTCGCAACCACAGGGTTATCGGTGGTTGCGGGGCCCGCTGTGGTCATTTCTGGTCTCGCAGGCGAAGACAAGACTTCGCTGGACAGGGAGGTAATTGTCTTCCTCTTACGGTGGATCAGAGGGACGTCATCTTCTTCCTCCTCGCTCCCTTCGCCCTGTACGACAAAGAAGTGATTCTGGTTTGTACCTAGGGGAATAGAGGGCATTGAGTATCTTACCGCGGTTTTCTTTGCGGTAGAGGGAGCCTTTGCGGAGGAAGCTTCTCCAAGAAAGTCTGTACCTTTCGGCGCTCCTGTCTAAGGTCATCACCAGTATTGATCAGGCCCTGTGGGCGAGGTGACCCTTTAGCTCCCTCCACATCGGCACTATACGCCTTGAGGAGGTAGTTCGTCCGTTTTTCGATTTTGGATGAACTCAGAGCTACATCACAAACAAACAAGTTAGCAGATGCAATTTTTTGGAAGAAATTTATGTTTTTGTTGGCTGGAAGACATACCATTATTATAGACTAAGGTGCTATCCGCCATGGACTGTATCTCCCAAGCCGGATGAGCCCTTTCACGCAGGGGGCTCACCCGATTCTTCACAAAGTCGCGGATGATATCGCGAGCAGTTAGTCCCTCCTGGACTAAGTGAAGAATTGCCTAGGCCTATTTCTTCTGCTCTGCGCTTAGGACGGGGAGAGAGTCCAACTCGCTGGACTTCTCTAGTCGAGAGTTCTTGAACCATAACCCGCTCTCGGACGGAGGGGTGCAGTAAAACCACTTCTGGTACCACACGTGCACGGAATCTCGTAGGGGTGGGAAGGGGTACTCTTTCTTCTCCCTTATCCGGAAGTAAATGCATCCGGCGGCGTTGGCGCTTTTTGACCACGCCGAATAGTAGAAGCGCCGGAAGAGTTCCACACTTGGGAACACTCTGACGAAAGCTTCGCACAAGTGCTGGAAAATCGCCAAGATCAAGACAGCATTCGGGTGGAGATTCACCAATTCCAACCCGTAATGCTCCAAGATCCCCTTCAGGAACCTGCTCTCGGGGAATCGAAACCCACATGGCAGGTATTCCTCAAAAACCACCAACTCGCCCTCTTGGACGATTGGGGTTTCTTGATCTTTCTCCGCGGGTCGCCAGTTGATAAGCAATCGTGAAGGGAGGATCTCTTCCTTTTCCAGCGCTATCAGACTCTCCTCCGTGTGGTGGACTGATCGGCTCCAAGATGCCATTTTTTTGCAAGAGATTGTAAGAAAAAGCTGGTGGCTTTAGGGGTGATGGAAGATGAAGGATGAGGGTTTTGTGCGGCGGAAGTTCTAAGGCTGGATGCTGGTTGTGTGTAGCTTCCTCAGGAAGCTACCTACTCCTTTTATAGGCCCGAGGCAACGTTCCACTGAGGGCCACGTTCCATTGAATACTTTATTTATTTCCCATAATGGATGTTTTCTCTTGGAAACCCGTTATGCGTTCCCTGCACTGAATCCGAAATGAAAAGTATTCTTTGTTTCGAATTTGGAAATTAGGGTGAACATAAGAACGTGAAAATTCTACAAAGATTTTTGGAGGACATTATCCTTCATGTTTTTTGTAAACTTTCACGCGTTGATCACAATGTGTTCCTGTGGTCTCTTTAAAATGTGCATTTTTGGTCATAAAGATGTTCTATGATCATTGCGAATAGGTAACCGCTGTGCATACAATTGTCATTCAGTCAAGTTGCTATCAAAACTGCGATTCTGATCAGATTTCAATCTTGATCGCAATGGTAGTTCTGATCGGATGTCAGCTTTGATCGCGATAACAGTCTTGATCGGATTTCAGTTCTGACTGCCGCTGTAGTGCTGATCGCGGTATCAGTACTGGTCGCGGAGTGACATATTAATGCATTTCTAATCGCAGTACTCGGACTTACCTGTGTATGTGTGGTTGGAAAGACATTACTTATGGCCATATTTTCACACAGAGATTATGAAGAGTTTTCATATTATGTAAGGTAAAAGAAGTCTTTACTTCTAGCAATCCTTGCATACATAAGGGATACAGGCGACCAGAGCATCGACCTGATCCGAGAGGAGTTTACAAAGTTCTCCTAGAGACGTATTGGCGTCAGTAGGATCTACACTGACGGCCCCAAGGGAACTAGCAACTACTCTAAGTCTATCTACATCGTCCCTAATCAGAGACGCACTACCATCCCTGATCGAATCGGAGAGTTCCCGCTGTTGTCGAGCATAGTCCCTCTCCAGGCGGAATTGGTATGCCTCCTCGCGGGATCTATCAAAACATTCTGCCAGGTGCAGAATGGCCGAAGACATCTCTTCGGTTTTCTTCTCCAAGGCCTCTTTTTCCCCTTGGAGAGTCTGTTCGAGGGGAGGTGGTTGAATCTCAGCAGGCTGGTCACTGGGGGCTCCAACAATTTTCGTCTCCTACATTTGCATATGTTAGTTTTACAAACTATAACAACAAGCAAAGGGGATGAAAATAATTACCAATCCTCGCAAGTGAGAGGTTGGAGTATTCCCCCCAGAAAGTAGATCACCCGATAAAAGCCGAGGATCATCATATGGTGGAAGAGTTACCTTCCCACTAGAAGATTGTTTCCCCAACACAAGTTGGGGATTATCTGGTTGTAGAGGTACAGCTTGCTGACTAGAAAATTGATCACCCGTCAGAAGAGGAGAATCATTGGGATGAAATGGAGAAAGGTGAGAAGGCCTTGAAAGATTATCATGGACCTCCAAAGGTGAAGATGAAGGTTCGACTTGCCGAAGTGCATGAGCGGGGAGAACCACAGGAACCAAAGGAAGAGAGATCGGTAGTGCATTTCTCGCCTTGTACCACTAGAAGATCCCTCGTCAACCTTGGGTTTCTTCTTTGGAGGAACCTGGTCTTTGGTCATCTGTGAATTTCCATTTGAGAAAATGATCAGAGCATAAGAAGGCAATTTGAACGAAGAATTCTAGAAAAGACTTACCTTCTATGAATCTTGGTCGAATTCAGGTACCACTTCCTCTTCATCGCTCTCAATCTCAATGATGCCTTTATCTGCCATTGAAATGAAGACAAAAAAGAAGGGAGGATGGCTGTGGAGAAAACTTGTCCTGGAAAAAACTTGTGAAAGTTTTAGGCTAAAGGGCTCTGGTATTTATAGCCCTGGGGTGACGGTTCGTTTTTTGTTTGCCTCGAGCTTTTAAAAACATTTACAGTTTTACCTCGGGTTAAAAAATAAAATTCTACGGTGCCATCATTACCTGTCAAATACCGCTCAGAGATCGTCTCGGGAACCAAACTGCCACACTTAGTGCACCACTGAGTGGAGGATTTGAAGCATCAGGTCACTCATCCGATGTAAGTTTTAAAATTTGAAGTAAATATGTCTCTCCGTTTTCTTCAAATTTGGGGGCTAGCTGACAAGGATTGTTACTCGAGCTAGTTCAGAATAAATGCACGTCTGGTTCAGGATAGATTCGAATTAGGCAACTGTCCGTTGATATGATCTCAAGCTATCCTGGGAAGTGCGGACACATGGTCGCAGGTTCTACGCGATCAGGCTGAAGATAGTGCGCGGTCAGAAGCCCGTATGCGATACGCGGATAGAAGGCTGCAGATAATGCGCGGTCAGAACAGGTATATCCCGAGTATCCCAAAGATTCCTCCACGTGCAGGGACAACCGTCAAGAGGTTAATACGTGCAGTTATTCCTTAATTATACGTGTTAAGCCTACGTGGAAGTTAAGGGCAGTTACCAAAACTGCACCCGAGCAGCTGTTCGAAGCCGTTATGCCTTGGCACACTTTCGACCAGTATAAAAGGGTAAGCCAATGCATCAGACGACAAGAGATAGAAAAATCAGAAGATCAACAGAAGACATTAGATTAAGTCAACTAGTTTTCATGAGCCTTTTTGACATTGTCTTGTATAACTATACAGAAAAGATCTTCATCTGTGAAGATCCTTTTCACAGTCTTGTAACTCTTTTTCCTATACATAGTAAATCCCAACAGGACGTAGAGCTATTACTCCCACCATCGAGAGCCCGAACCTGTCTAAATTTCTCTGTGCTTCAACTAACTTTGGTTCATCATCCCTTCCAGGAGGGACAGCTTGAAAGGTCTCACAACTTACAAAATTCTGCATAAGTTTGACTAAGGACCCCGAGTCCGAATCGTCGACAGTGATACCAGAAGATGAAGATAATCAAGCTCGTAGAGATCTTCGGAGCTATTGTGAAGTCAGCCACATCCAATGAGAGCTCTCGTCCGACGATGTGAGCAAAAAGAGTCGTCAAACCCAATAAAACAATTCAACCAGGCAAGCTGAGAGACATACATAAGACACATTTTAAGCTGCGGTACACAAGAGACATCAGGAATAGTAAATTGAGTGGTAGAAAGAATGCCCTGATGTGCCACCGGTAACGAAGTGCCATCAATAGTCTGCACAGAGAGATGCTCCTCCGAAGGCCGATATGACCGTAATGATGAATGATCAGATGTCATATGAAAAGAGACCCTAGAATTCAAAACCCAAGGACTAGCTGTACCTGACCAAGGTGGTGGTGTAGATAGAACAACAGCCTTTGCAGAAGATGATGAGGATGGTTTGGCGGCTTGATGCTGGAGAAGAGTGTGAAGTTGTTGCAGCTATGACTCAGTGAAAGGTGTTGATTGATCCTCAGATAAACCAGGGGGCACAACTGCAGTAGAACATCCACGACAAGCAGCCTGGTCAAGCTCAAACTGTGACTTCAGCTCTAGATGAATAGTCGGATGAGGCGCCGAGGTAGCCAACACTGTAGAGGAGTATGACTATGAAAACTAAGATGTCGAAGAAGATCGCAGTCGAATCTCCTCAAAAACAATGGCCTTCACGGCCTCCTCCAGAGTGCAGAGGGTCTCACAGTTCAAAAATTGAGATTGAACTATCTCAAACTCTGAACGAAGACGCATCATGAAGTACAAGATGATAAGTGCTAAATTGGTAGTACTTTAACCTTAAATTTGTTATTGAAAACATGCTAAAAACTCCTTTTATGTGACATTTTATGCATATTTTTATATTATTTTTACAATCCTCTTTCACGGCTGTGTTTGCCATGTTTAAGGGATCAAACCTACAAAATTTGAGAAAATTTTGACTTCGTTTGGGCCAATGTTGACAAAAGACACTAGAACTGGACAAAAAGGAACCTTGATCAAATATTCTATGATTGAAACTACCTGGTCAAACACACTTAGGCGAGAAGGAACCATAATGAAACACAACTGCACGAAAAAAAGCCATGGTCGAACACGAAGACACCTGCTCAAACAAAGTCCTGATCGAACACGAAGACATTTGGTCGAAAAGAGTTCTGATCAAACACGAACACGTCTAGTCGAAAAGAGTGCCAATCGAACACGACTATCTCCTGGTCTTTATTTGACCAAGCCCAGCATGACCGCGGGCTCGACTAGGACACTGGTTGAGCATGACTCGGTTTCCAGAGGTGTTTTTGGTTGAATTTGTTCAGTTTTGACTTGGATTGGTCTGTTCTTGCACCGTTTGAAGTTGGATTTTGTCGCCTACATGTCAAAGAGTTATATTTGGGCACGCTAACCCATTGTATCATAAATAGAGAAGCTTTTGGCTCAATTAGATGTCTTTCTTAGTATTCCTTTTAGTTGTTTTTCTTAGTATGCCTTTTAGAGGCTAGATAAGCTTTAGGAGTAGTTTTAGATACTTTTCTTAATAGAGTCCCCTTCTCTATTTTTCCTGCACTTGTAAGCCGGCAAGAACGACAGACTTAATTTTAAAGCAATCAAGTAAGTTTTCTTTTATTTCTTATTATTGCTTGATGGAGATTATTACCCAAGTTATCTGCTTGTGCCTTTTTGTGGTCGCGAGCGACCACGGAGAGAGATCATGTGATAGTCCAAGATCTTCTAGACATCATCACGCAGTAGCCGTGGTTTCAATGTTTGTGGTTACGACTTCTGTGATCACAATATCTAAGGTCACAGAGTCCGTGATCACTACCCGCGGTTACTATGGTCACTGAGACATGGTAATCCCCAATACATAGTCGCAGCCAGTACGTGACCAAACACCCCAATACATGGTCGTAGCCAGTACGTGACCAAACAATAAGAGAGTTATCTTTAAACCTCTTCACGAGGAAATCGATAGTGGTTTCTTCATCCTTACCATGTTAGTGAATTAAGAGAAATATTAAGCTTGGAAGTTCCTTCGAATCAAGAAAGGAAGGTTTGGTCAAGACTTACCTTACCGACCATGGTCTAAGGGTGACGCGGTTATGCTATCATGTTTGATAGACCATAACCGCTCTCTGACTATTACGTTCTATTATTCCTAGGGTAATATGAGTCTCTCTTCACTATTTAGAAGGATGAACATGCGGTTATCCATAATCTTCACATCATAATTGGTGGACAACAACTGCTTACAACTACCAAGCATCCCTCCGATGAAGCAACTAATGCCGACAAAGTTGTAAACCTCATGTGATTGTCTAATCTTAAGTGATGTATGTTTTGACAATATTTTTAATTGTTTATGATACATATGCTTGTGTTCGTTTATATTGTCATTATGTGTGAACAGTGCTATGTGATGGGTTTGTTTAGTTTTGATGCATGTTGTAGGTATATTGGAGTTATAGTATACTTGCGGCAAGGATGGGCCATCGGAGTAGAGCTCAGGGAGGAGTTGGAGACTCGATTGGTCCGAGAGACGTTGGAGGTACTAGAGACTTGCGAGAACGCTAAACATGACTATTCCAGATGTGGCGTTGCACCAAGATTGTTGAAGTAGCTCGAGCCGGTTGAAGTGTGGAGGTTGCTGGTCGGGGTCCAGAATGGGAGAGACTTCCCGGTATGTGGTGAGCTATTCAACATCGAGGTGGACATGTGATGACATTATGGCGAGCACAAGTGGTGCTCATGATGCCCGAGGAATCACCAAGATGGTCTATGGATTCCGCATGGAAGATTATGCAAAAGGTTCTGCTTTTGAGCTAAGTCTACACTAATCTAGATGTTTTCTTAAAAATGTGTAAATAGCAAAGTTGTAGAGATCAAATTTAGCTTTCCAATGGATCAAAGAACATCAAAATCAGATTTTGGATGATGAAGTTATAACTATTTTAGTGTCTGTTGTTCAGAAAATGCTATAATTCCAAAAATTGTAAATCCAAAAATTGTAAAAATGATTGTTGAGAGTTGGGCCGAATTGGGCTTTGGGCCCAAGCTCCACCAGCTATTAGTTTAGTCCCACATTGGTTGTGGAGACTACTCTAAGTGGAGACTAGGTCTATATAAGAAGGGGGAGTGCTAGGGAGATGACTCATCCCTTTGAGAGAATTTTTGGTTATTGTGTTTAGCCTTTGAAATTTTTGTATTCTTGATCTTTTTCTTGGTTCTTGAATATTTTATAAGAAGTTAAATCTTCTCTCTCTTTTTTGATTGTTTAAATTTTCGTATATCCTTGTTTAAATACTCGCAATTGATTGTTTAAATATTCGTAATTTAAATACTCGCAATTGGTTGTTTAAATACTCGCAATTGATTATTTAAATACTCGCATTGGTTGTTTAAATACTCGCATTTGATTGTTTAAATACTTACAATTAGTTGTTTAAATACTTGCAGTTGATTGTTGATTGTTTCTTTTTATTTCTCTTTTTTTATGGAGATTTTTGGATGTCAAGAGAGGTGGTGCTGTAATTGGGTATAGCTATATTTGAGATATCCGAGCACCCCTAGCATCTTCATACATTCTCTTGTTTCTTTTACTTGCTTCTTGGGAATTTATTTTGCAAAACCGATTCACCCTCCTCTCGGTTCGCTATCCTAGTCTTTCAGAAGTATAAAAAGGGGATTGGAAATTGTAAAAGGGGATGAAGTGAGAGATATACAATATAGTGAAAATCCAATAGGAGTAGGGCTATTACTTAGACTACGAGGGCCTGAACATGTATAAACACAATGTGTCTGGTTTCATTTTTACGGTGATATTCTTTGGTGATTAACAAATACTGTCCCCCTTCTAATAACTCAAATCTTTGTAAGTTCGGCTTGGGACATTATCTTAATCGTCAATAGCTGGCACCGACCTTGGGGATTGAAAGACAGTATATTTTCTTCACCAAGGCTTGCTGTATCTATGGATCCTATGACCTATGCATACGACTCAGAGAATGATTTTGAGCTCACTGACTACGCCGATATCATGGATTAAGACGCCGTTCCCATGGAAGAGATCGATGCCGCCCTCGAGCCCTATGCCGAGGAGAACTCTTCTCTTGCTCTGGTCACGTCCATTGGCCGAGAACCTGAAAGAGTAGTACACTTGCCCTTTGTAAGCCTTGCCACATCTGAAGGCGAGTATGAGCCACAACCCGTTGACTTGACCAACGTGGGCACCGAGGATCACAATGCTCTCACGTCAGATATAAGAGATCCCGGTGATTACTGTTTGTTGCGTCTGGAAGAATTTGCTCTAGACAATTTTCATTCCCTCCTTGATTTTGAGTATGACTCAGAAAAGGAGGAGATATTCTCCCTGTCTGCGGTTTCAGCTCCACAGGAAGTCCCTGGACTTTCCGAGGAGATCCTGGAGCAACGGCTTGCTAGGGAAGAAGAGGATCGCAAACGGCAAGAAGATGAAGCTCGTGTGTGGAAAGAAGAAGTTCGCAAGACTACAGAAGAAACTCTGCGCCTTGCACAACTTTGCCATAACACTGCAAACCTCGACCCTAGAACGTCCCACCAACGGCATCTTGGTGGATGTAGGTGCGACCAATCACCGCTCACAGATTTGGAGCATTTCCCAATGGCTGAAGTGATAATGGCTAAGACTCCTTTGGCTCCCAGAAGAAGTACACAGGAGCGCATTCGTGTGATCGCGGAAGCACTCTGCAACCCTCCCTCCAGTTTCACAAATGATGATGGGGTAATGTTCGCATGAGTCCTTGTAGAAAATCGCAAAGAAGTAGCGTCAGATGTAACTCCAACTGTTTCGTCATGACAAGTAACCAATTCTCGGGAAGGAGATAGCGCTTACCATAGCCAGGGACGACGTAACCATGCTTGAGTCACACCAACCCGTTGTGGTCACAACAAAATTCGAAGGACTGATCGTTCCCACGAGCGCGACCACGAGCCAATACGCTCACGTTTGGGACCACGCCGTGAGGTTCCTCATGCTAACTCTTCTTGCGACCATGGAGATAGTCACGATGATCAACAATCACAGATTACATATGTTGGCTGCAAGGCTTTTTCACAAGGACTATTATTGGCCAACAGCGCTTAATGATGCTATGTAATTGGTTTCATGCTAGGTAGGTCCACCAACCACCATACACATTACAAACTATTCCCTTAACTTGGCCATTCGCCACATGGGGAATAGATATTGTGGGTTGTATGCCCCAACCAATCAATGGGTACAAGTTCTTGTTCATAGCCATTGATATGTTTACCAAATGGATTAAGGCTGAGCCAGTCCAAAATATTACCGCCGCTGCTATGAAGTTCATTCAAAAGAACGTTGTGACATGATTTGGTGTTCCAAGTCATCTCATAATAGATAATGGGTCCCAGTTTGTTAGTGGTCTCTTTTTGGATTATTGCGAACATATTGGGACTAAAATTTGTTTCGCATCCATTGCTTATTCACAGAGTAATGGTGCAGTTGAATGTGCCAATGGGTAGATAATATAAGGGGTTAAGAAACGTGTTTTTGACCGATTTAAGTTACACTCGGGGGCTTGGGTAGAGAAGAACTTTACTCCATTCTATGGGCATTACGCACTACGTCCAGTAGGGCCACATGTGAAACGCCTTTCCAACTAGTTTATGGTGTAGAAGCCATGCTGCCAATTGAAATTAAACTTGGCTCTGCTCACATGGATCACTTAAATGTCATAAATCAGAATGAAAAACGCGAAGAAGATATTACATTTCTTGAGGAAAAACGCGATCGAGCACTGATCTGCTCAGCGGCATATTCACAAGTTCTGCATAAATACCATAGTAAAAGGGTGAGACCATGTACGCTGAACATGGGGGATTTGGTTTTGAGAAAAATCCAAAACCAGTCTGGTCGCAATAAGTTCTCTCCTCAGTGGGAAGGTCCCTTCATGTGGTCTCTATCCCGCGACCAGGATCGGTTCGATTGGCTATGGAAGATGGAAGAATATTATCAAATGCCTAGAATACAGACCAGTTGCATAAAAATTTTATGTGTAAGTTAGTTTTTGTTCCCATTATAAGTTCCTTATTACTAAAGAAGTATATTTATCACTCTGTGTTATAGTTGCATTCCCATTCATAGCCTTACTTTTTACCAGGTCATACCTGGGGGCTGGTTGTGACATGTGATAAGTGACTTGCTTTGATGTGTAAATGGATTCGCTGGTGGAACTCATGGCAGTAGAAATCTGGATAGTTTCCCTTTCTTTAGCTTAAAGCAAGGACTAAAAGCAAGAAAGACAGCTAGCTAGTTGCAGATCCTCCAGCACGAGTTTATTAAGCTATTGATGCAGCAGCTAATTCAGTCGATTTTCCAAGGAAGGCGGATTTTCTTCGTTCCGCAGCACGAACAGGGTGTACAGAAGATCGCAAATTAGCCATTCCACTTCGGGGCCGTGATCACATCTAGCTAAGACATCTCTTTCTAAGTCGGTTCTTACCGCATAAGAGACTTATTAGTATGTTTTGATCATTCGAGTAGCTGTCAGTTAGCAAAAAACTAACGCGTTTGAACTAGGCTTGTTGTTTCCGCGACCATAGTTGTCTCCTTAGTCCAAGTGACTTATCCTGCGACCACTATATTAGGTTTCCAGTATAACTAATCGCAAGAGGGGGTTAGGAGAATATAACCATACTAGGTTTCCAATATAGCATTGGATCAGAAAACTAAGTACTTTGCATGGTAATCATTCATTGTTCTGCTAATCATCTATAATGCATTCGTAAGGTCAAAAACAAAGACTTTACTTTCAAAATAAATGTTTACATTGCATTTTTCAGTACTTCTTAACAAAAGTTTTTCTTTAAGAGAGGCCGAGGTTGCGCAATAATTTTTGATCAAAGGCTTGACCTCAGCCATGATCACCTCCAACTAGTCTTGGCTGTCGAATGTTGTGTCTTCCACCACTAGATTTAGATTTAAATTCAGACCATGGTGAAGCCTAAGTTTAGAGAGGATGGTAGAGGCTACTGATATAGCATCATTTTTTAGCGCCTCTTTGTGCCTACTCGTAATTTTAGGAATATTTGCGACTAAGAGATTAGCTTGTGCCGCGACAAACTTGTAGGACTCACCAAAGGAAAAATCATCTTTCTTAGGATCAATAACATCTGCCTTCAGTGAGTTTGCGATCTCCCGCAACTTGGAGAAGGTATCTTTTTCTGTGAGACAGCAGGTCTTGATAGTTTCTTTCAAGGAATCCTTTTCATTAAGGGCAAGCCTTGCGGTCTCTTCGGCCTTCTATTTAGCCATCCTGAAGCGGCTGATGAGCTACTGGAGTTTATCCAAATTATTTCTACGCTTAATGTACTTTTGTTCATAGTAGTTTTTCTCCTCAGCCAACTTTGTGTTCTGCTCTCTTTGTTCTGAGTAGAGGAAGAAACAAATTCAATTGAGTTCATGAAATTCATAAAGTTTATACAGGCAATGTAAGTTTCTGCCAAAATGAACTTACTATCTACCCTAGTCCGCAATTGGCTGCAAACCATTTGAAGGCGCTTGATTTTTCCTTGGAGAGAATCGAATAATGTGGCCTTCTGCTCCAAGGTCGCCATTTTCTCCTCAGCATCCTTCAATTTGGCCCCAAGCACCAGAGTTTCAACTAGCCTTTCACTACTTACACTCTGGGCTTCGGAATTTACCTCTCCAAAGAGGAGCGCTCAATGATTGCAACCTCCTTGCTATTGCGCTCATGGGCAATCTCCTCTAGCAAAGCAGATTTTTCCCTGCGGCACATAAATTATTATTCTAGTTTATAAGAGACTGAGTTTGGAGCAAGATACTTACTTGTTTAACTTGTCGCACTCTGCTTGTGCGACCTTGAACTGCTCCACCAATAGGCCAAACATGGCCGTGTCATGAGCATTGCTCTAAATAAGAACAAGAGAGGAAGTATTTAAAGAAGATTCCTGAAGAAACATTCGAAGTTGTGAGGTAAAGACTTTTACTACCTCCAAGAACTTTTTGAAGTACCTCTCTGGGAGGTCCCCGAACCCAGTTGCTTTGCTGGTAGAAGCCAGGCTATCCTGTGCTTGCCCAACTTTATCTAGGAATTGAGACTGAATGCTCACATCAGGGGCAGGGCGCTAGATTTTAGCGGGCTGGACCGCCGTTTCCTGTGTCCTCTCTTCTTGTTTTCCTGAATAGGAGGGAGGCACAATTTCTTCGACCAGAGGGGGGGCAGATGTACCTGTCTGTTCACTTGTCCCTATGGTTGTGGTCACAGCTGCGACCTTAGTCTCTCCATTATTGGAAAGTTCAATAGATTGGATATCTTGAATCACCCCACCAATGATGCTTCCAGGGTCCTCCTCGACGTCCTATGAAGGTGCAACTTTAGCAGCCGCTGGTTTTGCTGCCGCCTTGCTCGTGGTAGGTAATTCCGCCATAGTAGTCACCACAGGCGTGACAGCAGATGTGATGCGCACGGTGGCCCGATCTTTCGACAGGTAGAGGTAAGTCGATTGGTGGAGACTCGACGTTGACGATCCGGCTTCCGATCAGAACCGATCCGAACCCAGCAATCGCTACACCACGGCTCCGTTGGTTATCAACCATGCACAAACACGATTGACCTCGCCAAGAAGGCTTATCCCTGCATGCGAATCGAGAACACAAGCAAGAACGAGAAAGATGCAACTGAATTTGCAATTGAGGATGAAGCTCACGAGTTGGGGTCTCACAAACCGATGAATGGCGATACTGTTCAAAGACAGAATTGATATAAGCAAAACCCAAGTCTAAACGACAGCCATGGCGGCCATATATATACTGTATGGGGCGGCCATGGGGTGGAGGAGGAAACCCTAGGGGTACATGGGCCTTGGGCCCAAAGTGGAGCGTCGCAGCGCACGTGAGATTCTGGTTGTAATTTTGTTTTGATGATTCCTGTTGATTCGTAAGGAATTTGGACATGGGACTGGATCCGTTGGAAAGCTCTCGTCGTTCTCTTGTCCGTAGAGTCCAAGAAAGTCGAAAACGGACTTCGTATATGTCGTGTACGTCCGTTTGAAGTTGGACTACGCGCAGATGGCCGAACCGGACTCGTGGATGAATTGAGCTCACTTGTGGGCTGGCCTTGGAGCGACGTGGCTTGTGCGACCTTAGAGGTGTAGATGCGCCTTTCTTGAGCACGTCTTGTGTTTGGGGAGGTGGCCAAGGTGGAGGCCGAACTTGTGGCGGCGACAGCAGAAAATCCAGACGATGTACGTGCTGCCAGCTTTCGCGCCCTGGCCAAGGTGGCGGACGATGACATCTTGATGACCACCATGTTGATGTCGTCTTGGTCATAACCATGATGTACATGGTCTCATCATTCTCCCTTTCTTGATGTGGAGTCGTCCTCGACTCCATTGTGTTTTTCTGCAAAATGTTAGCACCAACAGAGAGCACAGCAATATGCATATCTTTGATAATCAAATCATTAGACACAGAACCATTAACATTTATATACTCCCTTTCTTGAAAACTATCATATACCTTGAAAATTGAATTAGAGTGACATGGCAAGACATGATTAGTGGCATTTTCATTAATTGCAGCAAGATCAGATTTTGTAGCAAGCAAGACGGGATTCCTCAATTTAATTTGGTTGGCTACATGCTGAATTTCAGATTTTTCATCAATGGTTTTCTTGTCATTAGCAAGCCGCTCCCTATCGGATTTGACAATTTCAGCGGGGGTCAAAGGTAGAAGTGTAATTTTCTTTCCCTTATGCATAAAAGTGTATTTATTACTTCTACCGTGGTGAAGTGCATCAGTGTCATATTCCCATGGGCGACCCAATAAAAGAGAGCAAGCTTGCATCGGCACCACATCACAATCAGCAAAATCAGAATAGGAACCAATGGAAAAATGAACCCGAACTGTTTGTGTTACCTTAGCTCTGCCGGAATCATTCAGCCACTGAATGTGGTATGGATGTGCGTGCGGGCGTGTGGTCAAGCCAAGCTTCTTGACCAAATCTGTACTCACCAAGTTGTTGCAGCTGCCGGAGTCAATGATCACGCGCGCTCGTCGGTTGTTGATGACGAAGAAAATCTGGAACAAGTTGTGGTGCTGCTGCTGCTCGGCTTGCTCCATTTGTGCGCTAAGGACACGCTGGACAATGATGGACCTGTACGCAGCGGTATCCTCGGCACCAAAGGTGGCATCAGCATCAACCTCGTCGTCGTCCACCCTGGTGTCGTCGATCTCATCCTCAACATCGGAGGCGCTGATGTAACCTCCGTCGTCTGTGGCGATGTATGCCCGCTGGCTGGGGCACTCTTTCTTGACGTGGCCAATCCCTTGGCACTTGTGGCAGCAAATTACCGTCGATGTACGGCCGTGGAAGCGACGGAGGAGGAGCTCTTGACCGGTGTTGGCGGGGTCGACTTGCTGCTGTCTGCGGCACGGGCGGGCGATGCCGTCGATGCCGGTCGTGTGCTCGTCGAAGGTGGCGGTGCAGCTGGTCGGAAGGTGGAAGAAGGCACTGTCTTCGCTTGTCCCGTAGTCATTCGGGGCGTGAAGGTGTTGCCGGTGTTGCTCCTGCTCTTAGAATGGCGTCCCTGCAACTCCTTCTCTGCTAACATAGCAAGTTGAAACAAGCGATTGACAGTTGTATATTCTTTATAATCAACAATATCCTGAATTTCTGGACGCAAACCACCATAAAAACGAGCAATTTTATCCTCAGGTCCCTCTACTACCCCACAACGTAACATACCCTTTTGAAGCTCTTGGTAATATTCCTGAACAGTCATACTACCTTGATCTAATCGTTGCAATCTCTTGCGCATATCACGTTGGGAGGAAGGAGGAACAAATCTATTACGCATAGCATCTTTTAATCTCGCCCAAGAATCAGGTTGTAAACGGGCATTTACTAGTTCATTCCACCAGATTATAGCAAAATCTTTAAATTCACTAGTGGCTTGTCTAACTCTATGAATCTCGGGAACTAGATGGGAATTAAATTTCTGTTCAACTATCATCTCCCAATCAAAGTAAATTTCACCATCATATGCACCATAAAAAGAAGGTAAGGCTATTTTACCATTGGCATTGTCACCTCCATTATCTTTTCGATCGTGATTCCAGCATTGATATAGTTGTACATTTTCCCCAATGATCCATGAACCTGCCATTGTCAGTAGAAAACAAAAGATAACACAAAAGTATTATCCCTATCAACTACTAGGTTAGATCTCACGCTCTCAAGCAATCTTACCAAGTTCTTACCCTGTTCTTACCAACACAGCGAGGGACGGTGCAACCGGTGGCTGGTTCGTGACACCGTGAGACCGTGATGAAGCGATTGCAAGGGTCAATAACCTGTGCTGATCAGAAGGATGTATTTGTGGAGCTTGGATATGCAATATTTAGTAGCAAGGAATATGCAATCACCGAAATCAGAATAGCAAAGCTGAATAAATATCTAAAGTACTTGTCAAAGTTGTTGGCCTAAACTCGTTCTCAGACCTAGCTCAAGCAAGCAAAACGAATGACGTAACACTGTCGATACAAAGGATACAAGCACTTTTGATTTTTTTTCCTTGCTTTTTATTTATTTATTTTTTTTTATCTTTGTGCGGCTTCTTTTTTTTGCACTTGCCTTTTTCACTTTTTTTTTTTAAATATCAATAGTACCGCATATGAGAGATTACAAGATATATACACAAACACTCAATTTTCTCTCGCTAGAAAAACAGATCTACTATGCAGAAACTTCCTATGCTGTTTTCGGATTTTTGGAGGCCTCAAACGCTAAAACGTATAACAGAAAAGTTGTAGATCGTTTCGTGTTGATCAATTTGCATATATGGAACACCAATTTTGGATAACGGATCTAGGCGATATGGGCCCCGCAATACAGTCTGTGTAGGAAATCCGAAATCAAACAGATTCACTTTCAACGCGATTTTGGACTTGAAAACGGCGTTTCTAGAACTTCTCACAATGGACAAAGTTGTAGAGAATTTTCGGAGCTACAATTTAGACTCTGAATTTGTCCAATTTGGTGGTCAGACTAAGGAGATAAAAGCAAAATACCGAACTTGACAGATTGACACCCGATTTGGACGCGGCGGCGACGACGACGTGATGGCGTTAGACTCGACGTCAAGATGCAAGACTCAAACTAGATCAAGAACTTACTCTAAACCAGCAACAAGACGATGACGATGGATACAAATTCAACAACGCGAAACTGAAAACGAAATCGCGAAGGGCACAAAGTGGCTTGGACGATGGATATGACGACGAACTCAAATATTTTTGTGGGGCAATTTTCTGGACTCTAGGTGAAAGATGAATAATGAACAAAGGGGATACAAGTATACCTGACGGGCAACCGAGGCTCTGATACCACTTGATGCGCACGGTGGCCCGATCTTCCGACAGGTAGAGGTAAGTCGATTGGTGGAGACTCGACGTTGACGATCCGGCTTCCGATCAGAACCGATCCGAACCCAGCAATCGCTACACCACGGCTCCGTTGGTTATCAACCATGCACAAACACGATTGACCTCGCCAAGAAGGCTTATCCCTGCATGCGAATCGAGAACACAAGCAAGAACGAGAAAGATGCAACTGAATTTGCAATTGAGGATGAAGCTCACGAGTTGGGGTCTCACAAACCGATGAACGACGATACTGTTCAAAGACAGAATTGATATAAGCAAAACCCAAGTCTAAACGACAGCCATGGCGGCCATATATATACTGTATGGGGCGGCCATGGGGTGGAGGAGGAAACCCTAGGAGTACATGGGCCTTGGGCCCAAAGTGGAGCGTCGCAGCGCACGTGAGATTCTGGTCATAATCTTGTTTTGATGATTTCTGTTGATTCGTAAGGAATTTGGACATGGGACTGGATCCGTTGGAAAGCTCTCGTCGTTCTCTTGTCCGTAGAGTCCAAGAAAGTCGAAAACGGACTTCGTATGTGGCCTGTACGTCCATTTGAAGTTGGACTACGCGCAGATGGCCGAACCGGACTCGTGGATGAATTGAGCTCACTTGTGGGCTGGCCTTGGAGCGACGTGGCTTGTGCGACCTTAGAGGTGTAGAGGCGCCTTTCTTGAGCACGTCTTGTGTTTGGGGAGGTGGCCAAGGTGGAGGCCGAACTTGTGGCGGCGACAGCACAAAATCCAGACGATGTACGTGCTGCCAGCTTTCGCGTCCTGGCCAAGGTGGTGGACGATGACATCTTGATGACCACCATGTTGATGTCGTCTTGGTCATAACCATGATGTACATGGTCTCATCAAGATGGTCCAGCCGCGACCATCAGAGTAGGCATTGCAATAGTCAAAGGAACCCTATATGTCTAGTTCCTAGTTTGGTAAATTATCCCTAACTAAGTATCGTGACTTGGTTAGAGAAAAGACAAAATGCTTACCTAATGCTGAGTCCCAAGTGATATCGGGAACTCGAAGCCTGGCCTCTGGGAGACAAAAGTGAGGAAAGCACCATGGTGGAGGATTGATCTGGAGTCGTTGATGACCTCCTATTCACAGCAAATAGAGAGGTTCCTTGTTCCTCCTCCACTTTGCTCCCCCCTCCCTGTATAACCATGAGGTAATTCTTAGTCGTATTTAATAAAATTTGGGGGGCTAGAACCCTTATCGAAACGACCCTCGTGGTTGTGACCAGAGGGTTAGTTGTGGTCATGACCACAGCAGGGCCTGGTTGGGTCACAGCTGCGATCACCCTCCCGGTCGCAGGAACTTCTATGGCCACGACGCAGTCGTGGCCGCAGGGACACTTGTAGGTGCAGTCGAAGCTGTGGTCACCACAGTGGATGCCACGGAGGTCATGACTGGTGGTGTAATAACGCACGGGGCTAAAGGCCCCAAAACTGCCACAGTGGTCGTTGCTATTTTTGAGAGAGCAGTGAATGGTTGAATTTGTAAGGTCCCAGTCCTGGCCAAACCTTTGGTCGCAGGTGGAGCCTTCTTCAGCCTCTTCGGTGTGGAACTGCTCGAGGATCCCACATCTCTGTTGGTTCGCCTCTTCTGGGCCGCTTGTCGCTCGAACAGCTAATACAAACCAAAATGAACTACTTGGGAACGTTTGTCCACAATCAGATATAAACATATCACTCGAAAGAGAAATACCTTTCAATGTGCTTGGGCAAAATTGCCTGAGTTGCCGACCTGCTCGCCGGCCTTGCGACATTGACATCACCTTCGGCAGCTGTGTTATATGCCTTTAGGAGGAAATTTGTTCTCCTGCTCACCTTGGTAACAGGTAGCGTCGAGAAATTGGTTAATCGGTAAATCAAAGAAAAAAGACAGGATAAACTATTTAAAAGAATTCAGTTTAGATAAATAAAAAACAGATCAAGGATTGTCGATGATTGGGACTCGGGGTCCTTAGTCGATCTTATGCAGATTTGTGAGTAGGATGTGAGACCTTTCAGGGTGTTTATCAGGTAAGTTAAGACAAGTATGAAATTGAGACACGAAGAATTATATAGGTTTGGGCCCTCAAGATGTTGAGTAACAACCCTACGTCTTGTGGTGGTTTGACTATGTATGAGAATGTTTACAGGGTAGAGAGATTATTACAGAGGCTAATCAATCTCTCTTAATACTTATGCTATTGTCTATTGCTTGAGTTGTTCAAGTCTTCGATCCCTTCTGTGTGTCGATGCCCTACTCCTATACATCTATCATCCTTTTATACTAATCGAAAGGATGCCAATGTAGAGCAGTTCCGGGATTTTTAGATGGTCTAATATGCAGTTTGCATAACTACACTTTTATCTCCTCGCTGGTTAACATGTATGGTTATGGATAACCGCACATACTAACCTCTTAACGGTTGTCCTCAAACGTGGGAGAGGAAATTATGTTATGCTTGAATCATGACCGGAAGACTCAGTCACTACTTAAGCTCTACTAGAATCCTGATCGCGCATAGCCTGCGAACATACTCTGGTCTTGAGTTCGCAACCTTCTGGCAGCAGGAAGATAGTCCCCACAGTTAGAGTATTTTGCTAGAACTCAAGCTCCATATCATATCTGAAATATCTTAGACATGATATATATAAATAAATAACTAGCTCGGGTAATAATCCTCGTCAAGGATGTACCAATCTAAATAGCTTGGCTATAGCTATAACCCGGCGTATAGTCTCTGGTGCCATCATCAATGCCCCTAACCTCCCAGGCAGGGTGTTCCCTCTTCTTCAGAGGGCTGATCCGGTTCTTCACAAAGTTCCAGATCACTTCACGGGTAGTCAATCCATCATTCGCTAGGTATTGGATTACCTGGGCTTGACTTTTCTGCTCGTCGTCTAGGGAGGAGCAGAATCTTTATCTCCGCTTTTCTTTGCTCGACGGTTCTTGAACCAGAGATGGCTCTCACTGGGAGCCAAACAGTAGAACCACCGTTGATACCATCCATGAACAAAATCATGGAGGGAAAGATGCAGATAGTCCTTCTTCTCCCAGAGACAGAAGTAGACACATCCACAAGCATTATAGCTTTTTGAGCACACCAAAAACCAATATTGGCGGAAGAGAGGTATGCTAGGAAAAACCCCAACATATGCCTCGCATAAGTGTTGAAAAACAGCAAGAATCAGAATGGAGTTGGGGTTGAGATTTACCAACTCCAGATCATAGTGTGAGAGAATGCTCCGGAAGAAATCGCTCTCTGGACGGCAAAACCCGTAGCACAAAAGTCCTCAAAGAGCACCAGTTTGCTTGGTTGCACAACAGGGCTTCTTTTCGTCCCCAGCAGGGCACCATGGGATCAGCGACCTTTAGGGGAGGTATCCCTCCTTATCCAAGGCCAACAAGTTCTCGATCGTACGGTGATGAGAACGATCCAGGAAGCCATTGAGTCAAGATTGGGGGAAAAAAGAAAGAACTTGAAGAAGAAAAGCTTGGAGGCTAAGAATGCGAAGTTTCAAAGGAGGGTTTTTGAAGTTCTTGGCTGTGGGTTACATCCCGTAAAAGACAGCTTTTTATCATGATAGAGATCCTTTTCATTTAATGCCTATCATGATGGGTCCAAAGCTTTTCTTGGGCTTTGTTAGAATCCGAAACGAAAAGGTGCCTTTTGAGAATCCAAAACGCGTCCTCAATTAAAAAAACATTTTAGTTTCATATTCGGGGACTAGATGATGGAGATTATTACCCAAGGTATTTGCTTGTGCCTTTTCGTGGTCGCGAGCGACCACAGAGAGAGATCATGTGATAGTCCAAGATCTTCTGGATATAATCACGTAGTATCCGTGGTTTCAATGTTTGTGGTTGCGACTTTTGTGATCGTAGTACGTAAGGTCACAGAGTCCATGGTCACTACCCGCAGTTACTATGGTCGCTGAGACATGGTAATCCCTAATACATAGTCGCAGTTAGTACGCGACCAAACACCCCAATACATGTTCGTAGCTAGTACGCGACCAAACAATAAGAGAGTTATCTTTAAACCTCTTCATGAGGACATCGATAGTGGTTTCTTCATCCTTACCATGTTAGTGATTCAGACAGATATTAAGCCTGGAAGTGCCTCTGAATTAAGAAAGGAAGTTTGGTTGAGACTTATCTTACCGACCATGGTCTAAGGGTGATGCAGTTATGCTATCATGTTTGATAGACCATAACCACTCTTTGACCACTATGTTCTGTTATTCCCAGGGTAATATGAGTCTCTCTTCACTGTTTAGAAGGATGAACATGCGGTTATCCATAACCGTTATATCATAAATGGCGGACAACAACGCTTGCAACCGCCAAGTGTCCCTTCGATGAAGCAACTGACGCCTCTTGACAAAGTATAAAAAGGGGCTTGGAAATTGTACAAGGGGAGGAAGTGAAAGATATACAATATAGAGATTGTTAAACTCTATGCACTTTGTAATCCATTATTCTGATAGTGAAAATCCAACAGGAGTAGGGCTATTACTCAGACTACGAGGGCCTAAACCTCTATATACATAGTGTGTTTGGTTTATTTTTACGGTGTTGTTTTTTGGTGATTGACAAATACTATCCCCCTTCTAAATAACTTGAATCTTTGTAAGTTCGGCTTGTGACATTGTCTCAATCACTTCCAGGGTTAGGGATGACCTAATAGGAAAGGTGTAATTCTTCCTCGTTCTTGATCTTAAATTTTGTAATTATTTCCTTATGTTTTTTTCCTCTAAACCCTAATTCTCGTTTTGGCAACAAATGTAACAGTTGAGCCTTAGCAATAATTTAGGGGAGTTCTTGAGTCCCTAGAGCTTTGACGCGGGATCTTGAATAGGAGAGAGGCTCTCGCCAAACGTAACAGTGGAAGCCATCTTCTGACCATCGTACCAGCGACCATACTGGCAACTTAATCTGTCTTGGAAAACAACTGAAATTAATTTACAATACTCTGACCTTGGATAGAATTACGCCTGATGGTTATGGAATTCCTGAAACCCTAGGTTTTCCTTTCCGCTTTTTAAACCCTACATTTCGTACTTACTCTTTACTGCTTTAAACCCTAGATTGATAGATTTAGTTGTAGTTTTAGTTGTAGCTCACAAAACCCCCAAATAGTTTAGACTTAATCAGTGATCCATTAACCTAAAATATGAATACGCTTATTTCTCATGGAATTCGACCCTCAAGTGCTCAACGTTCAACCATTCACTTGCGGTTATTACTTACAAACATACACCGCGCGTCGACCTCACGCGGCGCGATCAAGTTTTTGGCGTTGTTGCTGGGGAACAACGGTAATTTATCTTTTAGATATTTTTTTCTAATATAAGTCAATCTCACTTCTCCATCTCGCTTCTATTTTTCTTTTTCTTATTTTTGTGCATGACTAATCCCTGTAGGTTGGAAGTGCATCCGATACTATCAAGAACGAGCCATATTGGACAATATTCAAACACCGGAGGAAGCCAAATCACTAAGGATGGGTGAACAGAAGAAATTGAAGGAGTATAGAATCCCGTTTAGCATGGGGTTTCAATTTGGTATTCTTAGACGAGCAATCAAAACAAATGATTTTGAAATTAACCTTGCACTATTGAATCTGATACAACAAAACCAATTGAGTGGTTTGGCCACAGAAGATCCTTCGCTGCATCTCCATATTTTTCTTGAGCATTGTGATACTTTTAAAATTAATGGAGTTTCGCAGGATGTGCTACTAGTACATCTCTTTCCTTTCTCTCTTTGAGATAAGGCAAGAGCATGGTTGTACACTCTATCGCCTGCTTCAATAGCAACGTGAGATGAACTCACGTAGTTTTCTCAATCAATTTTTTCCTCCATCTAAAACTGCACATATTCGGAACCAGATTGTTTATTTTACTAAGTAGGGAGGAGAATCACTCGACAAAGCATGGGTGCGGTACAAGGACTTTTGAGGTCATGCCCACACCACGACCTGGATAGGTGGCTTGTAGTTCAAACGTTTTATAGCGCTTTGAATTACTCGGCATGGATGACTGTTGACACCACAGCTGGCGGTGCACTCATGAACAAAAGTATTGACAAAGTGTATGATCTAATTGAAGGTATGGCACAGAACTAAATGCAATGGGAACGAACACGCTGCATTAGGACTGATCCAACTGCAGCACCAACTCCCTCAACAACAATAGTTTTACTAAGCACCAAAGCCATCATTTCAGCAACAGCAGCAGCAGCAGCAGCAACAACAACAACAACAACAACCATCGTACCGGCCACCACATCGACAAAAAAATCAACCCGAACAATCCAACATCGAGCGCATGCTAGAAGCTTTTCTAGCAAATCTAGAGAAGGAAAAGGTTGCACTAAACTAATGACTTCATCTCTATGCACGTTTGCATGCTTGAGACTCAATTTGTGCAAATGGCCAATCCCGCACCAATGATTTCTAACCCTCTTCCTTCTCAACCTATCAACTCTCATGATTTTGAACATATTAATGTTATATCTTGTGTTGATATTGTTGATTTGAATTGTGCAAGAACTTTCTAAAGAGAGAAGGTGCAACCAGAATCAATGAAGACGCCTACTAAGGATTTGATGTGGACGGCCGAACCTAAGCACGATGATCCACCTACGCCGGCAAACGACCTCGGTAAGGATGAATAATCAAAAGAAACAGAATCAAGTAATAATGAGGTAACACATGTTTCTAGACCAATTCCACCTTCTCTGAGTCATTACCTCCAGTCTAATTTTAATGACTAAACCCTTGATATCCTGAAAAAACTGAATGTGACAGTGCCTTTCGTTGATCTTGTCACTCAACTTCCTTCATATGAAAAATTCTTAAAAAGAAATTCTTACAAATAAAAGGGATTTGGATGATTTAGACACAACTCAAATTGATGTATGTGAGGGAACAATTGCTTTTCACATGGGGAATGAGAAAATATTGTTTAAACTACCTGAAATTACTAACTACCCTTTGTATGAGGACCACACATGCAGGATAGACCATCTTGAGACTGTATTGCAGGGCAAACAAATTGGAGATGATGCTCTTGATGAAAACACAGAGACGAGGAATAAAAAATGATGATCATGCTACTACAAACACATCATCATTGCCTAATCGACTCTTAATGGTAAGAAATCATGACAATCCTTGCATGAACAAGGTACTAAATCTCACACCCCTTCCTTCCTTGATGAAATATATGCTTCTTGATAGAGATAAGCATAATCCTATGCTTGTAAATGCCAATATAATTGATAAACCATCAAGTACATTGATCAATACACTAACATTGCATCGCAAGGCATTAGGATATTTAATTGATGATCTAAATGGTATTGAGCCCCAACATCGATTGAACCTAGCTAAGATGAAAACTGAAAAATCTGAATTGCTAGACAATAGGTTTAGTTCTCCCACTACACCAAACATTCAAAATCACTATTGGGAAACACCATAAATATCATGCTAGGGTCTATGTCGAGCGGAACGTTAAACCAGTGCTTGTCGGAAGGCAACCCGATGCGTTTTCTTTCTTTTATCTTTCTTTTCTTCTTTCTCTTTCTTTTTCGTTGTTTTCTTTGTTTTTTTTTTCTTTTTTCAGGGGCAACCAAATTTAGATTATGACATTTGGCTCCATGTCACATCATCTTCCTCGAAAGGAAAGTTGAAATTGCGATGGATTGGGCCTTACGCGATAGAAAAAGTCTTCCTTGTTTCACCGAGATCTCTTTTCTGGGAAATTGGCCCCCTTCATGTTGTGGGCGTGCCAGTTGAACACACCTAAAACAGTGTAATTGTGTAATAACTGCAAGCGAAGGTTGAACGTTGAGCACTTGAGGGTCGAATTCCATGAGCAACAAGCGTATTCGTCTTTCTAGCTTAATGGATCACTAATTAAGTTTAAACCAGTTTTGAGGGTTGTTTTTCTACAACTAAGTCTATCAATCTAGGGTTCGCAAGCTAGAATGAAAATCTAGGGTTTCGGGAGTTCCATAATGATCCGGCATAATTCTATCCAAGGTTCAAGAATTGTAAGTTAATTTCAATTGTTTTCCAAGACAGAGATTAAGTTTCTAGTTCGGGGCGCTGGGTCAACAGTTAGAGGATTGCGTCCCCTGTTACGTTTGGTGAGAGCCTCTCTCCTGTTCAGGGTCTCGCATCAAGGAGCTAAGAACTTAAGAACTCCCCTAAATTCTTGTTAAGACTCAACTGTTATGTGTGTTGCCGAAATAAGGATTTATGGTTTGGAGGAATAAAACATCATGAAATTACTCTAAAACTTGAAATAAAGACCGAGGAGGAATCACGCATTCCAGATTAGGTCATTCCTAACCCTATAGGGGATCTACTCGCTAAAAGCCATAAATGTAGAAATAAGAATAATAATTAAATAAAAACTCACTTGACTGCTTGGGAATTGAAGTTGCCGTCCTTGCCGGCTTACAAAAGCAATAAAAATAGAGAAGGGGGCTCTTCTAAGAAAATTATACTAAAACTACTCAAAAAACTAAGCCCTAACGGCTTCTAAACCCAAGAAAAAGCATCTAAGAAAGCATGTCTAAACCTAAGAGAGCATCTAAAAGTATATACAAAAGGCATGTCTAATTGAGCCAAAAGCTTCTCTATTTATAGTACAAGGTAAACATGTCCAAAAACAACTCCTTGACGTGCAGGTGACGAAGTCTGGCTTCAAACAGTGCGAGAATGGATAAATCTGAGTCAAAACCGACCAGATTTGACCAGTTCTGATCAAATATGACTAAAATCGATCAAATCTAGCTAAAACCAACCAAATTCGACTAGTTCTGGTCAAACCTGCATCAAAATGGCCCAAATACGACCAATCCTGGTCAAAGCTGGCTCAAAACGACTAATTTTGATCAAATATGATCAAAACCGACCAGTAAAAAGCTGAGGAATATGATTCAAACACGACCAGGACACATGGTGCAATCGCGGCCACACACGTATCGTGATCGAAATCGAATAGAACACGACCGGGACACATGGCGAAATTACGGTCAGACACGTGTCGTAACCGAAATCGAGTTTCGGCTACATTGTATTCGACCAGGTTTCCTTTTCGAGTAGGAGTCTTTTTGGCCCAGATGGGTACGGATAAGGACTTTTACCTGGCAATTCGACTTCGACTAGGAGTATCAATCATGGAGTACTTGACCAGGCCTTTTTGCATGTCCAGTTAGTTTTCTTGGTCGAATGAGTCTCAAATGTAGTCGAATTCTTCCCAAATTTGGTGGGTTTGATCCCTGAAACATGATGGACACAACTGTGAAAGCAATTTGTGAAAATAATCAAATTTTGCACATAAAATGTCTCATCAAAGGAGTTTTAAGCATGATTTTACATGTTTTCAATACTAAACCTAGGGTAAAAATGCTACCAAGTTAGCACTTATCAAATTCTGCCAAGCTAGCATTTTGCTTGTCCTCAAGCAAAGAATGTGAATGATTTTTCCAAAAATTGAGATGCTTTGGTTTATCTGATTTTCAATAAACAATTTTCTAAAAATTCATATCACATCTATGCATATGAGGCAATTGATCCAAGCATATATTAAGATTATCAAATTTCAACCTTAGAAAAGAGAGAGCTTAATCAATTAAACAGTCTTAACACTCTTCTTTCATAAAGGATTTAGAATAAATCAAACAAAAAAACACTCGTTATGCTATGATTTATACAAAGATGCTAGATTTCCCTTTTTAGAGCAAAATTAAAACACCTTTTTTTATTTTTTATTTATTCACTTTTTTATTTTTCTTCTTCAAATTTTTCGTGCTCTTGGCCAAAATGTTTTTATTGGATCATTTCATTGCAGTTAGAGGAGAAACAGTTGAGGACGCTTACTTAAGTGCACTTACAGAAAGAAAGTTTTGTCGGTTTCCCGAGCCCCTGTAAGCAACCTCAGTGCTCCATATATCTTTCCTTTACCAGCTGGTCGACAATTCACCACCGCCTCCCCCAGCGGGTCGTATTTATGTTACACGAGACTAAACAAAGCCGCATCTTAAGCAACCGTTTTACTAAAATATTTTTTTGTGTGCATAAGTTAAGTAAACCTTCCCTTCCCTAGCTGGTCGACGATTCACCACCGCCTCCCTCCAGTGGGTTGATTATACTTTACTCTTACACATTTTTTATTTTTAAAGAGAAGGGCAATTAGTAATCTAGGCATAAAAAGTGACATAAGAGAGTTAATTCCAAAAAATGGCTTTATTAGAAATCTTCAATTTGGAAGAAGTCAAGTACAATTTAATAGATAAGTTCAAACTTTAATGGTCAATTTAAGATAAAAACTGAACATAAGCAATGGAAATTTTTCAAAAGAACTAAGTTCAATGGGTCATATGCAAAGATGTGATAGAATAATCATGTAATTGACTAAATATCATCTTCAAAACCAGCATTCCAAGTGATAATTCTCTTTTTTTTTTATTTTTTAGTTTATGATGGAATGTGGTGGAATGATGATTTGATGAAGACTAAGTAAATGGTTAAGTGAACATCCCCCAAGCTAAATCAGACTAAGCGAATGGTTAAGTGAACACCCCCAAGCTAAATCAGACATTGTTCTCAATGTATGGAGAGAGATATAGATTACCGTTTGCGGTAGTGATTCAGGAAGGTAGATGTTGTGGAAGATGCCATAGTGAAAGAGGATGTTGTGGTCCACGTAGCTCCAATGGTGCAATCCAAGGTGTCGGAAGTGAAAACCTGAAAAAAACAAAAAGAAACAAAAAAGAAAGGGAAAATAAAAAGAAAAACTTGCGTACCTTGGAGATCACTCGTCAGAAGCAGGTGGAGGAGAATGGTAGAACTGTGGTAATGTATAGGATGGATAGGTATGTGGTGGATTGGTTGTGGGGAAAGTCTGTGGGTGTAGAGATGGTCCCCGTAGTTGGTACGTGTGCCTGGAAACGTGCCGTCAGAGAGGATGTGGCCTACGTGTACATGATATTCGTACAGGCGATTTATGCGGCCTCTGAGGTGATCCATCCTGGAATCCATTGAAGCCCTGTATTCCGACCTAAAGTCGGAGAAACTAGTGCACAAGGACTCTATGAAAGCATGCAGAGTGGCAATATCAGTCACTGTTGGTTGGTTAGACTCAGCAGCGCAGGAGGAACTAGGATCCGATGAGCTAGATGGGAGCATTCTCCAAATCTGCTCATTAGATAAGCAAGTCCGAGAAATATCGGGCAAAAGGATAGAGGGAATTCCATTAAAAATCCAATGAAAAGAATTCTTCCCTGCTACAAAACCCCATTGAAAATAATGCATTCAAATCTAGGGTGGCTGTTGGCATAGATTCTTGATAATCAGTAGCATCAAACCCTAAGGCGGATGCTATGTGAGTGATTAAGCCACCTAAGACTGTGGGTGAGGTTTTGCGTAAATCCTTGCTGATATTTTCAAGGCGACGGGCAAAATAGGTTGCTGATGAAATATGAAATTTACCTAACATTGCCCACAAAAATTCAACCTCGGTTTCTAAAACTTTATCTTGATTACTGTCACGGCCCAAAATTGTCCTAGCCATGAGACGCTGTAAATAGCGAAAGGTGGGATTACAAATTTTGGCGGCCTTTGATTTACTGGGTCGAAAAAGATGGTTCCCTTTCTCAGCTATATCACTGCAAATTTTACAGGGGGTGCAAATAATACAAGCATGAAATGTTCCCCAGGTTTAAACCTAACAGATTTGCAAATTGATCTATTGAAAAGTCATAATCCATGTTTGCAAATCTAAATCTAACACCTTCAGTTTCATCGGGAGGAACATATAAGGTATTTTGTTTGAAGGAGGCTAGAATCTCCCAAATGTTTTCATGAAAAGTTGGAACCGGAACCCCTACAAGTGCATCCCAACCCACATTACTAAGCAGGCATTTAACATCATCTTCAATTCCTAGAGATCTAGTGGCATGAATATCTAAAAATATAGTAGGCCACAAAGGTCTCTTCTTTAAGTGTACAAATCTAGCAAGATAATTGGGGTTTGTAAAGTAAATATGCAGAAAATCTGGATCTAAGAAAGTTTGAGGAGACATACCGCGTTTGTGCTTCGTTACCTTCTTGATGTTGCGTCGGGGGGTCATCATTGCCATAGAAAACTTCAGATCCGGGGGTGTTGAGGCGTGAAGAGCCGAAATCCGCAGTTGGATCGGAGTTTGAACAGTTTGATTTGGATTTGTGTAGAGTTTTAGAGAAGAACTTGGGCTAAAACAATGGTGGTTTGTTGTTTGGAGAAGATGGGAGGCTTTAAATAGGGTGCTAGGTATGTGTTGTAAAGGATTGGGGGTGAGAAAAGTACAAAAAGGAGTCAAGAAGATCACTTTCGGCCGAAAAAGAATAGGAAAGCGAACCTGGCATCACCACAGGCACGGGGTGTGCTCCGGGTCGTGCTTGGTTCGATTTTAACCTATTTCGACTAGTTGGTCGCACCAACGGCGGCACTTCCACAGGCACAGGCCGTGTTTGTTTCGGGGAAAAAAATTATTTTTTGGATTTTCGTGTAAGACACAGGCATGGGACATGCCAATGGTTGTGGTCGATTCGGTCGAAAATAAAAAGGTTTTTATTTGTTTGAAAATTTCAACCCGAGCATGCCACGTGTTGTGCTAGTGCTCATGGTTGAGGTCGTGCTCGACTCAGGTAAAAAGAAAAACCTTAATTTTTTTGGAAAAAATTGCACCCAAAAGCAGCACTGGTCGTGCTTGAGGTCGTGCTCACCTCAGGAGTTTTAAAAAATTTATTTTCTTTGAAAATTTTCACGCAAATGCGACATTGGTCGTTCCTCTAGTTGTGCTCATATCAGGTAAAAAGAAAAACTTTGAGTTTTTGAATAATCATCAAACCGAAGCCACCACTGGTTGTACCTCTGGTTGTGGTTGATTTAGCTGAGAAGAAAATTTGAGTTTTTTGAAAGTTGAACCAAAGCAAACCTAGCACTAGTCGTGCTAGTGGTCGTGGTCATCTTGGCTAGTTTGAAAACTTTTTATTTTTTTGTTTTTTCAAAAAGTGTCAGCTCTAGTCTACGAAAAACATGGTTTGGGTGGTCGAACGACATTGAAATTGAGTGATTTTCGTGCCACTGTGTTCATAAAAGAGAGAACTACATGTTAGTGTACCGGGTTGCCTCTCGGCTAGCGCTGGTTTAACGTCCCGCTCGATGGAACGTCCTCGGCCATTGAAAAATATATAGAATTGAAAGAATCAACCGAGTTTGGCATACTTACCTGGTTTCCCGCATTGTAAAGCTTGATACGGTGCATGTTTATCTTGAAAGTGGTGCCGTTTTGCACTCGAAGTTCTACGGCACCATACAGAAAGATCTTTTCTACCGCGTATGGCCCAATCCATCGCGATTTCAATTTCCCTGGGGACAATTTCAACGGAGTACCGAATAATAAAATCAAATCACCTGGTTTAAACTCATGGTTGAGGATCCATTTGTCGTCCACTTCTTCATGTTGTCTTTATAGATCAAGGCACTTTTGTAGGAGTTGTTTCAAAGCTCTTCTAGTTCATGCAATTCAAGGATTCTCCTTTGCCCTGCTTTGTCAAAGTCCCAATTGAGTTCTTTTAATGCCCATAACATCTTGTGTGACAGTTCAATAGGCAAATGGCAGTTTTTACCAAATAGAAGTTTGTAAGGCGTCATGCCTAGCAGAGTCTTGAATGCAGTGCGAGCAAAGGACATCTAGAAGTTTGAGCGCCCAATCCGTACAAGACAGAGCCACCACCTTCTGCAAGATTGTCTTGATTTCCCTGTTTGAGACTTCAACTTGTCCACTTGTTTGAGGGTGATATGCTAGATCAACTTTATGAATAACCTCATATTTTATCAACAATTTTTGAAATTGGTAATTCGTGAAATGCACACTGCCATCACTAAAAACTGCTCGCGGTATACCAAATCGGGGAAAGATGACTGTTTTGAAAAGCTTGATCACATGTTTTGATTCATTTGTTGGTGTAGCAATAGCCTCTACCCACTTTGAAACATAATCAACCGCAACTAACATGTAGGAGTTACCCATAGAAGATGGAAAAGGTCCCATATAATCTACTCCCCATACATCAAAGAGCTCAATTTTAAGAATGTTTGTTAAGGGAATTTCATGTCGTTTACTCAAATTTCCTGATCGTTGGCAAGGATCGCATTTTTGCACAAAGTCATAAGCATCTTTAAATAAAGAAGGCCAAAGCAAACCTGATTGCAATACCTTAGCCGTTGTTTTTGAAGCTTCGACGTGTCCATCACATGTAGACAAATGTATTGTTGAAGAACGCTTTGAATCTCGTGGTCGGGCATGCATTGTCAAAAGATGTTGTCAACTCCCTTTTTGATGTCATGGAGGAAGCACTTTTGTTGTCTATTTGTCAACCATGGAAGAAGTTCATGGTTAAATAAATAATTGCATAATCAACATACCATGGTTCTTGTTGAATCAAGTAAAGGTGCTCGTCGGGTAAAGCGTCATTGATGTGGACGTCGGCGGTGTCGGTAAAGAATCTCCAGAGATGATCGGCGATGACGTTCTCAGCACCTTTTTTTTATCTTTGATTTCCAAATCAAATTTCTGTAGTAGTAGGATCCATCATGCAAGTCGTGGCTTGGTTTCTGTCTTGGTCAAAAGTTTTGCCTACGTAGTATATAGCATGTCAAATCTTGTTTATTCTTTGCCCTAGAACAACGCCAATTGCATGATCACTAGCATCACACATCAATTCAAAGGGTTCATTCCAATTTGGAGGTTGTATGATGGGAGCAATAGTTAATGCAAGCTTCAATTTATTAAAGGCATCAAGACATTTTTAATCAAAATCAAAAGGCACATCTTTACCAAGCAAATGAGTAAGAGGTTTAGTAGTTTTGGAAAAATCCTTAATGAAATGACGGTAAAAATTTGCATGTCTCAAAATACTGCGTATGCCCTTCACGTTCGTTGGTGGTGGAAGACTTGCTATGACTTCGATTTTTTCCTTGTCGACTTCAATCACTCGTTCAGAAATTACGTGGCCAAGTACCACGCCTTCTTGAACCATGAATTAGCACTTTTCCCAGTTTAGCACTAGGTTGACTTCTTTGCACCTTCTTAAGACTCAAGAAAGATTTCGTAGACAGGCATTGAAAGAGAAACCATAAATGCTAAAATCATCCATAAAGACTACCATTATTTCCTCAATACATTTGAAAAGATAGCCATCATACATCGTTGAAAGGTTGCAGGCGCGTTACATAACCCAAATGGCATTCGCTAGTGAGCAAAAGTACCGAAAGGACATGTAAACGTCGTGTTATCTTGATCATTGGGATGAATTGGGATTTAAAAGAATCCCGAATACTGTCAAGAAAACAAAAATATGCATGTTTGGCCAATCTTTCCAACATTTGATTAATGGAAGGTAATGGAAAGTGATCCTTCCTAGTGGCACTATTCAATTTACGATAATCAATGCACATGTGCCATCCAGTAATAAGTCTATTAGGGATCAACTCATTGTTACCATGCTTAACCACAGTCATACCTCCTTTCTTTGGAACTACATGAACAGGACTAACCCAATTGCTATCGTAAATAGGATAAATGATACCCACATCTAATAGTTTAGAAATTTCAGCTTTTACAGTTTTATTCAAGTTTGGATTTAGTCTTCGTTGATGCTCAACGGAGGTTTTAGTTTCATCAACTAGAGAGATTCTATGCATGCAAATTTCAGGGCTAATCCCTTTGATATCATCAATTGAATAACCAAGAGCATTACGATGCACACGAAGTAAAGAAATCAATTTTTCTAGTTGTGAATTGGTCAAGTTTGCATTAACAATGACATGTTGCATCTTATCATCATCCAAGAACACATATTTCAGTGAGGAAGGAAGAGTTTTAAGTGTAGGTTTACTTACCTTTTCCTTACCTGTGACGTCGGAATCCGAGATGTTCTCTTTGGATGGTTCTTTTGTTGGTTCGTCTTCATTTCGTTTGTTTTTTCGCTGCTGTCCATTTTTTCATTGTCGAATACTTTTCCGTTCCTTCTTTGAAAGTGAGTCGAAGTGGCGACTCCTCTTCTAGGACTTCTTCTATATCATGCACGCTGCAAAGTTTTTCCTCATACATAGGGCAGTTAACAAGGTTAGACATTTTAAACAAAATTTTCTCCTCCCCTATGTGAAAAGTAATTCTTCCCTCACGAACATCAATGAGGGCACTTGTTGTCTGGAGCATTGGGCGTCCCAATATGATAGGTATAGCAACATCTTCATTCATATCAAGAACGACAAAATCAACTGGAAGATAAAATTTACCGACTTGAAGAGACACGTCTTCCAAGATTGCTTTCGGATGCTTTATTGAACAATTGGCAAGTTGCAGAAGCATGCGTGTAGGCTTGATCTCACCCATGCTCAAACATTGTGTGATAGTGAGAGGCATCACACTAACGCTTCCGCCTAGGTCGAAAAGAGCTCGATTGATATGTACTGTACCTATGGTACAAGGGATGGAGAAGCTCCCTTGATCTCATAGCTTTACCGGCATCCTGTTTTGAATTAGAGCACTACAATTTTTGGTTAAAGCAACGGTTTGAAATTCACTCAAATCCCTCTTTTTAGTAAGGATGTCTTTCAAGAATTTTCCATAAGAAGGCATTTGAGTTACTAAATCAGTAAAAGGCACAGTCACATTAAGTTTTTTCAAGATTTCTATAAATTTTTCAAATTTCTTATCGAGTTTTGCTTTAATGTACCTGTCGTGGTATTGCGAATACCCTGGCAGGTTTTGTGGAGGTTTCCTAGCTAAGCAAAGACGACGCAGGGTGACCGAGTGACCTGTCCTCCCCTGTCGTACAAACACAGCAAGTGACATGAAGATTTATACAGGTTCAGGTCTCAATGGAGACCCTAGTCCTATCGACGTGCTCCCAACAGGAGTTGGCTAGGGGAGTTCTCTCATGGGGAGAGCGCTCCTAAGCATGCCTGTTCCTTTTTGTCTATTGATACAAATGAATTGTCCTTAGTTACAACAGAGGGACACAATGGTTTATATAGGCCCAAAAGATGCAAAAAAAGACTGAACTGCCTCAGCTGCAGCCGTTGGATCAGAGGGCACTAACGTCCTTCTCCTAGCCGAGGAGGCTGGATGCTTGACAAGTGTCTTCGTCGGTTCTCGAGGCGCTCCTCGCGTGACCGTGCCCGGGATTGGGGTCACTGGGGCCCTTGTTCCCAGGCAAAAGGCGGTGCCCGGGGTACAGGCTCCAGGGCCCTGGTCCCCCGGCAAACAGCGGCGCCCGTGATAGGGGTCACAAGGGCCCTTGTCCCCAGGCAAAAGGCGGCGCCCGGGATAGAGGCTCTGGGGTCCTGGTCCTCGGGCAAAAGGCGGCGCCTGGGATAGAGGCTCCGGGGCCCTGGTCCCCATGAAAACGGCGGCGCACGGGACGGGGGTCACCGGGGCCCTTGTCCCTGGGAAAAAGGCGGCACCTGAGACGGAGGCTCCGAGGCCCTGGTCCTTGGGCAAATGGCGGCGCCCGGGACAGAGGCTCCGAGGTCTTGGTCGCCGCGCAAATGGCGGCGCCCAGGACGGGGGTCACCGGGGCCATTGTCCCTGGACAAACGGTGGCGCCCGGGACAGAGGCTCCGGGGCCCTGGTCCCCGGGCAAACGGCGGCGCCCGGGACGGGGATCACCGCGGCCATTGTCCCCAGGCAAAAGGCGGCGCTCGGGATGGGGGTCACCGGTGCCTTGCCCCTTGCCGGGACTTGATTGCACGGAGATTTCCCCCAACATCAGCCCCCCATGTCCTCCGGGGATGTTGCTTAAGTCCCTGGAGGGGATGGTTCACACTATGGAGAACATCTCCCCCAGAAGGGATTTTCGACGCCTCGCCGATGCCTCGATTCCTGTGCTAGGCACTTATGGTGGCGCCGTCGAGCATTAAGTTGCCACTAGTCTCGGTTGTTGTGCGCCGTTGGCCATAATGGCCTCACGCTGTTCGAACCGCCGATGCGTCGTTTCCTGCGCGAGTCCCTTCGATTCGCGTGCGCTGTTTGAATTGAATGGCACAGATTCTTCACGAGGGTTCACGTGGCACCCATCGGGGCCACGTTCGAGCCCTATAAATAGGGCTTCAAGGGGCCCAGAGAGGACACGAACCTTTGAGCCTCAAACATGATCAGCACCCTAAGCTCTCTCGGTAGCCCTCTCTCGGAAGTTTAGTCCTCGGAAACCTAAGCCCCTCGAACTTAGCTCCCCGGTAGCATAACCCACTGGAAACCCCAAATGGGTCCAAAGGTTCATGCCAAGGCCGTCGAGGTGCCTCCGGAGGAAGTCACCGCGGACTTCCTCTGGGCCTCTGAGTTCACCTTTCGGGACTAAGAGTCCCTCGTGGATCAGGGGGTCGTTGTAGATGGGGACATCCGGATCCTCTCAAAGAAGGATGGCGCACCCCGCCCTCAGCCCGGAGAAGTTGTCGGCTTCGAGGCTTTCCTCGAGGTCAGGCTACGGCTCCCAGTGCATCCGTTGCTCCTGGAGTTTCTCTTGGAGTACGGGGTGGCACTCAACCACCTGACGCCGAATGTTTCATTCAGATGGTGCTCTTCATTTGGCTGTTCGAGACAGCCACCGGACGGGAGCTGACGCTCCGACTATTCCGGTACTTCTACGAGCCTGCGGCGAGGAGCTCGCATCTGGTGAAGGGAGGGCCGAAGTCTCCGTTCGGCTCCATCATGATACAGCTCCTGCGGTCATAGGTGCAGGAGTATCTGGTGGCAGCCTCCCGAGACCACTGGGGGGATTGGGTCCGAAGGTGGTTTTACCTCCGATTCTGGGACGCCGAGGTGACCTATTCACTGGAGCCCGCCTCCTATAGCCGATAGTCAGCCCCCAAGCCCTTGGTATGGACCGAGGAGGAGCTGAAGCTCCTTAGCAAGGTGGTGGGATCCCGGGGTGTCCGTTCCATGAGGGATGCCGCGGAGGAGCTGACGCTACTCAAGCTCTCCCCCTTCTCACACGGGAGGAGGGGGATTGGGATGTATCCAACGCAGCGTGTAAGGGATCTAGGATATCGACTAGAAGGGGGTGAATAGGCGATTTTAACAAATTAACAACTAATCAAGCAATTAATAATAAATGAGAGCAAATGACTAAAACAAGATGAACAATGAACAAATTAACACAAAGATATATCCCGTGGTCTCGGTGATTTGCCGATCACCCCTAATCCACGTTGAGGCAAACACAAATCTCTAACCGCCCCTCTATCTTGTCAACCTTCTCTCAAGAAGTGACCTAGATCTCGAGCCGGATTAGTGTGATGAGTTATCCAAACCTCGATTCCACTAATGATGCACTTTACCGCTCCGGCAAGGCGTGCTCGACCCTTTCACAAGATGTTTTGAGGCTTCTTCACAATCTTCCTTGAAGAGCTCTCCAAAACCTTCCTCCTAGCCGTCTAGGAGCCGACAAACTCCAAGAGTAACAAGCCGGTGATGATCACTTATCGCTCTTCTAGTGCCACAAGATTGATTTAATGATCTAAATGCAATGCACTAGAAGATCTCAAATGCACACTCTCTCAAATTCAAGAATTAGAACTCTAGAGTGTATGAAACTTGCTTTAGCTCTCAAGGATGATGACAATGTTCACAAATATGCCAAAAGTTATGAACAGGGCCGTGCATGGGAGTATATATACGCCCCACAATAAATATAGCCATTACCAGCCGTTGGGAGAAAAAGATCATTTGGCGGTCAGACCACAGGTATAATCCGGTTAGACCGCCGCAATTGCAACGGGCATTAAACAAGCGCAATTAATGCTCACCAGCCCTTGTCGGGCACATTCACGGTCAGACCGGAGCCAATGCAGTCAGACCATGAACCGTCCAGAGACGACATGGTTTCTGGACACGTTATACGGTCAGGCCGATAATTACGGACAGACCGGCCACACGGTCAGACCGTAGTTCAAAAACTCGGTCAAACCGTTTTAGCGGTTAGACTGGTCCAACAAACGGTCAGACCGTATTAACACAATATGATTCAGAAAGTTAGGTCAAGAAGTTACAGGAGTCTGACTTAAGTTTTAACTACGGACAGACCGACCTTTTTAATAAAGAAAACACACTTGACATAACGTCGGTCAGTCCAAAACAACATTCGGTCAGACCGTCTATTCGGTCAGACTGGCCAACAATTGGTTAGACCGACTGAGACAGAGTTTGGCTGAATTGAATTGAAACAAGCATTTTCAAAGTATATGACCTTCTAGTATGCAATGCAAGTTGTTTTTATGACTTGTGGCACATAGATAACTATTTCGTGATACACCACATGCTCTTCTTAATAGTACGACGACTATCCTAAAATCCGGTCAAAGTTCTTCTCTAATCACCTTAGACCGGTTAAATGGAAAAAGACCCTATTCCGTACCTTTTCCTCTTTGCTCAATGTCTTTTCTTCATCATGTAGCTCTTTCTTTGCCTTTCATTATCCTATCTTTTGAGTTTGATCTTGACACAACTTAACAGGTAACGTTAGTTCAACATTTGTAATTGTCATTAATTACCAAAACACTCTTTAGGGGCCTAGAAGCTACACAGCGGCCCCCGCAAAAGCCGGTGACCTGACGTAAGCACTCGGTGACATACTTTGATTTTTGTTAATTTCGCTAACTCCCTTCATTTTCGCAGTCCGGCCATACCCAGCCGCCCGGGAGAAGGCGGAGAACCTCCTCGGGAGGTACTATGCCGACGAGCACGAATGTATCATGCGCGTCATCAGGGAGGTCCTCCTTGGAATTTGGTGGCGGAGGCCTTTGGGCTAAGGCTACCGGAGAGGACGCCTCTCCTGACCCCCGGCTCTCACAAGCGGGGGAAGGAGACCGCCGGGGGTTTTGAGCCGAAGCACGCCAAGGCTCAGAAGGCCCCCGGTCCGGCGATGACACCAGGCTCTACGCCCACGAAGGCCTGGGATGCCACCCCTGGGTCGGGACATGCGCAAGTGTCTTCTAGGCGCGAGGCGACACCGCCCCCCCGGAAGAGCACTCCGGGGGGGGGGGGCGGGGACATAAGAGTTCGTGTGCCTCCTCGAGGCCTCCGAAGAGGCCCGGGGAAGGGGGTGACAGGTGACGGGGGGACGTCCCATTCGGCGAACTACACCCCCTTGCCATCTTCGGCGATCGCACCTCCGGTGGCACCGGAACTAACAGAGCTGGAGCGCCCGGAGGTGCGTTTTGCGAAGGCTTCCCCTCCGCGTGTTGAATGGCCGGTGGACGAGGGGGGGAGCCCCTCGGTCTACGAGGTCCTCGTGGCGACGGAGGTCCCGGGGGCCCCACGACCCGGAAAGGGGAAGGACTCCTCATCCCTCCCCGGGGTGCCACCCCCTCGGAGAGTTTATCCACCTCCTCTTCGGCCACTTCTTCGGTGGTGAGGACCACGGCCAGTGCCTCACTGGTCCACATCGCCCCTGCAACCCTCGTGAGGGGGCCTGCCGGCAGGGACGGGTCCGGAGCCATCGGAGGGAAGACCCCCTGCTATCCGCGGGTGAGGTCTTCCGGTTCGCCAAGGGGTTCCAAACCCGGAAGGTGCAGGAGTATGTCTCGCAAGGGACGCTCTGTGACCGGTGCGGGGAGCTGCAATCGCTCCACATCCAGGTTCGTTCCCGGAACACCCGGCCGTTTCTTTCTAGGATTTCACTAACTTTTAGGCTTTGAATAACCTTCGTGTTTTCAGGGGGCGGCCCTCTCCCTGGGTATCGAGGCGCGCTTCGAGAAGGCACTGAAGGAGGTGGAGGGGAAGGCCGCCGCCTTTTCTGGGGAGCGGGACAATGCGCACCGGGAGTTGGCTCGGGTCTGGGCTCAACTCCACGCCTCGGAAGGTGCCAACGATTGGCTCCGGAAGGAGCCGAGGGCGAAGGAGGACGCCCTCCGGGAGCTCGAGGGCTCCAGCACCCGGGCGGTGGTGGAAGAGGGTCGCTCCGTCCACTCGGCTCTCGAGGGGCTCAGGGTGAGCCTCGGCCCGGGGGGCAGCTCCGATGCGGTGCCAGCGACATTCGCGGAGGCCATGCGTTTTCTTAGTGCACAAGTCTCCGTGATCACGGAGGCCGCCGACGCCTGGGCCCGGGGCCGGGCGATCCCAGTGGTGGATGCCGCTGCGGGACTCGTGGAACTCTGGTGGATCGGTGCCCGGGCGATCGGGGGCCGGATCCCTCGAGGCTTCCTCAAGTTCTTCGAGCTGCTGCGGCGAGAGGTGGAGCAGCTCGCCGGGGGCTTCTACGACCGGATCGTGTGGGTGAGATTCCCGGCACCGGCGCCCCTGAGGACGGACACCACGGCTCCAGCGGAGACCTCCCGGGGGAAGGACAATAATGACCTAGTATGAGCCTCCCCCCGGGCCTTTAGATAGGTCCTCTTTTTTGTTTTAGAATTTTTGCTCCCGGTAGCTTCTTAGAAGAAGCCCCGGAGACTTGTATAAAGAACTTTCTTTTAATGAAATGAAACGGATTTGTTGTTAAGTGTTGGATTGAATTCATCAGGTGCCCCGGAATGTTGCTCCCTGGGGAGGGCTCCCAAGAGTTGAGCGCAACCTTAGAGGCGCCCCAACGGTGCAAGCGGCCTCTCCGGAGATAAGGCCTTCGGGCTCCGGAGGGTATCACCCGGGGGATGCCGAAGCGGCCTTAGTTTTGCTTAGTCTCGTCTCTGGAGAACGTGGCAGGGGTGTCCCCCAGGAGCCGATCCGGTTGTGGTGGCTCCCGGAATGGCACCTTGATAACTTCGGCAACCACCGCGCCGAGGTGTCTCCTCCGCGACCGGGGTCCCGGAGGGTTCTGCCGTTTCGGATACTCCCACTGGTGGGTTATGAGTATTGGCCTGAGAACTTGCTTCGGGAGGCCCAGCAGCGTCTAAGAAGCTTGTACTGAGACCTGGCCCAGGAGCTATCGGAGGGCCTCTGGGATTATTCGGTGTAGGGCCCCCGGGGGGGGGCTGTCCCCTCTTGTATTTCCCATCGGAGTTAAATTCCCCTAGTTGTATCTTGCGTTTACCCAAGGCTTTGATCCCTGGGACGTCTTGGCCCACCGGGGGGGTTGTCTCCCAATTAAATGTACCGATACCCACCGGAGGGGGGAAGATGTCCTCCGGTTAAATATATCAATAAAGCTAAGTTTTCTTGTTCCTTAAAACTTGTTTTTGAAATTTTCTGTGTCCGAAGGATGGTTCGGGAGAGGACAGTCCGGGCACGAGTTACCCCCCCCCCCCCCCACAGTGGGTTGTAGCTTGGCTCCGCGCATTGTGGGGAAGGAGTGAAGGGTCCCGATGTTAATGATTACCGGGGTCGCCCATTTGCCTTGGAAAAGTTTGGAGGATCCTGGTAGGAAATCCTCCGGTCGCCGTGAGAACAGGGAGCCGGGTAATAACTCCCCAGGAAGATTTTCCAAAAATCCCGGTGAGAAATCCTCTGGTCTCCATGAGACCGTGGAGCCAGGTAAAAGATTCTCTGGGAAGATTTTCCGAAAATCTCGGTGAGAAATCCTCCGGTCGCGGTGAGAATGGGGAGTCGGGTAAAAATTCTCCGAGAAGATTTTCCGAAAATTCCGTCTTGCTAGGGAGACAATTTTGCTCCTGGAGGACTGGGTTGCCTCTTACCACGGTCCTTGAGGACTGGGTTGCCGATTACCCCCTCAGTCCACGAGGGGTGATTGTAAGCCGCTCTACGGGAGCGGGGCTCGCGTCGTAGGGATTTTTAGGCTGCGATAGCCTACGTCCTCAAGGAGAGGGCATCCTCAACAGGAGGGCATCATCTAAGAGACAGTAAGGTAAGAACCTGCAATGAACTTGAGTCGGAGAAAAAACCGAATTGTATTGATTGAACTTGAAATACAATGCCTCCCCCCGTGAAGCCGCGGTGGGGGAGGGAAAATGAATACAATGTCCCCCCGCGTAACCACCGTGGGGGACAGTGCCTCCCCTTGCGAAGCCATGATGGGGGAGGGACAAGGCCTGGAGGCTAGACATAGAACTTGCAAAGCAAGTCTACGTTCCATGTATGCTTCAGCACTTGATCTTGGAGGTTGGAGAGCTTGTAAGCCCCCCAGCCCAGGACTGCAGAGACCCTATAGGGGCCTTACCACTTGGGGGAGAGTTTTTCCTGGGCTTAGGGGTCAGTCACGCGCTTGAGGACAAGGTCCCCAAGGCGGAAAGCTCTCGCATGGATGCGCTAGTTGTATGCGCGCCCCATTTCGCGCTCGTAGATGGTGTGGCGGAGGAGCGGCCGGTCACGTTCTTCTTCCACGAGGTCGACTTCCAGCCGTTGATTGGCTTCATTGGCTTGGTACACCACGATCGTAGCTCCATCCAGGAGTTCGACCCGCAGCGATCGGAAGCTGATCTCCGAGGGGAGAACTGCTTCGGCCTCATACACAAGTGAGAAAGCGTGCGCCCCGTCGCTTGGCTCGGTGTCGTACGCATGGAACAGAGGATGCTCGGGAGCTCCTCCGCCCATGCGCCCCTCCTGGAGGCGCCTTGCTCGAGCCTTCGGCGTAACCCCTATAGGATCACACCGTTGACCTTCTCAACAGCCCCGTTGCTCTGGGGGTGAGCCACAGAGGCGAAGTGGAGGGTAGCCCCCAAGCGTTCGCAGAATTCCCGGACATATGCTGAGTCGAATTGGGTCCCGTTATCGACAGTGATTTTCCGGGGGACCCCAAAACGACAAACGATATTCTTCCAGAAAAACCGCTGTACTGCTCGGGAGGTGATGTTGGCCAAGGGTTCGGCCTCCACCCACTTGGAGAAATAATGGACCGCAACCACCGCATACTTGTACCCTCTGGGTGCCGGGCGAAGGACCGAGGAGGTCCATCCCCCAGCGCACGAACGGCCAAGTGATGGGGATGGCTTGTGGCGCTGTGGAAGGCAAATTGGAACCTTTGGCCATCTTCTGGCAGGCCTCGCATGTGGAGATAAGGTCTCACGCGTCGCGGAGAATTGTGGGCCAATAGAAGCCCTGGCGAAGGACCTTTGCCACGATGGTGCGTGGAGCCAGGTAAGACCCACAGCTCCCCGA
The DNA here is from genome assembly GCA_019359835.1 of Pharus latifolius. Taxonomy (NCBI): domain Eukaryota; kingdom Viridiplantae; phylum Streptophyta; class Magnoliopsida; order Poales; family Poaceae; genus Pharus; species Pharus latifolius. Next base: position 51,581,183 of record CM033324.1, on the reverse strand, counting down.
GTGGATGTCTTCGAGGAGTCGAAGTCCCTCCGCCCCTGTGAGGTAGCGGAGCAGGGCCGAGGCCCCCCACTTGTAGAGCTTCACTTCTAGAAGAAGGTATGCTCGTGCTTTGGCACGAAGCTGTTTTGCCTCGGTTTCGCTGGGAGGGTCCCCTTCCCCCCTTATGAAGGAGACAAGGGGATCCATCCAGGACGCCACCCGGGCGATCTCAGAGACCTCCGGGACACAGGACTCAAGGTCCGTGTTCGGGGGGGGGGGTGTCACTGAGGGCTTCGCGATAATCTCCAAGAAGGCACCTCCGGGATGAGGTTCCCGAGCACTGGCTGCCCGGGCTAGGGCGTCGGCCCGGTCGTTTTCCCTTCGGGGGATGTGCCGGGCCTCCAAGCCCTCGAAGTGTTTTTCCATCTTGCGCAGCTCCCCCAAGTACAGGCTCAGGTTTGCGTCATGGCATAAGTAGGACTTGTCCATTTGGCAAACCACGAGCTTGGAATCTCCTTTGACAAGGAGGCGATGGATCCCCAGGGAGCGCGTGAGGCGCAGTCCCAGGAGAAGGCCTCGTACTCGGCGACGTTATTGGTGGTAGGGAACTCGACCCTCGCTGCGTACTCCAGCGTACTGCCTTCGGGGCTCCGAAGGACCACCCCCGCGCCAGCCCCGGTGAGGCACAAGGAGCCATCGAGCATGAGCGTCCAATAGTCATTGCGCTGGGGCGGCTCGCGGAGAGTCTTCCCCTCCGTCCCGGGAGGGGGGGTCCATTCCGCCACAAAGTCAGCGAGGAGTTGTGATTTTATGGCGGAACGCCCTGTGAGGGAGAGGGAGAAGGGAGCGAGTTCGGCTCCCCACTTCCCGATCCGGCCGGTTGCCTCCTTGTTCCGCAGCACCTCCTCCAAGGGGAGAGGCGACGGGACCGTGATTGGGTGTCCCAAGAAGTAGTGGCGGAGCTTCCGGGACGCCATGAGGAGGGCATAGCAGATCTTATCTATTTCCGTGTACTGAGTCTTAGCCCCTTGAAGGGCTTCACTCACGTAGTACACGGGGCATTGCTGCCCGTCCTGCACCTTTACCAATACCGCGCTCACAGCGACTGGGGTCGCGGTGAGGTAAAAGAGGAGGGGCTCTCCCGGAGACGGGCTTGTGAGATACCTCTTCAAGTCGTCGAAGGCCTCCTGGGCCTCGGGAGTCCATCGAAACCCCCGAGGCCCCAGAGGAGTTTGAAAAACTGGAGGCCGCGTTCCCCAGACTGTGAGACGAAGCAGCTTAGCGTGGCCAAGTGACCGGTGAGTCACTGCACTTCTTTGATGGAACGGGGGGAAGGCATGTCTAGGAAGGCCCGAATTTTTTTGGGGTTGGCCTCTATGCCTCACTGAGACACAAGGAAGCCGAGCAGCTTCCCCCCTCGCACGCCCAAGGCGCACTTTTCTGGGTTGAGCTTTAACCCGTACTTGCGGAGGCTGCGGAAGGTCTCCGCTAGGTCCTCAACGTGACTGGTCGCGTGGGAGCTTTTGACAACTGCGTCGTCGACATAGACTTCGACGTTGCAGCCGATTTGGTCTTTGAAGACCTGTGACATGACTCGCTGGAAGGTTGCTCCTGCGTTCTTCAGCCCAAAGGGCATGTGGACGTAGAAAAAGGTCCCGAAGGGAGTTATAAAACTCATCTTTTCCTCGTCCCCTTCTGCCATTCGGACTTGGTGATAGCCCGAGTACGCGTCCAGGAAACTCATCAGCTCGCACCCCGTGGTCGAGTCGACAAGTTTGTCAATCCGCGGGAGTGGGAAGTTGTCTTTTGGGCAAGCGCGGTTGAGGTCGTTGAAGTCCACGCACATCTGCCACTTGCCGTTCGACTTCTTCACGGGAACAGGATTTGCTAGCCACTTGGGATGCAAGACCTCCCGAATGAATCCTGCCTCCCGAAGCTTGGTAATCTCGACCTTGATAGCCTCTTGGCGTTCAAGGGAGAGTTTTCTCAGCTTCTGTTTGACCGGGGGGTGATCGTGGGTCACAGCGAGCTTATGCTCGATGACCTCCAGGGCGACGCCTTGCATGTCTGCAGGCTTCCACGCAAAGACGTCGCAGTTCTTGCGTAGGAAAGCTACGAGTTACTCGGCGTGTTCTTCGGAGAGGTCCGCCCCGATCTTGACGATCCTGCTTCCGTCGTCTGACGACAGCGGGACCTCTCGGAGCTACCCTTCCGAATGCGGCTTGGGGGGAGACCTCCCAAAGGGGACGGCTGTGGCGTCTGGCACGGGGAAAGAGGTCTCTCCCCCCGGGGTCTTGATCATGTTGATGCTCTCGATCATCGCGGCGGCGCACTCATACGAAGTGCCGGCCACGTCTTGGTCGCCTCGGGCGGTGATCACGCCGTGAGGTACGGGGATCTTCATGCAGAGATAGCTCTGGTGGATCGCTGCCCCCAAGCGGTTGATTGTGGTCCTCCCCATGATTGTGTTGTATGAAGAGGGGAGGTCCACCACGTCGAACTGGACCATCTCCGTCCGGTAGTTGTCTGGGGTACCGAAGGTCATGGGGAGATCCACCTTCCCCACCAGGTGGATCGTCTTCCCCGGGACGAAGCCCTGCAAGGGCCCGGCTGTGGGCTGCAGTAGCTTCTCGTCGACCTCATCTCTCTAAATGCCTTCAGGTACAGGACGTTGGTGGAGCTTCCGCCATCGACGAGGATACGTGCCAGGTGGCAGTTGTAGACGGTGGCGGAGACGATGAGCGCGTCGTCATGGGGGAAGCGAACCCGCGTGTGTCTTCCGCTGTAAAAGTGAGGGGGACGTCCGACCACGTTGGTGGTCGAGACGTATGTAGCACCCCCACAACCTTTACATCACGTGCATACTCCTTGCGCTGGTACTTGGAGTCTCACCCTATGGCAGACCCCCCGTGATGACATTGACACGCCTTTGGGATGTTTGGAAGGGGAGCTCTTCTGTTGAGCCCCCTTCCCTCGCTTGTCCTCGCTGCTCCCTCGAGGGGGCAAGAAGAGCCAGCAAGGCCGGCTGGGGGGGCAAGGAGGCAGGACTCCCTGCTGCCCACACTGGTCGAGGAATGCGGCGAAGTGTTGGAGAAGCTGGTGGCATTCCTGGGTAGCGTGGGTATTAGACTTGTGGAAAGTGCACCACAGGCCCTCTTTGCCTCGCGCCGTGGGGCCTTCATGGCGGCGGGACGGCTGCCCCCCTCACCCCACGACCTTTCGGCTTGGGGAAGGGATGGTTGCCCTTGGGGCCATCGCGCGAGCCGCCTCCGCCCTCGAGGACAAATGTGTCCCGAGGCCGTGGAACGCTATGATTGCCCCTCTTGGGGCGCTTGAGAGGGTCCCTAGCCTCCCATAGGAGCTCCATTGTTTTTCTTCCAGAGGTCGTCCTCCTCCGCCCGAGTGTATTTCTCGAGTACAGTGAAGAGCTCGTCAGCGGAGGAGGGGTAGCTTCGGGAGAGTCTCTGATGGAGCTCCCCGGGGTGGATCCCGCTGTTGCATGCCTCAATGACTGTGGAGTCAGGGGCGTGAGCCACTTTGCTCTTGACTTGAGCAAAGCGCTTGAAGAAGCGACAGATGGACTCCCCCGTCCTTTGCCAGACGTTGTAGAGCTGCGATGAGTCCAGGGGACGCACGTAGTTCCCTTGGAAGTTTGCACAGAATTCACGCTTAAGTTGGCAAAAGACTCGATGGAGCCAGCCTTCAGGTTGTAGAACCACGAGCGGGCGATCCCGGTGAGGTAGAGGGGGAAGACGTTGCATTGGACTGTCTCATCCCCCCCAGCGGCTGAGATGGCCGTGGAATACACCTGCGCAAACTCGTAGGGATCGGCCTCACCATTGTAGTGTTCAATGTGCTGTGGTCTGTAAGGTCGCGGCCATCGAATGCATCGGAGCCGGTGGCACAGCGGTTGGTTGGCCCCCTCCACCTCCCGGGGAGAGTCCCTGTCGCTGTCCCCTTTGATGGGGGACGCGCGTTCGTTGTCGGAGTCAGGGAGGGGTCCAAGGGGTCCACTGACGTGGCGGTAGCGTCTCTTCTCCTCCGGGTTAGTCGAACTAACCTTCTGGACTTCTGGGCACCCGCCGGCAGCGGCGGTTGCTTCCTCAACAGGCCTCTTCCCTCGGCTGGGACGGGAATGTGGTTCACCGCGTACGTGAGCCGAGGGGGGGGGGGTTCTGGCTGACAGCTTGAGGGAGCCTCTCCAGACTTGGTGGTATGCATTTGCTCGACCTCCTCCCGGGTAAAGTGGACCTGATCCGCTGGGGGAGCCTTTGAGGGCGGCCCCGGGGGAGGAGGGAGCTCATGCGCGGCGGTCACCGGCTCGGAAGGTGCTACTGGGACGCGGGCGGAATCTGCCACCGGGTAGTCCTCGGGAGCGATGTCCGAAACCAGAGAGGAGGGGCCCTCATGGGGGAGGTCTCGCGGCGGTGTGGGAGCCGTCCGGCGGGCCGCCTCTGCCGTGACAGATGCGACCGACTGGGCAAAATCGGCTCCCGGCCTCGGGAAGATCCCCAGTGCGGAGTGAACCCCCGATATAGGGAAGGCTCCGAGAATGAGGTAAGCCCCCTGCATCGGGATGGTTCCCGGCGCCGGGAAGGCTCCGGACGATGGGCCCGCCGGGGGGACGTAACCCCCGGTGGAATCGTAGGTCCCAGGAGCGGCTGGGCCTCCGAGGATCTTAGCGGCCACCGGGTGTCCCATGAACGGGGGCATTGCCCCCTGAACGGGAACTGCAGCAGATAGATTGGGGCTGGGGGCCGCGCCAAAACGCGGAGTAGCTCATCCATGGAGCGCTGGGGGCGGAGTTGGCCCTCCAGTAGAGCTTCGAGCAGGGTGTCCCGGGAAGAGAGAGGCTCTGGGTTCCTGGTCCTCGGGCAAAAGGCGGCACCCGGGATAGAGGCTCCAGGGCCCTGGTCCCCAGGAAAACGGCGGTGCTTGGGACCGGGGGTCATCGGGGCCCTTGTCCCGAGGCAAAAGGCGGCGCCTGAGACGGGGTCCCCGGGGCCATTGTACCCAGGCAAATGGCGGCGCCTGGGACGGGGGTCACCGGGGCCATTGTCCCCGGACAAAAGGCGGCGCCCTGGATAGAGGCTCCGGGGCCCTGGTTCTTGGGAAAATGGCGGCGCCCGGGACGGGGGTCACCGGGGCTATTGTCCCCAGGACAGAGGCTCTGGGGCCCTTGTCCCCGGGCAAACGGCGGTGCCCGGGACGGGGGTCACCGGGGCCATTGTCCCTGGGCATAAGGCGGCATTCGGGACGGGGGTCACCGGGGCCATTGTCCCTGGGCATAAGGCGGCATCCGGGACGGGGGTCACCGGGGCCTTGCCCCTTGCTGGGATTTGATTGCACGGAGATTTCCCCCAATAGTACCTTGCTGAGAAAGGTGAAGTTCGATTATAAATACGTGTTACCTAATTTTCTCCACTTTCCCTTTCTTGTGGTTTAGTGACCTTGTTTTCATCCTTTCGCTTGCCGGCGCAGGTTCAGTTGGTGGTGTTGTTCTGGTAGCGTTGTTCCACTCCTTAGGATTACTGCAAGGATTTAGAATTGCGAGGATTGATAGGTTGAAAAGGAAGAGAGTTATCATTTTTCGGTGCAGGATTCACCAATTGTGCGATTTGAGTGTTAAGCATGCGGACATGAGTCGATATGGAGTCTATCTTTTGGCTCATAGATGTCTTCGCTTTCTCTTGATTTGCTAGAAAGTTCTCTAGCATGTGCTCCATGTTTGACTTCTCATATTGTCGTTGGTTTGGCGGTTGATAAGGTTGTTGATTTTGTGGTTGGAACAGCGACCTTTGAGCTTGATATTGGGGATTTTGTGGATGCAGTTGCTGCTGTCCAAAATTTGGTTGTACCGTTCCCAATCGTCGTAAAGTGATTCACCTACTTGCTGAGAAAAAGATGCAATCTGGTTGCGAATATGAACAGTTTTAGCAGGAGGGAAAAACTTACCTAGAAAAGCTCATGAGAGTTCGTCCCAAGTAGTGATCTACACAGGAAGAAGAGTGTATAACCATGCTCCACTAGTACAGGAAAGCTTTCTTCTAACAGTAAAAAATACACTTCTACTAATGATTTTTGTACCGTTAGAGATAGACACGATAGAACAAGACAAGTCATTTTCTAACGATAAATAACCGTTAGAAAAAGTGTCCTATTCTAACAGCATTTTTCGATATAACCGGTAGAAAAACTGATCTAGTCTAACTGTTAACTAGCACTATCTGTTAGAACATTTCAATATTTTCTGACGGTAACGAGTACTGAACCATTAGAAAAAAATAGTATTCTCACGGTTGTGTTTGAGTTTACCGTCAGAAAATAGTATTCTCAAGATTAATTAAGAGTATACCGTGAGAACAAAAAATAGTATTTTTCATGGTTGTTTAGTAATTTACCGTCAAACAAACTTACACTCTTCTAATGGTTAATTAAGAGTATACCGTGAGAACAAAAAATAGTATTCTCACATTTGTTTAGTAGTTTACCATCAGAAAAACTTACACTCTTCTAATGGTTAATTAAGAGTATACCATTAGAAAAAATAGTATTCTCACGGTTGTGTAGTGTCGTGGTATTGCGAATACCCCGGCAGGTTTTGAGAATGATCCTAGCAAAGATTACGCGGCGTGGGTTGACCGGATGACCAGTCCTCCCCCGCCGGACAAGCACAAAAAATGACACACGGGTTTATACAGGTTCGGGTCCCGGTGGGGGCCCTAGTCCTGTCGACGCGCTCCCGACCGGAGTCGACTGGGGAGGCTCTCTCCGGGGGAGAGGCTTACGGAGCACGTCTGTGAGTTTAGCTATTCTAATAAAAGAGAACCGATCCTTTACAACAGAGGGGTACAAGGGCTATTTATAGCCCCAAAAGGAAGCAAAAAACCTAAACTACCCCGGAAGCCACCGTCGGATTGAAGGGTAGGACCGTCCTTCTCCCGGTCAAACGCCTTGGATGCTTGACAGGTGGTCGCTAGTTCCCGAGGCGCTCCTCGCGTGACCTGCACGTGACAAACAGTTCGAGGCTTTACCTTTAGAAGGGCGATGAGGCCCGGGACGGCGCCGGAGGCCACGTCCCGGGGGCCAAAAGGCGGCGCCCGGGGGGGCACCGGAGGCCACGTCCCGGGGGCCAAAAGGCGGCGCCCGGGGAGACCCCGGAGGCCACGTCCCCGGGCCAATGGCACCGGAGGCCACGTCCCGGGAGCCAAAAGGCGGCGCCCGGGATGGCACCGGAGGCCACGTCCCCGGGCTAATGGCGGCGCCCGGGACGGCACCGGAGGCCACGTCCCGGGAGCCAAATGGCGGCGCCCGGGAGGGCTCGGAGGCCACGTCCCGGGGGCCAAAAGGCGGCGCCCGGGGAGGGGCCGGAGGCCACGTCCCCGGGCAAATGGCGGCGCCCGGGACGGCACCGGAGGCCACGTCCCTGGGGCCAAAAGGTGGCGCCCGGGGAGGGGCCAGAGGCCACGTCCCCGGGCAAATGGCGGCGCCCAGGACGGCACCGGAGGCCACGTCCTGGGAGCCGAATGGCGGCGCCCGGGGAGGGGCCGGAGGCCACGTCCCCGGCCAAATGGCGGCGCCCGGGACGACGCCGGAGGCCAGGTCCCGGGGGCCAAATGGCGGCGCCCGGGGAGGGACCGGAAGCCACATCCCCGAGCGAGCATGGCGCAACTTACCTGGACTTAGCCCCGCGGAGATTTCCCCCGACAGCAGCCCCCCATGCACGCCGGGGACGATGCTCGAGTCCCCGGTGGGTATGGTACAGGTCACCGGGAAGATCTCCGGGCCAAGTCACAGGAGCCGCGGCGCTTCGGTTTCCGTGCCCCACGCTTAAGGCCGCGCCGTTTCGCCATAAATGTGCGCGCGGTTCGAACCGGCGCCTCGATTCATGCGCCCGTCCCTTCGTTTCCCGCGCGCGGTTTGAACTTCTACGGTCCAGATTGATCCGCAGGTGCCACGTGGCGTGCATCTAGACCACGTCCCGCCCCTATTAATAGGACCTTGGGGGAGCCCGGAAGCTCATTCCAAATTTTCAGCCTCAGCGATTTTTGCTCTCCCGGTAGCCCTCTCCCGGTAGCTCTTTCCGGCAGCTCTTTCCGGTAGCGGACGTCCGGGAGTTTTTAGTAGTAGCCTCCTGCAAGGTTAGCCACCGAAAAAGAAGAAGACTAAGCTCATGGCACCCAAGGGTCGGGCGAAGACCACGGAAGTGCCCCCGGAGGAAATCCCTTTGGATTTCCTCTGGGCGTCGGAGTTCACGGCCGAGGACGCCGAGTCCTTGGTCGAAAGATGCGTCGTCGCGGACGGGGACATCCGAGTCCCCGTGAAGAAGGACGGAGCCCCCCACCCCAGGCCCGGAGAGGTCGTGGCCTTCGAGGCCTTCCTGGAGGCGGGGCTCCGGCTCCCGGTGCATCCCATGCTCCGGGAGTTTTTGAAGGAGTATGGGGTGGCACTCAACCACCTCACCCCGAACGCGCTCGTCCGGATGGGCCTCTTCATCTGGCTCTACGAGACAGCGACCAGGCGGGAGCCCACCCTTCGCTCCTTCCGGTACTTCTACGAATCGGCGGCGCGGACCTCCCACCTGGTGAAGGGGGGCCCCAAGTCCCCCTTCGGTTCGGTGATGGTCCAGATGTTGCCGTCCCGGGTGATCGACTACCCGGCGGCGGCCTCCCGGGATCACTGGGGGGACTGGGTCCGGAGGTGGTTTTACCTCCAGGTCCGGGACGAGGTGGTGGTGTACGCCCCGGAGCCTCCCAGCTACAGCCGGTCGTCCGCGCCGAAGCCTCCGGCAAGGTGATCCTCTCCAAGAAGACCCGCTCGATGCGGGACGCCGCCGAGGAGATGGCTCTCCTCCGGATCTCCCCCTTCACCGGTGGGAAGAGGGGGATCGGCATGGGCCCCGAGCAGCGGCCCCCGGTGAAGCCGGTGACGCGACGTAAGCTCCGGGAACCTGTGCATTGTATTTACGAATTTTTGAAAATTTAACTAACCCTTTACCTCTTGCAGTCCGGCAGTACCCGGCGGCGCGAGAGAAGGCGGAGAACCTCCTGGGGAGGTACTTCGCCGATGAGCACGAGCGTGTCGTGCGCGCCGTGGGGGAGGGCCCTCCCAAGAACTTGGTAGCGGCGGCCTACGGGCTAAAGCTGCCGGAGAGGAAGCCTCTCCCCACCCCGGGTCGCACAAACGGGGGAAGGAGGCGGCCGGGGGCTCGGAGCCCAAGAAGGCCCGGGTTCAAAAGACCCCCGGCCCATCGACGACGCCGGCGGCGACACCGGCGAAGCCCCGGGACGAGACCCCCGGGAGCGAGCGTGCCCGGGCACCGGCCCGGAAGGAAGCAACACCTCCTCCCCCGAAGGGCCCCGTCGAGGCGCGGGGGAAGGAGGCGACCGCGGGCGGGGCGGTGTCCGACTCGGCGAACTACGCCCCGTCGCCGCTCTTGGTGGAGCCCCTCCTGCCCCTTCCGGCTTCTTTGGAGCCGGAGAGGCTGGAGGTGAGATTCGCGGAGGCCTCGCCTCCGCGGGTTTGGCCGGTGGACGAGGGGGGGAGCCCCTCGGTCTACGAGGTTCCTCCGGAGGAGGAGGCTCCGAGGACCTTCCGGCCCGGGGCAGGGAAAGGCCTGATGGTTCCCCCCCGGGCGGGGGCTCCCACCAAGAGCTCCTCGGCCACGTCTTCGGGGGGCACTTCCTCGTCGACGAAGACGCCGGTGACGCCGGCCACGTTACCGGACCTTGAGGTCCGGGGACCCCCCGCCAGCCGCGCGGGCGGCGCCGGGCGGGAGACCCCTCTGCTTCCCGCGAGGGAGGTCGCTCGCTACTCGGAGGGCCTGCATACCCGGAAGGTGCAGGCCTTCGTCGCGGAAGGGACGCTCCATGAGCGTTTCGAGGGGCTTCAGTCCCTCGGGGCCCAGGTAACCCGAGTCGGTGACGTCTTCATTCATCCCCTGCACTTTGAGATTTTTCTAACTCTATATATTTTGTAGGTGGCAGCTGTTACCTGGGGCCTTGAGCAGCGGGTCGCCCGGCTGCTTAAGGCGGTGGAGGGCCGGGCCGCGGCCTCAGTAGGGCAGCGCAAGGAGGCCCTCCGGGAACGCGACGAAGCCCTTGCGGAATTGACCCGGGTCTGGGCCCAGGTCCATATTTTCGAGGCCATCAACGGCCGCCTCCGGGAGGAGGCCAAGGCGAGGGAGGAGGCGCTCCGGGAGCTCGAGAGCTCGAGCGTCCGTGCGGTGGCGGACGCGGGCCGCTCCGTCCGGTCGGCCCTCGAGGGCCTTGGCGTAAGCCTAGGCTCCGGGAGCAGGGAGGTGCCGCCGGCGACCCTCGCGGAGGCTGCCGACGTTCGGGCGCGGGGCCGCGCGATCCCCGTCGTCGCGGCCGCTGCAGGGCTAGTCGAATTCCGGGGGGTCGGCGCCCGGGCGATCGGGGGCCGCATCCCCCGAAGCTTCCCGGACTCCTTCGAGCCTTCGCGCCGGGAGGTCGAGCAGCTTGCCGGAGGGTTCTACGACTGGATCATTCGGGCGTGGTTCCCGGCTCCGGCGCCTCCGGCGGGAGACGTCCCAGCCCCGGCCTTGGAAGAAGCCCCCCAGGGGGAGGACGCCAATGAACATGTATGAGCCTCCCCCCGGGTCTTAGCTAGGGCCCTCTTTTGTTTTCTTAGGATTTTGGTCCCGGTAGCTTCTAAGAAGAAGCCCCGGACACTTGTACAAAAATATTTTGAATGCAATGAAGTTAGAATTTTTTTCTAAGTCTTTGAATTGAATTTACTGTTACCAGGGTTCCCGGGAGGTTGCTCCCGGGCGAAGGTCCGGGAGGGGCTCCCCGGGGGACGCCCAAGCGGCTTTAATCTTGCTAAGCCTTGTCTCCGGGAATGGCTGCGGGGATAGCGTCCAGGAGCCGATCCGGTTGAGGTGGCGTCCGGAGTGGCACTTGGACAATTTTGACAATCATCGCGCCGAATTGTCCCCTCCACGCCCGGGGTTCCGGTTGATACCTCCCCTCCGGATACTTCCACCGGCAGGATACGAGTTCTGGCCTGAAGATGTGCTCCGGGACGCTCGGCGCCGCGTACGGGCATTGTACCGGGACCTGACCCGGGAGCTAGCGGAGAGCCTCCGGGAGTATTAGGCGTAGGAGCCTTAGGGCGTAGAGAATCCCCCGGGGTAGAACCCAGGTTGTATCATTTCTGAAGCCCACCGGAGGGGGAAGATGTCCTCCGGGTTTGATAATCAATAAAGCTGTGTTGTTGTTTCTTCTTTCGTTGTCTCTTTATTTTCTTCTTCTTGGATGGTCCGGACGACTCATCTTAACAAGGATGAGCTAAGTTTCCTCGTGGGCGGTGCGGTCGACACCCGGGGGTTCCTTATCCCCCCCGCCCACAGCGGGCCGGAGAATAGCTCCACGCGCTGTGGGGGTAACAAGGCCCCCGGGATGGAAGTCACCTGTAGCATAGGAAATTTTCTAAGTTAGAAAATTTTAAAACAAGGTTTTCGAGGAGAAGACCTTCCGGGAGACAATCGTCCGGTCGCCGTGAGAACGGGGAGCCGGGAATAGGGTCTTCGGGGAAGAAAATGTCCGAGAAATCCGTGACTTCTCCGGGAGACAATCGTCCGGTCGCCGTGAAGAAGGGGAGCCGGGAATAAGGTCTCCGGGAGGCATTCATCCGGTCACCGTGAGAACGGGGAGCCGGGAATAAGGTCGCCGGGGACCAATCGTCGGAGAAAGATAGATCCAAGAAGGCCATTAGACGTCCCACTGGGGAGAGCGTCTACTCCTGGAGGAGGAAGTGCCCTAAGACGGGTCTTGAGTGATTGGGCAGGGAACTAGTCTCCCAAAGTGACTCGTTACCGCGGCCACTGTGACCGGGTTGCCGCTTACACCCTCAGTCCACGAGGGCTGATCGTAAGCCGCCCTACGGGAGTGGGACTCCCGTTGTAGGGACTTGTTGGGCCTGGCCCACTTCCTCGCGGGGAGGGCATCCTCGCGGGGAGGGCATCGCCGCTAGGGGCGGTAATGAGAGAGACCTGCAATGAGACAGTTTGAAAAGCAAGACCTATGTATTGCTAATAAAATAAAGTACAGGGTCTCCCCCAGCGAAGTCGCGAAAGGGGAGGAAAATACAGTGTCCCTCCTCCCCCTCCGGCGTGAACGCTCCGGGGGAGGGGACAGGCCCGTAAGGCTAAACATAGAACTTGCGAAGCGTTAAACATAGAACTCTTTGTCCTGGGTCTTTGGGAGACCTTCTTCACGTTCTTTACCGTTGGCTTCCCATGAGAACCTACGTTCTCACTCGGGAAAGTCGTCTCGGCGAACCTTCCTAAGAGCTGATTCACATTTTCGATGAAAATGTTTAACGCTGGACTTGCATAAGATCTAAAAGATGGAGGCCAGATAGAGGATGTACCTTTCGGCGCTCCTGTTTAAGATCGTCGCCGGCGTGAATTAGACTCTGTGGACGAGGCGATCCCTTAGGGCCCTCTACATCGGCATTGTAGGCCCTAAGGAGGGAATTGGTCCGCCTTTCAATTTCGGATGAAGGCAGGACTGTTCCCAAACTCAAGTCAGAATTTGCACAATTCAAGAATGGGAAAGCTCAGCGCCAAAGAAATAAATACCTTGACTATAGTCCAGGGTGCTATCCGCCATGGACCTAATCTCCCACGCCGGATGAGCCCTTTCACGCAAAGGACTCACCCGGTTCTTCACGAAGTCTCGAATAATGTCTCGAGCCGTCAATCCTTGATTAACCAAGTGAAGAATCACCTCGTCATGCTTCGAAAGCTCCGAGTTCATCGCCGGGGGAACATCTAACTCGCTCGACTTCTCCGGTCGCGAGTTTTCAAACCATAGACTGCTTTCGGATGGTGGAGAGCAGTAAAACCACCTTTGGTGCCACCCGTGCACAGAATCTCGCAGGGGTGGGGAGGGATACTCCTTTTTGTCCCTCAGCCGGAAGTAGATGCATCCGGCAGCGTTGGTGCTCTTCGACCACGCCGAAAAGTAGAATCGCCGGAAAAGATCCACGCTGGGATATATTCCGACGAACGCTTCACAAAGATGCTGGAATACCGCAAGGATCAGCATCGCGTTGGGGTGGAGGTTGATCAGTTCCCACCCATAGTGCTCAAGGACATCCTTGAGGAACCGACTCTCAGGGAATCGGAACCCGCAGCGCAGGTATTCCTCAAAAACCACCAACTCGCCCTCTTGGACAGTTGGGGTTTCTTGGTCCTTCTCCGCAGGCCGCCAGTTAATGAGCAGCCGCAGAGGAAGGATCTCCTCCTTCTCTAAAGCCACTAGGCTCTCCTCGGAATGGTGGATGGATCGGCTCCAGGACGCCATCTTTGGTGGAGAATCAAAGGGAAAGTTGGCGATTTTGGGAAGACGAAGGTTGAAGAAAATGAGGGTTTTGTGCGGCGGGAATAATGAGGGTTTTGGCTGTGTGGCTTCTTTGAAAAGACATATGCTCTTTTTATAGACCCAAGGCGGCGCATTAATGAGTAAGCGGCTCATTTCAAACGTTCCATTGAATGCTTTATTCATTTCCCATAATGGATACTGTCTCTGATGGACCCGATAAATTATTCAGACGTCGGATCTGAAACAAAAAGATTTCTTTGTTTTTGGAAACTGAAAGTGCAAAAGGACTGAAAAATTTTCAGTACTTTTCAGAAGACGTTTTTCCTTTATGTGCTTTGAACATTTTTTACGAAAAAATCATGCAACTCAATTTTTGACGTACTGAAATGTTTCTAATTGGGTTATGGTTTTATCGAAATTGTGTTTTAGACTAAAACTTCGATTCTAATCGGAGTAACAGTCTGACCGAGTTCCGACTCTGGTCGCAATTTAGTTCTGACCGCGGCCCTGAAATTGGTCGCGGTATCAGGGCAGGTCGCAATGCTTTTGGAGGCATGATTCTGATCGCAGAACTAAAATTTCCTGTGTATGAGTGGTCGCAAACATAAAGTTTAAGGCCATATTTTCGCACAGAGGATGTGAAGAATATTCATGAGAAATAAGAAACTTTTATTTCTTACATTCTTTACATACAAAAGGGATACAGTCGATCAAAACATCGACTTGCTCCGAAAGAAGTTTACAAAGTTCCCCAAGGGACATGTTGTTGTCAGTAGGATCTACACTGGCTACTCCCAGGGAACTAGCAACTACCCTAAGTCTATCTACATCGTCCCTAACAACAGACGCACTATTGTTCCTAATTAAGTCGGAGAGTTCTCGCTGTTGCTGAGCATAGTCCCTCTCTCGACGGAAATGGTGCGCCTCTTCTCGGGATCGATCAAGACATTCTGCTAGACGCAGAATCTTCGAGGCCATCTCCTCGGTCTTCTTCTCCAGGGCATTCTTCTCTTCCAGAAAAGTCTGTCCGGAAGGAAGAGATGGAGCAGCAGAAGGCTGATCGCTGGAGCCTCCAACCTCCTGCATTTTGCAAAAGTTAGTCACACTAACTATAATTATCAGCAAAAGGGGAGAAGAATTGTTACCTGTCCCGGTGCATAACCCGTTAATACACCCATCTTGGGAGGAAGATCATCAGATGGTGGAAGAGCAACCTTCCCATCAGAAGATTGCTTCGCCAACCCAATGTGGCAATCATCTGATCGAGGGATAGTCACCGCTTGCCAACCAGGGTGTTGATCACCCAAAAGGATGGGAGAATTAAATGTGATGGGATCTTTCTCTAAGGATAAAGGCCTAACTTGCCGAGAGGCATGAACGGGGAGGGTCAAAGGAACTGAAGGAAGAAAGAAACTTGCTACATTCTTCACCTTTGTTCCACTGGAAGATCCTTCGTCAACCTTGGGTTTCTTCCTTAAGGGAGACAGGACTTCAATCGTTTGAGGTCCTTGTTCGACTACTTCCTCTTCATCACTCTCAATCTCGATGATATCGTGATCTGCCATTGGGAGGAGTATGTGAAAAGGAAGAAGGCAGGATAACAAGAAAAGGACTTAGGCGTGGAGGGAAATTGTGAAGTTTTACAAAATCCAGGAGCCTGGTATTTATAGCCGCCTGGGTGACGGTTTGCATTCCAGACGCCTCGGGTTTCGCCAAAACATTTACAATTTTACCTCGAGATAAAAACAGTTATATGGCGCTATCATTGCCCATCACATAATGTCAGAACCCGTCTTGGGAAACCAACCGTTTTCACTTAGTGCGCCACTAAGTGGAAAAAATTGAAGAGTCGGGTTAAAAATCCAATGCACGGTTTTAAAATTCGAAATAAACACGTCTCTTCGTTTTCTTCGAATTTGGGGGCTAGCTGACGAGGATTGACACCCGGGTCACTTCTAATAAACTTTTGGTTCAAGACAGGTTCGAACAAGACATGTATCTGGCGATGCGAACTCAAGCTATTCTGAGGGGCATCACCATGAGGTCGCAAGCTTTACGCGATCAGGTCGCGGGTTTCGTGCGATCAGGCCGACAGCCTTGTGCGGTCAGAAGTTCGTATGCTATACGCGGACTGGATATCCGGGATGTTGCGCCGTCAGCCCACATTCCGCGGTCAGGACATTCTCGACCAGGGTGCTTGGAGTTTATTCGGTTATCCTTATATCAGGATATTCCAAGCATCCCGAAGATTCCTCCACGTTGAAGACCAACCGTCAGAGGTTAATATATGTGGTTATTCATGATTAAAACATGTTATTCGTGGAAGTTAATAGCGGTTCTTCAGGAACCGCATCCAACCGTTTGATGTAGTTTTCTTCATATGGCACCCTTTCGACCAATATAAAAAGGTGCCAAAGTACATCAAAAAGGGGGATCGATCCAAGATATTTTGGAAGAACAAGACCCCTGACATAAGTGAGATACAAGATATCTCAACCACTCAAACAGCCAAGTCTACGGCTTAGATTAGACAATACTTACAAGTCTCCTATAGCTTCCTTTTGTATACTTATATAGGGAAAACTTTCGCCTGTGAAGGTTTCTCCCCGCTAGTTTGTAAAGTTTTATCACATATAGTGAAATCCTAACAGGACGTAGGGCTTTTACTCCCACCATCGAGGGCCCGAACCTGTATAAATCTCTCTGTGCTCCTGTTCACCATTGTTCTACATACCTTCCCGGAGGGTCATCTTGAAAGGTCTCACAATTACAAATTTTGCATAAGTTCGGCTGAGGACCTCGAGTCCAAATCGTCGACAGAGAGCTTGTAGGCCCCCGAGCCCAGGACCGCGGAGATCCTGTAGGGGCCCTCCCACTTGGGGGAGAGCTTACCCTGGGCCTGGGGGTCCGTCACACGCTTGAGGACAAGGTCCCCAAGGCGGAAAGCCCTCTCGCGCACGCGCTGATTGTACGCGCGCGTCATTTCGTGCTCGTAGATGGCGTGGCGGAGGAGCGCTCGGTCGTGTTCCTCCTCCACGAGGTCGATCTCCAGACGCTGGTTGGCCTCGTTGGCCTGGTACGCTGAGGGCGTAGCTCCCTCCAGGAGCTCGACCCGCAGTGACCAGAAGCCGATCTCCGGGGGGAGGACTGCCTCCGCCCCGTAAACCAGGGAGAAGGGAGTACGCCCCGTTGCCCGGGATGGGGTCGTGCGCATGGAGTAGAGGATGCTAGGGAGCTCCTCCGCCCATGCACCCCGCTTAGAAGCGGTTTGCTCGAGCCTCCGGCGCAACCCTGTAGGATCACGCCGTTGACCCTCTCGACAGCCCCATTGCTCCGGGGATGGGCCACCAAGGCGGAGTGGATGACGAGCCCCAGGCCTTCGCAGAATTCCCGGAAATAAGCCGAGTCGAATTGGGTCCCGTTGTCCACGGTGATTTCCCGGGGGACGCCAAAACAACATACGACGTTTTTCCAGAAAAACCGCTGAACGGCTCGAGACGTGATGCTGGCCAAAGGCTCCGCCTCAACCCACTTTGTAAAATAGTCGACTGCGACTACCGCATACTTGTATCCCCCGGGCGCTGGGGGGAAGGGCCCTAAGAGGTCCATCCCCCAGCGCACAAAGGGCCAAGTGATGGGGATCGTCTGCAGCGCTATAGGGGGGAGGTTCGAGCCCTTGGCCATCTTCTGGCATGCCTCGCACGCGGAGACAAGGTCTCGCACGTCGCGCATGACCGTGGGCCAGTAGAAGCCCTGCCGGAGGGCCTTGGCCGCGATGGCACGCGGGGCTAGGTGAGAACCACAGCTCCCCGCGTGGATGTCTTCGAGAAGTTGAAGTCCCTCCGGTCGGGGGAGGCAGCGCAGGAGGGCGGAAGCCCCCCGCTTGTAGAGCCTCCCCTCCAGTAGGAGATATGCCCGGGCTTTAGCCCGGAGGCGTTTAGCCTCGGTCTCACTAGGAGGGTCCCCCTCCCCCTTGATGAAGGAGATGAGGGGGTCCATCCAAGACGGAGTCCGGGTGATCTCGGCGACCTCCGGGACATGAGGCTCGTCGGCCGTGTCCGGGGAGGCCACCGAGGGCTTCGTGATGATCTCCAGGAAAGCTCCCTTGGGGAGCGATTCCCGGGCGCTTGCCGCCCGGGCCAAGGCGTCGGCCCGGTCATTGTCCCTACGTGGGATATGCCGGGCCTCGAGGCCGTCGAAATGCCTCTCCATCTTTCGCACTTCCTGCAAATAAAGACTTAAGTTTGCGTCATGGCACAGGTAAGACTTGTCCATTTGGCAAACTATGAGCTAAGAATCTCCCTTGACTAGGAGGCGCCGGATCCCCATGGAGCGCGCGAGGCGCATCCCGAGGAGCAAAGCCTCGTATTCGGCGACGTTGTTGGTTGCGGGGAACTCGAGCCGCGCGGCGTACTCGAGTTCCTTCCCCTCGGGGCTCCGGAGGACTACTCCCGCACCAGCCCCGGCGAGACACAGCGACCCATCGAACATAAGGGTCCAATGATCACTGCGTCGGGGCGGCACAGGGAGATCTTCGTCCCTGGACCCAGAGGCGGGAGTCCACTCTATGACGAAGTCAGCGAGGACCTGCGACTTGATGGCGGAGCGGCCGGTAAGGGACAAGGAGAAGGGGGCGAGCTCGGCCCCCCACTTCCCGATCCGGCCGGTGGCTTCCTTGTTCCACAGTACCTCCCCGAGGGGGAGGGACGACGGGACGGTGATGGGGTGCCCCAGGAAGTAATGCCGAAGCTTCCGGGACGCCATGAGGAGGGCGTAGCAGATTTTCTCCATCTCCGTGTACCGAGTTTTGGCCCCTTGGAGGGCCTCACTCACGTAGTACACCAGACGCTGCTGCCCCCCTTGCTCCTTCACCAAGACCGCGCTGACGGCAACGGGAGTCGCAGCGAGATAGAGGAGCAAGGGCTCTTCCGGAGATGGACTCACAAGCATTGGAGGGCTCGTGAGGTACTTCTTGAGGCCGTCGAATGCTTCCTGGGCCTCGGGGGTCCAACGGAACCCCTCGAGCCCTCGGAGGATCTTGAAGAATTGGAGGCCCCGCACCCCCGACCGGGAGACAAAGCGGCTGAGTGCGGCTAGGCGGCCGGAGAGCCGCTGGACATCCTTGACGGAGCGCGGCGGAGGCATATCTAGGAACGCCCGGATCTTCTCGGGGTTTGCCTCAATGCCCCGCTGGGACACGAGGAAACCTAGGAGCTTCCCCCCGCGCACCCCGAAGGCGCACTTCTCCGGGTTGAGTTTGAGCCCGAACGCACGGAGGTTGCGGTAGGTTTCAACCAGGTCGTCGACGTGGGAGGCTGCGCGGGGACTCTTGACGACCGCGTCGTCTACGTAGACTTCGACATTGCGGCTGACTTGGTTTCTGAAAACCAGCGTCATGAGGCGCTGGAAGGTTGCCCCCGCGTTCTTGAGCCCGAAGGGCATATGGACGTAGTAGAAGGTTCCGAGGGGAGTAATAAAACTCGTCTTTTCCTCGTCCCCTTCCGCCATCTGGACTTGATGGTAGCCCGAGTAGGCGTCTAGGAAGCTCATGAGCTCGCACCCCACAGTGGAGTCGATGAGCTGATCAATCTGCGGCAGCGGGAAGTTGTCTTTGGGGCAGGCGCGGTTAAGGTCGGTGAAGTCCATGCACATCCGCCACCTGCCGGTTGATTTCTTGACGAGGACGGGGTTCGCGAGCCACTCGGGGTGCAGGACCGCCCGAATGAACCCCGCCTCTCAGAGCCGGGTCATCTCCGCCTTGATTGCCTATTAGCGCTCGAGGGAGAGTTTCCGCAGCTTCTGTTTCACCGAGGGGTGACCGGGGGCCACGGCAAGCTTGTGCTCAATGACCTCCTGGGAGACGCCCCGCATGTCCGAAGGCTTCCATTCAAAAACATCGCAGTTTTCCCGCAGAAAAGCCGCAAGTTGCGCTGCGTGCTCCTCGGGGAGCTCTGCCCCGATCCGGACGGTTTTGTCTTCGTTGCCCGGGGACAGCAGGACCTTCCGGAGGCCCCCCTTCCGGACGCGGCTTGAGGAGGGGCCTCCCGAGCGGTGGCGCAGCAGCATCTAGTTCCGGGGGAGAAGCCTCCCCCCCGGGCGTCTTTATGAGGTTGACGCTTCCGATTGTGGCCGCAGCGCGCTCGTATAGAGCACGGGCCATGTCTTGGTCTCCCCGGATGTTGATCACACCATGCGGCCCGGGGATCTTCATGCAGAGATAGTTTTGATGGGTGGCAGCCCCCAGCCGGTTAATTGTCGTCCTCCCCATAATCGCATTGCAGGAGGAGGGGAGGTCCACTACGTCGAAGCGGACCAGCTCGGTCCGGTAGTTCTCCGGGGTGCCGAAGGTCATTCGAAGATCTACTTTGCGCACGGGGTGGATCGCCTTCCCCGGGACAAAACCTTGCAGGGGCCCGGCAGCGGGCTGCAGGAGCTTCTCATCTACCTGCATTTCTTTGAAGGCCTTCAGGAATAGGACATCGGCGGAGCTCCCGCCGTCCACCAGGATACGGGCCAGATGGCAGTTGTAGATGGTCGCGGAGACAATGAGCGCGTCGTCGTGGGGGAAGCGAACCCCCCGCGCGTCTTCTGCCATGAAGGTGAGGGGGACGTTCGACCACTTTGGTGGCGGGGACGTGTGTAACACCCCCACAACCTTGACTTCGCGCGCGTACTCCTTACGCTGGCGCTTAGAGTCCCGCCCGGAGGCAGATCCTCCCACGATGACGTTGACGAGCCGCTGCGAAGTTTGAAAGGGGAGAGCTTCTGAAGGCTCCCCCTCCTGCGTCTGCTGACCCCCCGTGGGAGCGGGAAGGGCCGGAGGCCGGAGTCCCCCCCCCCCTGCCCGCGCTGGTCGAGGAAGTCCGCGAAGTGCTGCAGCAGCTGGCTACAATCTCGGGTAGCATGGGTATTGGACCTGTGGAAGCTGCACCACGGTCCTTCCCGCCTTCTCCCCGCGGGGCCTTCCCGGCCGCGCGAAGACTGTCCTCCCCCATGGCCCTTCGGTTTGGGGAAGGGGCGGCTGGCCCTCGGGGGGTCGCGCGAGCCACCTCCGCCCTCGAGGACAAAGGTGTCCCGAGGCCGTGGCTCGCTACGCCCCCCTTGCCTAGGGCGTTTGGGGGGATCCCTGGCCCCCCGGTCGACGGGGGCGGGAGCCCCCTGGGTCTTCTTCCAGATGTCGTCTTCCTCCGCCCGAGCGTACTTTTCGAGCATGTTGAAGAGCTCGTCGGCGAAAGAGGGGCAGCTCCGGGAGAGCCTTCGGTGGAGCTCCCCCGGGAGGATGCCGCTTTTGCAGGCTTCGATGACCATAGAGTCGGGGACGTGGGCCACTTGAAGAAGCTTCTGATGGTTTCCCCAGTCCTCTGCCGGACAGTGTACAGCTGCGAGGAGTCCAGGGGACGCACGTAGTTCCCCTGGAAGTTGGCACATAACTCCCGCTTGAGCTGCGAGAAAGACTTGATGGAGCCGGCCTTCAGGTTGTAGAACCAGGAGTGGGCAATGCAGGAGAGGTAGAGGGGGAAGACGTTGCACTGTACTGTCTCGTCCCCCCCGGCCGTGGAGATGGCAGTGGAGTAGACCTGCACAAACTCGTAAGGGTTTACCTCACCATTATAGTGTTCGATGTGCGGAGGGCGGTAAGGCAGCGGCCACCGGATGCTGCGAAGTCTTCGGCACAGGGGCTGGTTAGCCCCCTGCACTTCCCGAGGAGAGCCCCGGTGGCTGTCTTCTTTCACGGGACCTTCGTTGTCTGAATCTGGAAGCGGTCCGAGAGGTCCGCCAGAATGGCGGTGGCGACGCTTTTCCTCCGGACCGGGACTGAGTTCCCGGACGTCCGGGCTCTCCGCCGGAGAGTTTGGCTCTTCATCGGGTCTCTTCCCCCAGTCGGTGCGAGAGCGAGGCTCCCCGCGCCCGTGGCCGGGGGGAAGTTCTTCCCCGCGCTCTAGTGAACGCATTCACTCGACCTCCCCCGGGGCGAAACGGACCTGTCCCGCCGAGGGAGGGAGCTCATGCACTGTAGCTGCCGGCCCGGAGGCTTCCGGAGCCGGTTAGGAGGAGCCCCCTGCGACGGCCCCCGGGACCAGAAAGGGGGAAGCCCCTGTATTATCCGGAACCGGGGAGGGGGCGCCTACGGCAACCGTTGGAACCGAAGTGGAGGGTGCCCCGGTGGCCACGACCGGAACCGGGAAGGGGGCAGGCCCTGTAACACCCGGAACCGGCGAGGGGGGAGCCCCCGCGGCGACGTCCGGAACCGGGGAGCCCATGCGGGGGGAAGTCCGCTGCGGCACGGGGGCTACTCTATCAACCGCCCCCGGTGCGGTAAACGCGACGCGGGGGGCGGGACTGGCTCCCGGTGTAGGGTAAACCCCCGGCATGAAGTGGGCTCCCGGCCCCGGGAATAGGCCAGGAACGGGGTACCCCCCTGGTGTCACGAAGGGCCCCGGCATGAAATAACCCCCCGGCACCGGGACGGGCCCGGGCACCGGGAGGGGTCCGGATGTATATCCCGCAGGGGGAGGGAACCCCCCGGCAGGATCATAAGGGGCGGACAACCCCCCGGAGGCCGGAGGGGCCGCCGGGTAGCCCATAAACGGGGGCATGTTCCCCGGATACAGGTGTGACGCAAATGTGGGGTCCGGGGGCTGCGCCAACACGCTAAGGAGCTCGTCCATAGAGCGTTGAGCGCGGAGCTGGCCTTCCACGAGAGCTTCGAGCAGGGCGTCCCGGGGAGCCGGGGGAGCCGTCGGGGGGAGACTAGTCCCGACCGAGGTCCCCGCGGTCACCGGGAAGGACCTGGAGGTGGAAGCACCTAAGTTAAGAGGAAAGGAGGGAGGCGGTACCTGGGCCAGCAGTGTCCCGGGCGGACGGCGCCGGGTCTCCGAGACCCGGATCACCGGGAAGGGTGCGAGCCCTTGTTCTTGGGGGAGCCATGGCGTCTTGTCACGAGTCCCCACGGTCGGCGCCAACTGTCGTGGTATTGCGAATACCCCGGCAGGTTTTGAGAATGATCCTAGCGAAGATTACGCGGCGCGGGTTGACCGGATGACCGGTCCTCCCCCGCCGGACAAGAACAAAAAATGACACACGGGTTTATACAGGTTCGGGTCCCGGTGGGGGCCCTAGTCCTGGCGACGCGCTCCCGACCGGAGTCGGCTGGGGAGGCTCTCTCCGGGGGAGAGGCTTCCGGAGCACGTCTGTGAGTTTAGCTATTCTAATAAAAGAGAACCGATCCTTTACAACAGATGGGTACAAGGGCTATTTATAGCCCCAAAAAGAAGCAAAAAACCTAAACTACCCCGGAAGCCACCGTCGGATTGAAGGGTAGGACCGTCCTTCTCCCGGTCAAACGCCTTGGATGCTTGACAGGTGGTCGCTAGTTCCCGAGGCGCTCCTCGCGTGACCTGCACGTGACAAACAGTTCGAGGCTTTACCTTTACAAGGGCGATGAGGCCCAAGACGGCGCCGGAGGCCACGTCTCGGGGGCCAAAAGGCGGCGCCCGGGAGGGCACCGGAGGCCACGTCCCAGGGGCCAAAAGGCGGCGCCCGTGGAGGCCCCAGAGGCCACGTCCCCGGGCCAATGGCGACGCCCGGGACGGCACCGGAGGCCACGTCCCGGGGGCCAAAAGGCGGCGCTCGGGGAGGCCCCGGAGGCCACGTCCCCGGGCCAATGGCGGCGCCCGGGACGGCACCGGAGGCCACGTCCCGGGAGCCAAATGGCGGCGCCCGGGACGGCACCGGAGGCCACGTCCTGGGGGCCAAAAGGCGGCGCCCGGGGAGGGGCCGGAGGCCACGTCCCCACGCAAATGGCGGCACCCGGGACGGCACCGGAGGCCACGTCCCGGGAGCCGAATGGCGGTGCCTGGGATGGCGCCGGAGGCCAGGTCCCGGGGGCCAAATGGCGGCTCCCGGGGAGGGACCGGAAGCCACATCCCCGAGCGAGCGTGGCGCAACTTACCTGGACTTAGCCCCGCGGAGATTTCCCCCGACATGTAGTAGTTTACCGTCAAAAAAACTTACAGTCTTCTAACGGTTAATTAACATATACAGTTAGAAAAAATGTAGTATTATCACGGTTGTATAGTAGTTTACCGTTAGAAAATGTTGTTTTTTTTCTAACTCTGTTTGCTATTTAGCCGTTAGAAAAGTTTGGGTACACAATACAATACAAATGCAAAAAAGGGTACATTCACATATACATACATTGAATAGTTATTCATATTTATACACATTCAATTTATTCACATATATACAAATCAATACAAATACTGACCAATGGACAGTTATTCACAGTTATTGCATACAAATACTAACCAATAAGACTATAAACAATCTATGCACACCATCTAACCACTCGAGCAATTTTGCAACTATGGCTACTTGGCTCTAGAGAACATATGCAAATCGACAAGCTAAGGGAGCTACTAAGTTAGGTTTATAGTGACGCACACACTAGCACAAAAAAGTTATTTCCAGTTATTCACATTTGAGTTCATTCTAGTGATGTTGCCCAATTCACAGAGAGTACACGAAAAAGAGAAAATTACAACAAGTGAGCCAAGCTTGTTATGGCGGTTGGTTGCGCTCAACTTCGTCCATAACATATTGAGCCCAGATTTGTCGCATCTCTCTAATCTTTGCATTTTTATGTTTGTCTTTGGACATGGTGGTCTGCAACTTCCTAGTTTTGAACGTGACATCCAATTTTCAAATTTGAGTTAGCTAAGATGCTTACCTGGGGGAATTGGGCAAAGTTTGTCCTCACTTGGTCATACATGTACCGTAGCACATAAAACCCACATTCCCACGAGTCTGGCTGCTGATGGCACTGAGATAATTGCATATGCGAAGATCATGTTAGCTATTCTTTCCATAAAATAATTAAGCATAAACTAAAAGACTCATGAGTACCTCATATTCTTTCCAAGAAATTCGGGAGCCTTGCGGTGCGGCATGCCTCCCTCCAGTGGACACATAATTTTCGAAAGCCCTGCATTTCAGTTAGCATTGCCAGTTAATGTGTTATCATTACTGATGGAACTGAGATAATTGCATATGCGAAGATCATGTTAGCTATTATTTCCATGAACTAGTTAAGCATAAACTAAAAGACTCGTGAGTACCTCATATTCTTTCCAAGAAATTCGGGAGCCTTACGATGCGGCATGCCTCCCTCCAGTGGACACATAATTTTCGAAATCCCTACATTTCAGTTAGCATTGCTAGTTAATGTGTTATCATTAGCTAGTGAGGTCAAAATTTAAATCAAACATGTTACTTACACGTCCATATTCCCCTTGACCACGTATTCGTTCGGTAACCTGTCGCGCATCGAATCGAGGTAGTACACCTCATTCCTCCACAGACAGATCACGACGAGGACCCAGTGGCCCCTACATTGTACGTAAAAGAGAACTGCTAGCTCAAAGTATATCTAAGGTGTAGTGTAACATACAAGATTGAGTTAAATTAGTACGAAATGCACTAACCTTTGGTGGTACGGAACTAGAATGAACTCCTTGTCCTGTTGCGCCATCAGCACCCTGTATATGTACTGCTCAGTGTGGGCTGCGTCGTGCTCTAGCATCGTGAGGCTTATTTTCTCTGGGTCGACGAAACCCACCTTGTCACACGCAGCCTCCGATGCTAGCTTGTACATGCACTTGCCCTCGTGTGGACGGCATTAGTATTGCACAAAAAGTTACTACATTTTAAATGAACTACAGCAATATATAGGATCAGCAAACTCACAGGACTCCAGTCTGTATGATGGACATATCGAGCTCCCGCTAGTTGAAGAGGCCGAACAGATCCTCGTGTGCCATGGATACGGTCCCAGGCTCACGGTGGAACTGCCTAGGCCTGAAGGGAACTAAGAAGTTCAGGTTGTGCCGGGCCTAGTGTATGTACCACTCGTGGAGGTCTCTAGTTGATCGATCCAATTTACGCAAAACTGCCTCCGCCGAGAGTGGGAACCCGTTCCTGAACCTCTCCGGCTGTCCCTTTCACCCTTTGCCCTTGCCTTTTGCCGGGGATTGAGCACATACCTTCGAAGGCAAGGGCAGGCTGCTGGCGGCTTTCTTCGGAGGTGAAGGGGCTTTGCTGGGAGACGTGGATCCTCTAGCTGGGCTCGAGGCCGTCTATGCAGTGTTGAGGTCCGCAGGAGATCCCTCATGCCCTGCGCTGGGGGCGCAGTCCCCTGGTAGTACACCGACAGGCCACTTCAAGTAATGAACACGTATGTTAGATTTTGCAAGTTGAGTGTACTGAGTAGGATGTAATCTAAAGTGTGTAGGCTTTAAGTGTTGTATTATAACACACTTCTTGGGCCACTGTACGTAGGAGCCCACTGCCTCAGCAAGTGTCTGTATTTCCTCCGTTGGGACTGGCAACAGAAAGGCATTGTAGCCCGGCATGGCCATGTCCACCTGTACCTTTGCGAACCCTAATCCTAGAGGTACGCAGTGGATCCAGACATCCTCCCCAGATGGATATATGAACCGGTGGGCAACCACTGCCTGCCGGTCGCCTAGGTGAGTCAGTAGGATACAGCTCTCTAGCTTCAGCAAATTTGTAACAATTAAAACAGGTTAGCGACACAACTCTAACAGAACGGGAGTGGCATCAACTTAAGTGCACAGCTGAAGGCTTGCAATACCTCAAGCAGATCCATTGGATCTGTGAGGACCTTCGAAGAGTAGCTGCTCATCCGACCCCAGGAGGTAACGTCGCCCTGGGGATCTGGATCTGCACTCTTGGCCATCAATGCGTGTTTCAGCTGTGCAAACTCTTCCCTCATATGTGCGACCTCAGCTTGCACCTCAGCCCATATCACTACCCATACCTCAGCCCGTATCTTCTCAGGGAGCTGTGCTTCCTTCTCCTTCCAGGAGCGGGCCTTCTTCCTCGGTTGAGCCGGATCTATGAAACCGGCCTTCCACGACATTATGACTCCCACAATCCGTGTCCGCCCGGGATGCTCCTTATTTCCTAGAGCCTGGGTGAGGATGTCGTTCTCCCTCTGCGGGGTAAACAATCCCTCCATTGCCTCCTTCTCAAAAGAGATATGTTACATTAAAAGCTACATTGTGAGACAAATACATATATACACTTGTGCGCACACAGTTTACGAGGTTAGCCAACTTACCATTCGCTTCACAACCTCGGCGTCCCTAGGGTTTGGGAACTCCACAGACCCCGTGGACGACACGAACCCTCTCCCCCTCCACCACCGCTTGCACCTCGCATCCCGGATCTCAGAGAGCGGAAACTCAGGGGAGTCGACGATAATTTTGCTGGTCTTCCTTCCTCCATTGCTCCTCCTTCCCCTCATAGCCCCAGGATCTGAGCCGATGCGGCTGGTCGTTCTTCTTCTGGATCTCCTTATTCTTCTTGCTAAGGGCCTTGAACTCGTCGGTCCCCTTCTGCTTGGTGAATTCCTCCCATACCTCCTCCGATATGAAGGGGTACTTCTCGTAAGGATATTTTCCCGCAGCGAGGAAGGTACTGATGAGCCAGCTCTTAAAGGTTTTCCATGTTCCGTTCATGTCCTTCAAGCAGGCCATCTTAGGTCCATCATCGGGGATGTTCCACTTAGCCTGTTTTCAAAAAATGCATACATCTATGATTTAGTTAAACTTTAGGATAAGCCAAGGGAATGTGATTACGAAAGAGTTCAATGATTTCGATTAATTTTACCTTCACTTCCACCCACAACCTATCCCTCTCGTCCGCCGTCACGTCCTTCCAGTTTTGGACGGTGATCTTCACCCTTTCTTTCGCCAATAGCCCAACATAGGCCACGTACTTCCCAGCATTCTTTCTGATCGGCCTCCCAAATTGGTTGAACTCACAAGAAAGGTCGATGCGTTTCGCCAAATGGCCCAACGTCATCGCGCCTGGCCCCACCCTCTTGCGCTGGGACAAACCAGCATCTTCAGTTACGTTGCCCCTCGTCGAAGCACTACTATCATCCGAGGAAGACGACGACATTTCCCTAAAATTCCATCAACAAACCTTCAAAAATTTAATGGAAACAGAAAGCAAAAAAAGGCATGCACCAATTTTGTCTCTCAAGTTTAGGGTCTTTTAATTTTAGAGTTGACAATAGAAGGAAATGTGTACTTTTGATCTAGACATTGTCATAGGCATAAGACAACATATATGAGAATTAATTCTTCAGGGAGGAGCTGTATAAATTAATTAGTTGAGGATTAGTTCTAAATAGGATTGCTGAAATGGTTGTCAAAAGGAAATAGTATTACAAAGCAAAAGGACTTATTTTCAATATTTGTTGTATTGGTAAACACATCAACTACCGATAGAAGATAAGCTTTCTTCTAACGGTACAAACATGGACTACCGTTAGAACATGTTTCAACATATAAAGTAAAGTATATGGAAATTTGATACCAATGATCACACAATTTGATACAAATGATCACACATACTGTCTCAAAAGATTTGTTCTGTCGGTAAACACATGAGCTACCGATAGAAGATAACTTTTTTTCTATCGGTAAAGACATGAGATACCGATAGAAGATATTTATGAACAGCTCCAATATATAAAGTACAGTATATGGCAATTCGATACAAATGATCACACATATTGATGCATAGATAATTTCAAATCTCAAAATAGGTTCATTATAGCACTGAAACATATTATGTAAACCCTAGTTTAAATTAATAATGCCTGCAGAGTTTACTAAATCCTACACAATAGCGACCCTAGTTTAAATCCAAAAGATGAGTGGAGAAAAATAGCGAACCATACTGTAAAAAACACAAAGATCAAATAAGGAAGATGCTGAAAAAAGAACAACGAACTAAGGTGTTTTACGACGATTAGTTGTGGCGATGGAGAGGGGGTGTAGAACGGAGTGGCGGCCGGTGATGGACGAAAATAAGGACTGGCGGCAGTGGCGAACCGTAATCTAGGCGGCGATCGTGGTGCGGCAGTGAGGAAGTGGTTGCCAGCGAGGGTAGGGGTTTTTGCGCTTGAAGAGACACAAAGATGTAAGTTGGAATGGTTCGACTGGAGGGAAACTCTTGGGCGAAGTTTAATAACGTAGTGAGGCCTTTTCTAACGATACAAACAAGAAATACTGTCAGACTAAAATATTTGTTCTAACGGTAGAACCCAACAATACCGTCAGACCATGTATGTGCACTTTTCGAATGGTAGTTTGATAAAATTCCGTCAGACTTACGCACTTTTCATAACGGTATG
The DNA here is from genome assembly GCA_019359835.1 of Pharus latifolius. Classification (NCBI taxonomy): domain Eukaryota; kingdom Viridiplantae; phylum Streptophyta; class Magnoliopsida; order Poales; family Poaceae; genus Pharus; species Pharus latifolius. The sequence goes on along the minus strand of CM033324.1, from coordinate 51,552,623 downwards.
ACCACAAACTTGATTTTTTAAGTGGGCAGGGCATTGGAAAATGATGTTTTAGGCCTGTTGAAGAAGCAAAAGGCTACAATGGGATTTTGGCAAGAAAATTTGAAGGGAAGAATTAAGTTCTTAGAATATAAGTTAACTGTACATGTTAGAACTTATGCTGTGGACTAAAATTGAGATATATTAATGCTGTGAACTAGCTTATCATTAAGTTCTAAACAAAAATGTATAGCCTAATGTATTAATGATAAGTTCCTCCCTTGATACACAACTTGTTGGCTGTTTGCCTGGCATTTTTCCTTCAATTAGAAAATAGTCATGAATGGTTCTCAACCCATAATCCTTCTTCGTGATCATCTCGCAGGCAAGTTGTTTCGTCGATATCTTCAGCAGGGATAGATTGAATGTCCTCTAATGTCGAACTAGTTATACTCCTCTTCGTCGACAACGTCTTCGACCCCAACAATATGTTTCTTGCTGTGGAGGACAACGAGCAACTTTGGATTGGCTGGGTCAACGATGTAGAATACCTATGTGGCTTGCTTTGCATTTATGAATGGATCATCTTGGTGCCTGACTCTATCGAGATCGATGAGAGTAAACCCATAATTGTCAACTTTAACACCTCGAGAGATTTCGACCCATTGTCGTCAAAACAAGGGAATCTTAAATAATCCATAATCGAGCTCCCATATTTCATCAATAGTATTGTAATATGAGTTCAGCGCCCTTACTGCCCTGGCAACCTCAGAAATAGCAAACAGTGTCACTCCACTACATTGCGTACTACTCTTGGCGTCCTGAGTTCTTGTGTAAAATGAATACCTGTTGATGTCATACCCCTACCAAGTCCCTACAGTAAATCTTGGGCCTCTAGCCAACCATGTCACAGTTTCACTTATGGAGCCCTCTGCAGCTCGCATGACTCTTTCTTGGATCCACCCAGCAAATTTCCTGTTATGCTCTCTAGTGATCCAAATCTCTGGCTTCGAAGGATTCTGTGACCGTAACATTGCCTTGTGCTCGTGTATGGATGGCTCGACCCCCATCATGTGTTGTAAGACCCAAAAATGTGATTTCACGTAAACATCACGGGCGGGGACGATAGCTTTGAATCCAATCATTCCGATGCCCTGAAGCCTGCCCTCATGTCAGGATTTAGGAACGCCAATCAACCCAAATCTATGAAAAATTCTGTCACCTCCTCGGCGGCATAACCTTCCATGATACTCCCCTCGGGCCGACGATGATCCTTACGTATCCCTTCAATAGACCCATAAATCTCTCCAATGGATACATATAGCGTAGGCACACGGGTCCACAAAACTTAATTTCATTGATAAGGTGAATAATCAGATGGAGGGAAATACATCTCAAGCTGACAAAGAGTTGTAACCACGTTGCGTTGCAAAGCATCCAGTCCATCCGGATCAATTACTTGCGAGGACACAATTGCACCAAATATTAATATCAGAAAAATCTTCTAATTAAGCTCCACAAATGGAGCTAATTAATTTATAGTAGGAGTGCACGAACTTACCTTACAAGATATTGCGTTGAAGAAATAACATAGCTTTGTGATTGTCTCTCTGACTTTAACTAGGAGAATACCTCTGATAGCAATGGGAAGCATTTGTGACATCAGCACATGACAGTCGTGGGACTTCATGCCAGCCAGTTTCAGGTCCTTCATGGACACAAGTTTTTTCAAGTTCGCGGAATACCCGCATGGAACTTTAACACCGTGCAGGCACCGACAGAGTTCTATTTTTTGCTTTTCGACAAAGTATAGAGGGCCGAGGGGAGGTATGTACACTTTCCCTTCTCCAAAGGTGCAAGCTCAGTCCTTATCCCCATTTCAACCATGTCACAGCAAACTTTGACACCATCCTTTGTCTTTCCCGGAATGTTCGACAACAAACCAACTAAACTGTCACAGACATTTTTCTCTGCATGCATGACGTCAATGCAATGTCGAACTTGTAAGTGCTCCCAGTATGGTAGATCCCAAAGAATCGACTCTTCTTCCAAAAATTTTTTTCTCGAAGTTTACAACACTTACCGAACTCAGCTTTGATGTCCTTTACGCGCGAATAAATCTCCTTATCGGTTAGAAACACTGGTTGGTTCTGATCCATTCTCAGGCTTGCCGTTAAATGATTTCCTCTTCTTACAGTAGGCGTAATGCATCGGAAGAAACCTGCGGTGACCCATGTACACTGCTTTCTGGCAGTTTCGCAACCACATGCTCTCAGTTTCATCTAGGCAAATAGGGAAAGCCTTGGCTCCTTTTGTACTCTACCCCGACAAATTTCCGTAGGCCGGGAAATCATTTATGGTGCAAAATATCAAGGCCCGCAAGATGTTGGCGGAAATCTCCGCGAGACTAAGTCCAGGTAAGTCGCGCCACATTTGCCCGGGGACGTGGCCTCCGGTGCCTCCCCCGGGTGCCGCCATTCGCCCGGGGACAAGGCCCCCGGTGCCTGTCCCGGGCGCCGCCTTTCGCCCGGGGACATGGCCCTCTGTGCCTGTCTCGGGCGCCGCCTTTTGCCTGGGGACATGGCCCCCGGTGCCTGTCCCGGGTGCCGCCGTTTGCCCAGGGACAAGTGTCACGTCTGCCACGACTGTGACATCACCTGTGAGGGGCCCAGCTCGGTGCAGCTGGTCCCATAAACCACTTGACTTCCCAGGATGAGTCAATCACAGGGTTACATTGCAACAGCAAAATAGTACAATAGTCATAATTGTATGGCCATCAGGCCTTAGTACAAAACGAGGTACAGTGCCGCACAAGGCACAAGGGTCTAACAAAATAACACATCTAGTCGGCGGAAGCTAGGCCCAAAAGCAATCCACAGGGAACAGAGGTTGACAGCAAGACAGCACCGCATCAGGGCTCCGGAGGAAACTGCTCATCATCTCCTGGGTCCGCAGCATCTTCAGGGTATCCTCCAAGGTCGTAGAATGCTCCATCTATTGATGAGTTGTTGCAAGGGTGAGTACTTACGTACTCAGCAAGTCATAGGGAAGGTAGAGATACATATATATATATGACATGAACCTATGCTATTGGGGAAAGAGTGAAAGGTTTTTCCCAAAATACATTTCTTTCTCAATTCTTACTCAACTTCTGATCATACCCATGGCAGTAAATAAATCATATTGATGGTGATACATATATCCCATATCCAAGGCGATATATCCTCATATCACACTACTCTTATTCAAGTCTTTCAATCATATACTCTTAGCAATATTTCATAACTTAGGGCATAAACCACATGCCTCTTAAATATCATATGTTTGCTAGATTATGGTATTACCGCGACACATCAACACATGACAGCCCACGGCAACGCCCCTTATCATGACAACACATGCCACTTGGGTAATCTTGAGCTAACAAATTTTAGTTTATAAAACAATACTTGTGTCACACCCCATGGATTTAATCCACCGCAGCATACTCCTAAAACTCGAGAGTACGAAGTATTCGAATACATTTTTAAACTCTGCAGAGATGTACCTCTTTTTAGATCCACTTTTTCACTCGACTTCCAAGTCGGGCCAACTCCATGCGACCTATACGCATGTGACAAGGCCGAGATCACACAACGTTTCTGCAGTCTAGTATTAACAGTATCCCTGCCCGGTAAATGGACAATCCAGTCCCAAGTACCGTTGTGGGTCCTCCCCACTGCCTTACTTCCTAGCCTGGGTCTATGTTCCCGCAGGACACATAACCTCTTTTGATTACAGTCGCGCACGACTTAATCTGGCGTAGGGCGTCTTCCTTCTTTACACCTTATCCTCTCATAATTTTTCTGATCTCACATCACTCATGGACGAACTGCGTCCCACCAGTTTCCATGCTAGAAACCGGATCGACAAGCCATGCAGGGAACTGATAATACTAAGAAAGCTACTAGGTTGCGCCTGTCCCATACCAGGTAAGTGGTTGGTAAGTTTTTCATGCCACTAGACGCATAACACAAGGTTCTAGTCCTTACATGCCAGTGACCAGATCATACCACAACCATGCACCTTCAGTGCCTGCACATTCAGTGCAGCCAAGCACCTCCAGTGCTACCACCATTCCATACCAAAATACTGGTCACGGCTAGGGGTTCTATTTCATGAATATAAATGTACATGTTTATACTTTTATTAGTTCGTGGCTTGCTATCAAGTTCACATTTCTCAAGTATTCAATCTACCACTGCCATAATATCATTGATCTCAACGCATGCAATATTAACGAGATATCTACTCATGGAATAGCAAAGCAATTCATAAAATATGGGTTTCAATATGATCAAAGTATGACTTGCCTTCCGCGTCGTAAGTATCAGCAGTCGATGACGGTTCAGCGACAAGATCTTCAACCCCGGACTCTTGCTCTGAACAAGATCAAACAAGCAAACAGGCATTACAATCAATCCTATTGTTACTAATTCACTACATGCAAAGATGCAAGGAGAAAATACTCTGGTAATACAAGGTTTGAAAGCGATGTGGGTTTAATTATGGAAACCAGGGTTAAAATTAGCTGTTAAGGTTTACAAGGTTCCAAAATATCAGGGTAATATCAAGGTGGTGACTGGTTCGCCCAAAAACAGCGAACGTCTTTAGGTTGGCATTCGGTTCGAGGCATCGACATAAGGTCGATGGGTGATAGAGGGCTCAACTCAAGTTGTGACAGTAGAGAAAAGTGTAGATCACAACATCAGGAGTCTAAGGGACAAAGTTATTTTCGAAGTGCATGGCTGGAAGTGGGTGAAAAGGCTCAATGCCACTGGCTGACATAGTCTGGCATAGGCTTGACACGGCCAGAAACTAGGGTTAGCCATATCTTTTGACTCAGGGCTCCAAATGATGCACCACTTTGTCTGGTGGTTAGGCATTTGTAACAGGAACAAATGTCTCAACAGGACCTAGGGCAGGAGATGGCCGGAAAGTGATGAAAACCGGCGAAGAAGTTGGCTGGCCTGGAGCACATGTAGTGTGAACAGTACAGCAAACTAGGGCATAGCTATATCTCACAATCTAGGCCGAATTAGAAGTCGTGATAGAAGACAAAGTTGCTCAGAATGGTCCAAAACATCTAGATGGCAAGGTTTCTATGGCTGGATTGGCTGGATTTAGGGGATATTGGCCGGAGAAAAGATTAACTCAAACCTGATTTGGGCATTTCTGATCTAGGGCAAATAAACTTAATTCCTTGCTTGAGGATGGTCTCTGGGGCATAAGAGTGCTACTGGTGAAGTTAGATTGACTAGAGATGCACCAGAAAAGCTTAAACAGCAAGCTCAGTTCACAAGCAAAGTTCCAATTTGTGGTTTTTCATATTTTAGCAAATTCTTCGATTCTGGTTGCTTAGGGATGCTTAGATAAGTTCACTGAGCAATATTGATCACAGGCTCGAGAGCTAAATCGTTCTGGATAGAGTTTAATTGCTCGCCGGAGTTGCTGGAGAGAAACGGGAATTGCCGGCGACTGGAGAGGTTTGAAGTCAATTACATGCTCGAGTACGATGAGGGAGGTAAGAGGAGCTTACTGAAGTAGCTGGATTCGAGGAGGAAGCAGTGTAGAGGCTTGGCACCGTGAGCCTCTTCTCGAGCTCGCCGAAGAAGACGAAGACGACGGCGAGGTTAGAGGTTTTGGGCGGTTCTGGTGTGAGTGTCTTCGTGCTGGGCTGGGGCGTCTTTTATAGGCACAGAAAGGGCTTGCAACGGCGGGAATTGCACGGGGAAGTGAAGCTCGAATCGATGGCGAGTTGACCGGTCGTGCGGGACAGCAGCGAAGCGACGTGCTCCAGCGGCCGTGCCGGCTTTGCAGGCTGGCGTGCGCTGTCCCGGGTGATGCAACGGCGAACTGACGGGCTCCTCCGGCATGCTTGCAACATGGCACCGTGCTTCTGCAGTGGCTGCAGCGATGGCGTGCGCGCGCGGGCAAAATTGGCGATGCTGGTGCGGCCGCGGTGGCTCCACGGTGGCGAGCAACGTGCGCACACGTGGCAGGAACGCAGTGGCAAGGGTGGCGACCACGGGACTTCACCGGCGACGAAGTTCCTGGCGTGGCAGCGCGGTGGTCGCGGTCGTGCACAGCTGCTGGTCGTGCACAGTGCCTCTGGTCGAACCAGGGACCAAATTGCAAGGATTCTTATTTGAAATCTGGACTGATTTGTAATTTCTGTCTTAGAGATGGTTAATTTGAGATTTGATTTCATGGCTGAGTATAACATTTCTATTAGTACTCATCCAACCCAAATTTAGAGAAAATTTGATAAGATTTGAGGGATTTCACCTATTTTCGAAAATAGGGTAAAATTAGGGTAAAATAAATCTGGATTTTGTCGATTTCGAATTCTGGTGATTGGAGAGAGATTTTGAAGTCTGATCAAAAGGGAGATCTGTGTCAAATAGTATTTGGAAGGTGTTTCCTGAAGAAATTTTGGAGTTGGAATTAATTTGCAGATTTTAGCCTTTTCAGGCTTCCAGGTAAATAGAAAAGGACTTATTCGCAGTAAAATTTGGACTAAACTGCGAAAAGTGTTTAGATGGATTAATTTGGCTCCCAACTTTTTGAAGTGAGTTGAGGATAAACCTAGGAACATATTCCAGGGGTTACTTGAGTCTGGATAAGGTTAAATCAGAATAATTCAATCATCTGGAAACTGGGGTACTTAGGGTAAATCTGAATTTTCCTGTTTTCGAAAACAGAGAGAGGCTTAGGTACTGAGAGTTAGGGTCAGAATTTGATCTGGCTCCTGAAGACTTTTATCTTCAGGGTAACTGATAGGTTAAATCTGGATGGTCAGATCTTGATCTGGATCTAGGGAATAGATTTGGAGGTTTTAGGGTTTGGGAGAGATTAGGGTTCAGCTGATCCGGCTACTACTGCAGAGATACATGCATGCAGGATTTTTATGCAAAACTTTTCACCCCCAAAACTAGGGTGTTACAACAAGGCCCCCGGTGCCTGTCCTGAGCGTCGCCTTTTGCCCGGGACAATGCTCCCAGTGCCTGTCCCGGGCGCCACCGTTGTTCCGGGGACAGGAGCCCTTGATCCCATGTCACGTGTTGGGTGCGTGGCAAGCGCCCTGGTCACGTGTGGATCGCGTGACTAGCCTCGGGAATCAGCGGCCACCTGTCAAGCATCTGAGGCACCTAACCGGGAGAAGGACGTTGCTACGCTTCGATCCGACGGTAGCGTCCGGGGTAGTTTAGTCTTTTTTCTTCTTTTGGGGCTATAAATAGCCCTTGTACCCCCTGTTGTAAGAACAAGTTGCTCATTATTGCTAGAATAGCCAATCTCACAGGTGTGCCCCGGAAGCCTCTACCCGAGAGAGCCTCCCCAGCCGACTCCGGTCGGGAGCACGCCGACAGGACAAGGGCCCCCACCGGGACCCGAACCTGTATAAACCTCCGTGTCACTTGTTGTGTTTGTCCGGCGGGGGAGGACCGGTCATCTGGTCAACCCGCGTCGCATTTTTTTCGCTAGGATCGTCCACAAAACCTTCCGGGGTATTTGCAATACCACAACAGTTGGCGCTGTCCGTGGGGACTCGTGACAAGACGCCATGGCTCCCCCAAGAACGAGGGCTCGCGCCCTCCCCGGTGACGCCGGTCCCGGTGACCCGGCACCACCCGTCCGGGACACGACTGTCCCGGCGCTTCCGCCCGGAGGCGGCCAAACCCAGGTACCGCCTCCCACCTTCCCTCTTAACTTAGGTGGTTCGACCTCCGGGTCGTTCCCGATGATCGCAAGAGCTTCGGCCGGGACCAGTCTCCCCCCGACGGCTCCCCTGGCTCCCCGGGACGCCCTGCTTGAGGCTTTAGTGGAGGGACAGCTCCGCGCCCAATGCTCTATGGATGAGCTGCTTCGCGTGTTGGCGCGGCCACAGGCCCCCACATATACGCCATACCCCTACCCTGGGGCTATGCCCCCGTTTATGGGTCACCCGGACGTCCCTCCGGTCTCCGAAGGTTCGGCCGCCCCGTATGACCCCACCGGGGGGTACCCTCCCCCTGCGGGTCATACGTCTGGACCCCTCCCGGCACCCGAGTCCTTCCTGGTGCCGGGAGGTTACTCCGTGCCCGGGCCCTTCGTGGCACCGAGGGGATACCCCGTTCCGGGCCCATTCCCGGGGCCAGGGGCCCATTACATGCTGGGGGTTTTGCCTGCGCCGGGAGCCAATCCCGCCCCACGCGTCGCATTTACTGCACCGGGGACGGTCGACAGAGCAGCTCCCATGCCTCAGTGGACCTCCCCCCACATCGGCTCCCCGGTTTCGGACGTCGCCGCGGGGACTCCCCCCTCGCCGGTTCCGGATGTTACAGGGGCTTCCCCCTTTCCGGTTCTAGTCGTCGCCACGGGGGCTCCCTCCACTTCGGTTTCGAACGTCGTCGTGGGCACCCCCTCCCCGGTTCCGGATGATACAGGGGCTTCCCCCTTTTCGGTCCCGGCGATCTCCGCAGGGGGCTCCCCCAACTGGGCCCGGTAGCTTCCGGGCCGGTAGCTATAGTGCATGAGCTCCCTCCTCCCCCAGGGCCGCCCCCGAGGGTGCCCCCGGCGGACCAGGTCCGTTTCTCCCGGGAGGAGGTTGAGCGAATGCATACGGCCAAGTGCGGGGAAGAACTCCTTCCGGGCCGCGGGCTTGGAGAGCCTCGCTCTCGCACCGGCCGGGGGAAGAGATCCGCCGAGGAGCCAACCTCTCCGGGGGAGAGTCCGGACGTCCGGGAACTCAGCCCCGGCCCGGAAGAAAAGCGTCGTCACCGCCACTCCGGCGGACCTCTCGGGCCGCTTCCCGACTCCGACAGTGAGGGCGCGTCCCCCCTCAAAGGAGACAGCGAGGGCGCGTTGCCCCTCTACCTTACCGGGATCGCCCGTTCCTGGTTCTACAACCTGAAGGCCGGCTCCGTCAAGTCTTTCACGCAGCTCAAGCGTGAGTTCTGCGTGAACTTCCAGGGGAACTACGTGCATCCCCTGGATTCTTCGCACCTGTACACCGTCCGGCAGAGAACGGGGGAGACCATCCGCAGCTTCTTCAAGCGCTTCACCCAAGTGAAGAGCAAAGTGGCTAATGTCCCCGACTCTACGGTCATCGAAGCGTGCAAGAGCGGGATCCTCCCGGGGGAACTGCACCGGAGGCTCTCCCGGAGCTGCCCCTCCTCCGCCGATGAGCTCTTCAATGTACTTGAAAAGTACGCTAGGGCAGAGGAGGACGATATCTGAAAGAAGAACCAGGGGGCTCCCGCCCCCGCCGACCGGGGGGCCAGGGACCCCCTCAAACGCCCCAGGCAAGGGGGCCGTAACGAGCCACGGCCTCGGGCCACCTTTGTCCTCGAGGGCGGAGGCGGCTCGCGCGACCCCCTGAGGGGCAACCACCCCTTTCCCAAGCCGAAAGGCCATGGGGGAGGACAGTCTTCCCGCGGTCGGGAAGGCCCCGCGGGGAGAAGCAGGGAAGGAACGTGGTGCACCTTCCACGAGTCCAGTACCCATGCTACCCAAGAGTGTCACCAGCTGCTGCAGCACTTCGCGGCGTTCCTCGACCAGCATGGGCAGGGGGGGGACTCCGGCCTCCTTGCCCCCTCGGCCGGCTGTACCGGCCCTTCCTGCTCCCGCGGGGGGTCAGCAGGGGCAGACGCAGTAGGGGGAGCCGTCAGAAACTCTCCACTTCCAAACTTCCCAGTGTCGTGTCAACGTCATCGTGGGAGGGTCCGCCTCCGGGCGGGACTCTAAGCCCCAGCATAAGGAGTACGCGTTCGAAGTCAAGGTGGTGGGGGTGCTGCACACGTCCCCGCCACCCAAGTGGTCGGACGTCTCCCTCACCTTCACAGCGGAACACACGCGTGGGGTTTGCTTCCCCCACGACGACGCGCTCATCGTCTCCGCCACCATCTACAACTGCCACCTAACCTGCATCCTCGTGGACAGCGGGAACTCCGCCGACGTCCTCTACCTGAAAGCCTTCAGGGAGATGCAGGTAGATGAGAAGCTTCTGCAACCCGCGCTAGGGCCCTTGCAAGGATTTGTCCCTGGGAAGGCGATCCACCCCGTGGGGAAGGTGGATCTCCCTATGACGTTTGGCACCCCGGAGAACTACCGGACCGAGATGGTCCGATTCGACGTGGTGGACCTCCCCTCCTCGTACAACGCAATCATGGGGAGGACCACGACAACCGCCTGGGGGCTGCCACCCACCAAAACTACCTCTGCATGAAGATCCCCGGGCCGCACGGTGTGATCAACGTCCGGGGAGACCAAGACATGGCCCGCGCTCTATACGAACGCGCCGCCGCCACAATCGGAAGTGTCAACATCATTAAGGCGCCTGGGGGGGAGGTCTCTCCCCCAAAACCAGACGTCGCTGCGATACCCCCCGGGAGGCCCCTCCTCAAGCCGCATCCGGAAGGGGGCCTCCGGAAGGTCCTACTGTCCTCGGGCAACAGGGACAAAACCGTCTGGATCGGGGCGGAGCTCCCCGAGGAGCATGCAGCGCAACTCGCGGCCTTCCTGCGCGAAAACTCTGACGTTTTCGTGTGGAAGCTGTCGGACATGCGGGGCGTCGCCCGGGAGGTCATTGAGCACAAGCTCGCGGTAACCCCCGGTCACCCTCAATCAAACAGAAGCTGAGGAAACTCTCCCTTGAACGCCAAGAGGCGATCAAGGTGGAGATCGCCCGACTCCGAGAGGCGGGGTTCATTCGGGAGGTCTTGCACCCCGAGTGGCTCGCGAACCCCGTCCTCGTAAAGAAGTCAAATGCCAGGTGGCGGATGTGCGTGGACTTCACTGACCTCAACCGTGCCTGCCCCAAGGATAACTTCCCACTCCCGCGGTTTGACCAACTGGTCGACTCTACCACGGGGTGCGAGCTGATGAGCTTCCTGGACGCCTTCTCGGGCTACCATCAAGTCCCGATGGCGGAAGGGGACGAGGAAAAGACGAGTTTCATAACTCCCCTCGGAACCTTCTGCTACGTCCACATGCCCTTCGGGCTAAAGAATGCGGGAGCGACCTTCCAGCCCCTCATGACGCTGGTCTTCAAAGACCAAGTCGGCCACAACGTCAAAGTCTACGTAGACGACGCGGTCGTCAAAAGTCCCCGCGCAGCCGCCCACGTCGACGACCTAGCAGAGACCTTCCGCAACCTCCGTACGTATGGGTTGAAGCTCAACCCAGAGAAGTGCGCCTTCGGCGTGCGTGGAGGGAAGCTCCGGGCTTTCCTGGACATGCCCCCGCCGCGCTCTGTCAAGGACGTTCAGCGACTCGCCGGCCGCTTAGCCGCACTGAGCCGCTTCGTCTCGCGATAGGAGGAACGAGGCCTCCAATTCTTCAAGATCCTCTGGGGGCTCGAGGGGTTCCGATGGACCCCCGAGGCCCAGCAGGCCTTCGACGACCTCAAGAAGTACCTGACGAGCCCTCCAATGCTCGTCAGTCCGTCTCTAGAAGAGCCCTTGCTTGTCTACCTTGCCACGACCCTGGTTGCCGTCAGCGCGGTATTGGTGGAGTAAGGGGGGCAGCAGCGTCCCATGTACTACGTGAGTGAGGCCCTTCAAGGGGCCAAAACCCGGTACACGGAGATGGAGAAGATCTGCTACGCCCTCCTGATGGCGTCCCGGAAGCTTCACCACTACTTCCTGGGACACCCCATCACCGTCCCGTCGTCCCTGCCCCTGGGGGAGGTGCTGCGGAACAAAGAGGCCACCGGCCGGATCGGGAAGTGGGGGGCCGAGCTCGCCCCCTTCTCCCTTTCTCTTACAGGCTGCTCCGCCATCAATTCACAGGTCCTCGCCGACTTCGTGGCGGAGTGGACTCCTGCCTCCGGGTCCGGGGACGAAGACCTCCCCGCGCCGCCCCGACGCAGTGACCATTGGACACTCATGTTCGATGGGTCGCTGTGTGTCGCGCCCCGAAACTAGGACCACGACTACTCCTGTAGAGACCTAGCTCACTGCAGCTAGTCCCATATATGCATAGCATACACATACCCTTGACTTCCCAGGATAAGTCAAGCACATGAGTATATTCACATTGCAACAGAGTAACTTACAAAATAGTTAAGCAGTGTGGCCTGCTGGCCTTAATATTACATAAAGAGATTACAATGCCTTCGCGGCATACATGGTTTAGCAAATAACATCTACACAACAGAAGGTAGGTGACCCACCCACAAAGAGAAGTGGATGGTAGAACAACACCATCAGGGCTCTGGCGGAACTGACGCTCCTCCTTCTGGCTCCAAGAAGTTCTCCATGCCTTCGTCTTGGTTATTGAACGCTCCATCTACTGATTTGTAGGTTGCAAGGGTGAGCACTTACGTACTCAGCAAGTCATCGGTAAGAGTAGATACATATAGTAGTGATGATATGAACCTAGACTAGTCAAAAATTACGGATGTTTGTAAAATAATCTTTTACTTTCATACATCATCTCATGGCAGCACCTTTCATAATATAACATCATTCATGTTCACTAAATTATAGCACTACCGTGACACGTCGACACACGACAGCCCACGGCAGCACTCCTTATCATGACAACACATGTCATTTGGGTAATCTTGATTTAACACATTTTATTTAGGAAATAATACTTGTGTCACACCCCGTGGATTTAATCCACCGCAGCAGACTCCTATAAACCCGAGAGCTCGGAGTATTCGAATACGTTTTTAACTCTGCAGAGAGGTACCAATTTACCCGCAAGATATTCCACTTTCAAGCCTTTCCTATCATAACATAATGATTGGACCCCTGACTCACTTCATACTGTGAGCGGCAAGGTGGAAATAACAAGAACTTTTGTTATGTATCACTCACAATTCACCCCCGACCCTGTGGCTCTCCGCGAACCACAGTTGTGGTAGGCTGTAACATAACCTCCACCCCTACATATATTTCCATTACTGGATCATCGTGCAAGATCACCTTCAGTGATATGTGTGGGAGCCATTCTCCGTGCTTATCGTGCATCACTACAAAACTCCAATAGGGGTTTCATGTGCGATCCACATAAGTACTTGTTCAGGCCTGTCCCATACCAGGTTTGTGGTTAGCACGTTGTTCATGCCACTAGATGCACAACACAAGGTTCTAGTCCTTATATGCCAGTGACCAGACCATCCACAACCCTGCACCTTCAGTGCCTGCATTCCTTCGCAGTTTAGCACCTCCAGTGCTACCACCATTCCATACCATTTTCTGGTTATGGCTAGGGATTTTATTTCATGAATATAAGTATATACATATATAATAGTTCATGGCTCAAAACTTGTTTATTTCACATTTCACAGATAACCAGTCTAGTACTGCCAATTCATAAATCAACCATTCTCAATCTTTCTCATGCAATATTATCTATATTCAAGGTTATGTTTTAGCAACATTTAAAATATAGGTTCAAGATGACCAAGGATATGACTTGCCTTCCGCGTCGTAAAATACAGCAGTTGATGTCGGATCAGCAGTGAAGTCCTCGAACTCGGGCTCTTGATCTGCTCTCCAATCAAACAAACAACCAATAGTCACAATCTTTTCAATATATTATTATACTATATGCAATAATGCAAAGATGAAGTCTTGATGATTCTGAAATGATTGGATGGTTCTGAGACGATTAGGTTTAAAAACTGATTAGAATTAAGTTAGGGAAACCAAGGTTAAGATTAGTTATCAAAGGTTTACAAGGTCCCAAATGCCTCAAAATATCAGAATGATATCAAGGTTGCGACTGGTTCACTCAAAAACAACGAACGTCTTTAGGCCGACATTCGGTTCAAGGCATCGACATAGGGTCGATGGATGATAGAGGGGTTATGTCAACTTGTGACAGTAGAATAAAATGTAGAGCACAACTCCACAAGTCTAAGGGACAAGGTTATTTTCAGTTTGCACAACTGAAAAGAGGTGAAAAGAGCTAATGCCACTGGATGACATGTTCTGGCATAGGGCTGACAATGTCAAAATCTAGGGTTTTAGCATAAAATGCAATTCAAGGGTTCAAATCAAGTTGTGATAGAAGAAGAAATTGTAGATCACAACCTCAGGAATCTACGGGACAAAGTTATGCTCAAAATGCACATCTGGAAGGAAGTGAAAAGGGCTAATGCCACTGACTGACATAGTCTGGCATTGAATCTGACATGGCCAGAAACTAGGGCTTGGCATAACTTTTGATCTAGGGCTTCAAATGATGCACCACTTTGTCTGGGAGGTAGGCAATGATAACAGGAACAAATCACTCAACAGGATCTAAGGCTGAGTATGGCTGGAAGATGATGAAATTCAAAGGAGAAGTGTGGTGGCAACACTGCACAGTGAAGCCACTGGACAAAATCTTGGCATGGCTATAACTTGAAATCTGGACAGTTTCAGAGATCGAGCTAGAAGACAAATATGCTCAGGAGGTTGAAGCACACCTGAAGGACAAAGTGGATGAAGCTGAAATGGCCGGGAAAGGATTTCCGGTGAACGGCGCCGGAGAAGAAGCACTGCCATTTGGGGGTTTTCGATTTAGGCCGAATGAACTCGATTCCAAGCTCGAAGAGTGATAGAGGGATATGAGGAAGCTACTGGCGACGTCAATTTGGCCGGAGGATCACTGGTGAGGCCTGGCGACGATCGCCGGTTTCTGGTGAAATTCGATTTTGGGAAAAGCTTCGATTGGGGTCCAATTGGAGATTCTGAGCTTGCAGGCTTGCTTGAAATAGCTCACTGATCAATTTATTCCACAGATTCGAAAGCTAAAACGAAGTGAATCGGGCTGCATTGCCGGAACAGGGCATTTTGCAATTCCGGTGATCGCCGGCGTTAGAGGTCACCGGTGAGCAATTAAATGATACTACACAGAGAGGATGAGTAGGGAAACTCACTGATGGCTTCAATTTGGCAAGAGGTGTAGTGAAGCGTGCTGTCGCTGTGAGGCCTCGAGCTGGTCTCGCCGGAGAAGAAGACGACAGCGAGGAGATTTTCGAATTGGCTAAGTTCTGGTGAAGTGAAGCTGTTACAAGGTATGGGGTTGCTTATATAGGCCAGAGGCGGAGCTTGCAAGGAAGTAGCGGCAAGGGAATTGACGCCGGTGACTTGACTGGCCGGGCGCAGGTGCGACAACAGTGACGGGGAAGCGATGGCGCACAGGCGAGGTGACTGCTGATCAAACTGTTGCTTCATCGGGACGCAATGCTGTTGGGCGGTGCAAGGCAGTGGCGACAACGGCTGGCAAGGCAAGCAACGTGGCGAAGAGTTGCTGACAACGGTCGTGCGCGGGAGCAAAGCTGTCCAACGGCGTTCCCACGGCGATGGCTGAGGCGTGGACGCGTGTGCACATGCAAACTCAAGTGAGCACGAGCTCAGGCGCAGGCGAGGTGTGGCCGGCGGCGAGCGAACACAACGCAAACGCACGGTGAGGCCCTGGTCGTGAACTAGCTGCTGCCTGGTCGAATTAGGGCTGATTTGCAATTTCCAATTCTTGATTTGGACTGAAATGTAAATCTGATGATTTGGAAGGTTTGATCTGACTTTGATTGCACTGATCTGATAGACTTGATTCAACAGATGATTTGGCACAGATAGAAGATAAAGTTTGAGACATTTGGATGATTTTTGATATGAACTGAAAACAGAGTAGATTAGGGTAAAATAAGTCTGAATCTTATTGATCTCGAATTCTGGGATTTAGGGTTTGATTTTGAGATACTCATAAAAGAAGAATTTGTGTTGAAAAGCATTTGGGAGGTGTTCCCTAAATCAGATTTGAATTTGAAGATGATTTGCAACATTTTACCTTTTCAGGCTTCTGGAAAATCTGGAAAAGGACTGATCTGCGATACTCTTGGACTGATTTGCGAAAAAGGTTTAGATGATAAAATCTGGCTGCCAACTTTTTTGATTAAGGTATTGGCATACCCTTTATCATAATCCAAGAATAATCTGGTCTGATCTTAGCTAAGATTTTGATTAAATCTGAATTTCTGAAACTTAGGGTATTTAGGTAATATAAGATATTCTGTTTTCGAAAACAGAAAGGAGTTAATAAATCTGGAAGTTAGAGATAGAATTGGATCTGGGTTCTGAAGGCTTTTAGGTTTAGGATAACTGATAGATCAAATCTAGAAAATCAGATCTTGACTTGGGGTCACAGGATAGATTTTGGAGATTTTAGGGCTAGAACAAAATAAAGCTGGTGCTGATTTGGCTGATCTAGAAGAGACATATGCATGCATGACTTTTAAGAAAGAAACTTTTCACCCCAAAACTCGGGATGTTACACTGTGTCTCGCCGGGGCCAGTGCGGGAGTAGTCCTCCGGAGCCCCGAGGGGAAGGAACTTGAGTACGCGGCACGGCTCGAGTTCCCCGCAACCAACAACGTCACCGAGTACGGGGCTTTGCCCCTCGGGCTGCGTCTTGCACGCTCCCTGGGGATCCGGCACCTCCTAGTGAAGGGAGACTCTCAGCTCGTAGTTTGCCAAATGGACAAGTCATACCTGTGCCATGACGCAAACTTGAGTCTTTATTTGCAGGAGGTGCGAAAGATGGAGAGGCACTTCGACGGCCTCGAGGCCCGGCATATCCCGAGAAGGGACAATGACTGGGCCGATGCCTTAGCCTGGGCAGCCAGCGCCCGGGAATCGCTCCCCAAGGGGGCCTTCCTGGAGATTATCTTGAAGCCCTCGGTGGCCTCCCCGGACAAGGGCGACGAGCCCCGTGTCCCAGAGGTCACCGAGATCACCCGGACTCCGTCATGGATGGACCCCCTCATCTCCTTCATCAAGGGGGAGGGGTACCCTCCCAACGAGACCGAGGCCAAGCTCCTCCGGGCCAAAGCCCAGGCATACCTCCTGTTGGAGGGGAAGCTCTACAAGCAGGGGGCTTCCGCCCTCCTCTGTTGCCTCCCACGGCCGGAGGGACTCCAACTTCTCGAAGACATCCACGCGGGGAGCTGTGGCTCTCACCTAGCCCCGCGTGCCATCGCGGCCAAGGCTCTCCGGCAGGGCTTCTACTGGCCCACGGTGATGCGCGACACGCGAGACCTTGTCTCCGCGTGCGAGGCTTATCAGAAGATGGCCAAGGGTTCGAACCTCCCCCCGTAGCGCTGCAGACTATCCCCATCACTTGGCCCTTCGCGCACTGGGGGATGGACCTCTTAGGACCCTTCCCCCCAGCGCCCAGAGGATACAAGTATGCGGTGGTCGCGGTCGACTACTTTACAAAGTGGGTAGAGGCGGAACCCTTGGCCAGCATCACGTCCCGGGCCGTCCAGCGGTTTTTCTGGAAAAATGTCGTTTGTCATTTTGGTGTCCCCCGGGAAATCACTGTCGATAACGGGACCCAATTCGACTCAGCTTATTTTCGGGAATTCTGTGAAGGCCTGGGGCTCGTCATCCACTTCGCCTCAGTGGCCCATCCCCGGAGCAACGGGGCTGTGAGAGGGTCAACGGCATAATCCTACAAGGGTTACGCCGATGACTCGAGTAGGCCGCTTCTAAGCAGGGTGCATGGGCAGAGGAGCTCCCTAGCATCCTCTGCTCCATGTGCACGACCCGAGCCGGGCGACGGGACGTACTCCCTTCTCCCTAGTCTACGGGGCTGAGGCAGTCCTCCCCCCGTAGATTGGCTTTCGGTCGCTGCGAGTCTAGCTCCTAGACGGAGCTACGACCGCAGTGTACCAAGCCAATGAGGCCAACCAGCGACTGGAGATCGATCTCGTGGAGGAGGAACACGACCGAGCGCTCCTCCGCCACGCCATCTAAGAGCGCGAGATGGCGCGCGCATACAACCAGCGCGTGTGCGAGAGGGCTTTTCGCCTTGGGGACCTTGCCCTCAAGCGCGTCACGGACCCCCAAGCCCAGGGCAAGCTCTCCCCCAAATGGGAGGGCCCCTACAGGATCTCCGCGGTCCTAGGCTCGGGGGCTTACAAACTCTCCAACCTCCAAGAGCAAGAGCTGAAGCACACGTGAAACTTGCGTTTACTTCGCAAGTTTTACGTCTAGCCTACACAGGCCCGTCCCCTCCCCCGAAGCGATTACGCCGGAGGGCGAAGGGGGACCTTGTACTCACTGTCCCCTCCCCCGGAGCGATTGCGCCGGAGGGGGAGGGGGACATTGTAATTACCGTTCCCTCCCCTTTCGCGATTTCGCGGGGGGAGGCGTTGTATTTTGTTTCATTATCAATACAACTGGATTTTTTCTTCAACTCTGTCTCAATGCAGGTTCTTTACATTACCGCCTCTAACGGCAATGCCCTCCCCGCAAGGATGCCCTCCCCGCGAGGACACCCTCCTCGCAAGGATGCCCTCCCCGTGAGAAAGTGGGCTCACATGACCCAAGAAGTCCCTCCTGTAGGGCGGCTTACGATCACCCCTCGTGGACTGAGGGTGTAAGCGGCAACCCGATCCTCAGGGACAGTGGTAACGACTCACTTTGGGAGACTAGTCCCCTACCCAAATACTCAAACCCGTCATCGGGCACATCCTCCTCCAGGAGTCGATGGTCTCCCCAGCGGGACGGATTTCTTGGATATTCTTCTTCGGAGACCTTATTCCCGGCTCCCCATTCTCA
Organism: Pharus latifolius; assembly: GCA_019359835.1. Classification (NCBI taxonomy): domain Eukaryota; kingdom Viridiplantae; phylum Streptophyta; class Magnoliopsida; order Poales; family Poaceae; genus Pharus; species Pharus latifolius. The sequence goes on along the minus strand of CM033324.1, from coordinate 51,534,066 downwards.
CGGCGACTGGACGATTGTCTCCCGGAAAGTTTATCTCCGGAAATCTCATCTCAGCTTTTCTCGGATGTTTCTTCCCCGGAGACCTTATTCCCGGCTCCCCATTTTCACGGTGATCGGATGATTGTCTCCCGGAAAGTTCACCTCCGGAAATTTCGTCGGGTTTTCTCGGATGTTTCTTCCCCGGAGACCTTATTCCCGGCTCCCCGTTCTCACGGCGATCGGACGATTGTCTCCCAGAAAGTGTATCCTCGGAAACCTCGTTTTGGAATTTTTTAACTTGGAAAAATTCTTATGCCACAGGTATTCACCTTCATCCCGGGGGCTTTGTCACCCCCACAGCGCGCGGAGCGACCCTCCGGCGCACTGTGGGCGGGGGGATAAGGAACCCCCGGGAGTCGTCCGGACCATCCAAGAAAAACTAGCAAACTTAGCTCTATCTTATCAAAAGAAGTCGTCCGGACCATCCAAGAAAAACGAGCAAACTCAGCTCTATCTTATCAAAAGAAGACACTCAAAGCAACAACAAGCAAACACAGCTTTATTGATCATTCAACTGGAGGACATCTTCCCCCTCCGGTGGGCATCGGAAACGGTACAACCCGGGCCATAACCCGGAAATTCTCTACGTCCTAAGGCTCCTACGCCTAATAGTCCCGGAGGCCCTCCGATAGCTCCTGGGTCAGGTCCCGGTACAATGCTCGTATGCCGCACTGAGCTTCCCGGAGCACGTCCTCGGGCCAATACTCGTAGCCGCCGGTGGAAGTATCCGAAGAGGGGGGATCATCCGGGACCCCGGACGCGTAGGGGATAATTCTGCGCGATGATTATCGAAGTTATCCAAGTGCCGCTCTGGATGCCATCTCAACCGGATTGGCTCCCGGACAACATCCCCGCTGCGCTCCCCGGAGAAGAGACTTAGCAAGATGAAAGCGGCTTGGGCGTCCCCCGGGGGGCACCTACCGGGGCTCAAAGACCTCTCCCCCGGGGAACTTCTCCAAAACCTTCGCCCAGGAGTAACCTCCTGGGAAACCTGGTAACATTGTATTCTTTCAAGACTTAGAAAAATTTTCAATTTCCATTGCATTTCAAAATGTCTTTTTACAAGTGTCCGGGGCTTCTTCTAAGAAGCTACCGTGAGCAAAATACTAAGAAAGCAAAAAAGGGTCCTAGCTAATACCCAAGGGGAGGCTCATACTTTGTCATTGGCGTCCTCCCCCCGGGGGGCTTCCGTCGGGGCTGGGGCCGGGGCGTCCGCTCTCGGAGGCGCCGGTGCAGGGAACCTCACCCAGATGATCCGGTTGTAGAAGCCCCTGGTGAGCTGCTCCACCTCCCGGCGCGAGGGCTCGAAAAACTCAGGGAAGCTTCGGGGGATGCGGCCCCCGATCGCCCGGGCGCCCACCCCCCGGTGCTCCACGAGCCCGGCCGCGGCCGCCACCACGGGAATGGCCTGGCCTTGTGCCCAGGCATCTGCGGCCTCTGGAATCACGGAGACTTGTGCGTTGAGAAAACGCACAGCCCTCGTGAGTGTGGCCGGGGGCACCTCGGAGCTGCTCCCAGAGCCCAGGCTCACGCCAAGGCCCTCGAGGGCCGAGCGGATGGAGCGGCCTGCGTCCATCACCGCCCCGACGCTCGAGCCCTCGAGCTCCCGGAGGGCCTCCTCCTTCACCTTGGCCTCCCATCGGAGGTTGTCGTTGACGGTCTCAGAGACCTGGACTTGGGCCCGGACCCGGGCCAGCTCCCGGAGGCCTCATCCCGTTGCTCCTTGAAAGCGGCGGCCCTCTCCTCCGCCTCCTTCAGCAGCCCGCCAACGCGCTGCTCAAGGCCCCAGGTAATGGCCGCCCCCTACAAACTCAAGAGTTAGAAAAAATTCGAGTTTAGGGGGCCGAAAGAAAGCATCCACCAGGTCAGGTAAGTACCTGGATTTGAAGAGACTGAAGCTCCCCAAAACGGTCGCGGAGCGTCCCCTCCAAGACATAGGCCTGGACCTTCCGGGTTTGCAAGCCCTCCATGTAGCGGTTGACCTCCCCCGCGGAAAGCAGGGGGTCTCCCTCCCGGTGCCGATCCCGTCGCGGCCGATGACGGGCCCCCGGACTTGAGACCCGGCATAATGTGGGCCGGGGTGGCGGTGGTTGGCGTCTTCGTCGCCGAGGAGGTGGCCTCCGATGAGGTGGCTGAGGAGCTCTCGGAGGGGGTCCCTCCCCGGGGAGGGATCATGAGCCCTTTTCCCTTCCCGAGCTGCGGGGCCCCCGGGGACCTCCGCCTCCAGAGGGACCTCATAGACCGAGGGGCTCCCCCCCTCATCTATCGGCCATTCCACACACAGAGGCGAGGCCTCCGCGAACCTCACCTCCGGCCTCTTCGGCTCCAAAGGTGCCGGGGGCGCCGGGAGGCCTGTCGCCGAAGGTGGCTAGGGGGCGTAGTCCGCCGAATTGGACGCCTCCCCGCCCGCGGGCGGTCCCTTCCCCTGAGCATCGGCGAGGCTCTCCGGGGGAGGGGGCGTTGCTTCCTTCCGGGCTGGCGCTTGGGCGCACCCAGTCCCGGGGGTCTCGTCCCGGGCCTTCGAAGGCGTTGAGGCCGGCGTCGTCGATGGGCCAGGGGCTTTTTGAACTCTGGCCTTCTTAGGCTCAGAACCCGCGCAGCTTCTTTCCCCCGCTTGTGCGACCTGGGGGTAGGGAGGGGCTTCCTCTCCGGTGGCTTTAGCCCGAAGGCCTCGGCTACCAGGTTCCGTGGAGGGCCCTCCCCCACGACGCGCACGATGCGCTCGTGCTCATCGGCGAAGTACCTCCCCAGGGGGTTCTCCGCCTTCTCCCGGGCCGCCGGGTACGGCCGGACTGCGAAAGGTAAGAGTTAGAAAAATTTGTAAATCAAATGAACCAGGTAATCGCAGCGTGAGCTCCCGTCCGGTTGCCGTCTCGAAGAGCCGTATAAATAGGCCCATCCAGACGATGGCGTTCGGCGTGAGGTGGTTCAAAGCCACCCCATATTCCTTCAAGAACTCCCGGAGCAATGGGTGCACCGGGACCGGAGCCCGCCTCGAGGAAGGCCTCGAAGGCCACGACCTACCCGGGCCTGGGGTGGGGGGCTCCGTCCTTCTTCACGGGGATCCGGATGTCCCCATCCTCGACGAGTCCCCGGTCCACCAGGGACTCTAAGTCCTCGGTCGTGAACTCGGAGGCCCAGAGGAAGTCCGCAGCGACTTCCTCCGGAGGCACCTCCGTGGTCTTCGCACGGCCCTTAGGCGCCATCAAGGTTTTCCCGATGGCTAAGGCTTCGGGAACGGGAGGGACCTAAAGGTTCCGGAGGCTAAGCTTCCGGGAGCTAACTACCGGGAGGGGGCTTCCGGGAGAGCTAAGGGCGCTGGAGTTTCAAAAATTTAGAATGAGTTCTCCGGGCCCCCCAAGGCCCTATTTATAGGAGCGAAGCATGGCCCAAATGGGTGCCATGTGGCACTTCGCGGTACATCTGTGCCGTTGGAATTCAAATCGCGTGAGGGAAACCAAGGGATGGGTGCGCAAACTGAGGCGCCGGTTCGAACCGCGAGCGCATTTATAGCCAAACGGCGCGGTCATAAGCGCGCGGCACGGGAATCAAAACGTCACGGTCCCGGTAGCTTAACCCGGAGATCTTCTCGGTGACATGTACCATACCCTCCGAGGACTCGAGCATTGTCCCCGGAGGGCATGGGGGGCTGCTGTTGGGGGAACCTTTTGCCAGGGGACATGGCCCCCGGTGCCTGTCCCGGGCGTCGCCATTCGCCTAGGGACAAGGCCCACGGTGCCTATCCCGGGCGCCACCTTTCGCCCGGGGACAAGGCCCTCGGTGCCTGTCCCGGGCGCTGCCTTTCGCCCGGGGACATGGCCCCCGGTGCCTGTCCCGGGCGCCGCCATTCGCTCGGGGACGTGGCCTCCGGTGCCTGCTCCGGGCGCCGCCATTCACCCGGGGACATGGCCTCTGGTGTCTGTCCCGGGCGCCGCCTTTTGCCCGGGGACATGGCCCCCGGTGCCTGTCCCAGGCGCCGCCGTTCTTCCGGGGATAGGAGCCCTTGATCCCATGTCACGTGTTGGGCGCGTGGCAAGCGCCCTGGTCACGTGTGGATCACGTGACTAGCGCCTCGGGAATCAGCGGCCACCTGTCAAGCATCCGAGGCACCTGACCGGGAGAAGGACGTTGCTACCCCTCGATCCGACGGTAGCGTCCGGGGTAGTTTAGTCTTTTTGCTTCTTTTGGGGCTATAAATAGCCCTTGTACCCCCTGTTGTAAGAACAAGTTGCTCATTATTGCTAGAATAGCCAATCTCACAGGTGTGCCCCGGAAGCCTCTCCCCGAGAGAGCCTCGCCAGCCAACTCCGGTCGGGAGCACGCTGATAGGACTAGGGCCCCCACCGGGACCCGAACCTGTATAAACCTCCGTGTCACTTATTGTGTTTGTCCGGAGGGGGAGGACCGGTCATCCAATCAACCCTCGTCGCGTTTTCTTCGCTAGGATCGTCCACAAAACCTGCCGGGGTATTCTCAATACCACGACACAAGATGAAATTCTCTTTCTTGTATGCATCCCACGCTTGCACCCCCTCGCTCCACAATTTTTATAAGTCCTCGATTAAAGGCGCTAGAAACACATCAATATCATTTCCGGTTTGTCTGGGTAACGACATCATGATGTACTTATGCTTCATGCATAACCAAGGAGGAAGATTGTAGATGCATAAAAGAACTGGCTAAGTGCTATGCCGACTGCTCATATTACCGTGTGTGTTCATACCATCTGTACTCAGCCCGAACCTTATATTCCTAACTTCGCTGACGAACTTAGCAAATGTTCTATTGATGTTTCTCCATTGAATAGAATAGAATCAGCTGGGTGTCTCAGTTTTTCGTCTTGTTTCCGGCCTTCAGCATGCCAATGCAAGTACTTTGCGACTTTTGGATTTGCAAACAGCCGTTTCAATCTAGAGATCAAAGGCAAGTACCACACAGTTTTGGCCGGAGGTCCTTTCTTTACCTCATGACGTTCACTGTCAATCTAGTCCCTACGCGTATAACTCGATGCGCCGCATCTTGAACAAACATGCAAATTGGAGTACTCGTCATGGTAAAACACACAATCATTTGGGCATGCGTGTATTCTTTTGATTTCCATTCGCAACAGACACAACAGTTTTTTGGCTTGGTAAGTAGATCTTGGCAACTCATTTTCCTCTCGAAGCATGCCCGCTAGAAGATCTAATAGTGCCGTGAAACTCTTATCGCTCGAACTATTGCCTACCTTCAAGTTATATAATCTCAGCATAGAAGATAGCTTTGTAAAATTTGCGCATCCAGGGAATAGAGGCTTCTCAGAGTCAGCAATCAGTTTCTCAAATTCACAGAAGTCATTTTCGTTGTAATCTTCCTCTACATCACATAACATCTCATCTAGATTGTCATCATCATCTACGTGCACATAGGAATGAACATTATCAAAATTCAGATGATCATCGATATTATTGCAATCCACATCCGGGTCCTGTTGATTGGTAGCAGTGCTTGTTACCTCAAGATCTTCGCCATGCCATATCCTACGGGTGTATCGTGTGTTAAAACCACGACAAATCAAATGACTCTTAATTTGATCAGAGTTGTAAAACTCTTCAAGTTCATACAATCTGTACAAGGATAAAGCATATCTTTCTCCCCCTTCCTCGCCTTTTGTTGCTCAGAAAATTTAATAAACCCATTCACACCATCCACATATTCAAGAGTAGTACGTTTTATTCCATACATCCAATATTTCTTGTCCATCTACAATTAATAAAATTTAACGAGTCAGGCATGCATGAAACCTGCCCAATTAAGCTATGTATATGTGCACAGCCTCTTACAACTGATATGTTAAACCCTAGCCTGATAAAATTAACACTAGTTAACCTAGCTATTACAATACAAGCTAGTGAGCTCCTAAAACATGAGGTATTTCCAGCTAGCTAGCTAGCTCCCAAGCTTGGAGCTACAAGCTTGGAACTACACAATACAGCTAGCTTGCAAGTAGAGAGAGAGGGATATCTAGAGGGAGAGAGAGATAAGTGATGACAAGCTTACATTAAAGAGAGGGGCCCAATCAACTTCCTTCCAGCTTGCCTTGATCACTCTAGCAGTATAGCTTCGAGCATCGAACTCTCATAGCAAACAGAGGGAGACAGAGTGCAACAAAACAAAACAGCAGCTCAGCAATGGTCGAGTTGGGTTTTACTTATACTGGACCAATTTCTAACGGTAAATATATAAAATCACTGTTAGAATATGTGCGAGTAATTTCGTACATACCTCTTCTATCGGTAAATACAAATATATACCGTTAAAACATGTACAGGTACATAACCAAAACTAATGCAAGCTGGTTCATGTATGAGACAACAATCTAAGAACAAGCATGCACACCAGTTCACAAATTGAAGTGCATGCCTGAGCACATATTGTAACACCCCGAAAATAGGGCTTGGAAATTTTGCTTTACAAAAACCTGAACCTGAAAATTTCATTTTTGTTTTGACTGCAAAGCTACTTTTAAGAGTACTCTCTGAGAAATTTTAACTAAAATATAAATGAATTCGCAACTAGTTAAAGATATTTCCTTAAATGTACTCGTGCATACGTGCACAATCAAGTGTATGTATGCATGTGTACCTATTTCACTAAAAACACTATTTTTTATTTCTTGTAAAATGCCATTTATCATCTAATGATAATTATTTATGAAATCTAAGTGTAAGACTATTTCTTTTAAGTAATAATTCTACTATGATTCAAAAAATCTAATTAGTTATAAACTAAGCCCTAACTTGTAAAATAGTCTACAATATTTCTTTACTTTAAACATACTTTATCAAAAAGCTAGATTATTAAGTTATTTTAAAATAATTACAAACTAGTCCAATCTCCTGATTCTCTTAATCACAGAATCAGCCAAATTCCCCAGACAGCCCAGAATGGTAGTCAGACTGAACAGATAGGACCTCTTACTTATCTTATACTAATTTGTCTTCAGCTGCCGGATTAAACTCAGACCCTAAAGCCCATAAACTAAACCCAGTTCTGTTTTAGAAAACTAGAATTCCTAATTACCCTAATTACCCTTCTTAACCTTTCAGCCTTCAGTTCGATTGATTCCAGAGTAGATTTCTTCTGGATTTCTCTGGAATCCTAAATCTTAGTAAGCTTGCATACCAGTCCTAAAACTTCTCAGCCAAACAAGTTCATTTGACCACTTTTCATGATTCAGTCCGAATTTCATAGCGGATCAGTCCTTTTTAGCTCTCGAAGAATCAAAACGGGCCAAAATCTTTGAATCATCTCCAAATTTCAATCCAACTGAATGACTATATCCTTTTTGCTATTTTATACAAGTTTCCCTGCTGCAACAAGTTCAGATTCAGCCCCGAGACTCAACTATTCATGTTTCAGCCATTTTTTAGTAAAAATAGTATTCACTTTTACCCTAATTCTATTTTCATTTTCATCTTCGATTCAACTCTAAACTTCCTTAAAGTGCCTCTTGTGTGAACCATTCCTATTGGACTAAATTCAAACTTGCTCCCAGATTGTGAATATTGCAATTTATTCCAATCAACCTTCATATTTACAATTAAATCCTCTTTGCAGATTCTTTATTCAGTCGAGTTTAAAACTCAGACTTCTGAATCCATTTCTTTTCTAGGCCTTGCATTACACACTTGCATATATGTAGGTGTGCACACACCCAGCCATATATATACACATAATACAACACACACCTGTACAAATGCATATAAAAATACATGCACAAATCTTCTTAACTCCACAGATGTGTGTATACTTTCAGACCACACCAGGCTGATACATATACACACACACATTTAGATATATAGATATATGTACACACACATGAATGTGTAGGACCAAACACGCCTACAATTATACACTTATTTCCTCCTGCTACAACACTAACACCTCATCATCACTTGCACACACCCCTCAAGTACAACTGAGAATATACTGCATATACATATACACAAATAAACACATATATACTGCAAATATATGTGCCCATGTACACAGTCATACATATACACAGATATATACATGTACACAACAAAACATACACCCACAACTGTGCATATACTTAGATACATACCGATGCATGCATAATTTTAAGCATACATATACACACGCGTGAATAGTAGCCCTCCACGTCAGCATCATGCAATCTCCACCTGTCATCATCCTTGCAGCCACCTCTCAGCCTGAGTAAGTGCCGTTGCTCACCCCTATATTTGCTTGTCATCATCCAGCATTCGAATTCGGGTTATTTCAGGTTGTTTCTGAGTCTCAAAGGCATTAAACAAAATAAGAGAAACAAAAGAGAGAATTTTCTTTTAGAATCAGCCCAAACACAAGGCCGTGAGCCCAGAGGCCCAATAGACCACAGCTTTGCAATCAGAGCCCTAAAACCTTACCAAATCAGAGCCTCATTATGAATTTTTGCACAAAGCCCCTCCAGCTTTTCTGATTTCACAGATTAGTCCAAAGTACACTAATACAGCCTGGGGCAGAGACACCTGTTTGCCGGAACAGTGATCACAGCCACCTCAACCCTCTTTGAGTCGGTTGCATGCGTAGCACACGAAATAAATCAGGCTTTACAGCACAATTCACACATAGCAACATAGATCACTAGGAGCTAAAGTAAACCAGTAAGAGCAGTGAAGATTAAGGCAAAACCACCAGACTCAAGGAGTAGCAGCCACAGGAGCCACAGGAAACAGAAGGGATCCAGAGCCAACAGCAAGGTTATTACTGAACCTAACTTTAGATTTTAGCATATTTTAGCCACTATTGTCATAATTTGTCGAGCTCTTAGTTGTTTAACTAGAGAGTAAAGTGTAAGCCATAGCATTTGCTCCAGAATCACCCAAAACCACCAGAAAACCTATAGATCATTGCTGCCACAAGCAACATCATCTCAGTCACAATCATCACAAATTCACAAAATCACACAGTTAGCAGCAGTAGGACACTTCATCTAGCATCTCTAGTCATCACAGATCACACATACTTGAATACAAGCATCACAGCACACAAATGCCACAAACCAGAACAGAGCACAACTCAAACCTAGCACCAAGGCCACACCAGAATTAGAAGACATTACCTGAGGTGCGAGCGGCGGGGACCAGGCAGCCAACGAGCCGGCCGGCAGCGCGTCCACGCGTGCGCCGGGCTACCGCGCGGTCACGCCGTTATGGCGCGGCCGCGAGCCGCGAGAGGGGAGGTGAGGCGGCGCGGCCTGGGCTAGAGTCGGCCGCGACGCTTGCGCCGAAGAAATCGTCGGGTCGCCATCGGGCTTCGCGGCGGCCGAGCTAGGGATAGGGTTAGGGTGATAGGAGCCATCGGGTGCAAGAGAGGGAGAAAAGGGCGGTGCATGTACCCGAGAGAGAGAGAGAGAGACAGAGCCATGGGAGCTACGGCGCCGCCGGAGCCGGAGACGACGGCCCAGGGACACTAGGGCTGAGGGCGGCCGTGTGGCGTGTATGTGGTGGGTGCGGCTGAGAGAAGGGAGTTGGGCCTGGGCCGGCCCAACTCGAACCGAAGGGAACTGGGCCGGTTTAGGCCCAACCAAAACTTTCTCAACTTTATTTCTTTTTCTTATTTTCAATCCAAATTCTATTTTAAATTTTGATTAAAACCAAACTTAACACTGTTTTATGTCTAATTAAAATTTGTTTAAGCACAGGAACTTAATTAACCAAACATTTCTGATTTGTTAGCATTTACAAATTAATTTCCTAATATATATATATATAAACACATACATATTCATCTAGATATATTGTCTATATATACCTAGTTTTAACAGAAATGAGATATGCATATGTACTAGTTTTAACAGAAATGAGATATGCATATGTACATACATATTTGTACACAAATCTATTTTTCACCCTTTTTAGAGTAAACTAACTTAAATTATTTTCAATCCTTACCTATCTAAATATTCTTAACTAATTTGCATTAGCAATTTCTTAAATTACACCTAGTTTAATTAGAGTTTAATCAAATTAGATATTTATATATGCACACGAATTTACCTTCACTCTTTTCATAAATTAATTTAAATTAATATAATCTTTTATCTAGGCAAAAGGAATTTTAAAGCTATAAATCATATTTGTCTTATTTTATTATTTCAAAACAACAAATACATCTTTACTATTTTAACAAATACATACAAAGTAATTTCAGTATTTCATGTAGACCTCAATCCAGGTAAAAGAATTCTAAGGTTATAAATTATTTTATTTCTATTTCCAAGTAACCAATTAATTAGTTATCAACTTAAATAATCTTGACTTTAAAACAATATCTTGGCTTAATTATATTAAACACTATAAAGAAAACACCATTAATTTTTTTATTATTTTTGGAAACTACCCAACTCAAAAGTAGTTATGTAATTCCATTATGCAGTTCAATTGAACTAAAATTGATTTCTCATTTTGTTTGGGAAGGTAGTCATTACGTTAGAGACGGAAACGATTGGCATCTAAACGTTCCATTTCAGTGCAGAGGTCACCATTGCACTTCTAAAAGTTTATATTTGAACAGTAATCCAAACAACAGATAGAGTTTTTCCTATTTTCTAAGCTAATTCCTACACTAATCACACTATCGACCGTACCTAGAATTTCCCTGGTCGTGTCTCCTAAACTTGACCCACAATTAAGATTTAAACTAAACATATCAATACCTCTCGACTATCCTTCTTAATCCTATCTAACACCTTTCACTCAACCTATTCATCCCAATCATCACCCTATCCCAGCATTCGACCCCAGCCTCGAAGGAAACCCTAGCAGGCCATTCTATACCTTATCAGTTCACGTTCAATGCCATTCTCATCGATATGCCTGTGTCGTTTGCAACCTTAGGGACTTCAAATCAAAAATCCATTTGCGTCACTTTGTCCACCTTGTCTTCAACCTCACATATATATAATCTGATCGTCCATCGAAACCCCAGATAAAGTTTTCCTTGTTCTCTAAGTCAATCCAGCTTAGACCAAACTTATCAATCCCCTTTCGACCATTCTTTTAATCTTATCTCAGTGTTCGACCACTTGAACCCTATCAAACCTAACTATGTATTTATATAAACAAATATACTAATTATTATTTTTGCTAGCTTATTGATTGACGTCGAACTAGATACCAAGCGAGGCGAGCACAAGAACGTCAATACCCTGGTAACATCTTCAACTGGATTTTACGAACGCAAGGCAAGTATTATTCTTGACCATATGAACATGTTTGGTAAATTTTATGTTGTTATCCCCTATTTGATAATCTATATAGTTTTACCATCTTGCATCAAAGAGAACATTTTATAAAAAGATAAAGGTTGGTCTTGATGAAGATATTGTAAATGGATTTGGGTAACCCTGATGAAAGTGTTGAAAATGGAAGTTAAATAACTTGATGAAAATGTGATAGATGAAAATGAGTAATCTTGAGGAGAGCCGAAGGAGGGCTCGAATCTTGTATTAAAGTATATTTATAAAGTTAAGGACATAACCAACTGTCATTTCTACCTAGCGCCATAATACCCGTATCAACCACAGACCTGGTATGGGACGGGCCTAGTCAAGTATCTTATCCAGAAGCTAGTACACCTCCACAATGGGAATGTATATGTTTATGTATTATAATGAAAGAATGACCCGAGGCGGGCCTGGAGCTATAGGCTCAACTGGTGGGTGTAGCGGATGCGTCCGACTACACAGGTATGGCGGTACCATAACAGTGGAGGGAACTAGTGAAAGGATTGGAAAAAGGCTTTGTTCTCTTGATGATGTCACACATTATCAGAAATGCGGAGCACTGTTGACGAACACCGACATGGTAATCAAGAGATTCTGTGGGTAAAGTGATACCCCTCTGCAGAGTAAAATGTGGATATTCACTCCTTACTGCCAGGTTGGAAGTTGTGTCGCGGCAGGAAAGGAGACCTACAGGTGGTCTCACCCTGTGGTACAAGTGTTCAGTAGAGTTTGCTTAAAATGGAGTCTTTTACAATCACAAATGAATTTGGAATGGAAAACTTATTCGGGTTAATGTGATATAACATAACAATATCTTTAGAATAGTTTAGGTATGCATGACGCATTTATATTCTCAAATTACTTGCTGAGTGCCTCGGCACTTATCCTTGCTATATGTATATCCTTGTTAGACCTTAAGTACCCCTTCGACGATGTGATGCCGACCAGTGCAACTGAGGAGGTTTATCCAGAGGAAGGCAACTATATTTCGATCCCACCTACTTCAGCATTGGTGATGGAGAGTGACTGTTGCGACCATCTTGGAACTATTCCTTTGAGGAATAAGCATATGTATGTAATTGTAATTAATCACCTTGTTATATTAAACCATGTTTCTGCTTCGCTATTCCGTAACGAACATTTGTCGGATAATATAACTTTATTCAGGAAATGTTCAAAGATCGGGCGTACTACCACATGGGTGGTATGCCAGGTCGCCGCACATATGCAATTGAAAGTGTTTCTTCTAACTGTAATTATGTGGATGTACCGTTAGAAAAGGTACAAGTACATGGCTTAAACAAAAGCAAGCTGATTCATGCATGGCACAGCAATTTAAGTACACATATACACACCAGTTCATACATTCAAGTTCATGGCTGAAGCAAGTATGCAAATACAAGTGTTTCTTCTAACGGTAAATATGTGTATTTACCGTTAGAACAGGTACAGATACATTGCTGAAACAAAAGCAAGCTAATTCATGCATGACACAGCAATTTAATTACAAACATACACACAAGTTCACACATTCAAGTGCATGCCTGAAGCACATATGCAAACACAAGTGTTTCTTCTAACGGTAAATATGTGAATTTACCGTAAGAAAAGGTACAAGTACATAGCTGAAATAAAAGCAAGCTGGTTCATGCATGACACAGCAATTTAAACTCACACATGCACATTACTTCACAAATTGAAGTGCATGCTTGAAGCACATATGCCATTACAAGTGTTTCTTCTAACGGCAAATATTTGGATGTACCGTTAGAACAGATCTTAACTAGATGATAATAATCAAATAATCATATCTAAACACAATGTAACACTAAACATATCTTAACTAGAAGATAAAGAAATATTTCAAGAGATGCTAATTTGTAGATTAACTAAGAGACACAAAAATACTTTTCTTAGGTACTTGGTACTTCATATTGCCAAAGAAATTAAAAATCTCTACTTACATGAGATCTTGGTTTGCCTCCTTTCCTTCAAGAAAATGGAAGAGAAAACATAAAAAATGAGTGCTATTTAAACTCATTCTAGAATGACTGAAACAGAAGCAAGCTAATTCATGCATGACACAATAATTTAGGTACAAACATACACATGCCAGTTCATAAATTCAAGTGCATGTCTGAAATAGCAATACAAATACACAGCTACCCTCCAATACAATTAAATACACAAATACACCCATGTACATATTCAAGTTCATGTCCCAAATAGCAATACAAATACACAAATATAAAACAATATACCAATACAACATTTCACATATTCGATGTATATTACAAAAGTCACATATGAAATAATAGATCATGACGGGGACCCAGTGGCCCATATATTTTACATAAAAGAGAACCTTTGCAAGTTGCGAAAATGTAACTACCGACTACAAGTTAGACCTGATACATCACAAATCCATTCATCTGAAATAGCAAATGTATGAACCACATTTGACTTAACCATAGGAGTTCAATTCAAAGACACCTGAGGAGCTGGAACTGGCATGGAGTTACATTTGTATTGGTGATTTCCTCGGACTCAGACTCAACTTAACTCAGTTGAGTTGAGTTGAGTTGAGTGTGAGCCCGAGGAAATCATCGATACAAATGTAAGACGCTTTCTATAGGTCCTGAATTGAGAAACACGCTGGACTTGAGGATCATCTCGACCGAACCAACTAAGATCTTGCCCTTCACGTCCTTCCAGCTCTCGACTGTGATCTTCACCCTTTCTTCCACCAACAAGCCAACGTAGGTAGTGTACTGCGACGAAGAACCATGAAATACGTTGCTCCTCATGAGCATCGTCCAAGGACCTGCATAGATCATAAATAAGCATTCTAGAGCAAATTAAGATTGTTTACTGCTTCCAAAATGGCTCCCTATCTGAGAAGGACTACCAACTGAAGGTTAGGTTGTGCTTTGTCATAGTAACATCAAATTGCAACTGAGAGATCAAGATATTACATTTCTACTCTATTTCATTAGAAGAAATTATCTTCCCAATATACATTAATTATTTAATGAACTTTTTACAAATATCTTGATCATTGAGCAAGCTAGTTGGCATTTGACTATGTTATTAGCATTGAGCTACCTACTGAGAGAACAAGATATTTGTGTATCTCATGATATTTGTAAATATCTTGATCAATGATTGTCGACGATTCGGACTCGGGGTCCTTAGCCGAACTTATGCAGAATTTGTAGGTTGTGAGACCTTTCAGGGTGTCCCTCCGGGAAGGTATGATGAATTATGGAGAACTAGAGCACAGAGTTGGATTCTCTCCCTGTTCTGCGCATGGGTGGTACTAGAAATGGTTTTACTGCACCCCTCCGTCCGAGAGTGGGCTGTGGTTTGAGAACTCGCGGCCAGAGAAGCCAAGCGAGTTGGATTCTCTCCCTGTTCTGAACGCAGAATACATGAAGCACGCCAAAGTGATTCTTCACTTGGTCCAACAGGGACTAACGGCTCGCGACATTATACGCGACTTCGTGAAGAATCGGGTGACCCCCCTGCGTGAAAGGGCTCAGCTGACTTAGGAGATAAAGTCCATGGCAGACAGCACCCTGGACTACAACAACGGTACGTGATTTCGACAGAGAAATCTTATACCTTTGTTTCATACTTACTAACTGGTCTACTGGGGACACAGCCCTACCTTCGTCCAAAATCGAGAGGCGGACAAATTACCTCCTCAAGGCCTACAGTACCGAAGTGGAGGGACCCAAAGGATCGCCTCGCCCCCAAAGCCTAATCCATGCCGGCGATGACCTCAAACAGGAACATCGAAAGGTATGTTACCTTTCGTCAAGTTCTATTCGTAAGTCTTATGTACATCTTGTACTAATAAGGACACCGGAATGGCATAGCTCTTGGGGAGATTCGCTGAGGCGACATTCCCGAGCGAAAACGTCAGTCTCCTGGGAAAGCCGACGATAAAGAATGTGAAGAAGATCTCTTCGAAGCCCAGGGCGAGAAATCCTGTCCCCAAGAAATCCAAGAAGGTCCTCAGGGAAGGCTCTTCGCGCCGAACTCCCCTTACCGCAAGGAAAATTGCGGTAAGATACCACATGCCTCCCGTTACCTCAGGTACAAACTAGAATCACTTCTTCGTCGTACAGGGTGAAAGGAGCGAGGAGGAGGAGGATGACATTCCCCTAGTCCGCCGGAAGAGGAAGGTAGCAACTTCTCAATCCGGCGAGACACTACCTTGCCCTGTCGAGATAGAGGCAACTGCAGTGAACCCCGCGGCCGCTGAGAATCCCGTGGTTGTGGGTGAGATCTCTGCTCCTGAAGCCCTGGAGGCTTCAAGTTCTGTAACTTCCCCCTCCCTGGTCGAAGGGACGATCATGGTAAAATTCCTCGCGGTCTTGAATTTTCAATTGGGCTAATTTCATATGTATGTGTGTTCACCGAGTTACACTTATACAGGGAGAAGAAATTCCTCCCGTGACTCCTGTGAGTCCCAGGGAGGCGAATACTCCACTCCTGGCGGCAGGAGCGGAAATAATGGAGCAAGATTTCGCGACCAACCTCAAGGTCGCGGATGAAATGCCAGTTCCAGCGGTCCAGGAGACATCCAGAGCTCCGGGTGCATCCCCGCCAACCAAGCAGGTTACCCCGGTATGAACCCTTACCATTCAGATCTTCATCATTCCTTATGCATATACTTACAGGGTGATATACATAGGGAGAAAAGGTCTTGTTTACGAAGAGAAAGACTAGGACGGACAACGACTGTCCTCTTTCTCTCAGGGAACCATCCTTGAAGTCCCAAAAGCTAATGGGATTTCAGTTAAGGTAAGAATTTCGTTCTGTTTGTTCTGGATCAGGTTGTGACAACCATCAGTGAGACTGACAACCGCTTTTTCTTATATAGGCGTAGAGACGCAGTACCTAACCCTTCAACAGCTTCGGCGAGGGTTGAAGTCTCTACCGGTGCCGAAGCCTCTAGTGAAGAAAGCTCTGTCCCTTCGGTTCAGGAAGTCATCTGGGCCGTTGGGGATGAGTTGGGTGCAGAGACCCAATTGCAGCCATTGAAACCTGCAACCGAGGTTCAGCAGGCGTATCCACCTGCTGCTCCCGTCGAGGATGAGGCGAGTCCCTTGACTAGGCCTCCAGCGATCCCGAAGGATAAATCATTCCGGGAATATACAGAGGTATGTTGAACATCCCTCAAGATATCTGAGTTTTGCATAGAATACAACTAACTTCCCTCTGTGTCACAGGAACTATCCCGTATGACGGCCAGATCAATTGCTATGGTGGAAAGCATCGAGGCCATACAAGAGGAGAGAAACTGCTTGCAAGAGTAAGGAGAAATGCTCTTTAGTTTGCATGAATACAAACTTGTTATGATGATTGTCTTTTTTATCGCAAGGAGGTTGCTTCCCTGAAGAAGAGCCTAGCCGATCTCAAAGAACTGCGATTTCTCATCAAGATTTCTCATCAAGAGGCCGAGCTCAAAGAACTGCGATCACAGCTCTCAAGTAAGTCAACTTCCGACTAGAACGACTAAACTTTGCCATTCGGACTGTTTGTAACGATCTCCTTACTGCAGTGCAAGCAAGTCAAATAAAACAGCTTGGGCAAGAGAAGACATTCCTCTAGTTGACCATTGACTCTATTCGGAGGGTGAATAGAGACGAGCCTATCCATCTTCGAAAAGCTGAAGATGGTGGCCCGTCTTCTAAGGGCTGATGTGGTCGAGACCACAACAGATGACCTTAGCCCAAGCGACTGGTCTAAACTGGTCGTAGCCCAAGCGGAATCACTACTCTAGTATCTTCCTGAAGATACACGGCGACAAAAAGAGGCGATCAGAACTAGAGTCCGATCAGTTGCCTCCGCCATTCTCTGCCGGTTTCGTCTCCACCATGGGCCAGATCTGGACCTGAATCCACTGGTAGGAACGGTAGAGATCGAGAGTGAGGAACAACTTGAGGCTATCATGGAGGAAATTAAGCCTCTTGTAGATAAACTCCTGACCGAGCTCGGAATAATGTAAACCCTGTAGCTGTACAGACATAACTTATAGAATGCAATGCACGTATTTTTTGATTTTGTCTCGAAAGAAAGCATATTTTTTTGTTGTTTCATATAACCATATTCCCCTAGCCCCCGCCTGTGATTATATATACTAGAGACTTAGTATTATAAGCACAGGAAGAATACGAGTGTAACGACCAGGGATATGCAATCAGGCCAGCAATTATAATCGATGCAAAACCTAAACTTGTTGCAAACCGGCAGCCACTCGGGTGACCAAGGACATGCCAGCAAGCCCTGTGTGTTGAGAAACGCCTTATTGAGGGGTGTCTTGTCTGGAAGTGGTCATGAGATCGGTCAGCGAATCCGATTAAGACATTGTGATGATATAATCACCGGCGACCAGCCCCCGAGTCAAATTCGTAACACATGGGCATAAAAGGAAATATTCGTCGTATGAAACAAAAGGCTTTTGTTTTATTAAACAATGCTAATTGAAAAGGAAAAGGGATTGAATGCTTACACGTAAAACTTGCGTAGTTGATCGATGTTCCAGGTATTGGACAAGATTCGACCATCCTCCATCGCTAATTGAGTAGATCCTGGTCGCGGTACCAAAACAACAGTGTAAGGGCCTTCCCACTTCGAGGAGAACTTGTTGCAATTGGATTGGTCTTGAATTTTTCGTAAAACCAGATCGCCCACGTGGAGACTACGTGGTCGCACCCTTTTGTTATGGTACTTGCGCAAAGCTTGCAAGTATACCGCGGACTTGATCAAAGCACGATCATACTTTTCTTCTAAGAGGATGAGATCCTGTGATCGTTGTTCGGCCTAATCAACTCGTTGGAATTGTTCTGTCCGAACAGATCCAATACTAACTTCCATAGGCAATACTAATGGGAACGGGGATGCCCGAACTTCCGTCAGGTGGAGGATAAGTCGATTAGGCGGCGCGAGACACACACGATCCGGCTTCTTGATCGGCACGATCAAAACCCCTGCAATCGCAGCACCACGCGTCCTCTGGTTATCAACCGTGCGCTGCCCGGTTGGCCTCGCCACGAAGGCTAATCCCTGCCAGTGAATCGAGAACACAAGCAAGAACAAGAAAGATGCAACTGAATTTGCAATTGAGGATGAAACTCACGAGTTGGGGTCTCACAAACCGATGAACGGCGACACTGTTCAAAGACAGAATTGATCTAAGCAAAACCCGCCTCAACCCTAGCGGCGGCTACTGAATATAAGGTCTAAGGGACGTCCTAGAGACCCTAGACGCATCCGTGATGGGCTCCAACACGATACATGGGCCAACGGCCCAAATTGGTGACGCAGCACCCTGGGACAGATTCTGTCCGCCAACTTGGAACGTGAATTCCCGTCGACTCCGAAGTCCAAATGACCTGAAACCGGTGCCATTGGAAAGGTTATCTCCTTAGCTTTCCAGGCATATGTGGATCATCGAAATCGGAGTCCGTTTGTGGCCTGGGTGACGATTTTAGTGAACACTGCTCCTGGTGGCCGGGGTAGTCGACTCCGAGATGAATTGGCCTCCAACTTGACTTGGACGCCCTCCTTGCCTCCCTCCTGGCCCTTGCTGGTTCCCAAGGCCTTCATGATCCTCTCCAAAGTTCCTAAGTACAATATAATCAATAATATCATTAGGTAGCATACCATCCTCACAAGTATATGCACGGACACTTAGGAACGAGCTCACCTGTTGATTCAATTGCCGTGCTCGTGCTCTTGTGATGGGTCCTTGCATCACAACTGGAGGAGTGTCGGGCGTATGCATAGGAGTGATGTCCTCATCATCCTCCCCCTCTTGAAGTGGAGTCGTCCTCGACTCAAGCTCATCTTCTTCTCCCATGAACGGTTTCAAATCTGCAATGTTAAATGTGGGACTAACCCCAAATTCGGGCGGCAACTCAAGTTTATATGCATTATCATTTATTTTCTCAAGTATCTTGAAAGGACCATCAGCTCTAGGCCTTAATTTAGACTTTCTCAATTCTGGAAAACGATCCTTTCTCAAGTGTAACCATACTAAATCACCAGGTTCAAGTTTTACTTCCTTTCTACCTTTACTTCCCGCAGTCCTATACCTTTCATTCATTATTTCAATATTTTCTTTAGTCTTTTCATGCAATTTCAGAATAAATTCAGCACGTTCCTTAGCATCATGATTAACTCGTTCACTAGTAGGTAAAGGTAATAGATCAATAGGAGCACGGGGATTGAAGCTGTACACTACCTGAAAAGGACTTACCTTGGTGGTGGAGTGTACCGCCCTATTATAAGCGAACTCAACATGCGGCAAACACTCTTCCCACATCTTCAAATTCTTCTTCAAAACAGCCCTCAACATAGTAGATAATGTACGATTTACTACCTCGGTTTGGCCGTCGGTTCGGGGATGACATGTTGTTGAAAACAGCAGCTTGGTCCCCAATTTATTCCATAGAGTTCTCCAAAAGTGGCTCAAAAACTTGGCATCACGATCTGAAACAATAGTAGAAGGCATACCATGCAAGCGAACGATTTCTTGAAAGAAAAGGTTAGCAATATTAACAGCATCGTCGCTCTTATGACAAGGAATAAAGTAAGCCATCTTAGAAAATCTATCAACCACCACAAAAATACTATCCCTCCCCCTCTTGGTCCTAGGCAGTCCTAAAACAAAGTCCATAGATATATCCTCCCATGGAGTGCTAGGAACAGGAAGAGGCATATATAAACCATGGGGATTCAATCGTGACTTAGCCTTTTGACATGTAGTGCAGCGGGATACAAACCTCTCAATGTCTCGCCTCATCTTCGGCCAAAAGAAGTAAGCGGACAGCACGGCCTCCGTCTTCTTGGCACCAAAATGACCCATCAAACCTCCTCCATGAGCCTCCTGTATCAAAAGAAAACGAACGGATCCAACTGGAATGCATAGGCGGTTAGCTCTAAACACAAATCCATCATTTATCAAATATTTGTCCCATGTTCTTCCCTCTTTGCAATGCAGCAAGACATCTTTAAAATCATCATCATTAATTGCAGCAAGATCAGATTTTGTAGCAAGCAAGAGGGGATTCCTCAATTTAATTTGGTTGGCTACATGCTGAATTTCAGATTTTTCATCAATGGTTTTCTTGTCATTAGCAAGCCGCTCCCTATCGGATTTAACAATTTCAGCAGGGGTCAAAGGTAGAAGTGTAATTTTCTATCCCTTATGCATAAAAGTGTATTTATTACTTCTACCGTGGTGAAGTGCATCAGTGTCATATTCCCATGGGCGACCCAATAAAAGAGAGCAAGCTTGCATCGGCACCACATCACAATCAGCAAAATCAGAATAGGAACCAATGGAAAAATGAACCCGAACTGTTTGTGTTACCTTAGCTCTGCCGGAATCATTTAGCCATTGAATGTGGTATGGATGTGGGTGCGGGCGTGTGGTCAAGCCAAGCTTCTTGACCAAATCTGTACTCACCAAGTTGTTGCAGCTGCCGGAGTCAATGATCACGCGCGCTCATCGGTTGTTGATGACGAAGAAAATCTGGAACAAGTTGTGGCGCTGCTGCTGCTCAGCTTGCTCCATTTGTGCGCTAAGGACACGCTGGACAATGATGGACCTGTACGCAGCGGTATCCTCGGCGCCAAAGGTGGCATCATCATCAACCTCGTCGTCGTCCACCCTGGTGTCGTCGATCTCATCCTCAACATCGGAGGCGCTGATGTAACCTCCGTCGTCTGTGGCGATGTATGCCCGCTGGCTGGGGCACTCTTTCTTGACGTGGCCAATCCCTTGGCACTTGTGGCAGCGAATTCCCGTCGATGTACGGCCCGTGGAAGCGACGGAGGAGGAGCTCTTGACCGGTGTTGGCGGGGTCGACTTGCTGCTGTCCGCGGCACGGGCGGGCGGTGCCGTTGATGCCGGTCGTGTGCACGTCGAAGGTGGCGGTGCAGCTGGTCGGAAGGTGGAAGAAGGCACTGTCTTCGCTTGTCCCGTAGTCATTCGGGGCGTGAAGGTGCTGCCGGTGTTGCTCCTACTCTTAGAATGGCGTCCCTGCAACTCCTTCTCTGCTAACATAGCAAGTTGAAACAAGCGATTGACAGTTGTATATTCTTTATAATCAACAATATCCTGAATTTCTGGACGCAAACCACCGTAAAAACGAGCAATTTTATCCTCAGGTTCCTCTACTACCCCACAACGTAACATACCCTTTTGAAGCTCTTGGTAATATTCCTGAACAGTCATACTACCTTGATCTAATCGTTGCAATCTCTTGCGCATATCACGTTGGTAGGAAGGAGGAACAAACCTATTACGCATAGCATCTTTTAATCTCGCCCAAGAATCAGGTTGTAAACGGGCATTTACTAGTTCATTCCACCAGATTATAGCAAATCTTTAAATTCACTAGTGGCTTGTCTAACTCTATGAATCTCGGGAACTAGATGGGAATTAAATTTCTGCTCGACCGTCATCTCCCAATCTAAGTAAGCATCAGCATCATAAGCTCCAGAAAAGGAAGGGATGGTGAATTTTACCTTAGCGAACGGATCATCATTGCGGTTCTGGTTATTACCTCCCATATCGTGCTGGTTGCCGCGAAGACGGTCATGCAGACGGCCGTCTCGTTGAGCAGCACGTTCCCTGGCGGCACGTTGCTGCTCATCTTCATCTTCCTCAAAATCACCATCCTCATTGTGGTCGTCGTTGCCGTGGTTGGCGCCGCTGTTGACGGAGGCATCTCCATCAATGGTCGCGGGAGGGCGTTTTTCGACAGCATCCATCCTCTCGGTGAGGGTGGAAACTCGTCGATCGATGCTCTCAAGGGTCTTGTTCGTCGTCGTGGCATGCTCCTTGAACATCGTTTTTATCTCATCCAGCATGGTCGACAACTCTGAATGAAGGACACAGTCTTCGATGGTAACATCATCCTCGTTTCTGCCCTTCTTGCCACCTGCCATGGTTAGCACAGAAAAAGGACAAAAGGAAAACAAGCACAAGTATTATGAGCCCTATGAACTACTAGGTGGGATCTCGCGCTCTCAAGCAATCTTACCAAGTTCTTACCCGGTTCTTACCAACACAGCGAGGGACGGTGCAACCGGTGGCTGGTTCGTGACACCGTGAGGGCGTGATGAAGCGATTGCAAGGGTCAATAACCTGTGCTGATCAGAAGGATGTATTTGTGGAGCTGTAGGAAGGTTATATGTATGGAGTGGCACACAATTCAGTAACAGATAGTAATGCTGAATAAATGTCCAAAAGCACTTGCCCTAGTTGCTGGTCTAAACGTGTCCTTATTTTAGCTGCGGCAGAAAGCAAGGAATATATAGAGACAAGCAACAAGGCGTCAGAATATATGAAAAATATCAGCACAGCAGCAAAACACTTCTATCAGGCACGGTAAAAGCACCTACCTTTGCTCCTGTCCTTTTTTTTTTTTTTTTTTTTTTTTTGCTCTACGCTTCTTTCACAATTTTTTTTATTTTTATTTTTCTTTGATTTTTCTGATATTTTTCCTAGGATCAGGAGCACAAAGGTAGACAGTACACAAATTTTCAGCCTGAACAGATGTAAGATGAAACCAATATGAAATAAGAAGTGTTCTCTGAAAAGCGTGCTCAAACTTCGGCGGCCAGAAACTCAATCTTCCCGGGGGAATTTCGCAAAAATAAATTCGGCGAACCCAGCAAAGCAAACCGATGCTAACAGGAGGTGGGGGATTAGGGTTTTTTTGAAGGGGAAACCCTAACACAACCAGGACTCCGAAAATGATGAAAACCACAAAGCAAACCGATTCCAACAAGGACACAAACGGCGATTGGTGACTGGATCGGTGTAGGATATGGGATGCAGCGGAGATGAAACACAACTAAATTAAGACCACGATCTAAACCAGCAACACGACTCGACTATGGACACAAACTCTGTACTACGGACTCTGAAACCGAAATTGTGCAAAGGCTAGGCGCGGTTCTAGGTATGGTAGACTATAAACTGCAATTTTTTTTTTGGCTTTTTCGTGGACTATAGGGCGAACGCAAAACTAAATCAAACTAAGGGAAAAGGCGAACTTGACGGTAACCTTGCTCTGATTACCACTTAATGGGAACGGGGATGCCCGAACTTCCGTCAGGTGGAGGATAAGTCGATTAGGTGGCGCGAGACACACGATCCGGCTTCTTGATCGGCTCGATCAAAACCCCTGCAATCGCAGCACCACGCGTCCTCTGGTTATCAACCGTGCGCTGCCCGGTTGACCTCGCCACGAAGGCTAATCCCTGCCAGTGAATCGAGAACACAAGCAAGAACAAGAAAGATGCAACTGAATTTGCAATTGAGGATGAAACTCACGAGTTGGGGTCTCACAAACGGATGAACGGCGACACTGTTCAAAGACAGAATTGATCTAAGCAAAACCCGCCTCAACCCTAGCGGCGGCTACTGAATATAAGGTCTAAGGGACGTCCTAGAGACCCTAGACGCGTCCGTGATGGGCTCCAACACGATACATGGGCCAACGGCCCAAATTGGTGACGCAGCACCCTGGGACAGATTCTGTCCGCCAACTTGCAACGTGAATTTCCGTCGACTCCGAAGTCCAAATGACCTGAAACCGGTGCCATTGGAAAGGTTATCTCCTTAGCTTTCCAGGCATATGTGGATCATCGAAATCGAAGCCCGTTTGTGGCCTGGGAGACTATTTTAGTGAACACTGCTCCTGGTGGCCGGGGTAGTCGACTCCGAGATGAATTGGCCTCCAACTTGACTTGGACGCCCTCCTTGCCTCCCTCCTGGCCCTTGCTGGTTCCCAAGGCCTTCATGACCCTGTCCAAAGTTCCTAAGTACAATATAATCAATAATATCATTAGGTAGCATACCATCCTCACAAGTATATGCACGGGCACTTAGAAACGAGCTCACCTGTTGATTCAATTGCCATGCTCATGCTCTTGTGATGGGTCCTTGCATCACAACTGGAGGAGTCTCGGGCGTATGCATAGGAGTATGTCCTCATCAAATACGGCCTCAGCCCTGTAGACCAGATGGAAGGGCGTCTCACCGGTGGCTTGACTAGAAGTGGTTCGTAGTGCCCATAGAACGGTATAGAGCTCATCCGCCCAAGCCCTCGAGCAAGTCTTAAGGCGATCGAAAACACCTTTCTTGATGCCTTGCAATATCTGCCCGTTGGCACATTCCACGGCACCATTGCTCTGTGGGTGAGCCACAAAAGCAAAGCACACCTTGGTCCCAATCTGATCGCAGTAATCCAGAAAAAGACCACTGGCGAACTGAGAACCATTATCCGTAATGAGACGGTTTGGAACACCAAATCGAGCAACAACGTTCTTATGAAAGAACTTTTGTGTTGCTGTTGTGCTAATATTTTGTATCGGTTCGGCCTCAATCCACTTTGTAAACGTGTTAATAGCTACGAACAGAAACTTACATTCATTGACCACTTGTGGCATAGGACCAACAATATCCATCCCCCAGACCGCAAAAGGCCATGCAAGGGGAATGATTTGTAACGCATAGGCAGGCTGATGAACTTGTCTCGTGTGAAACTGACACTGAGGACATATCTTGACCATATTCTTGGCATCATCAAGCACCAAAGGCTAGTAGAATCCTTGTCGAAAAGCTTTTCCGACCAGTGTTCGATATGACGCGTGCGCACCGCATACACCGTCATGTATTTCTTTCAAGAGGGATTTACCTTCCTCCTGAGATACGCAGCGCATGAATACTCCCTGAGTTCCTTTTCTATACAAAACTCCTTCTATGAGCTTGTATAGATGCGCTTTTCGAGTCAACCGATCGCTTTCGGTTTCACCCTCGAGTAGGGTCCCATGTTCAAGATAGACTCTCAATGGATGAGTCCAATCCTGTTCCTGACCAAGGTTGGTAACGCAGACTGTTACCGGATCATCCTCGACCGAAGTCATAATCGAAGGATGTTCCAAGTGTTCAACGAATACTCCTGCCGGAGCGGATGTGCGTGAGGACCCAATTTTGGATAATTGGTCTGCGAGAATGTTGTCCTTTCGCGGGATGTATTGGACTTCGAAATGACTGAAGTGTTTTTTCAATCTCCTCACTTCCCCCAGGTAATGAGACATTGTCTCATCGGAGGTGCTGTACTCCTTGTTTACCTGATTTACGACCAGTTGTGAGTCTCCCCTCACCACTAATCGACGGACTCTGAGGAATTTTGTTGCCCGGAGCCCTGCAAGAAGACCTTCATACTCTGCTGCGTTATTTGTCGCAACAAAATGTAATTGCAAGACAAACTTAAGCTGTTCGCCCTGAGGCATAACTAAGACCACTCCAGCCCCCGAGTGTTGAAAACTACGGGAACCGTTGAAGTACATTGTCCAGTGATCGGGGCATTCCAATTTCTCGGGCACCTGTAGGGGTGGCTCAGGATTGGTCCATTTGACCACAAAGTCAGCCAGGACCTGAGACTTAACAGCAGTACGGGGCGTGAAATGGATATCGAAAGCACCGAGTTTGACCGCCCATTTGGCGATTCGACTAGATTTCTCCGGATTACGAACAATATCCCCCAAAGGAAAAGAGGAGGGTACTGTGATCTTGTGAGCTTGGAAATAATGTCGTAGCTTACGGGAAGCCATCAGTAGTGCGTAAAGTATCTTCTGGACCTCAGGGTATCACTCCTTAGGGCCATGAAGTACCTCGCTTACATAGTAGACGGGTCTGTGTATTCCTTCCCTATCCGCAATCAGGACAGCGTTGACCGCGTGCGGTGTGGCCGCCAAATAGAGAAGTAACGGTTCTCCTTTATCGGGAGACACCAAAACTGGTGGACTAGATAAATATGCCTTTACCTCCTGAAATGCTTTTTCGGCCTCATCGGACCATGCGAAATTGTGATGTTTCCGCAGGGCCTTGAAGAAAGGTAGTCCCCTTTCGCCTAGTCGCGATATGAATCAACTTAAGGCCGCCATGCGACCATCCAGGCGTTGAACATCTTTCATGGTCGAGGGAGACCTCATCTGTTTGATGGCCCTGATTTTTTCAGGATTGACTTCAATGTCTCTGGAACAAACAAGAAAACCAAGGAGTTTTCCTGAAGAAACCCCGAAAGAACATTTCTCCAAGTTCAATTTTATTCCAAAGCGATTCAAATTACAGAAGGTTTCAACGAGATCGTTCAAATGAGACAATCTCTTAGTGCTTTTTACAACCAAGTCGTCTACATATGCTTCGAGATTACACCCTATCTGGGAAAGAAAGGTCTTTTGCATCAACCGCTGGTACGTGGAACTTGCGTTCTTGAGACCGAAAGGCATTCTGACGTAGCAGTAAGTGCCGAACGGGGTAATGAAGGCAGTCTTCTCTTCATCTTCCTCTGCCATGCTAATTTGATGGTATCCTGAGTAGGCGTCCAGGAAGCTCATCAGTTCGCAGCCCGCGGTTGAGTCGACCAGTTGGTCGATGCGGGGAAGGGGAAAGTCGTCCTTTAGACAGGAACTGTTGAGGCTGGTGTAGTCGACGCACATGCGCCACTTACCATTTGACTTGTGGACCATGACCTGATTTGCAAGCCATTCCGGGTGATCGACCTCGCGAATAAACCCGGCTTTTAGGAGTTTGTCCAACTCCTCTCAGATGGCTTCTTGTCGGTCGACAGCAAAATGCCTGAGCTTCTACTTTATTGGTCGCTGTCCATGTCGAATTGCTAACCTGTGCTCGATTACTTCCCTTGGGACACCGGGCATGTCGGACGGTTTCCACGCAAACACATCTACGTTAGCCCGGAGGAAAGCAATGAGCTCGAGTTCCTATTTGTCATCCAGGCCTGATCCGACCTGAACTGTCTTGGATGGATCGTCTGGGTACAACGGAACTAATTTGACTTTCTCATCTGGTCGAGGAGCAGCCTTGATCGCGTCAGCGGTGACTGTGGCGACCTGAGAGTCCCGGAGGGGAAGTTGATCCATCATCTCCAAAGATAGTCGGTCACACATTAGTGCCACGTTGCGACTGCCTCGGATCGAGATGACACCTTTGGGGCTAGGCAACTTGCCGCAATGATAAGCATAGTGCTTTGCCATCATGAACTTAGCAAGAGTTGGCCTACCAAAGATTGCATTGTAAGCCGAATCACAATCAATTACATCAAAAGTAACCAATTCTGTTCGGAAGTTATCCGGTACTCCCAGTGTGACCGGGAGGACCACCTGTCCCAACGGCATCATGGAGGGCTAGGGATTATCCCATAAAATGGATGGATTATGGGCTTAATCTTGGAACGAGAAATTTGCATCTCGTCGAGCGCCTTGACCAATAAAATGTCCAAGGAGCTTCCTCCATCGATCAGGACCCTTTCGACTCTCGCATTACTGATGATCGGGGCAATGACCAGAGGGAGCCTCAATGGTCGAGTGAGTCCCGCAGGACAATCAGTGCGATCAAACGTCAAAGGTGTATCCGACCAACGGGGGTACTGAGGTTCACCAAGGGATGTCTCTGTTTGGTTAACCTCTCGATAAAAGGCCTTAAATTGCCTTTTGGAAACAAAAGAGGAGGAACCTCCGAAAATAACATTAAAATGGTTATGAGGTACTTGGTAAGACATCTCTTTGTCCCCGTCGGCGTCTCTAAGCCCACACGCTTGTTCCTTAGTCGGTAAGGTCGGCATCGGTCCAACCCCCTGGAAGAAATCATCTAACTGCTTCAACCAACTCCTGCAGTTTTTGAGGTCGTGGCCTGCGGAGTTGTGGAGCGGACACCATTTCTTGCCTTCTTGCGGGTTAGTCGACTTCTCTGGTTGGTCGGCACTACGACCACCAAAAGCAGTTTTATTTTTAAACGAAGGCTTGTTACCTTTGGTCGAAGGAGGCTTCTCCGCAACTGCGACCTCGCGGTACTGTCCAGAGCGATTCCTTTTCGACTTCTTCGACTTCCCACCCGACGAAGATTAAGGCGTCTTTTTTGAATCTTCTTTCCTAGCGTCCTTAAGACCTGGTTGAGGTGGTAGGTTACCTTTATCGACCATCTGGTTCCATTCGACAGCCTCGGCTGTGTCAGAATATCGATCAGCCATATGAAAAAGATCGGCTACTGATCGAGGAGGATGGATGAGCAAGTCTTCGGTGAATCTCCGATATCGAACGGCATGTTTAAATGCCCTGATAACGAAACTGTCAGATATATTCGGGATGGTATTCCTCACCCCGACAAATCTCTTGACAAACTGATGAAGGGTTTCGGTCGAAGTTTGCCGCAGTCGATGGAGGTCGTCCTCTTTACCCGGCTTTTGATAACAATTTTGGAAATTGCTGAGGATAGCGTCGCACAGCATTTCCCAATTATAGATAGAACCTTCGGGCTGATTAAACAACCAGGTTCTTGCCGGTCCTTCAAGGACAGTTGGCAGGTAGTTGGCCATGACCCGGTCATCGCCTCCTGCCGCTTGGATGGCAGTAATGTAGATTTGAAGGAACTCGGATGGGTTCTGAGTTCCGTCGAACCTTTCTATGGCCCCTGGTCTAAACTTGTCCGGCCAAATGACCGCACGAAGGCCGGGCGAGAAAGCTTTACAACCAACGTAGGGACCGTGAACTGTCCTGTGACTTTCGACCAGATCGCGAGTGACCTCATGCAATGGAGAAGACTCTCGTGGTCCTAAGAGAGAGTGGATAGGGACTCGATCCCTATCACGAGAATCCTGTGCCCACCTGGACTTGTCCTGCAGGGATGGTACAGGCGGCAGGTAACTTCGTCGACCAGAACCATAGTGAGAATGCTCTCAGTTGTGAGAACGTGTTACCGACTGGGAAGAGGCCGTGGGGGTCGCCTCAGATGCGACCTCATCCAACCTCTCCGCCAGGATTCTGGTGAAGGCTGTTTTCTGCGCATCCGTGACCGTAGGAGGAAAATTATGCATGACCTCTGCGATAGATCAGAGCTTTCCATGTGTACTTCTCCTAGGGGCACCAGGTGTTACCGTTTCTTCATCCATCGGGAAACGCTCCGGTGGCAAAGAAGTGGTCTGGTCGCGTTTGCGACCACGTGATCATCGGGAAGAACTCGGAGCAGCATCGTAACGAGCCTGCGTATATTGAAGAGCCTCTAGGGCAGTTCTGCGTAGTTCATTGTCTTGTTGCACGAGATCTTGATCCTCCTTCTGTTTGCATTCCTGCTCTTCCCTAGCAGCCCGTTGATCAGGAGTTTCCTCTGATAAGGCGGCAAACTGTCTAGGGAGAGAGGTCACCGAGGGAGAAAACATCTCGGTTTGTTCCGAGTCAGACTCGAAATCAAAGAGATGATGGAGGTTATCAAGGTCGAACCTCCCCGGGCTGATTTCCTGGTCGACATCATCCTTCCCCTCAGCGGGGTCGTATGATGGATCGGACTCACCCTCTAACGCATTAAGAACCCCGCTGGGTTCTGACCTTGCGTTAGTCGCCCCCTGGTTGACAGACATGACTTGGAGAGTCGATTCGACCTCTGGGAGATTTTCGCCTCCAATTTCCTCCATCGGAACAGGATCGCTCGGAGAAGGCATCGGAATGTTAGCATAATCCTCGAGATCGAAATCGTTCTTAGAATCATATGCTCCAGCCATAATCCAGTGAACCTCCGGATGAAAATTAAGATGGCTTGAGAAAGGCCCCACGGTGGGCGCCAGCTGTCGACGATTCGGACTCGGGGTCCTTAGCCGAACTTATGCAGAATTTGTAGGTTGTGAGACCTTTCAGGGTGTCCCTCCGGGAAGGTATGATGAATTATGGAGAACTAGAGCACAGAGAGGTTTATACAGGTTCGGGCCCTCGATGGTGGGAGTAATAGCCATACGTCCTGTTGGGATTTCACTATGTATAGTAAAAGGATTTACAGAGTTATGGAAAAGCTCTTCACAGACGAAGATTTTTCCTATATGTTTGTACAAGACAAAGCCTGGAAGGTTTGTGAAGGCTATCTAATTTAGACTACTGTCTTCGAGTTGCTTTTGTTTGATCTGGTTCGATCAATCGATCTCTTGATGTCTCGATCTCTCGATCCCCCCTTGTTCGATGTATTGGATCACCCCTTTATATCGATCGAAAGGGTGCCAAGTCTCAACGACATCGAACAGTTGCTCGGATGCAGTTTCGACAACCGCCCCTAACTCCCACACAGGTTTAACACATGTTATTCATGGATAACCGCACGTATTAACCTCCTGACGGTTGTCTTCGTACGTGGAAGAATCTTCGGGGTACTCGGGATATCCCTGTTATGAGGGCAGATTAATCCCATGTCCCTTGGTCGAAAAGTACTCTGACCGCGTGATGTTGGCTGACCGCGCAGCATCTGCAGTCTTCTGTTCACGTGTAGCACACGAACTCCTGACCGCGCACTAGCTGCGGTCTGATCTCGTAAAGACTGCGACCTCGTGCCCGTGTTCCCCAGAATGACTTGTGTTCGCACCACCAGGCACTTGTCTGGTTCGAATCTATCCTGAACCAGCCGTACATTTATTTGAACTGACTCAGGTATCAATCCTCGTCAATGATCTTTCAATTTCAATTTCAGTTTCAATTTCAATTTCATGATCTTTCAATTTCATGAGATATTTGTGTATCTCATGATACTTGTAACTGCATATTTCAATTTCAATTTCAAGATCGTTCAATTTCAACTTCAATTTCAATTTCAATTTCAATTTCATAATCTTTCGATTTCAATTACAAATATCTTTCTATTTCAATTTCATTATTTTTCAATTTCATTTTCAATTTCATGATCTTTCAATTTCAATTTCAATTTCATGATCAAGGTATTACACTAGCTACTATATCTCATGATCTTTCAATTTCAATTGTTTGTAAGTCCAAGTTGGCATTGAGCAACCTACTAAGAGATCAAGATATTATATTTCTACTCTTATTGGCATTTGACTATGTTAGCTAGTGTTTGTCTTACAAATATCCTGATCATTTTCTTCATTTGAATTTCAAACAATTGAACATTATCTGTCCCACAATGATATTATTTAGTTGTTTTAGTAAAATACAGGAACAAGACACCATACATAATCATATTGAAAAGAAGACAAATCAATTAAAATGAAGGATAAAAAATTGCAGGATAATTGCCATCATAGGTTTAGAATAATCTAACAATATTGCCGAAATTTTACTTGCCTTGCTTGCCATGCCGAAATCTAGTCAAAAGTGTTGAGGCTACGATCCATCTTGGACTTGATTCACTTGAGACACAAGTTGCCATCGATGGAGGTGCGCAGGTGCAGCAGTCGTCGGTGGAGGTGCGGCGGCCGTCCATGAAGGTTACTGATTAGGGCTAGTCGCACCTGAGGAACTGTTCGAATGGAAGAGACATACCCGGATATTTGTAGAAGTCGAATAGTTCTAACGGTACACAACAGACTACCGTTAGTAATTTAGGATCTCTTTTAACGGTAGAAATATGCAGTACCGATAGAATAAAAATATTTGTAGAAGTCGAACGGTTCTAAAGGTACCCAACAGACTACCATCAATAGTTCTGAATCTCTTCTAACGGTAAATATGTTCAAAACCGCTAGAGTAAATCATTTCACTATTTCCAATAGTACAAAAAATACTACCATTAGTAATTGTGTTCCTCTTCTAATGGTATATAGATTCTCTACCATTATAAAATCCCACATAGCTTCTTCTAACGGTAATTTTCATATAAACCGATAGAAAAATACCTCCCACATGCCTTTTGCGACTGCGAAGCACCTTTTCTAACGGTTTTCTTCTAAATCACTAATAATCGTTAGAAGATAGGGGTTAGTAGATTGCATTTATGTACTAATGCTCTTGCCTTCTCACGAAGAGAGAAAGGAAAGAGCCTCAAATGAAGTGCATCCTGTGTAACTCCATGAATCTTGTAAGTGTTACAATGCTCAAGAAACATGTGCAGATGTAATGATGGATCTTTAGTGGGAAGACCGCTGAAGTGGTTTTGTTGAACCAAATTCAAAAGCACAGGTTCTATTTCAAAATTATTTGATTCAATCGGTGGTCTAAGAATACCTGATTGCAACCCCATGCTGAGCGGGATTGCATAATCCTTGAGTCTCTTTTGATCCTCCATTGTTGGTTGTTCTTTGATGTCTTCAAAAGTTTGCGAGTTTTCCTCTGATCTTACCTGTCTTGCCTCGTACAGAAGTTGGCGTATGGTTTTGACAGGTTTGTCTGAGCTATCCAGCTTTGCAGTACTTCCCTGAAAGGTTAGTGGTGTAAACAAAAGAACAAAAAGAAAAATAAAAATAAAAGCAAGATTCAGAAGTGAGACTGACTTATATGAGCGAAAATTAATTCAAAAATATGAATTACCGTTGTTCCCGGGCAACGGCGCCAAAAACTTGATCGCACCTAAAATGGTGGGATTGTGTAATAACTGCAAGTGAACGGTTGAACGTTGAGCACTTGAGGGTCAATTCCATGAGGAACAAGTGTATTTATCTTTCTAGCTTAATGGATCACTGGTTAAGTCTAAACGAGTTTTGGGGATTGTTTTTCTAGAACTAAGTCTATTCGGGAGTTCCATAACCATCTGGTGTAATTCTATCCAAGGTCTGAGGATTGTAAGTTAATTTCAATTGTTTTCCAAGACAGATTAAGTTTCCAGTTGGGAGCGCTGGGTCAATAGTCAAAGGATCGCTTCCACTATTACGTTTGGCAAGAGCTTTTCTCCTGTTCAGGGTCCCGCATCAAGGCGCTAAGAAGTCAAGAACTTCCCTAAATTCTTGTTAAGACTCAACTGTTACGTCTGTAATAGAAACAAGGATTTAGGGTTTGGAGGAAGAAAACATCACAAAATTACTCCAAAACTTGAAATAAAGACCGAGGAAGAATCACGCCTTTTGGATTAGGTCATCCCTAACCCTAGAGGAGATCTACTCGCTAAAAGCCATAATAATGCAAAAATAAGAATAACAATTAAATAAAAACTCACTTGATTGCTTGGAAATTGAAGTTGCCATCCTTGCCGGCTTAAAAAAGCAATAAAAATAGAGAAGGATATTCTTCTAAGAAAATTAGACTAAAATTACTCTAAAAACTAAGCCCTAACGGCTTCTAAACCTAAGAAAAAGCATCTAAGAAAGCATGTCTAATTGAGCCAAAAGCTTCTCTATTTATAGTACACAGGTACACGTGTCCAAAAACAACTCCTTGACGTGCAGGCTACAAAGTCTGGCTTCAAACGATGCGAGAACGGATAAATCTGAGTCAAAACTGACCAGATTCGACCAATTTTGATCAAATACGACTAAAACTGATCAAATCTGGCTAAAACCAACCAAATTCGACCAGTTCTGGTCAAACCCGCATCAAAACGACCCAAATACAACCAATCCTGGTGAAAGCCAGCTCAAAATGACCAGTTTTGATGAAATAAAATCAAAGCCGACTAGTAAAAAGCTGAGGAATCTGATTCGAACATGACAAGGACATGTGGCGCAATCGTGGCCACACATGCGTTGTGATCGAAATTGAATCGAACATGACCAGAACACGTGGCGCAATTATGGCCAGACATGTGTTGTAACTAAAGCCAAGTTTCGACTACGTTGTATTCGACCAGGTTTCCTTTTCGAGTAGGAGTCTTTTCGCCCAGATGCATACGGATAAGGACTTTTACCAGCCAATTCGACTTCGACCAGGAGTATTAATCGTGGAGTACTCGACTAGGCCTTTTTTCTTGTCCAGTTAGGTTTCTTGGTCGTATGAGGCTCAAATGTGTTCGAATTCTTCCCAAATTTGATGGGTTTGATCCCTGAAACATAATGAACACAACTGTGAAAGCAATTTGTGAAAATAATCAAATTTTGCACATAAAATGTCATAGCAAAGGAGTTTTAAGCATGATTTGGAATGTTTTCAATACTAAATCTAGGGTAAAAATACTACCAAGATAGCACTTATCACCAGTATACATAAGTATACGAATAAAGAATAGAGAATATACAATCTTAGAGGAAATAACACTACCACAGAAACAGACATCCAGGACGGCACATCACAAACAGTTATGAACTTTTCAATGGAACACCGTTTGTGAAGTCCTGTCAGGAGAACATGTTAATTTATCATAGTCAGTTTTGAGGTGAAAACCGATTGTGATAGTCAAGCAGATAGTTTTAACCTCAGAACCATCTGTGATATTTCTGGACTATCACAGTCAGTTCTGACCTCAGATCCGTCTGTGATACTATGGTATTACAGACGGTTCTGAGGTTAGAACCGACTCTGATAGTCCCAATAGTGTCCAGCACTTCGAATTCTCAACGGTGTGTTGTGTCATTTCAGGTTCTGATGTTAACAAGGCTTCAGGCATCTGCGCGGTGCCCTAGGCTGGGAACACGAAGTGTCACCTTAGAAATTCTATAAATAGCTTGGCTGTGGAATTACCAACTCCTTTACAAATTTTTCTAAGTCTCAAACTCTTCGACTCCTTAGCTTCTCTGCGTCAATGGCATCCTCAACCTTGCCCTCCCCAGTAAGAACTCTCAATCTTTTGGACTTACCCCTGTATTGTTAATTCCTGTTCAGTAGATTCTTGACATGGAGTAAGTTGTTGATTTGCACAGGGAAGGGGAGCCGGGGAAGAGTTAGGCAAGGTGAAGGCCGAGCTGAGGGACCTCCAGGAGGAGCACAAGTTCCTTATGGAGAAGTACACTCAACGAGGGCTTGACCTGGAGGATCTCTTCAAGCGCATTGAGCGCTGGAAGACGAATGGTGACAAGGCTAGGGAGAGGATGAGGCTACTTCGATAGAAGGAGCAGACTCTTCGTGAGGAGAAGCATGCCACGGATATAACCATCGCTGGCTACGGTCTCACTATGAAGGATACCATCGCAAAGCTGAGGGAGGTCACATGCCTTCTCGACGCGTACGTAGTTGATCCTAAGAAGGACAACTAATCGCTGGAGGAGTCCTGCGTTGTAACATCCTGAGTTTTGGGGTGAAAAGTTTCTTTCTTAAAAGTCATGCATGCATATGTCTCTTCTAGATCAACCAAATCAGCCTCAGCTTTATTCTGTTCTAGCCCTAAAATCTCCAAAATCTATCCTGTAACCTTAAGTCAAGATCTGACTTCCCAGATTTGATCTATCAGTTATCCTAAACCTAAAAGCCTTCAGAACCCAGATTCAATTTCATCTCTAACTTCCAGATTTATCAACTCCCTTCTGTTTTCGAAAACAGAATATCTTTTACCCTAAGAAATCCAGATTTAATCAAAATCTTAGCCAAGTTCAGACCAGATTATTCTTGGATTATGATCAAGGGTATGCCAATACCTTAATCCAAAAAGTTGGCAGCCAGATTTTACCATCTGAACCTTTTTCGCAAATTAGTCCAAGAGTATCGCAGATCAGTCCTTTTTCCAGATTTTCCAAACGCCTAAAAAGGCAAAATGTTGCAAATCATCTCCAAATTCAAATCTGATTCAGGGAACACCTCCCAAATGCTTTTCAACACAAATTCTTCTTTTATGAGTATCTCAAAATCAAACCCTAAATCCCAGAATTCGAAATCAATTGAAATTCAGATTTCAATTACCCTAAAATACCCTAATTTCAGTTCATATCAAAAATCAACCAAACATCTCAAATTTTATCTTCAATCTGTGCCAAATCATTTGTTGAATCAAGTTTGCCAAATCAGCAGAATCAAAATCAGATCAAACCTTCCAAATCTCCAGAATTACAGATCAGTCCAAATCAAGAATTGGAAATTGCAATCAAGCCCAAATTCAACCAGGCCAACTGCAGTGCACGACCAGAAGCTCGCCGTGCGTTTGCGCCGCGCTTGCTCGCCGCCGGCCACGCCTCGCCGCGCCTGAGCTCGTACTCACTTGAGTTGCATGTGCACACGCGTCCACGCCCCAGCCATCGCCGTGGCAACGCCGTGGCAGCGCCATTGAACAACACCTGCTCCTGTGCGCGACCAGCAGCAGCCATTGTCAGTATCTTCTTGCCACGTTACTTGCTTCACCAGCTCTTGTCGCCACCGCCTTGCACCGCCCGACATTGATGAGACCCGATGTAGCACAGCTTTGCCTCGCCAGTGCACAGTCGCTTCACCGCTCGCCGTTGCTGCTTCTGCGCCCGGCAACTCATGTCAACTGACACCAATTTATTGCTATTACAACCTTGCAAGCTTCGCCCTCTGGTCTATTTAAGCCACCAGTACCCTGTGTTATCTTCTCTTCACCAGGACTTAACCAAATTTCCAAACTCGCTCGCTGCAGTCGTCTTCTCCGGCGAGTCCAGCAAGGAGCTTCACGGTGCCAGCTCATTCCACAGCATCTCCTGCCAAATTAACAGCACCAGTGAGTTCCCCTTATCTCTCTCATCGTGCTGTACCACTTAATTGGATTTCCTTGCCTCCTATCGGCGGCGATCACCGGAAATCCCGATTACCCTATTCCGGCAATGCAGGCCAGATTACTTCGAATTAGCTCTTGATCCTGTGGAAGAAAATAATCAGTGACTCATTTCCAGCAAGCCTATGCATCAATATCTCCAGATTGAGCTTCAATTTAAGTTTTCCCCGATTTTGAGCTTCTCCAGAAATCGGCGATCGTCGCCAGGCTTCTCTGGCCATCCTCCGGCCAAATTGATCGTGCAGGTGACTGCCTTTTACCTCTCTTTCACTCTCCAAGCTTGGAATTGAGTTCATTCGGCCTGTATCAAAAACCCCCAATTGGCAGTGCTTCTTCTCTGGCGCAGTTCACCGGAAATCCTTTCCCGGCCGTTTCAGCTTCATCCACTTTGTCATTCAGGTGTGCTTCAACCTCCTGAGCATAATTGTCTTCTAGCTCGATCTCTGAAACTGTCCAGAATTCAAGATATAGCCATGCCAAGATTGTTGTCCAGTGGCTTCACTGTGCCGTGTCGCCACCACACTTCTCCTTTGAATTTTATCATCTTCCAGCCATTTTCAGCTTTGGATCCTGTTGAATGATTTGTTCCTGTTATCATTGCCTACCTCCCAGACAAAGTGGTGCATCATTTGGAGCCCTAGATCAAAAGTTATGCCAAGCCCTAGTTTCTGGCCATGTCAGATTCAATGCCAAACTATGTCAGTCAGTGGCATTAGCCCTTTTCACTCCCTTCCAGATGTGCATTTTGGGCATAACTTTGTCTCTTAGATTCCTGAGGTTGTGATTTACATTTTCTTCTTCTATCACAACTTGATTTGAGCCCTTGAAATGCATGTTATGCTAAACCCTAGCTTTTGACACTATTTCAGTGCATGCCAGCCAATGGCATTGGCCTTGTTTACCCACTTCTGATTGTGCATTTTGAAAGCCACTTTGTCCACTGAATTTGTAGAGTTATGATCTACATTTTCTTCTACTGTCATAATTTGAGATAAGCTCTCTAGCTTTCCCTTGAAGTTATGTCAGAATCTTGATCCGAATGTCAATCTGCTGACATTCGCTGTTTTTCATCAAACCAGCCACAAAACTGATGTTCTGATTGCAACCTTGAGATCCTAAGAGCATTTAACACCATTCCTAGCCAATTCCTTGAAACCCTAGATCTTGACTCATTTCAGCTTGCAATCTCAATTATCCCCAGTATCTTTCAATCACTCTTGTAAATCATATCTGCATATAGATCCTAAAACATTTTAATATATAAGTAATATTTGTGTGTATTGTTTGGTTTGTCGTCGAGCAGATCCAGAAGCTGAGATCGAGGACTTCGCTGTTGACCCGTTATCAACTGTTGTTTCTTACGACGCGGAAGGCAAGTCATATCCTTGGTCATCTTGAACCTATATTTTAAATGTTGCTATAATATAACCTTGAATATAGGCAATATTGCATGTGAAAGATTGAGAATGGATGATTTATGAATTGGCAGTACTAGACTGGTTATCTGTGAAATGTGAAATAAACAAGTTTTGAGCCATGAACTATTATATATGTATTTATATATTTATATTCATGAAATAAAACCCCTAGCCGTGACCAGAAAATGGTATGGAATGGTGGTAGCACTGGAGGTGCTATACTGCGAAGGAATGCAGGCACTGAAGGTGCAGGGTTGTGGATGGTCTGGTCACTGGCATATAAGGACTAGAACCTTGTGTTGTGCGTCTAGTAGCATGAACAACGTGCTAACCGCAAGCCTGGTATGGGACAGGCCTGAACAAGTACTTATGTGGATCGCACATAAAACCCCTGCATGAGTTGTGTTGTGATGATTGACATAAGGGACGGTTCCCACACTATCACTGAAGGTGATCTGATATTTGACCCAGCAATGGGAATATGAGTAGGGGTGGAGGTTTGGGTACAACCTACCACAACTGTGGTTCGCGAGAGATCCACAGGGTCAGGGGTGAATTGTGAGTGAGATATAACAAAAGTTCTTGTTATCTCCACCTTGCCACTCACACATGGTTGTGAGGAGGGGTCTAATCATTTTGATAGGATGGGCTTGAAAGTGGAATACCTTGCGGGTAAATTGGTACCTCTCTGCAGAGTTAAAAATGTATTCGAATACTCCGAGCTCCCGGGTTTATAGGAGTCTGCTGCAGTGGATTAAATCCACGGGGTGTGACACAAGTATATTTTTCTAAATAAAATATGTTTAATCAAGATTACCCAAATGACATGTGTTGTCATGATAAGGAGTGCTGCCGTGGGCTGTCGTGTGTCGACGTGTCGCGGTAGTGCTATAATCTAGTGAACATGAATGATGATGTTATATTATGAAAGGTGCTGCCATGAGATGAGGTATGAAAGAAAAAGATATTTTACAAACATCCATAATTCTTGACTAGTCTAGGTTCATATCATCACTACTATATGTATTTACTCTTACCTATGACTTGCTGAGTACGTAAGTGCTCACCCTTACAACCTACAAATCAGTAGATGGAGCGTTCAAATGATCAAGATGAAGGCGTGGAGAACTTCTTGGATCCAGAAGGAGGAGCGTCAGTCCCGTCATTGCCCTGATGTGTTGTTCTGCCGTCCACTTCTCTTTGTGGGTGGGTCACCTATCTTCTGCTGTGTAGATGTTATTTTGCTAAACCATGTATGCCGTGAAGGCATTGTAATCTTCTTATGTAATATCAAGGCCAGCAGGCCACACTGCTTAACTATTTTGTAAGTTACTCTGTTGCAATGTGATATACTCCTGTGCTTGACTTATCCTGGGAAGTCAAGGGTATGTGTATGCTATGCATATATGGGACTAGCTGCAGCGAGCTAGGTCTCTACAGGAGTAGTCGTAGTCCCAATTTCGGGGCGCGACATGCGTCCTGGCTTCAAATCAAACTGACTTTATTCTAGATGCAGCCAGGGCTAAGACCGCTCCTTGACCTAGCCTTTTGTATTTTTACTCTTTTGTTTTTGTAAGTGATGAAAAAGTATTAATGAAAAATTTGTTCTTATGTCAATTTTTCAATTTTTACTAATGGATTATGTCCAGCACGTTCTTGGACTGCTATCTTATCTCTTTCTTTAGCTTTTGGTGATCATAGAAAGGTATGTACACTGTGTGCAATCACGGAATGACTATCTCGATCATATAACAATTTATCGCGGGGTGATTAAGTGCGATCATGGAAGCGACAATCTTTGGCGGGAGAAGATGTTAAGTTATCACAGTCGGTTCTGAGATCAAAACCGACTGTGATAGTCATGACGGTTTTCACCTCGGAATCATCTGTGATATTCTAATTATCACAGACGGTTCTTATCTCAAAATCGTCTGTGATAGTTCTGCTCTATCACAGACGGTTCTGAGTTCAAAATAGTTAGTGTTGGTGCTTCCATGGTAGCGCTGTTACAGACGGTTTTGACATAAAAACCATCAGTGATAGTTTGTTATTACAGACGGTTATCATGCTAGAACCGTCTGTATTGAGCCCGCAGGCTACAAAATCATTGTTTCGAGCTAGCTGTACAATCTTGCTCCACATACTGTCCAGTTGGAAGATATCTGGAGCAAGGAAGAGCAATATCTCAAAAGGGGAGCATTAGGGGACAAAAATTTGAAGATCCAACGTTGGTTTCCTAATGCATACATTACTTAATTTCATCATCATTGATTGATCAAAGAGGGAGAGTGAGGGGAAGATAGAGTAGCAAATCCTAGTTGTAACTCTTATTTGTCCCACCTCATCTATGCGTCCAATTTGTTACTAATTAATTGCTTGCTGTTGAAGTAATACTCGCAAACCCGTAGATTAATTACCGCCACAAACACTAGCTTGCTAGATTAGCAGTTTAATTGTGTGTCGATCGTATAGATTATTACTTAGTATGTGTATGAATTTAGTTGCAGATGGTCCATCAAGACTGGATGTATAATGACAACCATGTGAGTGAAGAATACATGAAAGGTGTTTTAGATTTCCAAAACGATACTGAGCAAGACATGGAGAAGAAGGGTTTACGATACATGTATTGTCCTTGCGTAGATTGCCAAAATCTTAAGATGTTCACCAACTCATCTCAAATTGTCACCCACTTGATTCGACGTGGTTTCAAAAAGGGGTAAAAATGTTGGATCCACCATAGCTAAGAGCAAATTGCAG
Organism: Pharus latifolius; assembly: GCA_019359835.1. Taxonomy (NCBI): domain Eukaryota; kingdom Viridiplantae; phylum Streptophyta; class Magnoliopsida; order Poales; family Poaceae; genus Pharus; species Pharus latifolius. The sequence continues at coordinate 51,493,148 of CM033324.1, read as the reverse complement.
AAACAAGTGTCACTCAGGTTGAGGAATAGGACATGTCGGATCCCAACAACGATTTCGATGAGGATATGCCAGAGGATGACAATTTAGATGACATGTTGCGTGATGTGGAAGGAAATAATAGTGAAAGGGAGTTTGGTAAATTCAAGGGCTTGATTGAGGACTCAGAAAAGCCGTTGTTCCCTGGTTGCAAGCTGAAGTACACAAAGTTGGCCTCCGTGCTCGAACTATTAAAATTGAAGGCAAGTAACAGCTTGACCGACAAGAGTTTCACGGCACTGTTAGATCTTTTAGCAGACATGCTTCCGGAAGGAAACGAGTTGGAAAAAACACCTACCAAGTGAAAAAGCTGTTGTGTCCCTTAGGAATGGAAGTAAAAAGGATACACGCATGCCCTAATGATTGTATCCTTTATCGTAACAACTACAAGGACATGCATGTTTGTCCGGTGTGCGGCGTATCCCGCTATAAGCGTAAGGATTGAATCGATGATGCTGACTGCGCTGATGAGATAAAGCAAGGACCTCCTGCTAAGGTGTTGCGGTATTTTCCCGTCATTCCCCGCTTGAAGCGTTTGTTTGCAAACCGTAAAGAGGCAAAATTATTGTGTTGGCATTTGGAAGACCGGAAGAAGGATGAAAAGCTGAGACACCCCGGTGATTCTGCGGAGTGGAGAAACATCGACAGAGAATTTGTTAACTTTCAGAGCAGAATTGAGGAATATAAGGTTCGGGTTGAGTATCGATGGAATGAATCCTTTTGGTAACATGAGCAGTCGGCATAGCACTTGGTCGGTTCTTTTGTGTATCTACAACCTTTCTCCTTGGTTGTGTATGAAACGCAAGTACATCATGATGTCTCTACTTATCTCAGGACCAAAACAACCTGGAAACAATATTGATGTGTACCTAGCACCATTGATAGAGGATTTGCTAACAATGTGGAACGAAGGGGTGTACGTATGGGACGCATACAAATGAGAGAACTTCATCCTAGATGCTAGATATTCTACACCATAAACGATTTCCCTGCTTTTCAAAATTTGTCGAGCCTTAGTACAAAAGGAGACAAAGCTTGTGACCACTGTGAAGATGAGACTAAGAGCGTGTGGCTGAGGAATTATAGGAAAACAGTGTACATGCGTCATCGTAGGTTTCTTCTGAAGAATGACGCATATCGTAAGAGGAAGAGGGAATTCGACGGCCACAAGGAAGATGGTTCAGCCCCGAAGCCAATGAGCGGGAAAGAAGTTTACTCATGGGTGAAGCACAGAGACTTTGTGTTTGGAAAGGGCCATAAATTGAAACCCCGCATGAAGAACATTTGGAAGAAGAGATCGATATTTTGGGACTTACCATATTGGGAGCATTTAGAGATTCGACATTGCATTGATGTCATGCACGTAGAGAAGAATGTTTGTGATAGTTTAATCGGCTGAACATTCTGGGGAAGACAAAGGATGGCGTCAATGTGCGGTGAGACATGATCGAAATGAAAATCAGGCCCGAGCTAGCACTGAGAGAGGACGAGAAAGGCTGTATATACCTCCTCCCTGCCTACTATACTTTGACCAAGGTTGAGAGGATTGAACTTTATAAGTGTCTCTATGGTGTTAAAGTTCCATTGGGTTACTCCGCAAATATGAAAAAGCTTGTGTCCATGGGTGATTTGAAATTTCTTGGTATGAAGTCTCACGATTGTCACATGTTGATAACACAAATGCTTCCTGTTGCCATCCGGAGTATTCTACCACATAAGGTCAGAGAGACGATCACAAGGCTGTGTTATTTCTTCAATGCAATTTCTTGCAAGGTCATTGATACAGAGGGACTAGATTTTCTGCAGAGTGAGGTGGTTCGAACTCTCTGTCAGCTTGAAATGTATTTTCCTCTGTCGTTTTTTGATATCACGGTTCATCTCATTGTCCACCTTGTTACAGAAATCAAGATATGTGGACCCATGTTCCTACGTTTTATGTATCCGTTCGAGAGGTACATGGGTGTACTTAAGGCCTACGTGAGGAATCACTCTCGGCCCGAGGGAAGCATTGTCGAAGATTATGCAGCGAAAGAGGTTGTTGAATTCTGCGTCGATTACATGACCGATGTAGAAGCAATAGGAGTTCTTGTGTCTCATCACGAGGGGAGGCTTGATGGCGTTGGAACTGTTGGACTGAGAGCAATCACTCCTGATTTTGAAATGTACTCGAAAGCACATGTTTGGGTCTTGCAACACATGACGGAGGTGTCTCCGTACATCGACGAGCACAAGGAGATTCTACGACAAGACAATCCTAGTTGATCCGAGGTTTAGATCACGAGAGAACATAATAGTCAATTCAACGCGTGGATGAAAGTGCGATTCACCGGGGAGTCCGCAAGTGAGAATCTTAAATGGTTGGCAAAAGGGCCAATATTTCTTATACAGACATGGTAGGGGTACGACATCAATGGGTACACATTTTACATGAAAGCTCAAGATGAAAAAAGCACTATGCAAAATAGTGGAGTGAGCATAGAAGCTTTTCATGAGGAGTTCAATGAGACAGGCCCAACAAGGGTAGTACGTGGATTGAACTCGTACTACAGGTTCATAGAAGAAATTTGGGAGCTCGATTACGTACTGTTCAAGATTCCCCTGTTTCGATGCCGATGGGTCCAAATCCCACAGGGTGTGAAGGTTGACAATTACAATTTCACTTCTGTGGATCTTGATGGAGTTGCTTATAAAGATAAGTCATTCATACTTGCAAAGCAAGCCATTCAGGCCATTTATATCATTGACCCGGCCAATAAGAAGTGGCATGTTGTCCTACATGGCAAGAGAAGGATTGTTGGAGTTGAAAATGTCGTAGACGAGGAAGAGTACAATCAATTCGATGAGATGCCTCCATTTGGAGATGGCATATAGCTCGATACCGAAGACACCGATGAGATGCCTCCATTTGGAGATGCCTCCATTTGGAGACGAGCAAGTGTGAAGGTTCATATCTGAGTAATCTAATCTTGATTTGGGTTTACAGGATAGATTTTGAGATTTTAGGGCTAAAACAGAATAAAGCTGGGATTGATTTGGCTGATCTAGAAGAGACATATGCATGCATGACTTTTTAAGAAAGAAACTTTTCACCCCTAAGCTCAGGATGTTACAGATCTACCCTCCTTAAAGAAATCTCGCCCTGAGATTTACCTAAGGCAAGGAAAGATAAGAATAGAGATAGGTTTGCTGAAAATTCTCTTTCTTCTTCCAAGTAACTTCTTATTCTGAATGATTTCCCTCTGAACTTATATAATCTGACATGGAATATTCTAAAGATACTTGCTCCATATGTATTTCAACTTCAGATGCAATTACTTTTAACATGAACTTGTAGTATCAGGACCAACTAGTATTAAGGTAGATGCAAACTAAGTCAAAATCTACCTCGAAGGATGTCGGTGATGTTTCCTGCTTCTCGGATGTGATTTAACTTTCCTTCTGGAATTGCTATTGGTGCTCCATTTCTTCCTCTTCCTCGGTTGGCCATGCTTCCTCCTCTTCCTGGTGGAGTTCCTTTAAAATTCTGTGGTTGTGACACTGGTACTCTGGGTGCTTCTGGCTGTGTTCTTGTCTGTGACCTGGCAATGGATGATGGAAATCGAATCCAAGGGCAAAATTTTCTACGATGTCCATGCTGCCAACAGTGGTAACATTGAATATTTATGTAAGGGTTTCCTCTGCTTCTGGTTGCCATGGCTCCTCTTCTTTGTATGTTTCCCCTGGGGTAACGCAGTGGTGATGTTTTGGATGCTACTGACTGCGTTTCTGCCTGAGATCTGGCTATGGAACTAGGGAATTGAATCCAAAGACAGATTTCCTTGCGATGCCCACGCTGTCCGCAATGAAAACATTGGACACTCGCGTGAGGACAGCTCTTCTGAAGGTGGTTTCCTTTGCAATTGGGGCACATCATCCTTATTGGTCTGGGAGTCTAGTATGATGGTACGCAGTCGATCCGGACATCCTCCCCAGATTGATATACGAAGCCGTGTGCAACCACTTCCTACCCATCGCCTAGGTGAGTCAGTAGGATGTAGCTCTCCGGCTTCTGCAAATTTGTAACAATTAAAACAGGTTAGCGAAACAACTCTAACAGAATAGGAGTGGCATCAACTTAAGTGCACAGATGAAGGCTTGCAATACCTCAAGTAGATCCACTGGATCCGCGAGGACCTTCGAAGAGTAACTGCTTATCCGACCCCGCGGGGTACCGTCGTCCTGGGGATCCGCATCTGCACTCTTGGCCAGCAATGCTTCCCTCAACTGAGCAAACTATTCCCTCATTTGTGCGACCTCAGACTACACCTCAGACTGCACCTCAGCCCGTATCTTATCGGAGAGCTCCGCTTCCTTTTCCTTCCAACAGTGGGCCTTCTTCCTCGGTGGAGCCGGATCTGCGAAACCGGCCTTCCACGACACAATGGCTCCCACGGTCCGTGTCCGCCCGGGATGATCCTTATTTCCTAGAGCCCGGGTGAGGATGTCGTTCTCCCTCTGCGGGGTAAACAATTCCTCCATTGCCTCCTTCTCCAAAGAGATCTGTTACATTTAAAGGTACCTTGTGAGACAAATACATATATACACTTGTGCGCACACAGTTTACGAGGTTAGCCAACTTACCATTCGCCTCACAACGTCGGCGTCCCCAGGGTTTGCGAACTGCATAGACCCGTGGACGACATGAACCCTCTCCCCCTCCACCATCGCTTGCACCTCGCATCCCGGATCTCGGAGAGCGGCAATTCAGGGGAGTCGATGACAGAATTTTGCTCGTCTTCCTTCTTCCACTGCTCCTCCTTCCCCGCATAGCCCCGGGATTTGAGCCGATGCGGGTGGTTGTTCCTCTTCTGGATTGCCTTATTCTTCTGGCTAAGGGCCTTGAACTCCTCGGTCCCCTTCTGCTTGGTGAATTCCTCCCATACCTCCTCCGATATGAAGGGGTACTTCTCGCAAGGAGATTTCCCCGCAGCGAGGAAGTTACTGACGAGCCAGCTCTTAAAGGTTTTCCATGTTCCGTTCATGTCCTTCAAGCAGGCCGTCCTAGGTTTATCTTCGAGGATGTTCCACTTAGCCTGTTTTCAAACAATGCATACAATTAATCACGAGTTAGTTAAACTTTAGTATAAGCCAAGAGAACGTGATTACGAAAGAGTTCAGCGATTTCAGTTAATTTAACCTTCACTTCCGCCCACAACCTATCCCTCTCGTCCACCATCACATCCTTCCAGCTCTAGACGGTGATCTTCACCCTTTCTTTCGCCAACAGCCCAACGTAGGCCGCGTACTTCCCAGCATTCTTTCCGATCGGCCTCCCAAATTGGTTGAACTCATAAGAAAGATCCGTGCATTTGGCCAAACAGCCCAACGTCGTCGCGCCTCGCCCCACCCTCTTGCGCTGGGATGAACCAGCTGCATCTTCAGTTACGTTGGGGTTGGCCCTAGTCGAACCACTAGTACCATCCGATGAAGACGACGACATGTCTTTCCCTACAAAACCATCAACAAACTATCAATAATTTAATGGAAACACAAACCAAATCATTTTACAAAGCAAAAGGACCTATTTTAAATATTTTTTCTATAGGTAAACACAGAAACTACCAATAGAAGATAAGATTCTATTTCTGAGCATTTTTATCTACACATTTTCATATAGGAAGCATGCAACATATGGCAATTAATTCTTCTTGGAGTTCCATAACTCAGTTCAGGATTGGAGACTAATTAGGGCTGCTAAATGGATGTCCGAAGAAAATAGTACTAAAAGACATGCAAAAATTAATTGTTGAAGTGTTCAGTAATGTTTTCTATCGGTATGTAACACCCTGAGTTAGGGGTGAAAATTTCCTTTTTCATCAATAGCATGCATGCATGTATCTGTAGTAATAGCCAGAACAGTATCTATCCTAAGCCCTAAAATCTCCAAAATCTATCCTGTGACCTCAAATCAAGATCAGATTGTTCAGATGTGATCTATTAGTTATCCTGAATCAAAAAGCCTTCAGAACCCAGATCCAATTCTATCTCTAACTTCCAGAATTATCAACTCCATTCTGTTTTCGAAAACAGAATACCTTATATTACCCTAAATACTCTGAATTCAAATTTAATCAAAATCTTGACCAAGTTCAGATCAGATTATTCTTGAAATATGATCATGGGTATGCCAATACCATAAACCAGAAAGTTGACAGCCAGATTTTATCATCTAGACTCTTTTCACAAATCAGTCCAAGAGTTATCGCAAATTAGTCCTTATCTGATATCTGAAAACCCAAAAAGGCTAAAATCTCCAGCTTAACTCCAAATTCAGAATTTCTTCAGCAAATCTTCTCAAAATGCTATTTGCCACAAGTCTCTCTTCTGTGCAGATATCAAAATCGAACCCTAAATGCCAGAATTCGAAATCGACAAAACTTAAATCTTACTTTACCCTAATTTACCCTATTTTCAGTTCATATCAAAAACTATTCAGATGTGCAGATTTTATCAAACATCTTTGCCAAATATCCTGTTGAATATAATCTACCAGATTAGTGAAATCAATTTCAGTCTAAACTTTCCAGAATTCCAGATTTGCAATTCAGTCCAAATCAAAAACCTGAAACTGCAGTTCAGTCCATTTTCGACCAGAGCAGTAGCAACTGTGTGTACGACCAGAAACCGCCGTGCTTGAGCGCCATGGTTGTTCGTCGCCGGTGAGGCTTCGCCGCGCTTGTGACCGTGCATGCCGGTGCGCACGTGTCCTCGCTCCAGCCAGTGCCGTGGCAAGGTTGCTGCTACGTCGACGACCAGCGCCTGCTCCCGCGCACGATCAATGGCTTTTGTCAGCAACTCCTCGCCACGTCGCTTTGCCGCGCCAGTAGTTGTCGCCACCGCTTGCTACAGCTTTGCCAGGTCCCGATGAGGCGACACAGTGATTAGCTGCGACTTGTCGCCGTCGCATCACCGCTCCTTGCTGTTTCTTCGCCGCTATTGCTCCTGCACGCAACCAGTCAAGTCACCGGCTGCCAATCTCTTCGTTGTCTCCTCCTTGCAAGCTTCGCCTGGCCTATTTAAGCGCTCCTTTGTGCAGCAGCTTCTCCACACTTCACCAGAAACCAGCCAAATTCCAAATCTCGCTGTTTCAGTCATCTTCTCTGGTGAGCCGTCGAGGAGGCTCACGGTGCCAGCGCTCTACACTTAATCTCCTGCCAAACTAAAGCCATCAGTGAGTTCCCCTACTCATCCTCTCTGTGTAGTACTATTTAATTGCTCACCGGTGACCCCTAACGCCGGCGATCACCGGAATTGTCGATTGCCCTGTTTCTGTAATGTGACTCAATCCAGTACAAATTAGCTTTCAATTTTGTAAACAAAATTGATCAGTAAGCCAAATCAAGCAAGCCTGTGAAGTTATATTTCGAAATTGAACAAGAATCGAAGTTTTTCCCTAACCTGAGCTTCACCAGAAACCGGTGATCGTCGCCAGGCTTCTCCGGTGATCCTCCGGCCAATCTAATGTTACCAGAAGATTTCTTATACCTCCTAGATACTCTCCAAGCAAGGAATTAAGTTCTCTCGGCCTGTAGCAGAAACCCCCAAATGGCAGTGTTCTTCTCCGGCGCCGATCACCGGAAAAGTTTTCCCAACCGTTTCAGCCCAAATCACTTTGTCTTTTAGATGTGCCTTAGCCTCCTGAGCACTTTTGTCTTCTAGCCCGACACCTAGATCGGCCTAGATTGGAAGTTATAGCTTTGCCAAGATTGTGTCCAGAAATGATCTAGTGCAGTGTGTTCACCTCAGTTCATCACTGAAATTCTTGCTTTCTAGCCATTTCTTGCCCTAGATCCTGTTGACTTAATTGTTCCTGTTATCAATGCCTACCTCCCAGACAAAGTGGTGCATCATTTGGAGCTCTAGATCAAAAGTTATGCCAAGCCCTAGTTTTTGGCATTGTCAGCTCTATGCCAGAGCTTGTCAGCCAGTGGCATTGACCTTGTTTACCCACTTCTGGTTGTGTAATTTGAAAACCACTTTGTCCACTGAATTTGTAGAGTTGTGATCTACATTTTCTTCTACTACCACAACTTGAGATAAGCACCCTAGCTTTTCTTAAAGCTATGTCAAAGACTTGATCCGAATGTCGATCTGTTGACATTCGCTGTTTTGATTAAACCAGCCACAAAATTGTTATCCCTATTGTAATCCTGAAACCCTAAGATTATCTAATCACCATCCCTAGCCCAAATTCCTTGAAACCCTAGAATCTCGACTCAGTTCAGTTTACAGTTCAAATTATCTCCAGTATAGTTCAATCATTCTTGTTGAGCATTTCTGCATATAAGTCATAAAACATTTTAATATTATAAGTAATCATTGTGTGTTTGTTTGTCATTGAGCAGATTCAGAAGCTAACTTTGAAGATTTTGCTGTTGACCCGTCATCAACTGCTGTATCTTACGACGCGGAAGGCAAGTCATATCCTTGGTCATCTTGAACCTATATTTTAAATGTTGCTATAATATAACCTTGAATATAGATAATATTGCATGAGAAAGATTGAGAATGGTTGATTTATGAATTGGCAGTACTAGACTGGTTATCTGTGAAATGTGAAATAAACAAGTTTTGAGCCATGAGCTATTATATGTATCTATATACTTATATTCATGAAATAAAACCCCTAGCCGTGACCAGAAAAATGGTGTGGAATGGCTGTAGCACTGGAGGTGCTAGACTGCAAAGGATATGCAGGCACTGAAGGTGCAGGGTTGTGGATGGTCTGGTCACTGGCCTATAAGGACTAGAACCTTGTGTTGTGCGTCTAGTGGCATGAACAACGTGCTAACCGCAAGCCTGGTATGGGACAGGCCTGAACAAGTAATTATGTGGATCGCACATGAAACCCCTGCATGAGATGTGTAGTGATGCACAATAAACACGGAGTGCGGCTCCCACACATATCACTGAAGGTGATCAAGCACGCTGACCCAGTAATGGGAATAAGCAAAGGGGTGGAGGTTTGGATACAACCTGCCACAACTGTGTCTCGCTGAGAGCCACAGGGTTGGGGGTGAATTGTAAGTGATACATAACAAAAGTTCTTGTTATCTCCACCTTGCCACTCACACATGGTTGTGAGGAGGGGTCTAATCATTTTGATAGGATGGGCTTGAAAGTGGAATATCTTGCGGGTAAATTGGTACCTCTCTGCAGAGTTAAAAACGTATTCGAATACTCCGAGCTCCCGGGTTTATAGGAGTCTGCTGCGGTGGATTAAATCCACGGGGTGTGACACAAGTACTATTTTCTAAATAAAGTGTGTTAAATCAAGATTACCCAAATGACATGTGTTGTCATGATAAGGAGTACTGCCGTGGGCTGTCGTGTGTCGACGTGTCGCGGTAGTGCTATAATCTAGTGAACATGATTGATGATGTTATATTATGAAAAGTGCTGCCATGAGCTGAAATAACATGAGATAAGAAAGAAAAAGATTATTTTACAAATATCCATAATTCTTGACTAGTCTAGGTTCATATCATCATTACTATATGTATCTACTGTTACCTATGACTTGCTGAGTACGTAAGTGCTCACCCTTGCAACATTCAACTCAATAGATGGAGCCTACCTTGATCAAGATGATGGCACGGAGTACTTCTTGGATTCAGAAGGAGGAGCGTCAGTTCCGCCAGAGCCCTGATGTGTGTTGTTCTGCCGTCAACTTCTTTTGTGGGAGGGTCACCTATCTTCTGCTGTGTAGTTAATATTTTGCTAAACCCTGAATGCCTTGTAGGCATTGTAATCCTTTATGTAATATTAGGGCCAGCAGGCCACACTGCTTAATATTTTGTTAGTACTCTGTTGCAATGTAATATACTCCTGTGTTTGACTCATCCTGGGAAGTCAAAGGTTTGTGAGAATGGGACTAGCTGCAGCGAGCTAGGTCTCTACAGGAGTAGTCGTAGTCCCAGTTTCGGGGCGCGACACGGTAAACCCATGAGATACCGATAGACCATTACAATGTTCTCTATCGGCAAAGATACGAGATACCGATAGAACATAACAATGTTCTCTATGTTATGGAATATTGTTGATAAGTCGCCATTCATTGGCATCACATAATCTTGGTTTAAGTCAACATTCTCCATGATTTGCTATACTAATATTCATGGGACAGCATTATTATTTCAAACATAACAATCTTTTGTACCGATAGAACATAACAATGTTTTCTATCGGCAAAGATATGAGGTACCGATAGAACATAACAATGTTCTCTATGTGTATATGGAATATTGTTGATAAGCCGCCATTCACTGGCATCACATAATCTTGGTTTAAGTCAACATTCTCCATGATTTTCTATACTAATATTCATGAGCCAGCATTATTATTTCACACATAAATATGTACACAAGCATCTAAGTGCCACTGTGCATAATCTGACAAACCTAATGCTAATGGAATATAAAGATATTGAAGTAGCACAGAAAGTAGGTCACAACCAAAAAAGGAATAACATGGTTTATAGCACCCTCTCTTGGTTATCTTTAGCATTACTTGTATGCAAATCATCAGGACTTCACATCTATTAGGTTGGGAAAAGTCATGTATAAGCATTTGAAACATATACATCGGAGACCCATCCACATTGCCATATATTCATACCAAGTGAGTCAAAATTCCCAACCAAACTAGTACATTGCATGGCTCATGTCCTTCTAGATCCAAATTTTTAATACTTGTTCAGAAATCTTTTCTATCGGTAAACACATGAGCTGCCGATAGAACATAACAATTTATTCTATTGGCAAATACAGGAGATACCGATAGAAGATGTGTAAGACCACCTCTAACATATAAAGTACATTACATGGCAATTGGATGCAATTGATCACACATACAGCAGTATAGATAAGTTAAAATCTCAAAATAGGTTCATTACAGCACTGGAACATATTATGTCAACCCTAATTTAAATCAACATTTCCTGCGGAATTTACATAATCCAACACAATAGGGAACCCTAGTTTAATTCCAAAACATGAAGCATTAGTACGTACAAAACACTAAGATCAAATAAGGAAGATGCTGGAAAAAGAATGACGAATTAGGGTATTTTACAGCGATCAGTTGTGGTGATGGAGAGGCAGAGTAGAACGCAGCGGCGGCCGGCGAAGGACGAAAATATGGACCGGTGGCAATGGCGAACCAGTATCCAAGCGGCGATCGTCGTGTGGGAGTGAGGAAGTAAGTGGTCACTACGGAGGTTGTGGTTTTCGCGCTCGAAGAGACGCAGTGCTATAAGTTGGAATGGTTTGACTGGAGGGAAACTCAAGTGGTGTGACACTGGGTGCCCGATCTTCCGAAAGGTACGTGATAGATCGATTGGTGGAGCTTCGACGTAGAACGATCCGGCTTCAAATCAGGCACGATCTGAACCCCGCAATTGCAACACCACTACTCCGTTGGTTATCAATCTCGCATGAGCGTGATTGACCTCGCCAAGAAGGCTTATCCCTGCTGCGAATCGAGAACACAAGCAAGAACACGGAAGAAAGCAAACTGAATTGCAAATACGAATGATTAATCTCACAAGTTGGGGTCTCACAAACCGATCAAACGGCCAAACTGTTCGAAGACAGAATAATCTAAGCAAAACCCAATCCTAACTCGTATGACGGCTACTGAATATAAGGTGTTAGGGTCGGCCAAGGAACCCTGGACGTGCCCTAATGGGCTCCAACGAGGTACATGGGACAACGGCCCAAAGACGGTGGCGCAGCACCCTGACAGATTCTGGATGCTGACTTGTTTCGACAATTCCCATTGGGTCCGGTGGAATTTTGACGTGGGACCAGTTCCATTGGAAAGCTTATCTCCTTAGCTTTCCAACGGTATATAAACCGTCAAAAACGGAGTCCGTATGCATCCTGGGCGACGATTTTAGTGCAGACTGCTCCTGGATTCCGAGGTGAACTCGAACTTCGAATTGGTGACGGGATGGGCTTCAACTCCAATTCAAATTCGACGTGGTTGTTGGCCTCCTTTGCTTCCTTGCCGATGGGCTTCACCTCCAACTCGAATTCGACGTGGTTGTTGGCCTCCTTTGCTTCCTTGCTGGTCTCCATGCCTGCGGTGATCCTCTCCATGATTCCTAAGTATAATAGCATCATTAAATAGCAATCCATCCTCGAAAATACAATGCGATTCACTTAGGAGCAAGTTCACCTGTTGAGGAAGTAGTCGTGCTCGAGCTCTTGTTATGGGACCTTCAAGGGCCGGTTCAATGCGCATATCTGAAGGTATGATGTCCTCATCAGACTCTCCTTCTTGAATTTGAGTCGTCCTCGACTCAAGCTCACTTTCTTGTCCCATGTATGGTCGCAAATCTGCAATGTTAAATGTGGGACTAACCCCAAAATCTGCAGGCAGGTCTAACTTATATGCATTGTCATTTATCTTTGCAAGAATTTTAAAAGGACCATCAGCACGTGGCATTAACTTAGACTTGCGCAATTTTGGAAATCTATCCTTTCTCAAATGCAACCACACTAAATCACCCGGTTCAAGTTTTATGTCCTTTCTACCTTTACTACCAGCAATCCTATATTTTTCAGTCATCCTCTCAATATTTTCCTTAGTTGCAGCATGCAGCTTAAGAATAAATTCCGCACGTTGTTAAGCATCACAATTAACTCTCTCATCGGCAGGTAAAGGCAAAAGATCAATTGGAGCACGAGGAGTAAAACCATATACTACCTGAAAAGGACTTACCTTGGTGGTGGAGTGAACCGCTCTATTGTAAACAAACTCAATATGCGGTAGACACTCTTCCCACATCTTCAAATTCTTCTTTAGGATAGCTCGCAACATGGTTGATAAAGTTCTATTAACGACCTCTGTCTGTCCGTCAGTTTGGGGATGACATGTAGTAGAAAACAGCAACTTTGTCCCCAATTTGTTCCAAAGCGATCTCCAAAAGTGGCTCAAAAATTTCGCATCGCGATCTGAAACAATAGTAATAGGCACACCATGCAAGCGAACGATTTCTCTAAAACATAAATCAGCTATGTTTGTGGCATCGTCGCTCTTATGACAAGGAATAAAATGTGCCATCTTCGAAAATCGATCCACTATCACAAAAATACTATCCCTCCCCTTCTTGGTCTTAGGCAATCCTAAAACAAAGTCCATCGATATATCCCCCCAAGGCCCGCTAGGAACAGGTAGAGGCATATAAAGACCATGGGGATTAAGACGGGACTTAGCTTTGTTGCATGTAGTACAGCGTGCGACATAGCGCTCGACGTCGCGCCGCAGCCGTGGCCAAAAGAAGTGTGTGACCAGCACCTCCTCCTTTTTCTTCACGCCAAAATGTCCCATCAATCCGCCTCCGTGTGCTTCCTGCAACAACAAAAGATGAACCGAGCTAGCTGGAACGCATAGCTTCTTAGCATGATATAGCAAACCATCATGCAACACATATTTATTCCAAGTTCGTCCCGCTTTGCACTGAGCATAAGCCTCTTTAAAATCAAGATCAGTGGCATACAAAGCTTTGATCGTTTCTAGGCCAAAAATTCGGCAATCAAGTTGTGACAACATGGTATATCGCCTAGATAAAGCATCTGCAATAACATTGTCTTTTCCTTTCTTATGTTTAATGATGTATGGAAACGACTCTATGAATTCAATCCATTTAGCATGTCGTTTATTCAGATTAGCTTGTCCTCTAATGTACTTCAAAGATTCATGATCAGAATGTATGACAAATTCTTTAGCCCAAAGATAATGTTGCCAAGTTTGCAAAACACGCACTAAAGCATACAATTCTTTATCATAAGTCGAATAATTCAAAGATGGACCACTCAACTTCACACTAAAGAAAGCAACGGGTTTACCTCCTTGTATGAGCACTCCTCCAATGCCAATGTCGCTCGCATCACATTCTAGCTCGAATGTCTTGTCAAAATCAGGAAGTTGTAGCAAAGGCGCCTGTGTAAGCTTCGCTTTGAGGACGTCAAAAGCATGGTCGTGCGCTGGTCCCCAACGAAAAGGAACTCCTTTCCTTGTCAATTCGTGGAGAGGTGCTGCAATGGTGCTGAAATCCCGCACAAATCGCCGATAAAATCCTGCAAGACCAAGAAAACTACGCACTTGCGTGACAGTCGTCGGAATCGGCCAGCTAGTAATGGCTTCAATTTTCGCCTCATCCACCTCAATTCCCTGTGAAGTGACAACATAGCCAAGAAACGAGACTCGATCGGTGCAAAAGGTGCACTTCTCAAGGTTACCAAACAAGCGTGCATCACGCAAGATAGTAAAAACAGTTCATAAATGTTCAATATGTTCATCATGTGACGTGCTGTAAATAAGAATATCATCAAAGTATACCACCACGAATTTGCCAAGAAAAGCACGCAAAACTTCGTTCATCAAACGCATGAAAGTGCTAGGTGCATTAGTTAAACCAAAAGGCATGACTAACCACTCATAAAGCCTGAACTTAGTTTTGAAAACAGTTTTCCATTCATCTCCCAAAGCCATTCGAATCTGGTGGTACCCACTACGCAAATCAATTTTTTGAAAATAATAGAACCACTCAACTCATCAAGTATGTCATCTAACCTAGGAATAGGATAGCGATATCGAATGGTGATGTTATTAATGGCTCTACAATCAACACACATGCGCCAACTGCCGTCTTTTTTAGGAACCAAAAGAACAGGAACAGAACAAGGACTAAGGCTCTCACGTATGTACCCACGGTCCAAAAGGTCTTGGACTTGTCACTGTATCTCCTTAGTTTCCTCGGGATTGGTCCTGTAAGCAGCACGGTTTGGCAAGCTCGTCCTTGGAATCAAATCAATCTTGTGCTCAATTCCCCTCACAGGTGGCAGCCCCGGTGGAAGCTCAGAGGGAAACACATCCTTGTACTTCTGCAAAAGGTTAGCAACAGCGGGGGGCACCAAAAAAGACATGTCCTCAAGCGAAAACAATGCCTTTTTGCAAGCCAAAGCGTAGCATATCCCATTAGGCTCATCAATTTCAGCAAGATCAATTTTATTTGCAAGCAAAGTAGGAGTTTTCAATTTAATTACTTGCTGATTTTCAGATTGTAACAGGTTCTTTTGCTTATCATTACGCGTCCTATCCTTTTCATATTGCACAATTTCAGCCGGGGACATAGGAAGCAACGTAAGTTTCTTTCCCTTATGGATAAGAGTGTACTTATTAGCTCGACCATGGTGAGTTGCATCAGTATCAAACTCCCAAGGACGCCCCAACAAAAGGGCACAAGCATCCATAGGTACGACATCGAAATCAGCAAAATTGTGGTAGGAGCCAATAGAAAAATGCACTCTTGCTGTTTGAGTTACCTTGACCTTGCCGCTGTTGTTGAACCACTGAATGTGGTAGGGATGGGGGTGTGCTCTCGTGGTCAAGCCAAGCTTCTGGACCAAGTCGATGTTCACCAAATTGTTGCAGCTGCCGCCATCAATGATGGTGCGGACGCGGCAGTCCTTGACGATGAGGAACATGTTGAACAAGTTGTGACGCTGCAACTTGTCATCCGTCTCAACTTGGGCACTCATCGAGCGCTGCACAATGATGGTTCTGTAGGTCTCCATTGCTGCGGTGCCAAGTACCTCCTCATCACTGCACTCCTCGTCCTTTTCTTCGCCTACAACGTTAGTGGCGAGGGAATATTCATCTTCAACATCAGAAGCACTAACATACCCGCCATCAGCCGTAGCAATATATGCCCTTTTGCTAGGACAATCTTTCTGTACATGACCCATGCCCTTGCAGCGGTGGCACACGATCCTTGTAGAACGTCCCGTGGAAGCCACCGAAACGGAGCTCACTGCCGGTGCCTGCAAAGTCACAGATTTGCGTACCTCAGGAGGTCGCGAAGGTGATGAAGATGGTGCTGGACGCGAGGTGCTCTTGGAAGGGACAGGTGGCTGCACAGTTTGGTTGTCGGGACCGGATTGCGTAGTCCGAGGAACAAAGTTGTTGGAGAAGTTGTTCCACTGTCTCTGGTCCGCTAAATGTCGTCCCTGCAATTCTTTTTCTGCCAACATAGCAAGCTGGAACAAACGATTGACAGTAGTACATTCTTTGTAGTCAACAATATCCTGAATTTCACGCCTCAACCCCCCATAAAACCGACAAATTTTATCTTCGGTTTCCTCTTGTACCCCACAACGTATCATGCCCTTTTGTAGCTCAGCGTAATATTCCTGGACAGACATATTACCCTGCTCTAAGCGCTGCAATTTCTTACGCAAATCACGTTGGTAGGAAGGAGGAACAAAACGTTCACGCATAGCTTCTTTTAACCTAGCCCATGTGTCAGGTTGTAAGCGGAGGGTAGCAAGTTCATTCCACCAGATGATAGCAAAGTCTTTAAATTCACTAGTGGCTTGCCTAACTCGATGTTGCTCAGGAACTAAGTGAGAATTAAACTTTTGCTCAACAGTCATCTCCCAATCTAAGTAAACCTCAGCATCATAGGCACCATGAAAAGGAGGGATGGAAAATTTCACCTTAGCAAAAGGATCATCATCGGCACGACCATGATGGTGGTTGTGATTACCTCCCATACCGTGCTGATTGCGGTGAAGGCGTTGACGTAGTCGTGCCTCTTGTGTCGTCCATTGGTTCACCTCTCCATTGTCACCATATTCAACGTCTTGGTCATCGTCATGGAGGGGTGGCTGTTGTGGCTCCAAAGCTTCAATTCGTCCAGCAAGGGTGGACACGCATCTGTCGAGGCCCTCAAGCTGATGCTGTGAAGTCGTGGCATGTTCACTGAGCATCTTGGCCAGCCTCTCCTCCAAACCGCCCAACAAGTCCCTAAGCTCGCTGTGCAGCACACAGTCCTCAGTAGAAACCCTGTCCTTCCCATTGGAACTTTCTGTCATTGTGAGCAAGACAACAAAAGATAACAGAAAATATTATCCCTAGCAACTACTAGGTTATGGGGAAGTGGGATCACACACTCTCCTGCGTCTTACCAAGTTCTTACTAGGTTCTTACCAAGGCGACAGGTAGCACAACTCAGAGGTATACCAACAGTATGTGAAGCAATTGCAAGACCTAATCCGTATCTGATAAGAAGTATGTGGAGCTTGGATATGCAATATTTAGTAGCAAGGAATATGCAATCATCGAAATTAGAATAGCAAAGCTGAATAAATATCCAAAGTACTTGTCAAAGTTGTTGGCCTAAACTCGTTCTCAGACCTAGCTCAAGCAAGCAAAACGAATGACGTAACACTGTCGATACAAAGGATGCAAGCACTTCTGATTTTTTTTCCTTGGTTTTTTTTTTTATCTTTGTGCGGCTTCTTTTTTATGCACTTGCCTTTTTCACCTTTTTTTTTAAATATCAATAGTGCCGCATATGAGAGATTACAAGATATATACACAAACACTCAATGTTCTCTCGCTGGAAAAACAGATCTACTATGCAGAAACTTCCTATGCTGTTTTCGGATTTTTTTTGGAGGCCTCAAACGCTAAAACGTATAACAGCAAAGTTGTAGATCGTTTTGTGCTGATCAATTTTCATATATGGAACACCAATTTTGGATAACGGATCTAGGAGATATGGGCCCCGCAATACAGTCTGCGTATGAAATCCGAAATCAAACAGATTCACTTCCAACGCGATTTTGGACTTGAAACCGGCGTTTCTAGAACTTCTCACAATGGACAAAGTTGTAGAGAATTTTCTAAGCTACAATTTAGACTCTGAATTTGTCCAATTTGGAGTTCAGACGAAGGAGATAAAAGCAAAATACCAAACTTGACAGATTGACACCCGATTTGGACGCGGCGGCGACAACGACGTGATGGCGTTAGACTCGACGTCAAGATGCAAGACTCAAACTAGATCAAGAACTTCTCTAAATCAGCAACAAGACGATGACGATGGATACAAATTCAACAACGCAAAACTGAAAACGAAATCGCGAAGGGCACAAAGTGGCTTGGACGATGGATATGACGGCGAACTCAAATATTTTTGTGGGGCAATTTTCTGGACTCTAGGTGAAAGATGAATAATGAATAAAGGGGATACAAGTATACCTGACGGGCAACCGAGGCTCTGATACCACTTGGTGTGATACTGGGTGCCCAATCTTCCGAAAGGTACGTGATAGATCGATTGGTGGAGCTTCGACGTAGAACGATCCGGCTTCAAATCAGGCACGATCTGAACCCCGCAATCGTAACACCACTACTCTGTTGGTTATCAATCTCGCGTGAGCGTGATTGACCTCACCAAGAAGGCTTATCCCTGCTGCGAATCGAGAACACAAGCAAGAACACGGAAGAAAGCAAACTGAATTGCAAATACGAATGATTAATCTCACAAGTTGGGGTCTCACAAACCGATCAAGCGGCCAAACTGTTCGAAGACAGAATAATCTAAGCAAAACCCAATCCTAACTCGGATGACGGCTACTGAATATAAGGTGTTAGCGTCGGCCAAGGAACCCTGGACGCGCCCTAATGGGCTCCAACGAGGTACATGGGCCAACGGCCCAAAGACGGTGGCGCAGCACCCTGACAGATTCTGGACGCTGACTTGTTTCAACGATTCCCATTGGCTCCAGTGGAATTTTGATGTGGAACCAGTTCCATTAGAAAGATTATCTCCTTAGCTTTCAAACGGTATATAAACCGTCGAAAACGGAGTCCGTATGCCTCCTGGGCGACGATTTTAGTGCAGACTGCTCCTGGATTCCGAGGTGGACTCGAACTTCGAATTGGTGACGGGATGGGCTTCAACTCCAACTCAAATTCGACGTGGTTGTTGGCCTCCTTTGCTTCCTTGCGGATGGGCTTCACCTCCAACTCGAATTCGACGTGGTTGTTGGCCTCCTTTGCTTCCTTGCTGGTCTCCATGCCTGCGGTGATCCTTTCCATGATTCCTAAGTATAATAGCATCATTAAATAGCAATTCATCCTCGAAAATACAATGCGATTCACTTAGGAGCGAGTTCACCTGTTGAGGAAATAGTCATGCTCGAGCTCTTGTTATGGGACCTTCAAGGGCCGGTTCAATGCGCGTATCTGAAGGTATGATGTCCTCATCATCAAGGGCCATGTGTAATAAAGTAGTGGATGCCATTTTCTATCGATACAAACAACAAAATACAATCAGACTAATGGTTTTATTCTAACGGTATAACAAAATAATACCGATAGAAAAAGTAAATTTTTCCCGGAGTAATATTTGAAGTTGTCGGGGGAAATCTCCGCGGGACTAAGTCCATGTAAGTTGCGTCACGATTGCCCGGGGATCTGGCCTCCGATGCCCTCCCGGGCGCCGCCATTTGGCTCCCGGGACGTGGCCTCCGACGTCGTCCCGGGCGCCACCATTTGCCCGGGGATGTGGCCTCCGGCCCCTCCCCGGTCGCCGCCTTTTGGCCCCCGGGACGTGGCCTCCGGCGCCGTCCCGGGCGCCGCCATTTGCCCGGGGACGTGGCCTTCGGCCCCTCCCCGGGGGCCGCCTTTTGGCCCCCGGGACGTGGCCTCCGGTGCCCTCCCGGGCGCCGCCATTTGCCCGGGGACGTGGCCTCCGGCCCCTCCCTGGGCGCCGCCATTTGGCTCCCGGGACGTGGCCTCCGGCGCCGTGCCGGGCGCCGCCATTGGCCCGGGGTCGTGGCCTCCGGGGCCTCCCCGGGCGCTGCCTTTTGGCCCCCGGGACCTGGCCTCCGGCGCCGTCCCGGGCGCCGCCATTGGCCCGGGGACGTGGCCTCCGGGGCCTCCCCGGGCACCGCCTTTTGGCCCCCGGGACCTGGCCTCCGGCGCCGTCCCGGGCCTCATCGCCCTCCTAAAGGTAAAGTCTCGAATCGTTTGTCACGTGCAGGTCACACGAGGAGCGCCTCGGGAACTAGCGACCACCTGTCAAGCATCCAAGGCATTTGACCGGGAGAAGGACGGTCCTACCCTTCAATCCGACAGTGGCTTCCGGGGTAGTTTAGGTTTTTTGCTTCTTTTTGGGGCTATAAATTGCCCTTGTACCCCTCTGTTGTAAAGGATCGGTTCTCTTTTATTGGAATAGCTAAACTCACAGACGTGCTCCGGAAGCCTCTCCCCCGGAGAGAGCCTCCCCAGCCGACTCCGGTCGGGAGCGCATCGACAGGACTAGGGCCCTCACCGGGACCCGAACCTGTATAAACCCGTGTGTCATTTCTTGTGCTTGTCCGGCGGGGGAGGACCGATCATCCGGTCAACCTGCGCCGCATAATCTTTGCTAGGATCATTCACAAAACCTGCCGGGGTATTCGTAATACCACGACAGAAGTAGTGGATGCCCTTTTCTATCGGTACAAACAACAAAATACCATCAGACTAATGGTTTTATTCTAACGGTATAACAAAATAATACCGATAGAAAAAGTAAATTTTTCCCAGAGTAATATTTGAAGTGGGCAGGGCATTGGAAAATGATGTTTCAGGGAATGAGATTTTTGAAGAGCTTAATTTTTGAAGAAGCAAGAGGCTGCAATGAGATTTTGGCAAGAAAATTTGAAGGGAAGAATTAAGTTCTTATAGGATAAAGGTACTGTACATGTTAGAAATCATGTTGTGGAGTAAAATTTAGATATATGTTAATGCTGTGAACTAGCTTATCATGAAGTTCTAAAGAAAAATATATTGCCTGATGTATTAATGATAAGTTCCTCATCTTGATGCACAACTTGTAGGCTGTTTGCTTGGCATTTTTCCCTGAAATAGAAAATAATTAATCATCAATGGTTCTCAACCCATAATCCTTGTTCGTGATCATCTCACAGATACGTTGTTTCGTCAATATCTTCAGTAGGGATAGATTGAATATCCTCTAAAAATGCAGGTATTTCGTCGAATTGGTTATACTCTTCTTCGTCGACAACGTCTTCGACCCTAACAATACGTCTCTTACTGTGGAGGACAACGTGCAAGTTTGGATTGGCCGGGTCAACGATGTAGAATACCTGTATGGCTTGCTTTGCAAGTATGAATGGATTGTCTTGGTGTCCGACTCTATCAAGATCGACGAGAGTAAACCCATAACTGTCAACTTTAACACCTCGAGGGATTTCGACCCATTGGCATCAAAACAAGGGAATCTTAAATAATCCGTAATCGAGCTCCCATATTTCGTCAATAGCACCGTAATATGAGTTCAACGCCCTTACTGACTTGGCATCCTCGGAAATAGCAAACAGTGTGACTCCACTACATTGCGTGCTACTATTGGCATCTTGAGCTCTTGTGTAAAATGAATACCCATTGATGTCGTACACCTGCCAAGTCCCTACAGTGAATCTTGGGCCTCTAGCCAACCATGTCACAGTTTCACTTATGGAGCCCTCGGCAGCTCGCATGCCTCTTTCTTGGATCCACCCAGCAAATTTCCTGTTATGTTCTCTGGTGACCCAAATATCTGACTTCGAAGGATTCTGTGACCGTAACATTACCTTGTGCTCGTGTATGTATGGCTCAACCTCCGTCATGTGTTGTAGGACCCAAAAATGTGATTTTGCGTACACATCACGAGCGGGGACGATAGCTTCGAATCCAATCATTCTGATGCCCTGAAGCCTACCTCGTGTCGGGACCTAGGAACGCCAATTGGGTCAACCCCGGCCATATAATCTGTGCAAAATTCAATCACCTCCTCGGCGGCATAACCTTCCATGATACTCCCCTCGGGTCGACGACGAGTCCTTACGTATCCCTTCAATACACCCATAAATCTCCCAAATGGATACATGTAGCGCAGGCACACGGGTCCACAAAACTTAATTTCTCTGATAAGGTGAACAATCAGATGGACCATAACATCAAAAAAGGATGGAGGGAAATATATCTCGAGTTGACAAAGAGTTGTAACCACGTCGCGTTGCAAAGCGTCCAGTCCATCCGGATCAATTACCTACGAGGAACAGTTGCGCCAAATATTCATATCAGAAAAATCTTCTAATTAAGCTCCACAAATGGAGCTAATTAACTTATAGTACATGTGCACGTACTTACCTTGCAAGATATTGCATTGAAGAAATAACATAGGTTTGTGATTGTCTCTCTGACTTTAACTGGGGGAATACCTCTGATAGCAATGGGAAGCATTTGTGACATCAGCACATGACAGTCGTGGGACTTCGTGCCAACCAGTTTTAGGTCCTTCATGGACACAAGTTTTTTCAAGTTCGCGGAATACCCACATGGAACTTTAACGCCGTGCAGGCACCGACAGAGTTCTGTTTTTTCACTTTTGGACAACGTATAGCAGGCCGGGGGGAGGTATGTACGCTTTCCCTTCTCCAAAGTTGCAAGCTCAGTCCTTATCCCCATTTCCACCATGTCACGACGAGCTTTCACACCATCCTTTGTCTTTCCCAGAATGTTCAACAACAAACCAATCAAACTGTCACAGATATTTTTCTCTACATGCATGACGTCAATGCAATGTCGAACTTGTAAGTGCTCCCAGTACGGTAGATCCCAAAGAATCGATCTCTTCTTCCAAATATTTTTTTCTCGAGGTTTAGAAGACTTACCGAACTTAGCTTTGATGTCCTTTACGCGCGAGTAAATCTCCTTACCGGTCTGAAACACTAGAGCTGATCCCTTCTCAGGCTTCCCGTTAAATGATTTCCTCTTCTTACGGTACGTGTGATGCACCGGAAGAAACCTGCGGTGACCCATGTACACTGTTTTCCGACAGTTTCGCAACCACATGCTCTCAGTTTCATCTAGGCAAATAGGGCAAGCCTTGGCTCCTTTCGTACTATACCCCAACAAATTGCCGTAGGCCGGAAAATCATTTGTCGTACAAAATATCAAGGCCCGCAAGATGAAATTCTCTTTCTTGTATGTATCCCACACCTGCACCCCCTCTCTCCACAATTTCTGTAAGTCCTAGATTAAAGGCGCTAGAAACACGTCAATATCATTTCTGGGTTGTCTGGGTCCTGAGATTAGTAACGCCATCATGATGTACTTGCGCTTCATGCATAACCAAGGAGGAAGATTGTAGATGCATAAAAGAACTGGCCAAGTGCTATGCCGACTACTCATATTACCATGTGGGTTCATACCATCTGTACTCAGCCCGAACCTTATATTCCTAACTTCACCGCCGAACTTAGCAAATGTTCTGTTGATGTTTCTCCATTGAATAGAATTAGCTGGGTGTCTCAGTTTTCCATCTTGTTTCCGGCCTTCAGCATGCCAACGCAAGTGCTTCGCGACTTTCGGATTTGCAGACAGCCACTTTAATCTAGGTATCACAGGCAAGTACCACACAGTTTTCGCCGGATGTCCTTTCTTTACCTCGTGACGTTCACTATCAATCCGGTCCCTACGCGTATACCTCGATGCGCCGCATCTTGGACAAACATGCAAACTGGAGTACTCGTTATGGTACAACACACAATCATTTGGGCATGCGTGTATTCTTTCGATTTCCATTCCCAACGGACACAACAGTTTTTTGGCTTGGTAAGTAGATCTTGGCAACTCATTTCCCTCTGGAAGCATGTCCGCTAGAAGATCTAATAGTGCCGTGAAACTCTTATCGCTCCAACCGTTGCCTGCCTTCAAGTTATATAATCTCAGCACAGAAGACAGTTTTGTAAATTTTGCACATCCAGAGAACAGAGGCTTCTCAGAGTCAGCAATCAGTTTCTCAAATTCACAGAAGTCGTTTTCGTTGTAATCTTCCTCTACATCACGTAACATCTCATCTAGATTGTTATCATCATCTATGTGCATATCGGAATGAACATTACCAAAATTCGGATGATCATTGATATTATTGCAATCCACATCCGAGTTTTGCTGATTGGTAGTAGTGGTTCTTGTTTCCTCAAGATCTTTGCCATGCCATATCGAACGGGTGTATCGCGCGTTAAAACCACGACGAATCAAATGACTCTTAAATTGATCAGAGTTGCTAAACCTTTTCAAGTTCATACAATCTGTACAAGGACAAAGCATATCTTTCTCTCCCTTCCTCGCCTTTTGTTGCTCAGTAAATTTAATAATCCCATTCACACCATCCAAATATTCAAGAGTAGTACGTTTTATTCCATACATCTAATATTTCCTGTCCATCTGCAATTGACAGAATTTAACGAGTTAGCCATGCATGAAACCTGCCCGATTAAGTTATGTATATGTACATGTACAGCCTCTTACAACTGATGTGTTAAACCCTAGCCTGACGAAATTAACACTAATTAACCTAGCTAACTACACAATACAAGCTAGTGAGCTCCTAAAACATGAGGCATTTCCAGCTATCTAGCTCCCAAGCTTGGAGCTACAAGCTTGGAACTACATAATACAGCTAGCTTGCAAGTAGAGAGGGAGGGTGATCTAGAGGGAGAGAGAGATAAGTGATGACAATTAAGCTTACCTTAAAGAGAGGGGTGCAATCAACTTCCTTCCAGCTTGCACTGATCACCCTAGCAGTGTAGCTGTGAGTGTGGAACTTTCATCACAAACAGAGGGACGCAAAGTGCAACAGAACAAAACAGCAGCTCAGCAATGGTCGAGTGGGGTTTTACTTGTAATGGACCTATTTCTAATGGTAAATACATGAAATGCCCGTTAGACTAAGTGCAGGTAATTTTTTACTCACATCTTCTATCAGTACAAACACACATATACCGATAGAAGAGGTACTGGTGCATTGCCAAATAGGTACATGTGTATTTACCATTAGAAGAGGTACTGTACATGGCTGAAACAAAACCAAACTGGGTAATGCATGACACAACAATCTAAGTGCACAGATGCACACCAGTCCTCACATATAAGTTCATGCCTGAGGCACATAAGCAAATACATGTGTTGTTCTATCGGTAAATATGTGTATTTACCGTTAGAACAGGTAATGGTACATGGATGAAGCAAAACCAAACTGGGTAATGCATGACACAGCAATCTAAGTGCACAGATGCACACCAGTCCTCACATTGAAGTGCATGCTTGAGGCACATAAGCAAATACATGTGTTGTTCTATCGGTAAATATGTGTATTTACCGTTAGAAGAGGTACTGATACATGGCTGAAGCAAAACCAAACTGGGTAATGCATGACACAGCAATCTAAGTGCACATATGCACACCAGTCCTCACAATCAAGTGCATGCCTGAGGCACCAGTTCTCACATTCAAGTGTTGTTCTATCGGTAAATATGTGTATTTACCGTTAGAAGAGGTACTGGTACATGGCTGAAACAAAACCAAACTGGGTAATGCATGACACACATGACACCAATTCTCACATTCAAAGAATCATATCTAAACACAATGTAACATCAAACAGATTTTAACTAGAAGATAAAGAAATATTTCAAGAGATGCTAATTTGTAGATTAACTAGGAGACACAAAAATACTTTTTTAGGTACTTGGTACTTCATCTTGCCAAAGAAATTAAAAATCTCTACTTACATGAGATATCTTGGTTTGCCTCCATTCCTCTAAGAAAATGCAAGAGGAAAAATAAAAAATGAGTACTAATTAAACTCATTCTAGTTAATGGCTGAAAACAAAAGCAAGCTGATTTATGTATGACACAGCAATTTAGGTACAAACATACACATGCCGGTTCACAAATTCAAGTGCATGTCTAAAACAGCAGTACAAATACACACCTACCTACCAATACAATTAAATACACAAATACTCCCATGTACACATTCAAGTTCATGTCCCAAATAGCAATACATGATACACAAATATACAACAATATACAAATACAACAATTCACACATTTGATGTATAGTAGAAAAGTCACGTCTGAAATTAACAACATATCGTCACGAGGACCCAGTGGCCCATACATTTTACATAAAAGAGAACCATTGCAAGTTGCGACAATGCAACCACCGACTACAAGGTAGACCTGATACATCACAAATCCATTCATCCAAAACAGCAAATGTCTGAACCACATTGGACTTAACCATAGGAGTTTAGTTTGAAGACGCCTGAGGAGCTGGAACTGCCGTCGAGTTACATTTGTATTGGTGATTTCCTCAGACTCAGACTCGATCAACTCAACTCAACTCAACTCCATTAACAAAAAGAACCTACCTTGCAAGATGTTGTTCTGTGTAATGATGGTGTAGAATGGTTGTGCAAATGACAACAATTCTTCTTCTCCAAGCAGGTAAGCATCTGGCCACAAGCTGGTGCATGCAAAAAAATGGCTGAAACACTGATACAAATGTAAGATGCTTTCTATAGGTCCTGATTTGAAAAACACGCTGGGCTTACGGATCTTCTCGACCGAGCCAACCAAGATCTTGCCCTTCACGTCCTTCCAACTCTCGACGGTGGATCTTCACCGTTTCTTTCCAGCCCTTGACGGTGATCTTCACCATTTCTTTCAAGCTCTCGATGGTGATCTTCACCGTTTCTTTCGCCAACAAGCCAATGTAGGCAGCGTACTGCGATGAAGTATCGTGAAATACGTTGCCCCTCATGAGCATCATCCAAGGACCTGCACAGATGATAAATAGGCATTCTAGAGCAAATTAAGATTATTTACTGTTTCCGACATGACTCCCTATCTGAGAAAGACTACCAACAGAAGGTTAGGTTGTGCTTCGCCATAGTAACATCAACTTGAAACTGGAGATCAAGATATTACATTTCTACTCTATTTCATCAGAAGAAATTACCTTGCCAATATACATATATTAATTATTTAATGAACTTTTTACATGCACTTGAACATTGAGCAAGCTAGTTGGCATTTGACTATGTTATTGGCATTGAACAACCTATAGAGAAGATCAAGATATTTGTGTATCTCATGATATTTGTAAATATCTTGACACTAATGATCTTTAAATTTCAATTTCAATTACAAATATCTTTCAATTTCAATTTCAATTTCATGATCTTTCAATTTCATTTTCAATTTCATGATCTTTCAATTTCAATTATTACTAAGTCCAAGTTGGCATTGAGCAACCTACTAAGAGATGAAGATATTACATTTAGACTCTTATTGGCATTTCACTATGTTAGATAGCGTTTGTATTGCAAATATATCCTGATAATTTTCTTCATTTGATAGGACCAGCAAGCAATTGAACATTATCTGTGCCAGTGATATTATTTAGTTGTTTTAATAAAAAACAGGAACAAGACACCGTACATAATCATATTGAAAAGAAGACATCAAAATGAAGGATACAAAAATTGTAGAATAATTGCCATAATCGGATTAGAATAATCTAACAATATTGCCGAAATTTTACGTACCTTGCTTGCCATGCCGAAATCTAGTGGGCGTCGATGGAGGTGCACCGGTCATCGGTAGAGGTGCACCGGTCGTCCATGGAGCTTACGGGTTAGGGCGACGAGCGCCCGATGAACTGTACGAATGAAAGAGACACATCCGGGTATTTATAGTACTAGATAAGTTCTATTGATACGCAACCTCCTACCGTTAGTAATTTGAGATCTCTTCTAACGGTATAAACATACATTACTGATAGAATCTGTCATGGTATTACGAATACCCCGGCAGATTTTGTGGAAGATCCTAGTAAAGAAAAGATGACGCGAGCTGACCGAGTGATCGGTCCTCTCCCGTTGTACAAATACAGCAAGCGACATGAAGGTTTATACAGGTTGGGCCTCAGTGGAGACCCTAGTCCTGTCGGAGTGCTCCCAACCGGAGTTGGCTAGGGGAGCTCTCTCGGGGGAGAGATGGCTCCGGAGCACACCTGTTAGATTGTCTATTCCAAGTAATACTGAAATCCTCCCTTACATGAGGTGTTACAAGGGCTTATATAGCCCCAAAAGATGCAAAAAGACTAAACTACCCCGCCTACCACCGTTGGATCAAGGGGTAGCGACGTCCTTCTCCCAGTCAGGGACCTTGGATGCTTGACAGGTGTCCGCCGATTCCGGAGGTGATTCTCGCGTGACCCTCACGTGACCTGGGGCCGGAAGGACGGCAATGCCCTGGACAAGCCACCGGGGGCCCTTGTCCCCGGACAATTTGAATAGCCTCTTACCTGGACTTGATCCCGTGGAGATTTCCCCCAACAGAATCCCCCCATGCCCTCCAGGGATGCTGCTCGAGTCCCCGGAGGGGATGGTTCATGTCACCGGGAACATCTCCGGGACGAGCCACCGGAGCCGTGACGCTTCGATTCCCGCACCCCGCGTTTATGGCCGCGCCGTCATTCATTAAGGCTTTGTCTCGATGGGAGCGTGTCGTTCGGCCATAGTGGCCGCTCGTGGTTTGAACCGGCGATGTCTCGTTCCGCGCGCCCGTCCCTTCATTTCCCGCGCGCTGTTTGAATCGAACGGCATGGATACACCACGAAGGGCCACGTGGCAGCCATCGAGGCCGCGTATGGCCCCTATAAATAGGGCCTTGAGGGGCCCCGAGAAACCATTCTAAACTTCAAACCTCAACCTCCAGCGCCCTTAGATCTCTCGGTAGCCCTTTTCCAGAAGCTCACTCCCAGAAGCTCAGCCACCGGAACCCCTGAGCCCCTTTCTTTAGAGCCTAAGCCACCGGAAGAATTAAATGGGACCCAAGGGCCGTGCCAAGGCCACTGAGGTGCCCCCGGAGGAAGTCACCGCGGACTTCCTTTGGGCCTTGGAGTTCACATCTGGGGACTTAGAGTCCCTCGTGGACCGGGGGGTGGTCACGGACGGGGACGTCCGGATCCCCCCGAAGAAAGACGGTGCCCCCCGCCCTCGGCCCGGGGAAGTGGTGGTCTTCGAGGCCTTCCTCAAGGCCGGACTCCGGCTCCCAGTGAACCCTTTGCTCTGGGAGTTCCTCAAGGAGTACGGGGTGGCACTGAACCACCTGACGCCAAACACCTTCATTCGGATAGGTCTCTTCATATGGCTGTTCGAGATAGCCACCGGATGGGAGCCGACGCTCCGGCTGTTCCAGTACTTCTACTAGCTGGCGGCGAGGAGCTCCCACCTGGTGAAGGGAGGACTGAAGTCGCCGTTCGGCTCGGTGATGGTCCAGCTCCTGCCATCCCGGGTAGCGGAGTACCCGGTGGCAGCCTCCCGGGACAACTGGGGGGATTGGATCCGGAGGTGGTTCTACCTCTGGGTCCGGGACGACGAGGTGACGTACTCCCCGGAGCCTCCCTCCTATAGCCGGTCGTCCGCTCCCATGTCCCCGGTGTGGACCGAAGAGGAGCTAAGCTCCTCAGTAAGGTGGTGGGCTCCCGGGGCATCCGCTCCATGAGGGACGCTACCGAGGAGCTAACACTGTTGAAGATCTCCCCCCTCACGCACGGGAGGAGGGGGATCGGGATGTGCCTGGCCACCCGGGAGAAGGCGGAGAACCTCCTCGGGAGGTATTATGCTGATGAGCACGAGCGGATCTTGCGCGTCCTCGGGGAGGGTCCTCCTCGGAATTTGGTGGCCGAGGCCTTCGGGCTAAGGCTACCAGCGAGGACGCCTCTCCCCACCCCCGGTTCCGACAAGAGGGGCAAAGAGGCTACTGGGGGTTCTAAGCCAAAGCGGGCCAAGGCTCAGTAGGCCCCCGGTCCATCGACAACGCCGGGCTCCGCGCCCATGAAGGACAGGGACGAAGCCCCCAGGTCGGGGCGTGTGATATTTACTTGATTTGCCTCATTTTTGTGTACATTTTCCCCATGCTTTTGTGCATATCAGTCATTAACCTCGGCATATGTCTAGATTATTCCAGATTTGTCGCCAAATCGAGCGGATTACTCGTTTTACAATTTTTATCGCAGGTCGGCGATGATTGGATGGATTTTCGGCTAGCGGTCGCGCCTCATCGACTTAATCCGGCCATCGGACGATTCCTAATGGAAGTGCGCGTTCTCGCGGACGCGTGGGATCTGACCGCACCGAAATCGGAGTCTCCGGGGGCCCGGAATCCCAAACCCTAGCCACGAGGTCACATTTCTAATTCTCCAAAACCTCGAGGGCTTTTCTGCAAAAGTGCCAAATTTCCCTTTCTTTTCCTTGCCGCCGGCCACTGAAGCATTCTTGAGCCCGGCATTTAGTTTTTTACTCCTTTCTTCTTCTTCCCCGAATCACTCTTCCACACCTCCCTCCACCTCGCCGCCGGCGGCCGGGCCATACGCCGGCGGTGCTCCATTCCCCTTTCTCCCCTTCTTCTTCCTTTTTCTTGTTTTCATCTTCTCCATTTCATCACTACAAGCTCCACCACCAGATCCGCGACACGGCCGTCCCCTGCGCTACATCGCGCCGCCCAGATCTGCTGCGAGGCGCCTTCGGCCTCCGCGCCGCGCCTCCATCCCGCGCCTCCAGCCTTCGCGCCGCGCCTCTTCTTCGCGTCGCCGCCACACGCCCCCAAATCGCGCCCGATCCCGCCACCTCCGCCGCCGATCTCGGCCCCTCTCCTCGCGCCGCGCCTCTTCTTCGCGCCGCCGATCCATTGCTGCGCCGCCTCCTCAGCGTCCACAAGCGGCGCCACCACCTCCTGCGCCGTGCCGCCTCCACAGCCTCCGCGTGACTCCAGCCGCCCAAGCCGCCGCCCTCCAGCGCTGTTGTTCACCTCCGCCACCAGCTCGCCGCTCCACTGCACGACCGCCGCTCTCTTCCTCGTTTCCCCTCTTTCTCTTCTCCTCTCTACTGTCCTATCCTCAGTCGTCTTGGCACCGTAACCTCAGTGCCGGCGAGCTCCTCTCCACGTCCTTGGCTGCAGCTTCATCGGCCTCTGCTACACCTCTTCTCCAGCAACCAGGAGCATCCTCCTCAACGACCACGTCGAGCTCGACCAGCTTCTCCGAAGGCCACTGCAGCCCACTACATCGACCACAGCAAGATTCCACGACCATCTGCAAAAGCCCAGCAGCATCGAAATTTGGTGATCAATTCTTCTCCCCCTTCTGTTCTACATCTTTGAATGAACTGTGATGTATGTATGAGATAATAGATGAAATTGCTTGAGTTCCAACATTTGTCTGATGAACAGATGGAGAAATGAGTGAATAGAAGTTTCTGTGATATGATTGTTGGATGGAAACTCCAAATGACTTCTCATTTTGTTGTGGATTGTTGAATGTTCAGTTTCTGTGATGCTTGTGTGAGCTGCTATGGCATTGGAATGTATTGAAGTATGTCAAATCAAATTGAAACTAGCTTCTGAAATTAGTTTCTTTCATCCTAGTTGATTGCTTGAATTCGTTTGTGCTTTGTGCTCATATAGATTTAGATTATTCCTGTAATTCTTGACTGGATTAAATTGGATATTTCAGAGGCTGAGCATGTTGTGCTTCAATTTCTATATTTTTGTTGTTTCTGTGTAAATGGACAGGACTGGGGTGATTGAAGTTGTGTATTAAATTCTCATTCTGTCATGAATTGCTTTGTCTCGCTCTTGTTGTCTTGAGTTGGTGTGGTTGTTCTCCGGATTTGCCGTGTAGCTTGTAGCTTGTAGCTGAGAGGCTGATGGAGAATGGTCCTTGTTAATCCCTTGCGTGTTAAATTCGTTGATACCGTCGATAGGTGTGTGCGTTTCAGCGTTTTGCTTCTTTGTTGTGAGATTGCTGAACGATACCACTTTATCGCTTGTACTCACGACTACGCGTACGGATTAAACAGTGACCAAACGTCGCAAGCCTACCACCTTTTTCTCTCTTCGCTTTTCCTCTGACATTCTCTTTCTCATTCTCTCGACTATTTTAGTTTCGCTTGCCATCGATTTAGTCTAGTTTTACACGATTTTGCTTCTCTAGTCCCTGTGGAAAGAACGATAGAATACTCGCCTACTGCATCGTCCTCGTTCTATTGCGAGACGGTCTAGGCCAGTATCAATTTTTGGCGCCGTTGCCGGGGATTAGATGAAAGTGAATGTGTTTAACTAGATTAGATCATTTTGTTTTTGTTTTTCTTTTCGGTTTTTGTTTGCATCTTTTCCCGCCTCTTTTCCCTCCCGGCTCTTATTTCTCGCACTTCCTCTTGACCATTTCTCGTTGATTGATTTTTTTGCTGATAGAGGATATGGATGGTTCGCAGTCTTTTTGTGATGCATGTGACAATCTCAGTGCTAAACTAGATGATTTGCCTCGTCAGATGGATATCGCTCTTCGTAGATTATTTGCTCATGCTAGTGTTGCTCCTATATGTTGTATTTGTGGTATTCGAGGTCATTCGCCTGCCACTTGTCGGCGTGGTCGAGCATCCACTATATATCATCCTGGATGGCCTGCATACCCAAATTCGCCATATAGGAACAACCACCCTGTT
Organism: Pharus latifolius; assembly: GCA_019359835.1. Lineage (NCBI taxonomy): Eukaryota > Viridiplantae > Streptophyta > Magnoliopsida > Poales > Poaceae > Pharus > Pharus latifolius. The sequence continues at coordinate 51,460,860 of CM033324.1, read as the reverse complement.
ATCTCATCGTCTTCTCCTAGTTATCTTTCGCAGGGTTTTAGGTATGGAGAGCAGCTTCCATGTACATCATATCAGTCCCCGTACTTGGCACATCAGCAGTACTCACAGCAGCCTCCTACATATGAGGATACACCATCTATACTTGAGGTGCTGTTTGAGCGTCATTTGGAAAAGATGAACGAGTTTCTACATCCGTCTCCACAGTCGCCTCCCGAAATTGAGGATACATCCAAACTAGAGGCACTGATGGAGGGCTTGGTTAAGCAATCTGAGCGACTCATGACCCAGCATTCAAAGGATGTAGAGTTATTGCGGGCTGAGACGCAGGATGTGCGATCTTGCATAGCTGAGTTCTGAGGATATCGAGATCCAGTCCACATCCTGCCATCTCAAGTACCTACATTTGAGGCCATCACACCTCCGTTGAGTGTCCCGGAGCCCACCCATGACACCTATCTTGGAGACCCTCGCGGAGAGACCATAGTATTGAGCGACGAGCCTCGACCCGATCTTCTTTCTTCGACGTCGCATCAATCACCTCCGCCTCCTATTGATTTGATCATGTTTGATGATGATGATGGAGAGCTTGTTTTTGAGACTCCTCTGCGTCCATTTGGACCGTTTTCTTTTGATGATCCATTGGCAGACGGACCAGAGATGGAGAGTGTCAGTTTCGACGTTGCAGACCTTCTGGACTACTCCTTGAGCCACGAGATTGAGAGGGAGACATTCTCATTTGATTTTGAGGGACTTCTTTCTGACATAGGGGTGCCAGTTCATCCTGATCTACCAGACCCGACCCCCGTGGAGGTCCTTCCTACCCCAGACTTCACGCCATCCACTATTCAGGTAGACTCAAAACCCCTCTCGTATCATTATGAGTTGTCTAGTTCTGATGAGGTTATTCATATTCCTTTGAGTTGTCATTCATCCTGCATCATTATATGCCATCCTCATGATATGTACGGTCAGTCGATCTACGAGAAAGGATTTTCGTCAGCTGACCTTCTGGAGGGCCTTGTCCCTACCATACACACGTGCTTGTTTGTTCTCGATCTTATTTGCAGGTTAGCACGTGTGGTTTCTCGACCGCGAGCAGACTTGCTTCGAGTCGACATTCCTTGGGATCCTGGTGGATTCCCTAGTATGCTGCTTTCGACAGTATGCTGCTTTCGACAGGAGGGTGGACGTGGAGCTTCTACTACGTCCCATGCTTGCCTCTCCTTCACTCGCGCTTCAACGCCATATCCTTTGAGGGTCGAGCTTCCGACCTAAAAGAAGCGCTTTTCGGGAGGCAACCCGAGTGTTTTCTCTCTTTCTTTCTTTTTGTTATTTATTTTCCTTTATTTTGTAGGTTTATTCTTAGTTTCTTCTTTAGTTGTTCTTTCAGGGCATCATCCTCATATGGCGGCTTGGCACATTTGGGATACTCTGGATGGCTCATCGCATCATCATCGTCTCCACTCTTCACCCGGTGAGCTATTGCGGACCTCTCATATGACCCTTGTGCATGAAATTTATTTTGTGTTCCCATCTCCATGTAGTCATCTCATGTTGTTGCATTGTGGACTATGCAACTATTTAAGCTTGGGGGGAGGATGCATTTCTTGTTGTGCTGTAATTCTGAAAATCTGGGTCATTTTTTTTCAAATTTGAGCCACTATGTGCGAGTTTGTGCTTATGTCTGAGATATGTTGTATGGACTTGCTTATCTTGCCTTGCTTATGTTGTGAATGACCTTTATCCAGCCTTGTGGGCTTGTTTATGTTGTGATATGACCTGCTGTATACTTGTGTTGTTTGGATTGCATGAAAAATTTAGAAAGGTCATGTCAAAATTTTCTGGAAATTCTAGACTTGTGCAGATTTATATCTAATGTGATTGTTGTGGTTATGACTAAATGTGCTTTGCATTTTGCGTTTCACTGTTCTCATTTGGCTTTTGGAGCCTCTTGCATGTCGTGTTGAGTTTTTTTTATTGCATGGTTTAGTAGCTCGACAATCTATTGTAGGTTGAATTGTGATTAATCATCTTGTAATGGTACTAAAACTGCTTGTACTTAGTTTCGTTGTGGATATTGTGGAAATTCGAATGCTTACTGATATCTTTATTACCGCATTCTATCTTGTATACTGAAATGTCAATTGTGAACCTAATCTCTACACACATGTTTAGAACACGAGTCTCCTAAACAATCATATAACTTGTGTAAACCAGATTTGAAAAAAAATCTTGCTAATAAGGTCGCATTTATTCGTTTTCTACCTTGTAGACACTGCCAAATTTTCTTTTCTTTTGAATAAAAGCTTTTCTGCTTCGTTGCTCCTCTGAGTCTTCGATATGTAAGCATGGTTTGCACATTTTCAAATCTAATAAGTGCACAAGCCTTCCCGCTACATCTTTTGACTCATGAGCATGTTTATAAAACACTCTAGGGACTACCTACCCTAGAGCGAGGTACGGAGAGATCCGCCTAAATAAGTCGAAGGGTAGAGACTTACATGAGCACCAGATTTTGTTTTTCAGATAAAGAGAGCTCAAAAATTAATAAGGTTGAAACTGCTTATTTGATGTTTATGGAGACCGTAGTTCTTCGATGCCTGTGTATTGTTTATGCTCACTTTGAATTTCTATATACACGTATGGATGTAGGTGGTATGAGTAGAATTAAGCATTCTTATTTCCTCCGTATCTAGGACTAAGCTAGTTACTTGCAATTTCAGTGCAATTATTAGATGGTTGAGCGCTTGATACATATCTTAGTTTGCCGAGCTTACTATACGCTGCATTTTACTCTTTCATGACATCTGTTTGCTTGCTTGACTCCTTGGATTTATTTCCTGTCACATTGCTTGAGGACAAGCAAAGAATTAAGCTTGGGGGGATGATATTTACTTGATTTGCCTCATTTTTGTGTACATTTTCCCCATGCTTTTGCGCATATCAGTCATTAACCTCGGCATATGTCTAGATTATTCCAGATTTGTCGCCAAATCGAGCGGATTACTCGTTTTGCAATTTTTATCGCAGGTCGGCGACGATTGGATGGATTTTCGGCTAGCGGTCGCGCCTCATCAACTTAATCCGGCCATCGGACGATTCCTAATGGAAGTGCGCGTTCTCGCGGACGCGTGGGATCTGACCGCACCGAAATCGGAGTCTCCGGGGGCCCGGAATCCCAAACCCTAGCCACGAGGTCACATTTCTAATTCTCCAAAACCTCGAGGGCTTTTCTGCAAAAGTGCCAAATTTCCCTTTCTTTTCCTTGCCGCCGGCCACTGAAGCATTCTTGAGCCCGGCATTTAGTTTTTTACTCCTTTCTTCTTCTTCCCCGAATCACTCTTCCACACCTCCCTCCACCTCGCCGCCGGCGGCCGGGCCATACGCCGGCGGTGCTCCATTCCCCTTTCTCCCCTTCTTCTTCCTTTTTCTTGTTTTCATCTTCTCCATTTCATCACTACAAGCTCCACCACCAGATCCGCGACACGGCCGTCCCCTGCGCTACATCGCGCCGCCCAGATCTGCTGCGAGGCGCCTCCGGCCTCCGCGCCGCGCCTCCATCCCGCGCCTCCGGCCTTCGCGCCGCGCCTCTTCTTCGCGTCGCCGCCACACGCCCCCAAATCGCGCCCAATCCCGCCGCCACACGCCCCCAAATCGCGCCCGATCTCGGCCCCTCTCCTCGCGCCGCGCCTCTTCTTCCGCCGCCGCCACCGGATCTCCACAGCGCCGCCGATCCATTGCTGCGCCGCCTCCTCAGCGTCCACAAGCGGCGCCACCACCTCCTGCGCCGTGCCGCCTCCACAGCCTCCGCGTGACTCCAGCCGCCCAAGCCGCCGCCCTCCAGCGCTGTTGTTCACCTCCGCCACCAGCTCGCCGCTCCACTGCACGACCGCCGCTCTCTTCCTCGTTTCCCCTCTTTCTCTTCTCCTCTCTACTGTCCTATCCTCAGTCTTCTTGGCACCGTAACCTCAGTGCCGGCGAGCTCCTCTCCACGTCCTTGGCTGCAGCTTCATCGGCCTCTGCTGCACCTCTTCTCCAGCAACCAGGAGCATCCTCCTCAACGACCACGTCGAGCTCGACCAGCTTCTTCGAAGGCCACTGCAGCCCACTACATCGACCACAGCAAGATTCCACGACCATCTGCAAAAGCCCAGCAGCATCGAAATTTGGTGATCAATTCTTCTCCCCCTTCTGTTCTACATCTTTGAATGAACTGTGATGTATGTATGAGATAATAGATGAAATTGCTTGAGTTCCAACATTTGTCTGATGAACAGATGGAGAAATGAGTGAATAGAAGTTTCTGTGATATGATTGTTGGATGGAAACTCCAAATGACTTCTCATTTTGTTGTGGATTGTTGAATGTTCAGTTTCTGTGATGCTTGTGTGAGCTGCTATGGCATTGGAATGTATTGAAGTATGCCAAATCAAATTGAAACTAGCTTCTGAAATTAGTTTCTTTCATCCTGGTTGATTGCTTGAATTCGTTTGTGCTTTGTGCTCATATAGATTTAGATTATTCCTGTAATTCTTGACTGGGTTAAATTGGATATTTCAGAGGCTGAGCATGTTGTGCTTCAATTTCTATATTTTTGTTGTTTCTGTGTAAATGGACAGGACTGGGGTGATTGAAGTTGTGTATTAAATTCTCATTCTGTCATGAATTGCTTTGTCTCGCTCTTGTTGTATTGAGTTGGTGTGGTTGTTCTCCGGATTTGCCGTGTAGCTTGTAGCTTGTAGTTGAGAGGCTGATGGAGAATGGTCCTTGTTAATCCCTTGCGTGTTAAATTCGTTGATACCGTCGATAGGTGTGTGCGTTTCAGCGTTTTGCTTCTTTGTTGTGAGATTGCTGAACGATACCGCTTTATTGCTTGTACTCACGACTACGCGTACGGATTAAACAGTGACCAAACGTCGCAAGCCTACCACCTTTTTCTCTCTTCGCTTTTCCTCTGACATTCTCTTTCTCATTCTCTCGACTATTTTAGTTTCGCTTGCCATCGATTTAGTCTAGTTTTACACGATTTTGCTTCTCTAGTCCCTGTGGAAAGAACGATAGAATACTCGCCTACTGCATCGTCCTCGTTCTATTGCGAGACGGTCTAGGCCGGTATCAGCGTGCGCGGGCAGCTTGGCGCGAAGTGACGCCGCCCCTCCCGGAGAACCCCGGGGAGGCGATGACGGCCGGTGATAGGGGCATTTGATTCGGCGGATTATGCCCCCTCGCCCCCTTCAGCAATTGCTCTCCCAGCGGCCCCGGCGCCGCCGGAGACGAAGAGGCTGGAGGTTCGGTTCACGGAGGCTTCCCCTCCGCGTGTCGAATGGCCGGTGGACGAGGGGGAGAGCCCCTCGGTCTACGAGGTCCCCCGGCGACGGAGGCCCCGGGGGCCCAACGGCCTAGAAAGGGAATGGGCCTCCTGATCCCCCCCTCCTGGGGAGGGACCCCCTCCAGAAATTCGTCGGCCTCCTCCTCTTCGGCGACCTCCTTGGCGGCAAGGACGCCGACCACCGAGACTCTGGCCCTCGTCACCCCCGTGACTTTTGTTGATCGAAGGATGCCGACTAGAGGGGGGGGGGGTGAATAGGCGGTTTTAAAATTTTCTTCTAAATTAGGGTTTAACAACCTAAGATTGCAATAACAAATATTCTAAGGGAATGGAAAACCAATTCAATTCAGATTTAGCAGTTTCTATAATGCTACTAGCAACAATTCAATCACAATGAAAAATTAAGCAAGTAGTAGAGGTAACCGAAGAGATCAAGTTTTTCCCAAGGTCTCAGAAATTTGCCGATTTCCACTAATCCTCGTTGAAGCGCTCTTCGCTTGAGCTTAAGCTTCGATTCCACTAGGGGTAGTGTAACACCCCTATTTTTGTCAAACCCTAAAATAGCCAAAATCCACATCTTGACCCCAAACCCTAATCTGCTTCAGCCATTCCCTTCTAAATGTTGTTCAGAACATTTTTCCCTTCGGGACCATCTCCAAAATCCCATCCTAAAGCTGAGTTTCAGCCCTTGCCATTTTAAAACCCTAATTACCCTAATTTTACCCTAAACTACTTTTCCCCAATTGTGTCGAAACCCTTCAGATCTTGCCCGATCTTACCAAACTTTGGCCAGATAAGTTCTAATAATCTTTTGCAACTTAGCTGCGAAATCAGAATTCAGATCGGACCCTTAGATCTCCAGATTTGCAATCAAGCCCAATTCTATTTCAAACTTTCCTTGCAGATCAGTCCTTTTTATTGCAATTAGGCCCCTGGCCGTGTTTCAACAGAAACCGCCGCAGAGCTTCACCGCGTTCTTCGCCGCCGGTGAACTTCCAGAGCTGCCACCACCTTTGCCACGTACCTGACACCCGTGCGCATTCGTGGCACTGCCGTGGACGCCACCTCGGCCGCGCCAGCACCGTCAGCTGCTTCCCGCGCGTGTGCCCGTGAACCAACAGCATCAGCTTCACCGTTCGACACACTCAGACCACGCGTCGATGAAGCTTTCAACTTGCCGTCCCTTCACCGCCTGCACCTGTGCCTGCCACTGCCAAAAGCCTGCACCGCCGAGTGCCAGTGCCTCGCCATCACTGCCGGCAAAAGTCCCCGCTGTGTCCGGTCGCTTCGCGGTCGATTTCGTCGCCGCTGTTCCCTGAATTGTCGACCAGCAGATGGCTTCAGCAGCTATAAATACCTCCACAGTGCATTGCTTCGTTTCCCAGCAACAGAAACCAGTTAATTTCTCACCGCCGTCGAGTTTGCTTTCTTCTCCGGCGAGCAACCTCTGGAGCTCACGGTGCCAGCCCAATTCACTGCACCATTCTTCAAGCCAAAGCCACCAGTGAGTTCCCCTCTTCCCCCTGTTCGTGTCATAGCACCCAATTGCACCCCGGCGAACCTTAACGCCGGTGATCACCGGAAAAGCTCAAAACCCCTGTTCCTGCAATGCTACCTGATTTAATCCAAATTAGCCTTAGTACCAGTAGAAGAAATTGATCAGCATACTCTTTTTAGCAAGCCTACCAATCTGGTTTTCAAAATCGAGCTAAGATCATAGCTCTCCCCAAATTGTGCGCCACCAGTAAACTGGCTCTCGTCGCCAGGCCACGCCGGCGATCCTCCGGTCAAATTAACCACACCAGTAGCTTCTATACTCCACCCTCTCACTCCCTGATCAAAGAATCGTGCTCAAATCCACTGTATCGAAAACCCCCTTTGTCCAGTGTCGTCTTCTCCAGCGCCGGTCGCCGGAATTATTTCCTGGCCGATCTAGCACCTGAAACCTTGTCCCTTAGATAGATTCCAGTACCCTGAGCAATATTGTCCACTAGCTCGATCCCTGAATCGACCTGAATCAAAAGTTATTCCAATGCCAAGATCACTGTCCAGTAGCTCAGTTCATGTCCAGGCCACCGTGTTTTCTCACCAGATTTAGCCACCCTCCGGCCACTTTCAGCCCTTATTCCTGTTGAGTATTTTATTCCTGTTAGTAATGCCTACCTCCCAGACAAAGTGTTGCATCAATTGGAGCCCTGGATCAAAAGTTAAGCCATGCCCTAGTTCTGTCCATGTCCAGCACTATGTCAGTGCATGTCAGCCACTGGCATTGACCTTGTTCAGCCCCTTCTGGTTGAGCAATTGAAATGCCACCTTGTCCTTTAGATTCCTGGAGTTGAGATCTACATCTTTCCCTTCTATCACTTCTCCAGAAAACCATCCTAAGATCAGTTTGAAGCTATGCCAAAGCCATGAACCGAATGTCGACCCTTCGACGTTCAATCTTTTTTAGCCGTTTCTTCGACCAGAGCCCTTGTAACCTTGCCCTATCCTTTTCCCCTGCATGCATGACCTATTTACTTAATAATTTCTATGGAAACTATTTTCTGTATGCTTATAGTATGTGTTTGTGTGTTGGTTGATTGCCGCAGAGTCAGAAGCTGAAGGAGCGGAAGAAGTCTTTGAAGATCCGTCTGAGTATTTAGACCCAACATCGCAAGGCAAGCCTCATTCCTTTGATCATGTCTCACCCAATATTTTCATATGAAGTATATTCACTGTTTCTTACTATGCATGCTTAATTGAGATACAAGTTATATTTGAATGACATGAGTAGATATGACCCAATGAATCATGAAACCCCTTTTGTTATTGAACCTTCATATATATGCTTTTGTCACCCTAGGACTCATATACTGAATATCCACTTTAAACTTGAAATGGTCAAATACATGAGAAGTTGTAATGAAAACCGTTTTGTCAAGAAAACTGATAAAAGGGATCAGTAGTGAGGATTGGTTTGTATGAAGAGGGTGCGGTGCGCACCAGGGAATGTGAATGCTCCTCACTATTGATTCATAAGGACAAGAACCTTGTGCTGTGTCTCTATGCGAATTGTAAACGTACCAACCACTCGCCTGGTATGGGACAGGCACAACTTAGTAGCTTTTTGGTATTAGCAGTTCCCTGCATGGTTTGTCGATCTGGTTTCTCACGTGGAAACTGGTAGGCCAAGGTTCGGCCATGAGTGATGTGAGTTCAGAAAAATAATGAGAGGAAAAGGCGTAAAAGAAGGAAGGCGCCCTAGACCTGATTAAGCCGTGAGCGGTTGTAATCTTAAATGGTCGTATGTCTCGCGTGGACATAGACCAAGGCTATGTGTCCTGCGGGAACATAGACCAGAGAGGCTAGGAAGTAAGGCAGTGGGGAAGACGCACAACGGTACTTGAGACTTAACTGTCTATCCATATGAAACTAAAACCCCGTAATCATATGTTTTACCCTCATGTAAGTACAATTGCATTAATCACCGGAATGAGTGTTGCTGAGCACCACGTGCTCACCCTTGCATTTATATATCCAACTGTAGAAGAGGGATTCGAGGATCCCGATTCCTTCAGTTATGAGTACTCAGCTGAAGATGGAAGCACCCCAGACGAGCCCACTTTCTAGAAGGATTACGCACCAAGTCAAGTCAGATGTGGGAGAAGCCTCTCCAACCCCGCTGCGGATGGAAGTCAAGCTATTCGTCGTTGCTTTGTGCTTTATGTTGTGTGTTCGGTACTTGGATACCGATTCTGGTTCTGATAAACTAGTTATTTTCTTAGCAACTCTACTTAGCGCCATTTTCGGTGCTTTGGCTATGTAATATTGGCCATGTTGGCCTGATACTTGTTTAATGATATTACTATGCTTGTGTGGTTTGGAGCTCATGTGACATCCTGCTGTGTGTAACCTACCTGGGCGGTTACCAAGGTGATCCTCAAATGGGGGTCTCACAGCGAATGGTATCAGAGCATGAAGCTTGACTGTAGGTCGTGACCCTTACTAGAATAGGCGTCCCTAAAGTAGAGAATCGCTAGATTATTTGGTAAAAATCTAATTGTGAAAAACTTAATTTGTTTAAGAAAAGCATAATGAGGATTATTTGAAAATTTTCAAAACCGTTTTCCTACTTTTAAGTGTTCCGTGTCTCATCATCGCAGATGGCCCCTGGTAAGAAGCTAATTCGTGGAGACGAGTTGGGATCATGGGCGTTGATGCTTTGGATGATGTTGCAATTCCTTGGAGCAAGGGACAACCAGCGACCCGTCTACTACGTCCGTCGTGAAGAAGTGGACGGCAGACCTTTTGGTTTCCGTGCCTCGGTGATTGTGTACGAGATTCTAGAGATCGGGAGAGGATCAACAAGAAAGGAAGCTCGTAGAGAAGAAGAAGAAGATGCTATCCAAGATGCTGCTCGTCGTGCTATAGGTACCATCCGCCAGCTGTACGATGATTTTCTTATAGGTTCTCCTTTCTGCTTTGTACCCTACCAAGTTCCCGGATCGGATCGTCAAACTGTTCATCCCTCCACCAACCAGAGAGACGCCATCCTGACCAAAACCAGAGATGTAGTCCAAGTCTTGGAGTCAAGCTACACTCGGTTGTTGCGTGAGCATGAAAATGCTCGGGATGACCGTCACTATCTCGAAGGAGCGCTTGCAAAGGTTTGCTCAGAACTCCAAGAGAAAGAGAAACAGATTCAAGAGTTGGCTGAACCTAGCAGAGCACGAGAAGTCGAAGATGAAGGATCGGTGAACAAGAAGAACCGCTTGAAGATAAGACTCACAGCCCGCAAGAGTGTGGGAAGACCTAGGGATTACCTGGGTTATTTCACGCCTGCTTCGCGTGGCATTGTGATCAACACCCCTGCACCAGAATATCCTACTCTCGCGAAAGGGAAGGAAGTTCCTGAAGGCAAAGGAAAGGAGATTGCTACATGCGACACCAACGGTTCATCTGAGGAAGAAGAGGACAATGATATGGAATGGGACCCTATGGATGCCGACAAAGATCAAGAAGAGGAAGACCCTGAAGAAGTGGAACCTTGCAGTTCTTCCAGGACTGACAGGAGATCCTAGTTTTCTTTTCAGCTTGACCCTTCTGCTCTAACCCTTGTAATCGTTAGTCTTTAGCTCTTGGTGTGGTAGCTGCTTTGTTTGTATTGTTTGTTGATAACTCTAAGGCTGTAAAGGTGAAAACCTTGTATCTTTTGAAAACCTTTGAAAATAGCAATTGCATGTTCCAATCCAATCTCTTGGGTTGATCTTTTCATTCAGCTTGTGTTCAATCTGTGCTCTTTTGAATTAGTAGTCTTTTCTCAATTATCTTGTCAGAACAGAATGGTGAACACCAGAGGTAGAATCCAAGGCTCAGAAGAAGTCCCAAGGAACACATCAACGAGAAGGACTAGAGATACCTCAGATCAGCCAAATTCATCGACCTCAGTACCGCAAGGAGGAAACCTGACAGAAATACTGATATGGATGGAACAAAACCGACAGAGATCTGCAGAGGTACAGAGTCAAATTCTGGAACAGTTGATGCAAAACTCCGCAACACGCCGCGAGGAAGGTTCGAACATTGGAGCAAGACTGACAGACTTTCAAAAGACACGTCCTCCAACTTTCTCCTGCACTGAAGACCCGATTGTGGCAGACGATTGGTTAAGAGAAATTGAGAGGAAATTGGACACTGTCAGGTGTAATGATGAAGAGAAGCTGCTGTATGGACCCCATCAGCTCACAGGATCGGCTACAGCATGGTGGGAAAATTACAAGACGGTACACCCTGATCAGAATTCCATTACCTGGGATGAATTCAAGGAACAGTTCCGTAAGTACCATGTCCCCAAAGGAGCTATTCAAGCCAAACGCAGAGAATTCTTGAATTTAAGGCAAGGAGGAAGGACGGTGAAGCAGTATTTGCATGAATTCATCAAATTGGCCAGGTATGCACCTGAAGATATCATGACAGAAGAGCGGAAGATCGACAGATTTTGTGAAGGTCTACAAAACTCATATCAGTATCACCTATCAACGCACGAGTTCACGGACTTCCAAGTCCTTGTGAATCGAGTGCTCAAAATGGAGGAGAAAAGAGGCATAGTAGAAGAAGACCGCAAGAGGAAAAGTATAGCATACCCTTTTCAAGGAAATTCTAGCCGAGGAAGACCAGCGCCATATGCCAGAGCCACTTTCAGAGCACCCGCACCTCCAAGATCCCAGAGGACTTCATCACCAACAACTCTAACATGTCCCGGATGCAAAGGGAGTCACCTCTATAAAGATTGTACACTGAAGAATGCAGAGTGTTTCCATTGTGGCAGAAGAGGACACCACAGAGAGACTTGTCCACTTCGACATTTACCTCCCAGCATTGCTAAAGCTCAGGCAGCCAAATCCCCTGCACCTACACGAACTATTGCCAGAGGAGCACCACAAGCCAGAGGAGGAAGATTCCAAACCAGCAGAGGGAGAGGAACACCAACCGCCGGAGGAAGACTCAACTTCGTGACTGCTGCAGAAGCAGGAGAGGCAACTGACGTCGTGATCGGTAGACTCTTGATCTCCTCTCAGATTTCAGTTGTTTTATTTGATCCCGGTGCAACTCATTCATTCATGTCAAAAGATCGCTTGTTGAGTAATAACTTGCCTGTGGTTGCTTTAGAGCATCCTATCATCATTCAGTCACCTGGTGCTAGGAGGATTGTTAATTCCATCTGTAGAAATGTTGCCTTCTGTATCGGCAATCTAGAATTCCTGGCATACATGCTAGTTCTAAACCTTCAAGGATTAGATGTCATTCTTGGAATGGATTGGCTGGCCAAGCATAAGGGATTGATAGATTGTGAGAAGAAAACAATCACCCTGACAAATGCCATTGGAAAGCAAGTTACATTCCATGCAGACAGAACTCCAATCTGCGACCACCTGCAGAGATTGAACTGCATTGAAGAAGTGAAACTTGAAGAGGTGCCGATTGTCAATGAGTACCCAGAAGTCTTTCCAGAAGAACTTCCCGGATTGCCACCAGATAGGGATATAGAGTTCACCATTGAACTGAAACCCGGATCTGCTCCGTATGCTAGGAAGTTGTTTCGGATGACTGGTCATGAGCAAGAGGAACTGAAGAAGCAGATAGCTGAATTGGAAAAAAAAGGATTCATCAGATCAAGCTCATCACCATGGGGAGCCCCAGTGCTCTTTGTTAAGAAGAAAGATGGTAGCATGCGACTTTGCATAGACTACCGTAAGCTAAATGACATGCCCATTAAGAATAAATACCCTTTACCAAGGATAGATGACCTTTTTGACCAGCTCAGAGAAGCGAAAGTGTTCTCAAGAATAGACCTGAGATCGAGATACCACCAGTTAAGGATCCGAGAACAGGACATTCCTAAAACTGCTTTCGTGACTAGATACGGGTTGCATGAGTTTACAGTGATGCCCTTTGGATTAACTAATGCACCCGCGGTATTTATGAATTTAATGAACAAGATCCTTATGGAATTCCTGGATAAGTGCATCATCGTGTTTGTAGATGATATCCTCGTCTATTCCAAGACAGAGGAGGAGCACACATACCATCTGAGGATAGTGCTACAGAAACTAGCAGACCACCAGCTATACGCCAAGTTCAGCAAATGTGCTTTTTGGCTGAAGAAGATTTCTTTCTTAGGACACATCATCTCAAAAGAAGGAATATTTATGGACCCATTGAAGATACAAGCTGTTACTGAATGGAAACAACCGGAAACCGCAACAGAAGTTAGAAGTTTCTTGGGATTAGCGGGATATTATCGAAGATTCGTAGAAGGATTCTCGAAGATCACCAAACCGCTGACCCAGCTACTGAAGAAGAACGCCCCTTTTAATTGGACCAAGGAGTGCGAAAGAAGTTTTGAGGAATTGAAGAAAAGACTGACAACTGCACCAATCCTGATACTACCGGACGTCAAAAAGGATTTTCAAGTCTACTGTGACGCCTCCAAACAAGGATTGGGATGCGTATTGATGCAAGAAAGGAAAGTGATAGCTTATGCATCAAGACAACTACGACCTCATGAGGAGAATTATCCAACACATGATTTGGAGCTAGCTGTGGTCGTACATGCACTAAAGATATGGAGACACTACTTACTAGGCAGTAAGTGCGAAATTTACACGGATCATAAGAGCCTGAAATATATCTTCACGCAACAGGAGTTGAATATGAGGCAGAGAAGATGGCTAGAACTGATCAAAGATTATGATCTAGAGATCCACTATCACCCGGGAAAAGCTAATGTAGTAGCTGATGTTTTGAGCAGGAAGTCTCGTTGCAACCAGATAACACAGCTAGAAGTGCCAACACAACTGATCAAGGACTTCGAAAGGTTGCAATTGGAATTAGTGGACCAAGGAACCATCACTACCCTAAAGATGGAATGTAAGTTGAAGGATGAGATCCGACAAGCTCAAGCGATTGACCCAGACCTTCAAGAGATGAAGGAGGACATGAAGAGCAAAGATACAACCAACCTTCGAGAAGATGAATAGGGAATTCTATGGTACGATGACCGTATCTGCATTCCAAATGACAACGAGATCAAAAACCTGATCATGCAAGAGGCTCATCAAACCCCATATTCCATACACCCAGGCAGCACCAAAATGTACAAGGACTTGAAGAAAAATTTTTGGTGGAAAGGAATGAAGAGAGAAATTGCCAAGTTTGTCACAGCTTGTGACACATGCCAAAGAGTGAAAGCAGAACATCAAAAGCCTGTGGGACCGCTACAACCTCTACAAATCCCAGAGTGGAAGTGGGATGAAATCGGAATGGATTTTATTGTGGGACTACCAAGGACGAGAAAAGGATTCGATTCTATATGGGTCATAGTAGATAGATTAACAAAGGTAGCACATTTTCTCCCAGTAAAGACCCTATATACAGCTAAGGACTTAGCAGAGCTGTATCTCAACAGAATAGTGGTACTGCACGGAGTGCCGAAGGCTATCGTTTCCGACAGAGGAGCCCAGTTCATTTCAAGATTTTGGCAAGAGTTGCAGAAAGCCCTGGGCAGAAAGTTAAAGTTCAGCACCACTTACCACCCTCAAACTGGAGGTCAGACTGAAAGGGTAAACCAAATTTTGGAAGATATGTTGAGGGCTTGTGTTTTGGATTATGGAGACTCTTGGGAGTTATTTCTACCTTATGCAGAATTCACATACAACAACAGTTTCCAAGCAAGCCTATAAATGGCACCATATGAAGCTCTATATGGAAGAAGATGCCGCACGCCTCTGTATTGGACAGAAATTGGTCAAAAGCAACATCTAGGACCCCAGTTGGTAGAAGAAGCCACAGCCCACGTCAGGATCATACAAGAAAAACTGAAAACAGCTCAATCTAGACAGAAAAGCTATGCGGATAATCGTAGAAGAGAGCTATCATTTGAAGAGGGCGATTACGTGTATCTCAAGGTTATGCCATACAAAGGAGTTCGAAGATTTCAGATGAAGGGAAAGTTAAAACCTAGATATGTGGGACCATATCGAATTCTGGAAAAGCGAGGTGAAATGGTATACAAGTTGGAATTGCCACTAGAACTGACCGGAATTCATGACGTATTTCATGTATCTCAGCTGAAGAAATGCTTGAGAAAACCAACAGAACAAATATCTCCTGCAGAGATTGAGATTCAACCAGACTTATCTTGTCGAGAATACCCTGTTAGAATTCTGGAGACCAGAGAGAAAGTGCTGAAGTCAAGAACCCTCCGATTCTGCAGAGTCCAGTGGAACAATCACTCAGAGGAGGAGTCAACTTGGGAAAAAGAAGAAGATCTCCGCCGAGAATTTCCCTTCCTATTCTCTGACCTGCCCTAATCTCGAGGACGAGATTGTTTCTAAGGTGGGTAGATTTGTAACACCCCTGTTTTTGTCAAACCCTAAAATAGCCAAAATCCACATCTTGACCCCAAACCCTAATCTGCTTCAGCCATTCCCTTCTAAATGTTGTTCAGAACATTTTTCCCTTCGGGACCATCTCCAAAATCCCATCCTAAAGCTGAGTTTCAGCCCTTGCCATTTTAAAACCCTAATTACCCTAATTTTACCCTAAACTACTTTTCCCCAATTGTGTCGAAACCCTTCAGATCTTGCCCGATCTTACCAAACTTTGGCCAGATAAGTTCTAATAATCTTTTGCAACTTAGCTGCGAAATCAGAATTCAGATCGGACCCTTAGATCTCCAGATTTGCAATCAAGCCCAATTCTATTTCAAACTTTCCTTGCAGATCAGTCCTTTTTATTGCAATTAGGCCCCTGGCCGTGTTTCAACAGAAACCGCCGCAGAGCTTCGCCGCGTTCTTCGCCGCCGGTGAACTTCCAGAGCTGCCACCACCTTTGCCACGTACCTGACACCCGTGCGCATTCGTGGCACTGCCGTGGACGCCACCTCGGCCGCGCCAGCATCGTCAGCTGCTTCCCGCGCGTGTGCCCGTGAACCAACAGCATCAGCTTCACCGTTCGACACACTCAGACCACGCGTCGATGAAGCTTTCAACTCGCCGTCCCTTCACCGCCTGCACTTGTGCCTGCCACTGCCAAAAGCCTGCACCGCCGAGTGCCAGTGCCTCGCCATCACTGCCGGCACAAGTCCCCGCTGTGTCCGGTCGCTTCGCGGTCGATTTCGTCACCGCTGTTCCCTGAATTGTCGACCAGCAGATGGCTTCAGCAGCTATAAATACCTCCACAGTGCATTGCTTCGTTTCCCAGCAACAGAAACCAGTTAATTTCTCACCGCCGTCGAGTTTGCTTTCTTCTCCGGCGAGCAACCTCTGGAGCTCACGGTGCCAGCCCAATTCACTGCACCATTCTTCAAGCCAAAGCCACCAGTGAGTTCCCCTCTTCCCCTTGTTCGTGTCATAGCACCCAATTGCACCCCGGCGAACCTTAACGCCGGTGATCACCGGAAAAGCTCAAAACCCCTGTTCCTGCAATGCTACCTGATTTAATCCAAATTAGCCTTAGTACCAGTAGAAGAAATTGATCAGCATACTCTTTTTAGCAAGCCTACCAATCTGGTTTTCAAAATCGAGCTAAGATCATAGCTCTAACCAAATTGCGCGCCACCAGTAAACTGGCTCTCGTCGCCAGGCCACGCCGGCGATCCTCCGGTCAAATTAACCACACCAGTAGCTTCTATACTCCACCCTCTCACTCCCTGATCAAAGAATCGTGCTCAAATCCACTGTATCGAAAACCCCCTTTGTCCAGTGTCGTCTTCTCCAGCGCCGGTCGCCGGAATTATTTCCCGGCCGATCTAGCACCTGAAACCTTGTCCCTTAGATAGATTCCAGTACCCTGAGCAATATTGTCCACTAGCTCGATCCCTGAATCGACCTGAATCAAAAGTTATTCCAATGCCAAGATCACTGTCCAGTAGCTCAGTTCATGTCCAGGCCACCGTGTTTTCTCACCAGATTTAGCCACCCTCCGGCCACTTTCAGCCCTTATTCCTGTTGAGTATTTTATTCCTGTTAGTAATGCCTACCTCCCAGACAAAGTGTTGCATCAATTGGAGCCCTGGATCAAAAGTTAAGCCATGCCCTAGTTCTGGCCATGTCCAGCACTATGTCAGTGCATGTCAGCCACTGGCATTGACCTTGTTCAGCCCCTTCTGGTTGAGCAATTGAAATGCCACCTTATCCTTTAGATTCCTGGAGTTGAGATCTACATCTTTCCCTTCTATCACTTCTCCAGAAAACCATCCTAAGATCAGTTTGAAGCTATGCCAAAGCCATGAACCGAATGTCGACCCTTCGACGTTCAACCTTTTTTAGCCGTTTCTTCGACCAGAGCCCTTGTAACCTTGCCCTAACCTTTTCCCCTGCATGCATGACCTATTTACTTAATAATTTCTATGGAAACTATTTTCTGTATGCTTATAGTATGTGTTTGTGTGTTGGTTGATTGCCGCAGAGTCAGAAGCTGAAGGAGCGGAAGAAGTCTTTGAAGATCCGTCTGAGTATTTAGAGCCAACATCGCAAGGCAAGCCTCATTCCTTTGATCATGTCTCACCCAATATTTTCATATGAAGTATATTCACTGTTTCTTACTATGCATGCTTAATTGAGATACAAGTTATATTTGAATGACATGAGTAGATATGACCCAATGAATCATGAAACCCCTTTTGTTATTGAACCTTCATATATATGCTTTTGTCACCCTAGGACTCATATACTGAATATCCACTTTAAACTTGAAATGGTCAAATACATGAGAAGTTGTAATGAAAACCGTTTTGTCAAGAAAACTGATAAAAGGGATCAGTAGTGAGGATTGGTTTGTATGAAGAGGGTGCGGTGCGCACCAGGGAATGTGAATGCTCCTCACTATTGATTCATAAGGACAAGAACCTTGTGCTGTGTCTCTATGCGAATTGTAAACGTACCAACCACTCGCCTGGTATGGGACAGGCACAACTTAGTAGCTTTTTGGTATTAGCAGTTCCCTGCATGGTTTGTCGATCTGGTTTCTCGCGTGGAAACTGGTAGGCCAAGGTTCGGCCATGAGTGATGCGAGTTCAGAAAAATAATGAGAGGAAAAGGCGTAAAAGAAGGAAGGCGCCCTAGACCTGATTAAGCCGTGAGCGGTTGTAATCTTAAATGGTCGTATGTCTCGCGTGGACATAGACCAAGGCTATGTGTCCTGCAGGAACATAGACCAGAGAGGCTAGGAAGTAAGGCAGTGGGGAAGACGCACAACGGTACTTGAGACTTAACTGTCTATTTACCGGGCGGGGATACTGTTAATACTGAACTGTAAAAGCGTTGTGTGATCTCAGCCTTGTCACATGTGTATAAGTCACATGGAGCTGATCCGACTTGAAAGCCGAGTGAACCAGTGGATTTAAAAAGAGGTACACCTTTGCAAAGTGTAAAAGAAGTATCAGATACTCTGTACTCCCAGGTTCAGGAGTCTTTTCGTAGTGGATGTTATCCATGGGTTATAGCACAAGTAATGTTTTGGAATGTTTTCATAATGCGGTTAACAAAGTAGTGACTCATGGGAGACCACTACATCTAATGTTTTATTGAAAACCTGTTTAATGTTTAAAGTATCATTTTCATGACAAAAGTACTGTTTTACTGAACAAATGACTTGGGAATCTATATATCTCTATCCATATGAAACTAAAACCCCGTAATCATATGTTTTACCCTCATGTAAGTACAATTGCATTAATCACCGGAATGAGTGTTGCTGAGCACCACGTGCTCACCCTTGCATTTATATATCCAACTGTAGAAGAGGGATTCGAGGATCCCGATTCCTTCAGTTATGAGTACTCAGCTGAAGATGGAAGCACCCCAGACGAGCCCACTTTCTAGAAGGATTACGCACCAAGTCAAGTCAGATGTGGGAGAAGCCTCTCCAACCCCGCTGCGGATGGAAGTCAAGCTATTCGTCGTTGCTTTGTGCTTTATGTTGTGTGTTCGGTACTTGGATACCGATTCTGGTTCTGATAAACTAGTTATTTTCTTAGCAACTCTACTTAGCGCCATTTTCGGTGCTTTGGCTATGTAATATTGGCCATGTTGGCCTGATACTTGTTTAATGATATTACTATGCTTGTGTGGTTTGGAGCTCATGTGACATCCTGCTGTGTGTAACCAACCTGGGCGGTTACCAAGGTGATCCTCAAATGGGGGTCTCACAGGTAGCCCTTCTCCACTCCGGATAGGCGAGCTCCAAGCCTTTACAACCACTCGCCGGGCCTCTCCGACACACCGTCGATGGAGAGATCGCCGGACCTCCCGGGTCATCTAGGTGACGGCAATCACCAAGAGTAATAAGCCTAGCACCTTGCTTGATCAACCTCAAAGCTTGATGAACACAATGCAAATGCAAGAAAGCTTGGAACCAAATTCACTCAACTAGCACTCAAGAATTCTCAAGTTTTGACTCTAATTGCTAGAGAATGGATGTGAGAGAGCTTGCACCCTGTTGCTCAGGGTTTATGAGATGTATTTCATGTGTATAAGACATCTACAACAGTGATCTATTTATACTCTCAACAAAAACGGTCGAAATCAAGAAGATTGGACGAAAATTGTACTGGCCGGACATTGTCCGGCCACTTCCGACAATGTCCGGTCAGTACAAAAATTTTGACCGTTATTCACGTGAATTGCGAGTGTCAGTAGCCGTTTGGATCAAAATGTGAAGGCCGGACAAATGTATTTGTCCGGACAAAATGTCCGGACAGATGCATTTGTCTCTGTTGACACCCTTGTTTAAAATGAAGTGTACATGCCGGACAGATACATTTGTCCGGACAAAATGTCCGGACAGATGTATCTGTCTCTGTTAACACTTAACATAATATACTCTAGATTTTTGTATGGGCCGGACATATGGGATTTGTCTGGACAAAATGTCCGGACAAATAGATTTGTCTCTGTTAACACGGCCCTAACACTAGCCCAGATTTTGTATTGGCCGGAGATTGTCCGGTCACTTCGGACAATGTCCGGTCACTTGACGAATCCTCCGGACAAGTGTATTTGTCTCAAATCAATATGCTGCTAACATTTGTACTGGCCGGACATTGTCCGGTCACTTCGGACAATGTCTGGCCTTCACCGGACAGATGTACCGGACAAATGTATTTGTCTCTGTTGCGTGTGTTTGCAAAGCACTGAAATTGTTTGTATTGGCCGGACATTGTCCGGTCACTTCAGACACTGTCCGGCCAGTACAAAACGAAAACAGACTTCTGAAATTTTACTCAACTTTTGATTTGGGGCAAAAGCAAATGCAAATATGGTTCTAAAAACTTCAAGGTTGATCAAAATACTTGTGCTAAGACCCCTCTTAATAGTACGACCATCTAACCTAGAAAATTTCAAAACGAGAAGACGCTAGGTTTAGGTATTTGTGCTTTTGTCGAGATTTTCGTCGTTTTCGCTTTATGGAATCTTGATAACCTTGCTTTGTCTTTTCTTGATGCTTTCTCCTTTGATTTACCTGTGTCTCACATACAGAGATTAGTCGCAAATCTAACGGATGTCATTAATCACCAAAATCCTAATCAGGGCTCAAGATTCAACAATCTCCCCCTTTTTGGTGATTGATGACAACCGTTATGCATAAAACATATGGATATAACAAATATGAGTATAAGCAAGAGATGCTCCCCCTTAATCTTGCATTCAAGTTCATAAACACATTCATGACAAGGTATAACGAGATATCCATACGTATCAACACATACATACATACACAAGAGAGATATCAAAGCAGCATTTTTATAGCAAATCTATTTCCATGTTCATGTTCATACATTCATAAACGATAAGACGATAAGACGACGACATAAACATCACAACATCACATATATCAACATATATCCATACATAACTCTCCCCCTTTGTCATCAAACATCCATAAAAGGAGAGAAGACATAGAAACAAACGATCATAGATACAGGAGACGGATAATCTAGGACTGCGGAGGATGATCGGAAGAGGAATCACCGCGACGACGACGCTGATACTGGCCTGCGTCGAAACGGCCCCGCAGCTCAGAGATATCCTGACTCATAGAATCGATGCGAGGCTCGATGACGTTGAGGCGATGGTCGATGGAGCTCAATCTGGTGTCGACCTCATCGAAGCGAGTCTCGAATCGCATGGACATCTGATCCAGCCGCTCCATGATCATCATGTATGGTGCTGAGACATCAGGGCTCTGGGAGATGGAGTAGGACTGAAGTGGAGAGGGAGCTCCCGCGACTGGAGACATAGGCGCGTCTCCATGAACTGGTGATCCAACTTGATTTTCATAACGAACAAGGATCCCCAGGCTCTTCAACCGGTAGTACTCCATAGAAGAAGGACGGGAAGCTCGATGCAGTCCAAAGTAGGTCAGGGTGTGAGCGATGAAAGGTGCGAAGGGCAAAAGCCTCTTCGGGTCCATCTGAACTTCCTGCATCTCGTGGAACATGAACTCCACAAAGTCGAAAGGTGTCTCGTCAACTTGGGCTCTTAGAAGTCGCAGCATGGTGGAGGTGACAGCCCCGCGATCTCCGATTTTTGGCAAGATAGTCATGCGATTCAACTTTTCTAGGATTGCCACCGGAGGGATCAGTTGAGAGACTTTACCAATATTTGGATCGGGATTGTCGAAGAGATGAGCCACGTCTTCAACTCAAACTTCATCAAAGGCGAAAAGACTGTTGTCAACATGCTCGATCTGTAGAGCCTCTTCAAACTGTGCCTTGGTGAGAGTTCTTCTGGAGTTGTTGTTCATGAAGACGACATGGGATCGATCCGAGGCAACATGAAGAGTCGCGAAGAATGAGCGGATAATATCCACGTTCCACTTCCAGTCTTCCCTCATCTCGGTGAAGGAGTGCAATCTGATAGCCATGAACTTGCCCCGGAGAGGATAGTGAACTTTGCTCTCGATCAAGTTCCAGTCAATGGCCTGATGCCGAAATACTTTAGCAGAGGAGAATCTGGTGTGATACTGAGACATCTGGAAGGCGTTCCAAAAATTTCTCTCAGTACATGTCCTCGGATGCTCGTATGGGTTCTTTCGACGAAGTCGTCGAATAGCACTAGCGGTGAAGGTTGGATGGCCTCTGGGTTGCTCATCACCACTACTGCTACTACTGTCGACTGAGTCAGAATCATCAACTGGAGATCCAACGGGAGATGCTGGAGCTGCATCATCCTCATCAATAGCCAAAGAGTCCCAGTCGATAGGTTGAGCCTGTTGAGAAGATCCAGGCCCATGACGACGGCTAGTTTGCTTCATTCTTCCAGTCATAGTGACTCTGGAAAGAAAAGATAGATAATTTGTTCGTGATATGACTCGAAAGAGGTGATAAGGGAAGAATGAACTAATCTTCCGAAGGATGTGGATGCATGACCTAGTTCTTATATGAATCAATTCTTACTCATGCTTTTGCTAATAGATGTTAATTTTTACTCCATATCATCCTTTTCTGCTCTTTGATTCAATTTGGTTCTACTCAATTTGCTTTGATCAAAATCAAGGATCTAGGGCAATCTAAAGAAATCATCTACGATATGCTCATCTTAACCACTCATCTTGTGCATGGTAAATAATCTGAACAAATCCGATATAAATACGTCATTTAACTCTATAGATTTTGATTTTATCAGACCATCATCTTTCCATACAAAGCATATTTGATTTTGTTCCAGAATCTAACTCTAAATGGCAATTTGATCCTCTTATATCATGCATGTCAATGATAAACTGCTATTTTGTACAAATCATCTCGAATATGATCACTCCTAGATGTTAATTTCATGAATCCATATCTAGATTTGACATGCAAACACATTTGAATAAAATCACACCCTAGTATGGCATGAGATGAAATGCATGAACCAGAGGAGGAGGAGACACAAATCTGACCTAATCCAGGAAAGAGGAGATGCACAAGAGATCAACTTTGAGGCCGGACGAGAGATGGCCGGACTTATCCTCTTGTCCGGAGAAGAGGAGATGAACAGTGGATGTGGTGGTGGAGAGCAGCAGCAAAGAAGCCTTAAACGATTTGGGGAAGAAAAGGAATCACGGGTGGTTTTAATAACTGAACCAACGTGCACAGGCCGGACAATGTCCGATCTGACCGGACACTGTCCGATATGGCCTGACAAAGTCCGATCTGGCCGGACACTGTCCGGTCAGTTCAGATTTGCCTCTGAAACTTCTGAATTTTTGCAAATTTTTCAGATTTGACTCAAATAGAGATTTGAATTTTGGATAATCTCAAGTATCATGTTTGGAATATATCCAGCTAGCTTTGAGAAGAAATTTGAGAGAAATCGACTTTAGAATGAGCCTCCGAATCGCATTTTAGGGCAAAAGGGTAAAACAGAACGGTTTTTCACCAATTTGTCAAATTTTCATGAAACTCGAATTTTTCTGAGATGTTTGGCCTTGTATGAATTCTAAATACTATTTCAAGCCAAAACATGGAAGAGATCTTGGCTCAAATAGCGAAATTCACAAAATGCACATTTTGGGTATTTTCGTGTCAAAGCTCGTTTTCGGGCGATTTGCAAAATGTGATAATTTTCAAACCATAGGTCTTTTGAGAAAAAGTTTAACATGAAATGTCTTCGAATGACTGATCTCTAAGTGTTTCATGTAGAAACTTTTTGTCAAAACTCAACCGATTTTGATTTATAGAAATAAGTCATTTTAGGCCAAAACAAGATCCTTAGATGTTCAATTTTGTCAAAATTTAACATTTTAGCTCGAAACCCTTTATTTTCACTTTCAAAACCTTTGAAAACATATTTTAAAGATATTTTTGAAGATTTTGTTTTATTTTAACATTTTTTAAACATTTTAGCATTTTTATCCCTTTTGATTTTAAAATTGACCCTTTTTATAAACAACATGCATATTTTTCCTTTTTGTACACAATTTTGGGGTATACAAGCATTCAATGATCTTGAAGTTGCTCCCCCTTAATGTGTTCTCCGAGTTTTGTTGAAAAACGACAAAGTGGTGAATTCTTGGACTTTTTCTTCAAAATAGGAAGTGATGGGCATAGATGCCTACATTGATATATAAATTTATAGCCAAGAGTATATATGCTAGATACAATCAAACTAACAATCAATTCAAGATAAGCAAGAGATCAAATGACATTTGAAATATCAATAACATTCAATTCATTTCTTAACTTACTAAATCTTGACTCATCCAAGGGTTTAGTGAATAGGTCTGCTAATTAATTTTCGGTTGAAACATGACTAATCACTATATCCCTTTTTGATACATGATCCCTTAGAAAGTGATGTCTAATGTCAATGTGCTTTGTTCGAGAGTGTTGAACAGGATTGTTGGCAATTTTAACGGCACTCTCATTATCACATAAAAGTGGAACACAATTGACTTTTATGCCATAATCTAACAAGGTTTGCTTCATCCAAAAAAGTTGTGCACAACAACTACCGGCCGAAACATATTGCGCCTCGGCGGTTGAGAGTGCAACTGAATTTTGTTTCTTTGAAGTCCAAGAGACTAATGATCTTCCTAGAAGTTGACAACCACCCGAAGTACTTTTTCTATCAATTTTACAACCGGCATAATCAGAATCCGAATATCCTAGGAGATCAAAACTAGCATTCTTAGGATACCAAAGTCCTATGTTTGGTGTATGTTTTAGATATCTGAAGATTCTTTTTACTGCAATTAGGTGACACTCTCTAGGAGCAGCTTGAAACCTAGCACACATGCATACACTAAACATAGTATCAGGTCTAGAAGCAGTAAGATATAATAAGCTACCAATCATAGAACGATATAATTTGAGTTCTACCGGTTTACCTCCCTCATCCAGGTCCAAATGCCCATTTGTAGCCATAGGAGTCTTGATTGGTTTTGAATCATCCATACCGAATCTTTTGAGCAAATCCTTCACGTATTTGCTTTGACTCACAAATATGCCTTCTTTGATTTGCTTAATTTGAAGTCCGAGGAAAAAGCTTAATTCTCCTATCATAGACATCTCAAATTCTTTGGACATGGTTTCACCAAAAGCTTGGCAAAGAGACTCGTTAGTGGAACCAAAAATTATATCATCGACATAGATTTGGCAAACAAAGAAGTCATCGTCTATGATTTTGGTAAAAAGAGTTGTGTCAATTTTTCCAACTTTAAAACCTTGTGAAATCAGGAAATTTCGCAACCTTTCATACCAAGCCCTAGGGGCTTGTTTAAGACCATAAAGGGCTTTTGAGAGTTTATAGACATGATTTGGATATTTTGGATCTGCAAAACCCGGTGGTTGCTTTACGAATACAAGTTCCGAGATTTCACCATTTAAGAAAGCATTTTTAACATTCATTTGAAAAAGTTTGATTTCAAAACATGATGCAAATGCAAGTAAGATGCGAATGGCCTCTAGTCTAGCTACGGGAGCAAAAGTTTCATCAAAATCTAATCCCTCAATTTGAGAATAACCTTGTGCTACCAATCGAGCTTTATTTCTTACAACTATGCCATTTTCATCTTGCTTATTTCGAAAGACCCATTTTGTACCAATTATATTGTGATCAAGAGGTTGTTCTACAAGTTCCCAAACATTATTTCTAGTAAAGTTGTTTAACTCATCATGCATAGCATTTACCCAATCTGGGTCCGCTAAAGCTTCATCAATGCCTTTAGGTTCAATACTAGAAATGAAAGATGCATGTTCACAAAAGGATGCAATTCTCGAGCGAGTTTGAACACCTTTACCAACATCACCTATTATTTGGTTGACGGGATGATCCTTGGTGATGGTTTGATGAAGTCTTGGATTTTGCAATGTTTGATCTTCATTTTCCTTTATTTCTAAATCAAGATCAACTTGAGTAGGGGCCTCCGGAATAATAGAAGCTATTTCATTTTCTTGATCGGGTGACTTTGAATCTTCATCTTTGGGCTTGATATCTCCAATCGTCATATTCTTCATAGCTTCTCGTAATTCTTCATTTCCTACATTCTCAACATCTTCATACTCTTCTTGAGAGCCATTAGATTCATCAAACTCAACATTGCATGTTTCTTCAATGCATTCGGTTATGATGTTAAAAACACGATAAGCCTTACTAGTTGACGAATATCCAACAAGAAAGCCCTCGTCAACACGTCTTTGAAATTTTCCAAGATGCATGCGTTTTTTAAGGATGTAAAATTTGCAACCAAAAACTCGAAAATATGAGATGTTTGGTTTTCTTCCAATAATTAGCTCATAAGGGGTTTTGTTTAATAAAGGATGAGTATAAAGCCGATTTATGGCATAACAAGCCGTATTTACGGCCTCGGCCCAAAACCTAGTGGGGGTTTTATATTCATCCAACAAGGTTCGAGTCATTTCAATTAATGTTCGATATTTCCTTTCCACAACACCGTTTTGTTGAGGAGTATATGGTACGGAAAATTCGTGTTTAATTCCAAATTCATCACAAAGCTCAACAAAATCAGAATTTTGAAACTCTCCACCGTGATCACTTCGAAGTTTCTTGATGGAGAATTCAAATTCATTTTCAACTCGTTTTGCAAATATTTTAAACACACTTGGAGCATCGGATTTATGATTTAAAAAGAAAATCCAAGTAAATCGAGAGAAATCATCAACAATGACAAAGCAATAGTTACTACCACCAATACTTTGAGTTTCCGATGGACCAAACAAGTCCATATGCAAAAGCTCAAGTGGTCTAGATGTTGACAAAATATTTTTAGCGGGATGAGTGCTAGCAACTTGTTTTCCCGCTTGACATGCACTACAAAGTTTATTCTTTTCGAACTTTACATTTTTCATACCTAGGATTAAATCTCTTTTTAAAAGTTTGTTTAATTGATGCATCCCAACATGAGCCAAACGACGATGCCAAAGCCATCCCAAAGAATTTTTAGCAACCAAACATGTTGAAATGCAAGAGTCTTTTGAACCGAAATCGACCAAATACAAATCTCCATATCGAAAACCTTTGAAAGTTAAAGACTTGTCTTCTAGACTTTCAATGATAACACCATTTGGTTCAAAAATGCATCTAAGACCCAAATCACAAATTTTTGCAACCGAAAGCAAATTGAAGTTCAAAGATTCAACAAGTAATACATTTGAGATGGAAAGGTTGTTTGTGATTGCGACTTTACCTAATCCAATTACCTTTCCTTTGCTATTATCACCAAACGTGATTTTATCAATGTCATTGCAACCATTCTCAAATGAAGAGAACCGACTTCCATCATCGGTCATGTGTTGGGTGCATCCACTATCAAGCACCCAATGCCTCCCACCGGTTTTGTAGTTTACCTAAAAGAAGGGTTAGATGCTTTTAGGTACCCAAACTTGTTTGGGTCCTTGAAAGTTAGCAACAAGAGTTTTTGGAACCCAAATTTTCTTCGTATGTTTATTTTGATGAGGTAAACCAATGAATTTTGCAATTACTCTTCCGTGCTTTGTTTTCTTTAGCATGTAATGGGAGTGATACTTATTTTCTTTAGCTCTAGAAGTTGAGGGACAATTTTCTGGCAAATGATCTACATTATGACATTTGTGACAAAACATATTAGTGGCCTTTACAAAAGTCATTTTAGTACTCAATTTCTTTCTCTTGTTCGGTTCATATCCTAAGCCTTCCTTTCTAAATGAACATCGTTGTTCACTAAGAAGTTTGTCCAAAATTTCTTTTCCTTTAAAGCATTTTGCTATTCCTAGATTTAGTTTTTCTACTTGTGCCTTGAGTTCTAAATTTTCTAAAATCAAGTTCGAGTTGTTATCAACAATTTCATCACAAACATTTTCATGATTAATTTCTAACGCATTACAAGTGAATGATTTTGAAAGAGAGACATTATGAGTTGATTCGTCTAGAATATCACACGTAATGCCTATTTCATTTGTTTGTTTAGAATCAATAATTTCATTTATTAGAAGTGCCTCATGCGAGTCATTTAGTTCTGCATATAATTCACTAAGTGTTGAATATTCTTTCTTAAGCATTTTGTTCTCCTTAGTTACTCTACCTAATGCCTCATTTAGTTCCATAACCATATCAACAAGGTCCTCATAAGAAGGTTCAAGATCCGATACCTTAGCATCATCACTTGCCATAAGACATAATGATGACTTGTCTTCAAACGAAATGGCCTCTCCGATAGCAATTCCAGCCATTTTCTTGGACGATGATGGTACTTCATCCTCCAATTCGGATTCCTCTGATCCGGAATACCATTCACCAACATAGGCTTGGCCCTTGCTTTTATTGTTGTAGAACTTCTTGAAAAGCTTCTTTTTGCCTTTTGTCCCTTCACCGTCATCTTTCCTCTCATGAAATCTTTGATGATCACCCTTTTTATTTGGACATCTTGAGGCAAAGTGTCCCTTCTCATTACATTCATAACATATAATGTTCTTGAATCCGGTCTTCTTGTGAGGTCCTCGCCTTTTGTCAAACTCAAATCCTCTTTTGTTGATCTTGTTTAGGAGCTTGCGGGTTTTTCTCACAAGAAGAGCTAGATCACCATCGGAGCTTTCATCCGAACTATCCTCCTTGGCTTCCTCGACTTTTGCCTTAAATGCCAAGTTTTTCTTCTTTGATCCGGATGCTTCCACGATCCCTTTCTTTTCTTCTTTTTGCATTTCATGGGTGATAAGAGTACCCAAGAGTTCGGTAGGAGTTGTGGAAGAGAGATCGCCATTGATAAGCACTGTCACAATTGTATCAAAACTCGATGGTAAAATCATAAGCATTTTACGCACAATGTCAATATCTTCAAATTTTGTACCTAAACCTTTGAGATCATTAATTACTAGATTTAGTCTAGTATACATGTCACTAACATTTTTAGATTCAAGCATAAAAAAGGAGTTGTATTCTCTAGTTAATTTAATTAGCTTAGCTTCTTTGACTTTTGATGTTCCTTCATGAATTACCTCTAAGGTTTTCCACATTTCATAGGATGTATCAAGATTGCTAATGCGATTGAATTCACTTAAGTCAAGACCATTAAATATGGCATTTTTTGCTTGAGCATTTGCTTGAAGGTTTTTCGATTCTAGAGGTGTGAGATTTTCTAAGTCAATTGGAGTCCTAAAACCATCTCTAGTAACCCTCCAAACATCAAGACTAATGGATTCTAGATAAACCGCCATCCTAATTTTCCAATAGCAATAATTGTCACCCTTGAAGAAGGGAACTTTCCATTATAGTTTTCTTTGATCGACGACATCCTCTCCCTAGATGGTTAAGCCTAAAAAGAGAGACCTAGTGCTCTGATACCACGTGTTGATCGAAGGATGCCGACTAAAGGGGGGGGTGAATAGGCGGTTTTAAAATTTTCTTCTAAATTAGGGTTTAACAACATAAGATTGCAATAACAAATATTCTAAGGGAATGGAAAACCAATTCAATTCAGATTTAGCAGTTTCTATAATGCTACTAGCAACAATTCAATCACAATGAAAAATTAAGCAAGTAGTAGAGGTAACCGAAGAGATCAAGTTTTTCCCGAGGTCTCGGAAATTTGCCGATTTCCACTAATCCTCGTTGAAGCGCTCTTCGCTTGAGCTTAAGCTTTGATTCCACTAGGGGTAGCCCTTCTCCACTCCGGATAGGCGAGCTCCAAGCCTTTACAACCACTCGCTGGGCCTCTCCGACACACCGTCGATGGAGAGATCGCCGGACCTCCCGGGTCGTCTAGGTGACGGCAATCACCAAGAGTAATAAGCCTAGCACCTTGCTTGATCAACCTCAAAGCTTGATGAACACAATGCAAATGCAAGAAAGCTTGGAACCAAATTCACTCAACTAGCACTCAAGAATTCTCAAGTTTTGACTCTAATTGCTAGAGAATGGATGTGAGAGAGCTTGCACACTGTTGCTCAGGGTTTATGAGATGTATTTCATGTGTATAAGACATCTACAACAGTGATCTATTTATACTCTCAACAAAAACGGTCGAAATCAAGAAGATTGGATGAAAATTGTACTGGTCGGACATTGTCCGGCCACTTCGGACAATGTCCGGTCAGTACAAAAATTTTGACCGTTATTCACGTGAATTGCGAGTGTCAGTAGCCATTTGGATCAAAATGTGAAGGCCGGACAAATGTATTTGTCCGGACAAAATGTCAGGACAGATGCATTTGTCTCTGTTGACACCCTTGTTTAAAATGAAGTGTACATGCCGGACAGATACATTTGTCCGGACAAAATGTCCGGACAGATGTATCTGTCTCTGTTAACACTTAACATAATATACTCTAGATTTTTGTATGGGCCGGACATATGGGATTTGTCCGGACAAAATGTCCGGACAAATAGATTTGTCTCTGTTAACACGGCCCTAACACTAGCCCAGATTTTGTATTGGCCGGACATTGTCCGGTCACTTCGGACAAATCCTCCGGACAAGTGTATTTGTCTCAAATCAATATGCTGCTAACATTTGTACTGGCCGGACATTGTCTGGTCACTTCGGACAATGTCCGGCCTTCACCAGACAGATGTACCGGACAAATGTATTTGTCTCTGTTGCGTGTGTTTGCAAAGCACTGAAATTGTTTGTATTGGCCGGACATTGTCCGGTCACTTCAGACACTGTCCGGCCAGTACAAAACGAAAACAGACTTCTAAAATTTTACTCAACTTTTGATTTGGGGCAAAAGCAAATGCAAATATGGTTCTAAAAACTTCAAGGTTGATCAAAATACTTGTGCTAAGACCCCTCTTAATAGTACGACCATCTAACCTAGAAAATTTCAAAACGAGAAGACGCTAGGTTTAGGTATTTGTGCTTTTGTCGAGATTTTCATCATTTTCGCTTTATGGAGTCTTGATAACCTTGCTTTGTCTTTTCTTGATGCTTTCTCCTTTGATTTACCTGTGTCTCACATACAGAGATTAGTCGCAAATCTAACGGATGTCATTAATCACCAAAATCCTAATCAGGGCTCAAGATTCAACAACTTTCACGAGGGGACCTGCCGCCGGTCCCGATGGGTCTGGTGATGCCGGGAGGGAGACCCCCCTGCTGTCCTCAGGGGAGGTCGATCGGTTCACGGAGAGTTTGCAGAGCCAAAAGGTCCGGAACTATGTCTCGCAAGGGATGCTCCGCGAGCGCTGCAGGGAGCTTCAGTCTCTTCAGATCCAGGGTCTCCCTCGAGTCAGTGGCTTGTTTTCTTCAGGAGTCCATCTTCGAATATTGACTAACTCGTGCTTGTAGGGGGCGGCCATCGCCTGGGGGATCGAGGCGCGCTTCAATAGCACGCGGAAGGAGGCGGAGGGGAAGGCCACCGCCTACTTGGTGCAGCGGGATGATGCCCTCCAGGAGCTGGCCGGGGTCCGGGCCCAGATCCACGCCTCCGAGACTGCCAATGACCGACTCCGGATGGAGGCGAAGGCGAAGGAGGATGCCCTCTGGGAGCTCGAGGGCTCTAGTGTCCGGGCGGTGACGGACGCGGGACACTCTGTCCGCTCAGCCCTCGAGGGGCTTGGAGTGAGCCTGGGCTCGGGAAGCAGCTTCGAGGTGGCGCCGGCAACGCTCACGGATGCTGTGCTTTTGCTCAACGCGCAAGTCTCCGTGATCCCAGAGGCCGCTGATGCCCGGGTGCGAGGCCGGGCGATCCCGGTGGTGGCTGCTGCGGCTGGGCTAGTGGAGCACCGGGGGGTTCGTGCCAGGGCAATTGGGGGCTGAATCCCCCGGAGCTTCCTGGAGTTCTTCGAGCCATCTAGGCGAGAAGTGGAGCAACTCGCCGGCGGCTTCTATGACCGGATAATCCGGATGCGGTTCCCGGCGTCGGTGCCTCCGGGGGCAGATGTCGCGGCTCCGGCGGGAGCCTCTCGGGGGGAGGACACCAACGAACAAGTATAAGCCTCCCCCCCGAGCCTTTAGATAGGGCCCTTTTTGGTTTTTAGGTTTTTGCTCCCAGTAGCTTCTTAGAGGATGCCCCGGACGCTTGTACAAAAACATTTTGATGCAATAGAAATTGGTTTTTTTGCTAAGTTTTCAAATCAAATTTACCAGGTTTCCCCGGAGGTTACTCCCAGGGCTCGAGGAATCACTTCTGGGGAAAGACCCCCGGGGCTGAAGCGCAACCTCGAGGGCGTCCCAATGTTACCGGGAGCTTCTCCGGAGGTGGAGCCCCCGTTCTCCGGCGGATGTCACCCGGGGGATGCCTAGGCCACCTTCATTTTATTAAGTCTCCTTTCCGGGGGACATGGCAGGGGCGTTTCCCGGGAGCCGATCCGGTTGCGTTGGCATCCGGAGTGGCACCTGGACAACTTTGACAACCACCGCGCCGAACTGTCCCCTCTGCGACCGGGGTCCCAGAGGGTTCCCCCGCTTCGTATACTTCTACCGGCGGGTTACGAGTATTGGCCCGAAGATTTCCTCCAGGAGGCCCAGCGTCGCATAAGCAGCTTGTACCGGGAACTGACCCGGGAGATATCGGAAGGCCTCCGGGATTATTAGGCGTAGGATCTTTCCGGGTTGTACCTCGGGTTGTATCATGTTTAATGTAATGATACCAACCGGAGGGGGAAAATGTCCTCCGGTTTAAGTTTTTAATAAAGCTAAGTTTGCTTGTGTACTTCAAATTCTTAGATGGTCCTGGACAGGGTGATTCCCGGGTGCTCCTTATCCCCCCTACTTAGCGGGCCGGAGGGTAGCTCCGCGTGCTGTGGGGGTGACAAAGCCCCCGCGGCAAGAACCCTTCACTTAAGAATTCCTCGTTTTCCCAAGGTTGTGAAAATTTCTGGGAACAATATTTCGAAAGCCCTGGCGGGATCCTCCGGTCGCCGTGAGAACGGGGAGCCGGGGGTGAAGTCTCTGAGAAGGAACATTTATGAAAATCCGAAATTCCAAGAAATTCTCTCCGGGATATAAACCCTCCGGTCGCCGTGAAAACGGGAAAACGAGGGTGAGTTTTCCGGGAGAACTAATATTTCTGGGAATTTTCCCAGGAGGAAACCCTCCAGTCACCATGAAAACGGGGAACCGGAAAGGGGCTTTCCGTGAGACCCAATGTTTCTGGGAATTTTCCCCGGGAGAAAACCCTTCGGTTGCCATGAAAACGGGGAGCCGAAATGAGATCTCCGGGGGAGAACATCCGAGGAAATCCGAGAAAGTGAAATTCCCGGGAGACAACCCTCCGGTCGCCGTAAAAACGGGGAGTCGGGAACGAGATCTCCAAGAAAAAATATCCAAGAATTCCGTCTCGCTAAGGAGAACTGACTCCCAAAGGAGGATGCGCCCGATGACGGGTGTGAGTGTTTGAGCAGGGGACTAGTCTCCCAAATTGACTCGTTACCACGGTCCTTGAGGACCGGGTTGCCGCTTACACCCTCAGTCCACGAGGGGTGATCGTAAGCCACCCTACGAGAGTGAGACTCCCCTGGTAGGGACTTGTTGGGTCGTGATAGTCCACTTCCTCACGCAAAGGGCATCCTCGCTAAGAGGGCATCCTCACGGGGAGGGCATCGCCGTGAGAAACGGTAATGTAAAATCCTGATCGAGCCAGAGCTGAAGAAAAAACCAGTTGTATTGATAATAAATTAAGGTACAATGCCTCCCCCCGCGGGATCGCGACAGGGGAGGGAATGGTGAGTACAACGTCCCCCTCCCCTCTGGCGTAATCGCTCCGGGGGAGGGAACGAGCCTGTAGGCTAGACGTAGAACTTGCGAAGCAAGCGTACGTTCCACGTGAGCTTCAGCTCCTGATCTTGAAGATTGGAGAGCTTGTAAGCCCCCGAGCCCAGGACTACCTAGATCATGTAGAGGCCCTCCCACTTGGGGGAGAGCTTGCCCTGGGCTTGGGGGTCAGTGACGCGCTTGAGGACGAGGTCCCCGAGGCGAAAAGCTGGTTGTATGTGCGCGCCATTTCGCGCTCGTAGATGGCGTGGCGGAGGAGCGCTCGATCACGTTCCTCCTCCACCAGATCGACCTCCAGTCATTGGTTTGCCTCATTGGCTTGGGACGTCGTGGTCGTAGCTCCGTCTAGGAGCTCGACCTGTAGCTACTGGAAGCCAATCTCCGGGGGGAGGACTGCCTCAGCCCCGTATACAAGGGAGAAGGGAGTACGTCCCGTCGCCTGGCTCGAAGTCGTGCGCATGGAACAGAGGATGCTAGGGAGCTCCTCTGCCCATGCATCCAACTTGGAGGCGGCTTGCTCAAGCCGTCGGCGTAACCCATGTAGGATTACGCCGTTGACCCTTTCAACGGCCCCATTGCTCTGGGGATGAGCTACCGAGGCGAAGTGGATGGTGAGCCCCAAGCCTTCGCAGAATTCCTGAAAATATGCCGAGTCGAATTGGGTCCCGTTATCGACCGTGATCTCTTGGGGGACGCCGAAACGACATATGATATTTTTGCAGAAAAACTACTGTACCACACGGGACGTGATGCTGGCCAGGGGTTCAGCCTCTACCCACTTAGTATAGTAATCGACCGTGACCACCGCATACTTGTAGCCCCCAGGCGCTGGGGGGAAAGGGCCTAGGAGGTTCATCCCCCAGCGCGAAGGGCCAAGTAATGGGGATAGTCTGCAACGCTACAGGGGGGAGGTTTGAACCCTTGGCCATCTTCTGGTAGGCCTCGCACTCGGAGACAAGGTCTCACGTGTCGCGAATCACCGTCGGCCAATAGAAACCCTGGCGGAGGGCCTTGGCCACGATGGCACGCGGGGCCAGATGAGACCCGCAGCTTCCTGTGTGAATATCCTCGAGAAGCCAGAGCCCTTCCGGCCGTGGCAGGCAACGGAGCAAGGCGGAAGCCCCTTGCTTGTAGAGCTTCCCCTCCAACAAGAGGTATGCCCGAGACTTGGCCCGGAGGCACTTGGCCTCGGTCTCGTTGGGAGGGTCCCCCTCCCCCTTGATGAAGGCGACAAGGGGATCCATCCAAGACGAAGTCTGAGTGATTTCGGTGACTTCTGGGATGCAGGACTCGTCACCCGCGTCCGGGGAGGTCACCGAGGGCTGCGCAATAATCTCCAAGAAGGCCCCTTTGGGGAGCGGTTCCAGGGCGCTGGCTACCCGAGCTAGGGCGTCGGCCCGGTTGTTGTCCCTTCGAGGGATGTGTCGGGCCTCTAGGCCATCGAAATGCTTCTCCATCTTGAGCACTTCCTGCAAGTAATGGCTCAAGTTTGCGTCATGGCACAAGTGGGACTTGTCCATTTGGCAAACTATGAGCTGGGAGTCTCCTTTTACTAGGAGGCGTCGGATCCCCAGGGAGCGCGCAAGGCGCAACCTAAGGAGCAAGGCCTCGTATTCGGCGACGTTGTTCGTGGCAGGGAACTCGAGCCGCGCTGCGTACTCCAGTTCCCTCCCCTCGGGGCCCCGGAGGACTACTCCCGCACCAGCCCCGGTGAGACACAAGGAACCATGGAACATGATTGTCCAATGGTCGCTGCGTCAGGGTAGTGCGGGGAGGTCTTCGTCCCCAGTCCCGAAAGCAGGAGTCCACTCCGCCACGAAATCGGCGAGGACTTCTGACTTGATGGCAGAGCGCCCCATGAGGGAAAGGGAAAACGGGGCAAGCTCGGCCCCCCACTTCCCTATCCGGCCGGTGGCTTCTTTGTTTCGGAGCACCTCCCCCAAGGGGAGGGATGACAAGACGGTGATGGGGTGCCCCAGGAAGTAATGATGAAGCTTCCGAGACGCCATCAGGAGGGCGTAGCAGATCTTCTCCATCTATGTGTACCGAGTTTTGACCCCATGTAGGGCTTCACTCATGTAGTACACGGGACGCTGCTGCCCTTCTTGCTCCTTTACCAGTACCGCACTTACGGCGACTGGGGTCGCGGTGAGGTAAAGGAGCAAGGGCTCTTCCGGAGACAGGCTCACGAGCATTGTGGGGCTCATGAGATATTTCTTCAAATCGTCGAAGGCGTCCTGGGCCTCGGGGGTCCACCGGAACCGTTCGAGCCCCCGGAGGATTTTGAAGAATTGGAGGCTGCGTTCCCCCGACCGCGAGACAAAACGACTTAGTGCGGCTAAGCGGCAGGTGAGTCGTTGAACGTCCTTGACCGAGCGTGGTGGCGGCATGTCCAGGAACGCTCGGATCTTCTCGGGGTTGGCCTCTATGCCCCGCTGGGACACAAGGAAGCCCAAGAGCTTCCCCCCGCGCACCCCGAAGGCGCATTTCTCCGGGTTGAGCTTCAGCCCGTATGCATGGAGGTTGCGGAAGGTCTCCGCTAAATCGCCGACGTGAGCAGTCACGCGGGGGCTTTTGACGACCTTGTCTTTGAGGACTAGCGTCATGAGTCACTGGAAGGTCGCTCCAGCATTCTTCAGCCCGAAGGGCATGTGGACGTAACAGAAGGATCCGAGGGGAGTTATGAAACTCGTCTTTTCCTCGTCCCCTTCCGCCATCCGGACTTGGTGATAGCCCGAGTATGCGTCCAGGAAGCTCATCAACTCGCACCCCGCGGTTGAGTCGACCAACTGGTCAATCCGGGGGAGCGGGAAGTTGTCTTAGGGGCAAGCGCGGTTGAGGTCGGTGAAGTCCACGCACATTGGCCACTTGCCATTTGACTTCTTTACGAGGACGGGGTTCGCGAGCCACTCGGGGTGCAGGACCTCCCGAATGAACCCCGCCTCTCGGAGCTTGGCAATCTCGATCTTGATCGCCTCTTGGCGTTCAAGGGAGAGTTTCCTCAGCTTCTGCTTGATGGGGGGGTGGCCGGGAGTCATCGCGAGCTTGTGCTCAATGACATCCCGGGTGACGCCTCGCATGTCAGAGGGCTTCCAGACGAAAACGTCAGAGTTTTCGTGCAGGAAAGCAGCGAGTTGCTCTGCGTGCTCTTCGTGGAGGTCCGCCCCGATCCAAACAGTTTTGTCCCCATTGTCTGGGGACAGCGGGATCTTTCTGAGGTCCCCTTCCGGACGCGGCTTGGGGAGGGACCTCCCAGAAGGTATCACGGCGGTGTCTGACTCCGGGGGAGAGGCCTCCCCCCCCCCTGGGGTTTTGATCATGTTGACACTCCCGATCATTGCGGCAGTGCGCTCGTATAGAGCGCTGGCCACGTCTTGGTCTCCCCGGGCGGTGATCACGCCGTGAGGCCTGGGGATCTTCACACAGAGGTAGTTCTGGTGGATTGCGGCCCCAAGCGATCGCGTTGTAAGAAGAGGGGAGGTCTACCACATCAAAACGGACCATCTCTGTCTGGTAGTTGTCCGGGGTGCCGAAGGTCATGTGGAGATCCACCTTCCTCACGGGGTGGATCGTCTTCCCAGGGACGAATCCCTGCAAAGGCCCTGCTGCGGGCCGCAGGAGCTTCTCGTCCACCTGCATCTCCCTAAACGCCTTTAGATAGAGGACGTCGGCGGAGCTCCCGCCGTCCACGAGGATGCGGGCCAGGTGGCAGTTGTAGATGGTAACGGAGACGATAAGCGCATCATCATGGGGGAAGCGAACCCCACGCGCGTCCTTTGTCGTGAAGGTGAGGGGGATGTCCGACCACTTGGGTGGCGGAGACGTATGCAGCACCCCCACCACCTTTACTTCGCGTGCGTAGTCCTTACGCTGATGTTTAGAGTCCCGCCTGGAGGCGGACCCTCCCGTGATGATGTTGACGTGCCTCTGGGAGGTTTGGAATGGGAGAGTATCTGACGACTCTGTCGATGATTCGGACTCGGAGTCCTCAGCCGAACTTATGCAAAATTTGTAATAGCGGGACCTTTCAAGATGGCCCTCTGGGAAGGTATGTAGAAAAATGGAGAACAGGAGCACAGAGAGGTTTATACAGGTTCGGGCCCTCGATGGTGGGAGTAATAGCCCTACGTCCTGTTGGGATTTCACTATAGGTGATAAAGTTTTACAAGATGGCGGGAAAACACATTCACAGGCGAAGGGTTTTTCCTATTTCAATGTACAGAATGAAGCCAGAGAGGCTTGTAAGACTATCTAATATAGGCGGTAGACTTGGCTGCTTGAGTGGTTGAGATGTGTTGTATCTCACTTGTATCAGAGATATTGACCTCCTTCCATCCCCCCTGTTTGATGCACCTTGCCACCCTTTTATACTGGTCGAAAGGGTGCCATGTCGTAACTGCATCAGACAGTTGGTTGGATGGTTGGATGCGGTTTTCAGAGAACCGCTCTTAACCTCCACACAGGTTAAACACGTGTTATTCATGGATAACTGCACGTATTAACCTCCTGACGGTTGGTCTTCCACGTGGGGGAATCTTCGGGATACTTGGAATATTCCCGCTATAGGGACAGCCGGACGAATGAACTCCAAATACCCTAGTCGAGAATGTTCTGACCGCGGGATGTTGGCTGACCGCGCAACATCTCCGACATTCTGTTCGCGTATAGCATACGAACTTCTGACCGCGCGAAGCCTGTGGTCTGATCGCGCAAAGCCTGCGACTTGATCGCGCAAAGCCTGCGACCTCGGGCTAATGCTTCTCAGAATGACTTGAGTTCGCACCGCCGGGCACGTGTCTGCCTCGAATCTGACTTGAACCAACATTGCATTTATTTGAACTGACCCGGGTGTCAATCCTCGTCAGCTAGCCCCCAAATTCGAAGAAAACAAAGGGACGTGTTTTATTTCGAATTTAAACTCATGCATCGGATTTTTAACCCGACTCTTCAAATCCCCCGCTTAGTGGCGCACTAAGTGGGTTGGTTGGTTCCCCGAGACGGGCTCTGGGCATTACGTGACGGGTAATGATGGCGCTCTTGAAATGTTTTTTAACCCGAGGTGAAACTGTAAATGCTTTTAAAAACCCGAGGTGCTCAGAATGTGAACCGTCACCTTGACGACTATAAATACCGGGTCTTTTGTTTTGCAAAGCTCCATAATTTCTTCCCACGGCTAAGTCCTTTCTAAAATCACCTTCATTCTTCTCTTCATACACCTCCTGATGGCAGATCACAACATCATCGTAATTGAAAGTGATGAAGAGGAAGTTCTCAAGCAAGAGCCTCAAATGCCTGAAGATCTATCTCCCTCAAGGAAGAAACCCAAGGTTGACGAAAGCTCTTCCAGCAGAGCAAAGGTAGAAGATGAGCCATCATCTTTTCTTCCTTCAGCTTTCTACTCCAACACCCCCTGCTTTTGTTTGGGTGATCGATTTTCTGGTCAGCAAGCAGTGACTATTCGACCAGAAGATCCTCAACTTGTGTTGGGGAAGCAATCTTCTGGTGGGAAGGTTGCACTTCCACCATCTGGTGATCATCCGATTTTATCGGATGATCTACTTTCCAGGATGGATATATCAATGTGTCACAAGCATGGACAGGTAATAATCCTCCTCTCCTTTTGCTGATAGTTTTAGTTAGCATAACTAACTTTTGCAAATGTAGGAGATTGGAGGCCCCAGTGATCAGCCTTCTGCTACTCCGTCTCTTCCTCCCGGACAGATTCTTCTAGAGGAGAAGAATGCCCTGGAGAAGAAGACCGAAGAGATGTCTTCGGCGATTCTGCATCTGGCAGAATGTTTTGAATGATCCCGTGAAGAGGCACTCCAGTTCTGTCGAGAGAGGGACCACGCTCAGCAACAGCGAGGATTCTCCGATTTAATTAGGAACAGTAGTGTACCTCTTGTTAGGGATGATGTAGATAGGCTTAGGTTAGTTGCTAGTTCTCTGGGGGTTGTCAGTGTAGATCCTACTGACAACAACATGTCCCTAGGAGAACTTTGCAAACTTCTTTCGGATTAGGTCGACGCTCTAGTCGCCGGTATTCCTTTTGTATGTAAAGAATCCAAGAAATAAAACTTTCTTCTTTATATGAATATCCTTCACATCTTCTGTGCGAAAATATGGCCGTAAACATTATGTTCGCAACCACTCATACACAGGGAAACTCAGTTCTGCGATTAGAATCACGCTTTTATAAAAGTACCGCGACCAGCTCTGATACCGCGATCAGACTTAAAGCCGCGGTTAGAACTGAAGCATACTGCGATCAGAATTGAGGCTCGGTCAGACCATTACTTCGATTAGAATCGGAGCTTAATTAAAAGCATGGTCTCGATCATACCACAACCCGGTCAAAATATATCCATACGTCCAAAAATTGAGGCGTAGGATTTTTCCATGAAAATGTCCAAAGCATATAAAGGAAAAAGTCCTCTGAAAAGCACTGAAAACTTTTCAGGCCTTTTGCACTTTCAGTTTCTGAAACAAAGAAGTCTTTTTGTTTCAGATCCGATGCCTGAACACTTTAACGGGTCCGCCAAAGACAATATCCATTATGGGAAATGAATAGAATACTCAGTGGAACGTTTGAATGGAACGTTACTCACATTAGTGCATCTCCTCGGGTCTATAAAAGGAGCAGGTGTCTTCTTGAGAAAGCCACTCAGCCAAAAACCCTCAACATTTCCGCTGCACAAAACCCTCGTTCTTCTCAGCCTTCGTCTTCCCCAAAAGTTGCTAACTTTTCCTTCGACTCTCTACCAACAAATGGCGTCCTGGAGCCGATCAATCCACCATTGTGAGGAGAGTTTAGTGGCGTTGGAGAAGGAGGAGATCCTTCCTCCACGGTTGCTAATCAACTGGCGGCCCGCGGAGAAGGACCAAGAAACCCCGATCGTCCAAGAGGGCGAGTTGGTGGTTTTTGAAGAGTATTTACGCTGCGGGTTCCGTTTCCCTGAGAGTCGGTTCTTGAAGGACGTCCTTGAGCACTACGGGTTGGAGCTAATCAATCTCCACCCAAACGCAGTGTTGATACTGGCGGTGTTTCAACACTTGTGCGAGGCGTTCGTCAGAGTATATCCCAGTGTGGATCTCTTTCGGCGATTTTATTTCTCGGCGTGGTCGAAGAGCGCCAACGCCGCCGGATGCATTTACTTCTGGCTAAGGGATAAGAAGGAGTATCCCTTCCCACCCTTGCGAGACTCGGTGCACGGGTGGCACCAGAAATGGTTTTACTGCACCCCACAAACCGAGAGCGGGCTGTGGTTTGAAAACTCGCGGCCGGAGAAGCAGAGCGAGTTGGATACTCTCCCGGCGATGAACACGGAGTTCATGAAGCACGCCGAGGTGATCCTTCACTTAGTCGTACAAGGGTTGATGGCACGTGACGTCATCTGAGACTTTGTGAAGAACCGGGTGAGCCCCCTGCGTGAAAGGGCTCATCCGGCTTGGGAGATCAAGTCCATGGCGGACAGTACCCTGGACTATAATGAAGGTATTCATTTCTGGCACTAAAATCCATTTGCCATTTCTGAAATGCATCGATTTAACTCGTGTCTGGGAACAGTCCTACCCTCAGCCGAGATTGAGAGGCGGACTAACTACCTTCTCAGGGCGTACAACGCCGAGGTAGAGGGCCCCAAGGGATCGCCTCGCCCCCAAAACTTGATTCACGCCGGCGACGACCTTAAACAGGAGCGCCGAAAGGTATATTTTCCACTTGGCCTCTGTTTTGCAGGTCTCATGTATGTCCGGCACTAATCAACTTCATTGGAATGAGAATAGCTCCTAGGGAGGTTCGCCGAGGCGACGTTTCCCAGCGAGAACATCGGTTTCCTGGGAAAGCCGACGACAAAACTCGTGAAGAAGGTTTCCTCGAGACCTAGGACGAGGAATCCTGCCCCCAAGAAAACCAGGCTAAATCTTGGGGAAGGGTCTTCACGAAGCGTTCCTCCTACCGCCAGAAAAATTGCGGTAAGATATCACATCCCTCCGATCTTTCCAGGTGCGAACTGGAATTACTTCTTCGTCATACAGGGAGAGAGGAGAGAGGAGCGAGGAGGAGGAAGACGATGATGTCCCCTTGATTCACCGGAGGAGGAGGATTGCGGGTTCTCCATCCGGTGACGCTCCAACCCCTTCCGCAGAAACAACTGCTACCGCAGAGGCGGCTGTAGCAGACCCTGCGGCCACCGAGAGCCCCGTGGCCGCAGACAACATCCCAGCCCTTGAAGCCCTCGAGGCTTCAGGGCCAGTTGCTTCTACTTCCCTGGTCGAAGGGACGACTGTGGTAAGATTCTCTCACAGTCTTGTTTTCTTCAATTCCCCCTTGGTTGTATTAAAACAAGTCGTGAAGATCACGAATTGTAACTGCTTGGTTCCTCTTTCCTTTGACAGGAGGAAAGAAACAGCATCCGGTCCTTCAATCGCTCCAGGGAGGGTTGAAGTTGCTGCTGGTGCAGGAGCCTCCAGTGAGGAGCGCTCCACCCCCTTGGTCCAGGAAGTCGTCCAGGCCGTGAGGGGAGAGGCAAGTGCGGAGACCCAGTCGCAACCAACAGCGACTGGGGGTAGTGCCCAGCAGGCACTCCCACCGGCTGCCCTTGTTGTGGCCGCATCGGGGCCTTGAACGGGTCTTCCGGTTACTTCGGAAGACATTTCCTTACGGGAATTCATGAAGGTATGATGAACTTCACTTTCGGTGCCTGAATTGTACATAGGACACCTCTAACTCCTTTTTTGCATCACAGGAGTTATCCCGGATGTCGGCCAAGTCACTTTCTATGATGGCGAGCGTTGAGGCCGTACAGAAAGAAAGAGACAGCTTGCGTAGGTAAGGATCATTACTCTTCAACTGGTACAGATACAAATCGGTTATGATTACTCCTTCTGTTCTTCTACAGAGAGGTGGCATTGATGAAGAAAGAAGTGGCCACAGTAAAGCTCCATTCGATCTCAGTGACTAGAAATCAAGAGATCGAAAACAAGCTGCGGTCACAACTTGCTGGTAAGTCGATTCCTGATTAGGAAGACTTAACTTCATAGCGCGCAAGTAATATTTTCTTTTGCTGCAGCGCAAGTAGGTCAAATAAAACAACTCAGTCAAGACTATGGACTCCTCCGTGACTCTATTCAATGTTCTGAAAGGGCAATCAGGGAGCTGAGCCGTTCGATCTTCGAAAAACTGAAGGCGGTGGCTCATCTCCTGAAGGCTGATGTGGTCGAAACCACAAGAGATACTTTCAGCCTAGATGACTGGTCTACACTAGTCATGGCCCAGGCGGAGTCCCTTCTCGAGTATCTTCCTGAAGATACATGGCGACGAGAAGAGGTGATCAGAACCAGGGTTCGGTCAGCCGCTTCTGCCATCCTCAGCCGGGTTCGGCTTCACCATGGCCCAGATGCAAATCTAAATCCATTGGTGGGACCGGTTGAGGTCGAGAGTGAGGAACAGCTAGAGGCAGTCATGGAGGAAGTCAAGCCTCTTGTAGATAAGCTCCTGACTGAGCTTGGGATCGAGTGATCCCTATACCTGTACAAAAACAATTGTATACGATGCAATGTATGTAGAAATTCATTTTGAAAAATGAATATATATATATATATATATATATATATATTCAGATTGGCATATATATTCTTGTTTTGTGTTTGTTTCATACTGTAAACATATCCCCCTAGCCCCCGCCTGTGATTTTAAATACTGAAGACTTAGTATTACAAACGCAGGAGAGAAGTGAATATAACGACCAGGGATGTGTGATCGAACCAACAATTATGATCAAAGTAACGCCTAGCCTTGTTTGCAAACCAGCAGCCACTCAGATAACCGAGGACTTGCCAGAAAGCCCCGTGTGCACTGAGAAACGGCTTATTTAGGAGTGAGTTGTCTGGAAGCGGTTATGAGATCAGCCAACGAATCCGACTAGGATGTTATAATGATCTAACCGCGGGCGACCAGCCCCCGAGTAGAATTTGCAGCACATGGGCAGAAAGGGAAATATTCCTCGCATGAAACCAAAACATTTTTTGTTTTATGAAAAAAATGCTAATTGAACAGGAAAAAGGGATTGAGTACTTACACGTAGAACTTGCGAAGTTGATCGATGTTCCAAGTATTGGACAAAATTCGACCATCCTCCATGGCTAATCGCGCGGATCCTGGTCGCGGCACCGAGACAACAGTGTAAGGGCCTTCCCATTTCGGGGAGAATTTGTTGCGATTAGACTGGTCTTGGATTTTTCGTAAAACCAGGTCGCCCACGTGAAGATTACATGGTCGCACCCTTTTGCTGTGATACTTGCACAAGGCTTGCAGGTATGCCGCAGACTTGATCAAAGCGCGATCACGCCTTTCTTCTAAGAGGATGAGATCTTGTGACCGCTGTTCGGACTGATTAACCTGTTCGAATTTGTCGTGGTATTGCGAATACCCCGGCAGGTTTTGAGAATGATCCTAGCGAAGATTACGCGACACGGGTTGACCGGATGACCGGTCC
This sequence comes from Pharus latifolius, assembly GCA_019359835.1. Classification (NCBI taxonomy): domain Eukaryota; kingdom Viridiplantae; phylum Streptophyta; class Magnoliopsida; order Poales; family Poaceae; genus Pharus; species Pharus latifolius. Next base: position 51,416,856 of record CM033324.1, on the reverse strand, counting down.
TCCCCCGCCGGACAAGCACAAGAAATGACACAAGGATTTACACAGGTTCGGGTCCCGGTGGGGGCCCTAGTCCTGTCGACGCGCTCCCGACTGGAGTCAGCTGGGGAGGCTCTCTCCGGGGGTAGAGGCTTCCGGAGCGCGTCTGTGAGTTTAGCTATTCCAATAAAAGTGATCCGATGTTTTACAACAGAGGGGTACAAGGGCTATTTATAGCTGCAAAAAGAAGCGAAAAACCTAAACTACCCCGGAAGCCACCGTCGGATTGAAGGGTAGGACCGTCCTTCTTCCGGTCAAACGCCTCGGATGCTTGACAGGTGGTCGCTAGTTCCCGAGGCGCTCCTCGCGTGACCTGCACGTGACAAACAATTCGAGACTTTACCTTTAGGAGGGCGATGAGGCCCGGGACGGTGCCGGAGGCCAGGTCCCGAGGGCCAAAAGGCGGCGCCCGAGGAGGGGCCGGAGGCCAGGTCCCCGGGCCAATGGCGGCACCCGGGACGGCGCCGGAGGCCAGGTCCCGGGGCCAAAAGGCGGCGCCCGGGACGGCGCCGGAGGCCAGGTCCTGGGGCCAAAAGGCGGCACCCGGGGAGGGGCCGGAGGCCACGTCCCCGGGCCAATGGCGGCGCCCGGGACGGCGCCGGAGGCCAGGTCCCGAGGGCCAAAAGGCGGCGCCCGGGGAGGGGCCGGAGGCCACGTCCCCGAGCCAATTGCGGCGCCCGGGACGGTGCCGGAGGCCAGGTCCCGGGGGCCAAAAGGCGGCGCTCGAGTCCCCGGTGGGTATGGTACACGTCCCAGGGAAAATCTTCGGTTTTCGTGCCCCGCGCTTAAGGCTGCGTCGTTTCACCATAAATGCGCTCGTGGTTCGAACCGGAGCCTCGATTCGCGCGCTCGTCCCTTCGTTTCCCGCGCACGGTTTGAATTTCTACGGTCCAGATTGCTCCGCGGGTGCCACGTGGCGTGCATCTAGACCACGTCCCGCCCCTATAAATAGGGTCTTGGGGGGCCCGGAAGTTCATTCCAAACTTTCAACCTTAGCGATTTTTGCTCTCCCGGTAGCCCTTTCCGGTAGTTAGCTCTCGGTAGCAGACGTCTGGAAGTTTTAGTAGTAGCCTCCTAAAAGGTTAGTCACCGAAGAAACGAGAAGAGACTAACCTCATGGCACCCAAGGGTCGAGCAAAGACCACGGAAGTGCCCCCGGAGGAAATCCCTCCGGATTTCCTCTGGGCGTTGGAGTTCACAGTCGAGGACGCCGAGTCCTTGGTCGAACGCTGCGTCGTCATGGACGGCGACATCCGAGTCCCCGTGAAGAAGGACGGAGCCCCCCGCCCCAGGCCTAGAGAGGTCGTGGCCTTCGAGGCCTTCCTGGAGGCGGGGCTCCGGCTCCTAGTGCATCCCATGCTCTGGGAGTTTCTGAAGGAGTACGGGGTGGCACTCAACCACGTCACCCTGAACGCGCTCGTCCGGATGGGCCTCTTCATCTGGCTCTACGAGACAGCGACCGGGCGGGAGCCCACCCTTCGCGCCTTCCGGTACTTCTACGAACCGGCGGCGCGGAGCTCCCACCTGGTGAAGGGGGGACCCAAGTCCCCCTTCGATTCGGTGATGGTTCAAATGCTGCCGTCCCGGGTGGCCGACTACCCGGCGGCGGCCTCCCGGGACCACTGGGGCGACTGGGTCTGGAGGTGGTTTTACCTTCGAGTCCGGGACGAGGCGGTGGTGTACGCCCCGGAGCCCCCCACCTACAGCCGATCGTCCGCGCCGAAGCCGCCGGTGTGGACGGACGAGGAGTTCGAGCTCCTCGGCCGGGTGGTCCTTTCCAAGAAGACCCGCTCAATGCGGGACGCCGCCGAGGAGATGGCTATCCTCCGGATCTCCCCCTTCACAGGCGGGAAGAGGGGGATCGGCATGGGTCCCGAGCAGCAGCCCCCGGTGAAGCCTGTGACGCGACGTAAGCTCCGGGAACCTGCTGCATTATACTTACGATTTTTTGAAAATTTGACTAACTCTTTACCTCTTGCAGTCCGGCCATACCCGGCGGCGCGGGAGAAGGCGGAGAACCTCCTAGGGAGGTACTTTGCCGACGAGCATGAGCGCGTTGTGCGCCTCGTGGGGGAGGGCCCTCCCCGGAACTTGGTAGCGGCGGCCTACGGGCTAAAGCTCACGGAGGCTACCGGCTTTTGGGCGCGGGGCCGAGCGATCCCCGTTGTCACGGCTGCTGCGGGGCTCGTCGAGTTCCGGGGGGGTCGGCGCCCGGGCGATTGGGGGCCGCATCCCCCGAAGCTTCCCGGACTCCTTCGAGCCGTCGCTCCGGGAGATCGAGCAGCTTGCCGGAGGATTCTACGACCGGATCATCCGGGCGAGATTCCCGGCTCCGGCGCCTCCGGCGGGGGACGTGCCAGCCCCGGTCTTGGAAGAAGCCCCCCAGGGGGAGGACGCCAACGAACATGTATGAGCCTCCCCCCGGGTCTTAGTTAGGGCCCTTTTTGTTTTCTTAGGATTTTGATCCCGATAGCTTCTTAGAAGAAGCCCCGGACACTTGTACAAAAATATTTTGAATGCAATGAAGTTAGAATGTTTTTCTAAGTCTTTGAATTGAATGTTGTTACCAGGGTTCCCGGGAGGTTGCTCCCGAGCGAAGGTCCGGGAGGGGTTCCCCGGGGGACGCCCAAGCGACTTTAATCTTGCTGAGCCTTGTCTCCGGGAATCGCGGCGGGGATAGCGTCCAAGAGCCGATCCGGTTGAGGTGGTGTCCGGAGTGGCACCTGGACAACTTTGACAATCATCACGCCGAATTGTCCCCTCCGCGACCGGGGTTCCGGATGATACCTCCCCTCCGGATACTTCCACCGGCGGGATACGAGTTTTGGCCCGAAGATGTGCTCCGGGACGCTCGGCGCTGCGTACGGGCATTGTACCGAGACTTGACCCGGGAGCCTTTAGGGCGTAGAGAATCCCCCGGGTTAGAACCCGGGTTGTATCGTTTCCGAAGCCCACCGGAGGGGGAAGATGTTCTCCGGGTTTGACAATCAATAAAGCTGTGTTGTTGCTTCTTTCATTGTCTTTTTGTTTTCTTCTTCTTGGATGGTGCGGACGACTCATCTTAACAAGGATGAGCTAAGTTTGCTCGTGGGCGGTGCGGTTGACACCCGGGGGTTCCTTATCCCCCCCGCCCACAGCGGGCCGGAGGATAGCTCCGCGCGCTGTGGGGGTAACAAGGCCCCCGAGATGGAAGTCACCTGTAGCATAGGAATTTTTCTAAGTTACAAAATTTTAAAACGAGCTTTCTTGGGAAAAGACCTTCCGGGAGACAAGCGTCTGGTCGCCATGAGAACGGGAGCCGGGAATAAGGTCTCATGTGGAAGAAACGTCCAAGAAAACCCGATGAGATTTCCGGAGGCGAGCTTCCTAGGAGACAATCGTCCGGTCGCCGTGAGAACGGGGAGCCGGGAATAGGGTCTTCGGGGAAGAAAATGCCCGAGAAATCCGTGACTTCTCCGGGAGACAATCGTCCGGTCACCGTGAGAACGGGGAGCCGGGAATAGGGTCTCCGGGAGGCATTCATCGGGTCGCCGTGAGAACGGAGAGCCGGGAATAAGGTCGCCGGGGACTTATCGTCCGGTCGCCGTGAGAACAGGGAGCCGGGAATAACGTCGACTCCCGGAGGAGGAAGATAGATCCAATCAGGCCGCAGGGGGCCGATCATCCGGTCGCCGTGAGAATGGGGAGCCGGGAATAGCGTCGACTCCCGGAGGAGGAAGATAGATCCAAGAAGGCCATTAGACGTCCCACTGGGGAGAGCGTCTACTCCCGGAGGAGCAAGTGCCCGAAGACGGGTGTCGGGGGAAATCTCCGCGGGACTAAGTCCAGGTAAGTTGCGTCACGATTGCCCGGGGACCTGGCCTCCGGGGCCTCCCCAGGTGCCGCCTTTTGGCCCCCGGGACGTGGCCTCCGGCCCCTCCCCGGGCGCCGCCATTTGCCCGGGGACCTGGCCTCCGGGGCCTCCCCGGGCGCCGCCTTTTGGCCCCCGGGACCTGGCCTCCGGCGCCGTCCCGGGCGCCGCCATTGGCCCGGGGACATGGCCTCAGGCCCCTCCCCGGGCACCGCCTTTTGGCCCCCGGGACATGGCTTCCGGCGCCGTCCCGGGCGCCGCCATTGGCCCGGGGACGTGGCCTCCGGCCCCTCCCCGGGCGCCGCCATTTGGCCGGGGACGTGGCCTCCGGCTCCCCCCCCCCCCGGTCGCTGCCTTTTGGCCCCCGGGACGTGGCCTCCGGCCCCTCCCCGGGCGCCGCCATTTGCCCGGGGACGTGGCCTCTGGGGCCTCCTCGGGCGCCGCCTTTTGGCCCTCGGGACGTGGCCTCCGGTGCCCTCCCGGGCGCCGCCATTTGGCTCCCAGGACGTGGCCTCCGGCGCCGTGCCGGGCGCCGCCATTGGCCCGGGGTCGTGGCCTCCGGGGCCTCCCCGGGCGCCGCCTTTTGGCCCCCGGGACCTAGCCTCCGGCGCCGTCCCGGGCGCCGCCATTGGCCCGGGGACGTGGCCTCAGGCCCCTCCCCGGGCGGCGCCATTTGCCCGGGGACATGGCCTCCGCCCCCCCCCCCCCCCCCGGGCGCTGCCTTTTGGCCCCCGGGACCTGGCCTCCGGCGCCGTCCCGAGCCTCATCGCCCTCCTAAAGGTAAAGTCTCGAATTGTTTGTCACGTGCAGGTCACGCGAGGAGCGCCTCGGGAACTAGCGACCACCTGTCAAGCATCCAAGGCGTTTGACCGGGAGAAGGACGGTCCTACCCTTCAATCCGACGGTGGCTTCCGGGGTAGTTTAGGTTTTTTGCTTCTTTTTGGGGCTATAAATAGCCCTTGTACCCCTCTGTTGTAAAGGATCGGTTCTCTTTTATTGGATTAGCTAAACTCACAGACGTGCTCCGGAAGCCTCTCCCCTCGGAGAGAGCCTCCCCAGCTGACTCCGGTCAGGAGCGCGGCGACAAGACTAGGACCCCCACCGGGACCCGAACCTGTATAAACCCATGTGTCATTTCTTGTGCTTGTCCGGTGGGGGAGGACCGGTCATTCGGTCAACCCGCGCCGCGTAATCTCCGCTAGGATCGCTCGCAAAACCTGCTGGGGTATTCGCAATACCACGACAGTTGGCGCCGTCCGTGGGGACTCGTGACAAGAACAAGGGCTCGCACCCTTCCCGGTGACCCGAGTCTCAGAGACCCGGCGCCGTCCGCCCGAGACACTATCGTCCCGGCGGTCCCTTCCGGAGGCGACCTAGCCCAGGTACCGCCTCCCTCCTTTCCTTTTAACTTAGGTGCTTCCACCTCCAGGTCGTTCCCGATGACCACGGGGACCTCGGCCGGGACTAGTGTCCCCCCGACGGCTCCCCCGGTTCCACGGGACGCCCTGCTCGAAGCTCTCCTGGAAGGCCAGCTCCGCGCTCAGCGCTCTATGGACGAGTTCCTTAGCATGTTGGCGCGGCCTCCGGCCCCCACATTTGCCTCACACCCGTATCCGGGGAACATGCCCCCGTTTATGGGTTACCCGGCGGCCCCTCCGGCCTCCGGTGGTTTGTCTGCCCCGTATGATCTTTCCGGGGGTTCCCTCCCCCTGCGGGATATACGCCCGGACCCTTCCCGGCACCCGGGCCCGTCCCGGTGCCGGGAGGTTCTTTCATGCCGGGGCCCTTTGTGGCACCAGGGGGTACCCCGTCCCTGGCCTATTCCCGGGGCCGGGAGCCCACTTCATGCCGGGGGTTTACCCTACGCCGGGAGCCAGTCCCGCCCCCCGTGTCGCGTTTACCGCACCAGGGGCGGTTGACAGAGAAGCCCCCGTGCCGCAGCGGACTTCCCCCCGCATTGGCTCCCCGGTTCCGCACGTCGCCGCGGGGGCTCCCCCCTCGCCGGTTGTCACATCTTCCACGACAGTGACATCACCTGTGAGGAGCCCAGCTCGGTGCGGCTGGTCCCATAAACCACTTGACTTCCCAGGATGAGTCAAACACAGGAATATATTGAAGCAGCAAAATAGTACAATAGTCATAATTGTATGGCCATCAGGCCTTAATACAAAACGAGGTACAATGCCTTACAAGGCACAAGGGTCTAACAAAATAACACATCTAGTCGGCGGAAGCTAGGCCCAAAAGCAATCCACAGGAAACAGAGGTTGACAGCAAGACAGCACCACATCAGGGCTCCGAAGGGAACTGCTCATCTTCTCCTGGGTCTGCAGCATCTTCAGGGTATCCTCCAAGGTCGTAGAACGCTCCATCTATTGATGAGTTGTTGCAAGGGTGAGTACTTACGTACTCAGCAAGTCATAGGGAAAGTAGAGATACATATATATATGACATGAACCTATGCTATTGGGGAAAGAGTGAAAGGCTTTTCAAAATACATTTCTTTCTCTTTTCTTATTCAAATCCCGATCATACCCATGGCAGTAAATAAATCATATTGATGGTGATACATATATCCCATATCCAAGGCGATATATCCTCATATCACATTATTTTTATTCAAGTCTTTCAATCAATTACTCATAGCAGTATCTCATATACTTTAGGGCATAAACCACATGCCTCTTAATTATCATATGATCTCTATATTATGGTATTACCGCGACACGTCAACACATGACAGCCCACGGCAACGCCCCTTATCATGACAACACATGCCACTTGGGTAATCTTGAGCTAACAAATTTTAGTTTATAAAACAATACTTGTGTCACACCCCATGGATTTAATCCACCGCGGCATACTCCTAAAACTCGGGAGCACGAAGTATTCGAATACATTTTTAAACTCTGCAGAGATGTACCTCTTTTTAAATCCACTTTTTCACTCGACTTCCAAGTCGGGCCAACTCCATGCGACTATACGCATGTGACAAGGCCGAGATCACACAACGTTTTGCAGTCTAGTATTAACAGCATCCCTGCCCGGTAAGTGGACAATCCAGTCCCAAGTACCGTTGTGGGTCCTCCCCACTGCCTTACTTCCTAGCCTGGGTCTATGTTCCCGCAGGACACATAACCTCTTTTGATTACAGTCGCGCACGACTTAATCTGGCGTAGGGCGTCTTCCTTCTTTACACCTTATCCTCTCATAATTTTTCTGATCTCACACCACTCATGGACGAACTGCGTCCCACCAGTTTCCACGCGAGAAATCGGATCGACAAGCCATGCAGGGAACTGATAATACTAAGAAAGCTACTAGGTTGCGCCTGTCCCATACCAGGTAAGTGGTTGGTACGTTTTTCATGCCACTAGACGCATAACACAAGGTTCTAGTCCTTACTTGCCAGTGACCAGATCATACCACAAACCATGCACCTTCAGTGCCTACACCTTCAGTGCAGCCAAGCACCTCCAGTGCTACCACCATTCCATACCAAAATACTGGTCACGGCTAGGGGTTCTATTTCATGAATATAAATGTACATGTTTAAACTTTTATTAGTTCGTGGCTTACTATCTTATCAAGTTCACATTCCTCAAGTATTCAATCTATCACTGCCATAATATCATTGATCTCAACACATGCAATAATAATGAGATATCTACTCATGGAATAGCATAGCAATTCATAAAATATGGGTTTCAATATGATCAAAGTATGACTTGCCTTCCGCGTCGTAAGTATCAGCAGTCGATGACGGTTCAGCGACAAGATCTTCAACCCCGGACTCTTGCTCTAAACAAGATCAAACAAGAAAATAGGCATTACAATTCATTCTATTCTTACTAATTCACTACATGCAAAGATGCAAGGAGAAAATACTCTGGTGATACAAGGTTTGAAAGCGATTTGAGTTTAACTATGGAAATCAGGGTTAAAATTAGCTGTTAAGGTTTACAAGGTTCCAAAATATCAGGGTAATATAAAGGTTGTGACTGGTTCGCCCAAAAACAGCGAATGTCTTTAGGTTGGCATTCGGTTCAAGGCATCGACATAAGGTCGATGGGTGATAGAGGGCTCAACTCAAGTTGTGACAGTAGAGAAAAGTGTAGATCACAATGTCAGGAGTCTAAGGGACAAAGTTATTTTCAAGTTTCATGGCTGGAAGTGGGTGAAAAGGCTCAATGCCACTGGCTGACATAGGCTGACAGTGCTCTAGAATGGCATTGACATGGTTTGAGCAGTTTCCAGTGGTCAAAGTAGGTTTTGATTCAAGCATATGGTGCACAAGGTAGTGAGACAACTATTTGACAAAGTAATTTCTGTTTTACACGACCAGAGGTGGGTGAACAGGGCTAATGCCACTGGCTGACATAGCCTGGCATAGGGTTGACATGGCCAGAAACTAGGGTTAGCCTTATCTTTTGACTCAGGGCTCCAAATGATGCACCACTTTGTCTGGTGGTTAGGCATTTGTAACAGGAACAAATGTCTCAACAGGACCTAGGGCAGGAGATGGCTGGAAGGTGATGAAAACCAGCGAAGAAGTTGACTGGCCTGGAGTGCCTGCAGCACAACAGTACAGTAACTAGGGCATAGCCATAACTCTTGTACTAGGCCGAATTAGGGGTCGTGGTAGAAGACAAAGTTGCTCAAAATGGTCCAAAACATCTAGATGGCAAGGTTTCTAGGGCTGCATTGGCTGGATTTAGGAGATATTGGTTGGAGGAAAAATGAACTAAATCCTGATTTGGGTATTTCTGTTCTAGGGCAATTGAACTCGAGTCCTTGCTTGAGGAGGGTCTCTGGGGCATACAAAAGCTATGTGTGAAGCTAGATTGTCAGGAGAAACACCAGAGAAGCTTAACAGCGAGCTCCAGCTTACATGCAAGGTGCAAAGTTTGGGATTCTTCATATTTTAGCAAATTCTTCGATTCTGGTTGCTTAGAGATGCTTAGATAAGTTCACTAATCAATATTGATCACAGGCTCGAGAGCTAAATCGGTTTAATTAGGGTTTAATTGCTCGCCGGAGTTGTCGGGGAAAATCAGCAATTCCCGGCGAGGTGGTGCGATAGAGTTCAATTGGCTGCTACTACACAGGTAAGTGGATGAGGGTTACTTACTGGTAGCTTCAATTTGTAGCTCGGTGCAGTGGGTTGGCCTGGCACCGTGAGCCTCTTCTCGAGCTCGCCGAAGAACACGAAGAAGACGGCGAGTTTTACTGATTGTTGGTGTGAAGGGGTGTAAGATGGTTGCTTAGGCCAGGGGGTTTAAATAGGCGAGGCTGTGGGAGCTCCCAACGTCTACAATTGCACGGGGAGTTGAAGCCGGCTTGAATTGACTGGGAAGTAACCGGCGGCGAAGACAGGCGGCGAAACGACGTCTTCACCGGTCGTGTCGGCTGCGCTGCTGTCACTGCGACGAAGAGATGGTGAAGTGAAGCTCAATCGTGGCATGGCCGCAACGTGGCACGATTTTGCTGTGGCTGTCGGGCGCAACGCGGGAGCGCAAGATCTTGCTGGTGCTGGAGAAGGCGATCCACAGTGGCGAACAGGAACCCTCCACGTGGCGACGAGGCAGCGGCTAAGATGGCTTTGCTGGTGATCAAAGGCTAGGAGCTCACGGCGTAGCAACGGTCGAAGGAGCAGTAGTAGCGGTGAGGTCGAAGCTCCTGTGCTCGTGCTCGAAACCGGTTGCTGTGGTCGATCGAGTGCCTGGTCGAAGTCGAACTGAGTGGTCAGTGATGAACAGTGGCTCGTGGTCGAACCAGGGGCCTGGTTGTGATGATTTTTGATGGGTTTTGGACTAAATTGCAAATATGGTCTTAAAGAGGTTTAATTTGAGATTTGATTTTATGGTTGAGTATAATATTTCTATTAATACTCATTTAGCTCAAATTTGGAGAAAGTTTGATAAGGTTTGAGGGATTTTAGCTATTTTCGAAAATAGGGTAAAATTAGGGTAAAATAGATCCGGATTTTGTCGATCTCAAATTCTGGCAGTTGGGGTGAGATTTTGAAATCTGGACAGAAGGGAAATCTGTATCAAATAGCATTTGGGAGGTGTTCCCTGAAGAAATTCTGGAGTTTGAGTTGATTCGTGGATTTTAGTCTTTTCAGGCCTCCAGGTAAACAGAAAAGGACTTATTCGCAGTAAAATTTGGACTAAACTGCGAAAAGTGTTTAGATGAATTAATCTGGCTCCCAACTTTTTGAAGTGAGTTGAGGATGAACCTAGGAACATATTCCAGGGGTTACTTGAGTCTGGATAGGGTTAAATCAAGATAACTCAATCATCTGGAAACTGGGGTACTTAGGGTAAATCTGAATTTTTCCTGTTTTCGAAAACAGAGAAAGGCTTAGGTACTGGGAGTTAGGGTCAGAATTTGATCTGGCTCCTGAAGACTTTTATCTTCAGGGTAACTGGTAGGTTAAATCTGGATGGTTAGATCTTGATCTGGATCTAGAGAATAGATTTGGAGATTTTTAGGGTTTGGGAGAGATTAGAGTTCAGCTGATCTGGCTACTACTACAGAGATACATGCATGCAGGGTTTTTATGCAAAACTTTTCACCCCCAAAACTAGGGTGTTACAAGCCTACCCTCCTTAAAGAAATCTCGCCCCGAGATTTACCTAGAGAAGGGAAGAGGTAGGGATAAGCCTGCCGCAGATCATCCTCTTTCTCCCAAGTCGCTTCTTCCTTTGAGTGATCTTCCCATTGAACCTTGCAAAGTTTGATTTTCTTTCTTCTGAGTTGACGCTCATCACTAGCCAGTATTTGCAGTGGTTGAGTGTGGTAAGTGAGATTCTTCTGAAGCGGGATCCCCTGGTGTTCTATCTGATCCGTTGGTTCCTTGAGGCACTTACGGAGTTGTGAGACATGAACCACGTCATGAATTTCTCCAAGATCTGATGGTAAATCCAGTTTGTAAGATACCTCTCCTTTCCTCTTAAGGACCTTGAATGGCCCAATGTACCTTGGGGACAGTTTTCCTCTCTGATGGAATCTTCTCATCCCTTTTAACGGTGTAACCTTGAGATAGACTGATTCGCCTGGTGCAAACGACAATTCCCTTCTTCGGTTGTCGGCATAGCTCTTCTGGCGTGACTGTGCTGCCTTTAATCGTTCTCTGATGAGCTTGACGTGTGCTTCAGCTTCTTCGATTAGTTCGGGTCCAATGACTTGCCTTTCTCCTGGCTCGTCCCAATGTAGTGGAGTTCTGCACTTGCGCCCATACAAAGCTTCAAAGGGTGCCATTTGCAGACTAGCTTGGTAACTGTTATTGTAAGTAAACTCCGTAATTGGTAAGCACTTTTCCCAAGAGGTTCCATAATCTAAGATGCAAGCTCTGAGAAGGTCTTCCAAGATTTGATTTACACGTTCAGTCTGTCCTCCTGTCTGTGGATGATATGCAGTGCTAAACTGCAATTGGGTTCCCAAAGCCTCGTGGAGTCGGTTCCAGAATTTGGATGTGAATTGTGTTCCTCGATCTGAAACGATCTTTTTCGGAATACCATGCAGTGTCACTATTCGCTGCAGGTATAGCTCCGCTAATTTTTTGCCATTATACATTTTCTTGACTGGTATAAAATGAGCAACTTTCGTGAGTCTATCCACAATGACCCATATGGAATCATATCCCCCTTGTGTTCTGGGAAGTCCTGTGATAAAATCCATACCAATCTCTTCCCATTTCCAAGTTGGCACTGGTAAGGGTTGCAGCTTTCCGGCTATCTTCTGATGATCGGCCTTAATCCTTTGGCAAGTGTCACATCTTGCGACATATTCCGCGATTTCCCTCTTCATTCCATTCCACCAGAATTGCGTCTTCAGATCCTTGTACATCTTGGTGTTTCCAGGGTGTAGTGATTATGGGGTTTTATGGGCTTCGAAAAGAATTAATTCTTTGAGGTCTGAATTTCGGGGCACACAAATCCTTCCCCGATACCACACAGTTCCTTGATGATCTTCAGTGAAATCCTGGGTTTTTCCTGATCTGATGTGGTTCTTGATCTTATGTATCTCCTCATCTTCTTTCTGAGCATCCTCAATCTGCTTTTGGAGTTGAGACTCCACAGTCAATGTAGCTAACATCCCAGATGGCACTATGGTTACTTCAAGATTTTGAAATTCCTGCCGTAAGCACGGGTTTTGGGGTGTAGCTCCTTGTAGGGTATAAGCCTTCCTGCTCAAGGCATCTGCCACTACGTTGGCTTTCCCTGGATGGTAGAGTATGCTGAGGTCGTAGTCCTTGATCAGCTCGAGCCATCGGCGCTGACGCATATTGAGCTCCGTTTGTGTGAAGATATACTTGAGGCTTTTATGATCTGTAAAGATCTCACACTTATGTCCAATGAGATAATGCCGCCATATCTTTAAAGCATGCACCACTGCTGCTAACTCCAAATCATGAGTCTGATAATTTTCCTCATGTGGTCTCCATTGACGGGAAGCATAAGCTACTACTCGACCTTGCTGCATTAACACACAGCCTATTCCTTGCTTTGAAGCATCACAGTAAACTACAAAATCTTCTTTGCTGTCTGGTAATGTGAGGACCGGTGTTGTTGTCAATTTCTGCTTCAGCTTCTGAAAACTTTCTTCACACTTGATGGTCCATTCAAATGCAACGTCCTTCTTTAGCAGGTTCGTAAGAGGTTTGGCTATCTGGGAAAATCCTTCAATGAATCTCCTATAATAACCTGCTAATCCCAAGAAACTTCTAATCTCTGAAACTGAGGTAGGTTGCTTCCACTCCTTGATTGCGGAGATTTTAGCTGAATCCACTGAAATTCCTTCTGCTGTCAACACATGTCCAAGAAATGAAATTCTTGACATCCAAAATTCACATTTATCAAACTTGGCATAAAATTGCCTCTCTCGTAGCCTTCCCAAGACTAGGTGTAAATGTTGCTCATGTTCTTCCGTACTCTTGGAATATATCAGAATGTCATCTATGAATACTATGACAAACTTGTCAAGATAATCCATAAACGTATTGTTCATGATATTCATGAAAGCTGCCGGAGCATTGGTTAATCCAAAGGGCACTACTGTGAATTCATATAGCCCGTATCTTGTAGTGAAGGCAGTCTTCGGTATATCTCCCTTCTTGATTTTCAGCTGATGATATCCAAATTTTAAATCTATCTTGGAAAATACTTTGGCTCCTCGAAGTTGGTCGAACAAGTCATCAATTCTTGGTAATGGGTACTTGTTCTTAATAGTGACTTCATTCAAAGCTCGGTAATCTACACACATCCGTAAAGTTCCATCTTTCTTCCTTACAAACAAAACTGGGGCTCCCCAAGGTGAAGCACTGGGTCGGATAAATCCTTTACCCTCCAGTTCCTCTAACTGATTTTTCAACTCTTCTAAGTCCGTTACCGGCATCCTATATGGTCTCCTAGCTATAGGTGCCGCTCCTGGTTTAAGCTCAATGGTAAACTCTATCTCCCTGTCAGGTGGCATCCCTGGGAGTTCTTCTGGGAATACATCCGGGTATTCCTGTACTATGGGCACTTGATCCAAGCATACTTCCTGAAGTGCATGGACTGATCCTTGCAGTTTTTCGACCGATGATCTTTCCGCATGGAATAGGACTTCCTTCCCTTGATTACTAACAAGGCTTAGAGTTTTCTTCTCACAATCCACTAGACCTTTATGCTGAGATAACCAATCCATTCCTATTATAATGTCTAGGCCTTGCAGTTCTAGGACTAATAGATCAGCCAAGAACTCTACCCCATCTATTTTGAAGGTTATATGACGACAAGCTGAATATACAGGCAGCTTAGCTCCTGGGGTCTGTATAGTCATAGAGTATTCTAGAGGTACCATAGGTATTCCCACTTTAAATGCAAAATCTTCTGATATGAAAGAGTTTGTAGCTCCAGGAGCAAACAGTATTAAAGCAGATGCAGACTGGATCAAGAATCTACCTAGGAGAATGTCAGAGGCATTGTCCGCTTCTTGAAGGGAGGTGAAGTTTAGTCGGCCCCCTCGGCCTGCCATTTGTCTTCCTCCTCGCCCTCGTCCTCGGCCTGCTACATTTCCCCCTCTGTTGGGCAAACCACCTCTGGGGCTCTGCAATGGTGATGAAGCTGTGGTTCTAGATGCCATCGCTTGTGTTCCAGCTTGCGATCTTGCTATCGCCATTGGGAGTTGGATCCACGGGCAACTGTCTTTGCGGTGTCCCATCTGTCCGCAATGATAGCATTGAGTCCTTGTCTGAGGGCAATCCCGTTGATAGTGTGCTCCTCTGCAGTTGGGGCACGTCGGCGTGAATGGTGGTCTTGACGCCGGGTAGGGCGGACGAAAATTTGGAGATGTTGGAGCCCTTCCCCTAGATGAGCTGGCTGGCGGTCGCGACTGTTGCATCATCTTCCTCTTCCGATTTTCTTCTCCAAGGCCTCGCTTTTCTTCTATCTTTAATACTCGATTCACCAGGGTCTGGAATTCTGTGAACTCATGGGAGGCAATCTGATACTGCAAATAGTGCTGAAGTCCCTAGGTGAAACGTTCAATCTTCTTATCTTCCGTGTCGATGTCGTTGGATGCATACCGAGCTAGATGGTGGAATTGGTGCAGGTACTCAGTGACAGTCCGATTCCCTTGAGTCAAGTTCCGGAATTCTCGGCGTTTGGCTGCCATGACGCCTGTAGGGATATGGAATTTTCGGAACTGATCCTTAAATTCCGTCCAAGTGATGTTGTCTTTGTCCAAGTGTGCTTCTTGATAATTCATCCACCAAGCAGCTGCTGCTCCAGTGAGTTGGTGTGATCCGAATAACACCTTCTCTCGATCATTGCAACGGACAGTGTCCAGTTTCCTTTCGATGTCCCACAGCCAGTCGTCTGCGACGATTGGGTCGGTCGCGCTTGCGAAGGTTGGCGGTCGAGTCTTCTGGAAGTCTGAGAGTCGAGTTCCGACGGCAGTACCTTCAGCAGTCCCTGGCATTTTCTGAATGACTTGAGCTAGCAACTGGGTATGTGCAGCCTGGGCTTCTTGGCGGCTCCTCTCCGTTGAAAGAAGAATTTCCTGGAGACTTGGTGAGTCTTCTTGTGGTGGTAGTGAGCTCTGCGATCCTGGATGAGGTGTGGTTCCTCTTCGTGGTGTAACTGGGTCTTGGCCCTCTTGGTCATCTTGGGTCCTTCTCCTTGTGTGAACCATTCTGATCTTCTGAAGAGAGAAGCAGACAGGTCTAACTAACTAAGGGAGAATTAGGGTACTAATGCAGAAATTAATGCGAAGCTGATTCATTAATGCACAAGTAGTTGATACAAAAGCGGCTAAACACCGTAGACTGATACAACCAAAATACAAGTAATGGTGATGATAACAACCAAAAGCATCACCAATCCTAGAAGATCTACCCTGGCCTGAGGATCTAAAAGAACAGGCAACTAACTGCTCCCACAGGGCTCAACCTCCTCTGGCTCCATCTCGTCGTCGGACTCCTCCAGAGTGACACACCCGGGTGGTCCAGACTCATGGAACAGCAGAGCAGACCCACTGCCCTTTGCCTAGCGGGTGCTAGGGGTAGAGAATGAGCGTCGGTACCCAGCTGCATTAGCAACCCTCCGAGGAATCAAGCTAGGTCCCGCACTGGGTCCAAAGGTATGAGCTGGGGAGACAACTGTCAGAGCAACCTCCTCAACTGTGCGGCGTCTCTGAGCTACAGGCTGAGAAGTCAACGACGGGGAAGCGGTTCGGCCACGTTTCTTCTGCTCCTCCAACTCCTTGCGGAGCTCCTGGTGCTCAGCAAGCAAAGTGGAGTAGCGCGAGTCGAGGGTCCTCAACAGACCTACGGTGCCTGCCAGACACGGGTCCGGGTACTCCACGATGGGTGACAACCCAGAGGGAGATGAAGGCACGTGACGGAAAGGTGACTCCTGGAGCCGACATGAGTACACCTGGCGTACCCGATGCACCGCCTCTCGAGCTGCGTCCTGGATAGCATCCAATCGGCTTGCCCTGCTGGCCTCCACCCTGATCACCTGTCCCTCACGACTATCGAGAGCGTGCACCAGCACTTTGGCCTTGAAGCCATAGCGACGCCCCTCATAATAGTCCCAAATAGTCTCGCAGATCGGGCGCTCATCAATCCCTAGGAATTGAGCAATATGCCACAGCAATGTGGCCCATCCACCGAGACGCTCGATGTAGCTGAAACGCTCCTTGGCCATCCTGCCGAGAATTTTGGAAGCAAAATAAGATTTTGAAGTCAACATTTTTATAGGAGCAAGAACATCCTTTGCAAAATAAAATTTTTCAGAAATAATTTTTAAATAATTTACGAGGTCCTGGCGCTACCAAGCCCTAAGGGTACCGTCCTACAGTCAAGGTCTGTGCTGCTCTGATACCACTTTTCCTGTCACATCTGCCACGACAGTGACATCACCTGTGAGGAGCCCAGCTCGATGCGGCTGGTCCCATAAACCACTTGACTTCCCAGGATGAGTCAAACACAGGAATATATTGAAGCAGCAAAATAGTACAATAGTCATAATTGTATGGCCATCAGGCCTTAATACAAAACGAGGTACAATGCCTTACAAGGCACAAGGGTCTAACAAAATAACACATCTAGTCGGCGGAAGCTAGGCCCAAAAGCAATCCACAGGAAACAGAGGTTGACAGCAAGACAGCACCACATCAGGGCTCCGAAGGGAACTGCTCATCTTCTCCTGGGTCTGCAGCATCTTCAGGGTATCCTCCAAGGTCGTAGAACGCTCCATCTATTGATGAGTTGTTGCAAGGGTGAGTACTTACGTACTCAGCAAGTCATAGGGAAAGTAGAGATACATATATATATGACATGAACCTATGCTATTGGGGAAAGAGTGAAAGGCTTTTCAAAATACATTTCTTTCTCTTTTCTTATTCAAATCCCGATCATACCCATGGCAGTAAATAAATCATATTGATGGTGATACATATATCCCATATCCAAGGCGATATATCCTCATATCACATTATTTTTATTCAAGTCTTTCAATAAATTACTCATAGCAGTATCTCATATACTTTAGGGCATAAACCACATGCCTCTTAATTATCATATGATCTCTATATTATGGTATTACCGCGACACGTCAACACATGACAGCCCACGGCAACGCCCCTTATCATGACAACACATGCCACTTGGGTAATCTTGAGCTAACAAATTTTAGTTTATAAAACAATACTTGTGTCACACCCCATGAATTTAATCCACCGCGGCATACTCCTAAAACTCGGGAGCACGAAGTATTCGAATACATTTTTAAACTCTGCAGAGATGTACCTCTTTTTAAATCCACTTTTTCACTCGACTTCCAAGTCGGGCCAACTCCATGCGACTTATACGCATGTGACAAGGCCGAGATCACACAATGTTTTGCAGTCTAGTATTAACAGCATCCCTGCCCGGTAAGTGGACAATCCAGTCCCAAGTACCGTTGTGGGTCCTCCCCACTGCCTTACTTCCTAGCCTGGGTCTATGTTCCCGCAGGACACATAACCTCTTTTGATTACAGTCGCGCACGACTTAATCTGGCGTAGGGCGTCTTCCTTCTTTACACCTTATCCTCTCATAATTTTTCTGATCTCACACCACTCATGGACGAACTGCGTCCCACCAGTTTCCACGCGAGAAACCGGATCGACAAGCCATGCAGGGAACTGATAATACTAAGAAAGCTACTAGGTTGCGCCTGTCCCATACCAGGTAAGTGGTTGGTACGTTTTTCATGCCACTAGACGCATAACACAAGGTTCTAGTCCTTACTTGCCAGTGACCAGATCATACCACAAACCATGCACCTTCAGTGCCTACACCTTCAGTGCAGCCAAGCACCTCCAGTGCTACCACCATTCCATACCAAAATACTGGTCACGGCTAGGGGTTCTATTTCATGAATATAAATGTACATGTTTAAACTTTTATTAGTTTGTGGCTTACTATCTTATCAAGTTCACATTCCTCAAGTATTCAATCTATCACTGCCATAATATCATTGATCTCAACACATGCAATAATAATGAGATATCTACTCATGGAATAGCATAGCAATTCATAAAATATGGGTTTCAATATGATCAAAGTATGACTTGCCTTCCGCGTCGTAAGTATCAGCAGTCGATGACGGTTCAGCGACAAGATCTTCAACCCCGGACTCTTGCTCTAAACAAGATCAAACAAGCAAACAGGCATTACAATTCATTCTATTCTTACTAATTCACTACATGCAAAGATGCAAGGAGAAAATACTCTGGTGATACAAGGTTTGAAAGCGATTTGAGTTTAACTATGGAAATCAGGGTTAAAATTAGCTGTTAAGGTTTACAAGGTTCCAAAATATCAGGGTAATATCAAGGTTGTGACTGGTTCGCCCAAAAACAGCGAATGTCTTTAGGTTGGCATTCGGTTCAAGGCATCGACATAAGGTCGATGGGTGATAGAGGGCTCAACTCAAGTTGTGACAGTAGAGAAAAGTGTAGATCACAATGTCAGGAGTCTAAGGGAAAAAGTTATTTTCAAGTTTCATGGCTGGAAGTGGGTGAAAAGGCTCAATGCCACTGGCTGACATAGGCTGACAGTGCTCTAGAATGGCATTGACATGGTTTGAGCAGTTTCCAGTGGTCAAAGTAGGTTTTGATTCAAGCATATGGTGCACAAGGTAGTGAGACAACTATTTGACAAAGTAATTTCTGTTTTACACGACCAGAGGTGGGTGAACAGGGCTAATGCCACTGGCTGACATAGCCTGGCATAGGGTTGACATGGCCAGAAACTAGGGTTAGCCTTATCTTTTGACTCAGGGCTCCCAATGATGCACCACTTTGTCTGGTGGTTAGGCATTTGTAACAGGAACAAATGTCTCAACAGGACCTAGCGCAGGAAATGGCTGGAAAGTGATGAAAACCAGCGAAGAAGTTGACTGGCCTGGAGTGCCTGCAGCACAACAGTACAGTAACTAGGGCATAGCCATAACTCTTGTTCTAGGCCGAATTAGGGGTCGTGGTAGAAGACAAAGTTGCTCAAAATGGTCCAAAACATCTAGATGGCAAGGTTTCTAGGGCTGCATTGGCTGGATTTAGGAGATATTGGTTGGAGGAAAAATGAACTAAATCCTGATTTGGGTATTTCTGTTCTAGGGCAATTGAACTCGAGTCCTTGCTTGAGGAGGGTCTCTGGGGCATACAAAAGCTATGTGTGAAGCTAGATTGTCAGGAGAAACACCAGAGAAGCTTAACAGCGAGCTCCAGCTTACATGCAAGGTGCAAAGTTTGGGATTCTTCATATTTTAGCAAATTCTTCGATTCTAGTTGCTTAGAGATGCTTAGATAAGTTCACTAATCAATATTGATCACAGGCTCGAGAGCTAAATCGGTTTAATGAGGGTTTAATTGCTCGCCGGAGTTGTCGGGGAAAATCAGCAATTCCCGGCGAGGTGGTGCGATAGAGTTCAATTGGCTGCTACTACACAGGTAAGTGGATGAGGGTTACTTACTGGTAGCTTCAATTTGGAGCTCGGTGCAGTGGGTTGGCCTGGCACCGTGAGCCTCTTCTCGAGCTCGCCGAAGAAGACGAAGAAGACGGCGAGTTTTACTGATTGTTGGTGTGAAGGGGTGTAAGATGGTTGCTTAGGCCAGGGGGTTTAAATAGGCGAGGCTGTGGGAGCTCCCAACGTCTACAATTGCACGGGGAGTTGAAGCCGGCTTGAATTGACTGGGAAGTGACCGGCGGCGAAGACAGGCGGCGAAACGACGTCTTCACCGGTCGTGTCGGCTGCGCTGCTGTCACTGCGACGAAGAGATGGTGAAGTGAAGCTCAATCGTGGCATGGCCGCAACGTGGCACGATTTTGCTGTGGCTGTCGGGCGCAACGCGGGAGCGCAAGATCTTGCCGGTGCTGGAGAAGGTGATCCACAGTGGCGAACAGGAACCCTCCACGTGGCGACGAGGCAGCGGCTAAGATGGCTTTGCTGGTGATCAAAGGCTAGGAGCTCACGGCGTAGCAACGGTCGAAGGAGCAGTAGCAGCGGTGAGGTCGAAGCTCCTGTGCTCGTGCTCGAAACCGGTTGCTGTGGTCGATCGAGTGCCTGGTCGAAGTCGAACTGAGTGGTCAGTGATGAACAGTGGCTCGTGGTCGAACCAGGGGCCTGGTTGTGATGATTTTTGATGGGTTTTGGACTAAATTGCAAATATGGTCTTAAAGAGGTTTAATTTGAGATTTGATTTCATGGTTGAGTATAATATTTCTATTAATACTCATTTAGCTCAAATTTGGAGAAAGTTTGATAAGGTTTGAGGGATTTTAGCTATTTTCGAAAATAGGGTAAAATTAGGGTAAAATAGATCCGGATTTTGTCGATCTCAAATTCTGGTAGTTGGGGTGAGATTTTGAAATCTGGACAGAAGGGAAATCTGTATCAAATAGCATTTGGGAGGTGTTCCCTGAAGAAATTCTGGAGTTTGAGTTGATTCGTGGATTTTAGCCTTTTCAGGCCTCCAGGTAAACAGAAAAGGACTTATTCGCAGTAAAATTTGGACTAAACTGCGAAAAGTGTTTAGATGAATTAATCTGACTCCCAACTTTTTGAAGTGAGTTGAGGATGAACCTAGGAACATATTCCAGGGGTTACTTGAGTCTGGATAGGGTTAAATCAAGATAACTCAATCATCTGGAAACTGGGGTACTTAGGGTAAATCTGAATTTTTCCTGTTTTCGAAAACAGAGAAAGGCTTAGGTACTGGGAGTTAGGGTCAGAATTTGATCTGGCTCCTGAAGACTTTTATCTTCAGGGTAACTGGTAGGTTAAATCTGGATGGTTAGATCTTGATCTGGATCTAGAGAATAGATTTGGAGATTTTTAGGGTTTGGGAGAGATTAGAGTTCAGCTGATCTGGCTACTACTACAGAGATACATGCATGCAGGGTTTTTACGCAAAACTTTTCACCCCCAAAACTAGGGTGTTACACCGGTTCTGGGTGTTACAGGGCCTACCCCCTTCCCGGTTCCGGTCGTGGCCACCGGGGCACCCTCCACTTCGGTTCCAAGCGTCGCCGTGGGCGCCCCCTCCCCGGTTCTAGATAATACAGGGGCTTCCCCCTTTCTGGTCCCGGGGGCCGTCGCAGGGGGCTTCCCCCAACCTGCTCCGGAAGCCTCTGGGCCGGCAGCTACAACGCATGAGCTCCCTCCCTCAGCGGGACAGGTCCGTTTCGCCCGGGGGGAGGTCGAGCGAATGCGTTCACCAGAGCGCGGGGAAGAACTTCCCCCCGGCCGTGGGCGCGGGGAGCCTCGCTCTCGCACCGGCCGGGGGAAGAGACCCCCTGAAGAGCCAACCTCTCCGGCGGAGAGCCCGGACGTCCGGGAACTCAGTCCCGGCCCGGAGGAAAAGCGTCGCCACCGCCATTCTGGCGGACCTCTTGGACCGCTTCCAGACTCAGACAACGAAGGTCCCGTGAAAGAAGACAGCGTACCAGGCCAACGAGGCCAAC
Organism: Pharus latifolius; assembly: GCA_019359835.1. Lineage (NCBI taxonomy): Eukaryota > Viridiplantae > Streptophyta > Magnoliopsida > Poales > Poaceae > Pharus > Pharus latifolius. Next base: position 51,395,470 of record CM033324.1, on the reverse strand, counting down.
CAGCGCCTGGAGATCAACCTCGTGGAGGAGGAACGCGACCGAGCGCTCCTCCGCCACGCCATCTACGAGCAAGAGATGGCGCGCGCGTACAACCAGCGCGTGCGCGAGAGAGCTTTTCGCCTTGGGGACCTTGTCCTCAAACGCGTCACAGACCCCCAAGCCCAGGGGAAGCTCTCCCCCAAGTGGGAGGGCCCCTACAGGATCTCCGCGGTCCTGGGCTCGGGGACCTACAAGCTCTCCAACCTTCAAGAGCAAGAGCTGAAGCACACGTGGAACTTGCGTTTACTTCGCAAGTTCTATGTTTAGCCTTACGGGCCTGTCCCCTCCCCCGGAGCGTTCACGCCGAAGGGGGAGGAGGGACACTGTATTTTCCTCCCCTTTCGCGGCTTCGCAGGGGTAGGCCCTATACTTCATTTTATTAGCAATACATAGGTCTTGCATCTTTTTGTCGCGCCCCGAAACTGGGACTACAACTACTCCTGTAGAGACCTAGCTCGCTGCAGCTAGTCCCATATATGCATAGCATACACATACCCTTGACTTCCCAGGATGAGTCAAGCAAAGGAGTATATCACATTGCAACAGAGTAACTTACAAAATAGTTAAGCAGTGTGGCCTGCTGGCCTTAATATTACATAAAGAGATTACAATGCCTTCACGGCATACATGGTTTAGCAAAATAACATCTACACAGCAGAATATAGGTGACCCACCCACAAAGAGAAGTGGACGGCAGAACAACACACATCAGGGAAATGATGGGACTGACGCTCCTCCTTCTGGATCCAAGAAGTTCTCCACGCCTTCATCTTGGTCATTGAACGCTCCATCTACTGATTTGTAGGTTGCAAGGGTGAGCACTTACGTACTCAGCAAGTCATAGGTAAGAGTAGATACATATAGTAGTGATGATATGAACCTAGACTAGTCAAGAATTATGGATATTTGTAAAATAACCTTTTTCTTTCATACTTCATCTCATGGCAGCACCTTTCATAATATAACATCATCATTCATGTTCACTAGATTATAGCACGACCGCGACATGTCGACACACGACAGCCCACGGCAGCACTCCTTATCATGACAACACATGTCATTTGGGTAATCTTGATTAACAATATTTTATTTAGAAAATAGTACTTGTGTCACACCCCGTGGATTTAATCCACCGCAGCAGACTCCTATAAAACCCGGGAGCTCGGAGTATTCGAATACGTTTTTAACTCTGCAGAGAGGTACCAATTTACCCGCAAGATATTCCACTTTCAAACCTTTCCTATCATAACAAAATGATTGGACCCCTGACTCACTTTATATTGTGAGCGGCAAGGTGGAAATAACAAGAACTTTTGTTATGTTTTACTCACAATTCACCCCTGACCCTGTGGATCTCTCGCGAAACACAGTTGTGGCGGGCTATACCCCCACCCTTACTCATTTCCCCATTGCTGGGTCTAATGTCAGATCACCTTCAGTGATAGTGGGAGTCAGCCTCCATATCAATCATCACAACACATCTCATGCAGGGGTTTCATGTGCGATCTACATAAGTACTTGTTCAGGCCTGTCCCATACCAGGCTTGCGGTTAGCACGTTGTTCAGCCTCCATATCAATCATCACAACCTTATATGCCAGTGACCAGACCATCCACAACCCTGCACCTTCAGTGCCTGCATTCCTTTGCAGTCTAGCACCTCCAGTGCTACCGCCATTCCATACCATTTTCTGGTCACGGCTAGGGGTTTTATTTCATGAATATAAGTATATAAATACATATAATAGTTCATGGCTCAAAACTTGTTTATTTCACATTTCACAGATAACCAGTCTAGTACTGCCAATTCATAAATCAACCATTCTCAATCTTTCTCATGCAATATTATCTATATTCAAGGTTATATTATAGCAACATTTAAAATATAGGTTCAAGATGACCAAGGATATGACTTGCCTTCCGCGTCGTAAGATACAGCAGTTGATGACGGGTCAACAGCGAAGTCCTCGAACTTGATTTCTGGATCTTCTTGGCGACAAACAAACAATACACACAAATATTACTTATATATTAAAATGATTTAGGATCTATATGCAGATATGCTTAACAAGGATAACTGAACGATACTGGAGGTAATTGAGATTGTAAGTTGAACTGAGTTGAGAGTCTAGGGTTTCAAGGAATTGGCTAAGAATGGATGTTAGATGCTCTTAGGATCTCAAGGTTACAATAAGAACATCAGTTTGTGGCTGGTTTGATCAAAAACAGTGAATGTCAGCAGATTGACATTCGGATCAAGAATCTGACATAACTTTAAGGAAAACTAGAGAGCTTATCTCAAGTTATGACAGTAGAAGAAAATGTAAATCATAACTCTACAAATTCAGTGGACAAAGTAGCTTTCAAAATGCACAATCAGAAGTGGGTAAACAAGACCAATGCCATTGGCTGGCATGCACTGAGACAGTGTCAAAAATTAGGGTTTAGCAGCAAATATAATTCAAGGGCTCAAATCAAGTTGTGATAGAAGAAGAAAATGCTGATCACAACCTCAGGAATCTAAGGGACAAAGTTATGCCCAAAATGCACATCTGGAAGGGAGTGAAAAGGGCTAATGCCACTGACTGACATAGTTTGGCATTGATCTTGACATGGCCAGAAACTAGGGCTTGGCATAACTTTTGATCTAGAGCTCCAAATGATACACCACTCACTACTACAGAAATGCTTTTCACTATTGGTTAAAAATCCACTCTACTATCGGTTCTCTTACCGATAGTGGTCGGCACGATAGTAGAGGAGCAGAACACTTCTATCGGTTCAAAAACCGTTAGTAAAACACCTACATTCCCAACGTTCACTAATCGCTATCGACTATTTCTTCTATCGGCTCAAATTTAAATCGATAGTATTATATACATTTTTTCTATCGGCTCGTATATAAACCGATAGTATTGTTTAGGTTTTTTCTATCGGCTAGGATCTAAACCGATAGTAATGTTAATGTTTTTTCTATCGGGTATTATCTAAACCGATAGTATTTTCTGAACACAGTTAGTACGGGAAACTTTATTCTATCGGTTATATTATATAACCGATAGTATTCTGTAGACACGTTTAGTACTGAAAACTTTATTCTATCGGTTTCTGCATATGAACCGATAGTAATGTAATATTTATTCTATCGGTTGTAGTATATAACCAATAGTAATTTGTAGACACGTTTAGTACTGAAAACTTTGTTCTATCGGTTGTTGCATATGAACCGATAGTAATGTAATATTTATTCTATCGGTTTTAGTATATAACCGATAGTAATATTATTTTTTCCTATCGGTTATGTACTGGAACGGTTAGTACTGGAATCATGCACATATACATACAGCTATACAGAGATACATTAATTGGATCATTCACAAATACACCAATATTTACAAATATTCAGCAATATTCACATATTGATCAATTTGTTCACAAATACACTAATTCAGCAATATTCACATATTCACATATTGTTCACAAATTGGACAGATTGAATTTATGCACATATTGATCGAGTTTATTCACAAATACATCAATGAATCTATTCACATATTGAGTTTATTCACAAATACAGCAATCAACACATTCAATATATATTCACAAATACAGCAATCAACACAAGTCAGTTACTATCGATCGTTGATAGCCACTTCTTCCATGACATATTGAGCCCAAATTGTTCGCAGCTCCTTCAATTGAGGCAACTCATATTGCTCTTTCAACATGGTGGTCTGCATATATGCGTGTATGAAGTTAGGATCGTACGTCACATCCAATTAAAGTTCGACTTTGAGTCAGGAAAAATAGTTACCTTAGGGAATTGGGCAAAGTTTCTCCTGATCAGGTCATACATGAATCTCATGACATAGAAGCCACATTCCCACGATTGTGGCTGCTGATGGCACTGGAAAAATTGCATATGCAAAGACATAAACCCACATTAACTCGAAAGAACTAATTAAGCTTAAATTAAAAGACTCATCATGAGTACTTCCATCCGTATTAATTACCTCATATTCTTTCCAAGAAATTATTGTGCCCTTTGACGCGTCATGCCTCCCTCCAGCACTAGCATAATTTTTGAAAGCCCTGTATTTAATTTAGCATTGCCGATTAATATCTTATCATTAATTAGCTAGTCAGAGAAAAATTTAAGACAACTATGTTACTTACGCGTCTATGTGCCATGTGAGGGTGAAAACATGCGCCACCTTGTCGCTCATCGAATCGAGGTAATAGACCTCATTCATCCATGGGCAAATGACGGCGAGGACCCAGTGGCCCCTACATTGCATATATAAGCGAACCGTTTCATACATATGTTAGGTGTAACATACAAGAATGAGTTAAATTAGAAGGAAATGCACTAACCTTTGGTGGTACGGCGCAAGGATGAACTCTCGGTCCTGCTGCGCTAGTAGTGCCCTTGATATGTATTCCTCCGCATGTGCTTGGTCGTGCTCTAGCATCGTGAGGCTTATTTTCTCTGGGTCGAGGAAACCCACCTTGTCACATGCCCTCATCGACGCCAGCCTATACATGCACCTGGATGCAAAGTAGACATTAGTAAGTAGTGCATACAAAAAGTGATTAGATTTATGAAACGAACTGTGATAACTTCAGACAACAGCACACTCACAGGACTCCAGTCCGTATGATGGACATATCAAGCTCCCGCCAGTTGAGGAGGTTGAACAAATCCACGTGGGCCACCGATATGCTCCCGGGCTCACGGTGAAAATGGGCTTGCCTGAAGTGAACCAAGAAGTTGATGTGGCGCCTAGACCGGGTCAGGTACCACTCGTGGAGACTTCTGGTTATTTGATCCATATTGCGCAGAAGGTACTCCGACACGAGTGGGGACCCGTTCTTGAACGTACCCGGCTGGCTTTGTTTGGCCTTGCCTTTGGCCTTGCCCTTGCCTTTGGGCGGGGAGCGAGTGTATACCTTCGAAGGTTGGGGTGTGGTGCCATCGGCCTCATTTGATGGCGAAGGGTTTGAGGCCATCGGAGGAGGCATGGGGGCCGAAGGAGTTCGCTCATGCGTTGTGGCGGGGGTGGTGTCCTCAGGAAGTGTGCTGGTATCCATCGTCCACTTTAAGTACAAACGCTTAAATTAGATTTTGCAAATTAAGTATATTAACTGAGTTGTAAGCTAGAATGGCTAGGGTTTACCTCCTGTAGTCTAACACCCTTCTTGGGCCACTGTATGTACGAGCCCAATGCCTCGCCAATTGTCCGCATTTCGTCCGTTGGGACGGGCAACGGAAAAGAGCTGTAGCCCGGGAGGGCCATGTCCACCTGTACCTTTGCGAATCCAGGCTCCAGAGGTACGCAGTGGATCCGGACATCCTCCCAAGACTGGTATATGACCCCGTTTGCAACCGCAACAGGTTTGTCGCCTATGTTGATCAATAGGGTACAGCTCTCCGGCTTCTGCAATTTGCAACAATTATAACAGGTTAGTGAAACAATTCTAACGTAACGGGAGTGGCATCAGCCGAACTGCATATATAGCTCAAGAGTTGCAATACCTCGATCAGGTCCACCGGATCCACGTGAACCTTCGAGCCAACACTACTCGGCCTGGCAGCGTCGACCTCGACAGTTGGATCTAAACCCTTGGACTGCACAACTCGGCTGAGGCGTTCATATTTCTCGTTCATTTGAGCGAACATGTCCGCGAATTGTGCAGTCACATCTGCCCGTATCTTCTGAGATAGCTCCACTTCCCTTTCCTTCCAGCTGCCAGGCTTCTTCGCCTTTTGCCCGGGGTCCGAGAAGCCTTCCTTCCATGGCACCACAGCCCCCACGGTTCGCGTCCGCCCTGGATGCTCCTTGTTCCCTAGAGCCCGGGTAAGGATGTCGTTCTCCCTATGGGGACTGAACAATCCCTCGGTCGCCTCCTTCGAGCAAGAGATCTGTTACATTGAAAGCTCTCCATTGTGAGGAAGAAATATATACAAACTTGTGCGCACACTAGTGATCATAGTTAGCCAACTTACGAGTCGCTGCACGACCTCGACGTCCCTGGGGTTTGGGAACGCCACAGTCCCCGTGGCCGACAGGGTCCCTCTGGCCAGCCACCAGCGCTTGCATCGCTGATCGCGGATCTCGGAGAGTGGTAGGTCAGGGGAGTCGACGAAATGCGACGCCTCGTCTTCACCCTTCTTCCACTGCTCCTCCTTCCCCGCATAGCCGCGAGAGCCGAGCCGGTGTGGGTGGTCGTTCCTCCTCTGGATTGCCCTGTTCTTCTCGCTGAGGGCCTTCGTACCAGAAACAAGAAAATTAATGCACCACTGCTTACTGCATACAATGGTGTAACCAAGCAAAGGAACCATTCATACCTTGAACTCAGGAGTCCCCTTCTGTTGGGCGAATTGCTCCCATACCTCCTCCGTTATGAAGGGGTACTTCTCGCATGGAGATTCGCCTTTAGCGAGGAAGGTACTGACGAGGACGCTCTTGAATGTTTTCCACGTGTTGTTCATGTCCCTCAAGCAAGCTATCTTGGGACCATCGTCCGGGATGTTCCACTTGGCCTGTTTCAAATGGTGCATATAAGTAGGACTTACCTAATCTCTAGGATAAACCAAGAGAATGTGATTACTCAAGAGTTCAGTGATTTTGATTAATTTTACCTTCACTTCCGCCCACAGCCTATCCCTCTCGTCGGCCTTGACGTCCTTCCAGCTCTGGACGGTGATCTTCACCCTTTCCTTCGCCAACAAGCCAACATAGGCAGCATAGTGCCCGACGTTCTTCCCGATTTGTCTCCCGAACTGGTTGAACTCACAGGAAAGATCCGCATGTTTGGCCAAACGACCCAACATCGTCGCGCCTCGCGCCTTCCTCTTGCGCTGGGACGAGGCAGCGCCATCTACGTTCGCCCTCGCCGAATCACTAGTATCAGCCGAGGAAGATGCCGACATGGCTTTACCTAAAATACCATGAACAAACCATCCAATTGATATGAAGAAAGGTACATGACAAAGTAATTCACAGAATATTCAGATGAGCAGTGCAACTAACAAATACTATATTTCCTATCGGTTTTGAAAGGAAAACCGATAGTACTAAGGTCTTTATTCAGGAAAATTTAAAAGATTAGCAGTGCAAACTGTGCTAATCTCTCTGCTGGAAAATAAAGTCTGTTAAAATTTAAATGAACCTAAATTTGAGATGAAAATTAGAAAATGGGAAGTAATTCATAGAAAATTCAAATTAGCAGTGCAAACTATGATGGCACTACTATTTACTATCGGTTTTCCAAGTCAAACCGATAGTAATCAAGTCTGAATTAGGAAAAATTTCCAAAATTGCTCAGCAGGAACATAAGGTATGTTAAAATATAAATGAACCTAAATTTGAGATGAAAATTAGAAAATGAGAAGTAATTCACAGAAAATTCAAATTAGCAGTGCAAACTATGATGGCACTACTATTTACTATCGGTTTTCCAAGTCAAACCGATAGTAATCAAGTCTGAATTAGGAAAAATTTCCAAAATTGCTCAGCAGGAACATAAAGTAATTGCTCAGCAGGAACATAAAGTAATTGCTCAGCAGGAACATAAGGTATGTTAAAATATAAATGAACCTAAATTTGAGATGAAAATTAGAAAATGGGAAGTAATTCACAGAAAATTCAAATTAGCCGTGCAAACTATGATGGCACTACAATTACTATCGGTTTTCCAAGTCAAACCGATAGTAATCAAGTCTGAATTAGGAAAAATTTCCAAAATTACTCAGCAGGGACATAAAGTAATTGCTCAGCAGGAACATAAGGTATGTTAAAATATAAATGAACCAAAATTTCAGATGAAAATTAGAAAATGGGAAATAATTAACAGAAAATTCAGTTTAGGGTATTTACTATCGGTTCTGAGTAAGAAACCGATAGTGAACTACACTGTATGACAAATTGCTAGTGATTTTCATCAATTCTGTCATTCTCATAGCTATCAAGTTTGTAGTTCATGAATTTTACTCTAGGTTTCTATTTGTAATCCATGGAACGGGATATGAACCATTGCATACAAAATTAAGCAATACACGCGAGCGATTTGGTCAAGAACACTTACAGTGGATCGTGGAGTGGCCGGAGGCGGTGGCGCAATGCAATGCCGGAGGCGGTGGAGAACCAGTGGCGGAGAGGAGCGAAGAAGCGAACGTCGGCGAATCTAGGGTTTTCCGCGCGAGTATTTTTCGATTTGGAATGTGATCAGTTGCACTGGAGGGAAAATCGTGCAGGTTATAACCTAATAAATGGATATTTACTATCGGTTCATCACCACAAAACCAATAGTACAAACATGTAAGTTAGGGTTTTCGTAACACAGTGTAAATCACTATCGGTTGTGAACAGTAAACCGATAGTAAACTAAGAACAGCGGATCATAACACAATATAAAATCACTATCGGTTGTGAACAGTAAACCGATAGTAAAATAAGGTCCCCACTGTCATAACCATTAGTGTATATGAAGTCATTTTACTATCGGTTTGTTTTATATAACCGATAGTAATATTTCATATATTGTATCGGTTAGTACAGTAATAACCGATAGTAAAAAGTTAGTAATTTCACTATTAGTTACCCGAGAAAAACCGATAGTACTATTCAATATATTATATCGGTTAATACAGTACGAACCGATAGTATAAAGTGAGTAATTTTACTATCTGTTACGAACGAAAAACCGATAGTACTATTGTAATATATTATATCGGTTGGTACAGTAATAACCGATAGTAAAAAGTCAGTAATTTCACTATCAGTTAAAAATGAAAAACCGATAGTACTATTTAATATATTATATCGGTTTGTACAGTAATAACCGATAGTATAAAGTTCGCAGTTTTACTATCAGTTACAAAAGGAAAACCGATAGTACTATTTAATATATCATATCGGTTTGTACAGTAATAATCGATAGTATAAAGTTCGCAATTTTACGATCAGTTACGAAAGGAAAACCGATAGTACTATTTAATATATTATATCAGTTTGTACAGTAATAACCGATAGTAAAAAGTATTTGAATTTCACTAACGTTGGATTAGTGTGTAACCGATAGTAAAATGATGGTTTTCCGCCACTGTCGTCCTATTCTATCGGATTTTTCCTAGATTGCTTACAACCGTTAGAAAATAAGGATTAGTGGAACGCACTTCTGTAGTAGTGACTTTGTCTGGGAGGTAGGCAAGGATAACAGGAACAATTAAGTCAACAGAATCTAGGGCAAGAAATGGCTGGAAAGTGATGAAATTCAGTGATGAACTTAGGTGAACTGGTTGCACTGGAGCAGTTCTGGACAAGATTTTGGCATGGCTATATCTTTTGATCTAGGCTGATTTAGGTGTCGGGCTAGAAGACAAAAATACTCAGGGGTTTAAGGCACACACGGTGGACAAAGTGATTTGAGCTGAAACGGCCAGGAAAACTTTTCCGGTGAACTGTGCCGGAGAAGAAGACATAGGATTTGGGGGTTTTTGCTGTAGGGGATTTGAACTTAATTCCAAGCTCAGGGAGTATCTGTGGAGTATAAGGGAGCTACTAGGATGGTCAATTTTGTTAGAGGATGGCTGGAGAAGCCTGGCGACAATCGCCGGTTTCTGGAGAAGCTCAAAATTGGTGAAAGCTTCGATGGAAGCTCAATCTGGAGATCCAAGTACACAGGCTTGCTGGAAATGGGTCACTGATCATCTTCCTTCATAGGATCGAGAGCTAATTCGAAGTAATTTGGCCTGCATTGCCGGAACAGGGCAATCGAGATTTTCGGCGATCACCGGCGACTGGATGCAAGATAACTCAATTAGATGGTACAGCACGATGAGGAAGATGGGTTATACCTGCTGGTGCTGTTAATTTGGTAGGAGATGCAATGGGTGAAGCTGGCACCGTGAAGCCTCCTGCTGGACTCGCCGGAGAAGAAGACGACGGCGATGAGATTTGTAAATCTGGCTAAGTTCTGGTGATGAGGGAGTGACACAAGGTATGGCTGTTTATATAGACCAGTGGGCGATGCTTGCAAGGTGTAAACAGCAATGAATTTGGCTTCAGTTGACAAGATTTGCCGGGCGCAGATGCAACAACGGCGAGCGGTGAAGCGACGGTGCTCAGGCGAGGTGACTACTGCTCAGCTTGTCAGCTCTTTGGAACTCCACATTGTCGGGCGGTGCAAGCAGTGGCAACTGGAGCTGGCAAAGCAAAGCAACGTGGCAGGAAAATGCTGACAACGGTCGCGCACGGGAGCAAGCTGTTCAACGGCGTTGCCACGGCGATGGCTGGGGCGTGGACGCGTGTGCACATACAGATTCAAGTGAGCACGAGCTCAGGCGAGGCGAGGCGTGGCCGGCGGCGAGCGAGCACGGCGCAAATGCACGGCGAAGTTCTGGTCGTGCACTGGTTACTGCCCTGGTCGAAATTGGGCTGATTTGCAATATTTGATTTCTTGATTTGGACTGAAATGTAAATCTGATGATTTGGGAGGTTTGATCTGACTTTGATTCTGCTGATTTGGCAAACTTGATTCAACAGATGATTTGGCACAGATTGAAGATAAAATTTGAGACATTTGGATGATTTTTGATATGAACTGAAAACAGGGTATTTTAGGGTAAATTAAGATTTGAGTTTTGTCGATTTCGAATTCTGGCATTTAGGGTTTGATTTTGATATCTGCACAGAAGAGAGACTTGTGGAAAATAGCATTTTGAGAAGATTTGCCGAAGAAATTCTGAATTTGGAGTTAATCTGGAGATTTTAGCCTTTTTGGGTTTTCAGATATCAGATAAGGACTAATTTGTAATAACTCTTGGACTGATTTGCGAAAAGGGTTTAGATGGTAAAATCTGGCTGCCAACTTTTTGGATTAAGGTATTGGCATACCCTTGATCATATTCCAGGAATAATCTGGTCTGAACTTGGTCAAGATTTAGATTAAATCTGGATTTCTGAAACTTAGGGTATTTAGGTAATAACAGATATTCTGTTTTTGAAAACAGAAAGGAGTTGATAAATCTGGAAGTTAGAGATAGAATTGGATCTGGGTTCTGAAGGCTTTTAGATTTAGGATAACTGATAGATCAAATCTGGCAAGTCAGATCTTGACTTGGGGTCACAAGATAGATTTTGGAGATTTTAGGGCTAGAACAGAATAAAGCTGAGGCTGATTTGGCTGATCTAGAAGAGACATATGCATGCATGACTTTTAAGAAAGAACTTTTCACCCCAAAACTCAGGATGTTACAAAGGGTGAGCACATTGTCCACATGGTGCTCAACAAGTCCCAAATAAGAATGCAAGTATATATAGATGAGGGGGAAATTTCTCAAAGAATAGCTCTTTGGCTTTGTATATGTATATAGGATAGATTTTCACACTTGGTTTTGAAGAAAAGATCTTTATTTTCGAAAGCAGTGCTTTTGAAACCCTAAGCTAAATTCTCAGAAAATATTGTGTGTGGCGGTCTTTCATGAGTCACCACTTTATTCAGATTTTGTGAAAACATTCCAAAAGCTACTTGTGCTGCATCGACATGAATAGAATCCACAGCGCGCAGACTCCATAACCTGGGAGCTCAGAGTATCCGATATTTTTTAAACTTTGCAAAGGTGTACCACCTTAATCCACCGATCATTCGGCTTTCAAGTCGGTACCTCTCCATGCGACTCTTACGCATGTGACAAGGCCGAGATGACACAACAGTTTACAGTCCTAGCATTAACTATTCCCTGCCCAGTAAATAGACAGTCAAGTCTCAAGTACCGTTGTGGGTCCTCCCCACTGCCTTACTTCCTAGCCTGGGTCTATGTTCTCGCAAGACACATAGCCTCTCTTGATTACAGTCGCGCACGACTTAATCTGGCATAGGGCGTCTTCCTTCTTTCCACCTTTTCCTCTCATGATTTTTCTGAACTCACATCACTCATGGCCTTCTGCGGCCCACCAGTTCTCGCAAGACACTGGATCGACAACCATTGCAGGGAAGAGCTAATACTAAAGAAAGCTACTAAGTTGCGCCCGTCCCATAAACAGGCAAGTGGTTGGTACATTTTTCATGCCGCATAGAAGCACAACACAAGGTTCTAGTCCTTATGAATCTCTAGTGAGGAGTCTTTCACATTCCCAGTGCGCACACAGCACCATCCAATCAAACCATCCTCACTATCGATTCCAATCACATTTTGATCCGGGAGGATCTCCAAGTCCTGATCGCATACGGCTTCGCGACCAAGTCCTGATCGCATATGGCTTCGCGACCTTAACCGTGCTCGGAAAGGATTCGCGACCATGGATTGGTCCGCGACCAGGAAAAGGAATTCGTTCCCTGTTCGGAATTGTAATCCGACCCGAATGTGTATAACTAAGCTTATCTGTTTAGGATTAGTTATATGAGTCTAATACGTTTAGGTCTCTAAGTTTGATACGCACTCATACGATTGGACTATAAATACCTTGTAATAGGTCTAGTTTAGATCATCGAATTCAATCGAAGAGTCATAGAACTTATTTGAGTTTTAGACACTTATAGTTCCTTCGACGTAGGCAAGTGTGCCTATCGTTCGACGTGTAAAGCCCTCTTTGAAATAAAGAGTTGTGCAATTACTTTGGGTTTCGGTATTTCCGAGTAAGATCCCGTTATTCCGCATATTAGAATCTGGGCGAGCCTAGTGCAAAAACCAAGACTAGGTCTCAAACGGATCACATTTTCTTTCACAAAAGGGTTTTTGAATATACTTTGCTCATATGTGACCATTCAACATTTAACATATAATCTTGAGCATAGCATAGCCTAAGCATGATATTCTAGCGTGACAAGGGTGCATGGATATTCAATGTCAAAAGGGGCTTACAGTTATTTAGGTCATACCTAATCATTTTATTGAAACATAGCTCTTGTTTGAATCTAAGGCATGCATATACTTGAAAACAGTTAACATACTTCATTTCAAAATAGTAGGCTAGACATGATCAAGGGTTCGAGACTTGCCTTGCAGTGATGGGTCTAGCTGCTCAGATGAATCCTCGAAGATCTCCTCTGTTCCTTCAACGTCTGGTTCCACGGCGGATACAAACAACACATACACACTATATAAGCATACAAGCACTAGAAAATATTATGTAAATACATCATGCATGTAGGGGTAAGGGTTTGGACAAGGTCACTTGACATTGATAGAAGAGATGGGCTCAAAAGGACTTGAATGTCGAAGGGCTGACATTCGGCTCATGGCTTGACATAGCCCTAAATTGGTTCTAGGTTTGTTTTCTGGAGATGTGGCAATAGGGAATATTGTAGAGCATGGTTCAAAAGGCTTAGTGGACAAAGTGGCATTTCAATTGCTCAAATGTAACAAGTCTAAATCATCTAATGCCACTGGTGGACATGCACTGACATAGTGCTAGACATGGCTAGAAACTAGGGCATTGGATAACTTTCGACTCAGGACTCCAATTGGTGCACAACTTTGTCTGGAGTTTAGGCCTTGATGACAGCTACAAAGCTCTCAACAGGCTCAATGGCAGAAAGTGGCCGGAAGGTGGCCAAATCTGGTGAGCAAACACGGTGGCCTGAATCACTGGACAGTAATCTTGGCATGATCATAACTTTTGATCTAGGATGATTCAGGGTTTGAGCCAGTGGAGTAAATTGCTCAGGGGGTTGAGGCCTAGCTAGATGACAAGGTTTCATCGGCTGGTTTGGCCGGAAAATGAACTTCGGCGATCGGGGCCGAAGACGAAGGCACCGATTTGGGCGTTTTCGTTCCAGGGCGTTTGAACTTAATTCCACGCTCGGGAAGCATCTAGGGGTCATCACGAAGCTAGTGGCGTACTCAATTTTGCCAGAGATTGGCTGGAGAAGCACGGCGGCGTTCTCCGGCGAACTGCCGAGGCTCGAACATGGGATTTCGACGCTCGGGGCAAAATTGGCGATTCCAAACTTACAGGCTTGTTCCTCCTAGCTCACTGATCATTATTCCCTACTGGTACGAGGATCAATTTGGCTTGAATCACTCGGCATTAGGGGAACAGGGGATTACTGCTTTTCCGGTGATTGCCGGCGTTGAGGTTCGCCGGGGGTCAATTAACGGCTATGACACATACAGGGGGTTAAGGGGATCTTACTGGTGATGTTAGTTTGGAGGGGGAAGCTACGGGTGAAGCTGGCGCCGTGAGCTTCAGGAGCAGCTCGCCGGGGAAGAAGGTCTTCGCGGCAGCACTGATGAACTGGATTGTTCTCTGGTGGTGGAGGCTAAGGCTTGCAGCTGCGGGTGGTGTGTGAAGAGATGCTGGGCGAAGGGGGCCTTATATAGCCATGGGGTTGAGCTCTCGGGAGTTGCAGCAATCGCCGGTGAGATATCTTCTGGCGCTGGAGCGGTCAACGAGGCATATCGGGACATGGCGGGAGCTCTGCCAGAGACGGGGTATCGCGCGGAATCGGAATTTTGTCAGGACGATCAGGTAGCGATCTCCGGGATGGCAACCATGTGGCGTAAAGCTCCTGTCAACAGTAGGCACGCGCGCGCACGGGGAAGAACATGGCTTAGCGCGGGTGAGGTGCTCCACGGTGGCGGCACGGTTGTGCGCAGGTGGTGGCTACGTGGCTGCGATGGTGGCAGCGCAGGGAACTTCGCCGGCGATGAGTCCAGCGGCGAGGCAAAGCGGTGGGGCGCTGGTCGAATTACACTGGTCGCGGTCGTGCACGCGGTCTCCTGGTCGTGGTCGAAGAAAAGGCCAGGGGCTTGTTTGCAAGGTTTTGGACTCACTTGCGAAGGTTTGGACTAAACTGCGAGGATTTTGTTTCGGGAACTTGGGCCTATTTGCAATTCTGGAAATCTGAAGGGCTGATTTGAATTTTGACTTTGCAGATGAGTGTTACTAAATGTCTTAGACTCATCCAGCAAGAAAAATGGTAAAATCCGATAAGATCTGGTGGTTTCGACAAAAATCGAAAACAGGGTAATTAGGGTTTGAAACTTTTGTCGAGGCTGAAACTAGGGTTTCGGTTGAGATTTTGGAATCTTCCAGAAGGGAAAAACGTTCAGAAAAGTGAAAGAAATATAATCACTTGATCAGATTTGAATTTGGAGATGATCTGGGACTTTTAGACTTTTTGGGCTTTTTGAAAATTCTGAAAAGGACTAAACTGAAACACTTTTGGACTGAAATGTGAATATGATCTGGGAGATGAAGTTTAGCTGCCAACTTTTTAGGTTAAGGTAGTGGCATACCTAAGATCAAGATAGGGTTGAGACATCAGGGATTCCAAAGAAGATATGCTGACTCGCAAGTAGGAAAGATAGCCAAAAATAGGGATGTTACACAGGGCCCCCGGTGCCGGTCCTGGGCGCCGCCTTTAGCCCTGGGACAAGGCCCACGGTGCCTGTCCCGTGCGCCCCCTTTAGCCCGGGGACAGGGCCCCCGGTGACTGTCCCGGGCGCCGCCTTTAGCCCGGGGACAAGGCCCCCAGTGCTTGTCCTGGGCGCCGCCTTGCGTCCGAGGACAAGGCCCCCGGTGCCTGCCCCAGGCGCCGCCATTTGCCAGGGGACAATGCCCCCGGTGGCTGTCCCGGGCGCCACCTTGAGCTCGGGGACAAGGCCCCCGGTGCTTGTCCCGGGCGCTACCATTTGCCCTGGGACATGGCCCCCGGTGCCTGTCCCGGGCGTCGTTGTCCTTCCGGGAGAGGGAGCCCTCGGTCTCGAGTCACGTGCGGGTCACGCAAGGAGTGCCTCGGGAATCAGCGGACACCTGTCAAGCATCCGAGGTGCCTGGCCGGGAGAAGGACGTCGCTAGCCCTCGATCCAACGGTAGCGCCCGGGGTAGTTTAGTCTTTTTGCTTCTTTTGGGGCTATAAATACCCTTGTACACCCTCTTGTAAAGACAAGTTGCTCATTATTTGCTAGAATAGCCAATATCACAGGTGTGCTCCGGAGCCTCTCCCCCCAGGAGAGCTTCCTCAGCCGACTCTGGTCGGGAGCACACCGACAGGACTAGGACCCCCACCGGGTCCCGAACCTGTATAAACCCTCATATCATTTGTTGTGTTTGTCCGGCGGGGGAGGACCGGTTACCCGGTCAGCTCGCACTGTTTTCTCTTCTCTAGGATCGTCCATAAAACCTGCCGGGGTGTTTGTAACACCACGACAGTTGGCGCGACCGTGGGGATCGTGACAAGACGCCATGGCTCCCCCGAGAACAAGGGCTCACGCCCTTCTCGGTGACGCCGGTCCCGGTGACCCGGCGCTACCCATCCGGGACACGACTGTGCCGGAGCTTCTGCCCGGAGGCGGCCAGACCCAGGTACCGCGTCCCACCTTCCCTCTTAATTTAGGTGGTTCGACCCCCGGGTCGGTCCCGGTAGCTGCGGTAGCCTTGGCCAGGACTAGCCTCCCCCCGACGGCTCCCCCGGCTCCCTGGGACGCCCTGCTTGAGGCTTTAGTGGAGGGCCAGCTCCGCGCCCAGCGCTCTATGGATGAGCTGCTCCGCGTGTTGGCGCAGCCACCGGCCCCCACATACGCGTAGTACCCATACCTGGGGCCTATGCCCCCGTTTATGGGCCACCCGGTGGCCCCTCCGGTCTCCGGAGGTCCGGCCGCCACGGATGACCCCTCCGGAGGGTACCCTCCCCCGGCAGGTCATACGTCCAGACCCTTCCCGGCACCTGGATCCTTCCCGCTGCCGGGGGGTTACTTCGTGCCCGGGCCCTTCGCGCCACCGGGGGATATCCCGTTCCGGGCCCATTCCCAGGGCCGGGGGCCCATTACATGCCGGGGGTTATCCCTGCACCGGGAGCCAGTCCGGCCCCATGTGTCGCGTTTACCGCACCGGGGGCCGTCGACAGAGCAGCACCCGTGCCGCAGCGGACCTCCCCCTGCAGCGGCACCCCGGTTCTGGACATTGCCACGGGGGCTCCCCCCTCTCCGATTCCGGATAATACAGGGGCTTCCCCCTTTTCGGTTCCGAACGTTGCCGCGGGCGCCCCCTCCCCGGTCCCGGATGATACAGGGGCTTCCCCCTTTCCGGTCCTGGGGGTCTCCGCAGGGGACTCCCCCTAGCCGGCCCCGGTAGCCTCCGGGCCGGTAGCTACAGTGCATGAGCTCCCTCCTCCGCCGGGGCCGCTCCCGAGGGTGCCCCCGGCAGACCAGGTCCGCTTCTCCCTGGAGGAGGCTGAGCGAATGCGCACGGCTAAGTGCGGGGAAGAGCTTCCCCCGGGCCGCGGACACGGGGAGCCTCGCTCCCCACTGGTCGGGGGAAGAGACCCGTCGGAGAGCCAACCTCTTCGGTTGAGAGTCCGGACGTCCGGGAACTCAGCCCAGGCCCGAAAGAAAAGCGTCGTTACCGCCACGCCGGCGGACCTCTTGGGCCGCTTCCTGACTCCGACAACGAAGGCGCATCCCCCGTCAAAGGAGACAGTGACCGGGACTCTCCCCGGGAGGAGCAGGGGGCTAATCAGCCCCTATGCCGCAGACTTCGGTGCATTCAGTGGCCGTGGCCTTATCGCCCGCCGCACATTGAGCACTACAACGGTGAGGACGACCCCTATGAATTTGTTCAGGTATACTCCACGGCCATCTCGGCGGCGGGGGGGGGGGGGATGAGATGGTGCAATGCAACGTCTTCCCCCTCTACCTTACCAGGATCGCCCGCTCCTGGTTCTACAACCTGAAGGCCGGCTCCATCAAGTCCTTCGCGCAACTCAAGCGCGAGTTCTGCATGAACTTCCAGGGGAACTACGTGCGTCCCCTGGATTCTTCGTAGCTGTACACCATCCGGTAGAGGACGAGGGAGACTATCCGCAGCTTCTTCAAGCTCTTCGCTCAAGTGAAGAGCAAAGTGGCTCATGTCCCCGACTCTACAGTCATCGAGGCGTGCAAGAGCGGGATCCTCCCGGGGGAGCTTCACCGGAGGCTCTCCTGAAGCTGCCTCTCCTCCGCTGATGAGCTCTTCAACGTACTTGAAAAGTACGGTCAAGCGGAGGAGGACGACCTCTGGAAGAAAAACCAGGGGTCCCCCGCCCCCACCGACCGGGGGGCTAGGGACCCCCCTCAAACGCCCCAGGTAGGGGGGTCATAACGAGCCACGGCCTCAGGACACTTTTGTCCTCGAGGGCAGAGGTGGCCGAGAAGGCTCCACGGGGGGAAGCAAGGAAGGACCGTGGTGCACTTTCCACGGGTCCGATACCCATGCCACCTGGGAATGACACCAGCTACTGCAGTAGTTCGCAGTGTTCCTCGACCAGCATGGGCAGGGGGGAGACTCCGGCCTCCTTGCCCCCTCAGCCGGCTCTACTGGCCCTTCCTGCTCCCGTGGGGGGACCGCAGGGACAAGTGCAGGAGGGAGAGCCGTCAGAAACTCTCCCCTTCCAAACTTCCCAGCGGCGTGTTAGCGTCATCATGGGAGAGTCCACTTCCGGGCGGGACTCCAAGTGCCAGCGTAAGGAATACGCGCACGAAGTCAAGGTAGTGGGGGTGCTACACACGTCTCCGCCACCCAAGTGGTCGGACGTCCCCCTCACCTTTACGGTGGAAGACGCGCGCGGGGTTTGCTTCCCCCATGACGACGTGCTCATCGTCTCTGCCACCATCTACAATTGCCACCTGGCCCGCATCCTCGTGGATGGCGGCAGCTCCGCGGATGTCCCCTACCTGAAAGCTTTCAGGGAGATGCAGGTGGACGAGGAGCTCTTGCAACTCGCAGCAGGCCCCTTGCAAGGATTCGTCCCGAGGAAGGCGATCCACCCCGTGGGGAAGGTGGATCTCCCCATGACGTTCGGCACCCCGGAGAACTACCGGACCGAGATGGTCCGATTCGACGTGGTGGACCTGCCCTCCTCCTACAATGCGATCATGGGGAGTACCACAACCAACCGCCTGGGGGGCTGCCACCCACCAAAACTACCTCTGCATGAAGGTCCCCGGGCCTCACGGTGTGATCACGGTCCGGGGAGACTAAGATGTGGCCCGCGCTCTATACGAGCGCGCCGCCGCAACGATCAGGAGTGTCAACATCGTCAAGGCCCTGGGGGGGGAGGTCTCTCCCCCGGGATCAGCTGTGGCCGCGACACCTCCAGGGAGGCCCCTCCCCAAGCAGTGTCCGGAAGGGGGCCTCCGGAAGGACCCGTTGTCCCCGGACGACGGGGACAAAACCGTCTGGATCGGGGCGGAGCTCCCCGAGGAGCATGCAGCGCAACTCGCAGCCTTCCTGCGTGAAAACTCTGACGTTTTCGCGTGGAAGCCCTCCGACATGCGGGGCGTCGCCCGAGATGTCATCGAGCATAAGCTCGCGGTGACCCCCGGTCACCCCCCAACCAAACAGAAGCTGAGGAAACTCTCCCTTGAATGCCAAGAGGCGATCAAGGTGGAGATCGCCCGACTCTGAGAGGCGGGGTTCATTCGGGAGGTCTTGCACCCCAAGTGGCTCTCAAACCCCGTCCTCGTGAAGAAGTCGAATGGCAAGTGGCGGATGTGCGTGGACTTCACTGACCTCAACCGCGCCTGCCACAAGGACAACTTCCCACTCCCGCGGATTGACCAACTGGTCAACTCCACCGCGGGGTGCGAGTTGATGAGCTTCCTAGACGCCTACTCGGGCTACCATCAAGTTCGGATGGTGGAAGGGGACGAGAAAAAGATGAGTTTCATAAGTCCCCTCGGAACCTTCTGCAACGTCCACATGCCCTTCGGGCTGAATAACGCGGGAGCGACCTTCCAGCGCCTCATGACGCTGGTCTTCAAGAGTCAAATCGGTCGCAACGTCGAGGTCTACGTAGATGACGCGGTCGTCAAAAGTCCCTGCGCAACCGCCCACGTCTCCGACCTAGCGGAGACCTTCCGCAACCTGCGCGTGTATCGGTTGAAGCTCAACCCAGAGAAGTGCGCCTTCGGCGTACGCGGGGGTAAGCTCCTAGGTTTCCTCGTGTCCCAACGGGGCATAGAGGCAAACCCCGAAAAGATCTGGGCGTTCCTGGACATGCCCGCGCCGCGCTCCGTCGAGGATGTTCAGCGACTCGCCGGCCGCTTAGCCGCGCTGAGCCGCTTCGTCTCGCTGTCGGGGCAACGCGGCCTCCAATTCTTCAAAACCCTCTGGGGGCTCGAGGGGTTCCGGTGGACCCCCGAGGCCCAGGAGGCCTTCGACGACCTCAAGAAGTACCTCACGAGCCCTCCAATGCTCGTGAGTCCATCTCCAGAAGAGCCCTTGCTCGTCTACCTTGCCGCGACCCCGGTCGCCGTGAGCGCAGTATTGGTGAAGGAGCAAGGGGGACAGCAGCGTCCCGTGTACTACGTAAGTGAGGCCCTCAAAGGGGCCAAAACTCGGTACACGGAGATGGAGAAGATCTGCTACGCCCTCCTGATGGCGTCCCGGAAACTTCGCTACTACTTCCTGGGACACCCCTTCACCGTCCCGTCGTCCCTCCCCCTGGGGGAGGTGCTTCGGAACAAAGAAGCTACCGGCCGGATAGGGAAGTGGGGGGCAAAGCTCGCCCCTTCTCCCTTTCCCTCACAGGCCGCTCCGCCATCAAGTCACAGGTCCTCGCCGACTTCGTAGCGGAGTGCACTCCTGCCTCCAGGCCCAGGGACGAAGACCTCCCCACACCGCCCCGACGCAGTGACCACTGGACACTCATGCTCGATGGGTCGCTGTGTCTCGCCGGGGCCGATGCGACAGTAGTCCTCCAGATCCCCGAGGGGAAGGAACTCGAGTACGCAGCGCAGCTCGAGTTCCCCGCAACCAACAACGTCACCGAGTACGAGGCTTTGCTCCTCGGGTTGCGCCTTGCGCGCTCCCTGGGGATTCGATGCCTCCTAGTGAAGGGAGACTCTCATCTCGTAGTTTGACAAATGGACAAGTCCTACCTGTGCCATGACGCAAACTTGAGCCTTTATTTGAAGGAGGTGCGCAAGATGGAGCGCCACTTCGACGGCCTCGAGGCCCGGCATATCCTACGAAGGGACAATGACCGGGCCGACGCCCTAGCCCGGGCAGCCAGCGCCCGGGAACCGCTCCCCAAAGGGGCCTTCCTGGAGATCGTCGCGAAGCCCTCGGTGGCCTCCCCGGACACGGGCGACGAGCCTCGCGTCCCGGAGGTCGCCGAGATCACCCGGACTCCGTCATGGATGGACCCCCTCATCTCCTTCATCATGGGGGAGGGGACCCTCCCAGCGAGGCTGAGGCTAGGCGCCTCCGGGCCAAAGCCTGGGCATACCTCCCACGGCTAGAGGGACTCCAGCTTCTTGAAGACATCCACGCGGGGAGCTGTGGCTCTCACCTAGCCCCGCGCGCCATCGCGGCCAAGGCCCTTCGCCAGGGCTTTTACTGCCCCACGGTAATGAGCAACACACGAGACCTTGTCTCCACGTGCGAGGCTTGCTAGAAGATGGCCAAGGGTTCGAACCTCCCCCCCGTAGCGCTGCAGACTATCCCCATCACTTGGCCCTTCGCGCGCTGGGGGATGGACCTCCTAGGGCCCTTCCCCCCAGTGCCTGGGGGATACAAGTATGCGGTGGTCGCAGTTGACTACTTTACCAAGTGGGTAGAGGTTGAACCCTTGGCCAGCATCACATCCCGAGCGGTACAGCGGTTTTTCTGGAAAAACGTCGTTTGCCGTTTTGGTGTCCCCCGGGAACACTGTTGATAACGGGACCCAATTTGACTCGGCATATTTCCGGGAATTCTGTGAAGGCCTGGGGCACACCATCCACTTCGCTTCAGTGGCCCATCCCAAGAGCAATGGGGCCGTTGAGAGGGTCAACGGCGTGATCCTACAGGGGTTACGCCGACGACTCGAGCAGGCCTCTTCTAAGCGGGGTGCATGGGCAGAGGAGCTCCCTAGCATCCTATGCTCCATGCGCACGACTCCGAGCCGGGCGACGGGACATACTCCCTTCTCCCTGGTCTACAGGGCTGAGGCAGTCCTCCCCCCGGAGATTGGCTTTCGGTCGCTGCGAGTCGAGCTCCTAGACGGAGCTACGACCACAGCGTACCAAGCCAACGAGGTGAATCAGTGGTTTGAGGTTGATCTCATGGAGGAGGAACGCGACCGAGCGCTCCTCCGCCATGCCATCTACGAGTGTGAGATGGCGCGCATACA
Source organism: Pharus latifolius (assembly GCA_019359835.1). Lineage (NCBI taxonomy): Eukaryota > Viridiplantae > Streptophyta > Magnoliopsida > Poales > Poaceae > Pharus > Pharus latifolius. Next base: position 51,373,331 of record CM033324.1, on the reverse strand, counting down.
ACAAGCGCATGCGCGAAAGGGCTTTTCGCCTTGGGGACCTTGTCCTCAAGCGCGTTACCGACTCCCAAGCCCAGGGCAAACTCTCCCCCAAATGGGAGGGCTCCTACAGGATCTCGGCAGTCCTGGGCTCGGGGGCTTACAAGCTCTCCAACCTTCAAGAGCAGGAGATGAAGCACACGTGGAACTTGCGTTTACTTCGCAAGTTTTACGTCCAGCCTACACAGGCCCGTCCCCTCCCCCTGAGCAATTACGCCGGAGGGGGAAGGGGGACCTTGTACTTATTGTCCCCTCCCCCGGAGCGATTGCACCGGAGGGGGAGGGGGAACATTGTAATCACCATTCCCTCCCATTTTGCGATTTCGCGGGGGGAGGCGTTGTATTTTGGTTCATTGTTAATACAACTAGATTTTCTCTTCAACTCTGTCTCAATGCAGGTTCTTTATATTACTGCCCCACGGTGATGCCCTTCTCGTGAGGATGCCCTCCCCGCGAGGACGCCCTCTCAATGTGGATGCCCTTCCCGTGAGGAAGTGGGCTCTCATGACCCAGGAAGTCCCTCCCGTAGGGCGGCTTACGATCACCCCTCGTGGACTGAGGGTGTAAGCGGCAACCCGGTCCTTAGGGACCGTCGTAACACGTCACTTTAGCAGACTAGTCGCCTACCCAAATACTCAGACCGGTCATCGGGCACATCCTCCTCCGGGAGTTGATAGTCTCCCCAGCGGGACGGATTTCTTGGATATTTCTTTCCTGGAGACCTTATTCCCGACTCCCCGTTTTCACAGCGACCAGACGATTGTCTCCCAGAAAAATTACCTCTGGAAATTTTGTCTCGGGGATTTCTTGGGTGTTTCTTTCCCGGAGACCTTATTCCCGGCTCCCCGTTTTCACGGCGACCGGACAATTGTCTCCCGGAAAAATTACCTCCGGAAATTTTGTCTCAGGTTTTTCTTGGATACGTTCTCCCCAGAGACCCTATTCCCGACTCCCCGTTTTCACGGCGACCAAACGATTGTCTCCCGGAAAAACTCCCCCGGGAAATGTCTTGAATTTCCCCAGATGTTTCTCCCAGCGAAATTGGAATTTTTACCTTGGGGAAGCTTGGAAAAATTCTGATGCCGCGGGCCTTCATCCCGGGAGCTTGGTCACCCCCACAGCGCGTGAAGCTACCCTCCGGCCCACTGTGGAGGGGGGGATAAGGAGCCCCCGGGAGTCGTCCGGACCATCCTAGAAAAAGAGCAAACTTAGCTCTATCTTCCCCGGGAGTCGTCCGGACCATCCAAGAAAAACGAGCCAAACTTAACTCTATCTTACCAAAAGCAAATTCTCAAAGCAACAAACATAGCTTTATTGATCATTCAACCGGAGGACATCCTCCCCCTCCGGTGGGCATCGGAAACGATACAACCCGGGCTATAACCCAGAAATTCTCTACGTCCTAAGGTTCCTACGCCTAATAATCCCGGAGACCTTCAGACAGCTCCCGGGCCAGGTCCCAGTACAAGCCGCGTATGCGTCGCTGGGCTTCCCGGAGCAGGTCCTCGGGCCAATACTCGTAGCCCGCCGGTGGAAGTATCTGAAGAGGGGGGATCATCTGGGACCCCGGACGCTGAGTGGATAGTTCGGCGCAATAATTATCGAAATTGTCCAGGTGCCACTCCGGATGCCATCGCAACCGGATTGGCTTCCGGACGACGCCCTCGCCGCGCTCCCCGGAGAAGAGACTCAACAAGATCAAAGCGGCTTGGGCGTCCCCCGGGGGCACCTACCCGGGCTCAAAGGCCTCACCCCCGGGGAACCTCTTCCGGACCTTCGCCCGGGAGTAACCTCCCGGGAAACCTGGTAAAATTGCATTCATTCAAGACTTAGAGAAAAATTTCAACATTTCCATTGCATTCAAAATGTTTTGTACAAGTGTCCGGGGCTTCTTCTAAGAAGATACCGGGAGCAAAATCCTAAGAAAGCAAAAAGGGTCCTATCTAAGACCCGGGGGGAGGCTCATACTTGGTCATTGGTATCCTCCCCCCGGGGGCTCCCGCCAGTGCTGGTGCATCCGCTCCCGGAGGCATCGTGATGCGTCCTTTGGTCCTGATCTTCACGGCGTAGGATCACGAACATGATAACTTACTGAAAATAGCCAAGATAACTAGTGCAACCTGACAAATAAAACTCAAAGCCAACCACCGTCGCAATATGGCAACCTGAATCGAGGATTTGTCCAACCACACTCTTATGAAACCAACCAACACAACCTGCAATCAAACGGAGCAGGAGCACCGATTGGGAGTCGATGAGGCGACCGCTTCTGTAATTTCGCGAGGAAATCACAAGAGCAAAGGGGTAGAGATCACTCTCGGAAATTGTTAGCACACAGCTGAACAAAAGGGATTGGTATTTGCTTCTCCAAAAAATAATTCCCCTTAACACAATACATAGTGGATATTCATACTAGAGAACCACCCTTCTAGTTAGGTGTGAAAAGACTCTTAAGACTCTGAAGATAAGCCAGCTGAAAGGTCACCACGAAGTAATTCGCGCGCGGCTGTTTGACTTCTGCGCAGCCAGCACTAAAATGGTGATTACTCCTAATTGGGAAGTCCAAAACACAAGCCATTTGTTGCGTTGGAAAGTAGACTTGATAAGCTTTCCATCCATGTGAATTATGCATCCAGAAACGTCAAAATATTGGGTCGTATGACTTGTGAAAGTTTCAGTACTTGTCACATGACACGTCTCAACTTTGGTGAGCACCCATGTTTGCCTCCACACAATCTTCCTTATCCTCCATGTCCTCCACGTAGGCCTTCTTAGCTGGACCATCTTCTATCTCCTCGTATGTGAACCTAAGTAGCAAAAGTGTAGAACTTTTAGGTAGTATGAAATTCTCATCATTTGTAATGTCAATTTCAGCAAGGAGTGAAGTCACCTCTTGTTGTAGATTCTTTGCACGACGTCGAGTGATCGGTCCATTGTATTCTTGATCAGATCTTTGGTCTACATACGAAGGTGCAACACGTGCTGGGATGACCTTATCACGTCGGTGCTGGGAATCTCGCCTGGATGATCCGGTCATAGAAGCCCCCGGCCAGCTGCTGCACCTCCCGGCGCGAGGGCTCAAAAAGTTCCGGGAAGCTACGGGGGATGCGGCCCCCGATCACCTGGGCGGCCACCCCCCGGTGTTCGACAAGCCCGGCAGTGGCCGCCACCACGGGGATCGCCCGGCCTCGCCACCGGGCATCTGCGGCCTCCCGGATCACGGAGACTTGTGCATTGAGAAAACGCATAGCCTCCATGAATGTTGCCAGGGTCGTCTCGGAGCTGCTCTTGGGGCCTCGGCTTAAGCCAAGGCCCTCGAGGGCCGAGCGGACGGAGCGACCCGCATCCGTTACCACCTGGACGCTCGAGCCCTCGAGCTCCCAGAGGGCGTCCTCCTTCGCCTTGGCCTCCCGGCGGAGACGGTCGTTGGTGGTCTCGGAGGCGTGGATTTGGGCCCAGACCCGGGCCAGCTCCCAGAGGGCATCATCCTGTTGCTCCTGGAAAGCGGCGGCCCTCTCCTCCGCTTCCTTCAGTGCCCGGCCGAAGTGCTGCTCGAGCCCCCAGGTAATGGCAGCCCCCTACAAGTCCAAGAGTTAGGAAAAATTTCAAAGAAAGGAGCCGAAGGAAAGCCCACCGGCTCGGGGACATACCTGGATTTGGAGAGACTGAAGCTCCCCAAATCATTCGTGGATCGTCCCTTCTGAGACGTAGGCCTGGACCTTCCGGGTCTGCAGGCCCTCCGCGTTGCGGTCGACCTCCCCCGCGGAAAGCAGGGGGCCTCCCTCCCAGAACGGGTCCCGTCGCAGTCGATGACGGGCCCCCGAACATGAGTTGCCGGGGTGATATGGGCCGGGGTGCTGGTGGTCAGCGTCTTCGTCGCCGAGGAGGTGGCCTCCGATGAGGTGGCCAAGGAGCTCCTAGAGGGGGTCCCTCCCCGGGGAGGGATCATGAGTCCTTTTCCCTTCCCGGGCTGCGGGGCCCCCGGGACCTCCTCCTCCGGAGGGGCCTCATAGACTGTGGGGCTCCCCCCCTCGTCTACCGGCCACTCCACGCGCGGGGGCGAGGCCTTCGCGAACCTCACCTCTGGCCTCTCCGGCTCCAAAGGCACCTAGGCTGTCGGGAGGGCCGTCGCCTAAGGGGGAGCGGGGGCGTAGTCCGCCGAATCGGACGCCCCCCTGTCCACGGCCGGTCCCTTCCCCCGAGCCTCAGCGGGGCTCTCCGGGGGAGGGGGTGTTGCTTCCTTCCAGGCCGGCGCCCTCGCGCGCTCGGTCCCGGGAGTATCGTCCCAGCCTTCACCGGCGTAGAGGCCGGCGTCGTCGATGGGCCGGGGGCTTTTTGAGCCTTGGCCTTCTTTGGCTCAGAGCTCCCGGTAGCCTCCCTTCCCCGCTTATGGGAGCCGGGGGTAGGGAGGGGCTTCCTTTCTGGTAGCTTTAGCTCGAAGGCCTCGGCTACCAGGTTCTGGGGAGGGCCCTCCCCCACGACGCGCGAAATACCTCCCGAGGAGGTTCTCCGCCTTCTCCCGGGCCAACGGGTACGGTCGGACTACGAAAGGTAAGAGTTAGAAATATTTAAATAAAACGGACTAAGTCATCGGGAACTTACGTTGGGTCACCGGCTTCTGCGGGGGCCGTTGGGCCGGGCATAGAGCGGACGCCCCGGGAAGCGACGACCTTCCCGAGGAGCCTCAGCTCGTCCTCCCTCCACACCGGGGGCTTCGGGGCGGATGACCGGCTGTAGGTGGGGGCCTCCGGGGAGTACACCACATCATCGTCCCGGACTCGGAGGTAGAACCACCTCTGGATCCAGTCGCCCCAGTGGTCCCGGGAGGCTGCCACCGGGTACTCGGCTACCCAGGATGGTAGCATCTGGATCATCACCGAGCCGAAGGGGGACTTGGGTCCTCCCTTCACCAGGTGGGAGCTCCTCGCCGCCGGCTCGTAGAAGTACCAGAAGGCTCGCAGTGTAGGCTCCAGCCCGGTCGCCGTCTCGAAGAGACATATGAATAGGCCCATCCGGACGATGGCTTTCGGCGTGAGGTGGTTCAGAGCCACCCCATACTCCTTCAAGAACTCCCGGAGCAATGGGTGCACCGGGAGCCGGAGCCCCGCCTCGAGGAAGGCCTCGAAGGCCACGATCTCTCCGGGCCTGGGGCGGGGGGCTCCGTCTTTTTTCACGGGGATCCGGACGTCCCCGTGTCGATCAAGGACTCGAAGTCCCCGGTCGTGAACTCGGAGACCCAGAGCAAGTCCGCCGTGACTTCCTCCGGGGGCACCTCCACGGCCTTCGCTGGGCCCTTGGGTACCATCAGGTTTTTTCCTCTCGCTAAAGCTTCCGGGAACTGGAGGGACCTAAAGGTTCCTGAGGCTAAGCTTCCGGGAACTAACTACCAGGAGAGGGCTACCGGGAGAGCTAAGGGCGCTGGAGTTTTGAAAATTTGGAATGAGCTCTCCGGGCCCCCTGAGGCCCTATTTATAGAGGGGAAGCGTGGCCCCGATGGGCGCCATGTGGCCCCTTGTGGTACATCCGCACCATTGGAATTCAAACAGCGGGCGGGAAACGAAGGGACGGGCATGTGAAACGAGGCATTGGTTCGAACCGCGAGCAGCATTTATGGCCGAAAGGTGCGGTCACAAACGCGCAACATGAAAACCGAAGAATCACGGTTCCGGTAGCTTGCCCTGGAGATTTTCCAAGTGACTTGAACCAAACCACCGGGGACTCAAGCTTCATCCCCGGGGGGCATGGGGGGCTGCTGTTGGGGGAAATCTCCGCGAGACTAAGTCCAGGTAAGAAGTTGCGCCATTTGCCCGGGGACAAGGCCCACGATGACTGCCTCGGGCGCCTCCTTTTGCCCGGGGACAAGGCCCCCGGCGGCTATCCCGAGCGCTGCCTTTTGCTCGGGGACAAGGCCCCCAATGCCGGTCCCGGGCGCCGTCTTTTGCCCAGGAACAACGCCCCCGGCGGCTGTCCCGGGCGCCGCCTTGCGCCCGGGGACAAGGCCCCCGGTGCCTGTACCGCGCGCCGCCATTTGCCCGGGGACAATGCCGCCGGTGGCTGTCCCGGGGACCTCCTTTAGCCCGGGGACAAGGCCCCCGGTGCTTGTCCCGGGCGCCGCCATTTGCCTGGGGACAATTCCTCCGGTGGCTGTCCTGGACGCCGCCTTGCGCCCGGGGACAAGGCCCCCGGTGCCTGTCCCGGGCGCCGCCTTTTGCCCAGGGACAATGCCCCCGGTGGTTGTCTCGGGCGCAGCCTTTTACCCGGGGACAAGGCCCCCGGTGTCGGTCCCGGGCGCCGCCTTTTGCCCGGGGAGAGGGCCCCCAGTGCCGGTCCCAGGCGCCGCCTTTACCCCGAGGACAAGGCCCCCGGTGGCTGTCCCGGGAGCCGCCTTTAGTCCGAGGACAAGGACCCGGTGCGTGTCCCGAGCGCCGCCTTTAGCCCGGGGACAAGGCCCGCGGTGCCTGTCCCGGGCGCCGCCATTTGCTCGGGGACGATGCCCCCGGTGGCTGTCCCGGGCGCCGCCTTGCGCCCGGGGACAAGGCCCCCTATGCCTGTACTGGGCGCCGCCATTTGCCCGGGGACAATGCCCCCGGTGACTGTCCCGGGTGCCGCCTTTAGCCTGGGGACAAGGCCCCCGGTACTTCTCCCGCGCGCCGCCATTTTCTCGGGGACAATGCCCCTGGTGGCTGTCCCGGACGCCGCCTTGCTCCCGGGGACAAGGTCCCGAGTGCCTGTCCCGGGCGCCGCCATTTGCCCGGGGACAATGCCCCCAGTGGCTGTCCCGGGCGCCGCCTTGCGCCCGGGGAGAAGGCCCCCGGTGCCTGTCCCAGGCGCCGCCATTTGCCCAGGGACAATGCCCCCGGTGGCTGTCCCGGGTGCCGCCTTTAGCCCGGGGACAAGGCCCCCGTTGCTTATCCCGGGAGCCGCCATTTGCCCGGGGACATGGCCCCCAATGCCTGTCCCGGGCGTCGTCGTCCTTCCGGGAGCAGGAGCCCTCTGCCCCGAGCCACGTGCAGGTCACGCGAGAGTGCCCTGGGAATCAGCGGACACATGTCAAGCATCCGAGGTGCCTGGCCGGGAGAAGGACATTGCTACCCCCCGATCCAACGGTAGCGCCCGGGGTAGTTTAGTCTTTTTGCTTCTTTTGGGGCTATAAATACCCTTGTACCACCTCTTGTAAAGACAAGTTGCTCATTATTTGCTAGAATAGCCAATCTCACAGGTGTGCTCCGGAGCCTCTCCCCCCGGGAGAGCTTCCTCAGCCAACTCCGGTCGGGAGCACACTGACAGGACTAGGGCCCCCACCGGGACCCGAACCTGTATAAACCCTCATATCATTTGTTGTGTTTGTCCGGCGGGGGAGGACCGGTCACCCGGTCAGCCCGTGCCATGTTTTCTTCGCTTGGATCGTCCACAAAACCTGCCGGGGTGTTCGTAACACCACGACAAGACATATGCATGCATGACTTTTTAAGAAAAAAATTTTCACCCCAAACCCAGGGTGTTGTAGTGCCCAGACGTCCAGGAGGTTAGTTCGACTAACCCGGAGGAGAAGAGACGCTACCGCCGCTCCGGCGGACCTCTTGGACCCCTCCCCGACTCCGACAACGAATGAGCGTCCCCCGTCAAAGGGGATAGCGACCGGGACTCTCCTGGGAGGTGGAGGGGGCCAACCAACCGCTGTGCTGCCGACTCTGGTGCATTCGATGGCCGCGACCTTACCGCCTGCCACACATCGAGCACTACAATGGTGAGGCCGATCATTACGAGTTTGTGCAGGTGTACTCCACTGCCATCTCAGTGGCTGGGGGGGATGAGACAGTGCAGTGCAACGTCTTCCCCCTCTACCTTACCTGGATCACCCGCTTGTGGTTTTACAACCTGAAGGCCGGCTCCATCACGTCTCTCGCACAACTCAAGCGCGAATTCTGTCCGAACTTCCAGGGGAACTATGTCGGTCCCCTGGACTCATCGCAGCTCTACACCGTCCGGCAGAGGATGGGGGAGACCATCCATAGCTTCTTCAAGCGCTTTGGTCAGGTCAAGAGCAAAGTGTCTCACATCCCTAACTCCACAGTCAATGAGGCATGCAAGAGCGGGATCCTCCCTGGGGAGCTCCACTGGAGACTCTCCCAGAGCTGCCCCTCCTCTGCCGACGAGCTCTTCACGGTGCTCAGGAAATACGCTCGGGTGGAGGAGGACGACCTTCAAAAAAGAACCAAGCGGCTCCCGCCCCCGTTGATCGGGAGGCTAGGTACACCCTCAAGCGCCCCAAGAGAGGCCACCGCACCAAGCCACGGCCTCGGGACACCTTTCTCCTCGAGGGCGGAGGCGGCTCGCGCGATCCCCCAAAGGTCAACCGTCCCCTCCCCAAGCTGAAAGGCCGTGGGGGGGGCGGGGGGGACAGCCATCCCACAGTCGTGAAGGCCCCACGGCGGGAGGCAAGGAGGTCCTGTTGTGTACCTTCCACAAGTCCAATACCCACGCTACCCGGGAATGCCACCAGCATCTCCAACACTTTGCCGCATTCCTCGACCAGCGTGGGCAGGGGGGAGGGAGTCCTGCCTCCTTGATGATTGATGAAAACAAAGTGTTTCAGACTAACTGTGCTTCTGAGATTTTTGGTACAGAGCTTGTACGGGAAAACACGCAAGATGATCAAGGTGAACCCGACATTAAATAGAAGCACAAGGTGCAAAAGAGCAAAAGACAAAACGCAAACATGACGATGCAAAGGACCTAAGGTAATATGAGATTTTTTTTTTACCAATCTCGGCGTAAGGAGATTGATCGGTTTAGGAAAATTTGTTTTTAGTTTTAACCGTACTATAAAGATGGGTTGCAAGTCCTCTCTATATCTCCAACATGAACCGAGAAATTACTAGGTCATTGCATTGCATCCTTTTGGTTGGATTTGATTTGAATTTAGTTTGGAAGATTTGGTTTTCAGTTGAGTTTTTGATAGTAGAAGAGTTTTTAAATTTTCTAGAAATATCTAGGCAGATCAGGTTTTTGCTTCTGTTGACAACAATGTAGCCCTCGAAAATATCTTTCAAACGAGCTATTAAACACTCAATTTGGACTTACGGTTTTAAAGTTATAACTATTTTTGTTCATGCTGACTGTCAGTTTGTGAAACTAACTGTCAGTTTGAATGTCAGTTCAGTTAAACTGCAATTGTCGAGAGAATGTGTTTTTTGAGCTGAAATTTTTTGAACTAAACTGACTGTCAGTTTGGTATAACTGACTGTCAGTTTGTATTTCGACCTCAAACTAATTTGCATGTGTTTCTGTTTAATCTGGATGTTTTGTGGTCGAACTGACTGTCAGTTTGCATAATTGACTGTCTGTTTGTATTATCAGTTTCCATATAAAACCACAAACAGCTAGCTAATTTTTATCCGTAAATTTTGTCAGCTGTTGATTTTGGAACTGACTGTCACTTCCTCATACTGACTGTCAGTTTGCACTGATTTGTTTCCATTTTCGACCTCAAACGCCTAGCTGAATTTTCTCCGGATTTTACCTCTTTCTGGTCGTGACCCAAACTGACTATTAGTTTGCATAACTGACTATCAGTTTGAGCTGCTGATTTTCAGCTGGAGCTCCAATGGTTCTTTTGATTGTTGAGGCTATAAATAGGGGCTTTGAGCATTGGTTTTATACAAGAAGCAGCCTCACAACCTTATACACTCTTGAGCTTTAGTTCTTATACGAAATCTTGATCTTTTGATCAGGTCAAGTGATTTTCAGATCCACCGAGTGCTTTCTGTTCGCATCATTTGCATCCTATTAGTTTCTCGGTGATTGATAGAGGTCTAGAGAAGACCTTGCTGCCGATTAGTCTGTGTTAGCGCCCTCACCTAGACGGTTCGGAGGCATGGCCGTTGATCTCTCTGTTCGAAGATTGTTGGAGAGACTCGGCAAGGTTGTAAAAGGCATCGGTGCTCGCCATTCCGGAGTGGACAAGGAGCAACCATTAGTGGATAATATCCTTCGTGGATATTGGAGCAAGACTCAATTTATTTGAGTGCTTCAACGAGGATTAGGGGAGACTGGGCGAGGGTCCGAGACCTCGGTAAAAAATAGTTGTGTTCGTTCTCTCTTCCTCTTTCTCATATTATTATTTGTTCTTGGTCTCTTTATTTGCAAATATTTGTTTTAAATTGAAGTTTTTAAAAGCCTCCTATTCACCCCCCTCTAGTCGGCATTCTTGATCCTACACGTCGTATCAGAGCAAGGTCTCTCGATAAATTAGGCTTTACTGCCTAGAGAGAGGATGACGTCTAATGAGGACTTTTCTCTTGGTCATACCGGTCATGCGCCTATCTTTGATGGGACTAACTATCCTTACTGGAAAGTGCGCATGTCGGTATTTCTATAGGCAATGGGGCTTGATGTATGGGACATCGTTAAACTTGGTTTTACTCCTCCGGATGATCCGACAAGTCACTCCGATGATGATAGGAGAAAACTACATTTAAAAGCCCGTGCAAAAAATGCTTTCTTTGCTGGTTTGTCTTTAAATGAGTTCAACCGTGTAAGCAATCTCACGACTGCTCACAAGGTTTGGACCACTCTCGAAGAAATCTATGAGGGCACAACTAAAGTCAAAGAGGCAAGGCTGCTTATGGTGAGGCAAAGATACAAGACATTCACAATGTCGTCAACCGAGTCCGTGGACTCCATGTTAACTCGGTTGAACAATATTGTGAATGAACTCAACGGTCTCGGTGTTGTTTTTACTGACCTCGACATTGTAAGAAAGATGCTCAAGGCGCTTCCAGAAAGCTTCGACACTCTGGTCACGGTGCTCACCAACTCCGATTTGTCGACCACCACACCTACTGATCTCTATGGGAACCTCATGTGAGACCCCCATTTGAGGATCACCTTGGTAACCGCCCAGGTAGGTTACACACAGCAGGATGACACATGAGCTCCAAACCAGACAAGCATAATAATAACATTAAACAGGTAGCAGGCCAGCTTGGCCAATATTACATACCCAAAGCACCGAAAATGGCGCTAAGTAGAGTTGCTAAGAAAATAACAAGTTTATCAGAACCAGAGTCGGTATCTAAGTACCGAACACACAGCATAAAGCACAAAGCAACGACAAAAAGCTTGATTTCCATCCGCAGCGGGGTTGAAGTGGCTCCTCCCACATCTGACTTGACTTGGTGCGCAATCCTTCTAGAACGTGGGCTCGTCCGGGGTGCTTCCATCTTCTGCCGGGAACTCATAACTGAAGGACTCGGGATCCTCGAATCCCTCTTCTACAGTTGGATGCAAATTGCAAGGGTGAGCACTTGGTGCTCAGCAACACTCATTCCGGGGATTATAGTAATGTACTTATATGAGGATAAAACATATGATTCAGGGATTTTAGTTTCATATGGATAGAGATATATAGATTTCCAAGTTATTTGTTCAGTAAACAGTACTTTGTCATGAAAATAGTACTTTAAACATTAAACAGGTTTTCATTAAAACATTAGATGTAGTGGTCTCCCATGAGTCACTACTTTATTAACCGCATTATGAAAACATTCCAAAACATTACTTGTGCTATAACCCATGGATAACATCCACTACGAAAAGACTCCTGAACCTGGGAGTACAGAGTATCTGATACTTCTTTTACACTTTGCAAAGGTGTACCTCTTTTTAAATCCACTGGTTCACTCGGCTTTCAAGTCGGATCAGCTTCATGTGACTTATACACATGTGACAAGGCCGAGATCACACAACGCTTTACAGTTCAGTATTAACAGTATCCCTGCCCGGTAAATAGACAATTAAGTCTCAAGTACCGTTGTGGGTCTTCCCCACTGCCTTACTTCCTAGCCTCTCCGGTCTATGTTCCCTCAGGACACATAGCCTTGGTCTATGTCCACGCGAGACATACGACCATTTAAGATTACAGCCGCTCACGGCTTAATCAGGTCTAGGGCGTCTTCCTTCATTTACGCCTTTTTCTCTCATCATTTTTCTGACTCACATCACTCATGGCCGAACCTTGGCCTTCCAGTTTCCACGCGAGAAACCAGATCGTCAAACCATGCAGGGAACTGCTAATACCAAAAAGCTACTGAGTTGTGCCTGTCCCATACCAGGCAAGTGGTTGGTACGTTTACAATTCGTATAGAGACACAGCACAAGGTTCTCGTCCTTATGAACCAATAGTGAGGAACATTCACATACCCTGGTGCGCACCGCACCCTCTCCATACAATCCAATCCTCACTACTGATCCCTTTTATCATTTTTCTTGTCAAAACGGTTTTTATTATAACTTCTCATGCATTTGACCATTTCAAGTTTAATGTGGATATTCAATATATGAGTCCTAGGGTGACAAGAGCATATATACACGAAGGTTCAATAACAAAAAGGATTTCATGATCCATTAGGTAATATCTACTCATGTCATTCAAACATAACTTGTATTTCAATTAAGCATGCATAGTAAGAAACAGTGAATATACTTCATATGAAAATATTGGGTGAGACATGATCAAAGGAATGAGGCTTGCCTTGCAATGTTGGGTCTAAAAACTCAGACGGCTCTTCAAAGACTTCTTCCGTTCCTTCCGCTTCTGACTCTGCGGCAAACAATTAACACACAAACACATACCACATAAGCATACTGAAAATAGTTTCTATAGAAAGTATTAAGTAAATAAGTCATGCATGCAGGGGAAAAAGTTAGGGCAAGGTCACAAGGGCTCTGGTCGAAGAAACGGCTAAAAAGGATTGAACGTCGAGGGGTCGACATTCAGTTCGTGGCTTTGACATAACTGGAAACTAGTCTTAGGATGGTTTTCTGGAGAAGTGACAGTAGAGAAAGTTGTAGATCTCAACTCCAGGAATCTAAAGGACAAGGTGGCATTTCAATTGCTCAACCAGAAGGGGTCAAACAAGGCTAATGCCAGTGGCTGACATGCACTGACATGGTGCTGGACATGGCCAGAAACTAGGGCATGGCTTAACTTTTGATCCAGGGCTCCAAATGATGCACCACTTTGTCTGGGAGGTAGGCATTACTAACAGGAACAATATACTCAACAGGCACAAGGGCTGAAAGTGGCCGGAGGGTGGCCAAATCCGGCGATGAACCACGGTGGCCTGGACATGAGCTGAGTTACTGGACAGTAATCTTGGCATAGGCATAACTCACAATCTAGGCAGATCCAGGTGTCGAGCTAGTGGACAATATTTCTCAGGGTACTGGAATCTATCTAAGGGACAAGGTTTCAGGTGCTGGATCGGCCGGGAACAAATTCCGGCGACCGGCGCTGGAGAAGACGACACTGGAGCTTGGGTATTTTCGATACAGGGCGAAAGAGCTCAATTCCAAGCTTGGGAATGATCTCTAGGGCACAACAAAGCTACTGGGGAGGTTAATTTCATTGGGTATCGGCCGGAGAAGCTTGGCGCCGAAGTCCGGCGAACGGCCGAGGTTCAAATTTGGGATTTCTTCGATTTGAGCTTAATTGGGGATTCTGGTTCTACAGGCTTGCTCTACTAGGCTTACTGATCAACTTCTTCTACAGGATTGAGGGTTAATTTGGGCTGAATCGAGTGGCATTGGGGGAACAGGGCAAATCGGGAATCCGGCGATCACCGGCGATGGGGATCGATCTAGTGCAATTGGTTGCTATGACACAGAGAGGGGAACGAGGGGGACTCACTGGTGAACCTGGATTGAAGAGAGGGGCTGTGGAAAGGGCTGGCACCGTGAGCTCTCTCACTGGCTCGCCGGAGAAGAAAGTGGAAACGGCGAGAAGCTGGAATTTTGGCTAAGTCCTGAGCTTGTGCTTCTTCACAGCGTTGAGGGGGTTTAAATAGGCACGGGGACGGAGCTTGCGAGGGAAACGCGACAGCGGTAGCTTGCGCCGGGGAGAAAATTGTCGGGCGCAGGCGCAACGACGGTGACGGCGACGTGATCGCGCTTCAGGCGGTGCTGCAGCTTTGCCAGTTGCCTTGGGACTTCACCAGTGATGGGGCAGACGCGGAGGCAACAGCAATGCTCCGGCAATGACACGTAACACCATGCAACTGCCACGGCAACGGGAGCGCGCGCGAAAACGAGGCTCGGGAGCGCGGCCGTTTAACCGCTGGGCGAGGCGATGCCACGGCACTGGCACGTGCGCGGGAGGTGGTTTGGTTGCTCACAACACAGGTGACAAGAACGGTGGCCGGCGGCGAGCGAATGCGGCGAGAACGCGGCGCGGCAACGGTGGCTCGGGCACTGGTCGTGGCAACGACCAGGCGCTGGTCGAAAAGGGCCTGAAAATAACATTTGGGCTGTTCTGCAATTTCTGAAACTTATTCCAGGGGCTGTTCTGTGAGGATAATTTGAATAGGACTTGGGCCTGTTTGCAAATTTGGAGATCTGAGGGTCCGATCTAAAATCTGATTTCGCAGCTAAGTTGCAAAAGATTAGTAGAACTTATCTGGCCAAAGTTTGGCAAGATCGGGCAAGATCTGAAGGGTTTCGACAAAATTGGGGAAAACAGTTTAGGGTAAATAGGGTAATTAGGGTTTTAAAATAGCAAGGCTTGAAACTCAGCTTTAGGGTGAGATTTTGGAGATGGTCCCGAAGGGAAAAATGTTCTGAACAGCATTTAGAAGGGAATGGCTGAAGCAGATTAGGTTTTGGGGTCTGGATGTGGATTTTGGCTATTTTAGGGTTTGGCAAAAACAGGGGTGTTACAAATCTACCCACCTTAGAAACAATCTCGTCCTCGAGATTAGGGCAGGTCAGAGAATAGGGAGGGAAATTCTCGTCGGAGATCTTCTTCTTTTTCCCATGTTGACTCCTCCTCTGAGTGATTGTTCCACTGGACTCTGCAGAATCGGAGGGTTCTTGACTTCAGCACTTTCTCTCTGGTTTCCAGAATTCTAATAGGGTATTCTTGACAAGATAAGTCTGGTTGAATCTCATTCTCTGTAGGAGATATCTGTTCTGTTGGTTCTCTCAAGCATTTCTTCAGTTGAGATACATGAAACACGTCATGAATTCCGCTTAGTTCTGGTGGCAATTCCAACTTGTATGCCATTTCACCTCGCTTTTCCAGAATTCGATATGGTCCCACATATCTAGGTTTTAACTTTCCCTTCATCTGGAATCTTCGAACTCCTTTGTATGGCATAACCTTGAGATACACATAATCGCCCTCTTCAAAAGATAGTTCTCTTCTACGGTTATCCGCATAGCTTTTCTGTCTAGATTGAGCTGTTTTCAGTTTTTCTTGTATGATCCTGACGTGGGCTGTGGCTTCTTCTACTAGTTGGGGTCCTAGATGTTGCTTTTGATCAATTTCTGTCCAATACAGAGGCGTGCGGCATCTTCTTCCATATAGGGCTTCATATGGTGCCATTTGCAGGCTTGCTTGGAAACTGTTGTTGTAGGTGAATTCTGCATAAGGTAGAAATAACTCCCAAGAGTCTCCATAGTCCAAAACACAAGCCCTCAACATATCTTCCAAAATTTGGTTTACCGTTTCCGTCTGACCTCCAGTTTGAGGGTGGTAAGCGGTACTGAACTTTAACTTTGTGCCCAGGGCTTTCTGCAACTCTTGCCAAAATCTTGAAACGAACTGGGCTCCTCTATCGGAAACGATAGCCTTCGGCACTCCGTGTAGGACAACTATTCTGTTGAGATACAGCTCTGCTAAGTCCTTAGCTGTATATAGGGTCTTCACTGGGAGAAAATGTGCTACTTTTGTTAATCTATCAACTATGACCCATATAGAATCGAATCCTTTTCTCGTCCTTGGTAGTCCCACAATAAAATCCATTCCGATTTCATCCCACTTCCACTCTGGGATTTGTAGAGGTTGTAGCGGTCCCGCAGGCTTTTGATGTTCTGCTTTCACTCTTTGGCATGTGTCACAAGTTGCGACAAACTTGGCAATCTCTCTCTTCATTCCTTTCCACCAAAAATTTTTCTTCAAGTCCTTGTACATTTTGGTGCTGCCTGGGTGTATGGAATATGGGGTCTGATGAGCCTCTTGCATGATTAAGTCTTTGATCTCGTGGTCATTCAAAATGCAGATACGGTCATCATACCATAGAATTCCCTGTTCATCTTCTCGAAGGTTGGTTGTATCTTTGCTCTTCATGTCCTCCTTCATCTCTTGAAGATCTGGGTCAATTGCTTGAGCTTGTCGGATTTTATCCTTCAACTCACATTCCATCTTTAGCGTAGCGATGGTTCCTTGGTCCACTAATTCTAATTGTAGCCTTTCGAAATCCTTGATCAGTTGTGTCGGCACTTCTAGCTGTGTTATCTGGTTATAACGAGACTTCCTGCTCAAAGCATCAGCTACTACATTGGCTTTTCCTGGGTGATAGTGGATCTCTAGATCATAATCTTTGATCAGTTCTAACCATCTTCTCTGCCTCATATTCAACTCCTGTTGCGTGAATATGTACTTCAGGCTCTTATGATCCGTATAAATTTCGCACTTACTGCCTAGTAAGTAGTGTCTCCATATCTTCAGTGCATGTACGACCGCAGCTAGCTCCAAATCATGTGTTGGATAATTCTCCTCATGAGGTCGTAGCTGTCTAGAAGCATAAGCTATCACTTTCCTTTCTTGCATCAATACACATCCTAATCCTTGTTTGGAGGCGTCACAGAAGACTTGAAAATCCTTTTTGACGTCCGGCAGTATCAGGATTGGTGCAGTTGTCAGTCTTTTCTTCAGTTCCTCAAAACTTCTTTCACACTCCTCGGTCCAATTAAAAGGGGCATTCTTCTTCAGTAGCTGGGTTAGCGGTTTGGTGATCTTCGAGAATCCTTCTACAAATCTTCGATAATATCCCGCTAATCCCAAGAAACTTCTAACTTCTGTTGCGGTTTCAGGTTGTTTCCAATCAGTAACAGCTTGTATCTTCAACGGGTCCATAAATATTCCTTCTCCTGAGATGATGTGTCCCAAGAAAGAAATCTTCTTCAACCAAAAAGCACATTTGCTAAACTTGGCATATAGCTGGTGGTCTGCCAGTTTCTGTAGCACAATCCTCAGGTGATGTGCGTGCTCCTCCTCCGTCTTAGAGTAGACAAGGATATCATCCACAAATACAATGATGTATTTATCCAGGAATTCCATGAGGATCTTATTCATTAGATTCATGAATACCGCGGGCGCATTAGTTAATCCAAAGGGCATCACTGTGAACTCATGCAACCCATATCTGGTTACGAAAGCAGTTTTAGGAATGTCCTGCTCTCTGATCCTTAACTGGTGGTACCCCGATCTCAGGTCTATTCTTGAGAACACTTTTGCTTCTCTGAGCTGGTCAAAAAGGTCATCTATCCTTGGTAAGGGGTATTTGTTCTTGATGGTCATGTCGTTTAGCTTGCGGTAGTCTATGCAAAGTCGCATACTACCATCTTTCTTCTTAACAAAGAGCACTGGGGCTCCCCATGGTGATGAGCTGGATCTGATGAATCCTTTTTCTTCTAATTCAGCTATCTGCTTCTTCAATTCCTCTTGCTCATGGCCTGTCATCCGAAACAACTTTCTAGCATATGGCGCAGATCCGGGTTTTAGTTCGATAGTGAACTCTATATCCCTATTTGGTGGCAATCCGGGAAGTTCTTCTGGAAAGACTTCCGGGTACTCATTGACAATTGGTACCTCTTCAAGCTTCACTTCTTCGATGCAGTTCAATCTCTGTAGGTGGTCGCAGATTGGAGTTCTGTCTGCATGGAATGTAATTTGCTTTCCACTGGCATTTGTCAGGGTGATTGTTTTCTTCTCACAATCCATCAATCCCTTATGCTTGGCCAGCCAATCCATTCCGAGAATGACATCCAATCCTTGAAGGTTTAGAACTAGCATGTCTGCCAGGAATTCTAGATTGCCGATACGGAAGGCAACATTTCTACAGATAGAATTAACAATCATCCTAGCGCCAGGTGACTGAATGATGATAGGATGCTCTAAAGCAACCACAGGCAAGTTATTACTCAACAAGCAATCTTTTGACATGAATGAATGAGTTGCACCGGGATCAAATAGAACAACTGAAATCTGAGAGGAGATTAAGAGTCTACCGATCACGACGTCAGTTGCCTCTCCTGCTTCTGTAGCAGTCACGAAGTTGAGTCTTCCTCCGGTGGTTGGTGTTCCTCTTCCTCTGTTGGTTTGGAATCTTCCTCCTCTAGCTTGTGGTGCTCCTCTGGCAATAGTTCGTGCAGGTGCAGGGGATTTGGCTGCCTGAGCTTTGGCAACGTTGGGAGGTAAATGCCGAAATGGACAAGTCTCTCTGTGATGTCCTCTTCTGCCACAATGGAAGCATTCTGCATTCTTCAGTGTACAGTCTCTATAGAGGTGACTCCCTTTGCATCCGGGACACGTTAGAGTTGTTGGCGATGAAGTCCTCTGGGGTCTTGGTGGTGCGGGTGGTCTGAAAGCGGCTCTGGCATATGGCGCTGGTCTTCCTCGGCTAGAATTTCCTTGAAATGGATATGCTACACTTTTCCTCTTGCGGTCCTCTTCTACTACGCCTCTTTTCTCCTCCATTTTAAGCACTCGATTCACAAGGACTTGGAAGTCCGTGAACTCGTGTGTTGACAGGTGATACTGATATGAGTTTTGTAGGCCTTCGCAGAATCTATCGATCTTCCGCTCTTCTGTCATGATATCTTCAGGTGCATACCTGGCCAATTTGATGAACTCATGCAAATACTGCTTCACCGTCCTTCCTCCTTGCCTTAGATTCAAGAATTCTCTGCGTTTGGCTTGAATAGCTCCTTTGGGGACATGGTATTTGCGGAACTGTTCCTTGAATTCATTCCAGGTGATTGAATTCTGATTAGGGTGTACCGTCTTGTAATTCTCCCACCACGCTGCAGCCGATCCTGTGAGCTGATGGGGTCCATATAGCAGCTTCTCTTCATCACTACACCTGACGGTATCCAATTTCCTCTCAATTTCTCGTAACCAATCGTCTGCCACAATTGGGTCTTCAGTGCAGGAGAAAGTTGGAGGACGTGTCTTTTGAAAATCTGTCAGTCTTGCTCCAATGTTCGAACCTTCCTCGCGGCGGGTTGCAGAGTTTTGCATTAGCTGTTCCAGGATTTGACTCTGTACCTCTGCAGATCTCTGTCTGTTTTGCTCCATCCATATTAATATTTCCGTCAGATTTCCTCCTTGCGGTACTGAGGCTGATGAATTTGGCTGATCCGAGTCATCTCTAGTCCTTCTTGTTGATGTGTTTCTTGGAACTTCTTCTGAACCTTGGATTCTACCTCTGGTGTTCACCATTCCGTTCTGCCAAGATAATTGAGACAAGACTACTAATTCAAGAGAGCACAGATTGAACATAAGCTGAAAGAAAAGATCAATCCAAGAGATTGGATTGGAACATGCAATTGCCATTTTCAAAGATTTTCTAAAGATACAAGGTTTTCACCTTTACAGCTTTGGAGTTACCAACAAACAATACAAACAAGGCAGCTACTACAACAAGAGCTAAAGACTAACGGTTACAAGGGCTAGAGCAGAAGGGTCAAGCTGAAGAGAAAACTACGATCTCCTGTCGGTCTTGGAAGAACTGCAAGGTTCCACTTCTTCAGGGTCTTCCTCTTCTTGATCTTCGTCGGCATCCATAGGGTCCCATTGCATGTCGTTGTCCTCTTCTTCCTCAGATGAATCGTTGGTGTTGCAAGTAGCAATCTCTTTTCCTTTGCCCTCAGGAACTTCCTTCCCTTTCGTGAGAGTAGGATACTCTGGTGCAGGGGTGTTGATCACAATGCCACGCGAAGCAGGCGTGAAATAACCCAGGTAATCCCTAGGTCTTCCCACACTCTTGCGGGCTGTGAGTCTTATCTTCAAGCGGTTCCTCTTGTTCACCGATCCTTCGTCTTCGACTTCTCGAGCTCTGCTAGGTTCAGCCAACTCCTGAATCTGTTTCTCTTTCTCTTGGAGTTCTGAGCGAACTTTCGCAAGCGCTCCTTCCAGATAGTGACGGTCATCCCGAGCATTTTCATGCTCACGCAGCAACCGAGTGTAGCTTGACTCCAAGACTTGGACTACATCTCTGGTTTTGGTCAGGATGGCGTCTCTCTGATTGTTGGAGGGATGAACAGTTCGACGATCTGATCCGGGGACTTGGTAGGGTACAAAACAGAAAGGAGAACCTATAAGAAAGTCATCGTACAGCTGACGGATGGTACCTATAGCACGACGAGCAGCGTCTTAGATAGCATCTTCTTCTTCTTCTCTACGAGCTTCCTTTCTTGTTGATCCTCTTCCGATCTCTGGAATCTCGTACACAATCACCGAGGCACGGAAACCAAAAGGTCTACCATCGACTTCTTCTCGACGGACGTAGTATACGGGTCGCTGGTTGTCTCTTGCTCCCAGAAATTGTAGCATCATCCAAAGCATTAATGCCCATGATCCCAACTCGTCTCCGTGAATCAGCTTCTTACCAGGGGCCATCTGCGATGATGAGACACGGAACTCTTAAAAGTAGGAAAATGGTTTTGAAAGTTTTCAAATAATACTCATTATGCTTTTCTTAAACAAATTAGGTTTTTCACAATTAGATTTTTACCAAATAATCTAGCGATTCTCTACTTTAGGGACGCCCATTTTAGTAAGGGTCACGACCTACAGTCAAGCTTCATGCTCTGATACCATTCGCTGTGAGACCCCCATTTGAGGATCACCTTGGTAACCGCCCAGGTAGGTTACACACAGCAGGATGACACATGAGCTCCAAACCAGACAAGCATAATAATAACATTAAACAGGTAGCAGGCCAGCTTGGCCAATATTACATACCCAAAGCACCGAAAATGGCGCTAATTAGAGTTGCTAAGAAAATAACAAGTTTATCAGAACCAGAGTCGGTATCTAAGTACCGAACACACAGCATAAAGCACAAAGCAACGACAAAAAGCTTGATTTCCATCCGCAGCGGGGTTGAAGTGGCTCCTCCCACATCTGACTTGACTTGGTGCGCAATCCTTCTAGAACGTGGGCTCGTCCGGGGTGCTTCCATCTTCTGCCGGGAACTCATAACTGAAGGACTCGGGATCCTCGAATCCCTCTTCTACAGTTGGATGCAAATTGCAAGGGTGAGCACTTGGTGCTCAGCAACACTCATTCCGGGGATTATAGTAATGTACTTATATGAGGATAAAACATATGATTCAGGGATTTTAGTTTCATATGGATAGAGATATATAGATTTCCAAGTTATTTGTTCAGTAAACAGTACTTTGTCATGAAAATAGTACTTTAAACATTAAACAGGTTTTCATTAAAACATTAGATGTAGTGGTCTCCCATGAGTCACTACTTTATTAACCGCATTATGAAAACATTCCAAAACATTACTTGTGCTATAACCCATGGATAACATCCACTACGAAAAGACTCCTGAACCTGGGAGTACAGAGTATCTGATACTTCTTTTACACTTTGCAAAGGTGTACCTCTTTTTAAATCCACTGGTTCACTCGGCTTTCAAGTCGGATCAGCTTCATGTGACTTATACACATGTGACAAGGCCGAGATCACACAACGCTTTACAGTTCAGTATTAACAGTATCCCTGCCCGGTAAATAGACAATTAAGTCTCAAGTACCGTTGTGGGTCTTCCCCACTGCCTTACTTCCTAGCCTCTCTGGTCTATGTTCCCTCAGGACACATAGCCTTGGTCTATGTCCACGCGAGACATACGACCATTTAAGATTACAGCCGCTCACGGCTTAATCAGGTCTAGGGCGTCTTCCTTCATTTACGCCTTTTTCTCTCATCATTTTTCTGACTCACATCACTCATGGCCGAACCTTGGCCTTCCAGTTTCCACGCGAGAAACCAGATCGTCAAACCATGCAGGGAACTGCTAATACCAAAAAGCTACTGAGTTGTGCCTGTCCCATACCAGGCAAGTAGTTGGTACGTTTACAATTCGTATAGAGACACAGCACAAGGTTCTCGTCCTTATGAACCAATAGTGAGGAACATTCACATACCCTGGTGCGCACCGCACCCTCTCCATACAATCCAATCCTCACTACTGATCCCTTTTATCATTTTTCTTGTCAAAACGGTTTTTATTATAACTTCTCATGCATTTGACCATTTCAAGTTTAATGTGGATATTCAATATATGAGTCCTAGGGTGACAAGAGCATATATACACGAAGGTTCAATAACAAAAAGGATTTCATGATCCATTAGGTAATATCTACTCATGTCATTCAAACATAACTTGTATTTCAATTAAGCATGCATAGTAAGAAACAGTGAATATACTTCATATGAAAATATTGGGTGAGACATGATCAAAGGAATGAGGCTTGCCTTGCAATGTTGGGTCTAAAAACTCAGACGGCTCTTCAAAGACTTCTTCCGTTCCTTCCGCTTCTGACTCTGCGGCAAACAATTAACACACAAACACATACCACATAAGCATACTGAAAATAGTTTCTATAGAAAGTATTAAGTAAATAAGTCATGCATGCAGGGGAAAAAGTTAGGGCAAGGTCACAAGGGCTCTGGTCGAAGAAACGGCTAAAAAGGATTGAACGTCGAGGGGTCGACATTCAGTTCGTGGCTTTGACATAACTGGAAACTAGTCTTAGGATGGTTTTCTGGAGAAGTGACAGTAGAGAAAGTTGTAGATCTCAACTCCAGGAATCTAAAGGACAAGGTGGCATTTCAATTGCTCAACCAGAAGGGGTCAAACAAGGCTAATGCCAGTGGCTGACATGCACTGACATGGTGCTGGACATGGCCAGAAACTAGGGCATGGCTTAACTTTTGATCCAGGGCTCCAAATGATGCACCACTTTGTCTGGGAGGTAGGCATTACTAACAGGAACAATATACTCAACAGGCACAAGGGCTGAAAGTGGCCGGAGGGTGGCCAAATCCGGCGATGAACCACGGTGGCCTGGACATGAGCTGAGTTACTGGACAGTAATCTTGGCATAGGCATAACTCACAATCTAGGCAGATCCAGGTGTCGAGCTAGTGGACAATATTTCTCAGGGTACTGGAATCTATCTAAGGGACAAGGTTTCAGGTGCTGGATCGGCCGGGAACAAATTCCGGCGACCGGCGCTGGAGAAGACGACACTGGAGCTTGGGTATTTTCGATACAGGGCGAAAGAGCTCAATTCCAAGCTTGGGAATGATCTCTAGGGCACAACAAAGCTACTGGGGAGGTTAATTTCATTGGGTATCGGCCGGAGAAGCTTGGCGCCGAAGTCCGGCGAACGGCCGAGGTTCAAATTTGGGATTTCTTCGATTTGAGCTTAATTGGGGATTCTGGTTCTACAGGCTTGCTCTACTAGGCTTACTGATCAACTTCTTCTACAGGATTGAGGGTTAATTTGGGCTGAATCGAGTGGCATTGGGGGAACAGGGCAAATCGGGAATCCGGCGATCACCGGCGATGGGGATCGATCTAGTGCAATTGGTTGCTATGACACAGAGAGGGGAACGAGGGGGACTCACTGGTGAACCTGGATTGAAGAGAGGGGCTGTGGAAAGGGCTGGCACCATGAGCTCTCTCACTGGCTCGCCGGAGAAGAAAGTGGAAACGGCGAGAAGCTGGAATTTTGGCTAAGTCCTGAGCTTGTGCTTCTTCACAGCGTTGAGGGGGTTTAAATAGGCATGGGGACGGAGCTTGCGAGGGAAACGCGACAGCGGTAGCTTGCGCCGGGGAGAAAATTGTCGGGCGCAGGCGCAACGACGGTGACGGCGACGTGATCGCGCTTCAGGCGGTGCTGCAGCTTTGCCAGTTGCCTTGGGACTTCACCAGTGATGGGGCAGACGCGGAGGCAACAGCAATGCTCCGGCAATGACACGTAACACCATGCAACTGCCACGGCAACGGGAGCGCGCGCGAAAACGAGGCTCGGGAGCGCGGCCGTTTAACCGCTGGGCGAGGCGATGCCACGGCACTGGCACGTGCGCGGGAGGTGGTTTGGTTGCTCACAACACAGGTGACAAGAACGGTGGCCGGCGGCGAGCGAATGCGGCGAGAACGCGGCGCGGCAACGGTGGCTCGGGCACTGGTCGTGGCAACGACCAGGCGCTGGTCGAAAAGGGCCTGAAAATAACATTTGGGCTGTTCTGCAATTTCTGAAACTTATTCCAGGGGCTGTTCTGTGAGGATAATTTGAATAGGACTTGGGCCTGTTTGCAAATTTGGAGATCTAAGGGTCCGATCTAAAATCTGATTTCGCAGCTAAGTTGCAAAAGATTAGTAGAACTTATCTGGCCAAAGTTTGGCAAGATCGGGCAAGATCTGAAGGGTTTCGACAAAATTGGGGAAAACAGTTTAGGGTAAATAGGGTAATTAGGGTTTTAAAATAGCAAGGCTTGAAACTCAGCTTTAGGGTGAGATTTTGGAGATGGTCCCGAAGGGAAAAATGTTCTGAACAGCATTTAGAAGGGAATGGCTGAAGCAGATTAGGTTTTGGGGTCTGGATGTGGATTTTGGCTATTTTAGGGTTTGGCAAAAACAGGGGTGTTACACCTCATCACCCATGAGATGCATCGGAAGGAAAAGAAGGAAGTAGCCGAACCTTCGGAAACAAAGAAGAATGCGTTGGCTTTCAAAGCCGGCTCCAAGAACAATCCAAGCGATGGCTCCTCCGACGAAGATCTAGCTTTTATGGTAAAGAATACACAAAAACTTCTTCGCAGGTTACACAAGAAGGGTGTCAACATCGACACTCGACCAAAGGGGCATAAGCAAACAAACTTCAAGGACATCATATGTTACGGATGTCACGAAAAAGGTCACATAGCATCAAGATGTCCGAACAAGAACAAAACTTAGAACAAGAAGAAGAAGTTCTTCAAGAAGAACAATGACGCAACCAAGGAAGCATGGTTCGGAGAATGGATGTCTGGAGGTTAGAGCTCCGACTCTGACTCCGACGATGAAAGAAGCTGCTCCAAGAAGATAGCTGGATTAGCTCTTGGCAACATCAACACTTCGACTAGTTCATCCCTTTGTCTTATGGCTAAAGGCGATGAAAAGGTACACTCTAACGATCCTTCATATGATGAATTAGTTGAAATGATTACTGATTAAATGAGGTTTATGGAGCTACTAAAAAGAAGTATAAAGCGCTTAAAGAAGAACATTCTTCTCTACGCACTCAATACTCTAAATTGAAAGAATCATATGAAAGTATGCTCCTTAAAGATATTACAAATAATCCACCTAAAGTAGATGCATCCATTTCATGTGATTTAGATACTCCTTCTACTAGTCATCATATACCATGTGCTTCAAATGATACTATCTTAAATGAGAATAATGAACTTAAGGCACAAATTGAAAAACTTGGAAAAGGCTTAGAAAACTGCTACAAGGGTCAAGTATCCCTTGATCTCATTCTTAGCAAACAGAAGTTTTCATTTAGAAAAGAAGGTCTTGGATACTTTCCGAAGAAAGGGAAGAAACCAAGTACAAAAACTATTTTTGTAAAAGCATGCAACACATTCTATTTTAAATGTCATGAAACTGGTCATTCGCATGAAGCATGTCCTTTAATGACTCCAAACTATTTTGATACTTGCTACATGCTTCAAAGGTCAAAGAAAGGTTATGCTATAGCAAATTTTGTTGGCGCTCTGTAACACCCTGAGTTTAGGGCTGAAAACTTTCTTTTTCATGAACATCATGCATGCATGTATCTGTAGTAGTAGCAAGATCGGTCAGACTCTAATCTATCTTAAGCCCTAAAATATCAAAATCTTTCGTGTGAACCCAAATGAAGATCAAATCTCTCAGATGTGATCTATCAGTTACTCTAAACATAAAAGTCTTCAGAAGCCAGATTCAATTCCATCTCTAACTCTCAGATCTTGCAATCCCTTTCTGTTTTCGAAAACAGGATTCTACTTAATATCCTAATTACCCTAAATACTTTGAACTCAGATTTAGCCAAATCTTTATCTAACCCAGACCAGATTATTCTTGGATTATGATCATGGGTATGCCAATGCCTTAATCCAGAAAGTTGGCAGCCAGATTTCATCATTCAAGCCTTTTTCACAGATTAGTCCAAATTATATCGCAAATTTGTCCTTTATCTGATATCTGGAAACCCAAAAAGGCTAAAATCTTCAGATTAACTCCAAATTCAAATCTAATTTAGAGAACATCTCCCAAATGCTAATTAATGCAAAATCTTCTTTTATCAGAACACCCAAATCTCTCTCCAATTACCTTGAATTCAAAATCGACCAAAACTCAGATTTAATTTACCCTCAATACCCTATTTTTGGTTTATATTGAAAATCATCAAATCATGCCATATTTTACCAAATTTCTTGCTGGATGAGTATAAGGTATAAGTATATACTCATCTATGAAATCAGATTGCAAATCAACTATCTCTAGATCAGAAATTACAAATCAGTCCAAGTTGCAAACAAAGAATCTTGCAAACAGGTCCCTAGCTCGACCACATCTGCTGTTCACGACCAGGGCTCAGCATCTTCGACCACACCTGCTGTTCACGACTGGAGCAATCTCCTGCGACCAAATCAGTAGCTTCAGCGATCTCGATCGCAGCGCAGTGCTTCACTTCGACCAGCGCCGTTGCGACCGCGACCAGGAGCGCTTCGTCGCCATGTTTTCGGCGCCGATCAGCGCCGCTCTAGCCCGTGCTTTTTTGCAACCGTGTTTGCATGTGCACACGTGTTTGCATGCGCACACGTGTTTGCACCTTAGCTATTGCCGTGGCAATTCTTGTCCAGCTCACCAGCAGCTCGCGCGCCAGAGAGAAGCTTTGCCTGCTCGTTTGCTCGCCGTTGCTTCAACTCGAAGCTTCACCGGCACAAGTTCCGTAGTCCCCAGCGTAGCAAGCTTCTAACTGTACCTATAAAAGCCACCCCATACTCAGCTTAACTTCTCACACACCAGAATCAGGAAAGTCTCTAACCTCGCCAGCGAGCATAGAAGGAGGCTCACGGTGACAGCTTCAGCCACAGCCCCTTCATCCAAATTAACAGCACCAGTAAGGTCCTCCCATCTCCCTTATCGTGCCGTAGCTTTGAATTGAGTTCATATGCACCTCATTGCCGGCGATCGCCATAATTAGCAAATGCCCTGTTCCAGTAATTGCATCTACTCTAGTCCAAATTGATCTTTCTTGTAGTAGAAGAAATTGATCAGTGAAGTATTCTTTGTAAGCCTGTGCATCAAGATTTTGAAATTAAGCTTGAATTGGAGTTTCTCCCTTTCTTGCGTGCCACTGGCGACCGGCTCACATCGCCAGGCCGCACCACCATTCCTCCGGCCGAATTGACGTTACCAGAAGCTTCACCTCACCTCCCTACTGCTCTCACAGCAAGCAATTGAGCTTTAAGGCTGTGTATCGATTTCGCCCAATTTAGCCATCTTCTTCTCCGGCGCCGCTCATCGCCGTTCACCGCCGTGCCATCTCTAGTCGAGCCCACTGCAAATAGTGTCTTTTGGCCCTAGCTAGCTCCAGCAACACTAGGTTTCAGCAGCACAGCACCATATTGCAACTTAGGTGTTTTAACCTTTGTTGTCGTGCCGCCAGTGTGCCACCCGGTCGCCGCCGGCCACCGCCGTCGATGCCACCTTGTCTAGCATCTTCGTTTTGATCTCCTGAACACTTTCCTCTACTAGCTCGATCCCTGAATCTGCACAGAATTGCCAGTTGTTGCTATGCCAAGATCTTGTCCAGTGGCTTCACTGTGCCGTGTCGCCACAGTAGTTCATCATTGCTGTTCATCGCCGTCCGGCCACCTCAGTTCCTAAAACCACCACTAACAAGTTCCTGTCATCTTCGCCTACCTCCCAGACATAATTGGAGAAGCAATCAAACCCTGAATTAAACAAAGCATCAAAGCCCTAATTTTGACAATGCACTGACATCCAATTCACTGTGTTTAGGGGTGTCTTTGCAAAATCCTTGACCTCTAGACCTTTTCTATGAAAACCACCTTGTCAAATAGCTACCTCATAGCATTATGCACCCAATGCTTGAATCAGAATATATTTTCCCTACTGAGAATCTCCAGAACCATGCCAATGCCAATCCTTGACAATGTTAGCTTGTGTCATCTTAATGTCAACCAGTGGCATTAGCCCAATTTGACTACTTCTGGTTATGAAAACTGAAAATAACTTTGTCTACCAAGTTTATAGGACCATGCTCAACATTTCCTTCAACTATCACATCTTGATATAAGTCCTTTAGCTTTCTCTGAAGCTATGTCAGGCCGTGAACCGAATGTCGATCTGTTGACATTCGCTGTTTTTTAGTAAACCAGCCGCGAACTTGATGTCCATATTGCATCCTTGAAGCCCTAAGAATTTCTAACATCATTCTTAGCTCAGATTCTATAAATTCCAGGGTTTTGACCCAGATCAGCTTGCAATCTCAGTCCGTTTCATCATTGCCAAGATATTTGCTCTTAAAAGCATGTTGCATATAGATTTTAAAGTATTTAAAATGGTTTTTGATCTTTGTGTGCTTGTTTGATTGGAGAGTAGATCAAGAGCCCGAGTACGAACACTTCATCGCAGACTCGACATCGACTGCTGTTTCTTACTACATGGAAGGCAAGTCATAGTCTTGATCATCTTGAACCTATATTTTATGAATTGCTATGATATGACCTTGAATATAAATAGTATTGCATGTGAAAATGGATGAATTGTGAATTAGCAGTACTAGACTGGATGCCTGTGAAATGTGAAAAGATCAAATAGTGAGCCATGAACTATTATATATGTACTTATATATATATTCATGAAATAAAACCTCTAGCCGTGACTAGAATTTTGGTATGGATGGCTGTAGCACTGGAGGTGCTTAACTGCAAAGGATAGCAGGCACGGAAGGTGCATGGTTGTGGATGGTCTGGTCACTGGCATATAAGAACTAGAACCTTGTGTTGTGCGTCTAGTGGCGTGAAACACGTGCTAACCGCAAGCCTGGTATGGGACAGGCTTCAACAAGTACTTATGCGAATCGCACATGAAACCCCTTCATGAGATGCATTGTGATGCACGATTTACACGGAGTGTGGCTCCCACACATATCACTGACGGTGATCATGCACGCTGACCCAGTAATGGGAATATGCATTCGGGGTGGGGGTTTGGCTACAACCCACCACAACTGTGCTTCGTGAGAGGTCCACAGGGTCGGGGGTGAATTGTGTGTGAAACATGAAAAAGTTCTTGTTATCTCCACCTTGCCACTCACACATGGTTGTGAGGAATGGTCTAATCATATTGATAGGATGGGCTTGAAAGTGGAATATCTTGGGGGTAAATTGGTACCTCTCTGCAGAGTTAAAAACGTATTCGAATACTCCGAGCTCCCGGGTTTATAGGAGTCTGCTGCGGTGGATTAAATCCACGGGATGTGGCACAAGTATGTTTTCTAAAATAAAATTTGATAAGTCAAGATTACCCAAATGACATGTGTTGTCATGATAAGGGTTGCTACCGTAGGCTGTCGTGTGTCGACGTGTCGCGGTAGTGCTATAATTTAGTGAACATGAATAGCGATGCTATGTTATGAAAAGTGCTGCCATGAGATGAGATATGAAAGAAAAGAGTATTTTACAAACATCCATAATTCTTGACTAGTCTAGGTTCATAACAACACTACTATATGTATCTACTCTTACCAATGACTTGCTGAGTACGTAAGTACTCACCCTTACAACTTACAACCCAGTAGATCGAGTGTACTATGATCAAGAAGAAGGCGTGGAGAACTTCTTGGAACAAGATGAAGGAGAGCCAGTGTAACATCCCTGTTTTCGCTATCTTTTCTGCTTACGAGTCAGCATATCTTCTTTGGAATCCCTGATGTCTCAACCCTATCTTGATCTTAGGTGTGCCACTACCTTAACCTAAAAAGTTGGCAGCTAAACTTCATCTCCCAGATCATTTTCACATTTCAGTCCAAAAGTGTTTCAGTTTAGTTCTTTTCAGAATTTTCAAAAAGCCCAAAAAGGCTAAAAGTCTCAGATCGTCTCCAAATTCAAATCTGATCAAGTGATTATCTTTCTTTTATTTTTTTGAACGTTTTTCCCTTCTAGAAGAACTCAAAAATCTCAACCGAAACCTTAGTTTCAGCCCCGGCAAAATGTCAAACCCTAATTACCCTATTTTACCCTGTTTTCAATTTTTGTCGAAACCCTCAGATCTCATCGGATCTTACCGTTTTTCCTGCTGGATGAGTCCAAGTACTTTGGTAACACTCATTTGCAAAGTCAAAATTCAAATCAACCCTCTGGATCTTCAGATTTGCAAATAGGCCTAAGTTCCCGAACCAAAATCCTCGCAGTTTAGTCCAAACCTTCGCAAATCAGTCCAAAACATTGCAAAGAAGCCCCTGGCCCTTTCTTCGACCACGACCAGAGCCGTGTGCTTGACCACGACCACGAGGACTTTCGACCGCAGCTGTTGCCGTTGCCGTGAACCACCGTAGCCTTCACCGCCGACCAGATTCGCCGCCGCCAACGGTTGAAACCAGCATGTACCGCACGTGCTCGCGTTGCGCCAAGGAATGCCACCGTGGCGATGACCGGAGACCGTGGTTCACCGTTCGCGTGCGTGCCTGCCATTGTCAGGACTTTACCGCCACGTTGCGCCCATGCCGAAGCTCGCTATCCCGTCGTCCTGACGAAGCCCCGATTTCACGCGATCCTCCGTCTCTGGCAGAGCCCCGCCGTGTCCCGATGTGCCTCGCTGACCGCTCCAGCGCCAGGGAGTATCTTCCCGGCGATTGCTGCAACTCCCGAGAGCTCAACCCCGCGGCTATATAAAGCCCCCTCGCTCAGCATCTCTTCACACCATCCCGCAGTTGTGTGCCTTAGCTTCTACCACCAGAGAGCAACCCAGTTCTTTAGCGCCGCCGCAAAGACCTTCTTCCCCGGCGAGCCACTCTTGACGCTCACGGCGCCAGCTTCACCCGCAACTTCCCCCTCCAAACCGACACCACCAGTAAGATCCCCTTATCCCCCTGTATGTGTCATAGCCGTTAATTGACCCCCGGAGAACCTCAATGCCGGCAAACACCGGAAAAGCCGTAATTCCCTGTTCCCCTAATGCCGAGTGATTCAAGCCAAATTGATCCTCGTGCCAGTAGAGAATGATGATCAGTGAGCTAGGAGGAACAAGCCTGCTAGCTTGGAATCGCCAATTTTGCCCCGAGCGTCGAATTCCCATGTTCGAGCCTCGGTAGTTCGCCGGAGAACGCCGCCGTGCTTCTCCAGCCATTCTCTGGCAAAGTTGAGTACACCCGTAGCTTCGTGATGACCCCTAGATGCTTCCCGAGCGTGGAATTGAGTTCAAACGCCCTGGAACGAAAACACCCAAATCGGTGCCTTCGTCTTCGGCCCCGATCGCCGGAGTTCGTTTTCCGGCCAAACCAGCCGATGAAACCTTGTCATCTAGCTAGGCCTCAACCCCCTGAGCAATTTACTCCACTGGCTTGAACCCTGAATCGGCCTAGATCAAAAGTTATGATCATGCCAAGATTACTGTCCAGTAGTTCAGGCCACCGTGTTTGCTCACCGGATTTGGCCACCCTCCGGCCACTTTCTGCCCTTGAGCCTGTTGAGAGTTTTGTAGCTGCTATCAAGGCCTAAACACCAGATAAAGGTTTGCACCAATTGGAGTCTTGAGTCAAAAGTTATGCAACGCCCTAGTTTCTGGCCACGTCTAGCACTATGTCAGTGCATGTCCACCAGTGGCATTGGATGATTCAGACCTGTTAAATTTGAGCAATTGAAATGCCACTTTGTCCACTAAGCCTTTTGAGCCATGTTCTACAATGTTTTCTACTGCGACATCTCCAAAAAACAGACCTAAAACCAATTTAGGGCTATGTCAAGCCATGAGCCGAATGTCAGCCCTTCGACATTCAAGTCCTTTTTAGCCCATCTCTTCGATCAATGTCAAGTGACCTTGTCCAAACCCTTACCCCTACATGCATGATGTATTTACGTATTATTTTCTAGTGCTTGTATGCTTATATAGTGTGTATGTGTTGTTTGTATCCGCCGTGGAACCAGACGTTGAAGGAACAGAGGAGATCTTCGAGGATTCATCTAAGCAGCTAGACCCATCACTGCAAGGCAAGTCTCAAACCCTTGATCATGTCTAGCCTAATATTTTGAAATGAAGTATGTTAGCTGTTTTCAAGTATGTGCATGCCTTAGATTCAAATAAGAGCTATGTTTCAATGAAATGATCAGATATGACCTAAATAACTAAAAAGCCACTTTTGACATTGAATATCCATGCACTCTTGGCACCCTAGAATATCATGCTTAGGCTATGCTATGCCCAAGATTATATGATAAATGTTGAATGGTCACATATGAGAAAAGTATATTCAAAACCCCTTTTGTGAAAGAAAATGTGATTGGAATCGATAGTGAGGATGGTTTGATTGAATGATGCTGTGTGCGCACTGGGAATGTGAAAGACTCCTCACTAGAGATTCATAAGGACTAGAACCTTGTGTTGTGCTTCTATGCGGCATGAAGAACGTACCGACCACTTGCCCGGTTATGGGACGGGCGCAACTTAGTAGCTTTCTTTAGTATTAGCTTTTCCCTGCAATAGTTGTCGATCCAGTTTCTTGCGAGAGCTGGTGGGCCGCAGAAGGCCATGAGTGATGTTAGTTCAGAAAAATTATGAGAGGAAAAGGTGGAAAGAAGGAAGACGCCCTATGCCAGATTAAGTCGTGCGCGGCTGTAATCAAGAGAGGCTATGTGTCTTGTGAGAACATAGACCCAGGCTAGGAAGTAAGGCAGTGGGGAGGACCCACAACGGTACTTGAGACTTAACTGTCCATTTACCGAGCAGGGAAATTGCTAATGCTAGGACTGTAAACTGTTGTGTCATCTCGGCCTTGTCACATGCGTGAAAGTCGCATGGAGATGTACCGACTTGCAAGCCGAATGATTGGTGGATTAAGGTGGTACACCTTTGCAAAGTTTAAAAAGTATCGGATACTCTGAGCTCCCAGGTTATGGAGTCTGCGCGCTGTGGATTCTATTCACGTCGATGCAGCACAAGTAGCTTTTGGAAAGTTTTCACAAAATCTGAATAAAGTGGTGACTCATGGGAGACCGCCACACACAACATTTTCTGAGAATTTAGCTTAGGGTTTTAAAAGCACCGCTTTCGAAAAGTAAAGATCTTTTCTTCAAAACCAAGTGCGAAAATCTATTCTATATACATATATAAAGCCAAAGAGCTATTCTTTGAGAAATTTCCCCCTCATCTATATGTACATGCATTCTTACTTGGGACTTGTTGAGCACCATGTGGACAATGTGCTCACCCTTGCTTTTACAAACAAATTTAGAAGAAGGATTCGTCGACCCTGAATCTTACGGTCTTGAACCCAATGTGGAACATGAAGAAGAAACTGAAGAGCCAGCTTGCTAGAGGGTTATGTACCAAGGTGGAGTCAGATGTGGAAAAGACCCGTACAACACTGCTGCAGCAGAAGAAGAAAGCTGATGAAGTCCTTTTGTTTATTATTGTTGTGTTATTTTGTGCCGACCTTTGTATCGAAAACTCCTTAATTTGTATCAACATTTAAATGCGTCATTTTGGCGCTAAGTTATTGTAATGTTGGTCCTTATGATCAGCACTTGTTTTTAATTACTCGCATTTTTATATAATGCATCTTGTTGTTGTGAGCTGCAATGTGCCATTTCTGAGTGCAATCCACCTGGGCGGTTGCCACCGGATTCCTCAAATGAGGGTCCCACAGCCAGTTCCGTCAGATCCCTGATGTGTTGTTCTACCGTCAACTTCTTACTATGGAGGGGACACCCATCATCCGCTGTGTAGAAGTTTTATTTTGCTTTAACTAAACCTTGAATGCCGCGAAGGTATTGTAATCTCCTTATGTAATATTAAGGCCAGCAGGGCACACTGCTTAAATATTTTCTAAGTTTTTTTGCTGCAATGTGAATATACTCCTGTGCTTGACTTATCCTGGGAAGTCAATGGTATGCTTATATGGGACTAGCTGTAGAGGGCTGGGTCTCCACGGGAGTAGTCGTAGTCCCAGTTTTGGGGCGCGACACGCACCCATGGTAAATAAAAAGAAGAAATCAATTTGGGTGCCCAAAGCTTTGATTGCTAACATTGAAGGACCCAAAAAGGTTTGGGTACCTAAAAAGACTTGATTATTTTGTTTATGCAGGTGAACTACAAGACCGGTCGGAAACATTGGGTGCTTGATAGCGGATGTTCCGAACAAATGACCGGCAACCAGAAATTTTTCACCTCAATAGAAGACAACTCAAGCGAGAATCAAAATATCACCTTTGGCGACAATCGTCAAGGAAATGTGGTAGGCTTGGGTAAAATTGCTATCTCAAATGATCTCTCAATTTTGAATGTTTTGTTGGTTGAATCTCTGAATTTTAATTTGCTTTCTGTTGCACAAATTTGCGATCTTGGATTTCGCTGCACATTTTATCCTAAAGAAGTCTTAGTTGAAAGTCTAAAAGACAATTCTTTGATTTTTAAAGGCTTTCGTTTTGGAAATCTTTATTTGGTTGATTTTCACTCAAAAGATGCATCGCTTTCAACATGCCTTGTCTCTCAAACCTCAAAGGGTTGGTTATGGCATAGGAGACTCGCACATGTTGGAATGCATCAATTGAAAAAGTTTTTAAAACGAGATTTGGTTATTAGCTTAAAGGATGTGAATTTTGAAAAGGATAAACCTTGTAGCGCCTGTCAAGCTGGCAAGGAAGTACCTACTTCACATCCAATTAAGTGCGTGCTTTCAACCTGCAAACCTTTGGAACTGCTGCATATGGATTTATTTGGACCTTCTGAGTTCCAAAGTATCGGGGGTAGCAATTATGGTTTTGTTATTGTTGATGATTTTACTCGCTACACTTGGGTCTTCTTTATTTCTCAAAAATCTGAAACCCCCGATGTTTTCAAAAGTTTTGCAAAATGTGTTTCCACTGAATTTGAACTTTCCATCAAGAAAATCCGTAGTGATTATGGTGGAGAGTTTGTTA
Source organism: Pharus latifolius (assembly GCA_019359835.1). Taxonomy (NCBI): domain Eukaryota; kingdom Viridiplantae; phylum Streptophyta; class Magnoliopsida; order Poales; family Poaceae; genus Pharus; species Pharus latifolius. The sequence continues at coordinate 51,338,227 of CM033324.1, read as the reverse complement.
ATTCGACTTTGGTTGATTTTTGTGTTTTGCTTCGAATTAAACACGAATTTTCAACTTCTTACACTCCACAGCAAAATGGAGTCGTGGAAAGGAAAAATCGAACACTAATAGAAATGACAAGAACAATGCTAAGTGAGTATGACACTCCTACTCGCTTTTGGGCTGAAGCCGTGCATACCACTTGCTATTCTATTAACCGTCTTTATTTGCATCCTCTTCTGAATTTAACTCCCTATGAGCTTTTTATTGGGTGTAAGCCAAACATTTCTTATTTTCGAGTTTTTGGTTGCAAATGCTACATTCTTAAGAAAAGAAATTTTGGTGGTAAGTTTCAAAGAAGATTACATGAAGGCTTTCTAGTCAGATACTCCACCACTAGCAAAGCTTATAGCGTTTTTAACAAAAATACTGGTTGCATTGAAGAATCATGCGATATAGAATTCGATGAAATTGATGGCTCTCAATAGGAGCAAGTCTCTTGTGAAGTTTCAGGTGAAGATCTTCAAGAAGCCGTGAAGAACATCACAATTGGAGACATCAAGCCAAGAGAAGATGATCAAGAAGATGATGAGAACGTTGAGAATGACGATCAAAATGTATCATCACCTCATGTTAATCCTCCAGAACCAAGTCAAGAAGAAGCAGCACAAGAAGAAGCACCAAGGCAACATCCAACACTCACCAAGGATCACCCTCTAGATCAAATCTTGGGTGACGTCAGTAAGGGTGTTCAAACTCGCTCTCGTATTGCTGCATTTTGTGAACATCATTCTTTTGTATCTTCTTTAGAACCCAAACATGTTAATGAAGCTTTAAATGATTCTGATTGGGTTAATGCTATGCGTGAGGAACTTAATAACTTTTCTAGAAATGAAGTTTGGACTTTAGTAGAAAGACCCAAGGATCATAATGTAATTGGAACAAAATGGGTTTTCAGAAATAAGCAAGATGAAAATGGTGTAGTAATTAGAAACAAACCTCGTCTTGTTGCTCAAGGTTTCACTCAAGTCGAAGGTCTAGACTTTAGTGAAACTTTTGCACCTGTAGCAAGACTTGAAGCTATTCGTATTCTTCTTGCTTATGCATCAAACTTTAATATTAAGTTATTTCAAATGGATGTAAAAAGTGCATTTTTCAATGGTGAAATTTCTGAACTTGTTTTTGTTGAACAACCTCCCGATTTTGAAGATTCCAAATGTCCAAACCATGTGTTTAAATTATCTAAAGCTCTCTATGGTCTCAAGCAACCTTCTCGAGCTTGGTATGAACGACTTAGAGACTTTCTTTTATCAAAAGGTTTTAAAATTGGGAAGGTTGATACAACTTTGTTTACAAAGAAAATTGAAAAAGATTTGTTCATTTGTCAGATATATGTTGATGACATCATTTTTGGATCTACTAATGAACATTTCTGTCATGAGTTTGGAGAAATGATGTCTAGGGAATTCGAGATGTCAATAATCGGTGAGCTAAGCTTCTTCCTTGGACTTCAAATCAAGCAACTCAAGAACGGTACGTTCATGAGTCAAACGAAGTACGTGAAGGACTTGCTCAAGCGCTTTGGGATGGAAGATGCTAAGGCAATCAAAACCCCCATGGCGACAAATGGACATCTAGATATGGACAAAAGCGGCAAATTGGTCGATTCTAAACTCTATAGGTCTATGATTGGTAGCTTGTTGTATCTCACTGCATCTAGGCCTGATATCATGTTTAGTGTGTGCTTATGTGCTAGATTTCGGCCAGATCCTAAGGAATGTCATTTAATTTCTCTTAAAAGAATCCTTAGGTATTTAAAATGTTATCCCAATTTAGGTCTTTGGTATCCGAAAGATGCAAATATTGAATTACTTGGATATTCGGATTCTGATTATGCTGGGTGTAACATTGATAGAAAAAGTACATCTGGAAGCTGTCAGCTGCTGGGGAGATCATTAGTATCATGGTCATCAGAACTCTGTAGCTCTCTCCACAACTGAAGCTGAATATCTGTCTGCAGGAAGTTGTTGTGCTCAATTACTATGGATGAAGCAGACATTTTTGGATTATGGAATTAAATTTGATAAAGTGCCACTCTTGTGTGATAATGAAAGTGCCATTAAAATTGCAAATAATCCTGTTCAACATTCTAGAACTAACCATTTTATTAGAGATCATGTGGCAGAAGGAGATATTGATGTGAGCTATGTTAGAACAGACTTGCAACTAGCAGATATTTTCACCAAACCCTTAGATGAATCTAGATTTTGCTTTCTATGAGGTGAACTGAACATTATTGATATATCTAATGCCAGTTGATGTGCAATTTGTTGTTAAAAATATATTTTAAATATATTCTATTCCCTCTCTGGTCAAAGTCATTGACCATGCTGACAGTCAGTTTCACAAACTGACTGTTAGTTATGTGCAATTGTCTTTGGTCGTAGCACCTGGTCGTTTTTTAAACCCACACTGATTGTCAGTCTCATACATTGCCTGTCAGTTTCAAAACTCAGTTCTGTGAACTGACTGTCAGTGTGGTACACTGATTGTCAGTTCCATGTTTCTGGGTTTGGAACTGACTGTCAATATATCATACTAATTGTCAGTTGCGGGCTCCCGAGCCCTAAAACCCCACGTCTCTGTTTTTTGTCCCTTCGCCTCCTCCTCTCGCCGCCGCTGTTTTTGCCGTCCCTTCATCGCCGTCTCACCGGCATGGTCCCTAGCCTCGTCGCCGGTGCCTCCTTGTGCCTTCACTGTGCGCCGCCGCCTTTTGTTGCGCCACCACCACCACCGCATCTCGCCGCCACCATTTTAGCCGCACCTCGTCGCCTCCTTTGCCGTGCCGTGGCTCGCCAAAGTTGAGCCGCACCCGTGCCTCCTCCTCGCCGTATCCCTTGCTCGTTGGCTCTGATCTCTGCCATTGTTTCGTTGGCAATCGGATCCCCTCTTCGGTTCGTTTGTTCGGCTCTGTTCGTTCAGGTCACTGTTTTTTCTTCTCCTCTGTTTTTCAATTCTCTGTTTTCGTTCCACCATGTCTGATCAGCCGGGATCTTCTCGTCGTGTTGCCCGACGGAAGAACGTGGGAAACAGCCAGCATTCATCGGGTCAGCCGACTGAGTCCCGCTCCTCGCCTACGCCTGAGCGCATGCCCGTGGATTACTCCCGGTGGCACGCGAGTCGCCTCCGCACGCTCCGCTCCACCAACGCCTATCTCTTACCGCGTCCCACTGGTCGCGACGCGTGCGACGTCCTTACCTTCAACACAAACTTGCAGCTGGATCTTTTCACCAGTGTGTATAGTCGCGTCCCCATATTCTCCCATCACTCTCTGTCCTGGCAGACGATTGCCTCTCGCATAGGCATTGTCTCCCTGGCAGGTTCCTTTGCTTCTGTCGGGATCCGCGACCTTGTCGCTGATTCCTCTCTCCACTGGGCCGATGAGCCCATTTGTCAGTTTTATTCCACAGTCTATATCTCTCCCCAGCGCGACTCGCTGACCTTCATGACAGGCCTCCAGGTCTACACTGTCAGAGAGGAGCAGCTTGAGGCCACTCTCGGACTGGTTCGCCCCGCTTTTGGGCGCCAGCTCCACAGTCTTCCCGACCTCAAGCATCGGGAGGTGGCCATGCTTTATTCCTGCCCCTTCCAGCTCCGTCACATTGCAGGCCTGCGCCGCGATGTTGACTTGGCTCTGCGGATTCTTCGCCTCACTCTAGTCGCTATGTCCGGCGATAGGGCTAGAGTCACTTATCTGGCCCTCCATGTGTTGATTTCTATCTTTCAGGAGGAGCCCTTTGACGTTGCTGATCTCATCATCAGTGAGATTCAGCACGTCATTCTTTCTCCTCGCCCCCAGCTGATATACACTCCGTATATCATGGCGGTACTTCTGCATATTCGGGCTGTTGACATTGAGCTCCCACGGCCTCATCATCCCCTTCTCTTTTATCCTCCGGGCCAAGCCAATCGCTGTCTTGGTGCCCGGCCTGCGGCTGCTGGTGGCCATGATTCTCCCCATTCCCCCGGACCCGTCTCCACCGAAGAGCACTGGTAGGGCAGCGGGAGGGGGGTACGAACTGGTGGGGACCCGACAGCAGCCCCGGTCTCCAGGTACTCGGACTCAAAGGAGGTGGAGGATGAACTCTCCGAGGGAGTGCCACCCTGGGGAGGGATGAGGAGCCCCTTGCCCTTTTCGGGCTGTGGGGCCCCTGGGGACTCTATAGCCACGGGGACCTCGTAGACCGAGGGGCTCCCCCCCCCATCCACCGGCCATTCGACGCGCAGGTGGGAAACTTCCGCAAAACTCACCTCTGGGCGCTCCGGCTCCGGTAGTTCTGGTGCTTGCTGGAGACGACGAGGGGGCGTAGTTCACCGAATTGGATGCCCCCCCGTCGCCGGTCGCCTGTGGGACCCTCATTTAAAGAATCCGGTGGCAACTGCCCAGGTGGGTTGCACTCAGAAATGGTACATTGCAAGCTCACAACAAGATACATTATATAAAAATGTAGGTGATTAAAACAAAAACTGATCACAAGGACCAACATTACAATAACATAGCGCCAAAATGACGCATTTTAGTGTTGATACAAAATTAAGGAGTTTTCTTTGACACAAGGGTCGGCACAAAATGAAACAACAACAACAAGCAAAAGGACTTCAACGGTCTTCATCTTCAACTGCAGCGGCGTTGCATGGGCTTCCTCCACATCGGACTCAACTTGGTAAGTGACCCTCTAGCAAGCTGGATCTTCTGGGGCAGTTTCTTCTTCTGCCATGTTGGGTTCAAGACCGTAGGACTCGGGATCAATGAATCCTTCTTCTAAATTTTTTTTTGAAAAAGCAAGGGTGAGCACATTGTCTACATAGTGCTCAACAAGTCCCAATTATTAATGTAGCTATATATAGATGAGGTGGAAATTTTCAAAGGATGGCTCTTTGGCTCATAGAATAGATTTTCACTCTTAATTTTCAAGAAAAGGTTTTTGTTTTCAAAAGTGAGGCTTTTAAAACCCTAAGCTAGATTTTCAGAGGATGTTTTGTGTGGCGGTCTTCCATGAGTCACCACTTTACTCAATTTTGTGAAAAACTTTCCCAAAAGCTATTTGTACTGCATCGATGTGGATAGAATCCACTGCGCGCAGACTCCATGACCTGGGAGCTCAGAGTATCCGATACTTTTTATAACTTTGCAAAGGTGCACCACCTTAATCCACCGATCACTCAGCTTTCAAGTCGGTACCTCTCCATGCGACTTTTACGCATGTGACAAGGCCGAGATCACACAACAGTTTACAATCCTAGTATTAACAATTCCCTGCCCGGTAAATAGACATTTCAGTCCTTATTACCGTTGTGGGTACTCCCCACAGCCAATTCTTCCTAGCCTTGGTCTATTGTCTCGCAAGACACATAGCCTCTCTTGATTACAGTAGCGCACGACTTAATCCAGGCGTAGGGCGTCTTCCTTCTTACACCTTATCCTCTCTTTATTTTTCTGATCTCACATCACTCATGGCCCTCTGTGGCCCACCAGTTCCTCTTGAGAAACTGGACCGACAACCATTGCAAGGAAAAGCTAATACTGAGGAAGCTACTACGTTGCGCCCGTCCCATACCGGGCAAGTGGTTGATACATTTTTCATGCTGCGTAGAAGTACAACACAAGGTTCTTGTCCTTATGAATCTTTAGTGAGGAGTATTTCACATTCCCAGTGCGCACACAGCACCAACCAATCAAACCATCCTCACTATCGATTCCAATCATATTTTCTTTCACAAAAAGGGGTTCTGAATATACTTTTCTCACATGTAACCATTTAGCATTTAACATATAATCTTGAGCATAAGCGTAGCCTAAGCATGATATTCTAGGGTGACAAGGGTGCATGGATATTCGATCACAAAAGGGGCTTCACAATCATTTAAGTCATATCTAATCACTTTATTTGAACATAATTCTTATTTGAATATAAGGCATGCGTATATTTGAAAACAGCTAACATACTTCATTTCAAAATATTAGGCTAGACATGATCAAGGGTTTGAGACTTGCCTTGCAGTGAGGGGTCTAGTTGCTCAAACGATTCTTCGAAGTCTTCTGTTGACTCTTCTGCTCCTTGCTCTATTCGCGCACACTATTCGCGCACACAACAACGAGGTAATTCAACACATCGCACCAACGAAAACATTCAGAAAATAGCTTTTGTAGGAAATAATGAATAAAATATAACATGCATGCAGCGGAGATGCTTTGGACAAGGTTACTCGAGCGCTGCTCGAAGAGATAGGTTCAAAGAGGTTGAACGTTGAAGGGTCGACATTCAGTTCACAGCTAGGCATAGCCTTAGGTTGGCTCTAGGTGGGTTTTCTGGAGATGTGATAGTAGAGAAAATTGTAGAACATGGCTCTAGGAGCTTAGTGGACAAAGTGGCATTTCAATTGCTCAAATAGAAAGGGTCAAACAAGGGTAATGCTAGTGACTGACATGCACCGACACTGCACTAACACTGTCAAAAACTAGGGTAGAGGGGTATGGGCTTCAATTACTTCGCCAACTATGTCTAGGAGGTAGGCATGGATGCCAGGGACACATTGGCTGTGGTTTTAGGGGCTAGGGCGGCCGGACGACGACGAACGGTGGTGATAAGCTACGGCGGCGACACGGCACAGGTACAGTTCTGGACAAGAACTTGGCAAGAGCATAACTCTTGATCTGGGCAGATTCAGAGATCGGGCTTGTGGAACAAAATGCTCAGGGGGTTGAGACCTAGCTGGGTGACAAAGTGGCATTGGCTAGATCGGCCGGAAAGCAAACTCCGGTGAACTGTGCCAGACACGAAGACACAGAAGTTGGGTGTTTTTTATTTAAAGCATCTGAGCTCGATTCCAAGCTTGTGGAGTAGCTGAGGGATATGAAGAAGCTACAGGTACAGCCAATTTGGCCGGAGGGTCGCCGGTGTAGCCTGGCGACGTGAGCCCGATCACTGGTGGCGCGCAAAAAGGGGAAAGCTTCCGATTTGACGCTAATTTTGAAATCCAAGCTTACAAGCCTGCTAGGTTTGGCTTACTGACCATATTACACTACAGATTCGAGGGCTAATTCGAGCTAAATCAAAGTGCATTGCAGAAACAGAGAAAAAGGGGATTTTGACGATGAGGTGCAAGAGAACTCAATTAAGTGCTACAGCATGACAAGGGAGATGAGGACTACTCATGGGTGAGGTCAGTTAGGAAGAAGATGCAGTGGAGAGCGCTGTCACCGTGCTCCCCGAACTGGGTTCGTCGGTGTAACACCCTGGTTTTGGGGGTGAAATGTTTTGCATGAAAATCCTGCATGCATGTATCCCTGTAGTAGTAGCCAGATCAGTTGAACTCTAATCTCTCCCAAACCCTAAAAATCTCCAAATCTATTCTCTAGATCCAAATAAAGATCTGACCATCCAGATTTAGCCTACCAGTTACCCTGAAGATAAAAGTCTTCAGGAGCCAGATCAAATTCTGACCCCAACTCCCAGTACCTAAGTCTCTCTCTGTTTTCGAAAACAGGAAAATTCAGATTTACCCTAAGTACCCCAGTTTCCAGATGATTGAGTTATCTTGATTTAACCCTATTCAGACTCAAGCAACCCCTGGAATATGTTCCTAAGTTCATCCTCAACTCACTTCAAAAAGTTGGGAGCCAAATTAATTCACCTAAACACTTTTCGCAGTTTAGTCAAATTTTACTGCGAATAAGCCCTTTTCTGTTTACCTGGAAGCCTGAAAAGGCTAAAATCTGCAAATTAATTCCAACTCCAGAATTTCTTCAGGAAACACCTTCCAAATACTACTTGATACAGATCTCCCTTTTGATCAGACTTCAAAATCTCGCTCCAATTACCAGAATTCGAAATCGACAAAATCCAGACTTATTTTACCCTAATTTTACCCTATTTTCGAAAATAGGTGAAATCCCCCAAATCTTATCAAATTTTCTCTAAATTTGAGCTGGATGAGTACTAATAGAAATGTTATACTCAGCCATGAAATCAAATCTCAAATTAACCACCTCTAAGACAGAAATTACAAATCAGTCCAGATTTCAAATAAGAATCATTGCATTTTGGTCCCTGGTTCGACCAGAGGCACTGTACACGACCAGCAGCCGTGCACGACCGCGACCACCGCGCTGCCACACCAGGAACTTCGTCGCCGGTGAAGTCCCGTGGTCGCCACCCTTGCCACTGCGTTCCTGCCACGTGTGCGCACGCCGTTCGCCACCGTGGAGCCACCGCGGCCGCACCAGCAGCGCCAATTTTGCCCGCGCGCGCACGCCATCGCTGCAGCCACGGCAGAAGCACGATGCCACGTCGCAAGCATGCCTTGGGGAGGCATCACTTCGCCTTCACCTCCACCAGAGCAGCAGCGCAGCCGACACGACCGGTGAAGACGTCGCTTCGCCGCCTGTCTTCGCCGCCGGTCACTCCCCAGTCAATTCAAGCCGGCTTCAACTCCCCGTGCGCTTCTAGCCGTTGCAACACCTCCGAATCCTCTATAAATAGTCCCTGGTCTCAGTGAAACATCACACACCCACCAGAAACACCTAAGCCCTCAAACTCGCTGTGTCTTCTTCTTCCCCGGCGAGCAACAGAGGAGGAGCACGGTGCCAAGCTTCTCCACTGCTTCATTCTCCAATCCAACACCCCCAGTGAGCTCCTCTCATCCCCCTCATGCTTCTCGAGCTTGGAATTTAGTCTAAATATCCTCAGTCGCCGGCAATTTCAGTTTTACTCCAGTGGCTCCGGCGAGCAATTAATCCTCAACCAGATCGATTCAACCTTCGAACTAGTAATCAAATATGCTCACTAGACCTTGCTTAACATCCCTAAGCAACCAAAATCGACAGATTTGCTAAAATGTGAAAAACCCCAAATTGGAACCTTGCATATGAACTGGAGCTCGCTGTTAAGCTTTTCTGGTGCATTTCTAGTTAATCTAACTTCACCAGTAGCTTACTTATGCCCCAGAGACCCTCCTCAAGCAAGGAATTGAGTTCAATCACTTTAAATCAGAAATGCCCAAATCAGGTTTGAGTTAATCTTTTCTCCAGCCAATATCTCCTAAATCCAGCCAATCCAGTCATAGAAACCTTGCCATCTAGATGTTTTGGACCATTCTGAGCAACTTTGTCTTCTATCACGACTTCTAATTCGGCCTAGATTGTGAGATATAGCTATGCCCTAGTTTGCTGTACTGTTCACACTGCATGTGCTCCAGGCCAGCCAGCTTCTTCGCCGGTTTTCATCACTTTCCGGCCATCTCCTGCCCTAGGTCCTGTTGAGACATTTGTTCCTGTTACAAATGCCTAACCACCAGACAAAGTGGTGCATCATTTGGAGCCCTGAGTCAAAAGATATGGCTAACCCTAGTTTCTGGCCGTGTCAACCCTATGCCAGACTATGTCAGCCAGTGGCATTGAGCCTTTTCACCCACTCCCAGCCATGCACTTTGAAAATAACCTTGTCCCTTAGACTCCTGATGTTATGATCTACACTTTTCTCTACTGTCACAACTTGAGTTGAGCCCTCTATCACCCATCGACCTTATGTCGATGCCTCGAACCAAATGCCAACCTAAAGACATTCGCTGTTTTTGGGCGAACCAGTCACCACCTTGATATTGCCCTGATATTTTGGAACCTTGTAAACCTTAACAACTAATCTTAACCCTAGTTACTGTAGTTAAACTCAAATCGCTTCAAAACCTTGTATCACCAGAGTATTTTCTCCTTGCATCTTTGCATGTAGTGAATTAGTAAGAATAGGATTGATTGTAATGCCTGTTTGCTTGTTTGATCTTGTTCAGAGCAAGAGTCCGGGGTTGAAGATCTCGTCGCTGAACCGTCATCGACTGCTGATACTTACGACGCGGAAGGCAAGTCATACTTTGAACATATTGAAACCCATATTTTATGAATTGCTATGCTATTCCATGAGTAGATATTTCATTAATACTGCACATGTTGAGATCAATGATATTATGGCAGTGATAGATTGAATACTAGAGAAATGTGAACTTGATAAGATAGCAAGCCATGAACTAATAAAAGTATAAACATGTACAATTATATTCATGAAATAGAACCCCTAGCCGTGACCAGTATTTTGGTATGGAATGGTGGTAGCACTGGAGGTGCTTGGCTGCACTGGATGTGCAGGCACTGAAGGTGCATGGTTGTGGTATGATCTGGTCACTGGCATGTAAGGACTAGAACCTTGTGTTATGCGTCTAGTGGCATGAAAAACGTACCAACCACTTACCTGGTATGGGACAGGCGCAACCTAGTAGCTTTCTTAGTATTATCAGTTCCCTGCATGGCTTGTCGATCCGGTTTCTCGCGTGGAAACTGGTGGGACGCAGTTCGTGCATGAGTGATGTGAGATCAGAAAAAATTATGAGAGGATAAGGTGTAAAGAAGGAAGACGCCCTACGCCAGGTTAAGTCGTGCGCGACTGTAATCAAAAGAGGTTATGTGTCCTGCGGGAACATAGACCCAGACTAGGAAGTAAGGCAGTGGGGAGGACCCACAACGGTACTTGGGACGGTATTGTCCATTACCGGGCAGGGATACTGTTAATACTAGACTGCAAAAACGTTGTGTGACCTCGGCCTTGTCACATGCGTATAAGTCGCATGGAGTTGGCCCGACTTGGAAGTCGAGTGAAAAAGTGGATTTAAAAAGAGGTACATCTCTGCAGAGTTTTAAAAATGTATTCGAATACTTCGTGCTCCCGAGTTTTAGGAGTATGCTGCGATGGATTAAATCCATGGGGTGTGACACAAGTATTGTTTTATAAACTAAAATTTGTTAGCTCAAGATTACCCAAGTGGCATGTGTTTTCATGATAAGGGGCGTTGCCGTGGACTGTCATGTGTTGACGTGTCGCGGTAATACCATAATCTAGCAAACATATGATAATTAAGAGGCATATGGTTTATGTCCTAAGTTATGAAATATTGCTAAGAGTATATGATTGAAAGACTTGAATGAAAATAATGTGATATGAGGATATATCGCCTTGGATATGGGATATATGTATCACCATCAATATGATTTATTTACTGCCATGGGTATGATCAGAAGTTGAGTAAGAATTGAGAAAGAAATGTATTTTGGGAAAAACCTTTCACTCTTTCCCCCAATAGCATAGGTTCATGTCATATATATATATGTATCTCTACCTTCCCTATGACTTGCTGAGTACGTAAGTACTCACCCTTGCAACAACTCATCAATAGATGGAGCGTTCTACGACCTTGGAGGATACCCTGAAGATGCTGCGGACCCAGGAGATGATGAGCAGTTTCCTCCGGAGCCCTGATGTGGTGCTGTCTTGCTGTCAACCTCTGTTTCCTGTGGTTTGCTCTCGGGCCTAGCTTCCGCCGACTAGATGTATTATTTTGTTAGACCCTTGTGCCTTGTACGGCACTGTACCTCGTTTTGTACTAAGGCCTGATGGCCATACAATTATGACTATTGTACTATTTTGCTGCTACAATGTAATCCTGTGATTGACTCATCCTGGGAAGTCAAGTGGTTAGGGGACCAGCTGCACCGAGCTGGGCTCCTCACAGGTGATGTCACTGTCGTGGCAGACGTGACAGTCGGAGACGAAGAAGAGACGCGAGCGCTGAGGCTTTGTGGCTGCTGGAGTGGTGTGAAGAAACTCTGGGCGAGGGGGAGGGCTTATATAGGTAGTGCTGGGGTCCTCGAGAGTTGAAGCAAATCAAACGGGATGCACCTGACTGGCACTGGACCAAGATCGAGACGGCGTGCACCGCGTTGGGACGTGGCAGTGGCTCTGCCAGAGGAGAAGATCACGCCATATCTGGCTAGGGCAGAGCGATGGGGTGGCTGGCTTCGGCATGGCGGCGAAGTGGCAAGAAAGCTCCGACAACAACCGGCATGCGCGCACGCGAAAGGTGAACGGCGTTGCTGGCAGTCATCGGTTGTCACCACGATGGAGGGTTTTGGTGCGATGTGAGCACCACATGCGGACACGTCGGACACGACCGTAGGTGAAGACAAATGCTAGCCGGCGGTGAAGATCACGGCGGTGATTCACGGCGAACGGCACTAGTCGCGGTCAAAGTGGTGTCTGGTTGTGGTTGCAAACGGACTCAGCCCTGGTCGAGGTCGAAAAAGGGGCCAGGGATTGATCTGCGAAGATTTGGATTGATCTGCAAGGTTTAGTTCGGGATCATGGACCTGTTTGCAAATTTGGGGATTTGGAGGGCTGATTTGAGATCTGATTTTGCATATTAATGTCACTAAATCCCTTGGACTCATCTAGCAAGAAAAATGGTAAGATCCGATAAGATGTTGTCGTTTTGACAAAAATCGAAAACAGAGTAATTAGGGTAAACAGGGTAATTAGGGTTGGCGAGGCTGAAACTAGGGTTTCGGTTAAGATTTTAGAATTCTTCCAGAAGGGAAAAATGTTTAGAAAAGTAAAGGGAAGACATTCACTGGATTAGATCAGAATTTGGAGGTGGTCTGAGACTTATAGTCTTTTTGGGCTTCTGACAACTCTTAAAAGGTCTAATCTGAAATACTTTTGGACTAAAAAGCGAAAATGATCTACCTAAGATCACAATTCTGAAAGGTGGAGTTTAGCTGCCAACTTTTTAAGTTAAGGTAGTGGCATACCTAAGATCATGATTTTGAGATAAGAGATCAAAAATGGGGTTGAGACGTCCGAGAATCCAATGAAGATATGCTGACTGGCAAGCAAAAATGGTAGCAAAAATTGGGATGTTACATCGCCCCCTTCCCCCCGGCCTCACCGGAGGCCTCGAGGAGGCGCAAGAGCTCCTGCGTTCCCGCCGCAGCGTCCCTCATGGACCGGACGCCCCGGGCGCCCACCACCTTGCTAGGGAGCTTCAGCTCCTCTTCGGTCCATATCGGGGGCTTGGGGGCTGACGATCGGCAGTAGGAGGGGGGCTCCGGGGAATAGGTCACCTCGGTGTCCTGGACCCAGAGGTAAAACTTCCTCCGGAGCCAATCCCCCCAGTGGTCCCTGGAGGCCGCCACTGGTTACTCCTGCACCCGTGATGGTAGGAGCTGTATCATGACGGAGCCGAACGGAGACTTCGCCCCCTACCAAATGCGAGCTCCTCGCCGCGGGCTCGTAGAAGTACCGAAACAGTTGGAGCGTCGGTTCCCGTCTGGTGGCTGTCTCGCATAGCCAGATGAAGAGGCCCATCCGGACGAGGGCGTTTGGCATCAAGTGGTTGAGCGCCACCTGGTACTCCCGAAGGAACTCCTGGAGCAACGGGTGCACTGGGAGCCGGAGGCTATCCTCGAGGAAAGCCTCGAAGACGACAACCTCTCCAGGCCGTGGACGGGGCGCGCCATTCTTTTTTGAGTGCATCCGGACGTCCCCATCCGCGACGACCCCCTAGTCCACGACAGACTCCAAGTCCCCCAAGGTGAACTCGGAGGCCCAAAGGAAGTCCGCGGTGACCTCCTCCGGAGGAACATCGGCAGCCTTGGCACGACCCTTTGGACCTATTTGGGTTTCTAGTGGGTTAAGCTACTGGGGAGCTAAGTTCGGGGAGTTTAGGTTTCCGGAGACTAGGCTTCCGGGAGAGGGCTACTGGGAGAGATTAGAGCGCCGGTGGTGTTTGAGGCGCGAGAGTTCAAGTGTCCTCTCTGGGCCCCTCGAAGCCCTATTTATAGACCTCGAACGTGGCCCCAATGAATTCCACATGGACCCTCGTGGTAAATCCACACCATCCAGTTCAAACAGTGCGCGCAAATCAAAGAGGCGCGCGCTGGAAACGACGCATCGGCGGTTCGAATCGCGCGAGGCCATTATGGCCGATGGTGCCCGACAATCGTGACCAATGGCGACATGATGATTGATGGCGCCACCACAAGTGCCTAGCACAAGAATCGAGGCATTGGCAAGGCGCCGAAAATCTCTTCCGGGGGAGATGTTCCCGATAGTGTGGACCATCCTCTCCGGGGACTTAAGAAACATCTCCGAAGGGAATGGGGGGACTGCTGTTGAGGGAAATCTCCGCACGATCGAACTCGGTCGTTAACCATGGTGACCCTTTGTCCTGGGCGCCGCCATTCTCCCGGGGGGAAAGGCCTCGGTGCCCTGTCCTGGGCGCCGCCTTGGGCACTGGGACAAATGCCCCGGTGGCCCCGGTGGCCCCGTTTTGGGGGCCGCCATTCGCCCGGGGACAAAGGACCCAGTGCCCCATCCCAGGCGCCGCATTTGGCCTGGGGACATGGTGTAACACCCCAGTTTTTGGCTATCTTTTCCGCTTACGAGTCAGCATATATTCTTTGGAATCCCTGTTGTCTCAACCCTATCTTGATGTTAGGTGTGCCACTACCTTAACCTAAAATGTTGGCCGCTAAACTTCATGCCAGATCATTTTCACATTTCAGTCCAAAAGTGTTTCAATTTAGTCCTTTTCAGAAGTTTCGGAAAACCCAAAAAGGCTAAAAGTCCCAGATCATCTCCAAATCCAAATCTGATCAAGTGATAACTTTTCTTTCATTTTTCTGAACATTTTTCCCTTCTGGAAGAATTCCAGAATCTCGACCAAAACCCTAGTTTCAGCCTCGACAAAAGTTCAAACCCTAATTACCCTGTTTACCCTAATTACCCTGTTTTCGATTTTTGTCAAAACCACCAGATCTTATCAGATTTTATCATTTTTCCTGGTAGATGAGTACAAGACATTTAGTAGCACTCATCTACAAAACCAGAACTCAGATCAGCCCTTTGGATCTCCATATTTGCAAATAGGCCCAAGTACCCGAGTTAAAATCCTTACAGATCAGTCCAAATCGTCGCAATTCAGTCCAAGTTCGCAACCAGGTCCCTGTGAAGTTTTCAACCAGCGCCCGCCCTTTTGCCGCGCCGTTGAACTCGCCGCCGGCGAAGTGCCTCGCGCTACCACCTTCACGGCCACGTAGCCACCAACCATGCACAGCTGTATCGCCACCGTGGAACGCCTCAACCGTACCATGCCATGTTCTTCCCCGCGCGCGCATGCCTGCTGCTGCTGCCAGAAGCCTCACGCCACATGGCCGCCATCCCGGAGATCGTCGCCACACCACCCTGACGGAATCCTGATTTCCCGCGATTCATCGTCTCTGGCAGAGCCCCACCGTGTCCCGAAATACCTCGATGACCGCCCCAGCGCCAGAAGAAAATCCCTCCGGTGATTGCTGCTGCTCCCGAGAGCTTCACCCGCGGCTATATAAGCCCCCCCCTTGCCCAGCGTTTCTTCACACACCATTCCACAACTTGAAACCATAGCTTCCTTCACCAGAGAGTAGTCCAGTTCTTCAGCGCCGCCGCGAAGGTCTTCTTCCCCGGCGAGCAACCTTTGAAGCTTACGGCGCCAGCTTCGCCCGAAGCTTTCCCCTCCAAACCAACGCCACCAGTAAGCTCCTTTCTTCCCCCTGTGTGTTTCATAGCCATTGATTGGTCCCCGGCGCACCTCAACGCCGGCAATCACCGGAAAACCGAAATCCCCTGTTCCCGTAATGCCGAATGATTTAGTCCGAATTAATCCTCGTGCCAGTGATAAGAATTGACCAGTGCACCCAATTGAGCAAGCCTGCAAACTTAGATTTCAAAATTGAGCAGCGATCATAGCCTTTCCGAAGTTTGCGTGCCACCAGTGAACTGGTCCTCGTCGCCAAGCTTCTCCGGCCATTCTCCGGCCGAATTAACCTTGCAATTAGACCCCTCACCTCACCCTCTCACTCCCTGAGCAGTGAATCGACCTCAAACCTTTTAAATCAGAAACGCCCAATTCAGGAGTCGTCTTCTCCAGCGCCGGTCGCCGGAATTTTTCCCCGGCCGATCTAGCTCCGCGCACTTTGCCCCTTAGATAGATCTCAACCCCCTGAGGAATTTACTCTACTAGCCCGAACCATGAATCGACTTGGATCAAAAGTTATGGGCATGCCAAGGTTGCTGTCCAGTGGTTCAGTTCATGTTCAGGCCACCGTGATTGCTCACCGGATTTGGCCACCCTCCGGCCACTTTCAACCTTTGAGCCTGTTGAGAATTTTGTAGCTGTTGTCAATGCCTAAACCCCAGACAAAGTTGTGCATCAATTGGAGTCCTGAGTCAAAAGTTATGCAATGCCCTAGTTTCTGGCCATGTCTAGCACTATGTGAGTGCATGACCACCAGTGGCATTGGATGATTTAGACTTGTTTCATTTGAGCAATTGAAATGCCACTTTGTCCAGTAAGTCCTTTGAGCCATGATCTACAACATTCCCTACTACCATATCTCCAGAAAACAGACCTAGAACCGATTTAGAGCAATGTCAAGCCATGAGTCGAATGTCAGCCCTTCGACATTCAAGCCCTTTGAGCCCATCTCTTCAACCTATGTCAAGTGACCTTGTCCAAACCCTTACCCCTGCATGCATGATGTATTTACGTATTATTTTCTAGTACTTGTGTGCTTATATAGTGTGTATATGTTGTTTGTACCCGTCGTGGAACCAGACGGTGAAGGAGCAGAGGAGATCCCCGAAGATTCATTTGAGCAGCTAGACCCATCACTGCAAGGCAAGTCTCAAACCCTTGATCATGTCTAGCCTATTATTTTGAAATGAGGTATGTTGTCTGTTTTCAAGTATATGCATGCCTTAGATTCAAGTAAGAACTATGTTTCAATAAAATGGTTAGATATGACATAAATGATTGTAAAGCCCCTTTTGACATTGAATACCCCTGCACCCTTGTTACCCTAGAATATCATGCTTAGACTATGCTATGCTTAAAGATTATATGATAAATGTTGAATGGTCACATATAAGAAAAGCATGTTCAAAACCCTTTTGTGAAAGAAAATATGATTGGAATCGATAGTGAGGATGGTTTGATAGGATGGTGCTGTGTGCGCACTGGGAATGTGAAAGACTCCTCACTAGAGATTCATAAGGACTAGAACCTTGTACTGTGCTTCTATGCGGCATGGAAAACGTACCAACCACTTGCCTGTTTATGGGACGGGCGCAACTTAGTAGCTTTCTTTAGTATTAGCTTTTCCCTGCAATGGTTGTCGATCCAGTGTCTTGCGAGAACTGGTGGGCCACAGAAGGCCATGAGTGATGTGAGCTCAGAAAAATCATGAGAGGAAAAGGTGGAAAGAAGGAAGACGCCCTATGCCAGATTAAGTCGTGCGCGACTGTAATCAAGAGAGGCTATATGTCTTGCGAGAACATAGACCCAGGCTAGGAAGTAAGGCAGTGGGGAGGACCCACAACGGTACTTGAGACTTAACTGTCTATTTACCGGGCAGGGAAATAGTTAATGCTAGGACTGTAAATTGTTGTGTCATCTCGGCCTTGTCACATGCGTAAGAGTCGCATGGAGAGGTACCGACTTGAAAGCCGAATGATCGGTGGATTAAGGTGGTACACCTTTGCAAAGTTTAAAAAGTATCGGATACTCTGAGCTCCCAGGTTATGGAGTCTGCGCGCTGTCGATTCTATTCACGTCGATGCAGCACAAGTAGCTTTTGGAAAGTTTTCACAAAATCAGGATAAAGTGGTGACTCATGAAAGACCGCCACACACAACATTTTCTGAGAATTTAGCTTAGGGTTTTAAAAGCACTGCTTTTGAAAATAAAAGTCTCTTCTCCAAAGACTAAGTGTGAAAATCTATTCTATATACATATATGAAGCCAAGGAGCTATTCTTTGAGAAATTTCCCTCATCTATATACACATGCATTCTTATTTGGGACTTGTTGAGCACCATGTGGACAATGTGCTCACCCTTGCTTTTACAAACGAATTTAGAAGAAGGATTCGTCGACCCCGAATCTTATGGTCTTGAACCCAATGTGGAACAAGAAGAAGAAACTGAAGACCCATCTGGTTAAAGGGTTATGCACCAAGGTGGAGTTCGATGTGGAGAAGGCCCGTGCAACACCGCTGCTGCTGAAAAAGAAGACCGAAGAAGTCCTTTTGTTTATCGTTACTGTTTTATTTTGTGTCGAAAACTCCTTAATTTGTATTAACATTTAAATGCGTCATTTTGGCGCTAAGTTATTGTAATGTTGGTCCTTGTGATCAGCACTTGTTTTTAATTACTCGCATTTTTATATAATGCATCTTGTTATTGTGAGCTGCAATGTGCCTTTTCTGAGTGCAATCCACCTGGGCGATTGCCACTGGAATCCTCAAATGAGGGTCCCACACATGGGCCCCAGTGACCCCAGTCTCGGGCGCCGCCTTTTGCCCAGGGACAATGGCCCGGTGACCCCCGTCCCGGGCACCGCTATTGGCCCAGGGACAAAGGCCCCGGTGGCCCCATCCCAGGCGCCGCCTTTTGCCCAGGGGCAAAGGCCTTAGTAGCTCCGTCCCATGTGCCACCATTCGCTCGTGGACAAAGGGCCCAGTGCCCCGTCCCTGGCGCCGCCTTTGGCCCGGGGATAAAGGCCCCGGTGCCCCCGTCTCGGGCGTCGCCTTTTGCCCGGGGACAACGGCCCCGGTGACCCCCGTCCCGGGCGCCGCCATTGGCCGGGGACAAAGGTCCCGGTGGCCCCGTCACGGGCGCCACCATTTGCCCGGGGACAAAGGTCCCGGTGGCCCCGTCACGGGCGCCACCATTTGCCCGGGGACAAAGGCCCCGGTGGCCCCATCCCGGGCGCCACCATTCGCCCGGGGACAAAGGCCCAGGTGGCCCTGGCGGCCCCGGCGGCTCCCAGTGACCCCCGTCCCGGGCGCCGCCTTTTGCTCGGGACAACGGCCCCGGTGACCCCCGTCCCGAGCGCCACCTTTGGCCCGGGGACAACGGCCCCGGTGACCCCCGTCGCGACACTGTGGCCCTATCTCGAGTGTCGCCATTCGCCTTGGGACAAAGGCCCCGGTGCCCCGTCCCGGGTGCCACCCTTGGCCTGGGGACAAAGGCCCCAGTTGATGAGGACATCACTGCTATCGGTCCTATAACTTCTATTTCTCCTCACCGCCCAATAGGACCGATCAATAGAGCACGCACACGTCAACTTAATTGTCAGGTAAATTCGTTTATTGGATTACATTCATATACTTTGAACTCGATGCTGCCTGATGCGTGTGATCTTATTCTTATCAGGAACCTCGGTGCTGCTTTGGAGGACCGAACGGATCGATGGAGTTGCTGTTCGACCAACTGATTGGGATAACAGTGCTACTGCCTGACAATCGAACATACCATAACTATCTAGGTTTATTTTAGTTATGTTATGGTGCTGCCTCACCTTTTGGTTGGTTCAAGGCCCATATATCGAGTTAGAGTCCGAGTAGGGAAAGTGTCCATGTTGGTTTCAGGTTTCCTTATCTGGCCACTGACCTCTTTTACCTCCTCTATATAATCTGGCTGAACCATTAGGGTTCTGTGGGTTTTGTTTATTCATAGTCTTTCCTTCGTGAAGCTATTGAGATATTCTTCTTGGTCGGCTAGATCAACATCAATATCTGTATTCGGAACCCCAACTCTTTTTCGTGATTCAATCTATATTTGCAATTTTAGATTGCTTGTTAATCTTGTTCTTGCTTGTTCTTCGATCGCTTGCAGGAATAGATCTTCATGATTAGGTCGATCGTGCTTCTAGTTCGTTCGATAACAATCCATAGTTGGTTCAGTGATTGCTAGGGCATATCAGTCATGTACGGTTGGTAGCCGGATCGTGAGAGTCGTCTTCACAAATCGATAGTTGTTGTTCTCATCGAAAGATGGGACCACCCCACGTCCCATCATTTGGTATTAGAGCGAGGTTGATCGGTGAGAATATCCTATCTTTTTTTTTAGTGCTGTCTTATACCGAAAAGTGCAAAAAAAAAATTAGGGTTAGATCATCCTTGTCCAAACCAATTTGCGCTTGCAATATGTTTTTTGTTTTTGCATGGTTGAATCTTTGCTGCATCGTCGTGTCGAGTTGCTGTTCTTAGTGCGTAACCTTTAGAGTTTTGAATTGAGCTCACGCTTTCACTTACGCTGCTGCAACACCTGCCCACCTGCTGCTGCATCCATCTATCATGCATCAGGGTGTGTCAGAAAAGGAAAGGAGAATCGAATTTCTAGTTGGTTTCGGATTGGTAAAAAGAAGGGAGTCAATCTCGTATCTGCTTCCGAAAACTAGCCACACCGATTTCTTGTCAGTTTCGAAGAAAAAACAAAAAAAAAGTTGTTGACTCGGAAAGAAAAAGAATAAAAATGTTGTGGTATTGCGAATACCCCTGCAGGTTTTGAGAATGATCCTAGCGAAGATTGCGCGGCGCGGGTTGACCGGATGACCGGTCCTCCCCCGCCGGACAAGCTCAAAAAATGACACACGGGTTTATACAGGTTCGGGTCCCGGTGGGGGCCCGAGTCCTGTCGACGCGCTCCCGACCGGAGTCGGCTGGGGAGGCTCTCTCCGGGGGAGAGGCTTCCGGAGCACGTATGTGAGTTTGGCCATTCCAATAAAAGTGAACCGATTCTCTACAACAGAGGGGTACAAGGGCTATTTATAGCCCCAAAAAGAAGCAAAAAACCTAAACTACCCCAGAAGCCACCGTCGGATTGAAGGGTAGGACAGTCCTTCTCCCGGTCAAACGCCTTGGATGCTTGACAGGTGGTCGCTAGTTCCCGAGGCGCTCCTTGCGTGACCTACACGTGACAAACGATTCGAGACTTTACCTTTAGGAGGGCGATGAGGCCCGGGACGGCGCCGGAGGCCAGGTCCCGGGGGCCAAAAGGCGGTGCCCGGGGAGGCCCCGGAGGCCACGTTCCAGGGCAAATGGCGGCGCCCGGGACGGCGCCGGAGGCCATGTCCCGGGAGCCAAGTGGCGGCGCCCGGGAGGGCACCGGAGGCCACGTCCCGGGGAGGGGCCGGAGGCCACGTGACCGGGCAAATGGCGGCGCCCGGGAGGGCACCGGAGGCCAAGGTCCCGGGCAAATGGCGGCGCCCAGGATGGCGCCGGAGGCCACGTCCCGGGAGCTAAATGGCGGCGCCCGGGAGGGCACCGGAGGCCAAGGTCCCGGGCAAATGGCGGCGCCCAGGATGGCGCCGGAGGCCACGTCCCGGGAGCTAAATGGCGGCGCCCGGGAGGGCACCGGAGGCCACGTCCCGGGGGCCAAAAGGCGGCGCCCGGGGAGGGGCCGGAGGCCACGTCCCCGGGCAAATGGCGGCGCCCGGGAGGGCACCGGAGGCCACGTTCCCGGGCAAATGGCGGCGTCCGGGACGGCACCAGAGGCCACGTCCCGGGAGCCAAATGGTGGCGCCCGGGACGGCACCGGAGGCCACGTCCCTGGGGCCAAAAGGCGGCGCCCGGGGAGGGGACGGAGACCACGTCCCCGGGCAAATGGCGGCGCCCAGGAGGGCAGCGGAGGCCACGTTCCCGGGCAAATGGCGGCGCCCGGGACGGCACCGGAGGCCACGTCCCGGGAGCCAAATGGCGGCACCCGGGATGGCACCGGAGGCCACGTCCCGGGGGCCAAAAGGCGGCGCCCGGGGAGGGGCCGGTGACCGCGTCCCCGGGCAAATGGCGGCGCCCGGGAGGGCACCGGAGGCCACGTTCCCGGCCAAATGGCGGCGCCCGGGACGGCACCGTAGGCCACGTCCCGGGGGCCAAATGGCGGCGCCCGGGAGGGCACCCGAGGCCACTTCCCGGGGTCCAAAAGGCGGGGCCCGGCGAGGGGCCGGAGACCACGTCCCCGGGCAAATGGCGGCGCCCGGGACGGCGCGGGAGGGCAGGTCCCGGGGGCCAAAAGGTGGCGCCCGGGGAGGGGCCGGAGGCCACGTTCCCGGGCAAATGGCGGCGCCCGGGACGGCACCGGAGGCCATGTCCCGGGAGCCAAATGGCGGCGCCCGGGAGGGCGCCGAAGGCCACGTTCCGGGCACCAAATGGCGGCGCCCAGGAGGGCCACGGAGGCCACGTCCCGGGGCCAATGGCGGCGCCCGGGACGGCACCAGAGGCCACGTCCCCGGGCGCCGGAGGCCAGATCCCCGGACAATCGTGACGCAACTTACCTGGACTTAGTCCCGCGGAGATTTCCCCCGACAGCAGCCCCCCATGCACGCCGGGGACGATGCTCGAGTCCCCGGTGGGTATGGCACACGTCACCGGGAAGATCTCCGGGCCAAGTCACCGGAGCCGCGGTGCTTTGGTTTCCGTGCCCCACGCTTAAGGCCGCGCCGTTTCGCCATAAATGCGCACGCGGTTCGAACCGGCGCCTCGATTCACGCGCCCGTCCCTTCGTTTCCCGCACACAGTTTGAACTTCTACGGTCCAGATTGATCCGCGGTTGCCACGTGGCGTGCATCTAGACCACGTCCCGCCCCTATAAATAGGACCTTGGGGGGGCCCGGAAGCTCATTCCAAATTTTCAGCCTCAGCGATTTTTGCTCTCCCGGAAGCTCTTTTCGGTAGCTCTTTCCGGTAGCAGACGTCCGGGAGTTTTAGCAGTAGCCTCCTGAAAGGTTAGCCACCGAACAAAAAAGAAGACTAACCTCATGGCACCCAAGGGTCGAGCAAAGACCACGGAGGTGCCCCCGGAGGAAATCCCTCCGGATTTCCTCTGGGCGTCGGAGTTCACGGCCGAGGACGCCGAGTCCTTGGTCGAACGCTGCGTCGTAGCGGACGGGGACATCCGAGTCCCCGTGAAGAAAGATGGAGCCCCCCGCCCCAGGCCCGGAGAGGTCGTGGCCTTCGAGGCCTTCCTGGAGGCGGGCCTCCGGCTCCCGGTGCATCCCATGCTCCGGGAGTTTCTCAAGGAGTACGGGGTAGCTCTCAACCACCTCACCCCGAAGCGCTCGTCCAGATGGGCCTCTTCATCTGGCTCTACGAGACAGCGACCGGGCGGGAGCCCACCCTTCGCGCCTTCCTGTACTTCTATGAACCGGCGGCGCGGACCTCCCACCTGGTGAAGGGGGGCCCCAAGTCCCCCTTCGGTTCGGTGATGGTCGAAATGTTGCCGTCTCGGGTGATCGACTACCCGGCGGCGGCCTCCCGGGACCACTGGGGGGACTGGGTCCGGAGGTGGTTTTACCCCCGGGTCCGGGACGAGGCGGTGGTGTACGCCCCAGAGCCCCCCGCCTACAGTCGGTCGTCCGCTCCGAATCCTCCAGTGTGGACGGACGAGGAGTTCGAGCTCCTTGGCAAGGTGATCCTCTCCAAGATGACCCCCTCGATGCAGGATGCCGCCGAGGAGATGGCTCTCCTCCGGATCTCCCCCTTCACCGGCGGGAAGAGGGGGATCGGCATGGGCCCCGAGCTGCGGCCCCTGGTGAAGCCGGTGACGTGACGTAAGCTCCGGGAACCTGCTGCATTGTATTTACGAATTTTTGAAATTTTAACTAACTCTTTACCTCTTGCAGTCCGGCCGTACCCGGCAGCGCGGGAGAAGGCGGAGAACCTCCTGGGGAGGTACTTCGCCAATGAGCACGAGCGCGTCGTGCGCGCCGTGGGGGAGGGCCCTCCCAAGAACTTGGTAGCGGCGGCCTATGGGCTAAAGCTGCCGGAGAGGAAGCCTCTCCCCACCCCTGGGTCGCACAAATGGGGGAAGGAGACGGCCGGGGGCTCGGAGCCCAAGAAGGCCCGGGTCCAAAAGACCCCCGGCCCATCGACGACGCCGGCGGAGACACCGACGACGCCGGCGGCGACACCGGCGAAGCCCCGGGACGAGACCCCCGGGACCGAGTGTGCCCAGGCACCACCCCGGAAGGAAGCAACACCTCCTCCCCCGAAGGGCCCCGTCGAGGCCCAGGGGAAGGAGGCGACTGCGGGCGGGGTGGCGTCCGACTCGGCGAACTACGCCCCGTTGCCACTCTTGGTGGAGCCCCTGCTGCCCCTTCCGGCTTCTTTGGAGCCGGAGAGGCTGGAGGTGAGATTCGCGGAGGCCTCGCCTCCGCGGGTTTGGCCGGTGGACGAGGGGGGGAGCCCCTCGGTATATGAGGTTCCTCCGGAGGAGGAGGCCCCAAGGACCTTTCGGCCCGGGGCAGGGAAAGGCCGAGAGCTCCTCGGTCTATGAGGTTCCCCCCCGGGCGGGGGCTCCCGCCGAGAGCTCCTCGGCCACGTCTTCGGGGGGCACTTCCTCATCGACGAAGACGCCGGTGACGCCGGCTGCGTTACCGGACCTTGAGGTCCGGGGACCCCCCACCGGCCGCGCTGGCGGCGCCGGGCTGGAGACCCCTCTGCTTCCCGCGAGGCAGGTCGCCCGCTACTCGGAGGGCCTGCATACCCGGAAGGTGCAGGCCTTCGTCGCGGAAGGGACGCTCCATGAGCGTTTCGAGGGGCTTCAGTCCCTCGGGGCCCAGGTAACCCGAGTCGATGACGTCTTCATTCATCCCCTGCACTTTGAGATTTTTCTAACTCTATATATTTTGTAGGTGGCAGCTGTTACCTGGGGCCTTGAGCAGCTGGTCGCCCGGTTGCTTAAGGAGGCGGAGGGCCGGGCCGCGGCCTCCGTAGGGCAGCGTGAGGAGGACCTCCGGGAACGCGATGAAGCCCTCGCGGAATTGACCTGGGTCCGGGCCCAGCTACATATTTCTGAGGCCGTCAACGGCCGCCTCTGGGAGGAGGCCAAGGCGAGGGAGGAGGCACTCCGGGAGCTCGAGAGCTCGAGCGTCCGGGCGGTGGCGGACGCAGGCCGCTCCATCCGGTCGGCCCTCGAGAGCCTTGGCATAAGCCTAGGCTCCGGGAGCAGGGAGGTGCCGCCGGCAACCCTCGCGGAGGCTGTGCGTTTTCTCAACGCACAGGTCTCCGCCATCCCGGAGGCTGCCGACGTTCGGGCGCGGGGCCGGGCGGTCCCCGTTGTCGCGGCTGCTGCGGGGTTCGTCGAGTTCCGGTGGGTCGGCGCCCGGGCGATCGGGGGCCGCATCCCCCGAAGCTTCCCGGACTCCTTCGAGCCATCGCGCCGGGAGATCGAGCAGCTCGCCGGAGGATTCTACGACCGGCTCATCCGGGCGAGATTCCCGGCTCCGACGCCCCCGGCGGGGGACGTCCCAGCCCCGGCCTTGGAAGAAGCCCCCGGGGGGAGGACGCCAACGAACATGTATGAGCCTCCCCCCGGGCCTTAGCTAGGGCCCTCTTTTGTTTTGTTAGGACTTTTGATTCTGGTAGCTTCTTAGAAGAGGCCCCGGAGACTTGTACAGAAACATTTTGAATGCAATGAAGTTAGAATTTTTTCTAAGTCTTTGAATTGAATTTACTGTTACAAGGGTTCCCGGGAGGTTGCTCCCGAGCGAAGGTCCGGGAGGGGCTCCCCGGGGGACGCCCAAGCGGCTTTAATCTTGCTAAGCCTTGTCTCCGGGAATCGCGGCAGGGATAGTGTCCAGGAGCCGATCCAGTTGAGGTGGCATCCGGAGTGGCACTTGGACAATTTTGATAATCATCGTGCCGAATTGTCCCCTCCGCGACCGGGGTTCCGGATGATACCTCCCCTCCGGATACTTCCACCGGCGGGATACGAGTTCTGGCCTGAAGATGTGCTCCGGGACGCTCGGCGCCGCGTACGGGCATTATACCGAGACTTGACCCGGGAGCTAGCGGAGAGCCTCCGGGAGTATTAGGCGTAGGAGCCTTAGGGCGTAGAGAATCCCCCGGGTTAGAACCCGGGTTGTACCGTTTCCGAAGCCCACCGGAGGGGGAAGATGTCCTCCGGGTTTGCCAATCAATAAAGCTGTGTTGTTGCTTCTTCTTTCATTGTTTCTTTATTTTCTTCTTCTTGGATGGTCCGGACGACTCATCTTAACAAGGATGAGCTAAGTTTGCTCGTGGGCGGTGCGGTCGACACCCAGGGGTTCCTTATCCCCCCCGCCCACAGCGGGCCGAAGAATAGCTCCGCGCGTTGTGGGGGTAACAAGGCCCCCGCGATGGAAGTCACCTATAGGATAGGAAATTTTAAAATGAGGTTTCAAGGAGAAGACCTTCCGGGAGACAATCGTACGGTCGCCGTGAGAACGGGGAGCCGGGAATAGGGTCTTCAGGGAAGAAAATGTCCGAGAAATCCGTGACTTCTCCGGGAGACAATCGTCCGGTCGCCGTGAAGACGGGGAGCCGGGAATAAGGTCGCCGGGGACCAATCGTCCGGTCGCCGTGAAAACGGGGAGCCGGGAATAACGTCGACTCCCGGAGGAGGAAGATAGATCCAATCAGGCCACAAGGGGCCGATCATCTGGTCGCCGTGAAAACGGGGAGCCGGGAATAACGTCGACTCCCGGAGGAGGACGATAGATCCAAGAAGGCCATTAGACATCCCACTGGGGAGGGCGTCTACTCCCGGAGGAGGAAGTGCCCGAAGACGGGTCTTGAGTGTTTGGGCAGGGGACTAGTCTCCCAAAGTGACTCGTTACCGCGGCCACTGTGACCGGGTTGCCGCTTACACCCTCAGTCCACGAGGGCTGATCGTAAGCCGCCCTATGGGAGTGGGACTCCCGTTGTAGGGACTTGTTGGGCCTGGCCCACTTCCTCGCGGGGAGGGCATCCTCACGAGGAGGGCATCCTCGCGGGGAGGGCATCTCCACTAGGGGCGGTAATGAGAAAGACCTGCAATGAGACAGTTCGAAAAGCAAGACCTATGTATTGCTAATAAAATGAAGTACAGGGCCTCCCCCTGCGAAGCCGCGAAAGGGGAGGAAAATACAGTGTCCCTCCTCCCCCTCCGGCGTGAACGCTCCGGGGGAGGGGACAGGCCCGTAAGGCTAAACATAGAACTTGCGAAGTAACGCAAGTTCCACGTGTGCTTCAGCTCCTGCTCTTGAAGGTTGGAGAGCTTGTAGGCCCCCGAGCCCAGGACCGCGGAGATCCTGTAGGGGCCCTCCCACTTGGGGGAGGGCTTCCCCTGGGCTTGGGGGTCTGTGACGCGTTTGAGCACAAGGTCCCCAAGGCGAAAAGCTCTCTCGCGCACGCGCTGGTTGTACGCGCGCGCCATCTCTTGCTCGTAGATGGCGTGGCGGAGGAGCGCTCGGTCGCGTTCCTCCTCCACGAGGTCGATCTCCAGGCGCTGGTTGGCCTCGTTGGCCTGGTACACTGCGGGCGTGGCTCCCTCCAGGAGCTCGACTCGCAGTGACCGGAAGCCGATCTCCGGGGGGAGGACTGCCTCCGCCCCATAGACCAGGGAGAAGGGAGTACGCCCCGTCGCCCGGGACGGGGTCGTGCGCATGGAGCAGAGGATGCTGGGGAGCTCTTCCACCCATGCACCCCGCTTAGAAGCGGTTTGCTCGAGTCTTCGGCGCAACCCCTGTAGGATCACGCCGTTGACCCTCTCGACAGCCCCATTGCTCCGGGGATGGGTCACCGAGGCGAAGTGGATGATGATCCCCAGGCCTTCGCAGAATTCCCGGAAATAAGCCGAGTCGAATTGGGTACCGTTGTCCACGGTGATTTCCCGGGCGACACCAAAACGACATACGACGTTTTTCCAGAAAAACCGCTGAACGGCCCGGGACGTGATGCTGGCCAAAGGCTCCCCCTCAACCCACTTTGTAAAATAGTCGACTGCGACTACAGCATACTTGTATCCCCCGGGCGCTGGGGGGAAGGGCCCTAAGAGGTCCATCCCCCAGCGCACAAAGGGCCAAGTGATGGGGATCATCTGCAGCGCTATAGGGGGGAGGTTCGAGCCCTTGGCCATCTTCTGGCATGCCTCGCACGCGGAGACAAGGTCTCGCGCGTCGCACATGACCGTGGGCCAGTAGAAGCCCTGCCGGAGGGCCTTGGCCGCGATGGCATGCGGGGCTAGGTGAGAACCACAGCTCCCCGCGTGGATGTCTTCGAGAAGTTGAAGTCCCTCTGGCCGGGGGAGGCAGCGCAGGAGGGCGGAAGCCCCCCACTTGTAGAGCCTCCCCTCCAACAGGAGATATGCCCGGGCTTTAGCCCGAAGGCGTTTAGTCTCGGTCTCACTATGAGGGTCCCCCTCCCCCTTGATGAAGGAGATGAGGGGGTCCATCCAAGACGGAGTCCGGGTGATCTCGGTGACCTCCGGGACATGAGGCTCGTCGCCCATGTCCGGGGAGGCCACCGAGGGCTTCGTGATGATCTCCAGGAAAGCCCCCTTGGGGAGCGATTCCCGGGCGCTTGCCGCCCGGGCCAAGGCGTCGGCCCGGTCATTGTCCCTACGTGGGATATGCCGGGCCTCGAGGCCGTCGAATTGCCTCTCCATCTTTGGCACTTCCTGCAAATAAAGACTTAAGTTTGCGTCATGGCACAGGTAAGACTTGTCCACTTGGCAAACTACGAGCTGAGAATCTCCCTTGACTAGGAGGCGCCGGATCCCCAGGGAGTGTGCGAGGCGCATCCCGAGGAGCAAAGCCTCGTATTCGGTGACGTTGTTGGTTGCGGGGAACTCGAGCCGCGCGGCGTACTCGAGTTCCTTCCCCTCGGGACTCCGGAGGACTACTCCCGCACCAGCCCCGGCGAGACACAGCGACCCATCGAACATAAGGGTCCAATGATCACTGCGTCAGGGCGGCACAGGGAGATCTTCGTCCCCGGACCCAGAGGCGGGAGTCCACTCTGCGACGAAGTCGGCGAGGACCTGCGACTTGATGGCGGAGCAGCCGGTAAGGGACAGGGAGAAGGGGGCGAGCTCGGCCCCCCACTTCCCTATCCGACCGGTGGCTTCCTTGTTCCACAGTACCTCCCCGAGGGGGAGGGACGACGGGACGGTGATGGGGTGCCCCAGGAAGTAGTGCCGAAGCTTCCGGGACGCTATGAGGAGGGCGTAGCAGATTTTCTCCATCGCCGTGTATCGAGTTTTGGCCCCTTGGAGGGCCTCACTCACGTAGTACACCAGACGCTGCTGCCCCCCTTGCTCCTTCACCAAGACCGCGCTGACGGCGACGGGAGTCACGGCGAGGTAGAGGAGCAAGGGCTCTTCCGGAGATGGACTCACAAGCATTGGAGGGCTCGTGAGGTACTTCTTGAGGTCGTCGAACGCTTCCTGGGCCTCGATGGTCCAACGGAACCCCTCGAGCCCTCGGAGGATCTTGAAGAACTTGAGGCCCCGCTCCCCCGACCGGGAGACAAAGCGGCTGAGTGCGGCTAGGCGGCCGGAGAGCCGCTGGACATCCTTGACGGAGCGCGGCGGAGGCATATCTAGGAATGCCCGGATCTTCTCGGGGTTTGCCTCAATGCCCCGCTGGGACACGAGGAAACCTAGGAGCTTCCCCCGGCGCACCCCAAAGGCGCACTTCTCCGGATTGAGTTTGAGCCCGAACGCGCAGAGGTTGCGGAAGGTTTCAGTCAGGTCGTCGACGTGAGAGGCTGAGCGGGGACTCTTGATGACCGCGTCGTCTACGTAGACTTCGACATTGCGGCCGACTTGGTTTCTGAAAACCAGAGTCATGAGGCGCTGGAAGGTTGCCCCCGCGTTCTTGAGCCTGAAGGGCATATGGGCGTAGCAGAAGGTTCCGAGGGGAGTAATAAAACTCGTCTTTTCCTCGTCCCCCTCCGCCATCCGGACTTGATGGTAGCCCGAGTAAGCGTCTAGGAAGCTCATGAGCTCGCACCCCGCAGTGGAGTCGACGAGCTGATCAATCCGCGGGAGCGGGAAGTTGTCTTCGGGGCAGGCGCGGTTAAGGTCGGTGAAGTCCACGCACATCCGCCACTTGCCAGTTGATTTCGTGACGAGGACGGGGTTCGCGAGCCACTCGGGGTGCAAGACCTCCCGAATGAATCCCGCCTCTCGGAGCCGGGTGATCTCCGCCTTGATTGCCTCTTGGCGCTCGAGGCAGAGTTTCCGCAGCTTCTGTTTGACCGGGGGGTGACCGGGGGCCACTGCGAACTTGTGCTGAATGACCTCCCGGGCGACGCCTCGCATGTCCGAAGGCTTCCATGCAAAAACATCGGAGTTTTCGCGCAGAAAAGCCGCAAGTTGCGCTGCGTGCTCCTCGGGGAGCTCCGCCCCGATCCAAACGGTTTTGTCTTCGTTCCCCGGGGATAGCAGGACCTTACGGAGGCCCCCTTCCGGACGCGGCTTGAGGAGGGGCCTCCCGGGCGGTGGCGCAGCAGCATCTAGTTCCGGGGGGGAAGCCTCCCCCCCAGGCATCTTTATGAGGTTGACGCTTCCGATTGTGGCCGCAGCGCGCTCATATAGAGCACGGGCCATGTCTTGGTCTCCCCGGACGTTGATCACACCATGCGGCCCGGGGATCTTCATGCAGAGATAGTTTTGATGGGTGGCAGCCCCCAGCCGGTTGATTGTCGTCCTCCCCATAATCGCGTTGTAGGAGGAGGGGAGGTCCACTACATCGAAGCGGACCAGCTCGGTCCGGTAGTTCTCCTGGGTGCCGAAGGTCATTGGAAGATCTACTTTGCCCACGGGGTGGATTGCCTTCCCCGGGACAAAACCTTGCAGGGGCCCGGCAGCAGGCTGCAGGAGCTTCTCATCCACCTGCATTTCTTTGAAGGCCTTCTGGAATAGGACATCGGCGGAGCTCCCGCCGTCCACCAGGATACGGGCCAGATGGCAGTTGTAGATGGTCGCAGAGACAATGAGCGCGTCGTCGTGGGGGAAGCGAACCCCCCGCTCGTCTTCTGCCGTGAAGGTGAGGGGGACGTCCGACCACTTCGGTGGCGGGGACGTGTGTAGCACCCCCACAACCTTGACCTCGCGCGCGTACTCCTTACGCTGGCGCTTAGAGTCCCGCCCGGAGGCAGATCCTCCCACGATGACATTGATGTGCCGCTGCGAAGTTTGAAAGGGGAGAGCTTCTGAAGTGTCCCCCTCCTACGTCTGCTGACCCCCCGCGGGAGCGGGAAGGGCCGGAACAGCTGGCCGAGGGGGCAAGGAGGCCGGAGTTCCCCCCTGCCCGCGCTGGTCGAGGAAGTCCGCGAAGTGCTGCAGCAACTGGCTACAATCTCGGGTAGCGTAGGTACTGGACCTGTGGAAGCTGCACCACGGTCCTTCCCGCCTTCTCCCCGCGGGGCCTTCCCGGCCGCGCGAAGACTGTCCTCCCCCATGGCCCTTCGGTTTGGGGAAGGGGCGGTTGGCCCTCGGGGGGTCGCGCGAGCCGCCTCCGCCCTCGAGGACAAAGGTGTCCCGAGGCCGTGGCTTACTACGCCCCCCCTGCCTGGGACGTTTGGGGGGATCCCTGGCCCCCTAGTCGACGGGGGCGGGAGCCCCCTGGGTCTTCTTCCAGATGTCGTCTTCCTCCGCCCGAGCGTACTGTTCGAACACGTTGAAGAGCTCGTCTGCGGAAGAGGGGCAGCTCCGGGAGAGCCTTCGGTGGAGCTCCCCCGGGAGGATGCCGCTTTTGCAGGCTTCGATGACCGTAGAGTCGGGGACATGGGCCACTTTGCTTTTCACCTGAGCAACGCGCTTGAAGAAGTTTCTGATGGTTTCCCCAGTCCTCTGCCGGACAGTGTACAGCTGCGAGGAGTCCAGGGGACGCACGTAGTTACCTTGGAAGTTGGCACAGAACTCCCGCTTGAGCTGCGAGAAAGACTTGATGGAGCCCGCCTTCAGGTTGTAGAACCAGGAGCGGGCAATGCCGGAGAGGTAGAGGGGGAAGATGTTGCACTGTACGGTCTCGTCCCCCCCGGCCGCGGAGATGGCTGTGGAGTAGACCTGCACAAACTCGTAAGGGTCTGCCTCACCGTTATAGTGCTCGATGTGCGGAGGGCGGTAGGGCCGCGGCCACCTGATGCTGCGAAGTCTTCGGCACAGGGGCTGGTTGGCCCCCTGCAGTTCCCGGGAGAGCCCCGGTCGCTGTCTTCTTTCACGGGACCTTCGTTGTCTGAGTCTGGAAGCGGTCCGAGAGGTCCGCCAGAATGGCGGTGGCGACGCTTTTCCTCCGGACCGGGACTGAGTTCCCGGACGTCTGGGCTCTCCGCCGGAAAGGTTGGTTCTTCAGTGGGTCTCTTCCCCCGGACGGTGCGAGGCTCCCCGCGCCCGCGGCCGGGGGGAAGTTCTTCCCCGCGCTCCGGTGAACGCATTCGCTCGACCTCCCCCCGGGCGAAACGGACCTGTCCTGCCGAGGGAGGGAGCTCATGCGCTGTAGCTGCCGGCCCGGGGACTTCCGGAGCCGGTTGGGGGGAGCCCCCTGCGACGACCCCCGGGACCAGAAAGGGGGAAGCCCCTGCATTATCCGGAACCGGGGAGGGGGCGCCCATGGCGACGCCTGGAATCGAAGTGGAGGGGGCCCCAGTGGCCACGACCGAAACCGGGAAGGGGGGAGCCCTGTAACACCCGGAACCGGCGAGGGGGGAGCCCCCGCGGCGACGTCCGGAACCGGGGAGCCCATGCGGGGGGAAGTTGCTCTGTCAACCGCCCCCGGTGCGGTAAACGCGACGCGGGGGGCGGGACTGGCTCCCGGCGTAGGGAAAACCCCCGGCGTGAAGTGTGCTCCCGGCCCCGGGAATAGGCCAGGGACAGGTGTAACGCCCTGAGTTAGGGGTGAAAATTTCCTTTTTCATCATTAGCAAGCATGCATGTATCAGTAGTAATAGCCACATCAGTTTCTATCTCAAGCCCTAAAATCTCCAAAATCTATCCTGTGACCTCAAATCAAGATCAGATTGTTCAGATGTGATCTATCAGTTACTTTGAACTTAAAAGCCTTCAGAACCTAGATCCAATTCTATCTCTAACTCCCAGAATTATCAACTCCTTCTGTTTTCGAAAACAGAATTACCTTATATTACCCAAATACCATAAGTTCAGAAATACAGATTTAACCTAAATCTTGACCAAGTTCAGACCAGATTATTCCTGGAATATGATCATGGGTATGTCAATACCTTAATCTAAAAAGTTGACAACCAGATTTCACCATCTAGACTCTTTTCACAAATCAGTCCAAGACTTATCACAAATTGGTCCTTATCTGATATCTGAAAACCTAAAAAGACTAAAATCTCCAGATTAACTCTAAATTCAGAATTTCTTCAGCAGATATTTCCTAATTACTATTTGCCACAAGTTTCTCTTCTGTGCAGATATCAAAATCGAACCCTAAATGCCAGAATTCAAAATCGACAAAACTCAAATCCTAATTTACCCTAAATTACCCTATTTTCAGTTTGTATCAAAAGCTATCCAAATGTGTCAAATTTTATCAATTATCCTTGTCAAATACCTTATTGAATATACTTTACCAGATTAGTGCAATCAATTTCAGTTTAAACCTTCCAGAATTCCAGATTTACAATTCAGTC
This sequence comes from Pharus latifolius, assembly GCA_019359835.1. Lineage (NCBI taxonomy): Eukaryota > Viridiplantae > Streptophyta > Magnoliopsida > Poales > Poaceae > Pharus > Pharus latifolius. Next base: position 51,305,086 of record CM033324.1, on the reverse strand, counting down.
CAAAACTCAAAGAATTGAAACTGCAGTTCAGTCCAAATTTCGACCAGGCTAGCTACTGTGCGCACGACCAGGAACTGCCGTGCTTGTGCGCCGTGGTTGCTCATCGCCGGTGAGGCTTCGCCCGCGCTCGTGACCATGCATGCCGGTGCGCACGTGTCCCCACTCCAGCTAGTGCCGTGGCAAGGCCGCTGCTACGTCGACGACCAGTGCTGCTCCCGCGCGCGATCAACGGCTTTTTGTCAGCAACTCCTCGCCACGTCGCTTTGCCGCGCCAGTGTTGTCGCCACCGCTTGCTACAACTTTGCCAGGTCCCGATGAGGCGACACTGTGATCAACTGCAAGCTTGTCGCCGTCGCATCACCGTTCTTCGCTGTGTCTTCGCCGCTGTTGCTCCAGCACGCAACCAGTCAAGTCACCGGCTGCCAATTACTTCATTGTATCCTTCTTGCTTGCTTCGCCTGGCCTATTTATACACCACTGTCCCCCAGCAACTTCTTGTTTCACTGGAAATCAGCTAAGTCTCAAAATTCTCCTGTCCTGGTCTTCTTCTCCGGCGACTCCAGATTGAGGCCTCACGGTGCCAGCACAATCCGCAACATCTCCTGTCAAATTAACCGCATCAGTGAGTTCCCCTCATCTCCCTCATCGTGCTGTACCATTTAATTGAGCTATATTGCATCCAGTCGCCGGTGATCGCCGGAATTGGCTGAAAATCGAAGATTGCCCTGTTCCGGCAATGCAGCCCGATTCAATTCGAATTAGCTTTCGTTTCTGTAAACAAAATTGATCAGTGAGCTAAATCAAGCAAGCCTGTGAAGTTGGATTTCGAATTTAAACAAGAATCAAAGCTTTTCCCTAAATCGAGCTTCACCAGTCGCCGGCGATCGTCGCCAGGCTTCTCCAGTGATCCTCCGGTCAATTTGAGGTTACCAGAAGTTTTCTTTCATCTCCTAGATGCTCTCCAAGCAAAGAATTAAGTTCTCTCGGCCTGTAGCAAAAACCCCCAAATAGCAGTGTTCTTCTCCGGCACAGTTCACCGGAAAAGTGTTCCCGGCCATCTCAGCCCTCGAAACTTTGTCATTTAGATGTGCCTTAGCCTCCTGAGTATTTTTGTCTTCTAGCTCGACACCTAGATCGGCCTAGATTGGAAGTTATAGCCATGACAAGTTTGTGTCCAGAACTGCTCCAGTGCAGCCAGTTCATCTCTGTTCATCATCAAATTTCTTGCTTTCCAGCCATTTCTTGCCCTAGATCCTGTTGACTTAATTGTTCCTGTTATCAATGCCTACCTCCCAGACAAAGTGGTGCATCATTTGGAGCCCCAGATCAAAAGTTATGCTAAGCCCTAGTTTTTGGCATTGTCAGCTCTATGCCAGAGCTTGTCAGCCAGTGGCATTGACCTTGTTTACCCACTTCTGGTTGTGTAATTTGAAAATCACTTTGTCCACTAAATTTGTAGAGTTGTGATCTACATTTTATTCTACTACCACAAGTTAAAATAACCCCTCTATCATTCATCGACCCTATGTCGATGCTTTGAACCGAATGTCGACCTAAAGACGTTCGCTGTTTTTGAGCGAACCAGTCGCAACCTTGATATCACTCTGATATTTTGAGACATTTGGAACCTTGTAAACCTTTGACAGCTAATCTTAACATTTGTTTCCTTAACTTAACCCTAATCAGCCTCTAAACCCAATCATTTCAGAATCATCAAGACCTCATCTTTGCATCATTGCATATAGTATAATAATGTATGGAAAAGATTATGATTATTGGTTGTTTGTTTGATTGGAGAGCAGATCAAGAGCCCGAGTTCGAGGACTTCACTGTGGATCCGACGTCAACTGCTGTATTTTACGACGCGGAAGGCAAGTCATATCCTTGGTCATCTTGAACCTATATTTTAAATGTTGCTATAATAGAACCTTGAATATAGGCAATATTGCATGTGAAAGATTGAGAATGGTTGATTTATGAATTGGCAGTACTAAACTGGTTATCTGTGAAATGTGAAATAAACAAGTTTTGAGCCATGAACTATTATATGTATTTATATATTTATATTCATGAAATAAAACCCCTAGCCGTGACCAGAAAAATGGTATGGATGGCTGTAGCACTGGAGGTGCTAGACTGCAAAGGAATGCAGGCACTGAAGGTGCAGGGTTGTGGATGGTCTGGTCACTGGCATATAAGGACTAGAACCTTGTGTTGTGCGTCTAGTAGCATGAACAACGTGCTAACCGCAAGCTTGGTATGGGACAGGCCTGAACAAGTAATTATGTGGATCGCACATGAAACCCCTGCATGAGATGTGTAGTGATGCACGATAAACACGGAGCGCGGCTCCCACACATATCACTGAAGGTGATCAAGCACGCTGACCCAGTAATGGGAATAAGCAAAGGGGTGGAGGTTTGGATACAACCTGCCACAACTGTGCCTCGCTGAGAGCCACAGGGTCGGGGGTGAATTGTAAGTGATGCATAACAAAAGTTCTTGTTATTTCCACCTTGCCGCTCACAATATGAAGTGAGTCAGGGGTCCAATCATTTTGTTATTATAGGAAAGGTTTGAAAGTGGAATATCTTGCTGGTAAATTGGTACCTCTCTGCAGAGTTAAAAATGTATTCGAATACTCCGAGCTCTCGGGTTTATAGGAGTCTGCTGCGGTGGATTAAATCCACGGGGTGTGACACATGTACTATTTTCTAAATAAAATATGTTTAAACCAAGATTACCCAAATGACATGTGTTGTCATGATAAGGAGTGCTACCGTGGGCTGTCGTGTGTCGACGTGTCGCAGTAGTGCTATAATCTAGTGAACATGAATGATGATGTTATGTTATAAAAAGTGCTGCCATGAGATGAGGTATGAAAGAAAAAGGATTATTTTACAAATATCCATAATTCTTGACTAGTCTAGGTTCATATCATCACTACTATATGTATCTACTCTTACCTATGACTTGCTGAGTACGTAAGTGCTCACCCTTGCAACATTCAACTCAATAGATGGAGCCTACCTTGATCAAGATGATGGCACGGAGTACTACGTGGATCCAGAAGGAGGAGAATCAGTTCCGCCAGAACCCTGAAGTGTGTTGTTCTGCCGTCAACTTCTTTTGTGGGAGGGTCACCTATCTTCTGCTGTGTAGTTAAATATTTTGTTAAACCCTGAATGCCTTGCAGGCATTGTAATCCTCTTTATGTAATATTAAGGCCAGCAGACCACATGCTTAATATTTTGTAAGTACTCTGTTGCAATGTAATATACTCCTGTGTTTGACTCATCCTGGGAAGTCAAAGGGTTGTGGTTGAGACTAGCTGCAGCGAGCTAGGTCTCTACAGGAGTAGTCGTTGTCCCAGTCTCGGGGCGCGACAAGAAAAGTTGGTATCAGAGCAACATGAGAACTTGACTGTAGGACGACACCTTTAGGAAATTGGCCGTGCCAGGAAAACGTAATTTATTCAGAAAACTAATTGTTGAAAACTTTATTTTGGTAAAAATAATGAGCTTTGTAGGTCTTGAAAAACCTTCATTTCAAAATTCTATTTGGATTTTCTAAAAATCGGTAAGATTGTGAGAGTGCGTTCTGTTGTTTCAGAGTGTCTTAGAGGTTGGTGTAGACAGAGCTAGTGGATGCTCTTGATAGCTTTGTGATTCGCTGTTGCTTTTGCAATGGTTAATTTGTGTATTATGGCTAATAGCCTAAGTAATTTTATGCATTAAAGTAGTTGCATTAATTTCTGCATTGCTGTCTTAGTTGGCCTTAGTTAGTTAGATCCGTCTAAACTTTTTCAGAGCCACCATGGTTGACACCAGAAGGAGATCTCGAAGTGGAAGAGAAGATATAGGTCAGACTCCGCAAGAAGAAGAAACTATGACAAGAGACCCTTTGTTTCAGCAAGGATCTCAGAGTTCTAATCCACCTCAGAATGAACAACCCAGTCTTAAGGAAATTTTGTTGTCAATGGAAAAAAGTCGACAGGAAGCTCAGATAGCTCATACCCAGTTATTAGCTCAGATAGTTCAGAAACTGCCTACTGGAACAACAGAAGGAACTACTTCTGCTGTAGGAGCAAGATTAACAGATTTCCAAAAGACCCGTCCACCAACATTCTCTAGTGCGACCGATCCTATGGTTGCCGATGATTGGTTACGGGATATCGAGAGGAAACTAGACACGGTCCGATGCAGCGAACGAGAGAAAGTTTTGTTTGGATCTCATCAGTTATCAGGAGCTGCAGCTGCCTGGTGGATGAATTACCAGGAAGCTCACCCTGATAAAGATAATATCTCTTGGAGGGAATTTAAGGATCAATTTCGGAAATTTCATATACCTACTGGTGTTATGGCAGCTAAGCGTCGGGAATTTCGGAATTTAACTCAAGGAAGTAAGTCAGTTACTGAGTATCTACACCAATTTACTCATTTGGCTCGATACGCACCTGGAGATGTGGATACTGAAGAGAAGAAGATAGAGCGCTTCACAGAAGGACTTCAACACTATTTACAGTATCAAATTGCTTCTCATGAACTGACGGAATTTCAAACCCTAGTGAACAGAGCTTTAAAGGTGGAAGAAAAGAAGAATATGGGAGAAGAAAGCTGGAAGAGGAGGATGTTCCAGCAAACAAGACCACAGCCAAATCCAATCAGAGGAAGAGTTCCTATCACTCCCAATTTCCGACCATCTTATCAGAACCCCAGACCAGCAACGACATTGTGCCCCAACTGCCGAGGAAATCATTCTCAGAAGGATTGCCCTCATCCTCGTGTTGAGTGTTATCATTGTGGACAGCGTGGGCACCGTAAAGAATTCTGTCCTTGGATACAACTTCCGATGTCCATTGCCAGATCTCAGGCAGGAACACAGCCAGTAGTAACCAGAGCATCACCATCGCAGAATTTTAGAGGAAATTCAGCAGGAAGAGGAGGAAATATGGCTAATCGAGGAAGAGGAAGAGGTAGAGCACCAACTGCAACCCAAGGAGGAAGATTAAACTATACTTCAATTCAAGAAGCGGGCAACGCCACCGACATTCTTCTAGGTAGATTTCTGATTAAATCTGCATCTGCCTTAATATTGTTTAATCCTGGTGCTACAAATTCATTCATGTCAAAAGCATTTGCATCTGAAGTTGAAATGCATATAAACCAAGTACCACTAGAGTACTCTATGGTTATACAAACTCCAGGGGCTAGATTATCTGTTTACTCGATCTGCCCAAATGTAACTTTCATTATAGAAGGAGTAGAATTTGAGGCAAATCTACTAGTTCTAGAACTGCAAGGACTAGACATTATTTTGGGAATGGATTGGTTGTCCCAACATAAAGGTCTAGTAGACTGTGAAGAGAAAACCCTTAGTCTTGTCAGTAGCCAAGGGGAGAGAGTTCTATTCCATGCAGAAAGATCAGCAGTCAAGAGACCGCTAAGATCTGTTCAAGCATTGCAAAAGTTATGCCTGGAACAAGTGCCTGTAGTGCAACGATATTCTGATGTATTTCCAGAAGAACTTCCGGGAATGCCACCTGACAGAGAAATAGAATTCAGTATTGAACTTAAACCAGGAGCAGCACCTATAGCAAAACGTCCCTATAGGATGCCAGTTACAGATTTGGAGGAGCTCAAGAATCAACTCGAAGACTTGGAAAACAAGGGATTTATCAAACCCAGTGCTTCGCCATGGGGAGCCCCAGTTCTGTTTGTGAGGAAGAAAGACGGAACTCTACGAATGTGTGTAGACTACCGAGCTTTGAATGAAGTCACTATTAAGAACAAGTATCCATTACCAAGAATTGATGACTTGTTCGATCAGCTTCGAGGAGCCAAAGTATTTTCCAAGATAGACTTGAAATCTGGATATCATCAGCTGAAGATCAAGAAGGAGGATATACCGAAGACTGCTTTCACTACCAGATATGGTTTATATGAGTTTACAGTAGTACCTTTTGGCTTGACCAATGCTCCAGCAGCATTCATGAATGTCATGAACAGTACATTTATGGATTTCCTTGACAAGTTTGTCATAGTGTTCATAGATGACATTCTGATATATTCCAGGAATTCAGAAGAGCACGAGCAACATCTACATCTAGTCTTAGAAAGGCTACGAGAAAGGCAATTCTATGCCAAGTTTAATAAATGCGAGTTTTGGATGTCAAAGATTGCATTTCTTGGACATGTGTTGACAGCAGAAGGAATTTCAGTGGACTCAGCTAAAATCTCTGCAATTAAGGAGTGGAAGCAACCTACCTCAGTTTCAGAGATTAGAAGTTTCTTGGGATTAGCAGGGTATTATAGGAGATTCATCGAAGGATTTTCCCAAATTGCCAAACCTCTTACAAACCTGCTAAAGAAGGATGTTGCATTTGAATGGACCATCAAGTGTGAAGAAAGTTTTCAGAAACTGAAGCAGAAATTGACAACAACACCAGTTCTTACCTTGCCAGATAGCAAAGAAGATTTTGTAGTTTACTGTGATGCTTCGAAGCAAGGAATAGGCTGTGTGTTAATGCAGCAAGGTCGAGTAGTGGCTTATGCTTCACGCCAGTTGAGGCCACATGAGGAAAACTATCCTACCCATGATTTGGAATTAGCAGCAGTAGTGCATGCTTTAAAGATATGGCGACACTACCTTATTGGAAATAAATGTGAGATTTTTACAGATCATAAGAGCCTCAAGTATATCTTCACTCAGACGGAGCTCAACATGCGTCAACGACGATGGCTCGAGTTGATCAAAGATTATGATCTTAGTATTCAGTACCATCCAGGGAAAGCTAATGTAGTGGCTGATGCCCTAAGCAGAAAAGTTTACAACCTACAAGGAATGGTTATGTTGAAGAACCCTTACCTACAACAAGAGTTGCAGAATCATCAAGTGGAAATAGTACCGCAGGGAACGGTAGCTACTTTAACAATAAAATCTCAACTTGAAGAACAGATAGGAAATGCCCAGAAGAAAGATGAAGAAATTTGTAAGATCAAGAGTCGAATCAAGTTAGGAAAAGCTCAAGGCTTTACTGAAGATAACCAAGGGATTATATGGTATCGAGAAAGAATCTGTGTACCTCAAAACGCAAATCTTAAGGAAATAATTCTCCATGAAGCACATAAAACTCCATACTCAATACACCCTGGTAACACAAAGATGTATCAAGATTTGAAGACCAGATTCTGGTGGGATAATATGAAGAGAGATATTGCAGAGTATATTGCAAACTGTGATACATGTCGACGAGTTAAAGCAGAACACCAGAAAATAGCAGGAAAGCTACAACCTCTACCAATACCATTATGGAAGTGGGAAGAAATTGGTATGGATTTCATTACAGGATTACCTAAAACTCACGGAGGATATGATTCCATATGGGTTATTGTGGACAGACTTACTAAAGTAGCTCATTTCATACCAGTTAAAAAGATTTATGATGGCAGTAAATTAGCAGAGTTATACATGCAAAGAATAGTGGCATTGCATGGTATTCCTAAGAAGATAGTTTCAGATCGTGGAACACAGTTTACTTCCAAATTTTGGAATAGACTGCATGAAACCCTAGGAACCCAGTTGGACTTCAGTACTGCATATCATCCACAGACGGGAGGACAGACAGAAAGAATCAACCAAATCCTAGAGGATCTTCTAAGAGCTTGTATACTAGATTATGGAACATCATGGGACAAATGTTTACCATTTGCAGAATTTACATATAATAACAGTTATCAAGCTAGTATACAGATGGCACCCTTTGAAGCTTTATATGGACGTAAGTGCAGAACTCCATTGCATTGGAATGAGCCAGGAGAACGAAAAGTTATAGGACCAGAGATAGTAGAAGAAGCAGAAGCTCATGTCAGACTCATCAGAGAAAGGTTGAAAACAGCACAATCACGACAAAAAAATTATGCAGATAAACGACGAAGAGAATTATCATTTGAACCAGGAGATTTTGTGTATCTCAAGGTCACACCATTCAAGAGATTACAAAGATTCCAAGTGAAAGGAAAGTTATCTCCAAGATACATTGGACCATTTAAGATAATCAAGAGAAAGGGAGAAGTATCATATAAATTGGAATTACCTGAGGGATTAGCAGGAGTGCATGACGTGTTTCATGTCTCTCAGCTCCGGAAATGTTTGAAGGAACCAACTGACCAGATAGATGTACAAGATGTGCCATTACAGAAGAATCTCACTTATCTTGAGCACCCAATCAGAATCCTAGCCACTGATGAACGTCAGCTCCGAAGGAAGAAAATCAGATTGTGTAAAGTTCAATGGAAGAATCATTCAGAACAAGAAGCTACTTGGGAGAAGGAAGAAGATCTTAAGCAAACCTATCCTTATCTTTTCCTGTCTTAGGTAAATCTCGGGGCGAGATTTCTTTAAGGAGGGTAGATCTGTAACGCCCTGAGTTAGGGGTGAAAATTTCCTTTTTCATCATTAGCAAGCATGCATGTATCAGTAGTAATAGCCAGATCAGTTTCTATCTCAAGCCCTAAAATCTCCAAAATCTATCCTGTGACCTCAAATCAAGATCAGATTGTTCAAATGTGATCTATCAGTTACTTTGAACTTAAAAGCCTTCAGAACCTAGATCCAATTCTATCTCTAACTCCCAGAATTATCAACTCCTTCTGTTTTCGAAAACAGAATTACCTTATATTACCCAAATACCATAAGTTCAGAAATACAGATTTAACCTAAATCTTGACCAAGTTCAGACCAGATTATTCCTGGAATATGATCATGGGTATGTCAATACCTTAATCTAAAAAGTTGACAACCAGATTTCACCATCTAGACTCTTTTCACAAATCAGTCCAAGACTTATCACAAATTGGTCCTTATCTGATATCTAAAAACCTAAAAAGACTAAAATCTCCAGATTAACTCTAAATTCAGAATTTCTTCAGCAGATATTTCCTAATTACTATTTGCCACAAGTTTCTCTTCTGTGCAGATATCAAAATCGAACCCTAAATGCCAGAATTCAAAATCGACAAAACTCAAATCCTAATTTACCCTAAATTACCCTATTTTCAGTTTGTATCAAAAGCTATCCAAATGTGTCAAATTTTATCAATTATCCTTGTCAAATACCTTATTGAATATACTTTACCAGATTAGTGCAATCAATTTCAGTTTAAACCTTCCAGAATTCCAGATTTACAATTCAGTCCAAAACTCAAAAAATTGAAACTGCAGTTCAGTCCAAATTTCGACCAGGCTAGCTACTGTGCGCACGACCAGGAACTGCCGTGCTTGTGCGCCGTGGTTGCTCATCGCCGGTGAGGCTTCGCCCGCGCTCGTGACCATGCATGCCGGTGCGCACGTGTCCCCACTCCAGCTAGTGCCGTGGCAAGGCCGCTGCTACGTCGACGACCAGTGCTGCTCCCGCGCGCGATCAACGGCTTTTTGTCAGCAACTCCTCGCCACGTCGCTTTGCCGCGCCAGTGTTGTCGCCACCGCTTGCTACAACTTTGCCAGGTCCCGATGAGGCGACACTGTGATCAACTGCAAGCTTGTCGCCGTCGCATCACCGTTCTTCGCTGTGTCTTCGCCGCTGTTGCTCCAGCACGCAACCAGTCAAGTCACCGGCTGCCAATTACTTCGTTGTATCCTTCTTGCTTGCTTCGCCTGGCCTATTTATACACCACTGTCCCCCAGCAACTTCTTGTTTCACTGGAAATCAGCTAAGTCTCAAAATTCTCCTGTCCTGGTCTTCTTCTCCGGCGAGTCCAGATTGAGGCCTCACGGTGCCAGCACAATCCGCAACATCTCCCGTCAAATTAACCGCATCAGTGAGTTCCCCTCATCTCCCTCATCGTGCTGTACCATTTAATTGAGCTATATTGCATCCAGTCGCCGGTGATCGCCGGAATTGGCTGAAAATCGAAGATTGCCCTGTTCCGGCAATGCAGCCCGATTCAATTCGAATTAGCTTTCGTTTCTGTAAACAAAATTGATCAGTGAGCTAAATCAAGCAAGCCTGTGAAGTTGGATTTCGAATTTAAACAAGAATCAAAGCTTTTCCCTAAATCAAGCTTCACCAGTCGCCGGCGATCGTCGCCAGGCTTCTCCAGTGATCCTCCGGTCAATTTGAGGTTACCAGAAGTTTTCTTTCATCTCCTAGATGCTCTCCAAGCAAAGAATTAAGTTCTCTCGGCCTGTAGCAAAAACCCCCAAATAGCAGTGTTCTTCTCCGGCACAGTTCACCGGAAAAGTGTTCCCGGCCATGTCAGCCCTCGAAACTTTGTCATTTAGATGTGCCTTAGCCTCCTGAGTATTTTTGTCTTCTAGCTCGACACCTAGATCGGCCTAGATTGGAAGTTATAGCCATGCCAAGTTTGTGTCCAGAACTGCTCCAATGCAGCCAGTTCATCTCTGTTCATCATCAAATTTCTTGCTTTCCAGCCATTTCTTGCCCTAGATCCTGTTGACTTAATTGTTCCTGTTATCAATGCCTACCTCCCAGACAAAGTGGTGCATCATTTGGAGCCCCAGATCAAAAGTTATGCTAAGCCCTAGTTTTTGGCATTGTCAGCTCTATGCCAGAGCTTGTCAGCCAGTGGCATTGACCTTGTTTACCCACTTCTGGTTGTGTAATTTGAAAATCACTTTGTCCACTAAATTTGTAGAGTTGTGATCTACATTTTATTCTACTACCACAAGTTAAAATAACCCCTCTATCATTCATCGACCCTATGTCGATGCTTTGAACCGAATGTCGACCTAAAGACGTTCGCTGTTTTTGAGCGAACCAGTCGCAACCTTGATATCACTCTGATATTTTGAGACATTTGGAACCTTGTAAACCTTTGACAGCTAATCTTAACATTTGTTTCCTTAACTTAACCCTAATCAGCCTCTAAACCCAATCATTTCAGAATCATCAAGACCTCATCTTTGCATCATTGCATATAGTATAATAATGTATGGAAAAGATTAGGATTATTGGTTGTTTGTTTGATTGGAGAGCAGATCAAGAGCCCGAGTTCGAGGACTTCACTGTGGATCCGACGTCAACTGCTGTATTTTACGATGCGGAAGGCAAGTCATATCCTTGGTCATCTTGAACCTATATTTTAAATGTTGCTATAATAGAACCTTGAATATAGGCAATATTGCATGTGAAAGATTGAGAATGGTTGATTTATGAATTGGCAGTACTAAACTGGTTATCTGTGAAATGTGAAATAAACAAGTTTTGAGCCATGAACTATTATATGTATTTATATATTTATATTCATGAAATAAAACCCCTAGCCGTGACCAGAAAAATGGTATGGATGGCTGTAGCACTGGAGGTGCTAGACTGCAAAGGAATGCAGGCACTGAAGGTGCAGGGTTGTGGATGGTCTGGTCACTGGCATATAAGGACTAGAACCTTGTGTTGTGCGTCTAGTGGCATGAACAACGTGCTAACCGCAAGCCTGGTATGGGACAGGCCTGAACAAGTAATTATGTGGATCGCACATGAAACCCCTGCATGAGATGTGTAGTGATGCACGATAAACACGGAGCGCGGCTCCCACACATATCACTGAAGGTGATCAAGCACGCTGACCCAGTAATGGGAATAAGCAAAGGGGTGGAGGTTTGGATACAACCTGCCACAACTGTGCCTCGCTGAGAGCCACAGGGTCGGGGGTGAATTGTAAGTGATGCATAACAAAAGTTCTTGTTATTTCCACCTTGCCGCTCACAATATGAAGTGAGTCAGGGGTCCAATCATTTTGTTATGATAGGAAAGGTTTGAAAGTGGAATATCTTGCGGGTAAATTGGTACCTCTCTGCAGAGTTAAAAATGTATTCGAATACTCCGAGCTCCCGGGTTTATAGGAGTCTGCTGCGGTGGATTAAATCCACGGGGTGTGACACAAGTACTATTTTCTAAATAAAATATGTTTAAACCAAGATTACCCAAATGACATGTGTTGTCATGATAAGGAGTGCTACCGTGGGCTGTCGTGTGTCGACGTGTCGCAGTAGTGCTATAATCTAGTGAACATGAATGATGATGTTATGTTATAAAAAGTGCTGCCATGAGATGAGGTATGAAAGAAAAAGGATTATTTTACAAATATCCATAATTCTTGACTAGTCTAGGTTCATATCATCACTACTATATGTATCTACTCTTACCTATGACTTGCTGAGTACGTAAGTGCTCACCCTTGCAACATTCAACTCAATAGATGGAGCCTACCTTGATCAAGATGATGGCACGGAGTACTACGTGGATCCAGAAGGAGGAGAATCAGTTCCGCCAGAACCCTGAAGTGTGTTGTTCTGCCGTCAACTTCTTTTGTGGGAGGGTCACCTATCTTCTGCTGTGTAGTTAAATATTTTGTTAAACCCTGAATGCCTTGCAGGCATTGTAATCCTCTTTATGTAATATTAAGGCCAGCAGACCACACTGCTTAATATTTTGTAAGTACTCTGTTGCAATGTAATATACTCCTGTGTTTGACTCATCCTGGGAAGTCAAAGGGTTGTGGTTGAGACTAGCTGCAGCGAGCTAGGTCTCTACAGGAGTAGTCGTTGTCCCAGTCTCGGGGCGCGACAACAGGGTACCCCCCTGGTGCCACGAAGGGCCCCGGCATGAAGTAACCTCCCGACACCGGGACGGGCCCGGGTGCCGGGAAAGGTCCGGACGTATATCCCGCAGGGGGAGGGAACCCCCCGGCAGGATCATAAGGGGCAGACAACCCCCCGGAGGCCAGAGGGGCCGCCGGGTAACCCATAAAAGGGGGCATGTTCCCCGGATACGGGTGTGACGCAAATGTGGGGGCCGGAGGCCGCGCCAACACGCTAAGGAGCTCGTCCATAGAGCACTGAGCGCGGAGCTGGCCTTCCACGAGAGCTTCGAGCAGGGCGTCCCGGGGAGCCGGGGGAGCCGTCGGGGGGAGACTAGTCCCGGCCGAGGTCCCCGCGGTCACCGGGAATGACTTGGAGGTGGAAGCACCTAAGTTAAGAGGAAAAGAGGGAGGCGGTACCTGGGCCAGGTCGCCTCCGGAAGGGACCGCCGGGACAGCAGTGTCCCGGGCGGACGGCGCCGGGTCTCCGAGACCCGGGTCGCCGAGAAGGGTGCGAGCCCTTGTTCTTGGGGGAGCCATGGCGTCTTGTCACGAGTCCCCACGGTCGGCGCCAACTTTCGTGGTATTACGAATACCCCGGCAGGTTTTGAGAATGATCCTAGCGAAGATTACGCGGCGCGGGTTGACCGGATGACCGGTCCTCCCTCGCCGGACAAGCACAAAAAATGACACACGGGTTTATACAAGTTCGGGTTCCGGTGGGGGCCCTAGTCCTGTCGACGCGCTCCCGACCGGAGTCGGCTGGGGAGGCTCTCTCCGGGGGAGAGGCTCCCGAAGCACGTCTGTGAGTTTGGCTATTCCAATAAAAGAGAACCGATCCTCTACAACAGAGGGGTACAAGGGCTATTTATAGCCCCAAAAACAAGCAAAAAACATAAACTACCCCGGAAGCCACCGTCAGATTGAAGGGTAGGACCGTCCTTCTCCTGGTCAAACGCCTTGGATGCTTGACAGGTGGTCGCTAGTTCCCGAGGCGCTCCTCGCGTGACCTGCACGTGACAAACGATTCGAGACTTTACCTTTAGGAGGGCGATGAGGCCTGGGACGGCGCCGGAGGCCAGGTCCCGGGGGCCAAAAGGCGGTGCCCGGGGAGGCCCCGGAGGCCACGTTCCCGGGCAAATGGCGGCGCCCGGGACGGCGCCGGAGGCCACGTCCCGGGAGCCAAATGGCGGCGCCCGGGAGGGCACCAGAGGCCACGTCCTGGGGGCCAAAAAGCGGCGCCCGGGGAGGGGCCGGAGGCCACGTCCCCGGGCAAATGGCGGCGCCCGGGGAGGGGCCGGAGACCACGTCCCCGGGCAAATGCGGCGCCCGGGAGGGCACCGGAGGCCACGTCCCCGGGCAAATGGCGGCGCCCGGGACGGCACTGGAGGCCACGTCCCGGGAGCCAAATGGCGGCGCCCGGGAGGGCAACGGAGGCCACGTCCCGGGGGCCAAAAGACGGCGCCCGGGGAGGGGCCGGAGGCCACGTCCCCGGGGAAATGGCGGCGCCCGGGAGGGCACCGGAGGCCACGTTCCCGGTCAAATGGCGGCTCCCGGGACGGCCCCGGAGGCCACATCCCGGGAGCCAAATGGCAGCGCCCGGGAGGGCACCGGAGGCCACGTCCCGGGGGCCAAAAGGCGGCGCCCGGGGAGGGGCCGGAGGCCACGTCCCCGGGCAAATGGCGGGCACCGGAGGCCACGTCCCGGGGGCCAAAAGGCGGCGCCCGGGGAGGGGCCGGAGACCACGTCCACAGGCAAATGGCGGCGCCCAGGAGGGCACCGGAGGCCACGTCCCCGGGCAAATGGCGGCGCCCGGGAGGGCACCGGAGGCCACGTTCCCGGGCAAATGGCGGCACCCGGGACGGCACCGGAGGCCACGTCCCGAGAGCCAAATGGCGGCGCCCGGGAGGGCACCGGAGGCCACGTCCCGGGGGCCAAAATGCGGCGCCCGGGGAGTGGCCGGAGACCACGTCCCCGGGCAAATGGCGCTGCCCGGGACGGCGCCGGAGGCCAGGTCCTGGGGGCCAAAAGGCGGCGCCCGGGACGGCACCGGAGGCCACGTTCCGGGAGCCAAATGGCGGCGCCCGGGAGGGCGCCGGAGGCCACGTCCGCGGGCCAATGGCGGCGCCCGGGACGGCACCGGAGGCCATGTCCCGGGAGCCAAATGGTGGCGCTCGGGACGGCACCGGAGGCCACGTTCCGGGAACCAAATGGCGGCGCCCGGGAGGGCACCGGAGGCCACGTCCTCGGGCCAATGGCGGCGCCCGGGACGGCCCCGGAGGCCAGATCCCTGGGCAATCGTGACACAACTTACCTGGACTTAGTCCCGCGGAGATTTCCCCCGACAAAAAAAAATCCAAGAAGAATCAAATTTTGCAATTGTGACCAAAGTGTTAATTACCGATTTACCCCTGCAATTTTCCACTTTTTCGACCACTGTGCCATATCATCGCCACAGCCTCCCCAGAGCCACTCATGAACTTTGCTAACTTGCTACTGCCGACGTCCAAAAAAAAATATGAGCCTTTTACCTTTCTGCCCTAAGTCACGTCTCTAGTTTGGTTTAGCCTAGGCCAGCATACTAGTGACTAGTACTTTGAGCGACTTTCAACTTAGCATTCCCTGAACTGATCACTGCTAACCTTTGCTACATACTTGAGCGTATCTAAGCTACACTTTCTGCCGATGTACATGTACCGATCACTTGCAATCGCTTTATCCAATCTTTGGAGCGTTTGAGACCATTACTAGTGGACGATCACCACCTGCTGCTTGGTAAGAATAGGTATGAGCTTGATAAGAAGCTTGACTGTGAGAGAGTTTGAGCCACCTACACCTAATAGTTGATAGGGATATATCACTGTGATTTTGTTTCCTTGTTTGCTACTAACCATGTTAGGATCGGATCATCAAAACGAGGAGGACGAAGGTCCACTTACACCTCGTACGAAGGGCATCATACAACACTTCAACCGCTTGCTGAATACGCACACTGAGCGTATTGAAGGGATTCTAGACTGCAATAATGAAGCGCTTGCTACACACCACTCGAGTGGAGCAATTGGACAAGAAAAGAGCACTGGTTGCCCCAGCTACTGCCCCTGTTGCTGCTACTGCCAATGATGTACCTCGACGCCAACCATGGGCTGATGAGGTCGAAGATGAGTTCAATGCCGAAGGAAATCAATATGCTGCTGATACGGAGTCCGATGGAGGATTCAATACCAAGAATGATCGTGACCATCGGCGTCTTCGTTTCAATCGCCGTGGTATGAGAAGAATTCCACCACGAGAGGTGCATGGTCATGATGACTCATTCGGTAAGCTTAAATTGACTATACCTTCATTCACTGGAAAGTATGACCTTGATGCCTATCTCACTTGGGAGTTAGCTATAGAACAAAAGTTTGCTTGCTTTGAAGTTTCTGAAGATAAGAAAGTGGCTGCTACTAGCGAGTTTACTAAATTTGCATCTGTTTGGTGGAGTGAATATTGTCATAATAACCAGAACATACCTAGAACTTGGAATACTTTGAAGAGAGTCATGAGACATAGATTTGTGCCTTCATATTATGCCCATGATTTGCTGAATAAATTGCAATGTCTGAACCAAGGTAGTAATTCTATAGAGGATTATTATCAAGAGCTACAAACTGGTATGTTACGTTGTGGTTTAGAAGAAACTGATGAAGCTAAAATGGCTAGATTTTTTGGAGGTTCGAACTGAGACATTCAGGACATTCTTGACTATAAAGAATACAACTCTATCACTCGTTTGTTTCATCTTGCTTGTAAGGTAGAGAGAGAAGTACAGGGACAGAATTTGAGGCCGAGAGGGAGTTTCAGAGGTGCCCAACCGAAAGCTCCATACAACACATCGAGCTGAGCGCCTACACCGAGTTTCTCCAGCGGCAACCGACGTCCTAGTGCTTCCACAATACCTTCATGAGTGACCGAGATGAGTAAGAGTACAGTCCAAGCCCCCGCACAAAGTTTGTCATCGATTGCTTCTTCCAGAAGAGCTCAAGAAACACAATGCCACCGTTGTAAGGGATTCGGTCATATCATGCATGACTGCCCTAGCTAGCGAGCCCTACTCATAAAGGATGATGGTGAGTACACTTCAGCTAGTGATATCAAAGAAGAATATGCTATTCTTGCAACTGAGCATGCAGGTGAAGGGCAACAAACTGAACATGAACAATATGGTGCTGAAATTAATGATCAATATTTGAGCATCACTGTGAAGCATGTGCTTAGTGCACAAATGGAGAGTGCTGAACAGAATCAACGTCACAACTTGTTCCAAACAAAGTTCATTGTCAAGGACCGATCATGCTGTACGATCATCGATAGAGGAAGTTGCAACAACTTAGCAAGCACAGACATGGTCGAGAAGCTTGGCTTGTCCACGAATCAGCACCCTCGACCTTACTACATTCAATGGTTCAACAACTGTGGTAAGCTGAAGGTAACTCACATTGTGAGAGTACACTTTTCTATTGGTTCCTATCATGATTATGCTGATTGCTATGTCATACCTATACAAGCATGTTCCTTATTGTTACGTAGACCGTGGCAATAAGACAGCGATGTTTTGCATCATGGTAGAACTAATCAATATACTCTCATGTTTAAAGGAAAACAGATCACTTTGCTACCCATGTCTCCTGAAGCAATTTTAAAAGATGAATTGGAGAGAGATAATAGAGAAAAGGAGAGTAACAAAAGTGAAAATCAAATCGTAGCTAAACAACTTGTTCAACCGAAAAAGAACGAACCTAGTTCTAACCATGCTGAAATTAAGTTGAAAGGTTCTGTTTTGCTTGCTACCAAATCTGAAATTACTGAGATAGAAACTAATGCATCTAATTTATATGCTTTAGTTTGCAAAGAAGCTTTGTTTTCACTTGAGGACATGCCTTCTTCTTTGCCTCCTACTATTGCTAACATTTTGCAGGAGTTTGCTGATGTATTTCTGAAGGAAGTACCACCAGGGCTGCCTCCAATTCGAGGGATTGAGCATCAAATCGATCTAATTCCAGGAGCCTCGTTTCCCAACCGTGCGCCATAAAGAACCAATCCAGAAGAGACTAAGGAGATTCAGCGTCAAGTGCAAGACTTACTTGACAAAGGGTACGTACGTGAAGGCCTTAGTCCATGTGTTGTCCCTGTTCTTCTGGTTCCAAAGAAAGATGGATCATGGCGTATGTGTGTTGATTGTAGAGATATCAATAACATAACAATTCAATATCGTCATCCTATTCCTAGGTTAGATGATATGCTTGATGAATTGAGTGGCTCCATTGTATTCTTTAAAATTGATTTGCGTAGTGGATATCACCAAATTCGCATGAAATTAGGAGATGAATGGAAAACAGCGTTTAAAACTAAATTCAGATTATATGAGTGGTTAGTGATGCCTTTCGGTTTAACTAATGCACCAAGCACTTTCATGAGATTAATGAATGAGGTTTTGCGTCCTTTCATCAACAAATTTGTGGTGGTATACTTTGATGACATTTTGATCTATAGCAAATCTTTGGATGAACATCATTCAACATATTGAAAGAGAAGCTTACGAACGCACCATTGCTCCAACTTCCTGATTTTGGTAAGACTTTTGAACTTGAATGTGATGCTAGTGGAATTAGACTTGGAGGTGTGTTAAACCAAGAAGGTAAATCTGTTGCTTATTTCAGTGAAAAGTTAAGTGGTTCTAGTTTGAATTATTCAACTTATGATAAAGAATTATATGCTTTAGTTCGGACTTTGGAGACATGGCAACATTATCTTTGGTCGAAAGAGTTTGTTATCCATGATAACCATAAATCTTTGAAGCATATTAGAAGTCAAAGCAAATTGAATCATAGACATGCAAAATGGGTAGAATTCATTGAATCTTTTGCTTATGTTATCAAACACAAGAAAGGGAAGGAGAATGTTATTTCTGATGCTTTGTCTAGACGTTACACTATGTTATCTCAACTTGACTTCAAGATTTTCGGATTAGAAACCATTAAACCACAATATGCGCATGATGCTGATTTTAAAGATGTATTGCTGAATTGTAAAGAAGGAAGATGTTGGAATAAATTTGTGATAAATGATGACTTTGTTTATCGAGCTAACAAGCTATGCATTCTTGCTAGCTCCGTTCGTCTTTTGTTCTTACTGGAGGCGCATGGAGGAGGTTTAATGGGACACTTTGGTGTCAAGAAGACGGAAGACAACTTGGCCGTTCACTTCTATTGGCTGAAGATGAGGCGTGACGTCGAGCGCTACGTTGCACGCTACACTACATGTCAAAAAGCTAAGTCACGACTTAATCCACATGGTTTATATATGCCTCTGCCTGTTCCTAGCACACCTTGGGAGGATATTTCTATGGACTTTGTTTTAGGACTGCCTAGAACAAAGAAGGGGAGGGATAGAATCTTTGTTGTCGTGGATAGATTTTCTAAAATGGCACATTTTATACCTTGTCAAAAGAGCGATGATGCTACAAATGTTGCTGATTTGTTTTTCAGGGAAATCGTTCGACTACATGGAGTGCCGAATACGATTGTTTCAGATCGTGATGTGAAGTTCTTAAGTCATTTTTGGAGATCTCTATGGATGAAATTGGGGACCAAGTTGCTGTTTTCTACTACATGTCATCCCCAAACCGATGGCCAAACCAAAGATGTCAACCGTACAATATCCACCATGTTGCGGGCTGTTTTGAAGAAGAACTTGAAGATGTGGGAAGAATGCTTGCCTCATGTCGAGTTTTCTTACAACCGATCGCTGCATTCAACCACAAAGATGTGTCCCTTTTAGGTAGTATATGGGTTTGTTCCTGGCGCTCCTATTGATTTATTACCTTTACAATCTTCGGAAAGGGTAAACATTTGATGCTAAACGACATGCTGAATTGATTCTTCAACTGCATGAAATCACTAAGGAGAATATAGAACATATGAATGAAAAGTACAAGATTGCTGCTAGTCAGGGTAGAAAAGAAATAATTTTGAACCAGGCAATCTTGTTTGGTTACACTTGCGAAAAGAAAGGTTTCCAGACTTAAGAAAATCAAAGTTGCTGCCTAGAGCTGATGGTCCTTTTAGAGTGTTAGAGAGGATTAACAATAATGCATACAAGCTTGACTTGTCTGTAGATTTCGGGGTTAGTCCCACTTTTAACATTGTAGATTTGAAGCCATATTTGGGAGAGGAAGATGAGCTTGAGTCGAGGATGACTCAAATGCAAGAAGGGGAGGATGATGAGGACATCACTGCTATCGGTCCTACAACTTCTATTGCTCCTCACCGCTCAATAGGACCAATCACTAGAGCACACGCGCGTCAACTTAATTGTCAGGTAAATTCGTTTATTGGATTACATTCATATACTTTGAACTCGATGCTGCCTGATGCGTGTGATCTTATTCTTATCAGGAACCTCGGTGTTGCTTTGGAGGACCGAACGGATCGATGGAGTTGCTGTTCGACCAACTAATTGGGATAACGGTGCTGGTACCTGACCGTCGATCATACCATAACTATCTAGGTTGATTTTAGTTATGTTATGGTGCTGTGTCACCTTTTGGTTGGTTCAAGGACCATATATCGAGTTAGCGTTCGAGTAGGGAAAGAGTCCATGTTGGTTTCAGGTTTCCTTATCTGGCCACCGACCTCTTTTACCTCCTCTATTTAATCTGGCCGAACCATTAGGATTCCGTGGGTTTTGTTTAGTCATAGTCTTTATTTCATGAAGCTATTGAGATATTCTTCTTGGTCGACTAGATCAACATCAATATCTGTATTCGGAACCCCAACTCTTTTTCGTGATTCAATCTATATTTGCAATTTCAGATTGCTTGTTTATCTTGTTCTTTCTTGTTCTTCGATCGCTTGCATGAATAGATCTTCGTGATTAGGTCGATCGTGCTTCTAGTTCGGTCGATAACAATCCGAAGTTGGTTCAGCGATTGCTAGGGCATATCAGTAGTGTACGGTTGGTAGTCGGATCATGAGAGTCATCTTCACAAATCGATAGTTGTTGTTCTCATCGAAAGATCGGACTACGCCGCGTCCCATCACCGGTGCCCCATCCCGGGCGTCGCCTTTGGTCCAGGGACAAGGGCCCCGGTGACCCCCGTCCCGGGCGCCGCATTTCGCCCAGGGACAAAGGCTCCGGTGCCCCGTCCCAGGCGCCGCCTTTGGCCCAGGGACAAGGGCCCCGGTGACCCCTGTCTTGGGCGCCGTCTTTTGCCCGGGGACGAAGGCCCCGGTGCCACCGTCCCAGGCAGGGTCATGTGAGGGTCACACGAAGAGCGCCTCGGGAACCAGTGAGGACAATTCATTTTTATCAATACACAAAAATGAATAGGTGTGCTTAGGAGCACTCTCCCCATGAGAGAGCTCCCCTAGCCAACCCATGTTGGGAGCACGTCGACAAGACTAGGGTCTCCACTGAGACCTGAACCTATATAAATCTTCATGTCACTTGCTGTGTTTGCCCGACGGGACAGGACCGATCGCTCAGTCAGCTCGCGAAGTCTTTGCTTAGCTAGGAACCTCCGCAAAACCTGCTGGGGTATTTGCAATACCACAACATGTTAGTTGCGTGCGAGAGTAGAGCTAGAAGTCGAAGGAGCAGAAGAAGTCTTTGAAGATCCCTTAGAGCAGTTAGACCCCATGTTGCAAGGCAAGTCTCTTTCTCCTTGATCATGTTTCTCCCAATATTTTGTGTAAATTAGGTTATTTACTGTTTTAAGTATATGCATGCTTTATCTTCAAATTAAATGCTATGTTGAAAGAACATGAATAGATATGAACTAACTTCTTGTAAAGCCCTTCATGTTTGTATATCCCATGAACCCATTGTCACTCTACGATATTATTCTTAGGTTATGCTCATGCTTGAGTGTGTGCACCAAATGCTAAATGGTCGTCTATATGAAATGAGTGTTTAAAACCCCTTTTGTGAAAGTATAAGTTAGAATCGGTAGTGAGGATGGTTTGTGTGGCTGGTGCTGTGTGCGCAATGGGAATTTGGTTTGTTCATCACTAGCGGTTTATAAGGACAAGAATCTTGTGTTATACTTCTATGCGGCATGAAAAATGTACTAACCACTTGCCCGGTATGGGACGGGCGCAACATAGTAGTTTTCTCGGTATTAGCTTTTCCCTACAATGGTTGTCGGTCCGATTTCTCAAGGGAAACTGGTGGGCCACAGAGGGCCGTGAGTTGTGAGAGATAATGAGTGAATTAGGAGTATTGAAGGAAGGGCCCTAGGCCTGGATTCCGAGTCATGCGCGGCTGGATCCACAAGCTATGTGTCTCGCGGGACCATAGACCAAGGCTAGGTAGAATTGGCTATGGGGTGCACTCCACAATGTTAATAAGGACTGAATTGTCCATTTACCGGGCAGGGAATTGTTATGCTAGGATTTCAAACTGTTGTGTGATCTCGGCCTTGTCACATGCGTAAAAGTCGCATGGAGAGGTACCGACTTGAAAGTTGAGTGATCAAGTGGATAAAGGTGGTACACCTTTGCAAAGTTATAAAAAGTATCGGATACTCTGAGCTCCCAGGTCATGGAGTCTGTGCACAGTGGATTCTACCCACGATGATGCAGCACAAGTAGAATTTTGAGTGCTTTCTTAATATTGATTAAAAGTGGTGACTCATGAAAGACCACCATGCATAACGTTTTCAAACACCTAGCTTATGATTTTTAAAGCCTCGCATTTGAAATTAAAACCTTTCTTCAAAATTTTAGAGTGAAAATCTATTCTACTCTTATCTATAAGCCAAAGAGCCTATTCCTTGAAAACCCCCCCTCATCTATGTACCTGCATTCTTAAATTGGGACTTGTTGAGCACCGTGTGGACAACGTGCTCACCCTTGCTTTTACAAACAAATTTAGAGGAATGATTCACTGATCCCGACTCATATGGCTTCGAGCCCAACAAAGAAGAAGGAACCATCGCCGATGATTCAGTTTACTAGAGGGTCACTCACCTAGTGGAGTCCGATGTGGATGAAACCCATGCAACGCCACTGCCAGTAAAGATGAAGATAGTTAGTGGTTATTTTACTTGTTGTTCTTTTTTGTGCTGACCTTTGTGTAAAAAAAAACCATCTTTTTTTTGCATCAACTTTAAATTGTGTCGTCCTTGATGCTATGGTATTGTAATATTGGTCCTTGTGACCTAGTACTCATTTTAATTAACTGCTTTGCAGCTTAATGTATTCTATTGTTGTGAGCTTGTGATGTATCATTCTGAGTGCAACCCACCTGGGTGGTTGCCACTGGATTCCTCAAATGAGGGTCCCCACAGTGCGCGGCCTAGGTGCCACTGTGCCTTGGAGGGCAGGTTTCGGTGATGAGGAGGAGGCGACTAAGAGGAGAAAGAGATCCTACAAAGCCCATGACGAACAGATCAAGGAGGAGATCCGATCGGAGTTCAGGCAAAAGTTCACAGAGATGCGGGCAATGTATGAGGAGATAAGACAGTCCCAGGGCATCCCCCCTACAACAGTTGACTTATAGACCCCCGGTCTTGCCCATCATAGCAACTGCACATTCGCGCCAGGGGATTCACATCCAGAGTCCCGTCGACAGTATCCAGTGGACTTTCTATAGGTAATGACCACTTTTATTTGTTAATTCATTCGAAAGTGAAATTCAATGCATACCCTGATGTCCTCTTAATGTGCACTGTTTGTAGGAACTTGCCACCTGCAAGCTTATGGTGTGGGCCAGTCTCTTCCCAATCGAGGCTGGCCGTGGGATGGAGCAACCATGCACGGTGGGGACGACGATCCATGGTTTCCCTCTATCTGAGGGTTTCGCACGGGTCCAGGTGGACATTGTCTTTGAACATTGCAAGGAATTTCCATTGGACAAGTCGCCGAACGACGAGATTACCACTCTCGGGGCTGCTGTGCACATGTTCGTGCAATGGCCCAAGAAGGACATCGTCCTGGACGAGGTAATTCCCCCACCGGTTTCATAATTTCGTACTTTAATAATAGCCCTCGGAGTTAGTGACCATTACTATATGTAGGTTCTTACCCCTACGCAGATCGACACTCAGCCTACTAGCCAGCCGACCCCACCTCCGAGAAGCCAGCCGATAGGTCAGACGACAAAGCTGACGCTGACTAGGAGGCAAGGCAACAAGATGCTGGCTTCCAGGGGAAAACCAAAGTAGAGCACGATGAAGGAGAGTGAGAAGAGCACGTCATCTCCCATGTCATTCGTTCAGGAGATGCCCATGGCCCCCAATATGACAATTCGGAGCATGGGTCTCACATGCCAGAGCCTGCATGCATGGTACATGCAGAAGACAAACGAGACCAGGATGTAGCATCCGACGCACTTCATGGTCAAGTACACTGTGGCAGAGTTCCATAATGACGTCGGGACCTATCCGGTAACCTTCGAAGACTTGCACAATTTATTCAACAAAGGCGCGCTTGATGCGTCAATCCTACGGTGTTGGGTGTTGTAAGTATCTACTATCCTATGCTTGTTCGTGCATATACGGATATATGTCATTTATTAATTGGTTAGTTCCGTGCAGCTGCATGACCAGATATGCCAAAGCTAAATGGGAACCTATCGATTTCCTGGACCCCCTGCTGGTCGCCGAGGTGATGTTTAAGTGCGCTCGGACTTCGTTGTGGACTACATCAAAAGAGGGTTGTTTGCTTAGGTCGACAAGGAGTACATACTTGTACCCTACAAACAGAGGTGAGTGCTTTCATCAGTACTTTACCCTAGATTAGTGTCTCCATATGCACACCCCAAACTTAGATTAAATTATAAATTCTTTATGCGTAACATGTAGGTACCACTGGATTCTGCTGGTGCTTATTCCGAAAGGGAACAAGGTGTTCTACCTTGATTCATTTCAGAGGAAAGGGTACGAGTATGACGATGCATGAGATCTAATTGAAAGGCTAACATGTTTTATGATATTCATGTGGAGCCGTGTTGCATCTGGATTTATAGTCCTCAAATTGTCAATTTTGATTATTTGCAGGGCTTTCACGAACTACTTGATCCGGGAGGATCTCCAAGTCCTGATCGCATACGGATTCACGACCAAGTCCTGATCGCATACAGATTCGCGACCAAGTCCTGATCGCATACGGCTTTGCGACCTTAACCGTGTTTGGAAAGGTTTCGCGACCATGGATTGGTTCGCGACCAGGAAAAGGAATTCGTTCCCTGTTCGGAATTGTAATCCTATATATATAACTAAGCTTATCTGTTTAGGATTAGTTAAGTTAGTTATATGAGTCTAATACGTTTAGGATTACTAAGTCTGATACGTACTCATACGATTGGACTATAAATACCTTGTAATAGGTCTAGTTTAGATCATCGAAGAGTCATAGAACTTATTTGAGTTTTAGACACTTATAGTTCCTTCGACGTAGACAAGTGTGTCTAACGTTCGACGTGTAAAGCCCTCTTTGAAATAAAGAGTTGCGCAATTACTTTGGGTTTCGGTATTTCCGAGTAAGATCCCGTTATTCCGCATATTAGAATTTGGGAGAGTCTAGTGCGAAAACCAAGACTAGGTCTCAAACGGATCAAGTTGGTATCAGAGCAACTTTCCTATCCTGTGGATGGTGAAGACTTGCCAGGGTTACAAAACTTCCGGTGAAACTCCAGGCGATCAGTTGACGGTTCCTACAGCCACGTCTCCGACAATGTCTAACGATACCTCCGTTCAAGCTAACCTAGCCGAACAAGTGGCTAAGCTCTCCCCTGACATGGAAACCGTGCTTGCTTGGATTAAGCAGCAGGCCATGATTGTACCTCCTGAAGTAGGGAAGGTTATGAGTGAGAAGACTGGTGAAGACTTGCGCAGGGCAGACGAAGATGAAGACGAAGGCGACCACAAGACCGACGACCTCGCCAACACCTCCTTAGCTGTTGGATCTTTTAAAGTCGACGCTAAGATTGATATACCCATATATGATGGGGTGATCGATGCTGAGAAGCTGGATTCTTGGATCGACCAACTTGAGACCTACTTTGACCTGAAAGGGTTTAGTAGCGCTCAAAAGGTCAAATTTGCACCTTTGAAGATGAAGGACCACGCCAAGACATGGTGGAAGGCCCTTGTCGCCAGTGGTGAAGCTGACGACCTTGCGTGGGGTCAATTCAAACGACTTCTGCGACAAGAATTCTATCCGATGGGTTACCTTGAGGAGAGATGGGAGCGTTGGCACAGATTGTACCAACGGCGCGACCAGACCGTCCAAGACTATACGACAGAGTTTCGGCGACAAGCAATGGTCATTGGCATCTCACTATCCGACCCTCAGGTATTTCAGAAGTACACATCTGGACTTCAGAAATCGATCAGTACTGAGCTATGTCTATTCGGTGTCCAAGACATTGCGACCGCGAGCACAACTGCTATGGCGATCGAGAAGAAGAACAAATCCCGCAGCGACAAAAGCACAAAGGAAAGTGCGACCTCAACAAAGAAAAAGCCGAGTCCGAAGAAGAACACTTCAAAATCGGGCACGGGTGCCTTTTGCGAACATTGTCAAGTCGCGGGGCATACCAAGGACAAATGTTACAAGCTTCATCCTGAACTTCGACCAAAGAAAAACGGACCAGGGAAAAGAATAGCCACGGCTACTGCGACTTCACCCGACGAAGAAGTTGTCCGAGTGAATTTGGTTAATGAGGCGGATACGACCTTGTCTCTGATGGCAATGCCGAAGGAGAAGGGTTCCGATCCACCAAATGACCATCACCCAACGGAGGACTTGTTCACCATCAACATCCAGGTGAAGCACGAAGTGGTCGCAGCGATATTCGATCTAGGAAGTCAGAAGAATCTAGTTTCCGCTGGACTGGTTTACATCCGACGTGAACCAACAGATTACGAGTCAATGTGTGTTGAAGTTTGCGATCTCTGCACGATATATCGATGAGGTGCAATGCGATGTTATCCCTATCGATATCTGTCAGGTGATCTTTGGGAGTCTGTATCTGTATGACCGAGACGCTCACTTCCATCGGCGAGCGCAAGAGTACAACCTCACCAAAGACGGAGTTAAGTTCGTGATCAGTAGAGACCTCCACGTCAACACTTCGAACTTGATTACCGCAAATCAAGCCAAACGAATTGTTAATGCATGTCACAAGTATGTGCTTGTCATGATTCGACCCATTGGTCAAGGTGAGGGTACTCGACCAGCATTGTCGCTGGCGTGCCGAGAGGATTCTGGTCGTTTGTCAGGACTGCTGGAGAAATACAGTGATCTGTTCGAGACTACCCGGGGTTGTCCGCCGAAACGTCCAGTCGAGCACGAAATTCAGCTTGTGTCCGATGTGACACTGCCCAATCTGAGTATGTATCGGAACTCAGTATTGGAGAATGAAGAGATCAAGAGACAACTTGGTGAGTTGCTGAACAATGGTGTCATTCAACCGAGTAGTTCACCTTGTGGATCTCCTGTGGTGTTAGTACCAAAGAAAGATGGGACTTGGCGTATGTGCATCGACTATCGAGCACTGAACAAGATCACCATCAAGAACCGGTACCCCCTTCCTCGTATTGATGACCTGCTAGACCAATTGAAGCATGTTGTTGTCTTCTCCAAATTGGATCTTAAGTCAGGATATCATCAAGTCAGCATCCGAGAGGAGGATACGTGGAAGACCGCGTTCAAAACACGACAAGGTCTGTTCGAATGGCTGGTCATGCCGTTTGGTCTCTACAACACCCCGGCAACTTTCATGCGTCTTATGAATGACATTTTGAGACAGTTCATCGACAACTTTGTGATCGTTTACCTCGACGATATTCTAGTTTATAGTCGTTCGTGGGATGAGCACCTCATTCATGTCGAAAAGGTGTTCGATCAGCTTCGGCAACATCGACTTCGCCTCAACCGTAAGAAGTGCGAGTTCGGCCAGCAAACTCTACTTTACCTTGGATTCCTGGTCGGCAACGGTACGTTGCAAATCGACCCAGATAAGGTAAAAGTGATTCGCGAGTGGCCGCGACCACGAAGAGTTACGGATGTGCGTAGTTTTGTGGGAGCATGCCAATATCTTCGGAAGTTCATCCGACACTTCTCGATTGTGGCTTCTCCATTGCATGCATTAACCAGGATCGATCAGAAGTTCGAGTGGACAGGGAAACATGAGGACACGTTTCTCTTGCTGAAAAGGAAGATCAGCGAGGCGCCTGTGTTAGCTTTGCCGAATCTCCAGAAACCGTTCGAGCTGGAAACCGATGCCTCAGGTTATGCGATGGGCGCAGTGCTTATGCAAGAAGGTCGACCCGTGGCATATCACTCCGAGTTATTCCAGGGAGCTCAGAAGAACTATCCGACTTATGATAAGGAGTTATGCGCACTGCATCAGGCCGTGAAACATTGGCGGTGTTATCTTTTGGGTAAAGAGACGGTTGTCCACATCGACCATCAACCATTGCAATATTTGCAAACTCAGTCCAAGCTACAGCAAGCTCGGCACATGAAGTGGATGTCGTATCTGCAACAGTGCAATCTGGTGATTAAGTACAAGAAGGGCGTACACAACAAATTGGCGGACATGTTGTCGCGACCACTAGTTACGGCCCTCTGTTTATCAGAATTCATGCAGATCCAGCCCTCATGTCATGATGACTATGCCACTATGTACAGTGAAGATCCTGTTTTCCAAACAGTACTGACTGAGCTCGAAACAGGGAAACCTACGGAGTTCGTTCGTCGAGAAGGACTCTTGTACAAAGGCAACTTACTTTGCATACCTCGTGGAGCACCTCGAATTCAATGGTTGCGAGAAGCGCATACATCGAAGGTAGCTGGTCACTTTGGGGTTACAAAGACGTTGCAAAATCTTCACCGACATGTGTTCTGTCCGCGTATGCAGCAAGATGTGGCTAGTTTCGTTCGAGGCAGTGGTCTCTGCAGCATCTCGAAACTGGCAAACCGAAAATTTGGTTTGTACACTCCTTTGCCAGTTCCATCACGACCATGGGAGAGCATATCCATGGATTTCTTGGGAGGATTGCCTAAGACCCGACGTGGCAACGACTATCTATTCGTGGTCGTTGATCGGTTCTCCAAAATGATTGTTCTTATACCTTGTCGAAAGACTATCACGGGAGAAGAAGCAGCTCGGGTATTCTTTCAACACGTTTGGACACACTTCGGACTGCCGACTTCTATTGTGTCTGATCGCGATACCCAGTTCCTTAGTCACTTTTGGCGATCGCTTTGGACGATGATGGACACCAAGCTAAAGAGGAGTACTGCTTTTCATCCGCAAACTGATGGTCAAACCGAAGTGGTTAATCGCAGAGTCGTTCATCTCTTGAGAGGATATAACTCGAAGCACCCGAAGACCTGGGATGAAAGCATACCGTACCTACAGTTTTCTTTTAATCGAGCAGTGCATGGTTCGACTAGAAAGTCGCCGTTTGAGGTCTGTTTAGGATTTCTACCACAGAGTCCATTTGACCTGGAGTTTGTGATCCCTACCTCAGCACAGAACAGCAAGGAAGCATCTGATCAGGATCGAGCACAAAAGTTCCTGGAAGGTATTCAACGACTCCATCGTGAGGTTGAACAGAACTTGCTGAAAGCTCAACTCAAGTACAAGGCGCGACATGATCGGCACCGAGTTGATGCGCAATTTCAAGGTGATATGGTATGGTTACATTTGAGTAAGGAGAGACTTAAAGGTGAAGGTAAGAAGCTCAAACCCATTCGTTATGGTCCTTTTCGGATTTTGCGGAAAGTGGGTAATAATGCTTGTCAGCTTGAGTTACCTCCATACATGGATATTTACTCGGTTGTCAATGTTGAGCACCTCAAACTCTTCGAGCCTTCAATGTTGGATGATGAACCAGATACCATAGTACCATCTGTTGAAGACTTGGTTTATCAATGAGGCGAACCTTTACGTGAAGATGTGATTCTGGAGAAGAAGGTGACTACCACCCGCAGTGGCACAAAGGAGACTTTTCGAATCGGTCGGAAAGATCAACGAGCACGTGCGGCAAAGTGGTACACAAAAGAAGATGGACAAGCCCAATTTCCACATCTCCAGTTTGATCGAGAGGTCGCAACGGGGGTTGGCTCCTTCTCAACAAGGGAATCATGATCCGGGAGGATCTCCAAGTCCTGATCGCATACGGATTCGCGACCAAGTCCTGATCGCATACGGCTTTGCGACCTTAACCGTGTTCGGAAAGGTTTCGCGACCATGGATTGGTTCGCGACCAGGAAAAGGAATTCGTTCCCTATTCGAAATTGTAATCCTATATATATAACTAAGCTTATCTGTTTAGGATTAGTTAAGTTAGTTATATGAGTCTAATACGTTTAGGATTACTAAGTCTGATACGTACTCATACGATTGGACTATAAATACCTTGTAATAGGTCTAGTTTAGATCATCGAAGAGTCATAGAACTTATTTGAGTTTTAGACACTTATAGTTCCTTCGACGTAGACAAGTGTGTCTAACGTTCGACGTGTAAAGCCCTCTTTGAAATAAAGAGTTGTGCAATTACTTTGGGTTTCGGTATTTCCGAGTAAGATCCCGTTATTCCGCATATTAGAATCTGGGCGAGCCTAGTGCGAAAACCAAGACTAGGTCTCAAACGGATGACTACTTTGCCGAGGGAGGGCAACATCACAAGTGGCGAGCCGATAAGTTTGAGTGGATACAACTTTCGGTACAAATTTGAACCGAAATCTATTTTACTTTATAATGTCTCCCCAACTAACTCTCAATCTGTACGTTGGCAATGCCATCAGCAGCCAGACAACAATACATGTGGGCTCTACGTGATGCACCACATGTACGACTTAATCACCCATTACCGGCCAAATTTCCCCGAGGTATACAACTACCGCCCTTTGTATCGATTTGGCAAATTTACAGCTGCATTGAGCTAATTTTTTCTGTAGCAACACTTGCTGCATGGGGTCGACTTCCCTTCGGAAAGCTTTGACCTTGGGCAGATTGGTTTAGTCCGAGGGATGCTCGCTACGTTTTTCATGGAATAAGCCATAGCACCTAAGGGGCTATTTAGAGACACGCTTGGTTCGTATTAGTGCGGTTCTTACTAACTGAGACTAGTATAGTAATACATATCTATCATACTGAATTTAATTGTCGATTACTTTTATTTGTTCAATCTCAATTGTACATATTTCTTAAATGTTGCATGAAACTTACAATTTGATTGATTCATTGTGTCCGTGTATGTGTCTGAAATGCTGAGATTGTGTATGTCTTAAAAGATGAGTTCTATGTATATATGAAATGAAATGCTGAGTTGTATATATGAAATACTGAGTTGTATATATGAAATGCTATTGTACAGAGGGCATGCCTAGCATGATTCCTGAGGCTAGCCACAAAAACAGACCAATCTTTAAAAAAAAAGGTTAATATACACATACAGTTTTGAGCTGAAAACCATCTGTGATAAGGAGACTATCACAGACGGTTTTCAGCTCAAAATCATCTGTCACACTCATACTATCATAGACGGGTTATAAGCTAAAAACCGTCTATGATAGTCTCCTTATCCCATACGATTTTTAGCTCAAAACCATTTGTGATAGGAAATATCTCAGACGGTTTTGAGGTCAAAATCGTCTATGAAAGGCAATATCATAGACAGTTCAGAACTGTTAGTGATAGTGCTCGGACTATCACTGACTCGAATATCACTAACGGTTCAGAACCATCTGTGATGACCGTTTTGAACCGACTATGATATTGTATTCTATAGTGGTGTAATGCACTTTATTAATTCTGAAAAGAATTATAAGTTACAAGTCCCTTTGGGATTTACATGTTCTCATTGCGTCAAAGAAAAGTACATCTTGACAAACAGGGGATTGCATGGTTCATGGTTCTTCAGGGCTTTTGAAAAGGTCCTGGTTAATTACATTTGCAGAACAAGTCCGCAGAAAATCTCTGATTATGCTATGCTGATGGTCGTGTCTTCAAGTTTTGAAATAACTTTGCCGTTTGATAAATGATGCAATGCGTATGCCCATGCATGCAAATATGCAAACCCATAGCTTTGTTAGTCCACAGTGTTATCACAAAATGGGTGGCCTCCACCTTGTCGGTGCCCAGCCAGGGAGTTGTTCGGCCATGTCGGTCGCGAACGGATGGATGCCTTCGCCTCATCAGTACCCGGCATGGATGGAGTCGGGCTTCGTCAGTCACGGACAAGGGTTGTTTAGCCTCGTCGGTACCCGAACAAAAATGTCTCCTTTGCCTCATCAGTGTCGACGATTCGGACTCGGAGTCCTCAGCCGAACTTATGCAAAATTTGTAATAGCGAGAACTTTCAAGATGACCCTCCGGGAACGTATGTAGAAAAATGGAAGATAGGAGAGCACAGAGAGATTTATACAGGTTCGGGCCCTCGATGGTTGAAGTAATAGCCCTACGTCCTGTTGGGATTTCGCTATGGGTGATAAAGGTTTACAAGATGGCGGGAAAACAGCTTCACAGGCGAAGAGTTTTTCCTATATCAATGTACAGAACAAAGCCAGTAAGGCTTATAAGACTATCTAATCTAAGCCGTAAACTCGGCTGTTTGAGTGGTTGAGATGTGTTGTATCTCGCTTCTATCAGAGACGTTGATCTCCTTCGATCCCTGCTGTTTGATGCACCTTGCCACCCTTTTATACTGGTCGAAAGGGTGTCATGCCGTAACTACATCAAATAGTTGCTTGGATGGTTGGATGCGGTTTTTATAGAACCGCTCTTAACCTCCACGCAGGTTAAACACGTGTTATTCATGGATAACCGCACGTATTAACCTCCTGACGGTTGATCTTCCACGTGGAGGAATCTTCGGGATACTTGGAATATTCTCGCTATAGGGACAGCCGGACAGATCAACTCCAAGTACCTTGGTCGAGAATGTTCCGACCGCGGGATATTGGCTGACCGCGCAACATCTCAGACATCCTGTTCGCGTATAGCATACGAACTCCTGACCGCGCGAAGCCTATGGTCTGATCGCGCAAAGCCTGCAACCTGATCGCGCAAAGCCTGCGACCTCGGGCTGATGCTTCTTAGAATGACTTGAGTTCGCACCGCCGGGCACGTGTCTGGCTCGAATCTGCCTTGAACCAACAGTGCATTTATTTGAACTGACCCGGGTGTCAATCCTCGTCAGCTAGCCCCCAAATTCGAAGGAAACGAAGGGACGTGTTTATTTCGAATTTAAAGCCATGCTTCGGATTTTTAACCCGACTCTTCAAATCCCCCGCTTAGTGGTGCATTAAGTGGGTCGGTTGTGATGAGACCATGTACATCATGGTTATGACCAAGACGACATCAACATGGTGGTCATCAAGATGTCATCGTCCGCCACCTTGGCCAGGACGCGAAAGCTGGCAGCACGTACGTCGTCTGGATTTTGTGCTGTCGCCACCACAAGTTCGGCCTCCACCTTGGCCACCTCCCCAAACACAAGACGTGCTCAAGAAAGGCGCCTCTACACCTCTAAGGTCGCACAAGCGACGTCGCTCCAAGGCCAGCCCACAAGTGAGCTCAATTCATCCGCGAGTCCGGTTCGGCCATCTGCGCGTAGTCCAACTTCAAACGGACGTACAGGCCACATACGAAGTCCGTTTTCAATGTTCTTGGACTCTACGGACAAGAGAACGACGAGAGCTTTCCAACGGATCCAGTTCCATGTCCAAATTCCTTACGAATCAACAGGAATCGTTAAAAAAAGATTACGACCAGAATCTGACGTGCGCTGCGACGCTCCACTTTGGGCCCAAGGCCCATGTACCCCTAGGGTTTCCTCCTCCACCCCATGGCCGCCCCATACAGTATATATATGGCCGCCATGGCTGTCGTTTAGACTTGGGTTTTGCTTAGATTAATCTGTCAAAGAACAGTTTCGCCGTGTATCGGTTTGTGGAACCCCAACTCGTGAGATTCAATTTATATTTGCAATATTTCAGATTGCTTCTTTCTCGTTCTTGCTTGTGTTCTCGATTCGCATGCAGGGATAAGCCTTCTTGGTGAGGTCAATCGTGTTTGTGCTTGGTTGATAACCAACAGAGCCGTGGTGTAGCGATTGCTGGGTTCGGATCGGTTCTGATCGGAAGCCGGATCGTCAACGTCGAGTCTCCACCAATCGACTTACCTCTACCTGTCGGAAGATCGGGCCACCGTACGCATCAAGTGGTATCAGAGCCTCGGTTTCCCGTCAGGTATCATTGTATCCCCTTTAGTTTTGTTTTGCTATCGTCCTAGAGTCCAGAAAATTTGCCCCACAAAAAAAGTTCATCATCAATTCCGCTGTCCTACAACCCTTTGAGCTTTGCGATTTCGTTTTCAGTTTCGCGTTGTTGAATTTGTATCCATCGTTATCATCTTGTTGCTGGTTTAGAGTAAGTTCTTGATCTAGTTTGAGTCTTGCATCTTGACGTCGAGTCTAACGCCATCACGTCGTCGTCGCCGCCGCGTCCAAATCGGGTGTCAATCTGTCAAGTTCGGTATTTTGCTTTTATCTCCTTCGTCTGACCACCAAATTGGACAAATTCAGAGTCTAAATTGTAGCTCCGAAAATTCTCTACAACTTTGTCCATTGTGAGAAGTTCTAGAAATGCCGTTTTCAAGTCCAAAATTGCGTTGAAAGTGAATCTGTTTGATTTCGGATTTCCTACACAGACTGTATTGCGGGGCTCATATCGCCTAGATCCGTTATTCAAAATTGGTGTTCCATATATGCAAATTGATCAACACGAAACGATCTACAACTTTTCTGTTATATGTTTTAGCGTTTGAGGCCTCCAAAAATCCAAAAACAGCATAGGAAGTTTCTGCATAGTAGATCTGTTTTTCCAGCGAGAGAAAATTGAGTGTTTGTGTATATATCTTGTAATCTCTCATATGCGACACTATTGATATTTAAAAAAAAAAAAGGTGAAAAAGGCAAGTGCAAAAAAAAAAGAAGCCGCACAAAGATAAAAAAAAATAAAATAAATAAAAAGCAAGGAAAAAAAAAATCAAAAGTGCTTGTATCCTTTGTATCGACAGTGTTATGTCATTCGTTTTGCTTGCTTGAGCTAGGTCTGAGAACGAGTTTAGGCCAGCAACTTTGACAAGTACTTTGGATATTTATTCAGCTTTGCTATTCTGATTTCGATGATTGCATATTCCTTGCTACTAAATATTGCATATCCAAACTCCGCAAATACATCCTTCTGATCAGCACAGGTTCTTGACCCTTGCAATTCGCTTCATCACGCCCTCACGGTGTCACGAACCAGCCACCGGTTGCACCGTCCCTCGCTGTGTTGGTAAGAACCGGGTAAGAACTTGGTATGATTGCTTGAGAGCGTGAGATCTAACCTAGTAGTTGATAGGGATAATACTTTTGTATTATCTTTTGTTTTCTACTGACAATGGCAGGTTCATGGATCATTGGAGAAAATGTACAACTATATCAACGCTGGAATTACGATCGAAAAGATAATGGAGGTGACAATGCCAATGGTAAAATAGCCTTACCTTCTTTTTATGGTGCATATGGTGGTGAAATTTACTTTGATTGGGAGATGATAGTTGAACAAAAATTTAATTCCCATCAAGTTCCTCAAATCCATTGGGTTAGGCAAGCCACTAGTGAATTTAAAGACTTTGCTATCATCTGGTGGAATGACCTTGCTACTCTCCGCTTACAACCTGACACATGGGCTAGGTTAAAAGAAGCTATGCGTCAACGTTTTGTTCCTCCTTCTTTTAAATGTAATATGCATAAGAAATTAGAATGCTTGAATCAAGGTAGAAAATCTGTAGAGGAGTACTATCAAGAGTTACAGATATATGCATGTCTCGTTGTGATTTAGAAGAAACTGATGGAGAAAAAGAGATTAGATTCTTACGTGGACTTAATGAGAAAATATACAATATTGTTATTGATAAAGAATATGTTTCTCTGTTGCAAATATTTGCTCTTGCTTGTGCAGCTGAAAATAAAATAAAACGTAAGAAAGTTGTACGGAAAATTAATACATCTGTTTGCAAGAATGGTGTGTATCCTTGCACGACTAACGTTCTGCAGGCAAGTGCACATGATCAAATTGAGAATGAGGAGAATGAAGAGATGCTTGTTGCAGCACCCCTGCTTCCATCACCTACAACTGAAGATGTACCTACATCAGCTGAGAAGGAAAACAAAGGTAATGAAAAACGTACCACACTCATTCAAGATGAGAACGATATTGATGTGCTGAAACTTTCCACGAATCATGCTTTGTTAGAGCAACAAATTGTGGAACCAGTTGCTGATTTCCCTTTGTCACAAGAAGATTTGCTCGATGTTTCTTGGGATAAAGAAGAGTTGTGTGATAATACTTCACTTATATTCATGCCACAACTAGTGAATGAACATGTTACTCTTACTTTGGAACATAATAACACTTGTGCTCAAAATAAACATGTTATTCACGTTGCAAACGAAAATGATGAGCTGAAATTGTTGTCTTCTTTAAATATTCTGGGTTATATTGAATTTGATGTTCTATGTGATCTAGACAATTTAGAGGAGAGACTTACTGATCCATATAATTTTCCTTGCTTATCAAGAAACATTTTTCATATTATAGGCAAATATAATGATAATGAAAAGTACATGGTTAATCGAGTGTACATTTGCTCAAATATGAATTTTGCTTATAATGTACAACCATGTGATGAACTAGAGAGCTATACTATCACCAATCATTCCATGTCGAGTACATCCGGTTCAATTTTTAAGGCACATGAACTTTTTCAAGAAAGGGAGTATATAAATGTTAATGGTTCTGTGTCTAATGATTTGATTATCAAAGATATGCATATTGTTGTGCTCTCTGTTGGTGCTAACATTTTGCAGAAAAACACAATGGAGTCGAGGACGACTCCACATCAAGAAAGGGAGAATGATGAGACCATGTACATCATGGTTATGACCAAGACGACATCAACATGGTGGTCATCAAGATGTCATCGTCCGCCACCTTGGCCAGGACGCGAAAGCTGGCAGCACGTACGTCATCTGGATTTTGTGCTGTCGCCACCACAAGTTCGGCCTCCACCTTGGCCACCACCCCAAACACAAGACGTGCTCAAGAAAGGCGCCTCTACACCTCTAAGGTCGCACAAGCGACGTCGCTCCAAGGCCAGCCCACAAGTGAGCTCAATTCATCCGCGAGTCCGGTTCGGCCATCTGCGCGTAGTCCAACTTCAAACGGACGTACAGGCCACATACGAAGTCTGTTTTCAATGTTCTTGGACTCTACGGACAAGAGAACGAGGAGAGCTTTCCAACGGATCCAGTTCCATGTCCAAATTCCTTACGAATCAACAGGAATCATCAAAACAAGATTACGACCAGAATCTGACGTGCGCTGCGATGCTCCACTTTGGGCCCAAGGCCCATGTACCCCTAGGGTTTCCTCCTCCACCCCATGGCCGCCCCATACAGTATATATATGGCCGCCATGGCTGCCGTTTAGACTTGGGTTTTGCTTAGATTAATCTGTCAAAGAACAGTTTCGCCGTGTATCGGTTTGTGGAACCCCAACTCGTGAGATTCAATTTATATTTGCAATATTTCAGATTGCTTCTTTCTCGTTCTTGCTTGTGTTCTCGATTCGCATGCAGGGATAAGCCTTCTTGGTGAGGTCAATCGTGTTTGTGCATGGTTGATAACCAACGGAGCCGTGGTGTAGCGATTGCTGGGTTCGGATCGGTTCTGATCGGAAGCCGGATCGTCAACGTCGAGTCTCCACCAATCGACTTACCTCTACCTGTCGGAAGATCGGGCCACCGTACGCATTAGGTTGATTCCCCGAGACGGGCTCTGGGCATTACACGACGGGTAATGATGGCGCTGTTGAAATGTTTTTTAACCCGAGGTGAAATTGTAAATGCTTTTTTAAAAACCCGAGGTGCTTAGAAAGTGAACCATCACCTTTGGCTGCTA
This sequence comes from Pharus latifolius, assembly GCA_019359835.1. Lineage (NCBI taxonomy): Eukaryota > Viridiplantae > Streptophyta > Magnoliopsida > Poales > Poaceae > Pharus > Pharus latifolius. The sequence goes on along the minus strand of CM033324.1, from coordinate 51,267,475 downwards.
TAAATACCGGGTCTTTCATTTTGCAAAGCTTCACAATTCCTTCCCACGGCTAAGTATTTTCAAAAGTTATCTTCATTCTTCTCTTCATACACCTCTTGATGGCAGATCACAACATCATTCAGATTGAAAGTGATGAAGAGGAAGTTTGCAAGCAAGAGCCTCAAATGCCTGAAGATCCATCTCCTTCAAGGAAGAAACCCAAGGTTGACGAAGGATCTTCCATCAGAGCAAAGGTAGAAGATGAGCAATCATCTTTTCTTCCTTCAGCTTTCTTCTCTAGCACTCCTGGCTTTTGTTTGGGTGATCGATTTTTTGGTCAGCAAGCAGTGACTATTCAACCAGAAAATCCTCAACTTGTGTTGGGGAAGCCATCTTCTGGTGGGGAGGTTGTACTTCCACCATCTGGTGATCATCCGGTTTTATCGGATGATCTACTTCCCAGGATGGCTATATCAACATGTCACGAGTAGGGACAGGTAATCATCCTCCTCTCCTTTTGCTGATAGTTATAGTTAGTACCACTAACTTTTGCAAATGTAGGAGATTGGAGGCCCCAGTGATCAGCCTTCTGCTGCTCCGTCTCTTCCTTTCGGACAGAATCTTCTGGAGGAGAAGAATGCCCTGGAGAAGAAGACCGAAGAGATGTCTTCGGCGATTCTGCATCTGGCAGAATGTTTTGAACGATCCCGTGAAGAGGCGCACCAGTTCCGTCGAGAGAGGGACCACGCTCAGCAACAGCGAGAACTCTCCGATTTAATTAGGAATAGTAGTGTATCTCTTATTAGGGATGATGTAGATAGGCTTAGATTAGTTGCTATTTCCCTGGGGGTTGTCAGTGTAGATCCTACTGACAACAACATCTCCCTAGGAGAACTCTGCAAACTTCTTTCGGATCAGGTCGACGCTTTGGTCGCCGGTATCCCTTTTGTATGTAAAGAATGCAAGAAATAAGACTTTCTTTTTTATATGAATAATCTTCACATCTTCTGTGCGAATATATGGCCATAAATAATGTCTTCGCGACCACTCATACACAGGGAAATTTCCGTTTCTGCGATCAGAATCATGCTTTTATAAAAGTACCGCGACCAGCTCTGATACTGCGATTAGACTTAAAGCCGCGGTTAGAACTGAAACATACTGCGACCAGAATTGAGGCTCGATCAGACCGTCACTTCAATTAGAATCGGAGCTTAATTAAAAACAGGGTCTTGATCATACCACAACTCGGTGAAAATACATCCATACATCCAAAAATTGGGTCATAGGATTTTTTCATAAAAATGTCCAAGGCATACAAAGGGAAAACGTTCTCTGAAAAGCACTGAAAACTTTCTAGTCCTTTTGCAGTTTCAGTTTCTAAAACAAAGAAGTCTTTTTGTTTCCGATCCGATGCCTGAACACTTTATCGGGTCCTCCAGAAATAGTATCCATTATGGGAAATGAATAAAATACTCAGTGGAACGTTTGAATGGAACGTTACTCTTATTTAGTGCGTCTCCTCGGGTCTATAAAAGGAGCAGGTGTCTTCTTGAGGAAGCCATACAGCAAAAAACCCTTAACATTCCCTCCGCACAAAACCCTCGTTCTTCCTCAGCCTTCATCTTCCCCAAAAGTCACCAACTTTTCCTTCAACTCTCCACCAAAAAATGGCGTCTTGGAGCCGATCCATCCACCATTCCGAGGAGAGTTTACTGGCGTTGGAGAAGGAAGAGATCCTTCCTCCGCAGCTGCTAATTAATTGGTGGCCCGCGGAGAAAGATCAAGAAACCCCGATCATCCGAGAGGGCGAGTTGGTGGTTTTTGAAGAGTATTTGCGCTGCGGGTTCCGATTCCTTGAGAGTCGGTTCTTGAAGGATGTCCTCGAGCACTACGGGTTGGAGCTAATCAACCTCCACCCAAATGCAGTGTTGATACTGGCGGTATTTCAACACTTGTGCGAGGCGTTTGTCGGAGTGTATCCCAGTGTGGATCTCTTCCGGCGATTTTACTTTTCGGCGTGGTCGAAGAGCACCAACGCCGCCGGATGCATTTACTTCCGGCTAAGGGATAAGAAGGAGTATCCCTTTCCACCCCTGCGAGACTCGGTGCACGGGTGGCACTAGAAATGGTTTTACTGCACCCCGCCAACCGAGAGCGGGTTGTGGTTTGAAAACTCGCGGCCGGAGAAGCCGAGCGAGTTGGACACTCTCCCGGTGATGAACGCGGTGTTCATGAAGCACACCGAGGTGATCCTTCACTTAGTCGCACAAGGGTTGACAGCACGGGACGTCATCCGAGACTTTGTGAAGAACCGGGTGAGCCCCCTGGGCGAAAGGGCTCATCCGGCTTGGGAGATCAAGTCCATGGCGGACAATACCCTGGACTATAACGAAGGTATTCATTCCTGACACTGAAATCCTTTTGCCATTTCTGAAATGCATCGATTTAACTCGTGTTTGGGAATAGTCCTGCCCTCAGCCGAGATTGAGAGGCGGACTAACTACCTTCTCCGGGCGTTCAACGCCGAGGTAGAGGGCCCCAGGGGATCGCCTCGTCCCCAAAGCTTGATTCATGTCGGCGACGACCTTAAACAGGAGCGCCGAAAGGTACATTTTCCACTTGGCCTCTGTTTTGCAGATCTCATGTATGTCCAGCACTAATCAACTTCATCGGAATGAGAATAGCTCCTAGGGAGGTTCGCCAAGGTGACGTTTCCCAGAGAGAACGTCGGTTCCCTGGGGAAGCCGACGACAAAATTTGTGAAGAAGGTTTCCTCGAGACCTAGGACGAGGAATCCTGCCCCCAAGAAAACCAGGCTGAATCTTGGGGAAGGGTCTTCACGAAGTGTTCCTCCTACTGCCAAAAAAACTGCGGTAAGATATCACATCCCTCCGATCTTTCCAGGTGCGAACTGGAATTACTTCTTCGTCGTACAGGGAGAGGGGAGCGAGGAAGAGGAAGACGATGATGTCCCCTTGATTCACCGGAGGAGGAGGACTACGGGTTCCCCATCTGGTGACGCTCCAACCCCTTCCGCAGAAACAACTGCTACCGCAGAGGCGGCTGTAGCAGATCCCGCGGCCACCAAAAGTCCCGTGGCCGCAGACAACATCCTAGCCCCTGAAGCCCCCGAGTCTTCAGGGCCAGTTGCCTCTACTTCCCTGGTCGGAGGGATGACCGTGGTAAGATTTTCTCATAGTCATGTTTTCTTCAATTCCCCCTGTGCATTTGATAAGTTAATGCTTATGCAGGGAGAAGAACTTCCCCCTGTAACTCCGGTGAGTCCCAGGGAGGAAAATCCTCCACCCCTGCAGACAGGAATGGAGGTGGTCGCAGACCCTACTGCAGTCACAAATGAGGCGCCGGCTCCAGAAGTTCAGGAGCCATCCAGGCCCTCGGATGCAGCCCTGCCAACTGGTCCAGTTGCCCAGGTAAAGACTCTTATCGTTAGTCTTTTTCTTCCCCTAGAAATGTATTTACAGAGGAACACACCTAGGGGGGAGATGCCTTGTTCTCCAAGAGGAAGACCAGGATGGACGACAGTTGTCCTCTTTCTCGAGGAGAGCCTTCCCTGAAATCCCAAAAGCTAATGGGATTTCAAATAAGGTAAGAACCTTTATCATGGTTGTATTTAAAACAATTCGTGACGATCACGAATTGTAACTGCTTGGTTCCTCTTTCCTTTGTCAGGCGAAAAGAGACAACATCCAGCCCTTCAACCACTTCGGAGAGGGTTGAAGTTGCTGCTGGTGCAGGAGCCTCCAGTGAGGAGCGCTCCGCCCCCTCGGTCCAGGAAGTCATCTGGGCCGTGAGGGGAGAGACAAGTGTGGAGACCCAGTCGCTACCAACAACGACTGGGGGTAGTGCCCAGCAGGCACTCCCACCGGCTGCCCTTGTTGTGGCCGCATCGGGGCCTTCAACGGGTCTTCTGGTTACTTCGGAAGACATTTCCTTACGGGAATTCATGAAGGTATGATGAACTTCACTTTTGGTGCCTGAATTGTACATAGGACACCTCTAACTCCTTTTTTGCATCATAGGAGTTATCCCGAATGTCGGCCACGTCGCACGCTATGATGGCGAGCGTTGAGGCCATTCAAAAAGAAAGAGACAGCTTGCGCAGGTAAGGATCATCACTCTTCAACTTGTACAGATACAAATTGGTTATGATTACTCCTTCTGTTCTTCTACAGAGAGGTGGCATTGCTGAATAAAGAAGTGGCCACAGTCAAGCTTCATTCGATCTCAGTGACTAGGAACCAAGAGATCGAAAACAACAAACTGCGGTCACAACTTGCTGGTAAGTCGATTCCTGATTTTAGGAAGACTTAACTTCATAACGCGCGAGTAATCTTTTCTCTTGCTGCAGCACAAGCGGTTCAAATGAAACAACTCAGTCAGGACTATGGACTCCTCCGTGACTCTATTCAATGTTCCGAAAGGGGAATCAGGGAGCTGAGCCGTTCGATCTTCAAAAAACTGAAGGCGGTGGCTCATCTCGTAAAGGCTGATGTGGTCGAAACCACAAGAGATAATTTCAGCCTAGATGACTGGTCTACACTAGTCATGGCCCAGGCAGAGTCACTTCTCGAGTATCTTCCTGAAGATACACGGCGACGAGAAGAGGCGATCAAAACCAGGGTTCGATCAGCCGCTTCTGCCATCCTCAGCCGGGTTCGACTTCACCATGGCCCAGATGCAAATATAAATCCATTGGTGGGACCGGTTGAGGTCGAGAGTGAGGAACAGCTAGAGGCAGTCATGGAGGAAGTCAAGCCTCTTGTAGATAAGCTCCTGACTGAGCTTGGGATTGAGTAATCCCTACACCTGTACAAAAACCATTGTATATGATGCAATGCATGTGGAAATTCATTTTCAAAAAATGAATATATATTCTGATTTTGTGTTGTTTCATACTATAAACATATCCCCCTAGCCCCTGCCTGTGATTGTAAATACTGAAAACTTAGTATTACAAACGCAGGAGAGAAGTGAATATAATGACCAAGGATGTGTGATGGAACCAACGATTATGTTCAAAGTAACGCCTAGCCTTGTTTGCAAACCAGTAGCCACTCAGATGACCGAAGACTTGCCAGAAAGCCCCGTGTGCGTTGAGAAACGGCTTATTTAGGAGTGACTTGTCTGGAAGCGGTCATGAGATCGGCCAGCGAATCCGACTAGGACGATATAATGATCTAACCGCGGGCGACCAGCCCTCGAGTCGTATTCGCAGCATATGGGCATAAAGGGAAATATTCATCGTATAAAACCAAAAACATTTTTTGTTTTATGAAAAAATGCTAATTGAACAGGAAAAGGGATTGAGTACTTACAGGTAGAACTTGCGAAGCTGATCGATGTTCCAAGTATTGGACAAAATTCGACCATCCTCCATGGCTAACCGCGCGGATCCTGGTCGCGGCATTGAGACAACAGTGTAAGGGCCTTCCCATTTCGGGGAGAATTGGTTGCAATTAGACTGGTCTTGGATTTTTCGTAAAACCAGGTCGCCCACGTGAAGACTACCTGGTTGCACCCTTTTGCTGTGATACTTGCGCAAGGCTTGCAAGTATGCTGCGGACTTGATCAAAGCGCGATCACGCCTTTCTTCTAAGAGGATGAGATCTTGCGACCGCTGTTCGGACTGATTAACCTGTTCGGATTGTTCTGTCCGAACAGACCCAATACTGACTTCCATAGGCAACACAGCCTCGGCCCCACAGACCAGATGGAAGGGCGTCTCACCGGTGGCTTGACTAGAGGTAGTTCGTAGTGCCCATAGAACGGTATAAAGCTAGTCTACCCAAGCCCCCGAGAGAGTCTTAAGGCGATCAAAAACACGCTTTTTGATGCTTTGTAGTATCTGCCCATTGGCCCGTTCTATAGCACCATTGCTTTGCGGATGTGCCATGGAAGCAAAGCACACCTTAGTTCCGATCTGGTCGTAGTAATCTAGAAAAAGACCACTGGTGAACTGAGAACCATTGTCGGTGATAAGACGGTTTGGAACACCAAATAGGGCAACAATGTTCTTATGAAAGAACTTTTGTGCCGCTGAGGCAGTAATATTTTTTACCGGCTCGGCCTCAATCCACTTTGTAAATGTGTCAATGGCTACGAACAGAAACTTGTACCCGTTGACCGCTCGTGGCATAGGACCGATAATATCCATTCCCCAGACCGCGAAAGGCCATGCGAGGGGAATGGTTTGTAACGCGTAGGCAGGTTGATGGACCTGTCTTGCGTGAAACTGACACTGAGGACACATCTTGACCATATGCTTGGCATCATCGAGTGCCGAAGGCCAGTAGAATCCTTGTCGAAAAGCTTTTCCGACTAGTGTTCGATATGAGGGATGTTCCTTCCTCCTGAGATATACACCACCATGTATTTCCGTCAAGAGGGATGTTCCTTCCTCCTGAGATATACAACGCATGAATACTCCTTGAGTACCCTTTCTGTACAGAATCCCATCTATGAGCTTGTACATACGTGCTTTGTGAATTAACCGATTGCTTTCGGTTTCGTCCTCGGGTAGGGTCCCATGTTCAAGATAGACTCTCAATGGGTGAGTCCAATCCTGTTCGTGACCGAGGTTGGTAACGCAGGCTATTACCGGATCATCCTCGACCGAAGTCATGATCGAAGGATGGTCCAAGTGTTCAATGAACACTCCTGCCGGAGCGGATGTGCGTGAGGACCCAATTTTGGATAATTGGTCTGCGAGAATGTTGTCCTTTCGCTGGATGTATTGGACTTCGAAATGACTGAAGTGTTTTTTCAATCTCCTCACTTCCCCCAGGTAATGAGCCATTGTCTCATCGGAGGTGCTGTACTCCTTGTTTACCTGGTTTACGACTAGCTGTGAGTCTCCCCTCACCACTAACTGACGGACTCCGAGGAATTTTGTTGCCCGGAGCCCTGCAATAAGACCTTCATACACTGCCGCGTTGTTGGTCGCAACAAAGTGTAGTTGGATGTCATAGTTAAGCTATTCGCCCTGAGGCTTAACTAAGACCACTCCAGCCCCCGAGTGTTGAAAACTACGGGAGCCGTCAAAGTACATTGTCCAGTGATCGGGGCACTCCAATTCCTCAGGCACCTGCACGGGTGGCTCAGGGTTGGTCCATTCGACCACAAAATCGGCCAGAACCTGAGACTTAACCGCCGTGTGGGGCGTGAAATGAATTTCGAAAGCACCGAGTTCGACCGCCCATTTAGCGATTCGATCAGATTTCTCGGGATTTCGGACAATATCCCCCAAAGGGAAAGAGGAGGGTACCGTGATCTTGTGAGCTTGGAAGTAGTGTCGTAGATTACGGGAAGCCATCAGTAGCGCGTAAAGTATCTTCTGGACCTCAGGGTAACGCTCCTTAGGACCATGAAGTACTTCGCTCACATAGTAGACAGGTCTGTGTATTCCTTCCCTATCCGCGATCAGGACAGCGCTGACCGCATGCGGTGTGGCCGCCAGATAAAGAAGCAATGGTTCTCCTTTGTCAGGAGACACCAATACTAGCGGACTGGATAGATATATTTTTACCTCCTGAAACGCTTTTTCGGCCTCATCCGACCATGTAAAATTGTGATGCTTCCGCAAGGCTTTGAAGAAAGGCAATCCCCTTTCACCTAGTCTCGATATGAAACGACTTAAGGCCGCCATGCGACCAGCCAGGCGTTGAACATCCTTCATGGTCGAGGGCGATCTCATTTGTTCAATGGCTCTGATTTTCTCAGGATTAACTTCAATGCCTCTAGAACACACAAGGAAACCAAGAAGTTTTCCTGAAGAAACCCCGGAAGAACATTTCTCCGGGTTTAATTTTATTCCAAAGCGATTCAAATTACAGAAGGTTTCAGCAAGATCGTCCAAATGACACAATCTCTTGGTACTTTTTACAACCAAGTCGTCTACATATGCTTCGAGATTACGCCCTATCTGGGAAAGAAAGGTCTTTTGCATCAAGCGCTGGTACGTGGAACCTGTGTTCTTGAGACCGAACGGCATTCTGACGTAGCAGTAGGTGCCGAACGGGGTGATGAAGGCAGTTTTCTCTTCATCTTCTTCTGCCATGCTAATTTGATGATATCCTGAGTAAGCGTCCAGAAAACTCATCAGTTCGCAACCCGCAGTTGAGTCGACTAACTGGTCGATGCGGGGAAGGGGAAGTCATCCTTCGGACAGGCAGCGTTGAGGCTAGTGTAGTCGACGCACATGCGCCACTTGCCATTTGACTTGTGGACCATGACCGGATTGGCGAGCCATTCCGGGTGATCGACTTCACGGATGAACCCGGCCTGTAGGAGTTTGTCCAACTCCTCTCGGATGGCTTCCTGTCGGTCAACAGCAAAATGCCTGAGCTTTTGCTTTATTGGTCGTTGTCTAGGTCGAATTGCTAACCTGTGCTCGGTTACTTCCCTTGGCACACCGGGCATATCGGACGGTTTCCACGCAAACACATCTGCATTAGCCCGGAGGAAAGCAATGAGCTCGAGTTCCTATTTCTCATCCAGAGCTGATCTGAACCGAATTGTCTTGGATGGATCATCTGGGTACAAAGGAACTAGTTTGAGTTTCTCATCTGGTCGAGGAGCAGCCTTGATCGCGTCGGTGGCGACGGTGGCGACCTGGGCGTCCCGGAGGGGAAGTTGATCGACCATCTCCAAAGATAGCCGGTCGCACGTGAGTGCCACGTTGTGACTGCCTCGGACCGGGATGACACCTTTGGGGCCAGGCAATTTTCCGCACTGATAAGTATAGTGTGTCGCCATCATGAATTTAGCGAGAGTTGGCCTGCCAAAGATTGCGTTATAAGCCGAATCACAATCGATTACGTCAAAGGTAACCAATTCTGTTCGGAAGTTATCTGGTTCTCCTAGTGTGACCGGGAGGACCACTTGTCCCAACGGCATCATGGAGGGGCCTGGGATTATCCCATAAAAAGGATGGATTATGGGCTTGATCTTCGAACGAGGAATTTGCATCTCGTCGAGCGCCTTGACCAACAAAATGTCAAGGGAACTCCCTCCATCGATCAGGACCCTTTCGACTCTCGCGTTACTGATGATCGGGGTAATGACCAGAGGGAGCCTCAATGGTCGAGTAAGCCCCGCGGGACAATTAGAACGATCGAATGTCAAGGGTGTATCCGACCAACGGGGGTATTGAGGTTCGCCAAGAGATGTCTCCGCTAGGTTAACCTCTCGGTAAAAGGCTTTAAACTGCGTTTTGGAAACGAAAGAAGAAGAACCACCGAAAATAACATTAATATGATATTGAGGTACCTGGTAGGACATTTCCTCGTCTCCGTCGGCGTCTCTAAGCCCGCACGGCTGCTCTTTAGGCGGTAAGGTTGGCATTGGCCCAACTCCCTGGTAGAAATCATCCAATTGCTTCAACCAACTCCTGCAGTTCTTGATGTCGTGGCCTACGGAGCTGTGGAGTGGACACCATTTCTTGCCTTCCTGCGGGTTAGTTGACCTTTCCGGCTGGTCGGTACCGCGACCACCAGGAGCAGTTGTACTCTTAAATGAAGGCTTGTTACCTTTGGTCGAAGGCGGCTTCTCTGCGACTGCGACCTCGCGGTACTGTCCAGAGCGGTTCCTCTTCGACTTTTTCGACTTCCCACCTAACGAAGACTCCGGCTTCTTACTCGAATCTTCTTTCCTGGCGTCTTTGAAACCCGGTTGAGGTGGTAGGTCACCCTTGTCGACCATCCGGTTCCACTCGACTGCTTCGGTTGCGTCAGAGTATCGATCGGCCATGTCGAACAGATCAGCCACTGATCGAGGAGGGTGGATAAGCAAGTCTTCAGTGAATCTCCGCTATCAAACGGCATGTTTAAATGCCCTAATAACAGAGCCATCGGATATGTTCGGGATGGTATTCCTCACCCCGACAAACCTCTTGACAAACTGCCGAAGAGTCTCGGTTGAAGTTTGTCGTAGCCGATGAAGGTCGTCCTCTTTACCCGGCTTTTGGTAACAGTTTTGGAAATTACTGAGGATAGCGTCGCACAGCATTTCCCAATTATAGATGGAACCTTCGGGCTAGTTAAACAGCCAGGTTCTAGCCGGTCCTTCGAGGACTGTGGGCAGGTAGTTGGCCATGACCCGGTCATCGCCTCCTACCGCTTGGATGGCAGTGATATAGATTTGAAGGAACTCGGATGGGTTCTGAGTTCCGTCAAACCTCTCAATGGCCCCTGGTCGAAACTTATCAGGCCAAACGACCGCTCGTAGGCCGGGCGAGAAAGCTTTACAACCGATGTAGGGACCGTGAACTGCCCTGTGATTCTCGATCGGGTCACGGGCGACCTCACATAACGGTGGAGTCACTCGCGGTCCCAAACGAGAGTGGACAGGGACTCGACCTTTACCACGAGCATCCTGTGTCCGCCTGTACTTGTCCTGATCGAATGGTACAAGCGGCGGGTAACTTCGCCGACCAGAACCAGAACGAGAATACTCTCGATCGGGGGAACGTGTTACCGAGCGGGAAGAGGCCGTTGGGGTCGCTTCAGACGCGACCTCATCCAGCCTTTCCGCCAAGATCCTGGTAAAGGCTGGTTTCTGCGCATCCGTGACCGTAGGAGGAAAGTTACGCATGACTTCCGCAATAGATCGCAGTCGACCATGAGTGCTTCTCCTAGGGGCACCAGGGGTTACCGTTTCTTCGTCCACCGGGAAACGCTCCGGGGGCAAAGAAGGGGTCTGGTCACGTCTGCGACCACGTGGCCGTCGAGAAGAACTCGGAGCAGCATCGTAACGAGCCTGCGCATCTTGAAGAGCCTTTAGGGCAGTTCTGCCTAGTTCGTTGTTTTGTTGTTCGAGGTCTTCATCCTCCTTCTGTTTGCGATCCCGTTCTTCCCTAGCAGCCTGCTGATCAGGAGTTTCCTCTGACAAAGCAGCGAACTGTCTAGGGAGAGAGGTTGCCGATGGGGAAAACATCTCAGTTTGTTCCGAGTCAGACTTGAAATCAAAGAGACGGTGAAGGTTATCAGGGTCGAATCTCCCCGGGCTGATTTCCAGGTCGACGTCATCCTTCCCCTTATCGGGGTCGTATGACGGACCGGATTCATCCTTTAGCGCATTAAGAATCTCTATGGGTTCTGACCTTGCGCTAGTAGCCCCCTGGTCGATGGACATGATCTGGAGGGATGATTCCACCTCAGGAAGATTCTGGCCTTCAATCTCCTCCATCGGAACAGGATTGCTTGGAGATCAAAATCGTTCTCGGAATGATATACTCCAGCCATGTTTCAGCGAACCTCCGGATTAAAATTAGGACGCCTTGAGAAAGGCCCCACGGTGGGCGCCAGCTGTCGACGATTCAGACTCGGAGTCCTCAGTCGAACTTATGCAAAATTTGTAATAGCGAGACCTTTCGAGATGACCCTCCGGGAAGGTATGTAGAAAAATGGAAGATAGGAGCACAGAGAGATTTATACAGGTTCGGGCTCTCGATGGTTGGAGTAATAGCCCTACGTCCTGTTGGGATTTCACTATGGGTGATAAAGGTTTACAAGATGGCGGGAAAACAGCTTCACAGGCGAAGAGTTTTTCCTATATCAATGTACAGAATAAAGCCAGTAAAGCCTATAAGACTATCTAATCTAAGCCGTAAACTGGGCTGTTTGAGTGGTTGAGATGTGTTGTATCTCGCTTCTATCAGAGACGTTGATCTCCTTCGATCCCTCCTGTTTGATGCACCTTGCCACCCTTTTATACTGGTCGAAAGGATGTCATGTCGTAACTACATCAAACAGTTGCTTGGATGGTTGGATGCGATTTTTATAGAACCGCTCTTAACCTCCACGCAGGTTAAACACGTATTAACCTCCTGACAGTTGATCTTCCATGTGGAGGAATCTTCGGGATACTTGGAATATTCTCGCTATAGGGACAGCCGGACAGATGAACTCCAAGTACCTTGGTCGAGAATGTTCTGACCGCTGGATGTTGGCTGACCGCGCAACATCTCGGACATCCTGTTCGCGTATAGCATACGAACTCCTGACCGCGCGAAGCCTACGGTCTGATTGTGCAAAGCCTGCAACCTGATCGCGCAAAGCTTGCGACCTCGGGCTGATGCTTCTCAGAATGACTTGAGTTCGCACCGCCGGGCACGTGTCTGGCTCGAATCTGCCTTGAACCAACAGTGCATTTATTTGAACTGACCCGGGTGTCAATCCTCGTCAATCAGTACCCAGCGACAAGAAAAATATGGAGTGGTAGTGGATTGTGATAGCACCTTAAACTTCTTTAGCTTCAGGAAATGCACATTACATGATAGGCAGCACATCGGAACATTCATCAATGGCTTAGAAATAACTTGACTTGTCTTGTCAACTTCAGACATAATTGAATATTATGTCCCCTTTGACTAGCAGGATGGGGGTCTTTCTGGCCTTTGATTGGCATGAAGCTTGGTAGAATAGCTTCTCAATAGGTCTTCAATTGCTCATAAAAAATTTAGAATAATCGGACCGTCGTTGCTTGTATATCAAGCTAAAATTCAGCAAGACAATGACTGTTTGCAATGGTCTTCTGGAGATCTTCTTCACTTCTGATTGAGGTGGGACTTGGAGGAACTACTCCACATTGAACCTTCTACCTTGCATTAATGTTTGGGATCAATCGAACTTCTGTATGAGAAGTTATCATAGATCTTCTCCTACACATCAGACTGGAACTTATCTTTGATCAAAGTGCAACTTCGGGACCTCTGATTGACTTGAAAATTGGTGGATTTTCTATCAAAAATTGGGGTCGATCGGACTTCTGAATGAAAAGTTATCATTGATCTTTTCCCGTGGGACAAACTGAAATTTCTCTAGACAGAGCCTCTCCTTGATCAAATTGCAACTTTGAGGCCTCTGGTCGAACTGTCACACTGGTCTTGATTGAATTCGACCAAAAACGTAATTGATTTTGATCAGATTGTGGTTTTCAAGTCTCTACCTAAATGTACTTGGTTTCGATTGAAAAAGCAATAGATTTCGATTAGATTGCTATTTTTCAGGTCTCTGTCCAAAAATACTCGATTTTGACTAGAAATGCAATTGATTTCAATCAAATTGCTGTTTTCAAGTGTCTGCCCGAAAATACTTGGTTTCGACTTAATGCCACCAATATGTTGATCGGGTTGAAAAATAGGATCTCCACCCAAAAGTATGACTTAAGGGTTTCAATGCATGCAATTCCGATCTAAGATCTTGATCAGGTTGGAAAATAAGATCTGTACTCAAAAGTGCGAAGCTTAAGAATTTCGATGAATGCAACTCAGATCTTGATCAATTGGCACCGAGATCTTTGATCAGGTTGCAAAATAAGATGTCCACTCAAAAGTATGAAACTTAAGAGTTTCGATGAATGCAACTCAGATCTAAGATCTTGATCAGTTAGCATCGAGATCTTTGATTAGGTTGCAAAATGATTCCACTCAAAAGTATGAAACTTAAGAGTTTCGATGAATACAACTCAGATCTTGATATCATTAGGGCACTCATTGGGTTAGGGCTCCCTTGCACAATTGACCGGGACCTTGGTACTGCTCCATGCTTCTCTTCATCTTCATGTATAGGCTAGCACAGGCACCAACGGATAGGCCTTCCACCCTTTCATGCAATGCATGATGTATACTATATGAATGATCAACAATCACCCATGGGGAAAAAGGCAAAAGGGATCTCTAGTCAAACAAAGAGGCTCCTCTTTGATCTTGTCTTCATCACTCAGCCTTGATCCTTCTTCTTCTGGTCGTCTTCAGCCTTCTGTCCACCTGCAAAATGGTGAGCACCACCTCTCAATTTATAGAGGCTCTGGGTTGGTTGCAACGATCGAACAACCAGAGATATTCAAGGGATTTGAATTTGAATAGAAGATAAACATTATTATTTTAAAAAATAAAAGATAATGCTAATATTTATCCTGTTCAAGCTCAGGCTGAATGTCGATGCGACCAGGCCCAATCTAGGTCGCATTCGACCAGACCCGAGTCTGATTCGAATCTGACTAGGACCTGATTCGACCAGACCTAGTCCGAATCTAATTCGATCAAACCTAGTCCAAATCTGATTAGTGGACTCAACTAGACCCAATTTGCCCAATTTGTTGGTGCAACCAGGTTTGGACTCGACCAGTGGAGTTTTTTGACCCTGTTTTAATCACTTTCGAAAATTGCATTTTTTATTTTAACCTTTTTGGTCATATGGGATTTTATCATGAATTTTTTATTTCAAAAACACATCTAACAAATGCCCCTCAGTGAGTTGAGTTCATGTGCAAAGCAACTCAAACTTAACTTGGCAAAAATGAAACCAACTCAAGCCTAAATTGACCAGAACTAGACATCTGGTCGTGTACATTTCAAAACCAAATTCGACCAGGAATCGGCTTTTAGTCGGGAAACCCTCGAAGTATGAATTCAACCAGGAATCGGCTTCTGGTCATGGAAGCCTCAAAGTCCGAATTCGACCAGGAATCGACTTTTGGTCATGAAACCTTAAGCCAGATTCGACCAGGTCTCTATTTTCGATTTGGATAAGAATTAATAATCTCTAGAGTTTCAAACTAAATCCAAAAACCAATTTAAACTTCCTAGGATCTTATTCGTATCACATTAGGACTTTATCTATAGAGGGCTATAAATAAGCAAGCTCTACAAACAATTTGACATCAAAGCAAATGATAAACCCGATGATACCTGAAGGTAATTGCTTACATATGCTTTTTTCTTTCTACCTTTGGCCGAAGGTACTGTTTGCCGATGACTAGTAGTGGAGTTTGCTTGATGGCGACCAGAGGCGGAGAAGTGGTCGCTAGTAAAGAAGAAAAGAAGAGGATTTTTTTTTGAACAGAGAGATGACTTCTCCCTTTTTTTAGGGATAGTATTTGATGCTAGATGAGAAGGCCCCAAGATAGTCCACATCCTGTTTCATCCTCTTTCAACAAGCACCAAGAAAGAGAGCAAGGCAGAATAGGTTCACTTCGTAGAAATCAATCCCGTTCAACTCAAGGAAACTCCTGGGAACCTAGTAAGAGGCATTCTTGAGCGCTTCTTCATCAAGCTCAATCTTGCGACAATATGAGGAAATCTGATGACAAACACTTCAAGAAAGATCAAGGAGAATCTTCATATCCATCAAAAAAGGTAGGCACCTGAAATATTTTAATCAATGAGTCTTTTCGAGTACACCTCTCTTTTTCTTTTCTGAATTTGCTTGATGCACCTTATAGGGCAAGACTTCACAAGGGACAGGCAGGACTAAGGTACCACTCATCTCGTACAAAGCAATAGATGAGCCCGATTAGTCAGATTGCGAGGACGAACATTTTTGGCAAGTAGAATACAACTTCTATGATGAAAAATCCGTCGACGTTGAAGATGAGTTCGTGATTGAAGAAGCAGAAGACTATGAAACTTGCTTGAAGCGGATGGCTTGCCATGAATCTTACTCCTGCACTTCATTCCTTCCGAGTTCCTATGCCACCAAGGAACTCACAAGTAGGGTTTATCGTAGCGCCAGCTTGCAAAGTCGCCCTGGAACTTGTGTTGAGCTAGAGGCGCAGTCGTTGTTCTACATCTTGGAACATGTCATCAAAGATGAGGCAATGGTTCCTCTTCATACCTTAGCTCAAGAGTTCATTCGTGCGCCCGAGAAGAGGTGGGCTGCTAATCGAAAACTTGAACTTCATGTGGAAGTCCCTAGTTGCACAATGCTGCTAATGTGGACTCGCATGATGTTGGAGAGTGAAGAAGACAAAGCCATGTTGCTGCAGCCCAACATTTACTGTGGACTGCTCAACCAATCCCTACTAATAGAGTTTCTTTTTTTTGGAACACGGTGGGACACACACTTTTCACCGGCATTGGAGAGATGGGGTACTCTCTCTATGTTATATTTGATGACCTGGGAATTCCAATTTCTGGGTGGACTTATGAAGAGTACATCCCTCCACCGTCTTTAGCCCAAGGTACGGTAAAAATCTTTTATGCTGTGTATGCTGAATTATGCTCAGAGAGGAAGAAGACATGCTATGCGATAATGTCCATCACTGAGTAGGTAGGCACATTCTTGGGAGGAAATGTGCACTTCCCTCCCAGCAAGAAGGACAAAATTTTGTCAGACCTATATGCTGATACAAAAGATTCATTGAGGTTCAAGACTCTTGAGGTTAACAAGCAATGGCAGCCTCCCTTGGCGATGTGCTCCTTAAATATCAAAGACCTTATGACCGAGAAGTGTATTGTGCTGCCTTCTTTGCTGCATGGTTGTGCACTTATTGCGTTCCTTTGGAGATGGGAACTCGCATTCGCCCGGAGGTCTTTTCTGCTACTTCAAGCATTGCACAGGGCGTACACCATGCCATAGGAGTGGCAAGCTTGTCCCATCCATACCGCTTCCTTGATGATGTTTGTGATGCTATGATGAAGGGATCAAAGCCAATAAATGAGTATGAGCTTCCACTTCTTGCACACTTCATCATTGTTTGGTTTACTTCTTACTGGGAGGTCAGTCCCCAAGCCGAGAACTCAGAATCCTCTCTTATCTTATTTTCCACCCTTTATCATGGAGGCCTAGAGGATCACTTCCATAGAACATAGCTTGTGTGCAGCGCACTGCCTTTTCTTGGATTTACCAAATGATAATGTATTTTTGCTTTCTCTAAGCTTCTTTGGGAAGTCCTCAATGTGCTTTCCTTCATCAGGTTCCACCATATGGCTTGATGACTGCTGCCAAGACCCGGATGGTGATAGGCTTATATGCATGCAAGACATAGACATGTTGGTCAGCTCTAGTGTAGGAGCCGTGACACACCATGATCCGGGAGGATCTTCAAGTCCTAATCGTATACGGATTTGCGACCAAGTCCTGATCGCATACGGCTTCGCGATCTTAACCGTGTTCGAAAAGGTTTCACGACCATGGATTGGTTCGCGACCATGAAAAGGAATTTGTTCTCTGTTCGGAATTGTAATCCTATCCGAATATATATAACTAAGCTTATCTGTTTAGGATTAGTTAGTTAGTTATATGAGTCTAATACGTTTAGGTTATTAAGTCTGATACGTACTCATACGATTGGACTATAAATACCTTGTAATAGGTCTAGTTTAGATCATCGGAGAGTTATAGAACTTATTTGAGTTTTAGACACTTATAGTTCCTTCGACGTAGGCAAGTGTGTCTAACGTTCGACGTGTAAAGCTCTCTTTGAAATAAAGAGTTGTGCAATTACTTTGAGCTGTGTTTTCGATCAACCTTTGGGTTTTGGTATTTCAGAGTAAGATCCCGTTATTCCGCATATTAGAATCTGGGCGAGCCTAGTGCAAAAACCAAGACTAGGTCTCAAACGGATCAAGTTGGTATCAGAGAAACTTTCCTATCCTGTGGATGGTGAAGACTCGCCAGGGTTACAAAACTTCCGGCGAAACTCCAGGCGATCAGTTGACGGTTCCTACAGCCGCGTCTCCTACAATGTCTAACAATACCTCCGTTCAAGCTAACCTAGCCGAACAAGTGGCTAAGCTCTCCACCGACATGGAAACCATGCTTGCTTGGATTAAGCAGCAGGCCATGATTGTACCTCCTGAAGTAGGGAAGGTTATGGGTGAGAAGAGTGGTGAAGACATGCACAGGGCAGACGAAGATGAGGACGAAGGCGACCACAAGACCGACGACCTCACCAACACCTCCTTAGCTGTCGGATCTTTTATGGTCGATGCTAAGATTGATATACCCATATATGATGGGGTGATCGATGCCGAGAAGCTGGATTCTTGGATCGACCAGCTAGAGACCTACTTTGACCTGAAAGGGTTCAGTGGCGCTCAAAAGGTCAAATTTGCACCTTTGAATATGAAGGACCACGCCAAGACATGGTGGAAGGCCCTTGTCGCCAGTGGTAAAGCTGACAACCTTGCGTGGGGTCAATTCAAACGACTTCTGCGACAAGAATTCTATCCAATGGGTTACCTGGAGGAGAGATGGGAGCGTTGGCACAGATTGTACCAACGGCGCGACCAGACCATCCAAACTATACGATAGAGTTTCGGCGACAAGCAATGGTCATTGGCATCACACCATCCGACCCTCAGGTATTTCAGAAATACACATCTGGACTTCAGAAATCTATCAGTACTGAGCTAAGTCTGTTCGGCGTCCAAGACATTGCGACCGCAAGCACAACTGCTATGCCGATCGAGAAGAAGAACAAATCCCGCAGCGACAAAAGAACGAAGGAAAGTGCGACCTCAACAAAGAAAAAGCCGAGTCCGAAGAAGAATGCTTCAAAATTGGGCACGGGTGCCTTTTGTGAACATTGTCAAGTCACGGGACATACCGAGGGCAAATGTTAATGCTTCATCCTGAACTTCGACCAAAGAAAAACGGACCAGGGAAAAGAACAGCCACGGCTACTGCGACTTCACCCGACAAAGAAGTTGTGCGAGTGAATTCGGCTAATGAGGTGGATACGACCTTGTCTCTGATGGCAATGCCGAAGGAGAAGGGTTCCAATCCACCGAACGACCATCACCCAACGGAGGACTTTTTCACCATCAACATCCAGGTGAAGCACGAAGTGGTCGCAGCGATATTCGATCCAGGAAGTCAGAAGAATCTGGTCTCCGCTGGACTGGTTCGGCGACTTGGTTTGAAGACAACCACACACCCGCGACCATATCCGCTGTGTTGGTTTACATCCGACGTGAACCAACAAATTACGAGTCAGTGTGTGTTGAAGTTTACGATCTCTGCACGATATATCGATGAGGTGCAATGTGATGTTATCCCTATCGATATCTGTTAGGTGATCTTTGGGAGTCCGTATCTGTATGATCGAGACGCTCACTTCCATCGATAAGTGCAAGAGTACGACTTCACCAAAGACGGAGTTAAGTTCGTGATCAGCAGTAGTATGTGCTTGGCATGTCACAAGTATGTGCTTGTCATGATTCAACCCATTAGTCAAGGTGAGGGTACTCAACCAGCATTGTCGTTGGCGTGCCAAGAGGATTTTGGTCGTTTGTCGGGACTACTGGAGAAATACAGTGATCTATTCAAGACTACCCAGGGTTGTCCGACGAAACATCCAATCGAGCACGAAATTCAGTTTGTGTCTGATGCGACACTGCCCAATCTGAGTATGTATCGCAACTTAGTATTGGAGAATGAAGAGATCAAGAGACAATTTGGTGAGTTGCTGAACGATGGTGTCATTCAACCAAGTAGTTCACCTTGTGGATCTCCTGTGGTGTTAGTACCAAAGAAAGATGGGACTTGGCGTATATGCATCGACTATTGAGCACTGAACAAGATCACCATCAAGAACCGGTACCCCCTTCCTCGTATTGATGACCTGCTAGACCAATTGAAGCATGCTGTGGTCTTCTCCAAATTGTATCTTAAGTCAGGATATCATCAAGTCAGCATTCGAGAGGAGGATACATGGAAAACCGCTTTCAAAACACGACAAGGTCTGTTCAAATTGCTGGTCATGCCATTTGGTCTCTGCAACGCCCCGACAACTTTCATGCATCTTATGAATGACGTATTGAGACAGTTCATCGACGACATTGTGATCGTTTACCTCGATGACATACCAGTTTATAGTCGTTCGTGGGATGAGCACGCCATTCATGTCGAAAAGGTGTTCGAACAGTTTCGGCAACATCGACTTCACCTCAACTGTAAGAAGTGCGAGTTCGGCCAACAAACTCTACTTTACCTCGGATTCATGGTCGGCAACGGTACGTTGCAAATCGACCCGGACAACGTAAAAGTGATTCACGAATGGCCGCGACCGCGAACAGTTACGAATGTGCGTAGTTTTGTGCGAGCATGCCAATACCTTCGGAAGTTCATTCGACACTTCTTGATTATGGCTTCTCCATTGCATGCATTAACCAGGATCGATCAAAAGTTCGAGTAGACAGGGAAATATGAGGACACGTTTCTCTTGCTAAAAAGGAAGATCAGCGAGGCGCCTGTATTAGCTTTGCCGAATCTCCAGAAACCATTCGAGCTAGAAACCGATGCCTCAGGTTATGCGATGGGCGCAGTGCTCATGCAAGAAGGTCGATGTCGCGCCCCGAAACTGGGACAACGACTACTCCTGTAGAGACCTAGCTCGCTGCAGCTAGTCCCATTCTCACAAACCTTTGACTTCCCAGGATGAGTCAAACACAGGAGTATATTACATTGCAACAGAGTACTCACAAAATATTAAGCAGTGTGGCCTGCTGGCCTTAATATTACATAAAGAGGATTACAATGCCTACAAGGCATTCAGGGTTTACCAAACTATTTAACTACGCAGCAGAAGATAGGTGACCCTCCCACAAAAGAAGTTGACGGCAGAACAACACACATCAGGGCTCTGGCAGAACTGATTCTCCTCCTTCTGGATCCACGAAGTACTCCGTGCCATCATTTTGATCAAGGTAGGCTCCATCTATTGAGTTGAATGTTGCAAGGGTGAGCACTTACGTACTCAGTAAGTCATAGGTAAGAGTAGATACATATAGTAGTGATGATATGAACCTAGACTAGTCAAGAATTATGGATATTTGTAAAATAATCTTTTCCTTTCTCATCTCATCTTATGGCAGCACTTTTCATAAAGTAACATCATCATTCATGTTCACTAGATTATAGAACTACCGCGACACGTCGACACACGACAGCCCACGGCAGCACTCCTTATCATGACAACACATGTCATTTGGGTAATCTTGATTAAACATATTTTATTTAGAAAATAGTACTTGTGTCACACCCCGTGGATTTAATCCACCGCAGCAGACTCCTATAAACCCGGGAGCTCGGAGTATTCGAATACGTTTTTAACTCTGCAGAGAGGTACCAATTTACCCGCAAGATATTCCACTTTCAAACATTTCCTATCATAACAAAATGATTGGACCCCTGACTCACTTCATATGTGAGCGGCAAGGTGGAAATAACAAGAACTTTTGTTATGTTTTACTCACAATTCACCCCCGACCCTGTGGCTCTCAGCGAGGCACAGTTGTGGCAGGTTGTATCCAAACCTCCACCCCTTTGCTTATTCCCATTACTGGGTCAGCGTGCTTGATCACCTTCAGTGATATGTGTGGGAGCCACTCTCCGTGTTTATCGTGCATCACTACACATCTCATGCAGGGGTTTCATGTACGATCCACATAATTACTTGTTCAGGCCTGTCCCATACCAGGCTTGCGGTTAGCACGTTGTTCATGCCACTAGACGCACAACACAAGGTTCTAGTCCTTATATGCCAGTGACCAGACCATCCACAAGCCTGCACCTTCAGTGCCTGCATTCCTTTGCAGTCTAGCACCTCCAGTGCTACAGCCATCCATACAATTTTTCTGGTCACGGCTAGGGGTTTTATTTCATGAATATAAGTATATAAATACATATAATAGTTCATGGCTCAAAACTTGTTTATTTCACATTTCACAAATAACCAATCTAGTACTGCCAATTCATAAATCAACCATTCTCAATCTTTCTCATGCAATATTGCCTATATTCAAGGTTATATTATAGCAACATTTAAAATATAGGTTCAAGATGACCAAGGATATGACTTGCCTTCCGCGTCGTAAAATACAGCAGTCGATGACGGGTCAACAGCAAAATCTTCAAAGTCAGCTTCTGAATCTGCTCGACGACAAACAATCACACAATAATTACTTATAATATTTAAAATGTTTTAAGACTTATATGCAGAAATGCTCAACAAGAATGATTGAACTATACTGGAGATAATTTGAACTGCAAACTGAACTGAGTCGAGATTCTAGGGTTTCAAGGAATTTGGGCTAAGGATGGTGATCAGATAATCTTAGGGTTTCGGGATTACAATAGGGATAACAATTTTGTGGCTGGTTTAATCAAAACAGCGAATGTCAACAGATCGACATTCGGATCAAAGCTTGGACATAGCTTTAAGAAAAGCTAGGATGCTTATCTCAAGTTGTGGTAGCAGAAGAAAATGTAGATCACAACTCTACAAATTCAGTGGACAAAGTGGATTTCAAATTACACAACCAAAAGTGGGTAAACAAGGTCAATGCCACTGGCTGACAAGCTCTGGCATAGAGCTGACAATGCCAAAAACTAGGTCTTAGCATAACTTTTGATCTGGAGCTCCAAATGATGCACCACTTTGTCTGGGAGGTAGGCTTGAGTAACAGGAACAATTAAGTTAACAGGATCTAGGGCAAGAAATGGCTGGAAAGCAAGAAATTTGATGATGAACTGAGATGAACTGGCTGCACTGGAGCAGTTCTGGACAAAAACTTGGCAAAGCTATATCTTCCAATCTAGGCCGATCTAGGTGTCGGGATAGAAGACAAAAATGCTCAGGAGGCTAAGGCACATCTAAAAGACAAGGTGATTTGAGCTGAAACGGCCGGGAACACTTTTCCGGTCATCGGCGTCGGAGAAGAAACGCTGCTGATTGGGGGTTTCTGCTACAGGCCAAAAGAACTTAATTCCTTGCTTGGAGAGCATCTAGGAGGTATAAGGAAACTTCTGGTACAATTAGATTGGCTGGAGGATCACTGGAGAAGCCTGGCGACAATCGCCGGTTTTCTGGTGAAGCTCGGCTTAGGGAAAAGCTTCGATTCTTGCTTAATTTCGAAATCTAACTTCACAGGCTTGCTTGATTTGGCTTACTGATAAATTTTGATTACAGATACGAAAGTTAATTTGGAGTAATTCGAGCTACATTGCCGGAACAAGGCATTCTTCGAATTTTAGCAATTTCCGGTGATCGCCGGCGTTAGAGGTCACCGGGGAGTAATTAGAAACTCACTGGTGTTGTTAATTTGGCAGGAGATGATCTGTAGAGTGCTGGCACCGTGAGCCTCCTCGATGGCTCGCCGGAGAAGATGACTGAAACAGGAAATCTGAGACTTGGCTAGTTTGTGGTGATGTGTGGAGGGAGTTGCTGAGCACAGGAGTGCTTAAATAGGCAGGCGAGGCTTGCGAAGAGGAAACAATGAAGAGATTGGCTGCTGTGACTTGACTGGTTGCGTGCAGGAGCAGTAGCGGCGAAGAAACAGCAAGAGCGGTGATGCGACGGCGACAAGCTTTCAGCTGATCACAATGTCGCCTCATCGGGACCTGGCAAAGCTTGTAGCAAGCGGTGGTGACAAGTACTGGCGCGGCGAAGCTACGTGGCGATGAATTGCTGACAAAAGCCGTTGATCGCGCGCGGGAGCAGGCACTGGTCGTCGACGTAGCAGCGGCCTTGCCACGGCACCAGCTGGAGCGAGGACACGTGCGCACTGGCATGCACGGTCGCAAGTGCGGCGAAGCTTGGCCGGCGGCGAGCGTGCACGGCGCAAAGAAACCACGGCGAGCCCTGGTTGTGCGCACAGTAAACAGCCTGGTCGAATGCTTGCTGCTGTCCTGGTCGAAATGGACTGAACTGTAGTTTCAATTCTTTGAGTTTTGGACTGAAATGCAAATCTGGAATTCTGGGAGGTTTAGACTGAAATTGATTTCACTAATCTGGTAGATTATATTCAACAAGGTATTTGGCAAAGATGGTTGATAAGATTTGACACATTTGAATAGTTTTCGATACAAACTGAAATATGGTAATTTAGGGTAAAATAAGATTTAAGTTTTGTCGATTTCGAATTCTGGCATTTAGGGTTTGATTTTGATATCTGCACAGAAGAGAAACTTGTGGCAAATAGCATTTTGAGAAGATTTGCCGAAGAAATTCTGAATTTGAAGTTAATCTGGAGATTTTAGCCTTTTGGGTTTTCAGATATCAGATAAGGACTAATTTGCGATAACTCTTGGACTGATTTGTGAAAAGAGTCTAGATGATAGAATCTGGCTGTCAACTTTTTACATTAAGGTATTGACATACCCATGATCATATTCCAGGAATAATCTGGTCTGAACTTGGTCAATATTTTGATTAAATCTGTATTTCTGAAACTTAGGGTATTTGGGTAATATAAGGTATTTCTGTTTTCGAAAACAGAATGGAGTTGATAATTCTGGAAGTTAGAGATAGAATTGGATCTGGGTTCTGAAGGCTTTTAAGTTCAGAGTAACTGATAGATCACATCTGAACAATCTGATGTTGATTTGAGGTCACAGGATAGATTTTGGATATTTTAGGGCTTAGGATAGATACTGATCTGGCTATTACTACAGATACATGCATGCATGCTATTGATGAAAAAGGGAGTTTTCACCCCTAACTCAGGGTGTTACAGTCGACCAGTGGCATATCACTCCGAGTTATTCCAGGGAGCTCAGAAGAACTACCTGACTTATGATAAGGAGTTATGCGCACTGCATCAGGCCGTGAAACATTGGCGGTATTATCTCTTGGGTAAAGAGACTGTTGTCCACACCGACCATCAACCGTTGCAATATTTGCAAACTCAATCCAAGCTACAGCAAGCTCGGCACATGAAGTGGATGTCGTATCTGCAGTAGTTTAATCTGGTGATTAAGTACAAGAAGGGCATACACAACAAATTGGCAGACATGTTGTCGCGACCACCAGTTACGACCCTCTGTTTATCAGCATTCATGCAGATCGAGCCCTCATGTCATGATGACTATACCAATATGTACAGTAAAGACCCTGATTTTAAAACAGCATTGACTGAGGTCGAAACAGGGAACCCTACAGTGTTCGTTCATCGAGAAGGACTCTTGTACAAGGGAAATTTACTTTGCATACCTCGTGGAGCACCTCAAATTCAATGGATGCGACAAGCGCACACATCGAAGGTAGCTGGTCACTTTGGGGTTACAAAGACGTTGTAAAATCTTCACCGACATGTGTTCTGGCCGTGTATGCAGCAAGATGTGGCTAGTTTTGTTTGAGGCTGTCGTCTCTACAGCATCTCGAAACCGACAAACCAAAAATTAGGGTTGTACACTCCTTTGCCAGTTCCATCGCGACCATGGGAGAGCATATCCATGGATTTCTTGGGAGGATTGCCTAAGACCCGATGTGGCAACGACTATCTATTCGTGGTCGTTGATCGGTTCTCCAAAATGATTGTTCTTATACCTTGTCGAAAGACTATCACGGGAGAAGAAGCAGCTCGGGTTTTCTTTCAAAACGTTTGGACACACTTCGGACTGCCGACTTCTATTGTGTCTGATCGTGATACTCAGTTCCTTAGTCACTTTTGGCGATCGCTTTGGACGATGATGGACACCAAGCTGAAGAGGAGTACTGCTTTTCATCCGCAAACTGATGGTCAAACCGAGGTGGTAAATCGCACAGTCATTCATCTCTTGAGAGGATATAACTCAAAGCACCCGAAGACCTGGGATGAAAGCATACCGTACCTGCAGTTTGCTTTTAATCGAGCAGTGCATGGTTCGACTGGAAAGTCACCATTTGAGGTTTGTTTGGGATTTCTACCACAGAGTCCATTCGACATGGAGTTTGGGATCCTTACCTCAGCACAGAACAGTAAGGAAGCATCTGATCAGGATCGAGCACAAAAGTTCCTGGAAGGTATTCAACGACTACATCGTGAGGTTGAACAGAACTTGCTGAAAGCTCAACTCAAGTACAAGGCGCGACATGATCGGCACCGAGTTGATGCGCAATTTCAAGAAGGTGATATGGTATGGTGACATCTGAGTAAGGAGAGACTTAAAGGTGAAGGTAAGAAACTCAAACCCATTTGTTATGGTCCTTTTCGGATTTTGCGAAAAGTGGGTAATAATGCTTGTCAGCTCGAGTTACCTCCATACATGGATATTTACTCGGTTGTTGAGCACCTCAAACTCTTTGAGCCTTCAATGCTGGATGATGAGCCAGATACTATAGTACCATCTGTTGAAGATTTGGTCTAATAACGAGATGAACCTCTACGCGAAGATGTGATTCTGTAGAAGAAGGTGACTACCACATGCAGTAGCACCAAGGAGACTTTTCGAATCGGTCGAAAAGGTCAACGAGCACGTGCGGCAAAGTGGTACACCAAAGAACATGGGCAAGTCCAATTTCTACATCTCCAGTTTGATCGAGAGGTCGCAACAAGGGTTGGCTCCTTCTCAACAAGGGAGTCATGATCCGGGAGGATCTTCAAGTCCTGATCGCATACGGATTTGCGATCAAGTCCTGATCGCATACGGCTTCGCGACCTTAACCGTGTTCGGAAAGGTTTAGCGATCATGGATTGGTTCGCGACCATGAAAAGGAATTTGTTCTCTGTTCGGAATTGTAATCCGATCCGAATATATATAACTAAGCTTATTTGTTTAGGATTAGTTAGTTAGTTATATGAGTCTAATACGTTTAGGTTATTAAGTCTGATACGTACTCACACGATTGGACTATAAATACCTTGTAATAGGTCTAGTTTAGATCATCGGAGAGTCATAGAACTTATTTGAGTTTTAGACACTTATAGTTCCTTCGACATAGGCAATTGTGTCTAACGTTCGACGTGTAAAGCCCTCTTTGAAATAAAGAGTTGTGCAATTACTTTGAGCTGTGTTTTCGATCAACCTTTGGGTTTCGGTATTTCCGAGTAAGATCCTGTTTTTTCGCATATTATAATCTGGATGAGCCTAGTGCGAAAACCAAGACTAGGTCTCAAACGGATCACATCGACGTTGTCAACATTATGACAACATTGTCTATTGTCCTCATTGATTAGCCCGGATGCATGGTTGTGATCAAGATGTTCCTGATTTCTTCATGGAGGATTTGGAAGGTACACCTCACAATTTTCAAAGTACATGAAAAACACACGAGAGGAGACCATAGAAATATTACGAAGGAGGCACCTTGCTTATTGGTGGCCACAAGGACATGGGTTCTGTCTTCAACCATGCAACCAGCGCATGAAGCAATCTTATGAGTATGCCCGATGGTGCATCACTGCCTTTGATTTCTTGAAGGGTGTCAACAAATTCTTTGTGCCATCAGAAGAATCACATGATCTTGCAAAAAATAAAGCTCTGGAGCCTTCCCGTGGTGAGAATTTATTTTTCTTTGCAATTTGTACTTGTGCTATTTTCTAGTCAAAATTCCCTTGTTTGAAGCTTCTCTGGCTGAAAAACCTCTTTGGTCGAAAAGCTTTACTGGCCAAAAGTTGTTTTTCAAAAACTTCTCTGGTCGAAAAAACACTTTTGGCAGAAGCTCTTTTGGTCGAATTTTCTTCTTTTTAATTCTTTTATCATTTGCAGAGAAGCTCCCTTCACCTCCACCAATAAGACTAGCAGAGAAAGATATTGTGATGCCCTCAAAAGAAAGCGTTGATGATATGAAAAAAGAGGGTGGAGAAGAAGTGTGACCTTCTACCGAGGCGATTCCACCAATCACCGTTGAAGGGGACACCAGGCTTCTTACTAGCATGATTTCTTCTTAGGTGTCAAAGTAGAAACGTTCATCGATTCAAGCCTCAATCTCAAGTGAGATGAACCAAAATGACAAGGAGAAACAACCAGATCTTCATAATGCCAAGGCAAAAAGCCCTCCCAAGAAAACATGCTTGGGGACTCAAATTAATTATAGCCAATTTCTTTCTTTTTTTAAATGCTCTTTTGCTAATTCTTTTTCTTTTAGGTTGTGAAGGAACTTTGAACATAGTCATGAACAAGTTAAAAGAGAAAATGGACACGGTCGAGGCTGCAGCAAAGAAGCATACGACAATTTGTTGGTGTCCATTTTGATCCGCCTCCCAGTTCTTCCAAACTCATCACTACACTTGACGAAAACGCCGGGCAAGTGAACCTTGTAGTACCTCTACCGGCTACCCCTTCATTGCATCGTATTGTAGGGTATGTGTGGCATGATCTCCAAGAGCTACAGGAGTTGCTTGATGCATCCCCATTGG
Source organism: Pharus latifolius (assembly GCA_019359835.1). Taxonomy (NCBI): domain Eukaryota; kingdom Viridiplantae; phylum Streptophyta; class Magnoliopsida; order Poales; family Poaceae; genus Pharus; species Pharus latifolius. The sequence goes on along the minus strand of CM033324.1, from coordinate 51,239,628 downwards.
ATATGGATGCCCTCATCTCTGAGATAGATGAGAATTTGCAGAGTTGGGAGAAATTCTTCGATGGAGTCGATGGAGAACTTCCTCCCCAACTTTTAGGGTTGATGAGGGTATTGAAGCGCCTTGGAGACGGTCTTGTTGGTGAAGTTGAGCATTCAGATGTCTCTAGACTTGAGGGTGATAGAGACTTCATGAATAAGGTACTTCGAACATCCTATCAATTCCACTACTCTTCGTCATAAGTTCATAAGATCATTGATGAGACCGAAGCAGCCCTCCAAATGGAGGAAACAGAAAATAGTAAGTCCGAGCAAGAATGTTTGACCCTGATGGCATCATTGGAGGCTGAATTAAAGTCCATTAGAGGCAGGGAGTAATTAATTACCAGATGCAGGTGTGAACACGATGAGTTTGTTGGAAAAATCAACTCTTCTCTTTCCACCATGAAAGATAAAGATGACCAAAGGAGAAGCCCGTTTGAAGGAGATTGAAGAGTGCCTTCGGGTGGCCAAAGAAGAAAGCAGCTCCAGTCTTCCTAGATCACTTCAGTCAATGATATCTTTCATTCGAAACTGCTAAGTTGAAAAGTTTAGAAAGACTTGATTAGGTGGGGCATTTCTCATGCACCCTTTCCTTTTTTTAGTCTTTTTCTTTCTCTGGGGTTTTAGTCTCTTTCTTTCTTTGGGGCATTAGGCATGCACCCTTTTATGTAATATAAGCAATTCCTTCAATAAAGATTAGTTCATCATTTTGTTATCCATGCTGTCAATGAAGAACGCATTAGGTGGGCATTTCTCATGCACCCTTTTATGTTTCCCTGTGTATATATTTGAATGCTACAGAAGCATGTATCCTAAAAAGAAACAATCATTGGAGGCCGTGACTTAATCATGATTCTCCTCAAATATATACAAAGGGAAACATAAAGTGAGCAAACAATACTCAACACTTATGTTTAAACATGTGTATCTTTAATATCATCTATGAAGCCATGCAACAATTAAAGATACGAAATTTTACTGCATCTATCTAGCTTCCACGGAGCCAACCAGCAAGAGGAATTGACAGCTTCATCAAAGTGATCCATTGTCATTGGTCTTCCTAAGTTATGGGGAAAGAACATACCACAACCCAAGGCATTTTATCAACTTTACTGTGTTCGTCTTGCAACCACGGAGCCAACCAGTAAAGTTGAAGGGTTCCACAGATCCACCTGAACCACACTGGCATGCTTCACTGCTCACATCAATGATCACATTGCAAAATTTGTTTGGTCAAGGCGTCACGTAGCCATATTCAGACCTAACTTTGGCAATGTCAACCTGCATATCAAAGAAAGGAAAACAACCTCTTTCTTTGAAGTGTTGGGGTAAATCCTTCCCATCAGAAAGAGTATTAAAGAAAGGAATAAAACATCTTTCTTTAAATGATTGGGGTAAAACTTTCTCAAGATAAAGAGTATTAAAGAAAGGGAAACATCTTTCTTTCAAAATGTTGGGGGCAAAACCTTCCCAAAATAAAGGATATCAAAGAAAGGGAAGACACATCTTTCTTTGAAGCATTAGGGTAAAACTCTCACATTATAAAAGGATTTTGTTTTGGAAATGAACATTAAAGAAAGGAAAAGAGACATCTTTCTTTAAAAAATTGGAGTAAGACCTTCTCAATTAAAATAAAAGGAGTAAAATAACTTTTATTTTGAAATATCGGCTTTCTCTTAAACATCAAGCCATGGATATCATCCTAGGATAGAGCCTCTGAAGGATTCAATGTTCTGAAGACATCGAATGTCCGTGATGAACTTCATTTACAACTTTATTCACTTGTGATGATGTGTAGGTAGCATAGTACTTCAGTAAAAGTCACTAAAGGCAGTAGAAACCGTTTCAAGTTTTTCTCTTCTGCTAGAGAACACCAAGACTTCACACACCTTGCGCTAACTTCATCAAATCAGGAGTCATAGGTATGGCTGGTTTGACTTGAATAGCTGGAAGGTTTGTAGGATGAAAGGATTACTGGAATTTGCCTTACTTTTGTCGAGGATGGTAGATGGCTTTCTCCATTGCTTTGTTGGAGAATTTCTTGAATGTGCTCCTTGAGATTTCTTGGAAGCTTCTTTGGGAATTGCCCATTGAGGGTTGCTTCTTTACTTTGAAACTTTGATTGGTTCTTCTGTGCTTTGAGACTTCAAAGGTAGCCAATCCACATCTTGCAGTGACTAAATAATCCCCGCAAGCTTGATTTTTTTAAAAGGACCCTTGTTGACACCTCACAGTAGCGGCAAGTGACTGCACATTGAACTATAACTTGTGCCGAATCAAGTAGCCCTTTCTTGAACTTCATTTTATAGTTTCTCCAGGGGCTTGATGTCTCCATAGATCTCAAGTGAGGCATTGGATAGCAAAGTACATGGTGAACTGGTTGCTTTAGATAGGACATGAATCAGCATTCTACTGCCCTTGGTTACACATAATTTACACCATGTGCTTTGTGTGGTGGTTATTCCACTGCCGAAAAAGTTAAGTTGATTCATCCTTTGCTCAGTACATTAATCCTTTAGCTGCAAAACCAGGGGAAATTAAATTGACATAACTAGAGAAAGCCTTTCATTGTTGGGAATTGACACCCGTAAAATAAAATATTTTTGAAACGTTTTTTAACACAAAAAGAACTTAATCAAAAGCAAAGGGCTGATAGAAAGAGAAGGGGTGAGGAGATCATGCCATGGGCACGATCATAGAAAATATTTCTTCAGGAATTTTCCCATTGATGGGAGGCATTGGGCGGTTCCCCTGTTGATTAATGAGTTCGTATGCACCACCATCATATGCCTGCTCGATGATGTATGTCTTTCCCATTTAGGCTCAAACTTGCCTTTGACCTTGCTTGTGACCACAATAGGGCATTGAAGAACAAGTACAAGTTCACCTTCCCTGAAGACACGCAGCTTGACAATCTTGTCATATGCCCGTACCATGTTTTGATGGTACAACTAGATGTCTTGAAGTGCATGAGGACGATCTTCCTCCAAGGTATCCAGCTCTTGATAATGAAGTTGAATTTGTTCGTCATGTGTGAGCTCTTCTTGAAAAGCGATTCTTAATGAGGGAATCTCAACCTCTAATGGCAACATGGCTTCACTCCCAAGCACTATGGAATATGGTGTTGATTGTTGGAGTGCGCATTGTGATGCGATAAGCCCATAAAGACTCGAAAAGACGCTCATGCCAGTCTCTTTAGTATCTTCCGACTGTCTTCTTCAAGATCTTGCCCAATATTTTATTGAAGGCTTCAATCAATCAATTATCTTGAGGATAATATCCTATGGAATAATTCCACTGGATCTTGTAGTTCACTGCAAAATTGTAGGTCTTCTGCGACTTGAAGGCTTTTCCATTGCAAAGATGTTGCGGCGAGGTATACTGAAGCGGTAAAGGATGTTGTGCTCCAGAAAGTTGATGATGTTATTAGACTTCACTTCTCGTAATGGGATTGCTTCTGTCCACCTGGATAAGTTCCTTCAAAGTAGTCTAGGAATTTTGCTCCGGACAATTTAAAATATCTCTTTGATTTTGAGTCTGACTCAGACAAAGAGGAGATGCTTTCAAAGAAGTCACTACACTTTCTGAGGCCCCTAAGCAACGCGTTGCTAGGGAAGAAGAAGAACGCAAACAAAAAAAAGATGAAGCACACGAACAGCGAGAGGCTGAGGTTCGCAAGGTCGCAGAGGAAGCTCTACGTCTTGGGCAAGCTCGCCACGATACCGCCACTCACGACTTTGCTCCAGGAACTTCTCGCCAGTGACATCTTGATGGTCGCAGATGTGATCAGACGCTGCTCTTGGATCTGGAGTACTCCCCGACGGCGGAAGCGACAATGGTGAAAACTCCTCTGGCACCCAGAAGGAGTACACAGGATCATATCTATCTGATTGCAGATGCACTTTGTAATCCTCCTTCCGGTCTCACGAACGATAATGGGCCAACATTTGCAAGGGTGCTTGTGGATAACGTTGATGGAGTCGCATCAAATGTAACTCCAACAGCATCACTGTGTTCAACAACTTATTGTCGAGAGCGGGATAGTTCTTATCAAAGCCAGAGACGATGTAACCTTATACACTCCCGATATGACAAAGCCAGACGAACTAGTACCTCTTGCGACTCTAATCGTGAACCAGTGCACTCTTGCTTGGGGCCATGTTGTGAGTTTCCTTAGGCTAACTCTTTCCGCGGCCATGATGATAGTCGCGATGATCGACAACCGCATGTGTCATATGTGGGTTGTAAGGCTTTCTCGCCAAGGCTACAAAATGTGATCTGGCCTGATAAGTTCAAGCCTGGCATAATCGAGAGATTCGATGGTACTCACAATCCATCTGAATTTCTCCAGATCTATGTCACTACCATACAAGCGGCAGGAGGAAATGAACAGGTTATGGCAAATTATTTGCCAATGGTCCTTGAGTGTTCGGTGTGGACTTGGTTGTTTAATCTACTAGAAGGATAAATTTACAATTGGGAAATGTTGTGCGATGCAATCCTCAATAATTTTCAGAACTGTTATGAGAAGCCTGGTAAAGAAGATGATCTTCATCGTCTACGCCAAACTTTTATTGAGACTCTTCGGCAGTTCATTAAGAGATATGTCGGAGTGAGAAATACCATTCCCAATATCTCTAACACTTCGGTTATTAGAGTCTTTAAACATGGTGTTCGATACCGAAGGTTCACAGAGAAGTTAAGTATCCATCCGCCGAGATCAGTGTTAGAGCTTTTTGACATGGCTGATCGATATTTTGATGTAGTTGAGGCTATGGAAGGGAATAGAATGGTGGATAAGGGAAACTTACCTCCTCAACCTGGTCCCAAAACCGAAAAGAAGGATGATTCAAACAAGAAATTGGAATCATCTACAAGTGGAAAGTCCAAGAAGCCCAAGAAGAATGGAGCAGGCCAATTCCGAGTGGTGGCAGTCATGGATAAGCAACCACAGGAAAAAGGTAAAAAAAGTTCCATTCAAAAATAATAAACCTCCTTCGGGTGGTCGCGACGGTGACCATGCAGACAAACAGACTAACTCGCAGGGAAGTAAGAGATGGTGTCCATTGCACAATGTTTCTGGATATGACCTCAAGAATTATCACACCTGGTTGAAGCACATGGAGGACTTTTATCGAGGTAATGCACCTACACCAGCTATACCAGAACAAGGATAATCCTGTGGAATTAAGGACGCTAATGGAGACGAGGACATGCCACACCAGGTACCAAATAATCATGTTATTATAATTTTTGGTGGATCATCGTCTTATTTTTGTAAGCATCAATTTAAATCTGTTAACAGGGAGGAAAATAATGTTGAAGCTTCTCCTGGAGAGCCTCAATTTCCCCGCTAGTCAGAGACTTCCCTGACCTTTAGCTGGGAAGATTACCCTAAAGGATTGTCGCGGCCATGACAGCTCCATTTGGTAATTTCCCCCATTATTAACAACGCTAAAGTGGGACAAGTATTGGTCGATGGAGGAAGTTCTCTCGACCTATTGTTTACAAAATCACTTGACAAGATGCAAATACCTCGTTCAAAACTCAAACCAGTGGTTCACCAATTTTTCGGGATAATTCCTGGTCCTTCGATGATGCCCATCGGACAAATTGTGTTGCCAGTGACACTCAGGGACTAGAAAACTTTCTAACAGAGTTAATTACTTTTGATGTAATTGATTTTGATTCAGCTTATAATGCAATTTTTGGTAGGCCCTTGCTCGCCAAGTTCATGGTGGCAACGGATTATGCTTATCAATGCGTCAAGGTGCTAGGACCAAAAGGTGTGATCACAGTTAGAGGCACTCAAAATACGGCTATTACTTGTGATCATATATCCTTGGAATTAGTCGACCAACTTCCCCTACGTGATGCGATCAAGGTAACTCCGCGACCAGATGAAAAACTCAAGTAGATTTCCTTATTCCGAGACGACCCATCTAGAATAATTCAAATTAGGTCAGGGCTGGATGACAAATAGGAACTTGCACTCATTACTTTCCTCCAAGCTAACACAAATATGTTTGCGTGGAAACCATCCGACATGCCTGGAGTCCCAAGGGAATTGATCGAAAATAGGCTAGCAATTCGGCCTGGACAGTGACCAATAAAGCAAAAGCTTAGACACTTTGCTCCTGATCGACAAAAAGCCATTCGTTCGGAGTTAAATAAACTTTAGGAGGTTGGTTTTATTCGCGAGGTTGACCATCCCGAATGGCTCGTGAATCCGGTCATGGTCCAGAAATCTAATGGCAAGTGGCGCATGTGCGTCGATTATACCAGTCTTAATAATGCATGTCTGAAGGATGATATTCCTCTTCCCCGCATCATTTAGTTGGTTGATTCAACTGCTGGTTGCAAATTGATGAGCTTCCTGGATGCCTACTCAGGGTGCCATCAATTTACCATGGTAGAAGTAGAAGAGAAAGCTCCCTTCATCACACCATTTGGTACCTACTGCTACATCAGAATTCCATTTGGACTCAAGAATGCTGGTTCCACGTATCAACTCTTGATGCAGAAGACCTTTTTATCTCAATTAGGGTGAAATTTAGAAGCTTATGTTGACGATCTGGTTGTAAAAAGTTTGAAAAGCTCTAGCCATGTAAATGGTCTCATTGAAACTTTCTGTAATTTGAATAAACATGGAAATCAAGATGAATCCTGAAAAGTGCTCTTTTGGAGTTTCTTCTGGTAAAATTTTAGGTTTCCTTGTTTGTTCGAGAGGCATTGAGGTTAATCTCGAGAAAATCTGGGCCACTGAACAAATGTGATCTCCTTCAACAACGACAGAGGTACAAAGCCTAATAGGTCAAATGGTAGCCTTGAGTCATTTCATCTCGCGGTTAGGCGAATGTGCATTACTGTTTTTTAAGGTTCTACGTAACCACAATGGTTCCTAGTGGTCGAACGAAGCCGAAAAAACTTTTCAGAAAGTAAAGGCATATTTATCAAGTGCTCCAGTGTTGGTTTCCCTGATCATGGGAGAGCCATTACTCATTTACATAGCAGCTACCCCTCATGCGGTCAACGTAGTTCTAATCGTGGAAAGATAAGGTGTGCAATGGCTAGTATATTACGTATGTGAAGTACTAAATACACCAAAGGACCATTACCCTGAGACCAAAAGTTACTTTATGCTCTCTTAATGGCTTCCCGAAAGCTACGATATTACTTTCAATCACACAATATTTTGATGCCCATGTCCTTTCACTTAGGGGACATTCTCCGAAATCCAGAAGCAACTGGTCGAGTTGCGAAGTGGGCAGTAGAACTTGGAGCATTTGATCTCCATTTCACTACTCGAGTAGCAATTAAATCTCAAATTCTTGTAAATTTTTTGGTCGAATAGACTAATCCCTAACCATTTGTGCAAGAACCAGTATATTTGACAACCACCAACCACTGACGATGTATTTTGATGGTTCTCATAGTTTTTCAAATTCGGGAGCTAGAGTGGTCTTAATTACACCCCAGGACGACCAACTCTAGTACGTCATACAATTACACTTTGTTGCTACCAATAACACAGCAGAGTATGAAGGTCTTCTAGTCGGACTTTGAGCAGCCAAATCCCTTGGAGTCCATTGATTAGTGGTGAAGGGAGATTCACAGCTAGTCGTAAACCAGGTGAATAAGGAATACAACTGTTCCAATGAGACAATGGCTCTATACCTGGATGAAGTGAGGAAATTGGAGAAACACTTCAGAAATTTTGAAGTCCAATTCGTTCTGCGAAGAGACAATATTCTCGCAGACCAATTATCAAAAATTGGTTCCTCACGAGCATCCGCTCCAGCAGTAGTGTTCATTGAGCACTTAAAACATCCCTCAATCATAGAGGCACCAGAGGCGATGACTAACGTTGCCACCCTCGAGCATGAAGCAGATTGGATCCAACCATTGAGGATCTATCTCACGCATGGGACCTTGCCTGAGGACGAAACCGAGGCTGATCGGTTAGTTAGAAAAGCGCGCATGTATAGACTGGTCGGAGAAATGTTGTACAGAAAAGGTGCTCAAGGAGTACCTATGCGCTATATATCTCAAGAAGATGGACAAACCCTTCTGAGAGAAATTCATGAAGACATGTGTGGTGCACATGCATTATATAGGACACTAGTCGGAAAAGCTTTTCGACAAGATTATTACTGACCTTCGGCACTTAATGATGCCATGCAATTGGTCAAAATATGCCCGCAGTGTCAATTTCATGCTCGGCAAGTTCATCAGCCAGCATATACATTACAAACTATTCCCTTCACTTGGTCATTTACCATATAGGGAATAGATATTGTAGGTCCTATGCCTCAAGCGGTCAATGGATACATGTTTTTATTCGTAGCCATTAATACATTTACTAAATGGATTGAGGCAAAATCAGTTCGCAACATTACTGCTACTGAGGCAAAGACGTTCCTTCATAAGAACATAGTAGCACGGTTTGGTGTTCCAAGTCGTCTCATTACTGATAATGGATCCCAATTTGTTAGTGGTCTTTCTCTAAACTATTGCAACAATATTGGAACCAAAATTTGTTTTACATTCATTGCTCATCTGCAAAGCAATGGTGTAGTAGAACATGGCAATGGGAAGATTATACAAGGGGTTAAGAAATGTGTTTTTGACCGCCTTAAATTGGGCTCAGGGGCTTGGGTAGAAGAACTCTACTCTGTTCTATGTGCACTTCGCACTACATCCAGTAGGGCTACAGGTGAAACGCCTTTCCAACTAGTTTATGGTGCAGAAGCCATGTTGCTAATTGAAATTAAATTTGGCTCTGTTCGCATAGATAACTTAAATATCATAAATCAAAGTGAAACACGTGAAGATTAAATCACTCTTCTTGAAAAAAAATATTATCAAGCATTGATTCAATCAGCAGCATATTTACAAGTTTTGCGTAAATATCACATTAAGAGGGTACGACCACATGGTCTACACATAGGAGACTTAGTTTTGAGAAAAATTCAAAAGCAGTCTAGTCGCAACAAGTTCTCCCCTCAAAGGGAAGGCCCCTACACTGTGGTCTCAATGCCACGACCTGGATCGGCTCGCTTAGCTATGGAAGATGGAAGAATTTCATCTAATTCCTAGAACATAGACCAGTTGTGAAAATTTTATGTGTAAGTTTTTCCATTTCCATTGTAAATTTTTACAATCAATAAAGTACTTTTTTCGCTCTATGTTATGGTTACATTCCCATTTTTGTCCTTACTCTTTTTGGGCCATGCCCGGGGGCTGGTCACAATTAATAAGCACCTTATTAAGATGTTTAAGTAGATTCACTGGCCGATCCAATGGTCGCATCTAGTTAAGACATCTCTTTATAAACCGTTTCTTAACACATAAGGGACTTACTAGCATGTTTCAGATTATTCGAGTGGTTGTAAGTTAGCAAAAAGCTTATGCATTTATATTAATATGTTTATCCTTGCGACCTTATGATCGCATATAGCTAAGACACTTCTTTTTAAGCCATTTTTTAACGCATAAGAGACTTACTTATATGTTTCAGATCATTCGAGCCATAGTTTATCTTAAATCCTGTGACCATTATACCATGCCTTCATTATATACGGTCACAGGAGGGGACTAGGGAAATATAACTATAGCATTAAGTCAGAAAACTAAGTACTCGACATATTTTCAATCATTGAATTTTCTGCTAACCATATAGATTTGCAAGGTACAAAAACATCAATAAACCAGGTAAATGTTTTCATCTGTATTAATAATTCCATTGTGGCAAAATGCAATGAAAAATATACATTACGAAAGATCAAGTTCTCGGAGCAGACTTTCAATTTAAGGCCTCACTTCATCCATAATTGCACTCAGCTGATATTCGCTGTCAAAAGTAGCATCTTCCCCCATAGGATTCAGATTCAAATTTGGACCATGGTGATGCCTTAGCTTGCAAAGGATAGCGGATGCTACAGCTCCAACATTAGACTTCAGTACCTCTTTCTTCCTCCTTGCAATATCAGGAATGTTGGGGACCAGTGAGTTAGTTTCAGCTGCGACCAGTGCAGGACTCACTAAGGCTTAAGTTATCCTTCTTAAGAACAATGATATCTACCTTCAGGAAGTCTACGGCCATCTTTAATTTCTTGAAAGTATCTAGCTCAATACTACCACAACTCTTGATAGTTTCTTCTAAAGCATTCTTTTTGTTGTGAGCAAGCTTAGCAGTATCCTTGGTTTTGTCAGTAGTTGCCTTATTGTCGCACCCCGAAACTGGGACTACGACTACTCCCGCGGAGACCTAGCTTGCTATAGCTAGACCCATACAAGCATACCTTTGACTTCCCAGGATAAGTCAAGCACAGGAGTATATTCACATTGCAGCAGAAACACTTACAAAGTATTAAGCAGTATGGCCTGCTGGCCTTAATATTACATAAAAGATTACAATACCTTAGCGGCATCAAGGTTTAGTTTAAGCAAAATAAAAACTTCTACACAGCGGATGATGGGTGTCCCTTCCACAGCAAGAAGTTGACGGCAGAACAACACATTAGGGATTTGACGGATCTGGCTCTCCTTCTTCTGGATCCAAGAAGTTCTCCACGCCTTCCTCTTGATCTTGGTACGCTCCATCTTCTGGGTTGTAAGTTGCAAGGGTGAGTACTTACGTACTCAGCAAGTCATAGGGAAGAGTAGATACTTATAGTAATGTTGTTATGAACCTAGACTAGTCAAGAATTATGGATGTTTATAAAGTAGTCTTTACATTCATACCTCATCTCATGGCAGCACTTTTCATAACATATCATCACTATTTATGTTCACTAGATTATAGCACTACCGCGACACGTCGACACACGACAGCCCACGGTAGCACCCCTTATCATGACAACACATGTCATTTGGGTAATCTTGACTTATCAAATTTTATTTAGAAAATAATACTTGTGTCACACCCCGTGGATTTAATCCACCGCAGCAGACTCCTATAAACCCGGGAGCTCGGAGTATTCGAATACGTTTTTAACTCTGCAGAGAGGTACCAATTTACCCGCAAGATATTCCACTTTCAAGCCTTTCCTATCACAAGGATTGGACCCCTGACTCACTTCATACTGTGAGTGGCAAGGTGGAGATAACAAAAACTTTTGTTATGTTTCACTTACAATTCACTTACAATTCACCCCTGACCCTGCAGTTTTCTTCACACAAACCGCAGTTGTGGCGGGCTATACCCCCACCCCTAAGCTTCTTCCCATTACTGGGTCAGCGTGCTTGATCAAATCACATTCAGTGATACGTGGAGGAGCCGCACTCCGTGAAATCAGTGTATTGTTTTCCATCTCATGCAGGGGTTTCATGTGCGATCCGCATAAGTACTTGTTCAGGCCTGTCCCATACCAGGCTTGCGGTTAGCACGTGTTTCATGCCACTAGATGCACAACACAAGGTTCTAGTCCTTATATGCCAGTGACCAGATCATACCACACACCATGCACCTACAGTGCCTGCACATCCAGTGCAGCCAAGCACAACCAGTGCTAGTACCACCATTCCATACCGAAACCCTGGTCACGGCTAAGGGTTCTACTTCATGAATATATTTAAATACATTTATAATAGTTTATGGCTCACTATTTGATCAATTCACAATTCACAGGCATCCAGCTTAGTACTGCCAATTCATAATTCATCCATTCACATGCAATACTACTTATATTCAAGATCATATCATAGCAATTCATAAAATATAGGTTCAAGATGATCAAGACTATGACTTGCCTTCCGCGTCGTGAGAGACAGCAGTTGATGTCGGGTCAGCAGTGAAGTCCTCGAACTCTGGCTCCGACTCTGAGCAAAGATCAAACAAGCAACCAAGAATCACAACTTTTTCAATACATTATTATACTACATGCAATAATGCAAAGATGAATGTCTCGGTGATTCTGAAATGATTGGGTTTGGATACCATAGAAGTTGATTAGGGCTAACCCATAGAGTTAGGGCTGAAGATGAGTGCTAGGGACTTCTAGGGTTCCAGGATATAGGAATTGACATTAAGTCCGCGGCTGGTTTGCCCAAAATTGATGAATGTCTTTAGGTCGACATTTGATTCAAGGCATCGACATAGGGTTAATGAATGGTAGAAGGATTATCTCAACTTGTGGCAGTAGAATGAAATGTAGATTACAACTCCACAAGTCTAATGGACAAAGTTATTTTCAATTTACGTAACTAGAAGGAGGTGAAATGAGCTAATGCCACTGGCTGGCATGCTCTGGCATTGGGCTGACAATGTCAAAATCTAGGGCTAGGCATAACTTTTGATCTAGGGCTCCAATTGATGCACCACTTTGTCTGGGAGGTAGGCCTCAGTAACAGGAACAATTCATTCAACTGGACCTAGGGCAGGAGATGGCCGGAAAGTGATGAAAACCGGCAATGAACTCGGTGGCTGAAGTTTCTGATTATAGCACTGGACAGGAATTAGGGCATAGCTATATCTTCTGATTTAGGCCGAATTGGAAGTCGAGCTAGTAGGCAAAGTTGCTCAAGAGATCAAGGCGCATCTGGTGGACAAGCTTTCTGGAGCTGGATCGCCCGGGAATGGTTTTCCGGTGGCCGGCGCCGGAGAAGAAGACACTGATATTGGGGGTTTTGGCTACACGATGTTTGAACTCGATTCCTTGCTTGGAGAGCATCTAGAAGGTATAAGAAAGCTTCTGACACGATTGAATTGGCCAGAGAATCACCAGAGGAGGCTGGCAACGTTCGCCGGTGGCTGGTGAAGCTCAGGCTAGCGAAAAACTTCAGTTCTTGGTCAATTTCACAATTCAACTTCACAGGCTTGCTTAAAATAACTCACTGATCATTTTTGTCTATTGAGTCGAAGGCTAATTCGGACTGATTTGAATTGTAAAGCCGGAATAGGGCATTTCACTGAATTCAGCGATTTCCGGCGATCACCGGCGATGAAGTGCATAAGAGTTCAATTAAATACTACAGCACGATGAGGTAGGTAGGAGAAACTCACTGATGCTATCAATTTGAGGATTGAGGCTGCGGTTGAGGCTGGCGTCATTGACTTCCTCAGCGGCTCGCCGGAGAAGGCAACCGTGAATAGAACTTCGTTTAATTGCTAAGAAACTCTGAAAAGCAGTACTGGTAGTTTGGGGCTGCTATTTATAGGCAAAGCAAAGTGAAGCAAAGCTCTGGCTCACGGCTTGGAGCTCAAATGCTTCTGCCGGTGAAGGAGAAGCTTCAGGTTGAAGCACGGTGAGCAGCAAGCTCCTCTCTGGCGTATAGCAGCTGGTGAGCTGGATGGAAATGGCTACAGCAACAACTGAGATGCAAACACGTGTGCATGCAAGGGCGGTTGTAAAATCATGGCTAAAGCGGCGCTGTTCAACGGCGAGACTTGAAACATAGCGACGGGGTCGATGGCGAGTTCTGGTCGCGATCGAGGTCGAAGCTACGCTGTGCTGTGGTCGCGGTCGAAGGGAGGCACCGTGCATCACTGGCCGAGGTTGATGGCATGCACTGGTCGAGCTTCATCTTCCCTGGTCGCGAGCAGCTACTCCTCTGGTCGCAGCAGCTGGTGGCTGCTGGTCGAAACAGCCATTTGGACTAAATTGTAAAATCCAGAAATTTGCTTTGGACTGAATTGTAATTTCTGACTTAGAGATAGTTGATTTGCAATCTGATTTCACCACTGAGTATAAACTTATACCTTATACTCATATAGCAAGAGATTTGATGAAATCTGGTACGATTTGATGATTTTCGACATAAATCGAAAATAGGGTACTTTAAGGTACAATAGAATCTGAGTTTTATCAATTTCGAATTCTGACATCTAGGATGAGATTTTGTAATCTGGACAGAAGGGTAAATTGTATCAAATAGCATTTAGAAATGATTTACTGAAGAAATCTTGAATTTGGACTTGATCTGAAGATTTTAGCCTTTTTGGGTTTCTAGACATCAGATAAAGGACTAATTTGTAATATAATTTGGACTGATCTGTGAAAAAGACTTAGATGATATAATTTGGCTGCCAACATTCTGGATTAAGGTATTGGCATACCCATGATCATAGTCCAAGAGTAATCTGATCTGAATTAGGTCAAGACTTGACTAAATCTGAGTTCAGAATATTTAGGGTAATTAAAATAGTAATTAGAATCCTGTTTTCGAAAACAAAAAGAAATTGATAAATTTGAAAGTTAGAGATGGAATTGAATCTAGCTTCTGAAGACTTTTATGTTCAGAGTAACTGATAGATCATATCTGAGTAATCTGATCTTGATTTGGATTCACAGGGAAAATTTTGAGATTTTAGGGTTTGAGATAGATACTGATCTGGCTACTATTACAGATACATGGTATCATGCATGCATGGTGTTCATGAAAAGAAAGTTTTTACCCCTAAACTCAGGGTGTTACAGATCTACCCTCCTTAAAGAAATCTCGCCCCGAGATTTACCTAAGACAAGAAAAGATAAGGATAGGCTTGCTGAAGATCTTCTTCTTTCTCCCAAGTGGCTTCGTGTTCTGAATGATTTCCCCATTGGACTTTACACAACTTAATCTTCTTCCTTCTGAGCTGACATTCATCAGTGGCTAGAATTCTGATTGGATACTCAAGGTAAGTGAGATTCTTTTGTAATGATATATCTTGTACATCTATCTGGTCAGTAGGCTCCTTTAAACATTTCCGGAGCTGAGAGACATGAAACACATCATGTACTCCTGCTAATCCAGAGGGTAATTCCAGTTTATATGATACTTCTCCTTTCCTCTCGATTACCTTGAATGGTCCAACATACCTAGGAGATAGCTTTCCCTTCACTTGGAATCTCTGCAATCTCTTAAATGGCGTGACTTTGAGATAAACAAAATCTCCTGGTTCAAATGATAATTCCCTTCGTCGATTGTCCGCATAACTCTTTTGTCGTGATTGTGCTGTCTTCAGCCTCTCTCTAATGAGTTTGACATGAGCCTCTGCTTCTTCTACTATCTCCGGTCCTATGACTCTTCGTTCTCCTGGCTCGTTCCAATGCAACGGGGTTCTGCATTTGCGTCCATATAAAGCTTCAAATGGTGCCATCTATATACTAGCTTGATAACTGTTATTATATGTAAACTCTGCAAATGGTAAAGATTTGTCCCATGATGTTCCATAATCTAGTATACAAGCTCTTAGGAGATCTTCTAGAATTTGGTTTACTCTTTCTGTTTGTCCCCCTGTTTGTGGGTGATATGCAGTACTGAAATCCAATTGAGTCCCTAGGGTTTCATGCAGTCTATTGCAAAACTTGGATGTAAACTGTGCTCTGCGATCTGAGACAATCTTCTTTGGAATTCCATGTAATGCCACTATTCTTTGCATGTATAACTCTGCTAATGTACTGCCATCATAGACCTTTTTGACTGGTATGAAGTGGGCTACTTTGGTAAGTCTATCCACAATAACCCATATGGAGTCATATCCTCCTCGAGTTTTAGGTAGTCCTGTAATGAAATCCATACCAATTTCTTCCCATTTCCATAATGGTATTGGTAGAGGTTGTAGCTTTCCAGCTATCTTCTGGTGTTCTGCTTTAACTCGCTGACATGTATCGCAGTTTGCAATGTATTCTGCGATCTCTCTCTTCATATTGTCCCACCAGAATCGAGTTTTCAGGTCCTGATACATTTTTGTATTACCAGGGTGTATCGAGTATGGAGTTTTATGTGCTTCATGAAGAATTAATTCCTTAAGGTCTGCACTTTTAGGTACACAGATCCTTCCTCGATACCACACAATTCCTTGGTCGTCTTCAGTAAAACCTTGAGCCTTTCCTAACTTGATTGGGCTTTTGATCTTGCAAATTTCTTCATCTTCCTTTTGGGCATTCCCTATTCATTCTTCAAGTTGAGGCTTCACTATTAAAGTAGGTACCGTCCCTCGTGGTACTACTTCTATTCGATGATTCTGCAACTCTCGTTGTAGGTAAGAGTTCCTTAGCATAACTGTTTCTTGCAGATTGTAAACCTCCCTGCTTAAGGCATCTGCTACTACATTAGCCTTTCCTGGATGATACTGAATACTAAGGTCATAATCTTTGATCAACTCCTGCCATCGTCGTTGACGCATGTTGAGCTCTGTCTGAGTGAAGATATACTTGAGGCTCTTATGATCTGTAAAAATCTCACATTTATTTCCAATAAGGTAGTGTCGCCATATCTTCAAGGCATGTACTACTGCTGCTAATTCCAAATCATGGGTAGGATAGTTTTCCTCATGTGGTCTCAACTGGCGTGAAGCATAAGCTACTACCCGACCTTGTTGCATTAACACACAGCCTATCCCTTGCTTCGAAGCATCACAATAAACTACAAAATCTTCTGTGCTATCTGGCATGGTAAGAACTGGTGTTGTTGTCAATTTTTGCTTCAGCTTCTGAAAACCTTCTTCACACTTAGTGGTCCATTCAAATGCAATATCCTTCTTTAGCAGGTTAGTAAGAGGCTTAGCAATCTGGGAGAATCCTTCGATGAATCTCCTATAGTAACCCGCCAATCCCAAGAAACATCTAATTTCTGGAACCGAGGTGGGTCGCTTCCATTCCTTGATAGCAGAAATTTTAGCTGGATCCACTGAAATTCCTTCTGCTGTCAACACATGTCCAAGAAATGAAATCATTGACATCCAAAACTCACATTTATCAAACTTGGCATAGAATTGCCTTTCTCGTAGTCTTTCTAAGACTAGATGTAGATTTTGCTCATGCTCTTCTATATTCCTAGAATATATCAGAATGTCATCTATGAACACTATGACAAACTTGTCAAGGAAGTCCATAAATGTGCTATTCACGACATTCATGAAGGCTGCTGGGGCATTGGTTAAACCAAACGGTTCTACTGTAAACTCATACAGCCCGTATCTGGTAGTGAAAGCAGTCTTTGATATATCTTCCTTCTTAATCTTCAGCTGATGATATCCAGACTTCAAGTCTATTTTGGAGAATACTTTGGCTCCTCGAAGTTGATCGAACAAGTCATCAATTCTTGGCAATGGATACTTGTTCTTTATGGTAACTTCATTTAGAGCCCGATAATCCACACACATCCGTAAGGTTCCGTCCTTCTTCCTTACGAATAATACCGGGGCTCCCCATGGTGAAGTACTGGGTTTAATGAATCCTTTATCTTCCAAGTCTTCCAATTGACTCTTGAGCTCTTCTAATTCAGAAACTGACATCCGGTATGGTCATTTTGCTATAGGCGTTGCTCCTGGTTTAAGCTCAATAGAGAACTCTATGTCTCTATCGGGTGGCATTCCTGGAAGTTCTTCTGGAAATACATCAGAATATAGCTGCACTATAGGTACTTGTTCCAGGCATATCTTCTGCAGTGCTTGAACAGATCCTAGCGGTTCCTTGGTTGATGATCTTTCCGCATAGAATAGAACTTTCTCCCCCTTGACTACTGACAAGGCTTAGGGTTTTCTCTTCACAGTTTACTAGACCTTTATGTTGGGACAACCAATCCATGCCCAATATAATGTTTAGACCTTGCAGTTCTAAAACTAGCAGTTTTGCCTCGAATTCTACCCCTTCTATATTGAAGGTTATATTCGGGCAGATTGAATAGACAAATAGTCTAGCCCCTGGAGTTTGTATAATCATAGGGTACTCTAATGATGCTATATGCATTTCAACCTCAGATGCAAATGCTTTTGACATAAAGGAATTTGTAGCACCAGGATCAAACAATATTAAGGCAGATGCAGACTGGATCAGAAATCTACCTAAAAGAATGTCGGTGGCGTTTCCCGCTTCTTGAATAGAAGTGTAGTTTAGCTTTCCTCCTGGAGTTGCCATTGGTGTTCTACCTCTTCCTCTTCCACGATTAGCCATGCTTCCTCCTCTTCCTGGTGGAGTTCCTCTAAACTTCTGTGGTTGTGACACCGGTACTCTGGGTGCTTCTGGCTGTGTTCCAGCCTGTGACCTGGCGATAGGTGATGGAAGTCGAATCCAAGGACAAAATTCTCTACGATGTCCACGCTGTCCGTAGTGGAAACAGTGGATGTTCATGTGAGGGCAGTCCTTTTGAAGATGATTTCCTCTGCAGTTTGGGCACAACGCCATTGCTGGTCTGGGAATCTGATATGGTGGTCGAAAACTGGAACAGGTTCATATTTCCGAGGCCGTCAACGGCCGCCTCCGGGAGGAGGCCAAGGCGAGGGAGGAGGCGCTCCGGGAGCTCGAGGGCTCGAGCGTCCGGGCGGTGGCGGACGCGGGCCGCTCCGTCTGTTTGGCCCTCGAGAGCCTCGGCGTAAGCCTGGGCTCCGGGAGCAAGGAGGTGCCACCGGCGACCCTCGCGGAGGCTGTGCGTTTTCTCAACGCACAGGTCTCCGCCATCCCGGAGGCTACCGACGTTCGGGCGCGGGGCCGGTCGATCCCCGTTGTCGCGGCTGCTGCGGGGCTCGTCGAGTTCCGGGGGCTCGGCGCCCGGGCGATCGGGGGCCGCATCCCCCGAAGCTTCCCGGACTCCTTCGAGCCGTCGCGCCGGGAGATCGAGCAGCTCGCCGGAGGATTCTACGACCGGATCATCCGGGCGAGATTCCCGGCTCCGGCGCCTCCGGCGGGGGACGTGCCAGCCCCGGTCTTGGAAGAAGCCCCCCGGGGGGAGGACGCCAACGAACATGTATGAGTCCCCCCCCCGGGTCTTAGTTAGGGCCCTTTTTTATTTTCTTAGGATTTTGATCCCGGTAGCTTCTTAGAAGAAGCCCCGTACACTTGTACAAAAACATTTTGAATGCAATGAAGTTAGAATTTTTTCTAAGTTTCTGAATTGAATGTTGTTACCAGGGTTCCCGGGAGGTTGCTCCCGAGCGAAGGTCCGGGAGGGGCTCCCCGGGGGACGCCCAAGCGGCTTTAATCTTGCTAAGCCTTGTCTCCGGGAATCGCGGCGGGGATAGCGTCCCGGAGCCGATCCGGTTGAGGTGGCGTCCGGAGTGGCACTTGGACAACTTTGACAATCATCGCGCCGAATTGTCCCCTCCGCGACCGGGGTTCCAGATGATACCTCCCCTCCGGATACTTCCACCGGCGGGATATGTGCTCCGGGATGCTCGGTGCCGCATGCGAGCATTGTGCCGAGACTTGACCCGAGAGCTAGCGGAGAGCCTCCGAGAGTATTAGGCGTAGGAGCCTTTAGGGCGTAGAGAATCCCCCGGGTTAGAACCTGGGTTGTATCGTTTCCGAAGCCCACCGGAGGGGGAAGATGTCCTCTGGGTTTGACAATCAATAAAGCTGTGTTGTTGCTTCTTCTTTCATTGTCTCTTTATTTTCTTTTTCTTGGATGGTCCGGACGACTCATCTTAACAAGGATGAGCTAAGTTTGCTCGTGGGCGGTACGGTCGACACCCGGGGGTACCTTATCCGCCCCCCCCCCCCCCCCCCCGCCCACAGCGGGCTGGAGGATAGCTCCGCGCGCTGTGGGGGTAACAAGGCCCCCGGGATGGAAGTCACCTGTAGCATAGGAATTTTTCTAAGTTTGAAAATTTTAAAACGAGGTTTTCAAGGAGAAGACCTTCCGGGAGACAATCGTTCGGTCGCCGTGAGAACGGGGAGCTGGGAATAAGGCCTCATGTGGAAGAAACGTCCAAGAAAACCCGATGAGATTTTTGGAGGTGAGCGTCCTAGGAGACAATCGTTCGGTCGCCGTGAGAACGGGGAGCCGGGAATAGGGTCTTCGGGGAAATAAATGCCCGAGAAGTCCGTGACTTCTCCAGGAGACAATCGTCCGGTCATCGCGAAAACGGGGAGCCGGGAATAGGGTCTCCGAGAGGCACTCATCCGGTCATCGTGAGAACGGGGAGCCGGAAATAAGTTCGCCGGGGACCAATCATCCGGTCGCCGTGAGAACGGAGAGTCGGGAATAACGTCGACTCCCGGAGGAGGAAGATAGATCCAATCAGGCCGCAGGGGGCCGATCATCCGGTCGCCGTGAGAACGGGGAGCCAGGAATAGCGTCGACTCCCGGAGGAGGAAGATAGATCCAAGAAGGCCATTAGACATCCCACTGGGGAGAGCGTCCACTCCCGGAGGAGGAAGTGCCCGAAGACGGGTCTTGAGTGTTTGGGCAGGGGACTAGTCTCCCAAAGTGACTCGTTACCACGGCCACTGTGACCGGGTTGCCGCTTACACCCTCAGTCCACGAGGGCTGATCGTAAGCCGCCCTACAGGAGGGACTTGCTGGGCCTGGCCCACTTCCTCGCGGAGAGGGCATCCTCACGGGGAGGGCATCCTCGCGGGGAGGGCAACCTCTCGGGGAGGGCTTCCTCGCGGGGAGGGCATCGCCGCTAGGGGCGGTAATGAGAAAGACCTGCAATGAGACAGTTTGAAAAGCAAGACCTATGTATTGCTAATAAAATGAAGTACAGGGGCTCCCCCTGCGAAGTCGCGAAAGGGGAGGAAAATACAGTGTCCCTCCTCCCCCTCCGGTGTGAATGCCCCGGGGGAGGGGACAGGCCCGTAAGGCTAAACGTAGAACTTGCGAAGTAAACGCAAGTTCCACGTGTCCTTCAGCTCTTGCACTTGAAGGTTGGAGAGCTTGTTGGCCCCCGAGCCCAGGACCGCGGAGATCCTGTAGGGGCCCTCCCACTTGGGGGAGAGCTTACCCTGGGCCTGGGGGTCCGTCACACACTTGAGGACAAGGTCCCGAAGGCGGAAAGCCCTCTCGGGCACACGCTGATTGTACGCGTGCGGAGCGCTCGGTCGCGTTCCTCCTCCACGAGGTCGATCTCCAGGCGCTGGTTGGCCTCGTTGGCCTGGTACGCCGCGGGCGTGGCTCCCTCCAGGAGCTCGACCCACAGTGACCGGAAGCCGATCTCCGGGGGGAGGACTGCCTCTGCCCGGTAGACCAGGGAGAAGGGAGTACGCCCCGTCGCCCAAGACGGGGTCGTGCGCCTGGAGCAGAGGATGCTAGGGAGCTCCTCTCCCTATGCACCCCGCTTAGAAGCGGTTTGCTCGAGTCTCCGGTGCAACCCCTGTAGGATCACGCCGTTGACCCTCTCGATAGCCCCATTGCTCCGGGGATGGGCTACTGAGGCGAAGTGGATGACGAGCCCCAGGCCTTCGCAGAATTCCCGGAAATAAGCCGAGTCGAATTGGGTCCTGTTGTCCACGGTGATTTCCCGGGGGACACCAAAACGACATACGACGTTTTTTCAGAAAAACCGCTGAACGGCCCGGGACGTGATGCTGGCCAAAGGCTCCGCCTCAACCCACTTTGTAAAATAGTCGACTGCGACTACCGCATACTTGTATCCCCCGGGTGCTGGGGGGAAGGGCCCTAAGAGGTCCATCCCCCAGCGCACGAAGGGCCAAGTGATGGGGATTGTCTGCAGCGCTATAGGGGGGAGGTTCAAGCCCTTGGCCATCTTCTGCCATGCCTCGCACGCGGAGACAAGGTCTCGCGCGTCGCGCATGACCGTGGGCCAGTAGAAGCCCTGCCGAAGGGCCTTGGCCGTGATGGCACGCTGGGCTAGGTGAGAACCACAGCTCCCCGCGTGGATGTCTTCGAGAAGTTGAAGTCCCTCCGGCCGGGGGAGGCAGCGCAAGAGGGCGGAAGCCCCCCGCTTGTAGAGCCTCCCCTCCAACAGGAGATATGCCCGGGCTTTAGCCCGGAGGCGTTTAGCCTCGGTCTCACTAGGAGGGTCCCCCTCCCCCTTGATGAAGGAGATGACGGGGTCCATCCAAGACGGAGTCCGGATGATCTCGGCGACCTCTGGGACATGAGGCTCATCGCCCGTGTCCGGGGGGGCCACCGAGGGCTTCGTGATGATTTCCAGGAAAGCCCCCTTGGGGAGCGATTCCCGGGCACTTACCGCCCGGGCCAGAGCGTCGGCCCGGTCATTGTCCCTCCGCGGGATATGCCTCTCCATCTTTCGCACTTCCTGCAAATAAAGACTTAAGTTTGCGTCATGGCACAGGTAAGACTTGTCCATTTGGCAAACTACGAGCTGAGAATCTCCCTTGACTAGGAGGCGCCGGATCCCCAGGGAGCGCGCGAGGCACATCCCGAGGAGCAAAGCCTCGTATTCGGCGACGTTGTTGGTTGCGGGGAACTCGAGCCGCGCGGCGTACTCGAGCTCCTTCCCCTCGGGGCTCCGGAGGACTACTCCCACACCAGCCCCGGCGAGACACAACGACCCATCGAACATGAGGGTCCAATGATCGCTGCGTCGGGGTGGCACAGGGAGATCTTCATCCCCGGACCCAGAGGCGGGAGTCCATTCTGCGACGAAGTCGGCGAGGACCTGCGACATGATGGCGGAGCGGCAGGTAAGGGACAGGGAGAAGGGGGCGAGCTCGGCCCCCCACTTCCCGATCCGGCCGGTGGCTTCCTTGTTCCGCAGTACCTCCCCGAGGGGGAGGGACGACAGGACTGTGATGGGGTGCCCCAGGAAGTAATGCCGAAGCTTCCGGGACGCCATGAGGAGGGCGTAGCAGATTTTCTCCATCTCCATGTACCGAGTTTTGGCCCGTTGGAGGGGCTCACTCACGTAGTACACGGGACGCTGCTGCCCCCCTTGCTTCTTCACCAAGACCGCGCTAACGGTGACGGGGGTCGCGGCGAGGTAGAGGAGCAAGGGCTCTTCTGGAGACGGACTCACGAGCATTGGAGGGCTCGTGAGGTACTTCTTGAGGTCATCAAACGCCTCCTGGGCCTCGGGGGTCCAGCGGAACCCCTCGAGCCCTCGAAGGATCTTGAAGAACTGGAGGCCCCGCTCCCTCGACCGGGAGACGTAGCGGCTTAGCGCGGCTAGACGGCCAGAGAGCCGCTGGACATCCCTGACGGAGCGCGGTGGGGGAATATCTAGGAAAGCCCGGATCTTCTCGGGGTTTGCCTCAATGCCCCGCTGGGACACGAGGAAACCTAGGAGCTTCCCCCCGGGCACCCCGAAGGCGCACTTCTCCGGGTTGAGTTTGAGTCCGAACGCGCGGAGGTTGCGGAAGGTTTCAGCCAGGTCGTCGATGTGGGAGGCTGCGCGGGGGCTCTTGACGACCGCGTCATCTACGTAGACTTCAACGTTGCGGCCGACTTGATCTTTGAAAACCAGTGTCATGAGGCGCTGGAAGGTCGCCCCCGCGTTCTTGAGCCCGAAGGGCATATGGATGTAGCAGAAGGTTCCGAGGGGAGTTATGAAACTCGTCTTTTCCTCGTCCCCCTCCGCCATCCGGACTTGATGATAGCCCGAGTAGGCGTCTAGGAAGCTCATGAGCTCGCACCCCACAGTGGAGTCGACGAGCTGATCAATCCGCGGGAGCGGGAAGTTGTCTTTGGGGCAGGCGCGGTTAAGGTCGGCGAAGTCCACGCACATCTGCCACCTGCCGGTTGATTTCTTGACGAGGACGGGGTTCGCGAGCCACTCGGGGTGCAGGACCTCCCGAATGAACCCCGCCTCTCGGAGCCGGGTGATCTCCGCCTTGATTGCCTCTTGGCGCTCGAGGGAGAGTTTCCGCAGCTTCTGTTTGACCGCGGGGTGACCGGGGGCCACTGCGAGCTTGTGCTCAGTGACTTCCCAGGCGACGCCCCGCATGTCCGAAGGCTTCCACGCAAAAACATCGGAGTTTTCGCACAGAAAAGCCGCAAGTCGCGCTGCGTGCTCTTCGGGGAGCTCCGCCCCAACCTGGACGGTTTTGTCTTCGTTGCCCGGGGACAGCAGGACCTTCCGGGCGGTGGCGCAGCGGCTTAAGGAGGGGCCTCCCGGGCGGTGGTGCAGCGGCGTCTAGTTCCGGGGGAGAAGCCTCCCCCCGGGCATCTTTATGAGGTTGACGCTTCCGATTGTGGCCGCAGCGCGCTCGTATAGAGCACGGGCCATGTCTTGGTCTCCCCGGACGTTGATCACACCATGCGGCCTGGGGATCTTGATGCAGAGATAGTTTTGATGAGTAGTAGCCCCCAGCCGGTTGATTGTGGTCCTCCCCATTATCGCATTGTAGGAGGAGGGGAGGTCCACTACGTCGAAGCGGACCAGCTCGGTCCGGTAGTTGTCCGGTGTGCCGAAGGTCATTGGAAGATCTACCTTGCCCACGGGGTGGATCGCCTTCCCCGGGACAAAACCTTGCAGGAGCCCGGCAGCAGGCTGCAGGAGCTTCTCATCCACCTGCATCTCTTTGAAGGCCTTCAGGAATAGGACATCGGCGGAGCTCCCGCCGTCCACCAGGATACGGGCCAGATGGCAGTTGTAGATAGTCACGGAGACAATGAGCGCGTCGTCGTGGGGGAAGCGAACCCCTCGCGCGTCTTCCATCGTGAAGGTGAGGGGGACGTCCGACCACTTAGGTGGCGGGGACGCGTGTAGCACCCCCACAACCTTGACCTCGCGCGCGTACTCCTTGTGCTGGCGCTTAGAGTCCCGCCCGGAGGCGGACCCTCCCACGATGACGTTGATGTGGCGCTGCAAAGTTTGAAAGGGGAGAGCTTCTGAAGGCTTCCCCTCCTGCGTCTGCTGACCCCCCGCGGGAGTGGGAAGGGCCGGAACAGCTGGCCGAGGGGGCAAGGAGGCCGGAGTCCCCCCCCCCTGCCCGTGCTGGTCGAGGAACGCCGCGAAGTGTTGCAGCAGCTGATGGCAATCTCGGGTAGCGTGGGTACTGGACCCGTGGAAGCTGCACCACGGTCCTTCCCGGCTCCTCCCCGCTGGGCCTTCCCGGTGACCTTTCGTCCTGGGAAAGGGGCGGCTAGCCCTCGGGGGGTCGCGCGAGCCGCCTCCGCCCTCGAGGACAAAGGTGTCCCGAGGCCGTGGCTCGTTACGCCCCCCCTGTCTGGGGCGTTTGGGGGGATCCCTGGCCCCTCGGTCGACGGGGGCCGGAGCCCCCTAGGTCTTCTTCCAGATGTCGTCTTCCTCCGCCCGAGCGTACTTTTCGATCACGTTGGCGGAAGAGGGGCAGCTCCGGGAGAGCCTTCGGTGGAGCTCCCCCGGGAGGATGCCGCTTTTGCAGGCTTCGATGACCGTAGAGTCGGGGACGTGGGCCACTTTGCTCTTCACCTGAGCAAAGCGTTTGAAGAAGCTTCTGATGGTTTCCCCAGTCCTCTGCCGAACGGTGTACAGCTGCGAGGAGTCCAGGGGACGCACGTAGTTCCCCTGGAAGTGGGCACAGAACTCCCGCTTGAGCTGCGAGAAACACTTGATGGAGCCCGCCTTCAGGTTGTAGAACCAGGAGCAGGCAATGTTGGAGAGGTACAGGGGGAAGACATTACACTGTACCGTCTCGTCCCCCTCGGCCGCGGAGATGGCTGTGGAGTAGACCTGCACAAACTCGTAAGGGTCTGCCTCACCGTTATAGTGCTCGATGTGCAGAGGGCGGTAGGGCCGCGGCCACAGGATGCTGCGAAATCTTTGGCACAGGGGCTGGTTAGCCCCCGGCACCTCCCGGGGAGAGTCCCGGTCGCTGTCTTCTTTCACGGGACCTTCGTTGTCTGAGTCTGGAAGCGGTCCGAGAGGTCCGCCAGAATGGCAGTGGTGACGCCTTTCCTCCGGACCTGGACTGAGTTCCCGAACGTCCGGGCTCTCCGCCAGAGAGGTTGGCTCTTCAGCGGGTCTCTTCCCCCGGCCGGTGCGAGAGCAAGGCTCCCTGCGCCCGCGGCCGGAGGGAAGTTCTTCCCCGCGCTCTGGTGAACGCATTCGTTCGACCTCCCCCCGGGTGGAACGGACCTGTCCCGCCGAGGGAGGGAGCTCATGCACTGCAGCTGCCGGCCCGGAGGCTTCCGGAGCCGGTTGGGGGGAGCCCCCTGCGACGACCCCTGGGACCGGAAAGGGGAAAGCCCCTGTATTATCCGGAACCGGGGAGGGGGCGCCCACGGCGACGCTTGGAATCGAAGTGGAGGGGGCCCCAGTGGCCACGACCGGAACCGGGAAGGGGGGAGCCCCTGTAACATCCGGAACCGACGAGGGGGGAGCCCCCGCGGCGACGTCCGGAACCGGGGAGCCCATGCGGGGGGAAGTCCGCTGCGGCACGGGAGCTGCCCTGTCAACCGCCCCCGGTGTGGTAAACGCGACGCGGGGGTTGGGACTGGCTCCCGGCGTAGGGTAAACCCCCGGCATGAAGTGGGCTCCCGGACCCGGGAATAGGCCAGGGACGGGGTACCCCCCTGGTGCCATGAAGGGCCCCAGCATGAAGTGACCTCCTGGCACCGGGACGGGCCTGGGTGCCGGGAAGGGTCCGGACGTGTATCCCGCAGGGGGAGGGAACCCCCCGGCAGGATCATACGGGGCGGACAAACCCCCGGAGACCGGAGGGGCCGCCGGGTAACCCATAAACGAGGGCATAGTCCCCGAGTACGGGTGCGACGCAAATGTGGGGGCCGAAGGCCGCGCCAGCACGCTAAGGAGTTCGTCCATAGAGCGCTGAGCGCAGAGCTGGCCTTCCACGAGAGCTTCGAGCAGGGCGTCCCGGGGAGCCGGGGGAGCCGTCGGGGGGAGACTGGTCCCGGCCGAGGTCCCCGCGGTCACCGGGAACGACCTGGAGGTGGAAGCACCTAAGTTAAGGGGAAAGGAGGGAGGCGGTACCTGGGCCAGGTCGCCTCCGGAAGGGGCCGCCGGGACAGCAGTGTCCCGGGCGGACGGCGCCGGGTCTCCGAGACCCAGGTCACCGGGAAGGGTGCGAGCCCTTGTTCTTGGGGGAGCCATGGCGTCTTGTCACGAGTCCCCACGGTCGGCGCCAACTGTCGTGGTATTGCGAATACCCCGGCAGGTTTTGAGAATGACCCTAGCGAAGATTACGCGGCGCGGGTTGACCGGATGACCGGTCCTCCCCCGCCGGACAAGCACAAGAAAAGACACACGGATTTATACAAGTTCGGGTCCCGGTGGGGGCCCTAGTCCTGTCGATGCGCTCCCGACCGGAGTCGGCTGGGGAGGCTCTCTCTGGGGGAGAGGCTTCCGGAGCACGCCTGTGAGTTTAGCTATTCCAATAAAAGTGATCCGATCCTTTACAACAGCGCGGTACAAGGGCTATTTATAGCCCCAAAAAGAAGCAAAAAACCTAAACTACCCCGGAAGCCACCGTCGGATTGAAGGGTAGGACCGTCCTTCTTCCGGTCACACGCCTTAGATGCTTGAGAGGTGGTCGCTAGTTCCCGAGGCGCTCCTCGCGTGACCTGCACGTGACAAACAATTCGAGACTTTACCTTTAGGAGGGTGATGAGGCCCGGGACGGCGCCGGAGGCCAGGTCCCAGGGGCCAAAAGGCGGTGCCCGGGGAGGGGCTAGAGGCCACGTCCCCGGGCCAATGGCGGCGCCCGGGACGGCGCCGGAGGCCAGATCCCGGGGGCCAAAAGGCGGCGCCCGGGGAGGGGCCAGAGGCCACGTCCCCGGGCCAATGGCGGCGCCCGGGACGGTGCCGGAGGCCAGGTTCCGGGGGCCAAAATGGTGCGCCCGAGGAGGGGCCGGAGGCCACGTCCCCGGGCCAATGGCGGCGCCTGGGGAGGCCCCGGAGGTCAGGTCCCCGGGCAATCGTGACGCAACTTACCTGGACTTAGTCCCGCGGAGATTTCACCCGACAATTTCTCTATAAAAGACTTGAAATAAATTGCTTAGGTATTATTGGAAAGTGCACATTAACACATAAATATTGCAATAAGAAGAGGTTCTACAAATGTTTATAAGCTAAAAAACGAGCCAAAGTAGATTAGTCCACACCAGAACCTTCACGTAATCACTTCAAATATATCCAATTTGATCCCAAAATAAAAAATAACAGATTACACCAAATGATGCAGTCAATTAAGTCAAAACTATGCCCATGACCTAAGTAAATTCATGGTTTTTTTTTTGAAAAATCCACCTTGGAGATACATATAAAATATATGTAGATTTTTAAATCCACATTGAGATACAAACAAAATATTTGTAGAATCATCAATACAATCACCATATCTACCGACCATAGACTAACCAATCAAATTGCCCTCCTTGATTATATATTCAACCAAGAAAAGAGCTTCTATAATGGTTGAGTAGTAGTAAAAAGTCATGACAACATTAGTCGAGACTCGCACTAGAAAACAAGTAATTGGTATCCCTCTTGAACAACAAAATATGTGGGCACAAGTAACAGCATATTTACTAGTTATATCTTATGATCTCATCCACAACTGTGTCAATCTCAAGATATTCCGCAAATCAGTCATATACTTCATTCAGATAGATAATTATAGAGACTCCCCCTCCAAAAATCATATATGAAAATTTCATCTTGTAGACTCAAGCAGAAACAGACAAGTTTTTAACGAATCTAGAAAAAAGAATTCAAAGCCCTTTTTTCTAGTGGAGTTGCATTGGAATATACGAAACCTAGTGGAAAATTGCTTCCAAAAATCAAGTAAAACTGCATGCAAAAAAATCATAGACAGGAAAATAAAATCCGATACATAAAATAATTTATTATTTTAATCCATAGACTGTATCATTGTGGTAAAGGTCCAGACAAGCAAGTGAACCATTAATTTAAAGTTTCAAACTAGGTCAATAGAGCACCAACATGCCATGACAGGCACCACAAGTGTCGTAGGTGAGCTGCTATCATGAAAGGAGAAGACGGTTGAGTTGGAGCCAATATACTGGGAATCCGGCAGACTTATTTTGGCTTCAATTTCTCCTCTCACCGTCGTTTCGGTAAAGCTTCTGTTCCCGACCACCATTTGTTCTCGGTTCGCGTGGCCTGACCTCTCCCACTACTCTTTCATTGCATCCATCAGTATTTCTTTTTTCTTAGCATATATATTCTATAATCTATATCAAATACTGATTCATATGTCATAAAGAGAACAACACATATGAGTATGGAAGAAAAACACATAATTAATGATGGTAAATGCCAAATGTTGCACGACAATTTTTTTCACATTAATCATATTTGGATGATGTTTAGTTTATGACAAAGTATAGGCAGGATTCTTAATCAAGTGCATTATATTCCAATGCTTGCATGTGCTAACTTGACAATGCTAGAGTACTGTGCAGCATGTTTTCTAAATACTAGATTAGCCGTGTTGACTTGTAGGCTCATACTTGGATTTTGGATAATTTGATCTCATCATGTTGAGCAATTTGCTAGAAATAAATTGATGTTGGTTGAGCTGAAAAGGATACATGAAGTCCTATGTTATGTTAGGTTGTCCGTGTTATTAGAACTAGTCGACAATTTCACATAATTATATCGATAATTTTCTAAGTAAATTTAGATAAGAACAATTAATTAATACTGTTGGGGGAAATCTCCGCCCGATCGGTCCTGGTGACCACATCCCGGATGCCGCCATCTGCCCGGTGGCAAAAACCCTCGGTGGCCCTGTCCCGAGCACCGCCTTTTGCCTGGGGGCAAGGGTCCCGGCCCGGGCGCAGGGTCACATGTGGGCCACATGAGGAACACCTCGAGAACTGGCAAGGACATTTGTCAAGCATCAAGCCTCCCTCAACTGGTGGAATGACGTTGGTACTACCCGATCCAACGGCTGTAGTTAGGGTAGTCTAGTCTTTTTGCTTCTTCTGGGCCTATACATATGCCCTTGTACCCCTCTTTTGTAACCAGGGACAATTCATTTGCATCAATACACAAAAAACCAATTGGCGTGCTTTGGAGCGCTCTCCCCGTGAGAGAACTCCCCCAACCGACTCAAGTCGGGAGCACGTCGACAGGACTAGGGTCTCCACTGAGACCTGAACCTGTATAAATCCTCATGTCACTCTGTGCTTGCCCGACGGGAGGTGACCGGTAATGCGGTCAGCTCGCGTCGTTGTTCGTTAGCTAGGATCTTCCACAAAAACTACCACGACAGTTGGCGTCGTCCGTGGGGACTCATGACGAATCGCCATGGCTCCCCCAAGAACGAGGGCCAAGGCCCTCTCCCTTCCCGGTGGTGCTGGTCCCAGTGACCCGGCGCCGCCCATGCGAGAAGACACCACTGTGACAACACTACCAGCTGGGGACGTCCGAAGAGAGGTACTTCCCCCAACTCCTAAAATCCCCGGTGTAGGTATTCCCACTTCCAGGCCGCCGGACGCGATCGCTCTTGCGGGGCCTAGTATCCCCCAACCACTGGTCCGGACCCCCGGAGACCCCTTGCTTGGGGCTTTGCTCGAGGGCCAACTCCGTATCCAGCACATGCTGGAGGAGTTGTTACATGTCTTAGCGCGTCCCCCAGCTCCTACTTACCCGTCCCCATATCCGTTTATGGGGGGACCACCACCGTACTTCATGGGGCTTCCGGCCACCTCCCCCACGCCGAGAACATCTGGAGCTTTCCCCGGGCTCGGAATGTTTTCTGTCTCGGGGGACTTCCTCGAGCCCGGGACCCTCCCCTTCGCAGGAGGCTATCCGGCGTCCAGTTCGGAACCCCCGTTACCCGGCACCGAGCCTCGGGTGGCTGCACAAGCGCCGGAGGCGAAGGCTTTCCGCATGTCGGTGGTCCCCCCCGCGCCAAAAGCCTTCCCCGCATCCGTGGTCACCCACATGTCCGAATGCCTCCCCAGGTTAACACCCGGGAGTGCCCTGGCACCCACTCCGGTGGTAGCTCTGGGGGCTTACGCCGCCCCCACACCTGCCCTGTCGCCATTTCGGGTGCTCACCCCGCGCCGGGCCCGTCTTGTGCACCGGTGGCCTCCCCCGAGCCTACGACCGTTGCGCATGAGCTCCCTCCTCCCCTGGGGCCGCCTCCGAGGGCTCCCCTGGCAGACCAGACCCGCTTCACCCTGGAGGAGGTCGAGCGAATGTGCACCATGATGTTTGGGGAGGCCCCGTCCCACTATCGATCGAACTCCACCCGGCCCGCGGTCGTGGTGAGCCACTCTCTCGTCTCGGCCGGGGGAAGAGACCGGCCGAGGAAGCAACTGCCACCTCTGGGGAACAGCCGGACATCCAGGAGGTTAGCTCGACTAACCCTGAGGAGAAGAGGCGCTGCCGTCACGCCGGCGGACCGCTAGGACCCCTCCCCGACTCCGATTACGAGCGCGCATCTCCGGTCAAAGGGGACAGCGATTGAGAATCTCCCAAGGAGGGTGAGGGAGCTAATCAGCCGCTGTGCCACCGTCTCCGGTGCATCCGCTGGCCGCGGCCTTACCGCCCGCCGCATATCGAGCATTACAACAGTGAGGCCGACCCTTACGAATTTGTGCAGTTGTACTCCACCTCTATATCGGCGGCTGGGGGGACGAGACGATGCAATGCAACGTCTTCCCCCTCGACCTTACCAGGATCACCCGCTCATGGTTCTACAACCTAAGGGCTGGCTCCATCAAATCATTCGTACAACTCAAGCGCGAGTTCTGTGTGAACTTCCAGGGGAACTACGTGCATCCCCTGGACTCGTCGCAGCTTTACACCGTCTGACAGAGGACGGGGGAGACCATCCATAGCTTCTTCAAGCCCTTCGCTCAGGTCAAGAGCAAACTGGCTCACGTCCCTGACTCTACAATCATCGAGGCGTGCTCGAGAAGTATGCCCGTGCGGAGGAAGACGACCTTTGGAAGAAGAACCAGGGGGCTCCTGCCCCCACCGGCCGGGAGGCCAGGGACCCGCTTAACAAGCGCCCTAGGAGGAGTGATCGCGGCGAGCCACAGCCTCAGGACACTTTTGTCCCCGAAGGAGGAGGCGGCTCGCGCGACGGCAACAAGGGCAACCGCCCTTTCCCTAAGTCGAAAGGCTAAGGGGGGGATAGTCGTCCCGCAATCGTGAAGGTCCCCCTAGGGATGGCAAAGAGGGCACAGCCATCTTGTTGTGTGCCTTCCACAAGTCAAATACCCATGCTACCTGAGAATGCCACCAACTCTTACAGCACTTCACCGCTTTTCTCGAGCAGCATGGGTAGGGGGAGGGAGCTCTGCCTCCTGGCCCCCCGCGTCGTCTTTGCCGCCTCTCCCTGGTCCTGTGTGGGAGTAGCAAAGACCAGCACAGGCAAGGGGCTGAGTTGAAGAACTCCCCTTCCAAACCTCCCAAAGGCACGTAAATGTCATTACGGGGGGATCTGCCTCGGCGCAGGACTCCAAACGCCAGCGCAAGGAGTACGCGCGGGTGGTAAAGGTTGTCGGGGTGCTACATATGTCCAGGTCACCAAAATGGTCAGTCGTCCCCCTCACCTTCACAATAGAAGACGCGCGCGGTTTGCTTCCCCCATGACGACGCGCTCATTGTCTCCGCCACCGTATACATCTGCCATCTGGTGCGTATTCTCATCGATGGTAGAAGCTTCGCCGACGTCCTGTACCTGAAGGCATTCAGGGAGATGCAGGTCGACGAGAAGTTACTGCAGCCCGCAGCCGGGCCCTTGCAAGGCTTAGTCTTCGGGAAGACCATCCACTCGGTGGGCAAGGTGGATCTCCCGATGACCTTCGGCACCCCAGACAACTACCGGATGGGGATGGTCTGGTTTGACATAGTGGACCTCTCCTCTTCATACAACGCAATCATGGGGAGAACCACAATCAACCGTTTGGGGGTGGCCATCCACCAGAGCTATCTTTGTGTGAAGATCCCTGGGCCTCACGACGTGATCACCGCCTGAGGCGACCAGGATGTGGCCCACGCTCTGTACGAGCACACCACTGCAATGATAGGGAGCGTCAACCAGATCAAGGCCCCCAGGGGAGAGAACTCTTCCCCAGTGTCAGACACCCCGGTCGTCCCCTCCAGGAAGCCTCTTCCGAAACCACGCCCGGAGGGGGACCTCCAGAAGGTCCCACTGTCCCCGGACAATGGGTGCAGGACCGTCAATATTGGGGCGGACCTCTCTAAAGAGCACGCGGAGCAACTCGTGGCCTTCCTACGCAAAAACTCTGACGTCTTTGCATGGAAGCCCGCTGACATGAGTGGTGTAACGCGGGAGGTCATCGAGCATAAGCTCGCTGTGATGCCCGACCGCCCCCGGATCAAGCAGAAGCTGAGAAAGATCTCCCTTGAGTGCCAAGAGGCCATCAAGGCGGAAATCACCAAGCTCCGAGAAGCAGGGTTCACTAAGGAGGTCTTGCACCCCGAGTGGTTGGCAAACCCTGTTCTCATGAAGAAGTCGAACGGCAAGTGGAGGATGTGTGTTGACTTCACTGACTTCAACAAGGCTTGCCCAAAGGATGACTTCCCACTCCGGCGGATTGACCAGCTCGTCGATTCGACCGCGGGGTGCGAGCTTATGAGCTTCTTGGACGCGTATTCGGGCTATCACCAAGTCCGGTTGTGGGAAGGGGACGAGGAAAAGACGAGTTTTATAACTCCCCTCGGCACCTTCTGCTACGTCCATATGCCCATCGGGCTAAAGAATGCTAGAGCAACATTCCAGTGACTTATGTCGTTGGCCTTAAAGGACCAAATCGGCCGCAACGTTGAAGTCTACGTCGACGATGCGGTTGTTAAAAGCCTCCGCGCACCCGCTCACATCAACGACTTAGCGGAGACTTTTCGCAACCTCCATGAGTACAGGTCGAAACTCAACCCAGAGAAATGCACATTCGGCGTATGTGGGGGGAAGCTGCTGGGCTTCCTTGTGTCCCAGCGGGGGATAGAGGCCAATCCTGAAAAGATTTGGGCCCTGCTGGACATGCCCACTCCGTGCTCCATCAAAGACATACAGTGGCTTACTGGCCGGCTGGCCGCACTAAGCCGTTTTGTCTCGCAGTCAGGGGAGCGTGGCCTCCAATTGTTCAAGATCCTTTGAGGCCTCGAGGGGTTCCGTTAGACCCCCGAGGCCCAAGTTGCTTTCGACGATTTGAAGAAGTATCTCATGAGCCCCGCGATTCTTGTGAGCCCATCTCTGGGGGAACCTCTTCTCCTTTACATCACTCGACCCCAGTCGCTGTAAGCGCGGTACTAGTGAAGGAGCGGGATGGGCATAACGCCCGCTGCACTATGTGAGCGCGGCCCTTCAGGGGGCTAAGACTTGGTACACAGAGATGGAGAAGATTTGCTATGCCCTTCTCATGGCATCCCACAAGTTATGTCACTACTTCCTGGGGCACCTGATCACGGTCCTGTCGTCTCTCCTCTTGCGGGAGGTACTACGGAATAAAGAAGCCACCAGCTGGATCGGAAAGTAGGGAGCCGAGCTCGTTCCTTTCTCCCTCTCGCTCACGGGCCGCTCCGCCATCAATTCACAAGTCCTCGCTGACTTTGTGGCTGAATGGAGGCCCACCTCTGGGAGAAAGGGGGAGAACCTCCCCGAGCCACCCCGGCGCGGCGACCATTGGACCCTCATGTTCGATGGCTCCTTGTGTCTCGCTGGGGCCGGCGCTGGGGTAGTTCTCTAGAGCCCCGAGGGAAGGGCGCTGGAGTACACGGAGAGACTTGAATTCCCCGCTACGAACAACGTCGCTGAATACGAGGCCCTGCTCCTGGGGCTGTGCCTCGCGCGCTCCCTGGGGATTGGTCGCCTTCTTGTCAAAGTGGACTCCCAGCTCGTGGTTTGCCAAATGGACAAGTCTTAATCGTGCCATGACACGAACCTGAGCCTATATTTGGGGGATGTGCGCAAGACGGAGAAGCACTTCGAGGGTTTGGAAGCCCGGCATATCCCCCGGAGGGATAAGGACTGAGCCGATGCCTTGGCCCGGGCTGTGAGCACCCAGGTACCTCTCCCCGGGGGTGCTTTCTTCGAAATCATCGCGAAGCCCTCGATGACCTCTCCGGATGCGGACCACTAGTCCCGTGCCCCAGAGGTCTCTGGAATCACCTGAGCAGCATCCTGGATGGATCCCTTCATCTCCTTCATAAGGGGTGAAGGGGACCGTCCCAACGAGATTGAGGTGAAACTCCTCCGCACCAAGGCGCGGGCGTATCTCCTGCTAGAGGGGAAACTCTACAAGCGGGGGGCTTCACCCCTGCTCCACTGCCTCCCGCGGGCAGAAGGACTTCAACTCCTTGAGGATATCCGCTCCGGGAGTTGTGGGTCTCACCTGGCTCCGCGCGCCATTGCGGCAAAAGTCATTCAACAGGGCTTCTATTGGCCCGCCATGGTCTGTGACGCGCGAGACCTCGTCTCTGCGTGCGAGGCCTGCCAGAAAATGGCAAAGGGCTTCAACTTGCCCTCCACAGCGCTACAAACCATCCCCATCACTTGGCCCTTTGCGCTTGGGAATGGATCTCTTAGGTCCCTTCCCCCCAGCGCCGGGGGGCTGCAAGTATGTGGAGGTCGCAGTGGACTACTTTTCCATGTGGGTGGAAGCTAAGCCCTTGGCCAGCATCACCTCCCGAGCAGTGCAGCGATTTTTCTAGAAAAATATCGTGTGTCATTTCAGGGTCCCCCAGGAAATCACTGTCGACAACGGAACCCAATTCAACTCCGCGCACTTCCGGGAATTCTTTGAGGGCTTGGGAGTTACCCTCCACTTCTCCTCTGTAGCTCACCACCAAAGCAACGGAGCCATCGAAAGGGTCAACAACGTGATCCTACAAGGGTTACGCCGACGACTTGAGCAGGCCGCCTCTAGGCAGGGCGCATGGGTAGGGGAGCTTCTGAGCATCCTCTGTTGCATGCGCACGACCCCGAGCCCGGCAACGGGACACACACCCTTTTCACTCGTATACGGGGCTGAAGCAGTTCTCCCCTCGGAGATTGGTTTTCTGTGCTGTGAGTCGAGCTCCTAGATGGAGCCACGGCAGCCGCATACCAAACCAATGGAGACAACCAGCGACTGGAAATCGACCTCGTCAAGGAAGAAAGTGACCGAGCGCTACTTTGCCACGCCATCTATGAGTGCGAAATGGCGCGCACATACAATCAGCGCGTTCGCACAAGAGCTTTCCGCCTTGGGGACCTTGTCCTCAAGAGCGTGACTGACCCCCAGGCCCAGGGTAAACTCTCCCCCAAGTGGGAAGGCCCTTACAGGATCTCCGCCGTCCTGGGTTCGGGGGCTTACAAGCTCTCCAACCTCGAAGACCAGGAGCTAAAGCATACTTGGAACATACGCTTGCTCCGCAAGTTCTACACTTAGCCTCTGGGCCTCCCCTCCCCCGTCGCGATTTCGTAGGGGAAGGCACAACGCAGTGCTTGCCACTCCCTCCAACAATGCAGTCACGCGGGGGGATATTGTATTCACTATTCCCTCCCCCACCGCAGCTCCACGAGGGGAGGCGTTGTATTTCATCTTCGTTAATGCAAATGATTTTTTGCCCACGAGTTTTACAGATTCCTAGATTACCGTCTCTAAGGCGATGCTCTCCTTGTGAGGATGTCCTCCCCGTGAGGACGTAGGCTATCGCAGTCTACAAGTCCCTACAACGGGAGGCCCCCACAAATGCTCAAGCCTGTCATTGGGCTCATCCTCCTCTGGGAGCTTCCCCCTCTGTGGTTTATCAAGCTCGTCCTCCCTCAAGAGCGAGCTTCCCCTACAAAGGGCCTTAGAAATATCAATTGTTGGAATCCTTCGGGATTTTTCGGCCGGAAGTTTCCTTACCGGCTCCCCGTTCTCACGGAGGCCGAGGGAACTTACTACTGGCGCTCAGAATTTTTTTGGCCGGGAGACATCCCTACCGGCCCCATGTTTCTCATGGCGACCGGGGGAACTTATTACCGGCCCTTGAAATTTTCCAACCGAAGACTTCCCTATCGGCACCCCATTCCCACGATGACCAGGGGAACTTTTTACTGGCCTCCGGAAGCTCCCAACCGGGGCTATATGATTTCGGTAATTATCGGCGTCCGGGCCTCTTTGTGCCTTACCCACAGCGCGCGGAGGCAAGCTATCCCCCGCTGTGAGCGGGGGGCATAACCCGGGCCCGGATAATTCAATATCGTTGGAGAATTTCGAAGGCAAGAAAAGTTTAAGGAACGAGCAAACTCAAACTTTGTTGATACATCTAACCGGGGGACATCCTCCCCCCCCCCCCCCCCGGTGAGTATTGATACAACATTTAATCGGGGGACAACCCCCCCAGTGGGTCCAGACGTCCCGGGGATGAAAGCCTCGGGAAAATACAAGGTACAACTGGGGGAGTTAAACCCCCGCAGGAAAATACACTGGGGGATAGCCCCCTGAGGGGCGCCTACACCTAATAATCTCGGAGGCCCTCTGACAACTCCCGGGCGAGGTCTCAGTATAAGCTTTTTATGTGCCGCTGGGCCTCTCGAAGCAAGCCCTCGGGCCAATACTCGTAGCCCACCAGTGGGAGTATCCGAAGTGGCGGAACCCTCTGGAATCCCAGTCTTGGAGGAGACAACACGGCGCGGTGGTTGTTGAAGTTGTCAAGGTGCCACTCCGGAAGCCACCGCAACCAGATTGGCTCCCGACAGGCACCCTCGCCGCACCCTCTAGTGGGCTACTTGGGTCTCCCGCTTTCTGAGAGGGAACCCCCAGGCTCCTGGGCAGCTCCCCGAGCAAAAGCGCTCGACCCTTGGAAGCCCTCTCTGGGAGTTAATGTTGCATCTAGGCCTTTATGCCTAAACCTAATTTTGATGATTAATGAAAGCAAAGTGTTTCAGACTAACTGTGGTTTTGAGATATTTGATACAAAGCTCTGTT
Organism: Pharus latifolius; assembly: GCA_019359835.1. Taxonomy (NCBI): domain Eukaryota; kingdom Viridiplantae; phylum Streptophyta; class Magnoliopsida; order Poales; family Poaceae; genus Pharus; species Pharus latifolius. Next base: position 51,202,117 of record CM033324.1, on the reverse strand, counting down.
GGGAAGATTTGCGAAAGATGAACCCGACATAAAATAAATAGAAGCACAAGTCGCAAAAGAGGAAAGATGAGACATAATTGCAAACATGAAGATGCAAAGGACCTAAGGTAATCTGAGTTTTCATTTTTACTGATCTCGGCGTTTGGAAGTTGATCGGTTTATGATCTTATTTTTTAGAATTTAACGGTACTATAAAGAGGTGTTGCAAGTCCTCTATAGATTTCTGCAAAAACCGAGAAACTACTAGGTCATTGCATTGCATCATTTTCGGTTGGATTTGGTTTTGAAAGATTTGGATTTTTAGTTGAGTTTTTGACAGCATAAGAGTTTTTAAATTTTTTAGAAAGATCTAGGCCGATCTGGTTTTTCCTTATGTTGAAAAAAATATATCTCTTTAAATTATCTTTCAAACGAGCTATTAAATTCTTAAATCGGTTCTCTGGACTAAAAGTTATAACTGTTGTCCAGAGAGGTTATTTTTTTGAGACAAAATTTTTTGAACTAAACTGACTGTTAGTTGTCCAAACTGACTATCAGTTTGTATTTGGACCTCAAGTGGTTTTATTTGAGCTTCTGTTTTATCTAGACGTTTTGTGGTTGAAACTGACTGTCAGTTTGTGAGACTGACTATCAGTTTGTGAGACTGACTATCAGTATGTGATGTTTTCTTTCCATATACAACTACAAAAGGCTAGCTACTTTTTATCCATAAATTTTGTCAGCCATTGAGTTTGAGATTGACCGTCAGTCTCCCATACTGACTGTCAGTTTGCACTCATTTATTTCCATTTTCGACTTCAAACGGCTAGCTGAGTTTTCTCCGGATTTTACTTCTTTCTGGTCGTGACCCAAACTGACTGTCAGTTTGGTAAACTAACTGTCAGTTTGAGCTGCTGATTTTCAGCTGAAGTTCCAACGGTTCTTTTGATCCTTGATGCTATAAATATAGGTTTTGAGAAGATGTTTTGTACACCAAGCAGCCTCCTCTCATATACATAGTTGAGCATTTGTTTTTGGAATTAAAATCTTGATCCTTTGATCAAGTCGTGAGCTTTTCAGATCCACCGACTGCTTTCTGTTCGCATCTTTTGCATCCTATTAGTTTCTCAGTGATTGTTGGAGGTTTAGAAGAGACCTTGCTGCTTATTACTCTTGGTGATCGCCCTCTCCTAGACGGTTTGGTGGCCTGACCGTTGATCTCTCCTGTTCGAAGATTGTTGGAGAGGCTCGGAAAGATTGTACAAGGCATTGGTGCTCGCCTTTCCGGAGTGGACAAGAAGAAACCATTAGTGAGAAATATCCTTCGTGGATATTGAAGCAGGACTCAATTCACTTGAGTGCTTCAACGAGGATTAGGGGAAACCAGGCGTGTCTCCGAGACCTCGGGAAAAATTTTGTGTTCATTCTCTCTATCTTTTCTTTTTAATTTATTGAATTGCACTTTGGTTCTTCTCTTTGCAAAATTTATTTATACTTAAAGTTTTTAAATCCTCCTATTCACCCCCCCTCTAGTCGGCATCCTTGATCCTACCATTGGTATTAGAGCTTTGTTTCTCGATTAATTAAGCTTCACCGCCTAGAGAGAGGATGACATCAAATGAGAGCTTTCATCTCAGTCATACCGGACGTGCCCCTATCTTTGATGGGACTAACTATCCCTATTGGAAAGTGTGCAAGTCGGTATTTCTAGAGGCCATGGGGCTTGATGGAATGGACATCGTTAAACTTGGTTTTACTTCTCCGGATGATCTGACAAGTCACTCCGATGACGACAGGAGAAAACTACATTTAAATGCTGATACCACCTAAAGCGGGGCCTCGCAAGCGGACGAGGTCGCAGTAGAAGGCGAGTATGTCGTTCTCTCCCAAAGGACTAGATGAGAGCAAAATATGTCTAACTAAATCCAAATTAGAAAATCATACAAAACCCCAAAGAGGGATGTGGGTTGGTTCATCTCGACTCGTCTCACCGACTAGAATGCGACTATCAAAAATCAAACTCTGAACTCATATTCTAGGCTAGCGGTGAACAAAATTTGTAAGCCGAGTGAACACTACCGTGTGAAAGCAATCAGCCGGAAAAGATTAACAGAAACAGATTCTCAAGGGACTACAAACAGCAATCCAAACCTAACCCAACAAAATATCAGTGATCACTGAAGAAGTTGTCATGCAGCAAATTGGGTTTAATGTGAATCAAATGCAGAGATCAAATGTAGAGATCAAAAATCACAGGCTATAGCATAAGAACTCGAGAAATATGATCACTACAGTTCAACAGCCAATCATAACAATGGACTTCAGTTTTCAGTACAGACAATTCATGAAGAGAAGCAGCGAATTAGACAATAAATCAAACTCAAGCTCAGGCTGCCACTCAATTGCAATTAGCTCTTATTCCTATCAACTATCACAGTTCAACATCAGTAGAAACACAAACAGAATTCTTAATTGAAGACAAAGAAACATGAACAGAGAAATCACCAAGGACTACAACTCAGTGATTAAAATGCGATTAAGATGAATTCTTCTCAGGTATGAAATTGATCATTCACAGTCAAAATTATGTTTATATACAAGCATCACAGGAAACAGTTTAGGGGGAGAAGAGAAGGGGATCTGAGAGGAGAAATCGATCACTGAAGGTGTGTTGATGAAGCTATTGATGAAGAGTTCGTGGCTATAGACTACAGAGAAGTCGAGGAAGTCGTCGGTCAACGAGGTCGCCGACGTAGTGAAGAAGACGGCCGGGGATGATGAAGACGTGGTCGTCGTCAAAGCTGCAGCAGCTCGGGATGAAGAAGAGGATGCCGGCTCGGTGAATTACGGCGGTGGCGGCGCCGGATCAGGGAAGGAGGCTGCGATGAGGCGCGGAGAAGGTGAGGAGGGGGCGGATCGGCGCCGGCTCAGGACGGTGATGAAGCGAGCTCGGCGCGGGAGTGGTCAGGTGCGCCGGTGTCGGGCAGACCTGCGCAGCGGCACGGTGTGCAACCGAAGACGGCTCCGGCGGCGGGAGTGGTGGAGGTGCACCGCTGTGGCGGCTGTGGAGGCGGCACCGTGGAGATCTGGTGGCGTGGTCGGGCTGTGGAGGTGACGGCGGCGCAGCTCCGGTGTCCTGGCGGCGGATCGGCGACGGGGAGGTGTTTGAGGAGCCGGATCTGTGGAGGAGAATGGCGAGGGGATGGAGCACCGCCGGCGTATGGCCCGGCTGCCGGCGGCGAGGTGAAGGGAGGTGTGGAGGAGTCTTGAGGGAGGAAGAAGGAGAAGCAAAAGGAAAATAAAAATCGGGCTCAAATGCCTAAGGTGGCCGGCGGCTAGGTAAAAAGGGGAATTTGGCACTTTTGCAGAAAAGCCCTTGATGTTTTGGAAATTTAGAAATGGGACCTCCTGGCTAGGGTTTGGGATTCCGGGCCCCCGGTGACTCCGATTTCGGTACGGACGGATCCTACGCGTTCGCGAGAACACGCACTTCCATCAGGAATCTAGCGATGGCCAGATTAAGTCGAAGACGCGCGTCCGCTAGCCAAAAATCCATCCGATCCACGCCGACCTGCGATAGAAATTGGAAAGCGACTAATCCGGTCGATTTGACGACTAATCTGAAATAATCTAGGTATATATGCCAAGGTATATGACTAATATGTGCAAAAGCATGGGGAAAAATGTACAGAGAAATGAGGCGAATGAAGTAAATATCAAATGCCCGGGCCAAAAATGCGCTCTTTGCTGGTTTATCTTTAAACGACTTCAACCGTGTGAGCTATCTCACAACAGCTCACAAGGTTTGGACCACCCTCGAAGAAATTTATGAGGCACGACTAATGTTCAAGAGGCAAAGTTGCTCATGATAAGGCAACGATATGAGACATTCACCATGTCGTCAACCGAGTCCGTGGACTCCATGTTTACTCGGTTGAACAACATAGTAAATGAACTCAAGGGGCTAGGAGTTGTTTTTACTGACCTTGAAATTGTAGGAAAGATGCTCAGGACTCTTCCAGAAAGCTTCAACACATTGGTGATGGTACTCACCAACTCAGATCTATCAACCACTACACTAACCGATCTCTATGGGAATCTCATCACCCACGAAATGCATCGAAAGGAGAAGAAGGAAGCAGCCGAACCTTCTGAGACAAAGAAGAAGGCATTGGCTTTCAAAGCCGGCTCCAAGAACGACTCGAGCGATGGCTCCTCCGATGAAGATCTAGCTCTTATGGTAAAGAATACTCAGAAACTTCTTCGCAGATTACACAAGAAGGGTGTCAACATCGACACACGACCAAAGGGGCCGAAGCAATCAAATTTCAAGGACATCATATGCTATGGATGTCACGAAAAGGGACACATAGCCTCAAGATGTCCAAACAAGAACAAGACTTGGGAAAACAAGAAGAAATTCTTCAAAAAGAACAATGGCGCAACTAAGGAAGCCTGCTTCGGAGAATGGATATCCGGAGGAGAAAGCTCCGACTCCGACTCTAACAATGAAGGAGATTGCTCCAAGAAGCTAGCCGGACTATCTCTTGGTAATACTTCGACCAGTTCATCCCTTTGTCTTATGGCTAAGGGTGATGAAAAGGTACATTCTTCTGACCCTTCATATGATGAACTTGTTCAAATGATCACTGAATTAAATGAAGTGTTTGGAATCACTAAAAAGAAGTATAGAGTACTTAAAGAAGAGCACTTTTCTTTACGTACTCAATACTCAGAATTAAAAGATTCATATGAAAGTTTGCTCATCTAAGGTCGATGTAGCCATTCCATGTGATCTAGATGACACTCCTTCTCATGCTATTCCTACTTGTTCTCTTGATATTCCATGTGCTCTAAATGAAACAATATTAAATGAAAATAATGAACTTAAGGCACAAGTTGAAAAACTTGGAAAAGGTCTAGAAAATTGCTACAAAGGAAAAGTATCTCTAGATCTTATTCTTAGCAAACAAAAGTGCTCATTTAGAAAAGAAGGACTTGGATACTTTCCGAATAAAGGAAAGAAACCAAGTACAAAGACAATCTTTGTAAAAGCATGCAACACATTTTGCTTTAAATGCCATGAAACTGGTCATTCGCATGAAGCATGTCCTTTAATGAGTCCAAACTATTTTGATACTTGCTACATGCTTCAAAGGTCGAAGAAAGGGTATGCTATAGCAAATTTTGTTGGTGCACCCATTCTTAATAAAAAGAAGAAATCAATTTGGGTGCCCAAAGCTTTGATTGCTAACATTGAAGGACCCAAAAAGGTTTGGGTACCTAAAAAGACTTGATTCTTTTATGCAGGTGAACTACAAGACTGGTGGGAAGCATTGGGTGCTAGACAGAGGATGCTCCGAACATATGACCAAAAACAAGAAGTTGTTCATCTCATTAGAAGAAAACTCGAGCGAAAATCAAAAGATCACCTTTGGCGACAATCGTCAAGGAAATGTGGTAGGCTTGGGTAAAATTGCGAGATCCAATGATATCTCAATTTCAAATGTTTTATTGGTTGAATCTCTAAATTTTAATTTGCTTTCCGTTGCACAAATTTGCGATCTTGGATTTCGTTGCACATTTTATCCTAAAGAAGTCTTAGTTGAAAGTTTAAAAGATAATTCTTTAATCTTTAAAGGCTTTCGTTTTGGAAATCTTTATCTTGTTGATTTCACTCTAAAGATGCATCTCTTTCAACATGTCTTGTCTCTCAAACCACTAAAGGTTGGCTATGGCATAGAAGACTTGCACATGTTGGAATGCATCAACTTAAAAAGCTTTTTGAAACGTGATTTGGTTATTGGCTTAAAAGATGTGAATTTTGAAAAGGATAAACTCTATAGTGCTTGTCAAGCTGGCAAGCAAGTAGCTACTTCACATCCAATTAAGCGTGTTCTTTCAACTTGCAAACCTTTGGAACTGCTGCATATGGATTTATTTGGACCTTATGAGTTCCAAAGTGTCGGGGGTAACTATTATGGTTTTGTTATTGTTGATGATTTTACTCCCTACACTTGGGTTTTCTTTATTTCTCAAAAATATGAAACCCTCGATGTTTTCAAAAGTTTTACAAATCGTGTTTCCACTGAATTCGAACTTTCCATCAGGAAAATCTGTAGAGATCATGGTGGAGAATTCATTAATTCAACTTTATTTTTGTGACTCTCTTGGAATCAAACACGAATTTTCTACTTCTTACACTCCACAACAAAATGGAGTTGTAGAAAGGAAAAATCAAACACTAATAGAAATGGCAAGAACAATGCTAAGTGAGATGATACTTCTACTCGCTTTTGGGTCGAAGCCGTGCATACTGCTTGCTATTCTATTAATCGTCTTTATTTACATCCTCTTCTGAATTTAACCCCCTTATGAACTTCTTATTGGGCGCAAGCCAAATGTTTCTTACTTTCGAGTTTTTGGTTGCAAATGCTACATTCTTAAGAAAAGGAACTTTGGTGGTAAATTTCAGAGAAGAGTACATGAAGGCTTTCTAGTCGGATACTCTACCACCAGCAAAGCTTATCGTGTTTCAATAAAAATACTAGCTGTATTGAAGAATCTTGTGACATAGAATTCGATGAAACTAATGGCTCTCAAAAGGAGCAAATCTCTTGTGAAGTTTCAGGTGAAGATCTTCAAGAAGCTGTGAAGAATATTACCATTGGAGATATCAAACCAAGAGAAGATGACCAAGAAGATGATGAGAACACTGAGAATGATGATCAACCTACATCATCACCTCATGTTGATCCTCCAGAACCAGGTCAAGAAGATGCTGCACAAGAAGAATCACCACGGCAACATCATACCATCACCAAGGATCACCCTATAGACCAAATATTGAGTGATATCAGGAAGGGTGTTCAAACTCACTCTCACATTGCTTCTTTCTGTGAACATTATTCTTTTGTATCATCTTTTGAACCTAAACATGTAGATGAAGCTCTAAATGATCCTGATTGGGTAGATGCTATGCATGAGGAACTTAATAATTTTTCTAGGAATAAAGTGTGGACTTTAGTTGAAAGACCCAAGGATCATAATGTTATTGGAACAAAATGGGTTTTTAGAAATAAGAAAGATGAAAATGGTGTAGTAATTAGAAATAAAGCTCGTCTTGTTGCACAAGGTTTTACTCAAGTCGAAGGTTTAGACTTTGGTGAATCTTTTGCACCTGTCGCAAGACTTGAAGCTATTCGTATGCTTCTTGCTTATGCATCATGTTTCAATATTAAGTTATTTCAAATGGATGTAAAAAGTGCTTTTTTAAATGGTGAAATTTCTGAACTAGTTTTTGTGGAACAACCTCCTGGTTTTAAAGATTCTAAATTTCCAAACCATGTGTTTAAAGTGTCTAAAGCTCACTATGGTCTCAAACAAGCTCCTCGAGCTTGGTATGAACTACTTAGAGACTTTTTGTTATCAAAAAGTTTTAAAATTGGGAAGGTTGATACAACTCTCTTTGCAAAAATGATTGAAAAAGATTTATTCATTTGTCAGATATATGTTGATGATATTATCTTCGGATCTACTAATGAACATTTCTGTCATGAGTTTGGAGAAATGATGTCTAGGGAATTCGAGATGTCAATGATCGGTGAGCTAAACTTCTTCTTTGGACTTCAAATCAAGCAACTCAAGAACGGTACGTTCGTGAGTCAAACGAAGTACGTGAAGGACTTGCTCAAGCGCTTTGGGATGGACGATGCTAAAGCAATCAAAACCCCTATGGCCACAAATGGACATCTCGACATGGACAACAATGGAAAAGCGGTCGATTCTAAACTCTATAGGTCTATGATTGGTAGTTTGCTTTATCTCACTGCATCTAGGCTTGATATCATGTTTAGCGTCTGCTCTTGTGTGCTAGATTTCAATCAGCCCCTAAGGAATGTCATTTAATAGCTATTGAAAGAATCCTTAGGTATTTGAAGTGCTATCCCAAACTAGGCCTTTGGTACCCGAAAGATCCAAATTTTGAATTAATTGGTTATTCGGATTCTGATTATGCGGGATGCAAGATTGATCAAAAAGTACATCTGGTAGCTGTCAGCTCTTGGAGAGAACTTTAGTATCATGGTCATCTAGGAAATAGAATTCTGTAGCTCTCTCCATAGCTGAAGCGGAATATTTGTCTGCAGGCAGTTGTTGTGCTCAGATTTTGTGGATGAAGCAGACATTTTTTGATTATGGAATTAAATTTGATAAAGTGCCACTCTTGTGTGATAATGAAAGTGCCACTCTTTTGTTATATCAGAACTGATTTGCAACTAGCAGATATTTTCACCAAACCCTTAGATGAAACTAGATTTTGTTTTCTCAGAGGTGAATTGAACATTATTGATATATCTAATGCTAGTTGATGTGATAATTGTATTAAATATATTAAAATATTTTTTCCCTCTCTGGTCAACTCCTCTTTCTGGTCGAAATTGTTCAAACTGACAGTCAACATGACTGTCGTGGTATTAAGAATACCCCGGCAGGTTTTGAAGACGATCCTAGCGGAGGTTACGCAGCGCGGGTTGACCGGGTGACCGGTCCTCCCCCGCCGGACAAACACAAGAATTGACACGTGGATTTATACAGGTTCGGGTCCCGGTGGGGGCCCTAGTCCTGTCGACGCGCTCCCGACCAGGGTCGGCTGGGGAGGCCCTCTCCGGGGGAGAGGCTTCCGGAGCACGCCTGTGAGATTAGCTATTCCTAATAATAATGAACTGATCCTTTACAACAGAGGGGTACAAGGGCTATTTATAGCCCCAAAAAGAAGCAAAAAACCTAAACTACCCCGGAAGCCCCCGTCGGATTGAAGGGTAGGACCGTCCTTCTCCCGGTCAAACGTCTTGGATGCTTGACAGGTGGTCGCTGATTCCCGAGGTGCCCCTCGCGTGACCTGCACGTGACAAACAAACAGGGATTTTACCTTTTAGGAGGGCGATGACGTCCGGGACCCCTTCCGGAGAGCAGGGTCCCGGGGACCCAAAAGGCGGCGACCGGGACATGCCCGGGGGGCACGGTCCCGGGGGCCAAATGGCGGCTCCCGGGGCAGGCACCGGAGGCCACTGTCCCCGGGCAAATGGCGGCGCCCGGGGCAGGCACCGGAGGCCACGGTCCCCGGGAAAATGGCGGCGCCCGGGACACGCCCGGGGGGCACGGTCCCGGGGACCAAATGGCGGCGCCCGGGACATGCCCGGGGGGGCACGGTCCCGGGGGCCAAATGGCGGCGCCCGGGACATGCCCGGGGGCCACTGTCCCCGGGCAAATGGCGGCGCCCGGGGCAGGCACCGGAGGCCACTATCCCCGGGCAATCGTGAACTTACCTGGACTTGACCGCATGGAGATTTCCCCCAACAATGACAAACTGACTGTAAGTTCCTGTGTTTAGGAGCCTGGTCGCAGCCTCTGGTCGAAGTCGTTGACCATGCTGACAGTCAGTTCAACAAATTGACAGTCAGTTATGTGTAATTGCCGTTGTTCGTAGCCCCTGGTCTTTTTTGAGACTCAAACTAACTGTCAGTTTCATAAACTGACTGTCAGTTTCAAAACTCAGTTCTATGAACTAACTGTCAGTGTTGCACACTGATTGTCAGTTCCATGTTTCTGGGTTTGGAACTGACTGTCAGTTGGGGTCCCCGGACCCTAAAAACCCTGTTTCTTTCTTTGTCTCTTCGGCTTCTCCTATTCACCGCCGTTGCCCTCGTTCTCGCCGTCGGTGCCTGCTCGCCGTGCCGCGCCGCTGTCTCCGTGCGCCACCGCCTCACCGCTGTGCGCTCGCGCCGCACCACCGTGCTGCGCCGCTGTGTCCGTGCCACCATTTCTCCTTGCCGTGCCAGTGTTCGCCGGTGTTTCCTCGCCAATGCTGCATCACTTCGTCGCCTCCACCGTGCTTCTCCATGTCTTTTCTTCCCCGGGTCCGTGCCTCTCCTCGACGGTGCCGTGTTTCTCTATTCGCGGCTGTCGTCATCACCTCTTTGGCAGTCCTTTGTTCAGGTCTTTTCTTCCCTCTCTGTTTTCCGTCTATGTTTTCTCTTTTGATCATGTCTGATCAGCCGGGATCTTCTCGTCGCGTTGCCCAACGAAAGAACGCAGCAAACAGCCGTCGTTCATCGGGTCAGCCGACTGAGTCCCGCTCTTCGCCTTCGCCCGAGCGCGTCCCCGTGGATTATTCACGGTGGCACGCGAGTCGCTTCCACACCCTTCGCTCCACAAACCCCTATCTCTTGCCGCGTCCCACTGGTCGCGACGCGTGCGACGTCCTCACTTTTCACACGAACTTGCAGCTCGACCTGTTCACCAGTGTCTACAGCCGCGTTCCCATTTTCGCTCACCGCTCTCTGTCCTGGCAGATGATTGCCTCTCGCACAGGCATCGTCTCCCTAGCAGATTCTTTCGCCTCTGTTGGGATCCACGATCTAGTCGCTGATTCCTCCCTCCACTGGGCCGATGAGCCCATTCATCAGTTCTACTCCACCATCTTTGTCTCTCCTCAGTGTGACTTTCTCACCTTCATGACAGGCATCCAGGTCCACACTGTCATGAAGGAGCAGATTGAGATCGCTCCCGGACTGGTTCGCCCCGCTTCTGGGTGCCAGCTCCACACTCTTCCCGACCTTGAGCATCGGGAGGTGGCCATGCTGTATTCTGGCCCCTTTCAGCTCCGTCACATCGCTGGCCTGCGTCGCGATGTTGACCTGGCTCTTAGGATTCTGCATCTCACTTTGGTCCCTATGACCGGAGACAGAGCCAGGGTCACCTACCTTGCCCTCCATGTTCTTATCTCTATCTTCCAGGAGGAGCCGTTCGATGTTGCTGATCTCATCATCAGTGAGATTCCTTCTTTCTCCGTGTCGCTAGCTACTGTACATCATGGCAGTGCTTCTGCACATCTGGGCAGTCGATTCTGAGCTCCCGCGGCCCCATCGCCTCTTTAGTTCTATCCTCCGACCAGGCGGATCGCCGTCTTGATGCCCGCCCTACAGCTACTGTTGACCCTGATTCTCCCACATCTGATGATGATGCTGCAGGAGAATCAGAGGACGAGGCTCCGGTTCAGGAGACTGACCCAGCACCTTCTATAGACCCAGGCATCGGATCTTCCTCAGCTTCCTCATCTCAACTCTAGCAGGTCATCCAGACCCAGCAGCAGATCCTGCGCACTCAATAGGAGCATCATCAGATCCTGCTCTGTCTACTTGACCAGCAGGAGGAGATTCTGAGTCGCTTGCCTTCGTCTGCTACTCCAGCCCCTCGCAAGAGGGCCCACCCAGCCGCATGTTCTCCGGGCTCAGCTTCAGGGCCTGCTGCACCAGTTTCGGCGCCAGCTTCTCCAGCTCCGGTCGCTACTCCTCCGGTGTCACCAGCTGTCGATGCGACTGGATCTCCTACAGGCTCCGGAGATACAGCAGTCCTAGGCATATCTTCTGATAATGAGCATTAGGCTCTATTTTCATGTATTAGCTCCTTTTTTTTTGTGCTTGATGCCAAAGGGGGAGAAGTATTTTATGTCTTTATTCTGGATTTTTTTATAGTTGGTTATGTGGATATGCTTATGTTATTGTTGGATGAGATTATGTTATTGATATATGGATATTGAATTTATATATATATGATGGATGATTATTCTGAGATCTTTTCTGTGTGATATATATGATGATGAGTTAATCGTACTGTATGCCCTGGATTTGTGATTTCATGTATGATTCTTATGCTTAGGGGACGTAGGCTATCGCAGTCTAAAAGTCCCTATGACGTGAGCCCCGCTCCTGAAAGGCCGCTTACGGTAACCCCTCGTGGACTGAGGGGGTAAGCGGCAACCCAGTTCTCATGAACTGCGGTAGCGAGTCACTTTGAGAGACTAGTCCCCCCTCAAATACTCAAGCCCGTCATCGGGCTCATCCTCCTCCGGGAGCTTCCCCCTCCGTGGGTTATCAAGCTCGTCCTCCCTCGGGAGCGAGCTTCCCCTCCAAAGGGCCTTGGAAATATCAATTGTTCGAATCCTTCAGGATTTTTTGGCTGGAAGTTTCCTTACCGGCTCCTCATTCTCACAGAGACCGGGGGAACTTACTATCGGCCCCCAGAATTTTTTTGGTTGGGAGACTTCCCTACCGGCCCCGCATTTCTCACGGCGACAGGGGGAACTTATTAGCGGCCCTTGGAATTTTTTGACCGGAGACTTCCCTACCGGCACCCCGTTCCCACGATGACCGGGGGAACTTTTTACCGGCCTCTGGAAGCTCCCAACCGGGGCTATAGGATTTCAGTAATTATCGGCGCCCGGGCCTCTTCGTGCCTTACCCACAGCACGCAGAGGCAAGCTACCCCCCGCTTTGGGTGGGGGGGATAACTCGGACCCGGACAGTTCAATATCGTTGGAGAATTTCGAAGACAAGAAAACTTCAAGGAACGAGCGAACTCAAACATTGTTGATACATCTAACCGGGGGACATCCCCCCCCCCCCCGGTGAGTATTGGTACAACATTTAACCGGGGGCAACCCCACCTCCCCGGTGGGTCCAGACGTCCCGGGGATGAAAGCCTCGGGCAAATACAAGATACAACTCGGGGAGTTAAACCCCCACGGGAAAATACAATGCGGGACAACCCCCCGGGGGGCGCCTAAACCAAATAATCCTGGAGGCCTTCTGACACCTCCCGGGCGAGCTCTCGGTATAAGCTTTTTATGTGTCGTTGGGCCTCTCGATGCAAGCCCTCGGGCCAATACTCGTAGCCCACCAGTGGGAGTATCCGAAGCGGCGGAACCCTCCGGGATCCTGGTCTCGGAGGAGACAACACGGCGCGGAGGTTGTCGAAGTTGTCAAGGTGCCACTCCAGAACCCACTGCAACCGGATCGGCTACCGACAGGCACCCTCTCCGCGCCCTCTGGAGGGCTACTTGGGTTTCCCGCTTTCCGAGAGCGAACCCCCAGGCTCCCAGGGAGCTCCCCGAGCAAAAGCGCTCAACCCTCGGGAGCCCTCTCCGGGAGTTAATATTGCATCTAGGCCTTTATGCCTAAACCTAATTTTCATGAATAATGAAAACAAAGTGATTTAGACTAACTGTGGTTTTGAGATATTTGATACTGTGCTCTGTTGGAAAGATTTGCGAAAGATGAACCCGACATAAAATAAATAGAAGCACAAGTAGCAAAAGAGCAAAGACGGGACATAATTGCAAACATGAAGACACAAATGACCTAAGGTAATCTGAGTTTTCATTTTTACCGATCTCGGCGTTTGGAAGTTGATCGGTTTAGGATCTTATTTTTTAGAATTTAACCGTACTATGAAGACGGGTCGCAAGTCCTCTCTGGACTTCTGCATAAACTGAGAAACTACTAGGTCATTGCATTGCATTGTTTTCGGTTGGATTTGGTTTTGAAAGATTTGAATTTTCAGTTGAGTTTTTGAAAGCAGAAGAGTTTTTAAATTTTCTAGAAAGATCTAGGTAGATCTGGTTTTTGCCTATGTTGACACAAATATATCTCTTTAAATTATGTTTCAAACGAGCTATTAAACTCTTAAATCAGATCTTTGGATTAAAAGTTATAACTATTTTTATTCATGCTGACTGTCAGTTTAAATGTCAGTTTGTGTTAACTAACAGTTGTCCAGAGAGGTTGTTTTTTGAGCCAAAATTTTTTGAACTAAACTGATTGTCAGTTGTCCAAACTGACTGTCAGTTTGTATTTTGACCTCAAGTGGTTTTATTTGAGCATCTGTTTTATCTGGACATTTTGTGGTCGAAACTGATTGTCAGTTTGTGAAACTGACTGTTAGTATGTAATGTTTTCTTTCCATATACGACCACAAATGGCTAGCTACTTTTTATCTGTAAATTTGAGTTTGAGACTGACTATCAGTCTCCCATACTGACTGCCAGTTTGCACTGATTTATTTCCATTTTCGACCTCAAACGGCTAGCTGAGTTTTCTCCGAATTTTACCCTTTCTGGTCGTGACCCAAATTGACTGTCAGTTTGAGCTGCTGATTTTCAGCTCGAGTTCCAACGGTTCTTTTGATTCTTCAAGCTATAAATATAGGCTTTGAGCAGATGTTTTGTACACCAAGAAGCCTCCTCTCATACACATACTTGTGCATTTTTTTTTGGAGTTAAAATCTTGATCTTTTGATCAAGTTATGAGCCTTTCAGATCCACCGAGTGCTTTTTATTCACATCTTTTCATCCTATTAGTTACTCAGTGATTGTTGGCGATCTAGAAGAGACCTTGCTGCTTATTACTCTTGTTGAACGCCCTCACCTAGACGGTTTGGTGGCGTGGCCATTGATCTCTCCTGTTCGAAGATTGTTGGAGAGGCTCAGCAAGATTGTACAAGGCATCGGTGCTCGCCTTTCTGGAGTAGACAAGGAGCAACTCTCATGGTAATACGAATACCCCAGTAGGTTTTCTGGAGGTTTCTAGCGAAGAAGAGACGACGCGAGCTGACCGCGTGACCGGTCCTCTCCCATCGGGCAAACGCCGCAAGTGACACGAAGATTTATATAGGTTCAGGCCTCAGTGGAGACACTAGTCCTGTCGACGTGCTCCCAACTAGAGTTGGCTAGGGGAGTTCTCTCAGGGAGAGATGGCTCCGAAGCACGCCTGTTTGATTTTATGTATTGGAGTAAATGAGTTGTCCTTAGTTACATGAGAGGGATACAAGGGCTTATATAGGCCCAAAAGATGCAAAAATACTAAACTGCCCCGTCCGCAACCGTTGGATCAAAGGGCACTAGCGTCCTTCTTCTGGTCAAGGGACTTGGATGCTTGACAGGTGTCCTCGCCAATTCCCGAGGTGCTTCTTGCGTGATCTTCACGTGACCCGGCAGCGGGGGCCCTTGTCTCTGGGAAAATGGCAGCGTCCGGGACGAGGGTCACTGGGAGCCTTGCCTCCGAACTTACCGCCGGGCAAATGGCGGCTAGGGACGAGGGTCACCGGGAGCCTTGCCCCCAGGCAAATGGCGGTGCCCGAGACGAGGGTCACCGGGGGCCTTATCTCCGGGCGAATGGCAGCGCCCGGGACAGAGGTCACCATGGGCCATGTCCCCGGGCAAATGGTGGCGCCTAGGACGGAGGTCACCGGGAGACTCACCTCTTACCTAGACTTGATCCCGTGGAGATTTCCCCCAACAGCAGCCCCCCATGTCCTCTGGGGACGCTGTTCGACTCCCCGGAGGGGATGGCTCACATCACCGATGAAAGGGATCGAGGATATCGACTAGAGGGGGGTGAATAGGCGATTTTGACAAATTATCAACTAATCAAGCAATTAACAATAAATGAGAGCAAGTAGCTAAAACAAGATGAATACCAAGAAATTTAACACAAGGATATATCCCGTGGTCTCGGTGATTTGCCGATCACCCCTAATCCACGTTTAGGCAAACTCAAATTTCTAACCGCTCCTCTATCTAGTCGACTTCCTCTCAAGAAGTGATCGAGATCTCTAGGCGGATTAGTGTGATGAGTTATCCAAACCTCGATTCCACTATTGATGCACTTTACCGCTCTGGCAAGGCATGCTCGACCCTTTCACCAGATGTTTTGACGCTTTTTCACAATCTTCCTTGAAGACCTCTCCAAAACCTTCCTCCTAGCTGTCTAGGAGCCGGCAAACTCCAAGAGTAACAAACCGGTGATGATCACCTAACGCTCTTCTAGTGCCACAAGGTTGATTTAGTGATCTAAATGCAATGCACTAGATCTCAAATGCACACTCTCTCAAATTCAAGAACTTGAACAGTAGAGTGTATGAAACTTGTTTTAGCTCTCAAAGATGATGGCAATGTTCACAAATAAGCCAAAAGTTATGAACAGGACAATGCATGGGAGTATATATACCCCCCACAATAAATATAGCCATTACAAGCGGTTGGGAGAAAAAGATCACTTGGCGGTCAGACAGCAGGTATAAGCCCGGTCAGACCACCGCAATTGCAACAGCATTAAACAGGTGCAATAAATGCTCACCTGCCCTTGTCGGGCACTCCTACGGTCAGACCGGAGCCAATAGCGGTCAGACCGTGAAACCTTCCAGAGATGACATGGTTTTTGGACACGATTTACGGTCATGTCGAGAACTTCGGACAGACCGGCCACATGGTCAGACCATAGTACAAAAACTCGGTCAGACCATTTTAGCGGTCAGACCGGACTAACAATCGGTCAGACCGTCTTAACACATCAAGTTCCAGAAAATGAGATCATGAAGTTCCAGGAGTCTGACTTAGGGTTTAACTACGGACAGACCGACGTCTTAAAGAAAGAAAACACACTTTAACATAACCGTCGGTCTGTCCGAAACAACATTCGGTCAGACTGTTTATGCGGTCAGACCAGCTAACAATCGGTCAGACCGACTGAGACTGAGTTTGGCTGAATTGAATGGAAAAATGCATTTTCATAGGATATGACCTTCTAGTATGCAATGCAAGTTGTTTTTATGACTTGTGGCACATAGATGAACTATTTAGTGATACACCACATGCTCCTCTTAATAGTACGGCGACTATCCTATAATCCGGTTAAAAATTCTTCTCTAATCACCTTAGACTGGTAAAAGGGAAAAAAGGACCCTATTCCATACCTTTGCCTCTTTGCTCAATGTCCTTTATTCATCTTGTAGCTCTTTCTTTGCCTTTCATTATCCTGTCTTTTGAGTTTGTTCTTGACACAACTTAACAGGTAACGTTAGTTCAACATTTGTAATTGTCATTAATTACCAAAACACTCTTTAGGGGCCTAGAAGCTACAATCTCCCCCTTTTGGTAATTGATGACAACATTAGATGTAAATGATTGGATTTTGAGCATTAAAAGACATACTCCCCCTAAATAGGTGATTATGAAAATTTTGGCCTTTTGGTGGAGTTCAAGCATGTATATAAGAGGATATCTCAATTCATTCTCAATATAACTTGAAGTATCACAAGAGTGTTATCCAAGCAACATCCACATTAAGGCATTCAACACATCACACCACATAGATCACAAATAAGACATTCAATGCAAAACAACATAAATTTAAAACAACATCATTCATTCAAAGCATCACAAAGCATCACAGAAAGTTATCAAAAGTCATTCATCTAGAGCTTTACATCAAAAGATCTTCTCCCCCTTTGGCAGCAATTGCCAGAAAAGCTACGAATCGGCGAGAGCATCATCATCTGGAGGGTTGAATGGAGGAGTCTGAGGGAATCTTGAGTAGAAGTGAGCTAAGAAGGCGTCGAAGCGCTGCTCGAACGGATCTTGGCACGACGAAAAGGTCTGGAATTGATCATTTAGAGCTGCCAAGTCCAAGCGTGCGAGCTCAAGCCCCTGCAGAAGTGTAGAAAACTGATCCATCATCGGCTGATGGAACTATGCTGGCTACTGAGCCTGCGGCTGAGGTGGAGGAGGCATATCCGGAGCCTGCTGTTGCTGCTACTGAGGCTGCGCACCATGGCCTCGAGCCAAGATGCGCGGATTGACACTAAACGGCTTATAGCCGAGATGTCTGATATCGCAGGATCCGCGAGGAAACTTCGTCTTCTGGAGTAGCAGAGTCATGATGTATGGAGCAAAGTAGAGATTTGGAAGAGTGGTTACCGAGACATCCTCAATCGTCTTCAAGATGAAGGTAACAATGTTGATCCGATGTCGTTTGAGGATGTGGTCGATGAAGTTCCAGTAGTAATCACGGATAGCTTCTCGATTTCCACTCTTTGGATGGATCGTGGCTCGGATAATTTTGTTGACTACAGCTAGGAGGACTTTAAGGCCTGTAACAGTGCCAGGTACGATCCTCTGTGCACCTCCCGGCTACTCATAGAACTGGAGCCAGTCATCCTCATGAAGATAATCCTCATCCTCCATATTTATGCCTTCCTTAATTTCTTTATAGTTTATTTTATTTGCCGCAGCAAACTCCTCAAAAGAAGCCTCATATCTCCTAGACCCAGTCATCCACATGATCTTTTGTTCCGCCCAAATGATCTCGATGGTAGCATAGAACTGATGGATGGCAGTGGTGTTCCATGGGCACTTATGCTCCACAAAATCATACAGCCCAATCTCCTTGAAGATCTGAACCAGAGGAGCCATGATGGGCTGATTCACAACATAAGCCCATTCGATCCATTTGTGTTCGAAGATATTCTTGTCGATCAGATGTCCATAGAATGCATCCTGCTGTGTCATCGTGTGGAAGTGACGAGTAGTGGCGTCATTCTCATGGTCCTAGCCTTCGTATAATCATTTGACGTCCAGTTTTTCTTAGGTCCTTGATATGCATGGACGTTTATTTCATCGTCCTCACTCTCGATATCCATAGCCATGTGCTCGGAGCCACCACGGTGAGAGGATTGTTCTGTTTCTGAGTCTCCGGGCAAGGGCACCCAATCAACGTCTTGAGTGTCGCTACTGCTCGAAGGTTGAGCCCTTTTTGGCCGCTTCGCCAATTTCTTCTTATTGGTCCGGACGGAGACATTCCCTTGAGGACCTCGACCACTAGAAGATTTGCAAGATATAAAACAGATAAGATACTAAGAGTCAAGAACGTATGGAGTGAATCGAGATGACAATAGATCAGCAAACCCTGGCTATGCTGTTGCCGTCGTTCAGATCGGAACTAGGGCGGTCAGACCGGCGCAATCGTAGAGTTAGGGTTTGAGAAGATTTCTAGGATTCACTTGATTTTAGAGCATAAAGTGATTGATACTCAAAGAGAAACATTTAGAGTATCAAGAGAATGTATCAATTTTAGGTTATTCGCAGATTCATACTAGGTTTATCAAAGTTTCTCGGAATCCCGAAATAAGGAGGAAAAATTTGAAACAACGGAGATGAATCCGAGAAGAATACCTAGAAGACATGGTTTGGAGGAGATCTTGACCAATGGTTTGTCCGAGCTTCGCTTGGGTTTGACCGAAGAAGAAAATCCCAAAAGATTCAGTTATAAGGTAAGAAATATATATAGGATAACTATAAGTAAGATATAGACAATATCGCCAAAGGGGAAGTATCCATCTTACAAATTAACATGTTTGAGGCTAATATTTACTCAATTGCCGATAAAAATGCCTAAAATACTCTAAAAAGAGAATTTCATGCAATCAAGTGACAATTCAAGCACAACCAATATGAGTTCAACCTTTCAAGCCACATTTGATATATTAATGACGTTAAGCTCATTTCGGAGTTTACAAAAGCGGTTTTCATCTAAGGGCTTAGTGAATATATCCGCTAATTGATCTTCGGTTCTCACTTATCCACCAACACATCACCTTTACTAACATGATCTCTAAGGAAGTGGTGTCGGATATCTATATGCTTGGTCCGAGAGTGTTGAAATGGATTTGTGGCTATCTTCACTGCACTCTCATTATCACACAAAAGAGGCACTTTTTCAAATTTTATCCCATAATCCAACAAAGTTTGCCTCATCCAAAGCAATTGTGCACAACAACTACCCGCGGAAATATATTCCGCTGAGGCGGTTGATAGAGCTACTGAGTTTTGTTTCTTGGAGGACCAAGAGACTAAAGATCTTCCTAATAGTTGACAACTGCTAGAGGTGCTTTTTCTATCCACTTTACATCCCGCATAGTCGGAATCAGAATATCCAATTAATTCAAATTTAGCACCTTTTGGATACCACAACCCTATACTAGATGAATATTTTAGATACCTCAAAATGCGCTTAACGGCCATTAAATGACTTTCTTTAGGAGGGGCTTGAAATCTTGCACACATACAAACACTAAACATGATATCGGGCCTAGAAGCAGTAAGATACACTCAATTACCAATCATAGATCTATAAAGCTTTGAGTCTACTGGTTTACCTCCTTCGTCAAAGACAAGGTGACCGTTTGTGGCCATTGGTGTCTTGATTGGCTTTGCTTCTTCAAGTCCGAACTTTTGAGCAGGTCCTTCACATATTTTCTTTGACTGACAAAAGTTCCTTCCTTGAGTTGTTTAACTTGTAATCCGAGGAAGAAAATTAGTTCACCTATCAAGGACATCTCAAATTCCCTGGACATCATGTTATCAAATTCCTCGCAAAAGTCTTGGTTAGTGGATCCAAATATGATGTCATCAACAAAAATTTGACATACAAAGAAGTCATTCCCAATTTTCTTAGTAAATAAGGTAGTATCAACTTCCCAATTTTAAATCCTTTTGAAATTAAGAAGTCTCTAAGTCTTTCATACCATGCACGAGGTGCTTGTTTAAGACCATAAAGAGCCTTGGAGAGTTTATACACATGATTTGGTTTTGTAGGATCTTCAAATCCTGGAGGTTGTTTAACAAACACTAATTCATTAATTTTTCCATTTAAAAATGCACTTTTGACATCCATTTGATAAAGTCTAATATTATGAGACAAAGCAAATGCAAGCAAGATTCTAATAGCTTCAAGTCTAGCTACGGGAGCAAAGATTTCACCGAAGTCCAAACCTTCAACTTGAGGATATCCTTGGGCCACCAATCTTGCTTTGTTCCTTACTACCACTCCGTTTGCATCTTGTTTGTTCTTAAAAATCCATTTGGTTCCGATGACATTGTGTTCATCCGGATTTGGTTCTTCGACCAATTCCCAAACATTGTTGAGGGGGAAGTTGTTTAATTCTTCATGAATAGCATTCACCCAATCCGGATTTTTTAAAGCTTCATCTACATGTGTGGGCTCAAAAGAGGAAACAAAGGAGAAATTTTCACAAAATGAAGCAAGACGAGAACGAGTTTGAACACCCTTACGCAAATCACCAACAATTTGATCGACGGGGTGATCCTTAGAAATTGAGTGATGAATTCTTTGATGATCAACCGGGTTTTGTGAAGTAGAGGTAGACGTTACTTACGGTTGTTGTTGAGGCGAATCTTCCACATTAACCACTTCAACTATTTGATCTTCATGTTGAGGTGTTGACGAAGAGGGGATAGCTTGAGTGGATGGATCTTCATCTTGATCACTATCTTCTTTCGGCTTGATATCCCCAATGGTCATGTTCTTCATCGCCACCCTTAACCCTTCATTGCCTACATCATCAAAGTTGTCTTGCTCCTCTTGAGAGCCGTTAGTCTCATCAAATTCTACATCATGCGTCTCTTCAACCAAACCGGAGTTTTGGTTGCAGACACGATATGCTTTGCTATTTGATTAGTATCCTAATAAAAATCCTACATCACATTTACTTTGAAATTTAGATAAGCGTGTACCTTTTCGCAAGATATAGCACTTACATCCAAACACTCGGAAGTAGGAAATGTTTGGTTTCCTTCCGATGAGAAGCTCGTAAGGAGTTTTCTTTAGTAGCCGATGACAATAAAGTCGATTCGATGAATGGCATGCGGTGTTGATTGCTTCGGCCCAAAGGTGTCCGAAACATTGTACTCCGAAAGCATGGATCTTGCCATATCTATCAATGTCCGGGTCTTTCGTTCGACTACTCCATTTTGCTCCGGTGTATACTTGGCCAAAAACTCATGTTTGATGCCCTTATCATCACACCAGTTTTCAACCTTGGTATTCTCACTTTCTTGATCTTGAAAACTAAATTCATTTTCGGCCCTTTGAGCAAAACTTTTGAAAGTGTTAAATACAATTGACTTATCATGTAAAAAGAATATCCACGTATATCTCGAAAAATCATCTACAATGACAAGACAATAACTATTGCCACCAATGCTAACAAAAGTAGTTGGACCAAATAAATCCATATGCAATAAATCAAGTGGACTAGAAGTTGACATTGTGCTTTTGGTTGGATGTGAATTTGTAACTTGTTTTCCGGCTTGGCAAGCACTACATAATTTATCTTTTTCAAAGTTTACATCTTTTAATCCAACAACTAAATCATGTTTAACTAATCTATTTAGTTGTTTCATTCCAACATGTCCAAGCCTTCTATGCCATAGCCAACCTTTAGATGATTTAGTGAACAAGCATGTACCGAGATTTGCATCATTTGAATTGAAATCAACTAAATAGAGGTTGCCATATCTAAAACCTTTGAAGATCAACCTATTGTCATCAATACTAGTGATAATTACATCTTTTGGATAAAAAGCACATATAAATCCAGGATCACAAAGTTGACCTAAGGATAAGAGATTGAAGTTAAGAGATTCGACAAGCAATACATTAGAGATGGAGAGGTCGTTTGAGATGGCAATTTTACCTAAACCTTTTACCTTTCCTTTTTGATTGTCTCCAAATGTGATCTTGTCATATTCCGCACCTTCGTTATTTAGAGTGGAGAACATATTGTGATTACCGGTCATATGTTGAGTGCATCCACTATCGAGCACCCAATGTTGTCCTCCGGCCTTGTAATTTACCTACAAAACAAGGTTAGTTCTTTTTAGGTACCCAAGTCTTTTTGGGTCCTTGGAGGTTAGTTACCAAGGATTTTGGGACCCAAATGGCTTTCTTTTTGGCATCAATTATAGGGGTTCCAACAAATTTGGCTTTAACATCGCCGTTGTTCATTTTCTTTAAAACATAGCAAGAGTTGAATATAAGAGATGAATTAGTTTTGCTAGCATGGCAATTTTCCTCAATATGACCTAAACTTTTACATTTGTTATAATATACCTTTTCTTTTACAAATACGGTTTTAGATGGGAGAAATGCATGTTTCCCCTTATTAGGAATGTAACCTAGTCCTTCTTTTCTTAAGGAGAACCTTTGACTATCTAGTAGATGTCTTAATTTTGATTCTCCGACATAGCATTTAGCTAGATCATTTGTTAGTTTTTCAATTTGGTCCTTAAGTTCATTGTTTTCAAGACTAAGCCTATGGTCATCAACTTTAGGTCTAGAAGGTAATTCAATTAAATCTTCACAAGATGTAGATATGCTAGAAGTGGATATCATAGGCAAGTCATTTAAAATATTGCAAGTGATGCCTATGTCATTACCCGTTTTGTTGGCTTTATGAGTAATTAAAGAGTCCTGAGCTTCCTTAAGCATCTCATGAGTTTCTTTGAGACTCTCAAGAGATGTTTTTAGCTCCTCATAGGAATTTTGAAGAGTTTTGTATCTCTTCTACAATTCCTTGAATTTTTCCTTTTCTTTACTCATATAGTCATCAAAACCGGTGATCATCTCAACTAGGTCATCATAAGTGTATTCATCTTCGTCAAATGATACCTTAGATTCTCCTTTAGCCATGAGGCAATGAGGAGTGGAGAATAGAGATGGAGCTTCCTTGATAGCTACTCCGGCGAGTCCTTTAGGTGATGCTTCATCTTCATCTTCGGAATCGGAACTTGAAGCATCCGAATCCCATTCAATGAAGCAAGTTTGTCCGTCCTTCTTTTTCTTGTAATATTCTTGAAAACCTTCTTCTTGCTTTCTCCTTCCTTTTCGTACTTCTTCTTTTTCACCCATTTTTCTTCTTCCTTGTTTTTGCATTGTGCGGAGATATGGCCCTTTTCACCGCAATCAAAACATCTTCTTTCTTCAAATGGGTTCCTTTTGGATGATTGTCCTTTCTTGAAGGACTTTCCTTGATATCTCTTTTTCATGAACCGCTTGAACCTTCTCACGAAGAGATCCATTTCCTCATCGGTGTCTCTCTCATCACCTTCTTCTTCATTATCTTCCCTTTTGGAGGCTTGAACATTGAGTGCTATGTTCTTCTTCTTGGAGTCGGAAGCCTCATCTTGCACCTCTTCTTGGGATTTCTTAAATATGTCATGAGTGAGAATTTCACTCAAGACCTCCAAAGGAGTCATACTCTTCAAATTAGCTCGTACAAGTGAGGTCACAATAGAGTGATATTTTGAAGGTAAAGCTCTAAGAAATTTATGGCAAAACTCCACATTTGTGTCATCCATACCAAGCCCTTTTAGCTAATTTACTATGTTATTTAATCGGTTGAACATCTCCGAGACATCCTCATTTGGCAACATAGCAAACTTTTCAAATTGTCCCTTATGGATAAATAATTTAGCATCCTTGACCATTGAGGTTCCTTCATGAAATCCATAAGATTTCTCCAAATGTCATGAGCCGTTTCAACTTTACAAATTCTATTAAATTCACCTAGATTTAAAGCACTATACAGAACATTCATGGCTTGAGCATTTGCTAAGGCATTTTCTCTATCTAGGTTAGTCATGTCATCATTCTATCTATTGGAAAACTAGAATGATGGTCTATCTTAAAGCCATGGGTGGAAAAATTTGAAAAGTTGTGGATGACGTATCAGGGGGGCTGTCTACCCCGTATAATCCCGCTGGGGGGTTCCCTCCCGCCGCGGGATATACTTCCGGGCATGATCCCCGGATACGGGTGCGACGAAAATGTGGGGGCCGAGGGCCGCGCCAACACACTAAGGAGCTCGTCCATAGAGCGCTGGGCGCAGAGCTGGCCCTCCACGCGAGCCTCCAGCAGGGCATCCCGGGGAGCCGGGGGAGCCGTCGGGGGGAAACTCGTCCCGGCCGAGGTCCCCGCGGCCGCCGGGAGCGACCCGGAGGTGGAGGCGCCTAGATTGAGAGGAAAGGTGGGAGGCGGTACCTGGGAATGGTCGCCTCCGGACGGAAGCGCCGGAACAGCAGCGTCCCGGACGGGTGGCGCCAGGTCACCGGGACCGGCGTCACCGGGAAGGGCGCGGGCCCTTGTTCTCGGAGGAGCCATGGCGATTCGTCACGGGTCCCCACGGACGGCGCCAACTGTCGTGGTATTAAGAATACCCCGGCAGGTTTCGAAGACGATCCTAGCGGAGATCACGCAGCGCGGGTTGACCGAGTGACCGGTCCTCCCCCGCCGGACAAACACAAGAATTGACACGTGGATTTATACAGGTTCGGGTCCCGGTGGGGGCCCTAGTCCTGTCGACGCGCTCCCGACCGGAGTCGGCTGGGGAGGCTCTCTCCGGGGGAGAGGCTTCCGGAGCACGTCTGTGAGATTAGCTATTCCAAATAATAATGAACTGATCCTTTACAACAGAGGGGTACAAGGGCTATTTATAGCCCCAAAAAGAAGCAAAAAGCCTAAACTACCCGGGAGCCACCGTCGGATTGAAGGGTAGGACCGTCCTTCTCCCGGTCAAACGTCTTGGATGCTTGACAGGTGGTCGCTGAATCCCGAGGCGTCCCTCGCGTGACCTGCACGTGATAAACAAACAGGGGTTTTACCTTTTAGGAGGGCGATGACGTCCGGGACCCCTTCCGGAGAGCAGGGTCCCGGGGACCCACATGGCGGCGCTTGGAGCAGGCACCGGAGGCCACTCTCTCCGGGCCAATGGCGGCGCCCGGGACGCGCCCGGGGGGCACGGTCCCGGGGGCCAAATGGCGGCGCCCGGGGCAGGCACCGGAGGCCACTCTCTCCGGGCCAATGGCGGCACCCGGGACGCGCCCGGGGGGCACGGTCCCGGGGGCCAAATGGCGGCGCCCGGGGCAGGCACCGGAGGCCACTCTCCCCGGGCCAATGGCGGCGCCCGGGACCTGCCCGGGGGGGCACGGTCCCGGGGGCCAAATGGCGGCGCCCGGGGCAGGCACCGGAGGCCACTCTCCCCGGGCCAATGGCGGCGCCCGGGACCTGCCCGGGGGGCACGGTCCCGGGGGCCAAATGGCGGTGCCCGGGGCTGGCACCGGAGGCCACTCTCCCCGGGCCAATGGCGGTGCCCGGGACATGCCCGGGGGGCACGGTCCCGGGGGCCAAATGGCGGCGCCCGGGGCAGGCACCGGAGAGCACTGTCCCCGGGCAATCATGAACTTACCTGGACTTGACCGCGTGGAGATTTCCCCCAACATGTTTGTATTTTCATTAAGTTTTTATATGATTTTTTAAGAGTAAATAGTGCTTTGGGTTTTTAACTTGTGCAATTATGACACTTATATCATTAAATTGAAAATTTAGTTTGACAGATCTCTAAATCTATTCGATCGTTTTATTTATATCCGTTCATCATTTAAAGTAACAGAAAATGATATTGTTGGGGGAAATCTCCATGAGACTAAGTCCAGGTAAAGGGCTACGCCATTTGTCCGGGAATAAGGCCCCCGGTGGTTGTCCCGGGCGCTACCGTCCTTCCGGAGGCAGAGGTCCCCGATCCCGGGTCACGTGAGGATCACGCGAGAAGCATCTCGGGAATCAGCGGACACCTGTCAAGCATCCGAGGGCCCTGGTCGGAAGAAGGACGTTGCTGCCCCTTGATCCAACGGTGGCAGGAGGGTAGTTTAGTCTTTTTGCGTCTTTTGGGGCTATATAAGCCCGTGTACACCTCATGTAAAGGACGAGTTCTCATTACTGCTTGGAATAACAATCTCACAGGTATGCTCCGGAGCCATCTCTCCCCCGAGAGAGCTCCCCTAGCCAACTTCGGTTGGGAGTACGTCGATAAGACTAGGGCCTCCACTGAGATCTGAACCTGTATAAACCCACGTGTCATTTGTTGTGTTTGCTCGACGGGAGAGGACCGGTCATCCGGTCAGCTCGCGTCGTATTTTCTTCGCTAAGATCGTCCACAAAACCTGCCGGGGTATTCGTAATACCACGACAGTTGACGCCGACCATGGGGACTCGTGACGAGACGACATGGCTCCCCCAAGAACGAGGGCTCGCACCTTCCCGGTGACCCGACGCCGCCCGTCCGGGACACAACCGTCCTGGCGCTTCCGCGTCGGAGGCGGCCCGACCCAGGTACCGCCGCCCACCTTCTCTGTTAATTTCGGTGGTTCGACCTCCGGGTCAGTCCCGGTGACCGCGGTCGCCTCGGCCGGGACCAGTCTCCCCCCGACGGCTTCCCCGGTCCCCCTGGACACCTTGCTTGAGGCCTTAGTGAAGGGCCAGCTACGCGCCCAGTGCTCTATGGACGAGCTGCTCCGCGTCTTGGCATGGCCACCGGCCCCCACATACCCGCAGTACCCATTCTTGGGGGCTATGCCCCCGTTTATGGGTCACCCGGTGGCCCCTCTGGCCCCTGGAGGCCCGGCCGCTCCGTACGATCCCTCCGGAGTGTACCCTCCCCCGGCGGGCAGTCCGTCCGGGGCCTTCCTGGCGCCGGGAGCCTTCCCGATGCCGAGGGGTTACTTCACGCCCGGGGCCTTCGCAGTACCGAGGGGACACCCCGTTCAGGGCCCATTCCCAAGGCCGGGGGCCCACTACATGCCGGGGGCTTTCCCTGCGCCGGGAGCCAGTCCCGCCCCACGAGTCACATTTACCGCACTGGGGGCGGTCAACAGAGCAGCTCCCGTGCCGCAGCGGACCTCCCCCCGCGATGGCGCCCCGGGCCCGGACGTCGCCGCGGGGGTTCCCCCCTCTCCGGTTCTGGATAATACAGGGGTTTCCCCCTTTCCGGTTCAGGGTGTCGCCGCGGGGGTTCCCTCCTCTTCTGTTCTGGATAATACAGGGGTTCCCTCCTTTCCGGTTCCGAACGTTGCCGCGGGGACCCCCTCCCCGGTTCCGGATAGTACAGGGGTTTCCCCCTTTCCGGTTCCGGGCACCGCCGCGGGGGGGCCCCCCTTACCGGCCCCGGTAGCGCCCGGGTCGGTAGCTACAATGCATGAGCTCCCTCCTCCCCCAGGGCCACCCCCGAGGGCGCCTCCGGCGGATCAAGTCCTCTTCGCCCGGGAGGAGGTTGAGCGAATGCGTGCAACTAAGTCCGGGGAGGAACTTCCCCCGGGTCGCGGACGCGGGGAGCTTCGCTCCCACACCGGCCGGGGGAAGAGACCCGCCGAAGAACCAATCTCTCCGAGGGAGAGCCCAGACGTCTTGGAGGTCAGCTCCAACCTGGAAGAAAAGCGCCGTTACCGCCATGCCGGCGGACCTCTTGCGCCACTTCCCGACTCCGACAACGAGCGCGCGTCCCCTGTCAAAGGGGACAGTGATCGGGACTCTCCCCGAGAAGTGGAGGGGGCCAACCAGCCGCTGTGCCGCAGACTACGAAGCATTCGATGGCCGCGGCCTTACCACCCGCCGCACATCAAACACTATAACGGTGAGGCCGATCCTTACGAATTTGTGCAGGTGTATTCCACAGCCATCTCGGCGGCTGGGTGGGACGAGACGGTGCAATGCAACGTCTTCCCCCTCTACCTCACTGGGATCGCCCGCTCGTGGTTCTACATCTTGAAGGCCGGCTCCATCATGTCCTTCGCGTAGCTCAAGTGCGAATTCTACTCGAACTTCCAGGGGAACTACGTGCATCCCCTGGATTCCTCGCAACTCTACACTGTCCGGCAGAGGACGAGGGAGACCATCCGCAGCTTCTTCAAGCGCTTGGCTCAGGTTAAGAGCAAAGTGGCTCAAGTCCCCGACGCCACAGTCATTGAGGCATGCAAGAGCGGGATCCTCCCCGGAGAGCTCCATCGGAGGCTCTCCTGGAGCTGCCCCTCCTCCGCCGACAAGCTCTTCAACGTGCTTGAGAAGTACGCTCGGGCGGAGGAGGACGATCTCTGGAAGAAGAACCAGGGTGCTCCCGCCCCCGCTGACCGGGGGGCCAGGGACCCCCTCAAATGCCCCAAGTAGGGGGTTGTAACGAGCCATGGCCTCAGGACACCTTTGTCCTCCAGGGCGGAGGTGGCTCTCGCGACGCCTCAAGGGGCAATCGCCCCTTCCCCAAGCCGAAAGGCCGCGGAGGAGGACAGTCGTCCCGCGGTCGTGAAGGCCCCGCGGCGGGAAGCAAGGAGGGACCATGGTGCACCTTCCACAAGTCCAGTACCCATGCTACCTGGGAATGCCACCAACTTTTACAGCAGTTCGCCGCGTTCCTTGACCAGCATGGGCAGCGGGGGGACTCCGGCCTCCTTGCCCCCTCAACCAGCCTTACCGGCCTTTCCTGCTCCCGCAGGGGGACAGCAGGGACGAACCCAGGAGGCGGAGCATTCCGAAACTCTCCCCTTCCAAGCCTCCCAGAGGCGTGTTAACGTCATCACAGGAGGGTCCGCTTCCGGGCGGGACTCTAAGCGCCAGTGCAAGGAGTACGCACGCGAAGTACAGGTGGTGGGGGTGCTGCACACGTCTCCGCCACCCAAGTGGTCAGACGTCCCCCTCACCTTCACGGTGGAAGATGAGCGTGGGGTTCACTTCCCCCATGACGACGTGCTCATCGTCTCCGCCACTATCTACAACTACCACCTGGCCCGCATCCTCGTGGATGGCGGGAGCTCCGCCGATGTCCTCTAGCTAAAAGCCTTTAGGGAGATGCAGGTGGACGAGAAGCTCTTGCAGCTTGCAGCAGGGCCTTTGCAAGGATTCGTCCCGGGGAAGGCGATCCACCGCGTGGGGAAGGTGGATCTCCCCATGACATTCGGCACCTCGGAAAACTACCGGACTGAGATGGTCCGGTTTGATGTGGTAGACCTCCCCTCCTCCTACAATGCGATCATGGGGAGAACCATGATCAACCGTCTGGGAGCTGCGATCCACTAGAACTACCTCTGCGTGAAGATCTCCGGGCCTCATGGCGTGATCACCGCCTGGGGAGACCAAGACTTCGGCGTACACGGGGGGGATCTCTTGGGTTGCCTTGTGTCCCAGCGGGGCTTAGAGGCAAATCCAGAGAAGATCCGGGCGTTCCTAGATATGCCCTCGCCGCGCTCGGTTAAGGACATTCAATGACTCACCGGCCGCTTAGCCACGCTAAGTCGTTTCATCTCGCGGTCGGGGGAACGCAGCCTCCAATTCTTCAAAATCCTCCGGGGGCTCGAGGGGTTCCGGTGGACCCTCGAGGCCCAGGGAGTTTTCGACGACCTGAAGAAGTACCTCACGAGTCCCCCAATGCTCGTGAGCCCATCTCCTAAAGAACCCTTGCTCCTCTACCTTGCCGCGACCCCGGTCGCCGTAAGCGCGGTATTCGTAAATAGCAAAGACGGGCAGCAGCGTCCCGTGTATTACGTGAGTAAAGCCCTCCAAGGGGCCAAAACTCGGTACACGGAGATGGAGAAGATCTACTACGTCCTCCTGATGGTGTCCCGGAAGCTCCGTCATTACTTCCTAGGGCACCCCATCACCGTCCCATCATCCCTCCCCTTGGGGGAGGTGCTTCGAAACAAAGAAGCCACCGACCGAATAGGGAAGTGGGGGGCCGAGCTCGCCCCCTTCTCCCTTTCCCTCGCGGGGTGCTCCGCCATCAAGTCACAGGTCCTCGCCGACTTCGTGGCGGAGTGGACTCCTGCCTCCGGGCCCGGGGACGAAGACCTCCCCGCACTGCCCCGACGCAGCGACCATTGGACACTCATGTTCGGTGGCTCCCTGTGTCTCGCCGGGGCTGGTGCGGGAGTAGTCCTCCAGAGCCCCGAGGGGAAGGAACTTGAGTACACAGCGTGGCTCGAGTTCCCCGCCACGAACAACGTCGTCGAATACGAGGCTTTGCTCCTCGGGTTGCGTCTTGCGCGCTCCCTGGGGATTCGACGCCTCCTAGTGAAAGGAGACTCCCAGCTCTTAGTTTGCCAAATGGACAAGTCCTACTTGTGTCATGATGCGAACTTGAGCCTCTACTTGCAGGAAGTGTGCAAGATGGAGAAGCACTTCGACGGCCTAGAGGCCCAGCACATCCCACGAAGGGACAACGATCGGGCTGACGCCCTAGCCCGGGCAGCCAGCACCCGGGAACCGCTCCCCAAAGGGGCCTTCTTGTAGATTATTGAGAAGCCCTCGGTGACCTCCCCGGACGTGGGCTACGAGCCCCGCGTCCCGGAAGTCGCCGAGATCACTCAGACTTCGTCTTGGATGGCCCCCTTATCTCCTTCATCAAGGGGGAGGGGGACCCTCCCAACGAGTCTGAGGCTAAGCACCTCCGGGCCAAAGCTCGAGCATACCTCCTGTTGGAGGGGAAGCTCTACAAGCAAGGGGCTTCCGCCCAGATCTGATGTCTCCCATGGTCGGAAGGACTCCGGCTTCTCGAAGACATCCACGTGGGAAGTTGCGGGTCTCATCTAGCCCCGCGCGCCATCGCGGCCAAGGCTTTTCGCCAGGGCTCTTACTGGCCCACAGTGACGCATGACGCGCGAGACCTTGTCTCCGCGTGCGAGGCTTGCCAGAAGATGGCCAAGGGTTCGAACCTCCCCCCCCCCTCCCGTAGCACTGCAGACTATCCCCATCACTTGGCCCTTCGCGCGCTAGGGGATGGACCTCCTAGGCCCCTTCCCCCCAGCGCCCGGGGGCTACAAGTATGCGGTGGTCGCGGTTGACTCCTTTACTAAGTGGGTATAGGCTGAACCTTGGCCCAGCATCACATTCCGAGTGGTACAGTGGTTTTTCTGGAAAAATGTCGTTTGTCGTTTTGGCGTCCCCCGAGAGATCACTGTCGATAACGGGACCCAATTCGACTCAGCGTATTTCCGAGAATTCTGCGAAGGCCTGGTGCTCACCATCCATTTCGCTTCAGTGGCCCATCCCAAGAGCAACGGGGCCGTTGAAAGGGTCAACGGCGTAATCCTACAGGGGTTACGCCGATGGCTCGAGCAAGCCGCTTCCAAGCGGGGTGTATGGGCAGAGGAGCTCCCTAGCATCCTCTACTCCATGCGTACGACTCCGAGCTGGGCGACAGGACGTAGTCCCTTCTCCCTAGTATACGGGGCTGAGGCAGTCCTCTCCCCGGAGATTGGCTTTCGGTCGCTGCGAGTCGAGCTCCTATACAGAGCTACGACCGCGGCATACCAAGCCAATGAGGCGAATCAACGACTGGAGGTCGATCTCGTGGAGGAAGAACGCGACCGAGCGCTCCTCCGCCACGCCATCTACTAGCAAGAAATGGCGCGCGCGTACAACCGACGGGTGCGCGAGAGGGCTTTTCGGCTCAGGGACCTTGTCCTCAAGAGCGTCACAGACCCCCCAAGCCCAGGACAAGCTCTCCCCCAAGGTGGGAGGGCCCCTACAGGATCTCGGCAGTCCTGGGCTCGGGGGCTTACAAGCTCTCCAACCTTCAAGAGCAGGAGCTGAAGCACACGTGGAACGTGCGTTTACTTCGCAAGTTCTACGTCTAGCCTACAGGCTCGTCCCCTCGCCCGGAGCGATTAAGCCCGAGGGGGAGGGGGAACATTGTACTCACCCCCCCCCCCCTGAGTGATTACGCCGGAGGGGGAGGGGGGACTTTGTAATCACCGTTCCCTCCCCTGTCGCAATTTCGCGGGGGGAGGCGTTGTACTTCGGTTCATTATCAATACAACTAGTTTTTCTTCAGCTTTGTCTCAATGCAGGTTTTTTACATTACCGTCTCTCACGGTGATGCCCTCCCCGTGAGGATACCCTCTCAACGAGGATGCCCTCCCCGTGAGGAAGTGGGCTATCACGACCCAACAAGTCCCTACAACGGCAGTCCCACTCCCGTTAAGCGGCTTACGATCACCCCTCATGGACTGAGGGTATAAGCGGCAACCCGGTCCTCAAAGACTGTGGTAACGAGTCAATTTGAGAGACTAGTCCCCTACCCAAACACTCAGACCCATCATCGAGCGCATCCTCCTCCTGTAACGCCCTGAGTTAGGGGTGAAAATTTCCTTTTTCATAAATAGCATGCATGCATGTATCTGTAGTATTAGCCAGATCAGTTTCTATCTCAAGCCCTAAAATCTCCCAAAATTTATCCTGTGACCTCAAATCAAGATCAGATTGTTCAGATGTGATCTATCAGTTACTTTGAACTTAAAAGTCTTCAGAACCCAGATCCAATTTTATCTCTAAATTCCAGATTTATTAACTTCTTCTGTTTTTGAAAACAGAAATACTTTATATTACCCAAATACCCTAAGTTTCAGAAGTGCAGATTTAATCAAAATCTTGACCAAGTTCAGATCAGATTATTCCTGGAATATGATCATGGGTATGTCAATACCTTAATATAAAAAGTTGACAGCCAGATTCTGCTATCTAGACTCTTTTCACAAATTAGTCCAAGAATTATCGCAAAATAGTCCTTATCTGATATCTGAAAATCCAAAAAGGCTAAAATCTCCAGATTAACTCCAAATTCAGAATTTCTTCGGCAAATCTTCTCAAAATGCTATTTGTCACAAGTTTCTCTTCTGTTCAAATTCCAAAATCTCATCCTAAGTGCCAGAATTCAAAATCAAATGAAATTCAGATTTCAATTACCCTAAATTACCCTATTTTTAGTTTGTATCGAAAACTATTCAAATGTGTAAAATCTTATCATTTATCTTTGCCAAATATCCTGTTGAATATAATATACCAGATTAGTGAAATCAATTTCAGTTTAAACCTTCTAAATCTCCAGATTTACATTTCAGTCCAAAACTCAAAGAATTGAAACTGCAGTTCAGTCCATTTTCGACCAGGACAGCAGCAAGCATTCGACCAGGCCGTTTTACTGTGCGCACGACCAGGGCTCGCCGTGATTTCTTGCGCCGTGGTTGCTTGCCGCCGTTGAAGCTTCGCCTGCAACTTGATCGTGCATGCTGTTGCGCACGTGTCCTCGCCTCAGCCGTCACCGTGGCAGCGCCGCTGCAACGTCAACGACCAGCGCTTGCTCCCGCGCGCGATCACCGGCTTTTGTCAGCAATCCATCGCCACGTTGCCTTGCCGCGCCAGTTGTTGTCGCCACCGCTTGCTCCATCTTTGCAAAGTCCCGATGAACGACAATGTGGACAGTTGTAGTCCTGTCGCCGTCGCAATCACCGTTCTTCGCTGTGTCTTCGCCGCTGATGCTCAGCACGCAATCCATCTCATCTTAGCTGCCAATTACTTCGTTGTCTCCTCCTTGCAAGCTTCGCCTGGCCTATTTAAGCACTCCTGTGCTCAGTAGCTCCCTCCATACTTCACCAGAAACCAGCCAAGTTCCAGAATTTGCTCTTTTCGTTTTCTTCTCCGGCGAGCCGTCGAGGAAGCTCACGGTGCCAGCACTCTACAGATCATCTCCTGCCAAATTAACAACACCAGTGAGTTTCCCTACTCATTCTCTCTGTGTGATATCATCTAATTGCTCCCCGGTGACCTCTATCGCCGGTGATCGCCGGGATTGCTAAATGCCCTGTTCCGGCAATGCAGGCCAAATCACCTCGAATTAGCTCTCATTGCTGTAGAAGAAGTTGATCAGTGAGTCATTTCCAGCAAGCCTGTGCATCAAGATCTCCAGATTGAGCTCGAATCGAAGGTATCCCCAAATTCAAGCTCTACCAGTCGCCGGCGATCGTCGCCAGGCTTCTCCGGTGATCCTCCGGTCAATTTGATGTTACCAGAAGCTTCCCTATACCTCCTAGATGCTCTCCAAGCAAGGAATTAAGTTCTTGTTGCCTGTAGCAGAAACCCCCAATCAGCAGCGTTTTCTTCTCCGGCGCCGATGATCGGAAAAGTGTTCCCGGCCGTTTCAGCTCAAATCACTTTGTCCACTGTGTGTGCCTTAACTTCCTGAACATTTTTGTCTTCTAGCCCGACACCTAGATCGGCCTAGATTGGAAGTTACAGCCATGCCAAGATCTTGTCCAGAACTGATCTAGTGCAGCCAGTTCATCTCTGTTCATCATCAAATTTCTTGCTTTCCAGCCATTTCCTGCCCTAGATCCTGTTAACTTAATTGTTCCTGTTACTCAAGCCTACCTCCCAGACAAAGTGGTGCATCATTTGGAGCTCCAGATCAAAAGTTATGCTAAGCCCTAGTTTTTGGCATTGTCAGCTCTATGCCAGAGCTTGTCAGCCAGTGGCATTGACCTTGTTTACCCACTTCTGGTTGTGCATTTTGAAAACCACTTTGTCCACTGAATTTGTAGAGTTGTGATCTACATTTTCTTCTACTACCATAACTTGAGATAAGCACTCTAGCTTTTCTTAAAGCTATGTCCAAGCTTTAATCCGAATGTCGATCTGTTGACATTCGCTGTTTTGATTAAACCAACCACAAAATTGTTATCCCTATTGCAATCCTGACACCCTAAGATTATCTAATCACCACCCTTAGCCCAAATTCCTTGAAACCCTAGAATCTCAGTTCAGTTTGCAGTTCAACTTATCTCCAGTTTAGTTCAATCATTCTTGTTAAGCATTTCTGCATGTAAGTCATAAAACATTTTAATATTATAAGTAATTATTGTGTGTTTGTTTGTCGTCGAGCAGATTCAGAAGCTGACTTTGAAGATTTTGCTGTTGATCCGTCATCGACTGCTGTATTTTACGACGCGGAAGGCAAGTCATATCCTTGGTCATCTTGAACCTATATTTTAAATGTTGCTAAAACATAACCTTGAATATAGGCAATATTGCATGTGAAAGATTGAGAATGGTTGATTTATGAATTGGCAGTACTAGACTGGTTATCTGTGAAATGTGAAATAAACAAGTTTTGAGCCATGAACTATTATATGTATCTATATACTTATATTCATGAAATAAAACCCCTAGCCGTGACCAGAAAAATGGTGTGGATGGCTGTAGCACTGGAAGTGCTAGACTGCAAAGGAATGCAGGCACTGAAGGTGCAGGGTTGTGGATGGTCTGGTCATTGGCATATAAGGACTAGAACCTTGTGTTGTGCGTCTAGTGGCATGAACAACGTGCTAACCTCAAGCCTGGTATGGGACAGGCCTGAACAAGTAATTATGAGGATCGCACATGAAACCCCTGCATGAGATGTGTAGTGATGCACGATAAACACGGAGCGCGGCTCCCACACATATCACTGAAGGTGATCAAGCACGCTGACCCAGTAATGGGAATAAGCAATGGGGTGGAGGTTTGGATACAACCTGCCACAACTGTGCCTCGCTGAGAGCCACAGGGTTGGGGGTGAATTGTGAGTAAAACATAACAAAAGTTCTTGTTATTTCCACCTTGCCGCTCACAATATGAAGTGAGTCAGGGGTCCAATCATTTTGTTATGATAGGAAAGGTTTGAAAGTGGAATATCTTGCGGGTAAATTGGTACCTCTCTGCAGAGTTAAAAACGTATTCGAATACTCCGAGCTCCCGGGTTTATAGGAGTCTGCTGCGGTGGATTAAATCCACGGGGTGTGACACAAGTACTATTTTCTAAATAAAATATGTTTAAATCAAGATTACCCAAATGACATGTGTTGTCATGATAAGGAGTGCTGCCGTGGGCTGTCGTGTGTCGACGTGTCGCGGTAGTGCTATAATCTAGTGAACATGATTGATGATGTTATATTATGAAAAGTGCTGCCATAAGATGAGATGAGAAAGGAAAAGATTATTTTACAAATATCCATAATTCTTGACTAGTCTAAGTTCATATCATCACTACTATATGTATCTACTCTTACCTATGACTTGCTGAGTACGTAAGTGCTCACCCTTGCAACATTCAACTCAATAGATGGAGCCTACCTTGATCAAGATGATGGCACGGAATACTACGTGGATCCAGAAGGAGGAGAATCAGTTTCGCCAGAACCCTGAAGTGTGTTGTTCTGCCGTCAACTTCTTTTGTGGGAGGGTCACCTATCTTCTGCTGCGTAGTTAAATATTTTGTTAAACCCTGAATGCCTTGTAGGCATTGTAATCCTCTTTATGTAATATTAAGGCCAGCAGGCCACACTGCTTAATATTTTGTGAGTACTCTGTTGCAATGTAATATACTCCTGTGTTTGACTCATCCTGGGAAGTCAAAGGTTTGTGAGAATGGGACTAGCTGCAGCGAGCTAGGTCTCTACAGGAGTAGTCGTTGTCCCAGTCTCGAGGCGCGACACCTCCAGGAGTCGATTGTCTCCTCAGTGAGATGGAATTCTCGGATATTCTTTCTTGGAGATCTTATTCCCGGCTCCCCATTTCCACGGTGACCGGAGGGTTGTCTCCCGGAAAACTTATTCCAAGGAATTTCGCCTTGGATTTTCTTGGATGTTTTTCCCTCGGAGATCTTATTCCCGGCTCTCCGTTTTCACAGTGACCGGATAGTTCTCTCCCGATAAAATTCCCGGAGATATTGGGCTTCCTGGAAGACACCCGGTTCCCCGTTCTCCCGGTGACCGAAAGGTTTTTGCCCCGGGGAGAATTCTTTGGAATTTCGGAACTATTTTTCTCGGAGACCTCGTTCCCGGCTCCCCGTCTTCACGGTGACCGAAGAGTTCTCCCAGAGAAATTATCCCCGGAAACTCTTATAACCTTGGGGAAACTTGAAGGATTTTCTTAAGAAACGGGTCTTTACCCTGGGAGCTTTGTCACCCCCACAGTGCGCGGAGCTACCCTCCGGCCCGCTGTGGAGGGGGGGGATAAGGAGCACCCGGGAATCACCCCGTTCCGGACTATCTAAGATAAACACAAGCAAACTTAGTTCTATCAAAGAAATCTGAGTACACAAGCAAACACTTAGCTTTATTGAAGATCTTTCAACCAGAGGACATCTTCCCCCTCTGATGGGCATCATTACATCGAATACAATACAACCTGGGATACAACCCGGAAATATCCTACGTCTAATAATCCCGGAGATCCTCCGATATCTCCCGGGCCAAGTCCCGATACAAGCTTCGTATACGACGCTGGGCCTCCCGGAGCACTTCTTCGGGCCAATACTCGTAGCCCGCCGAGGGAAGTATTCGAAGCGGGAGAACCCTCCGGGACCCTGGTCGCGGAGGAGATAGCTCAGCGCGATGATTATCAAAGTTGTCCAGGTGCCATTCCGGATGCCACCGTAACCGGATCGGCTCCCGAGCAACGCCCCCGCTGCGTCCCTCGGAGAAGAGACTTAGCAAAATCAAGGCGGCCTGGGCATCCCTTGTGTGGCACCCGCGGGGGCTCAAAGGCCTCACCCCCGGGGAGTCTCTCCGGGACCTTCGCCCGGGAGTAACCTCCGGGAAACCTGGTAGAAAAAATTTCAATTTCTATTGCATCAAAATGTCTTTGTACAAGTGTCCGGGGCTTCCTCTAAGAAGCTACCGGGAACAAAAAACCTAAAAACAAAAAAGGGCCCTATCTAAAGGCCCGGGGGGAGGCTCATACTTGTTCGTCGGAGTCCTCCCCCAGGGGGCTCCTGCTGGAGCCGTTGTATCCGCTCCCGGAGGCGCCGGCGCCGGGAATCGCGCCCGGATTATCCGGCCGTAGAAGCCCCCGGCGAGCTGCTCCATCTCTCGCCGCGAGGGCTCAAAGAACTCCGGAAAGCTCACAGGGGATTCGGCCCCCGATTGCTCGGGCGCCCAACCCCCGGTGCTCCACGAGCCCTGCCGCGGCAACCACCACGGGGATTGCCCGGCCTCGCGCCCGGGCATCAACGGCCTCCGAGATCACGGAGACTTGCGCGTTGAGAAAACGCACAGCCTCCATGAGTGTCGTCGGCGGCGCCTCGGAGCGGCTCCCCGAGCCTAATCTCACGCCAAGCCCCTCGAGGGCTGAGCGAACGGAGCGGCCCGCGTCCGTCACCGCCCGGACACTCGAGCCCTTGAGCTCCCGGAGGGCGTCCTCCTTCGCGTTGGCCTCCCTCCGGAGCCGGTCGTTGGCGGTCTCGGAGGCGTGGATTTGGGCCCGGACCCAGGCTAGCTCCCGGAGGGCATCGTCCCGCTGCTCCAGGTAGGCGGCGGCCTTCTCCTCTGCTTCCTTCAGCGCCCGACCAAAGCGCATCTCGATCCCCCAGGTGATGGCCGCCCCCTACAAGCTCAAGAGTTAGAAAAAATTCAAGTTGGGAGCGCCGAAGGAAACCACCCACCTACTTGGGGAGGTACCTGGATCTGGAGAGATTGAAGCTCCCCGAAGCGCTCGCGGAACGTCCCTTGCGAGACGTAGTCTTGGACCTTCCGGGTCTGCAGGCTCTCCGCGTACCCGTCGACCTCCCCCGCGGAAAGCAGGGGGGTCTCCCTCCCGGCGCTAGACCCGTCACGCCCGACGACAGGCCCCCGTGCATGAGTCGTGGGGGTGATGTGGACCGGGGTGGCGGTGGCTGGCGTCTTCGTCGCCGAAGAGGTTGCCGCCGAAGAGGAGGAGGGCGAGGAGCTTCTGGAGGGGGTCCCCCCCCCCCCGGGAGGGATCAGGAGTCCCTTCCCCTTTCTGGGCCGTGGGGCCCCCGGGACCTCCATCATTGGGGGAGCCTCATAGACCGAGGGGCTCCCTCCCTCGTCTACCGACCATTCGACGCACGGAGGAGAAGCCTCCGCGAATTGAACCTCCGGCCTCTCCGGCTCCTGTAGCGCTGGAGCCGCCGAGAGAGATATCACCGAAGGTGGTGAGGGGGCGTAGTTTGCAGAATCAGATGCCCCCCGTCGTTAGCTAGTCCCTTCCCCCGAGCCTCTCCGGGGCTCTCCGGGGGCGGGGGCATCGTTTCCTTCTGGCCCGGTGCCCGCGCGCGCCCTGACCCGGGGGCTGCGTCCCGGGCCTTCACGGGCGTGGAGCCCGGTGTCGTCGATGGACCGGGGGCTTTCTGAGCCTTGGCTCGCTTTGGCTCAGAGCCTCCAGCGGCCTCCCTCCCCTTCTTGTGGGAACCAGGGGTGGGGAGGGGCGTTCTCGCCGGTAGCCTCAGCCCGAAGGCCTCGGCCACCAGGTTCCGGGGAGGGCCCTCCCCGATGACGCGCATGACGCGCTCGTGCTCGTTGGCGTTGTACCTCCCGAGGAGGTTCTCCGCCTTCTCCCGGGCGGCCGGGTACGGCCGGACTGCAAAAGGTAAGAGTTAGAAAAATTCACAAAAAATATGAGCAAAGCGACCCGGAAGCTTACGTCGGGTCACCGGCTTCTGCGGGGGCCGCTGGGCCGGGCACATCCCAATCCCCCTCCTCCTGTGTAAGAAGGGGGAGATCTTCAGCAGCGTCAGCTCCTCGTCGGCGTCCCTCATGCAGCGGACGCCCCGGGAGCCCACGACCTTGCTGAGGAGCTTCAGCTCCTCCACGGTCCACACCGGAGGCTTGGGGGCGGATGACCGGCTGTAGGAGGGGGTGTCCGGAGAGTACACCACCTCGTCGTCCCGAACCCAGAGGTAGAACCACCTCCGGATCCAATCCCCCCAGTGGTCCCGGGAGGCCACCACTGGGTACTCCGCCACCCGGGACGGTAGCAGCTGGATCATCACCGAGCCAAAGGGAGACTTCGGTCCTCCCTTCACCAGGTGGGAGCTCCTCGCCGCCGGTTCGTAGAAGTACTGGAACAGCCGGAGTGTGGGCTCCCGTCCGGTGGCCGTCTCGAAGAGCCAAATGAATAGGCCCATCCGGACGAACGCGTTCGGCGTGAGGTGGTTCAGCGCCACCCCATACTCCTTCAGAAACTCCCGGAGCAATGGATGCACCGGGAGCCGGAGCCCGGCCTCGAGGAAAGCCTCGAAGGCCACTACTTCCCCGGGCCTGGGGCGGGGAGCTCCATCCTTCTTCGCGGGGATCCGGACGTCCCCGTCCGCGACTACCCCCCGATCAACCAAGGACTCCAGGTCCCCGGTTGTAAACTCGGAGGCCCAGAGGAAGTCCGCAGTGACTTCCTCCAGTGGCACCTCCACTGCCTTGGCATGGCCCTTGGGTCCCATCTAGTTTTTCCAGAGGCTAAGCGTCCGAGGAAAAGCTTTCGGGAGAGGGCTACCGGGAGAGCTAAGGGCGCTAAAGTTTTGAAGGTTGGAATGAGCTCTCCGGGCCCCCCGAGGCCCTATTTATAGGGGCCAACCGCATCCCCGATGGGTGCCACGTGGCCCTTTGTGGTGCATCTGCGCCGTTCGATTCAAACAGCGCGGGGGAAACGAAGGGACGGGCCCACAAAACGAGGCGTCGCCGGTTCGAGCCGCAAGCGGCCATTATGGCCGAACAGCGCGCTCCTATCGAGACAACGGTGCGGTAATGAACGCGAGGCACGGAAATTGAAGCGTCACGGCTCCTGAAACTTGTCCCGGAGATTTCCTGGCAACATGAACCATTCCCTCCGGGAACTCGAGCTTCGTCCCCAGAGGGCATGGGGGGCTGCTGTTGGGGGAAATCTCCGCAAGACTAAGTCCAGGTAAGGGGTTACGCCATTTGCCCAGGTACAAAGCCCCCGGTGGCTGTCCCAGGCGCCACCATTCGCCCGGGGACAAGGCCCCCGGTGGTTGTCCCGGGTGCCGCCATTCGCCCGGGGACAAAGCCCCCGGTGGCTTGTCCCGGGCACTACCGTCCTTCCGGAGGCAGAGGTCCCCAATCCCGGGTCACGTGAGGATCATGCGAGAAGCGTCTTGGGAATCAGCGGACACCTGTCAAGCATCCGAGGGCCCTGGCCGGAAGAAGGACGTTGCTACCCCTCGATCCAACAGTGGCAGGCGGGATAGTTTAGTCTTTTTGCGTCTTTTGGGGCTATATAAGCCCTTGTACACCTCATGTAAAGGACAAGTTCTCATTACTGCTTGGAATAGACAATCTCACAGGTGTGCTCCGGAGTCATCTCTCCCCCGAGAGAGCTCCCCTGGCCAA
The DNA here is from genome assembly GCA_019359835.1 of Pharus latifolius. NCBI lineage: Eukaryota > Viridiplantae > Streptophyta > Magnoliopsida > Poales > Poaceae > Pharus > Pharus latifolius. The sequence continues at coordinate 51,160,890 of CM033324.1, read as the reverse complement.
CTCCGGTTGGGAGCACGTCGACAGGACTAGGGCCTCCACTGAGGCCCGAACTTGTATAAACCCTCGTATCATTTGTTGTGCTTGCCCAACGGGAGAGGACCGGTCACCCAGTCAACTCGCATCGTATTTTCTTCGTTAGGATCGTCCACAAAACCTGCCGCGGTATTCGTAATACCACGACAGATATAACTTTATGTTATAACAATTCTAAATTAACATGATATGGCTCATCAACTTTTCTAACATAGTATTACATCGACATATCACACGTCAACTTATTGATGCATAGCATATTAAAAAGGAAATTGAAAATATAATATTATTTTTATTGAATATATAAAATTTAGTATAAAGATATGATAAAAATTAACAAATAAAACATATGTGACTAAAATACAAACTTACATTTAATTCCAAGTCTTAACCACTGAATGACAAATTTGATTAATACAGACAAATTTAGAGATCGACCAAATTGACTAAGAGACAAGTTTAAGGATTTTGTCATACTAAATTTCAAATTTAAAAATCTAAATAACACAACAACACATGTTTAAAGATCTAGATCGAAATTTGCTCATCTTTTAATATCACACTTTATAATACATATTTATGACCGAAAGAACATTTCTCAATCCAAGCACAGATGACCAATTTCCTCCAAGAATCCAAGCCCTGAGCCGAAGAGGTACTACTCTAGTGAAACATTAGCTTCGACTTTGGGTTTTTGTGGAGCAGGCGTGACCCTGGTGGTGCCGTTTTCAACACAATTTTGAAACTCCTCGACTTCCCTGACTCCAAAAGCTTGAGGCAGAAATTCACCTACACAATTACTATAAACTACACAATATAGCATTGCCATTACAAATAATACTATAATATATATAGTATTAGACATGTCAATCACAACTTTAAGATGAAAAACTTGGAGCTACATACAAGGCACACTCTGACTCCATGCATCCGGCTTGACTCCAACGAGCTGGAGTTTCATGGCTCCAGTTTCTACATAATATAGAAGCCCCGATCCCAGCTAAACACGCTGGCACAAAGAAAAGCTGAACCTGATCTAACCAGGCACATGGTTGACCTTTTACCTCTTGATTCATGTAACATAACATTATTCATACGAATACAGGCCAACACATTAGTTTCAGAATATGAAGACGCTATTGCTATGAATATAGACATTATATTGCTACATTGAATTTTACAGCATGAGACCTATAGTTACAGCGGGTCCTCAATGACTTAGAGCTTGTATACAAATGAAGTCCCAACTCCCAATACCAACAAAAAGGCAAAATACATGGAATTGGGATCACATCATTCAAATGTATTATCACCGCCAGAGGACAAAAAAAAATGTACTGGTGGATCCTCCCCCCTACAAATCAGCAAATACAACATCTATGTCAGGATATCAGCATGATCTAAACTAGTCTTCAATTGCATGTTCTGCATCCTCAAGACCCTGTGCATTCTCATCTAGAAGAAAATCGCAGAACTCCAGGAGGGCGTCAGCAAGTGGAGGGATGTCAGGATAGCGCTTATCATTGTATATGTGGGCATTTAGTGTTATCTGTGCTACATCATGCCTGAATTCATCCCTGTTCTTGTACTCCATCTTCCTCACCTTGTCCCTGATAGTACCGAGATCCATTGGGCGCTCTATTATGTCAAGGTAATCAGGGGCTTCTTTCTTGGTCACTGGTTTAAGAAATAGGTATGATACAGCAGCGTTCAACCTCATGCCGTCAACTATCCTTTCCAGTATGTTGGAGAGTTCAACCTGCATCAGGATTCAAACAATTAATTATCGTCCAGTAAATTAAATTCAGTCAAGTATGTCTTATTCTTTCAAACAATAGCACAAAATGGTACCAGACCCCTATTTAACAACACATAATATACTACATGGAAAGACCAAATTCAGAGTCAAAATTTTTTAAAATAAAAATTAGGCAATTGTCAAGAGTGATGGAATGGGTGGCGGAGCATAAACAGAACATACAATTCCATTGCAAAGTAGATATTTCTACAATACTAAACAAAACATACTATTCCATTGCAATCACAGATGTGGATCAGATTGCTTATAAGTCAAGACAGTTAGACAGGTTTGACACAGTTCTCAAAAGCAGACAACAAAAGCAAGACTGGATAAAAAGGCCACTTTGGTTCTGATGCTACTCTTACAACCTATATACAATTCTTTGGTTCCTTCCAATTCCTACTAGCAAAGGAAGTTCTAGCCGCAAGAATTACCTCTCCTAGCAGTGGGATCAGTAAAAAGAGCAGGCAAAAATTGCTTAAAAAAAAGTAGTCCCATTAAATGTATGCTAAAAAACAAGTACCTCTCCTCCTCTACGTCGTTTGGCTGATGGTGCATATTCTGCCATATCAACTGCGGTACGTCTTTTTGCTGCTCGATCCCTTTCAGGTATCCTCCTGTCATTTTTGTATGGCCTATGATCTAGTAGGTAATCATCCCGAAATTCATGCTTTTTCTTTTTCTTCTTTTTCTTCTTAGCGTTCTGGAGCTCCTCCCCCCTCCTTGAATCATACATCCTAGCTTCAAATAGCCTCTGCTCTTGTTTTTCTCGTTGTTCTTTGAAATCTCTCCAGGATTCATCATCCCCCATTCTGTCTTTGCTTCTCCTTTTTTCCTCCAGACTCCACCTCCTGTCACGTGAGGTATTTATCTGACTGGACTCTCCATCTAACCAATGATCATCATCTCTATTTTTCTTCTCAAAGCTTGACAATTCAACAATTTTCCGTGTCTTTCTGGGCTCATGATCACTCCCGAGTTCAGCATGTCTTTGTTGGTCTGCAAGCGCCTTAGGCTGCTTGATAATGATCTTCTTACGAGGTTGATCCTTATCTGTTTCAGCAGGAGGCCGAATTACAACAGACGGCTTTGGAGTTTCAGGAGGACGATCTTCAGACTTCATCTTATTAGAGATTATTATCTTATTGACCTTCCCAGTAGATTGCATATCTGTATTAACATCCATAATGCGTTTATCAGAAACCAGAGAACCTGATAGCAACATGTTCCTCTCCAAGGACTTCTCAGGTGCCCCAAATTTGAATTTTACTTTGGTCTTTTCAACACTTTCTGGCCCTTCAGTTCCAGGAAGTTCCCCTGAAATCTTGGTTATCAACCTCTTGCTTGGTGTCTTTATTTGAACATGACTCACTACATCCGGAAGATTAGATTTGAGTGAAATTGCATCCATTTCTGAGGTTTCTGGATCTTCCCCATACTTGGGGCACAGTTTGTTGGTACGCATATGCCCAAGCTGTCCAATAACAAAGTGAAAACCATAATGTCAGGACATATAATCCCATTTTTAGAGCAATTGCAAGAATTCACTCTGCTGTGCTTACCTGGCCACAAGCTCCACATATAAGACTCTCCCCCCTTCCACCCTGTCTTTTTTCCTTAAAATAAAATAGTCATGAGTTAAAGAGAAAAAGAAGATGAGATATGTTCCTATAGACACATGAATCACAGGATCCTCAATACCATTATTCATACTTTCGAATTCAAGTAGAAAACTCCCCACCAAAAACTCTTACAGATATGTCAGCAAGCCAACAACCAGCGCATGGCAGAATTATCATACTTGCATTGTCACCAAAGAGAACAATCATGAATGTTGGTACTCTAGTATTCAACTAAAATTAGTGTTCATCAGCCAGTGATTGTGGAGTATGCTGATAAACAGAACATAAATCTGTAAACTAACATGACACTTCTAGAAGACATGCTGTCTATTTAGCAAATTGCGCTATGCTAGGAGCCTATGACCTACTGATAGTTACAGTAGCGACAGCTCCAATATAATACTGAAAATATGCAAAGCTCTGATGCAGTACCCAAATTAGTGAAGCTATGCCATATTTCAAGCATCGCCAAGATCTCTATCTCTGAACATATGCAAAGCTCTGAGATATTCCAAATTAGTCAACTAAGTCAAGTTATGCCAGATTTCAAACATTGCCATCAGTTACTAATATCTCTTATCTCCGAACCGTAATGTTATCATTAACACCACCAATTTAACATAGTTACACAGTACTGGTGGAAGTTCAGCAAGCCTTGTTACATCAGGTTTACATATAACAATCAACAATCAGTGTGATGGTGACACAAATTATACTTCAAGATTTAACTGAAGACAAATAAAAAACTATTATGTATTCAAAATCAACTTCTAGCAAAATCCTAAATAGAAACTATAGTCACCAAATTCAATAGTTTTGCAGCAATAGACAAAAGTACAACACAAATCACAATCATGCTCTGGACTTACCCTAAATCCATCTTTTCCCATAGCAACTTTCTTTTTAACTAGAATGACATCATTTGCATCAAACATCTTCTTGGTTTTTAGTTTTGAAGTAACGCCTCCTTCAGCAAAAGAATTTTCAGCCTGCATAGCAGAAACATGAATCACCCAATTACAGCTTATTTCTGCTAGTATAGCTCAAACACCAATAGGGCAATGAATTGACATAAATGAGAAACAAAGCAAGATTCAGATTGAAGCAGTTACCTCTTTTAGTTCTCTTGGTGTGCTCTCCTTTGGCGTCAATGCAGCAACATAACCAGATGATTTGATCATTTGCCCAGCCTTACCCTTCTTTATTATATCAGCATTCTGATTATATAAAGAAGCGCCATAATTTGTCATTTCCATAGGCTGCTTCTTCCTCTTCATATCATTACCACCCTCTGCAACATAATAGGCCATCAATAGTCACTACTGTTAATGTATATATATGTTCATGTATATATATGTATAGGAGTATTGTATTGGGATTAGGATCCACTTATTTTATCCCTTTATTCTATCTTATGTACATTATTATATATAGACCTCATTGGTCTACGATAATGATATTGGTGTTTTTCCTAAATCTAACATAGTATCAGAGCAAGGTTACTCCTAACCCTAGATCTACGGCCGTCGGCCTCTCTTCTGATGAGCAACCCTTCATCTTTGTTGCCACGATCTGAGCGTTTTTCTTCAGCCACTGCCGTTGCCATCATTGCCCCGTCTTTTGCACCATCGCCATTGTCATCCCATCCTGCGCAACAAACAGTTCGATCAATCCCATGGGGCTCTATATCTCTTGTTGTGGCTCCTAGTGTACCAGCTCCAGCACCCATCCCCGATCAAGCTTCTCAAGATCACTTCCAGGCACTTTTACAACAGCTTGCCAGTCTCCAATGATTGCTTCCTCTTCGACTGACCAGATTGTTACTTCATCTGATGTTTCTCAGTCCTCAAGTTATGCTAGTTCAGCTACACCTCATACTCAGTCAAGTATTATTGACTCATCTTGGCTATTGGATTCTGGTGCTGCTTTTCATATGATGCATGATGCTTCACAACTTAAGTCCTATTCTCTTGTGATTGAAGCATCATGTGTTCAGATTGTTGATGGTACTCCGTTACCAATTTCTCTTCATGACACTCTTAGTACTCCACAATTCACTGTTCCTGATATCTCATGTACCTCATTTATCGTTGAATCTTATGTCTGTTGGTCAGTTTACCGATATGAAATGTTTTGTTGGGTTTGAAGACTCTGCTTGCTATGTGCAAGATCGTCGCACAAAGACTCTCGTCGGTCTTGGCCGTCACCATAAGGGACTAAAGGGGCTGTATGAGCTTGAGCATCTACATCTTCCCACTTCTAACATTGCCACAACTTCCTCGACTTCTTGTTCTACTTTCGCTAGTTTTCCTCAGTGGCATCATCTTGGTCATTTATGTGATCCACTTCTATCTACTCTTGTTCATCAGGGTGTCTTCAGGTCATATCGTTGTCCACACAGACTTCATTTGTATGGGTTGTAAGCCTGACAAGTAGCTACAACTCCATCGTTTTAGTGTGTCTCGCTCTGTTGCTTCTTTTGTTTTAGTTCATTTTGATGTATGGGGTTCTAGCTCTTTTTTTTGTAAAGGTCATAAATATTATGTTATCTTTATTGATGATTTTTCTAGATATACTTGAATCTATTTTATGAAACATCGTAGTGAACTACGCATTTACAAGTCCACCTCTATGGCTCAGACTCAATTTTCTGCTACTATTCGAACATTTCGTTTTGACTATGGGGTGAGTACTTATTCAATGCATTTTGCCAATTCTTATCTGATCAAGGAACACTTACTCAACTCTCGTGTCTGGATGCTCATGCTCAGAACAGTGTTGCTGAATGCAAACATTGTCATATTATTGAGACTGCGTGTACTCTTCTCATTGCTTCTCATGTTCCCCCATACTTTTGGGCAGAGACGATATACACTTGTCTATCTTATAAATCTTCAGCCTTCTTCCATTCCCCAAAGGAAATGTCCAGGTGAATGTCTTTCTTTTCCTCAGTGATGTATCATCTCCGTGTTTTTTATTGCACTTGCTTTTTCTATTAGTTATAGTCTTGAACATAAGGGTTATCGCTACCATGATCCAATTCCTCGTCGAATGCACATCTCTCGAGATGTTTCTTTTGTCGAGAATCGTTCTTTTTATGCTTCCACATCCACTTGATCAATGTTATCAAGTCGTGGACTAGTCAGTTGACCACCTCTAACTTGCGCCATCGACTTGATTGGTAGAGGTTAGTCGGGCGACTTGGTCATTTGGTCGTCGACTAGTCACCGACTAGTCATCAAGCGCCCATGCGCAATGAGGGTTGACAGAGACGAGAGGGTGAGACAATACAGAGAGAATCAGATCTGAGATCTAAGTGAGGGATAGGCGAGAGAGAGCACCTGTCGCTGTTGTTGTCGTCGTCGCCGTCGCAACCATCACAAGCCCTCGCCGCCGTCGCAAGCCCTAAAGGCCACGAGGCTGTCGCCATTGGAAGTCCTCGAGGCCGTTACCATTGTCACAAGCCCTCGAGGCCGCCATCGCCTCAAGCCCCTAGCCAACCTATTTGCCGTCGCCACCTCTAACCGTCGCCTCAAGTCGTCCTCGAGCTGTCCGCCCGCTGACCGTCGCCTCGAGTTGTCCGCTAGCGATCGCCACCTCTGACGGCCGTTCTCAAGCCATCCACCGTCGTTGTTGCTTGTTCTGAGTTTGCTTTGAGTCCACCATCGCCTCAAGTCTGTTGTCACCGTCATCGTTGTCCTGTTGTTGCTTTGAGTTTGCTTCTATTAGCCTTTGCTTTGAGTTTGACTACCTTTTGCTTTAGGTGAGTTGACTTTTAGCCTGCTACTTTCTTTTGCTTGTTTTGAGTTTGCTTTGATTCCGCCGTGTTGCTTGCTGACTTGTTGCTGCTCCAGCAGTTCCACTACTAATCTAATGGAAAACCAAGCTCCAGCCACTCCACATCCGATTACAGCAGAGGGTAGCAAGCAGTATGATCCATCTAAGATCCTCAACGAAAGGCTAAGTCCAAAGACCCGCAGTGGAAATACGGGTTTTGCCCAGACTTGAAAAACAAAGGATATCGTCCAATGTTCTCTTTGCAGCAAGCAAATGCATGCTTGAGTCAGAAGATTGAAGCAACACTTTGCTGAGGCTTTGTAGATATCATCGTTGAGAACTTATTGTTTCATATGCTTAATCATTAAGCCTTAATGTCCTATTAATTTGTTGCCATACAAGGTAATTTTGTCAACTAATTGACTAGTCAATCACATGGCGACTTGGATCGCCTGACCAACTTGATAACCTTGCACTCAATCCTCCTCTCATACTGAGGTGGTGTCTTTTCTTTTTCTTGAGTCCCCTGAAACCGTTGAGTACTCTTGTCCACATTCATCTACTATTTCTCCTCTTCCTTATCATTATATTCATCGTCCTCGTGTTGCTGTAGATGATCAACATAAACATGCAGATATACACTCCCTTAGCTCAACTAGTACTCATGTTCTTGTTGATGATCCTTTCACATCAATGCCAATCTCTCCCTATTCCACAGTACGGTCTTCGTGATCGCAATACTATCAATCCTCCTTATCGTTTTGGTTTTGTTGCTACTAGTGAGATTCAGGAGCCCCATACTTATCGTGAGGCTCCTTTTGTACCGGAGTGGCAGTTGACTATGATTGAGGAGCTTGCTATCCTAGAGCACACTGCTATGTGGAATGTTCCATTACCTAGTCACGCCATTTCTATATCCCGCAAGTGGGTCTTTAAGGTGAAGACTTGCTCTAATGGGTCTACTGAGTGTTACAAGGCTCATTTGGTTGCTCGTAGATTTCAGCAATAACATGGTCATAATTACGATGAGACATTTGCTCCCATTGCTCACATGACAACTATTCATACACTTATTGTTGTGGCTGCCATTTGTCAATGGACTCTCACAACTGGATGTGAAGAATATTTTTCTTCATGGTGATCTACAAGAGGAAATTTATATGAAATCTCCACTGGGTTTCTCTTGTACAGCTGGCCATGTATATCATCTTCGTCGTGTTCTTTATGGAGTCAAACAAGCCCCACGCGCTTGGTTTGAGCACTTTAGTTCAGTTCTCCAGGCTAATTTTGTCGTTAGTGAGCATGATCCAGATTTATTTGTTCACACTTCCTCACGAGATCAAACAATCCTCTTACTCTATATTGATGACATGATTATTACTAGTTATGATCCATATTATATTGACTTCATGAAACGTCTCAGTGAGCAGTTCATGATATCTGATTTTGGCCCTCTTTCAACACCTGGGGATTGAGGTTACTGCTACAGATGATGATATTTATTTATCACAGCAATGGTACATACTTGATTTGCTCGCTAGTTCTAGTCTTCCTGATATTAAGAATGCTGCTACTTCTATAGAGCTTCATCTTCAGTTGTGACCGATTGATGCCACACCTCTCTCATATCCCTTCTAGTATAGGCAAATTATCAGAAGTCTTATATATCTTGCTATTACTAGACCAAATATATCTCATGCTATTCATGTGCTCAGTCAATTTGTTAGTTCGCCTACTTCTGTTCACTATGCCTATCTTCATGTGTTGCGATATCGACGGGAGACATCTTTTCACCGCCTCTTTTTCTTTCGTGATAGTCCTCTACAATAGAGGCATATTCTGATTCCACATGAGCTAGTAGTGATCCTATTGATCGACGCTCTATCATTAGTTATTGTATTTTTCTTAGCACTTTTCTTGTATGGAAGTCCATGAAACATACTGTTGTTTTTCACTTTAACGCTAAAGCTGAATTACGAGCTCTAGCATCCACACACAACTGCTGAAGTTATCTGGCTTTGTTGGCTTCTTGCTGATCTTGATATTATGATTTCTGAGTCTATTTTACTATTTTGTGATAACACTAGTGCTATTCAGATTACTTTTGATGCAGTGAAACATGAGTTGAGTAAACAAATTGGTATCGATGTTTCTTTCACTCAATCTCACTGTCATCAAAAGACAATTTCTCTCCATTACTTGCCGTCTGAGCTTCAAATTGCGGATTTCTTCACCAAATCTCAGACGAAAGAGCAGCATGCTTTCCTTTTCTACAAACTCCAGACTGTTGATCCGCCTTGAGTTTGAGGGGGTGTTAATGTATTTTAATATATGTGTATTGGATTAGGATTAGGATTAGGATCCACTTGTTTTATCTCTTTCATATTCTATCTCAATCTCATGTACATATACTATATATAGACCTCATTGGTCTACAATAATGATACCGGTGTTTTCCCTAAATCTAACACCTACTAAGTTGGTCTTTGGAAAGCAAAACACTTATAAAGCCAGTAATAAGTACCTTCCAGCATTTTTACTACTAAAGCAGCTTCTGCTTCATCATCTTCAATTTCCTCTTCAATTTGAGCTTGAGTAGGGCACCTTCTCATTTTAAGCCCTCTCATTCCATCTGCTTTATCACTTCTCAGATCTGCTTTACTAGCATCTTCATCGTCAAATTCTTCTGCATCCAGCAAGTTTTCAAGATCCCCAGCAAATGAGTCCAGATCACTGTTGGCTTCTATGTCACTGTCATTGTCATCACCATCAATAGCTGAAAGACTCTGAACTTGTCTGTCCCAAATTTCCTGACACTTCTCTCTAGTCTGCTGCTGAAGCTGCAGAAAAGACATCCTTTGGCCCCGTGCGAACTTACTAACTGGAATTTCATCAATAGTAACTCCTGATGCTGCTTGCTCACTTGAAAGCTTCCTCACCAAAGCAATCCGATGCCACCTCGTCAATTTATCAATTTGCTCTTCTGGAACACCAAATTTGAGAAGCAACTATATACAAAACATTAATGGCAACATTAGTGAAAAAATTTAGAGAACATAAATACACTTCAAAAGAGAAATGGACCATAGGATTCTCTCATGTAATCCAACTATCACACTGTCAAAAAATTCATACTAAGGGCCTAATTGACTTAACTTAAACTTAAGATTGTGGGCTTATAAGCTGAACCTAGGCCAAACAAGCGCTTAAGTTAGGGATTATTCCATAAGCATTAAACCCTTTTTGAACTAAAAACCCCCAATAAACTTAAGCTAGTGAAAGGAAACTTATTGGGTCTATAAGCTAAAGTCCTATTAAACCAACTTATTGGAAAAGTTTAAGCTCGGCCAAATGAGTCCTAAATTCACATGATTGTATCTTATTGGGTACCATGGAAGCAATAAGTGTAAGAGATCACTTAAGGGATTTGACCAATGCATGTGGCATTGCATGCTTGCAATCTAAATGGATGCATGGTTAGAAAGCCACTATGTCTATGCATGTGCATTCCCACCAGCACAACTTGAAATTACATGTCATAACTCATAACCCATACATAGCATGCAAAAAGTTAACAAATGCCACAAAAAATTCGAAACATTTAACTAGTCTGCACACAATCTTACTATTTGCCAGCTGTGTCCTTAAAAGGAGTTCCTCACAAGGACCAGTATTTGGTAAATGGGTCAGTTTAGGAGTTACACCGAATTAGGAATAGGCCAATATATGAACAATTTACACTGATTCTCACCAAGTTGCATTATTCATGCATGCAAACACATTACTTTAAAAGTATTCTATGAAAATATAGGGAAAATCAAACTTTGCCAAACCCACCCAATATTTGCTAGAAACTGGCAGGTCACCAACTTCTTTTGTCTAGTTCCAGCCGAGTTGATGCCTATCAACATCCCACCAGTTATTGTACTGGTTAACGTTAGTAACCAAGCAGAAAGGTACTGGCGTCAGACAAAAACTGGGTATTGACCAGTTTTGCAAAACCCTGGTTGCCATAGATTTAGTACCTAATATTGTACCTACATTGTTATGCAGAAGTATCCCTTTCCAGTATGCATCGAAAAACCATGTGTACTCCTCTTTACAGATATACACAATGCAAGATGTGTCCATCTTCATTTCAATAAAAAAAAAATCATCCAAAAGACAAACAATCAACACATATTTCTGTTCACACTGAAACACGACATGATCACAAGGCATGTCATCTCCTGTAACCCTACACCATGGTTCTTTGTATATGTTACTGCTAAATTATTAGGATTGATGGTACCTCTCGGGCTGCATCCATGCTCAACCTGCGGAGATCAGCATCAGTTCCTGTTACAGTGGTGCCTTTTGCAGCAGCTGACTTTTTCTTCAGCATTGAATTGGAAACAGGTGCCTTCGGAGTTACTCGGACATAACTAAATCCAAGCCCACGACCAGATGGATCACCAACACCCGTAATTTCTAACCTTTCTATATTTTCTCTGTCCTGCATAATTAAAAGAAAATTAGATGAAAACAGTTGGAAGAAAATATGAACCAATTAACATGAAAAAGAAAGAGAACTAACCACACATCTATAAATTTGTTGTAAAAAAAAATTACAAGCACACATCCATGCGCACGAACATCCCCACCAAAAGAAAGAAAAAAAGAAAAAAAAATCCTCATATAGAATGGTACACAATCAAACTCTCCCAAGTCGACCACTATTTTAATAAACCTTAGGCCATCAAAACAGAACCATGCAGAAGAAACACCACCCAAAAGAAATATGAGTCTTTAACAAAAGTTTGCCTTGTCATCATTTACAGAATAACTTTAACTGCAGAACACAAAGAAATTTAATTGATTTCAACATGGATAGAACTCAAATCCCACAACCATGCTGCATAAGTCATGCAATACTGGATTTATCTCCTCCATTACACTGATTCAAACAGAATTAAAAAGTTGTCGTCCTATCAATTATCAAACTTCCATTATGGAATTAACTACTGATTTCCTCCTTTCCGGTCTTTTATTGTTGGTGCATGATTCGTATTCCTTATCTTTCAATTTGAATTCTATAAAGAATGATGAGATGAAGGTATCTCTAGCTTCTCTAAACAAACAAACTCATCCAACCAGAGTTACAGATTATGCTTTCTGTAGCCTCCAAACAATGTTAGCAATTGTTACCCTGCACCAACAGTGGCCAATTTTAGGCAATGTTCAAGAACGGCGGCTACGACTTACCGGCATCATGACTGACTGTAGAGGTTCACCCCACCCCACCCACTATTTTAATAAACCTTAGGCCATCAAAACAGAACCATGCAGAAGAAACACCACCCAAAAGAAATATCAGTCTTTAACAAAAGTCTGCCTTGTCATCATTTACAGAATAACTTTAACTGCAGAACACAAAGAAATTTAATTGATTTCAACACGGATAGAACTCAAATCCCACAACCATGCTGCATAAGTCATGCAATACTGGATTTATCTCCTCCATTACGTTGATTCAAACAGAATTAAAAAGTTGTCGTCCTATCAATTATCAAACTTCCATTATGGAATTAACTACTACTGATTTTCCTCCTTTCCGGTCTTTTATTGTCGGCGCATGATTCGTATTCCTTATCTTTCAATTTGAATTCTATAAAGAATGATGAGATGAAGGTATCTCTAGCTTCTCTAAACAAACAAACTCATCCAACCAGAGTTACAGATTATGCTTTCTGTAGCCTCCAAACAATGTTAGCAATTGTTACCCTGTACCAACAGTGGCCAATTTTAGGCAATGTTCAAGAAAGGCGGCTACGACTTACCGGCATCATGACTGACTGTAGAGGTTCACCCCACCCCACCCCCCCCCCCCCAAGGCAGTCTTGGGGCCTTCGTGGCCCAGTGTGCTGGCACTCTGTGTTTGTGGACTCATGTAAAATAGATACACGTGCTCATAGTTCTAACACAATCACTTTATTGTCCATCGTGACTTAATTTAATCTTGAATTCTAATGGTTTCTTGGAAACATGAAATTATGAATCTATAACGAAATGGGAAGGTTTTTAAAAAGTCTCAAAAAGCTCAAGATACTTGGAGGAGTTTATTATATGGAAGTTATTACTCCTTTGTTTTATATTAAGTAGACTTTAAGGCATATCTATATGCTGTGGAGTTCTATCCATCATTTTTTAAAACATCTAAAAATGCTTATGATAATTGGAGAAGTTTATTATATGGATGTTATTACTCGTTTGTTTTATATTAAGTAGACTTCAAGGCATATCTATATGCTGTGGGGTTCTATCAATCATTGATGTTATATTAACTAGAGTCGGGTGATACCAATGTTACATAGCGTTCGTAAAAATAAATAAACAAATAAAATAAATAAATAAATCTGGGTCCGCCACTGTATGTGGCCACCACACGCTTTGTCAAACATTGGTTTTAGGTAGATCTACAGGGCTCTGAATCAAGCATCCATAAGTAGCAACATCATTAAATGGACAAAAGAGGAATTTTTGTGACACTGATCATAGTAGATTACCTGATTAGTGCAAGAAACAAAATTGCTGGTAAGATTCCATGAAGTGATTTGCAATTCCCTCTCAATATGCGCTGCAGCAGCGAGCTCAATAGCTTCATCAGGAAGCTGATTCATGGCAGAAGCAAGTCCCACAGGCTGAGTAAGCTTCTGGATTCCTAAGCGCCTGAGACGATACTGACCAGCTTGCATACTCTCATAACAGCAGACCTGAAGGGTGTAAGTTGCGATAAACTCAATAGCAACTCAGCAATAATTTCAGTGAAACATTAAACAAGTAAAGTATTAAAAAAACAATGCTAGGTTCCCTCCCACGAGCAAATAACAGCACCCTGTTGATCATTCCACATATAAATAGTGTATCCGGTGTTCTAGTGCCAGTCATATATCAACTTGTCCTGATGATGCAATCTCCTACCAAGCTTCAGCATTTAGTTCGATTCAAGCATTCAGCATTTTGAAGATTCAGGTGTAAGATATATCAAAGATTTTTTCTGATTTCCTCTTGCAAACTGTTTTTAAAGGCATGTACTTATATTAAGTCATTGGCAATAATGAGGAAAAAATACCATTTGATGAAAATTCTGAAATTTACAGTAGTACTAGAACTGACAACCTTTTTTACCATAATTATAATAAACAAACTTGGCAACCAATTAATTGATCATGCCGGTGCGTTCGCAAGAATATTAATACAGCCGGTGACATGTGATCAGGAACTATGTCTGAGAAAAATAAGGCTTTACATCAGAGGAAATAGTTGATCAAACTAATACAAGAGACAAATGATGAAATTAATTCAGAGGAACTCACACTTTCTGGTGCCAATAATCTTCTAAGTTCTTCCTCTGATGGAATGCGAAAATCACGTCTCTGTGTCCAAAACAAATGCCCTTTTGATCCTCTCTGTAAGAATAAATGAGGCACAGATAATTTTGGTTAAGCCACAACTGAGAGGGGAGCACTGAAAAAAATTAGAAAAAAGGTATACATCCAATTTCAGGAGGACCAAGTGATTACTCGGGTGACAGATATAACCTTTAAATCTGCACAATGCTTCAATCGTTTTCTCACAATAGCATCTGTCAGATTTGGAAACTGTGAAGATAAATCATCAGCTCGGATCTGAGGAAGAACCCCAGGCTTTTCCCTAGCACGGAACTCACGATACACATATACAAGCATTCTATTCACAAGATAATTCTGCATATTTTTTGTCCCTGGTGAAAATACTTCCATATGAGGTTCCTGCCAGGAGAACATCAATCAATCATATCATGGATGATACAATTCAAGACTCATCCACAACAGGTCCTATCATGGGTTCATGTCATGTCATGCAAGAAAGAGTAACATGTTCAAATATGTGGGCATTAATAAAATGTCTAGTAAAGTTCTATTCCAGCTATAACTGAAACTACGGGACAATAAAAAGTTCCATTTACATCTCCATGATAAAAGAAGTGGATTGATTGAAATAGAAGTTCTTATCAAATTTTACACCAAGCAAGAATATTCATCAAATTCATTTGCATTTTATCTTTCAGACAAATAACACATATTGCATTACAAAGTTACAACTTACAACCTCTGTTTACCCTTGGCAACACGCTGCCAGCAATTAGTGTCTTCCAAAGGGAGCATGCATATCATCCCAAAACAACATCGAAACATCCCAAATATTGTTGAACCTTAGATCAGATCATGGTATGCTAAGAACGAAATAAGGCAGATGAATTTACACGATAAAATCTAATATAAAAATGAAAATGGATGTGAATGAACTCATATTCTTCAAAATGATGAAAAAAAAAAAGAAATATAAACAAGATTGTTATTAAAATCTCCCAACTATCTTTATTCCAGAACCCAGTAAGCCCATTCCCCTCTTCCTCTGCTTACAGCTTACCTAAACATATCTAGACCAAACAATATTTTTAGATAATCTGTCGGTTGAGAAAATTTCAATATTACACATTTGCAAGTGTGTGTGTGTGTGTCTATATATATATAATGTCCCAGTAAACTGATTCTAAACTAGGGGCCTTCAGATGAATGTTTGGGAATTGCAAGAACGACACATTTGACAAAACTAAATCTAAGAGAATTCAACACAATGAATATTTCAGACTACAAACAATAAAATTAATATGTACCATGGCAATACAATGTTGCTTCTATGAAAATACAACTTAACAGTTTTTTGCTGACCATCTTCATCTTAAGACAAACAGCAGACAGAAGAGGTTGATAGCATAACACATCCTACTAGACAGAATACAGAATTTCAACACCAAGCTTACTTGTTGGCCAACAACATATAGCTTGTCAATGCGACGAAGAGAAAGCATCCCTTTGGCCGAACGAACTAAAAGATAATCAGTTGATGCGACCTTATGAGGAAATACAGGTGCTCTGTACATATTTGTTTCAAGACATGATTGATGTGAACCAGAACCAATATCCCCCAGAAAAGGGGATTTGTCAGCAGGATCAATAGCTAGCACAGTACCAAGTCCATCACTGCTGTTTCGTAGAACTGTGGCTGTCTGATCAGTAGGTGAAGTTTTCTGGTAATATGTACAGAGTCGGGCCCCCATTCCTACATTTCCTAGTAGCAAAGGTCTCTCCTCACAGTATCTGCAAAGAAAGTGACAGATAACACATGTTATACAATAATTGGAACAAAAATACATAGCCAAAACCATAAAAAGTGGATCATTTGCCCACTTTACACATTCGATAGCAATCTTGCACATAGTAACATTATGTTTGCAACTTTGTTGAACTAGAAGTAAAAATTTGAACAAAATGCAAAAGAGAACATGCGTAAAAACAAGCATGTAACAATTATTACTTCCATTGGATGAAAAGAAGTAAAGTGGGCTTACTCCATCAAAAATACATGTCCATCCTTAACGGACAGGTCAGATTTTTTCCTGAATGCCCCAGGAGGACGGAGAGGCTTGTTCTCACCAGGCAACTTTTGTGCTTTTGGCCATAGATGTACTTCCGTGCGAACTACATGAAGAATAGATTTTGGTCGCACATTTTGCATAGCCAAGGAGATGTTATCCTGAAGCTCTTTTCCAGAACAGAGTAGTTTGATCTTCTCAGATGGTTTGAATTCTGCATACGGTAAATGGGTAAAGTTGATGCACAATCAGTAATTATTGAACTTGAAGATTCCAGTCATTTGTTTATTCAGTCTGGGGCTTAAAATACACCAGAACACATGCATTGACAAGCAATATAGCCATATATAAACAGAAGCTAGATAAAGAATTTTCCAAATTAAGGAAAATAAACAGAGGACAGAAAAATAGACAGATAGTAACCTAATTTCTTTGAAGCTTTCAATTTGACAGAGGCTGGAGTTTCCTCTGCATTGACCAGAACCTTGACTCCTTTGCCTCCCAAACTCATCAGTATAGCAGTCATTGGTCCATGGCTACAAGCAGCTCCTTGCAACTTGGCAGCAATTTTGTTTTCATGGGGATACCACAAAGCTTTTGGTTTATGGAAGTTTGCAATCTCCTTACTGCACGAAAGTTGATTAAAGAACACAACCATTAGACTAATGTTGCCTAAGGACAGAAAACAATAGATTTCAGTAATTGGAGTATGCATGCCAAAAAAAGCTCCACAATAACACTACTCAAATACAACCCACAAATGCAAAAGTATGCATCATATATTGGTCGGTGTCAATATTGGGCAATTCTTTAATCTAGAAAGGCGAGAAGTCAAATCCAAAACTTCTTACTGGAAACAACTAAACCTCACAGATTTTCTCAGAGATAATGCATGTGACCAGAATCTTAACCAGATCTGCAAACTCTTATCGTTCTACTTTTTGTGTTTTGTCCTATAGAATTATACTCCCTTCGGTTCACACAAAAACATCTTGTCATTTTATATATATGCCAGTCGAACTTTTCTAATTAACTATTGATACATTTATAAATATCTAGATTGGTCAAAAGAAAATTATACGAGCATATTCATGGTAAAAAATATTTTCATGACATTTAAAATTTAAAAATTTTTGCCAACATATTGTAGTAAAAAATAATGCTCAAATTTATATCTTGGAGAACATGCAGTGTCAAAAAATGATAAGTACTTTGGACTACAGTAACAAATAGTACAACCATATGCAATTATCAGAAGAACAATGCTTCTTACGCTTTATGAAAATTCATCCGGAATGATGGTATATACAGCCCAGAAATACAAACCAAAAAGTCCGGGGTGAATGTTGCAAAACATGTGTACAGAAAATATTTAAATCCATCACTACAGAAATCTTTCCTAAAAATAACATAACTGGTAGTTGTCTCTCTTGAGTGGACATTCTCATTAAAAGATAGATTGCTAGTCAGATAAACAATTTGGAAGATTGTTCTGATTATTTCTGAGTTCCATGTCAATTCATGTGCAATTCTTATCTCCTCAATCAAATGGCTGTCAAAACCATGCTTGTTTCAATCAAAGATAGGCTTGTTAGTCCCAAAAAATGAGAAATCATAAATGTGGTTGTTGGCAATTTTTTAAGCTAAACTGTGTGTACAAATTAAAGGGCATAAAATTAGCAGAGATAATCTTAATGCGCCACACACACACACACACACACACATGCGCACGCACCCACACACGCATGCACACGCACCCACACACGGGCACGCACAAAGAGAGAGAGAGAGAGAGAGAGAGAGGTCCTCATACTTGCTTAGCTTCAGTTTCATGGTCTGCAGCTTCAGAGCAGGTACGGAGTGTAGCACCTTTATGCCCAACAAAGCACGCTTTTTAGTATGAGATTTACCTTGCTGGGACATCTTTCTATTGGAATAAAATTTATCGTTGGAAATGTTGAATCGTCCACCCAATGTAATTGTTTGGTTGTTATGATCGAAATTCTCCGCTATTGAAGACTTCATCGACTGACTAACAATCATGGCACTAGCATGGGAGCGGAGGTGCTCCCCATTCTTTTCATCTAGAATCTCAAATAGCATCTGTTCATCTTTAAGGTCAAAGATTAGTTTAGGCTTTGGAATATCCTTGCTGGGATCCCAAATTATGCTGTCTAACCAAGATCCTTCTAACAGTTCCTTGTTCAGTAAAGAAAGCTTGTTTAAACACTGCTTGGTATCAACTTTAGCTGACTCATCTATATTGTTTGGTTCTGTGTGATCTAAATTATTCTTCTCCTGAGGAGTCACTCGTCTCAATAGAGGGTAACCGTTATCGGGGGATTCATAATCTGTGGAATCAGGCATTTCTCTAGAACAAAAAGGCCTTGCTAATACTGGAGAATCATGAATTTTACTTCCTGCATCAAAACAATTGGAGACATAATCATGGTCCTTAGCTTGGTCTTCACTGTGAGTATCGACGATCTCTTCAGATTTTACAGAACTTTCTAAGCAAGCCTGACTTTCTGCTGCTGGTGAATTACCCCAAACTATGTCATTTTCCCAATCTTCATGCTCAAGTGGATAGAAATCAGGACAAATTGGAGAGTGCTGAGCTGCAGGAACATTTTCGTGGGCATCTTTCATTGGTTGTTCAGAAAGACACGAGTCTTTCAGCCTTACAGTGATATCAAAAATTGACTCATCGGTGTCACTCTCAACAGCATCTTCATTAACCCTAACATGCTTCAAAATTGAGAAATCTTGAATAGTGCTTCGCAGAAATAGTTCCTCATCTTCTTCAACAATATCAGCAACATTTGTCTGGAGCTCTGGAAGCAATTACCACCAGACAAATGAAACAAAATTAGCATATCATACATATTAGTAAAAGTTTTGCCCAGAATCAACTGCAAAATGAGCTAACAAATAGGCATTGCCCGCTGTAAGTGGCAACCTCTCAAAACTAGTTTTTATTAAATTAGAGGCTTCTTCTCAAGTAAAGTGGTCATGATCAGAGATCAGACCATCAGTCACAAATACAAATTGCTGACAAGGTGAGTACCAACAAGTTTTGTTTAGCTTCAGACCAAACAACAGATTTTCTTATTATCAGCAATAACCATACCTTTATTCACTGGATGCTTATGGTGATCCTTTTTAGCTTTTCTTATAGGCTCCTGGACACCAAAAATTTCAGAGAACCTCAAGATCACATTCCCATCCTCTATGCACAAAACAGGGAGGGATGTCCCACTCTTAGACTTGATTTGATCTTCTTCAGCGGCCATTTCTTCCTGCTGCATTAGAGGGGAGTAAGCCAATGAGAGTAATGTAGAGTCCATTATATTTGATCCAAGCTCTGCAGAAAATTTTCCATCCCCAACAAAGATCCCCTACCCAGTCTAAATATATTGTCGTGTTTAGAATAGAAATACTTCGATAACCCCAAACAGAATTCTGGCTGAATAAAGAATTTTCTAAAGATGATATGAAGTTTCTAAGTTGATGGGGAAAACAATTATGTGGTAGGTATACAGAGTACCTGAAGATCTTCATATTCAAAGTCCATAACTTCCTCTGGTTGCGATGACGAGTTAGGCATCTTTTCAGTAGCAAGGCTATCATTTGATGATGTCATATCCAGCTGCTCAGCTAAAACTACATCTAAATCAAAGAAAGTGGAAAAAAGAATTGTCATAAATAAAATTACAAAAATTGCAAGACATTAGCTTCAGCAGATAGGATTGTCCTTTTTGTATTTTCAACCCTCTGGTCAAAAGTGGCTTAATTTGCAAAAAAGATCGCAGAATATCTTCACTAGCTTGAAACTATGAACCGTTTGTCAAAAATATGAGTTTGTGCCAAACTTCTATAGTTCTTGCAGTTAAAGATAATCAGTTAGTTGTACAATTAAAAGCATCATGTGCAGGCAATATTAAGTATAGAGATTACTTTCTAATACCAAATAAGCGTGTGGTCCTATATAAGCACAATTACACACAAAACACAACAAAAGTGTGAGAAAAAAAAAAGAGCTAAGCTTGAACTTCAGGGTTGACAGCAGAGAGGAGTTAATCTGAAATTAATTTCTACCACTAACAAACCAAGCCCAAGCCCCCACTCCCGCCACTGCCACCACCAACAAAGAAGAACACTGTGCGCGTGTGCACACACATACACACACAAAAATGTGCCAAACCTTAATATTTAAAATCAATGTAGATGGACAAACGATGTCAACAGTAGCATGAGAACCAAATGATTAAGCAAATTAAGTGATTGCTAAAAACAAAGCGAAGTGAAAACAAAAGGAATATGATCCATTGTCACCTGAAGGGCAACCTTGCACAACATTATCACCAGCCAACTCATTACCACTGGGATGTTCTTCATCCTCATCATAGTTCTCCTCATCAAACACTGAAACTTTACTATCTCCCGAAGCATATACTGCATTTGAAGAGAAGTATTCTTTCTTGGATAGCAAATGGTCTTCCTCCGTAGTGGCTTCAACTTCAGGTCCATCATATTCTTCATCAATATCTTCATAGTCAACAGCGTCTTCTGCCTTCTCATCATAGTCTACAGAACAGCAAAAAGATCAGATATCAACTACAAGATGTATATTACAAAAACAGAATAACAAAACGGTCAGAAATGGAAAGTAAAGAATAGTTGACAAAAGGAGCTCCCCACTGAACCCCTGAAAAATGGTCCATGTCGTCTATGAGAATGTGGAAGAGTCACTAACCTTGCTCAGAAGGATCAGTTGGTGCTGGAGAAGGCTTAATTAGCTACATGAGCAAACAACACAGTATTAACTTGTTTGAAAACAAAACACAGCAGTCAAATTAACTTTACAATCATCGCAGCATATCATACATCAATATCTTTGAGGGATGGACCAAGCTTGTCTGCCAATGCAAAAAGGTGTTCCTTTGCATCCTGATCAGTCAAACAAAAGACAAGTAGTAAGATGGTACAATATTTGCATTATGACGTCATAAAGATGACTACACAAAGGATTCAGTAGAAATCATACAAGAACAATAGAACTTTATCTGATTCCTACACTGCACAAGTGACTTCTTTATACAAGAACTACCCTAAGCCCTAGCCAGGAAAAGGCTCCATGGTTTAATCCAGATCATGAGAGAAACTAAAATCGCAGAACTAAAAGTGAAATCACCTCCATACATATTCTAGCATGACACAATAGAAATTGTATACTAAACTAGCCATAAATCATGCAGTTGCATGATATAATCTCAAATGCTTTTTAAGCTAAAGAATGTATAATGAATGCTAATACTATAATATGTAGTAAAGTATTTATATCTAACTAGAGTTCTAGGAGTTCTAATATTTATCTGATATCAAGTGGTATAGATTTTTTTTCCTTGTCAACCAATTAATGTAGGAATTTCTACCCTCTAGAGCAAGTGTGGTGCCCCTCAATTTCACTTGTTATTGTATAATAATAATAATAACATATAGAAGTGTGCCTATGCATTGTGATCCCCAAGAGTTCCCTCAGAGGCATTTCATAGATTTTGCGATATCCCATCCATTTTTTTTGTAATCCAATACTCCCGATCCAAACTCCACCGGTGGGGTATTTTTGTTTTATTTAGAATTTTCTGAACAGTCTGGACTTCATCCAAATGTTGTATGTGAAAAATAGGCTATATAAATTCAAATCCAGCCAGTGGAGTAGTGGGGAGAGGAGGAGGGCACTTTGGCAGACCCAAATCCATGTACCTAATGCAAGTACTCGTATATCCCATTATCACATAACCAGGTATATAGTTCTGTCACATTGGTATTATGGTTCACCAAATAATATAAAAGGAAACATGATTCTCCCGCCTCCTAAAGTCTCCACTTGTTCAATGACAACTTCCTAGTGCTGACACTGCTACACAATATTAGCTTGTGGAGTACATTCTTGCGTTTAGTGATGCTGGCCCCTACCAAGAAAGAGTCCTCTAAAATTGTACAATTCAAAATGCAACATAATCAAGAAACCGTTCACAGTAAATAAAGTTGAAAGAGATTATTGAATTATAGGTGATTGAGCATCACCTGGTAGCCATCATGGGGAGAGAGAGAAAGAGAGGAGAGAGAGAGAGAGAATTGAGAATGTCAATAGAATAAACTGTACGATGACAACATATAATTATATATTACACAACAACATCACATTGGACAAAGTTTCCCACTATATACATCATTTAGAGACATATGGAAGACAGGGATACTCAAAACAGCTATCTGTACCTGCTGACCATCTGCTAGTAAAGTGCATGATGAATCTCAGAACAAGAGGAACAAAAATCAGGATTTGGAACAAAGTCTTTACCTCATCAAGATAGTCAGCATGATGAATCTCAGAACAAGAGGAACAAAAATCAGGATTTGGAACAAAGTCTTTACCTCATCAAGATAGTCAGCGTCTAAGTCACCAGAATCATCAACATTTCCAAACATAAACCCAAGAAAGTGATTCCCTCCACCAGGTTCCTCATAATCCTCATCATCATCGTCATCTGCAAGGAAGATAATGATAACAAGCTGAGTGAGGAGCAATGCCCTCACACACACCCAAAAAGAAGGGAGAAAATGGGGTGAATCAACAAACTTGATATCCATTACAATCCACAATTCACTGCTTGTACACAATTAGAGATGAAATTCAATTTCAGCACAACCACTATGCAGTATAGTGTTCTAAAGCGACCACTCAGATGACTTATGCCCATGCATGAATGTTAGTAACTGGTCCAATGCTCCGCTATTTGGGCAGGCTACTTATGTGGTAGTGGTGCTGATGTTGGGAATAATGGAGAGGACTAAACTAGAAAAATAGTTGATATCTCGTAGACTTGTAGCTATATAGTAGCATAATTAATCTATAAAGTAGAACATCAATGGTTTAACTTGAAGTGCTTATACTTTGCGAAAAAAACAGTAACATGTTCCATTGCATTTTTCATTTAGTGCATGTGTAAGTAAACTTTAGGGCTCAAGAGGTTTTTATTTTGTTTTGACACGTATAACATTAACATTTCGTACAAAGGTATAGTTTACTCAAAGGGGGAATTGCACCAATACCCTTGCAAAAGATATATATTTCAAATTTACCCTCACAAAAGAAGAAATGCTACAAATACCCCTCAAAAAGGAGCACTATTTGATTTCCATGCACCTCTAGGGAGTTTGAACACCTTTAAGCATAGATTTACTAGCACCATTAAGAAATATAATTCAACCACTTCAGTTAGTTTTGTGTAATATATGTGAAGTACCCACCAACTTGCCTTCACTAGGTTCATCCAATATCTATCATTCATAATGCCAACTTAATTATATTACGTCAAATGTCCATAATGGAGGACAAAGACTGGATATTTCATTTGTTTTCCATAAAATTAATTTAAGTGGTTTAATTATCATGCTTAGTGGTGCTATTATTGCTAAATTTTAGTTTTAAAATGGCTAAACTAGTTGTAGGGGCATGGAAACCAAATGGTCTTAATTTTGAGGGATATTTATTTCTTCTTTTATGAGGGTACATCTGAAATATGCTTCTTTTTTGGGGGGGCATGGGCACAATTCCTCAATTACTCAAAATATAGTTATTTATCTCGATATACAATAATATGTCTAGGACTCAATTAGTGAATTGTGAGTTTTGCTTGTTTATTGATTTAGCTTATATACAATACAATACAATACAAAGGCACATATTGCGTAAGTGCTAAGCAGTGGGGTCACTACTTGCTAATTACTCATCATTATTTAAAAAACCATATAGTTATAATGAAAATTCAGGATATCCAGATCATAAATAGAAAGAGTCATAATGGTTAAAAGTGACTTTCTATATTTATCATAGTGCACCTTACCCCTAGAAATAGTGTTAAAAAAGGAACTCAAATACGATGCGGCAAGGAACTAAATTTAGAGTCACAGCATAACAGAAAGCAGCATATCATTGAGAGGCACCTGGTGGAGTTCAATGCATCAAAAGCCGTAACACTATAAGATTCAGCTTCATGAGAACTTCCGGCTTTCATGAATCTCAAATTCTAATGCCTCCTTCTAACTTTTATAATTTATTATCCACCCTCGTAGTCCTGTATTTTTATAAAATTATATATTTCTACATGCACTTTTAATTGTAATAATGTACCACCTGTACTACAAAGTTGGAGCAAATCACCACCTTTACTTCTAATTTTGGTCATTCACTGCATGTACTTCAAAATTTAGTGAAAATGACCGGTTGCACTTTTAAAATTAGTGCAGATTGACATCTGTTCTTTCGATATTGCTCACTAGCACAGATGGATAGGCTCATAAAGGGTCTATGTGCTCATACCGACACCTGTCTTGTACCGATTTTTCTCACCATTTGTGCAAGTGAGTAATTTCATCAAGATTACATGTGTTAATCACACGAAATTAAAACTCCAGGTGAGAAATTACCAAAAATAAAAATATAGGTGGTAATTTGCAGCAATTTATAAGTACAGCAAGCAAATCGTCGCAAAGTTACATGCGGGGATATGCAATTTTGAAAAAGTGCAGGTGCAACATCCTCTTAAACAAATTGCACAGCTAAGAGTAGATTCATAGAGCAAAAAATTGCTCCAAGGTGCTACATTCACAGCTTCATCACAATTCACATCGCATCATGGTAAACACAGCATCTCAACACAATTGCATCAATGCTTGCTACCAAACCCTAAAAGCTTCAATAAATTCATGCTTCAGACAAAATTGCAGCATACATTTCCAGATAGGATTACGCACAACAAGCTTACTAAACTATATAATGTGTCAAACACAATGCTCAACGTATGTACCAAATACAGCCCAAAGCACAACGCAAGGCACAAACCGACTTGCCTACAGAATCCCAACAATTGTAACAAACTTTAGACTTCAGAACAATTCACAACCCTAGCATCGGGATCGAGTTGCACCAGCATACAAAACCCAGATCAAAAGTACACCAGAAAACCGGCAAATATCCAGCTATCAAACTCACCTGCGACGGTGGCGGCCGGGTTCTCGTCGTCGTGGCACTCTCCGTCGCTCATGGCTGCTTCCCACCTCCTCCTCCCAGCTCCGACGGCACCACGAGCACCCAATTGCAAACCCTAGGACGCCCCAATCGACGCGGGACGAAGCGAACCCTAGAAACTCTGTAAAAATGGCGCGATCGATTCGGAGGGATTGGAAATAGCAATTTGGGGTTGTACTTGTATCCGACTGGATTGGATTAAATAAAATCGCCAAGGGAAGGAAGAGAAAGTGGTTGAACCTGCAGATTTTTGCCACGTATGACCCCCAATCTTAAAGCACACGACGGAGACGCCAACGCGAGCGAAAAATTTGCGTCTCCCGCGTCATCGGCAGCGGGGAGGCTGCAGGCGATCGGCGGCCCGGGGCGTGTGGGAGAGGACAGCGGCGTGGATGGGCGAGAGCGAAAGCGCCGAGGACGCGCGGGTGGGGGAGTTCTGTGGCCCGGCGCGTGGGGGAGAAGAAGGTGGCCGTCCACGCGAAGAAGGCGGAGGCGATGGTGCGGGCCGGGGCGTTGCGGCGGCTGTCGGCCGGCGATGGTTGAGATGAGGAGGCCGTCGTAGGGGAGCGGAAGGAGCTGGGAAAGGCGGTCTCGGGTTGCGTTGCGGGGTTCGGATCCCCTGGAGGTCGGTCGGCAAATCCACCCAGTAATTGATTTAGATCTGGACCGTCCGTTTAGGATCCAACATTCAGGAGAAATCCAGATCGTTTATAAAGAAACAATTGGCTCTATGTATGTGTATGGTGAAACCCCGAGCGTTCAACCCATTCATAGTGTGAAATATGTTTTATACAGAAATTCTGTAACGGTGAATCTAGAAATTCTTATAAAAAGAGATGAATTGTTAAAAATTTTATGAGTTGCACAAGATTATTTAATATTGAGTTTAGTTCGTTTAATACCAACCTATTTTGCAAATATGAGCTAAATTGTAGGCAAATATATATTATATGACAAATTTTTCGCACAAGAAATGGACACCAACATTATTCTCTTCTCTTTTCCTTTACATGTTTGTTATTAGTTGTATGTTTAGTAATGAGAGTTATTATTTCTATACTAAAGATAAGAAATAACTAGCATGAGAGAAACACTAGTTTTCTTTTCCTTACTTTTTACAAACCAAGTCCTAGAAAAAGCAAAAGATGAAGCGAAAGAGAAAAGACAATTATGACAATCCTCTTCCTCTTTTTACTCAATCTGGGGGGCAAGTGCTTACCTCACCCTTGCCTCTATGTAAATCTTTTATTATAACAATATAACTATAATTCAAATTGAAAATATAACTCGTTTCTGCAGATAGACAAATAAGCTCAATTTCCTTCATGTAATTAGTAGATAGACCTATATTAACCCCCAATGTTTTCTGGAGTCTTAATTGTATACAAATACATAGTAGAGGGGTTCTAGTGTAATCTGTCTCATCTTTAAATTTGTTGTGAATGTAGCATTTTCCTCTCTTTAGGGCCTGTTTGGAAACCCAGGATTTGGCCCATTTTTGGGTGGATTTCGTGGGCTGGAATTAGAATCCGGACTAGATTTAGAAATGCGTTTGGATGGGCTAAGATCGGGAATTTTAAACGGGCCAGGAAGCCCAATCCGAGGGGGTTTGGAAAATGGGCACAGGAGGCCCGGCCAAAAATCCTGGTCATTTCGTGTCGCGTCCTCACTCCACCTTCTCACCCGTGTCGCCGCCCTCCACCTCGCCACGCGTTGCCTCCTTGCCCGCATCGCCGAAGTTGCGCTCCTCCTCACCCGCATCGCCGCCCTCCACATCCCTCTTCGCGCGTCGCTACCAGATCCACCGGATCTGGTGTACCCAAGCACCGCTTCAGCTCTAGAGCCACAGTCGCCGCCATAGACCAGATTTGCACCCCCGGCTCCCGCCTCCGCCGCTCTTCCTCGATTCTTCTTCTTCTCTCTTCCTCGATCTCCCCTGTTGCTTCTCAATCCCAATCTCCACGATTTCCGGCATCAACGATCTCCACGATCCTTCTTTATCAGCCGAGCTCCAGCTCTCCAGTATCAACGACGAGGTATCTATATCTTTGTATATGTCTCAGATCTCCTCTCTATGCAGTTTCTTGGTTGGATGGCTAGATTTGTGTGTATGTGTGTGTGTTTGATTGGATTGTATGTATGGGTGGATGCAGAGGTTGGTGCAGTACCCGACGTGTTACCAACCACGGCCTCAAATCCTACGAGCTCTGCAACTTCAGTTTGACTATGGCAACAACAACAACAATCCAACAGTAGCTTCTTTCCCTTGTTCTTCGATTTTGATTGAACTGCATGAGATGTATGAGATGCATTAATCCTTGTAACATATAGAATTGAAATGGTTCGCAGATTAAATCTTAAATTCTGTGTTTACTCAAATTCCAACTTAAGACAATTGCTTCCTGTGAGTATTTCATTTTCTCTGTTGATTTGTGTGATGTTGGAATATCGTAGATGCTGAATGCCCTGGCCTCAATATGTTTTTGAGCTTCTATGTGTCTTCAGTGATCTAGGTTTGGAGTTGGGTGAGCAAGTATTTTATATTGTTATTAGTAGTGATTAGCATTGTGTTTAACTCCTGTTTGGCTTATTCTTCTATTGTAATTTGTGAGGTGATCAAGAACTGAGGTGCTGGAGATTGATTCCAGTGACCCCTGCTTCTAATTGGTTATCTGTGTGATGATTTATAGTGACTCTGCAGATATTTCTTCATGTGTATGTATGAAGTGTAGTCTTACTATTCTTAGTTAGATCAAGTGATGAAATCTATGCTAGTCTTTGATTAGTACTCTAGTTTGTAATATGGCCATGGCTAGTTTGCAAATGGAAACATCCAATCCAAAGATATTTGTGAATATGACCTGTTTCAGATCATATTGATCTGAAACAGGTATCTATATCTTAGTTGAATGGTTTCAGATCTCCTCTCTATGTGGTTTCTTGGTTGGATGATTTTGGACTTCTTTCGTATCAAATTGAGTTCTATGGTGACTTTGATGGAAGCTTCCACAAGAGCTTAGATTTGGAGGTAGATCTCTCTGTTGCTTTGCTTGATCGTCTCTCCCACAGGTTAATGATCTCTACTTTTGTCAACTCTTTGCTTCTTAAAGTAAGCTTGTACACTCAACATAATAGCATAGCATCATTTCAGTTTCTTATTACTTTACCTAGTTAGATCAAGCACTAAATAGCATAGCATAGCTACTGTTATTTTGTTTTCTTTTTTGTTTTTGCTTGCTCTATGTTGTGGCATTGACAGGTTTCTGGTCAAGATTTGATTTGTTATTGCTAACGCCAACTATCTGCCTAACTTTGACTTGTATCATGTGTATGGATGTGTAGTCTCACTATTTTTAGTCTCACTATTATTAGTTAGACACCATTTCTTGTTCTTGTAAAATTATGATACTTGCTGCTCCATTACCGAAGTTGAGATTATCTATTTATCCTTTGGTTGTATTGTTTTGCTCTGATTGCGATTTCTGTTGTCTATTTTTGCAAAGCATCGTGCATCAAGAAGTTGCTTGGTTTGATGATCCTTCGAATTCCAGGTTTTTCATTCACTCAAATTGTTTTGCACTTTTCTTTCTTTATCTCTAACACTGTTTGGACTGTCAAGGACATCAATTTTCCCTTTAATAATTTACAATGGGGCACTAGGTGCAAGGCTGTCTATTGATGCAGGTGAGCACACTGCGAAAAGTAGAGTTTTGTACTACTTTTGTGGAAGCAATCATACGTTTGAGCCATAGTTTGGTGTAAAGATTAATTTGTAAGCTTAGCAATGTGGTTGGGATGACTGGTGACACTGGGATTAAATTGCTGTTTAATGCAATACTTTTGTATGTTGGCATTGGTTTAGGTTCCCTCTTATTTTGGCATTAGCTGTTGTGGATTGCTTTCCGAGGTTCGGTCTTGTAGTCTGCCTGGTAATATGCTGTTCATACTAATGTATGAAATCAACGGTGTATCTGACTATCTGAGGATGGCTTTGCATTTATTCTAGGATATTGTTTTGTCACGATCAAGTTTCACGTGTATACGCATTGCTTTCATGTTTAAGTTTTATACATGTGCATCTTTTGGTTACTGTAGAGATGGCCATTTATAGTTTCCACGTTATCCAGGTGAGGATATGGTGGATATTCATGTAGCAAGCTTGGTGCTGTGACTTCTATTGTTGCCTCTGTGAGCTTTATTTGTTCAGCCTAAGCTGTTATGGTTTCATACTCCTGCTTGCTTTGGTGATTAGTGATTCATTAGTTCTTCCCACCAGTCACCCAATTGTGCATTTTTTTCATTGCCATAAAATTTCAAATGGATGACCAGGATTTTTATCCCATTCCTTTCCAAACCAAACACAGGCCGGGATAAATTTACCTGTAGTATTTTTTCCTGGGAGGATTTTTGGATTACCAAAAAACCTGGTCGGATAAAAATCCTACCGGGATTTTTATCCTTAACACCCAAACAGGCCCTTAGTCATTGTGATTGAAAATCCGTCTAGTCACTCTCGCATGATTAGCTTTCTTATCTAATATCTGATTCATTCTCGCAAAAAGATTCTACTTTTGGATGTTGCCTTACTGTGTTTTTGGAACTATAATTCTTTTGTTGTTGATGACTTGATGTGCCTTCAACGGCTCCTTGATGCTGACAATATAAATAATATCCATTTTTACATTGTCTGCTTGACTTCTAACTTCTATTGTTGATATCCTATATTCATTGTATTTTGTAAGATCACTGTTTTTTAGGAAATTTACAAGATGGATCCTTGTTGACCTCTTTCCCGATAAGATAGGTGGCCACAAGTCCATGTACAAACAATAACAGTGGAGGCAACAACGATGTAGAGAGGGCAACACATCAAGTGTTCGCACATCTCAAGCTTTAGCTATACAGCAAGGCAATGGTGGCAATTAGCAACAATAGGGGTGAGGAAAGAGGAGGAGAAGGATAGCATGGGAGGAGATGTTGAGACACCAGCGGCAGTGTCAGAGACATGACAGCGGGAGTGGCGGCGGGGGTGGCAAACATATGAATGAATGAGAAGAAATGATTTTTAAATTCTTATTGAGGAAAGTGATAAGTGTTAAATAGGTAGTATTTTTATCTTAAGTTTGCTAATGAAAACGTGCTAAAAACATACTGAAAACTCCTTTGACACGATATTTTATGTATCTTTTTATATCATTTTTACAATCCACTTTCATGGTTGTGTTTACCATATTCCAGGGATCGAACCTACCAAATTTGAGGACATTTCGAGTTCATTTGGATCAGTTTCGATAAAAGATGCCAAAACTGGGTGAAAAGGAACATTGATCGAACACTCCACGGTCGAAATCACTTGATCGAACACACTTGAACAAGAAAGAGCCATGATCAAACACACTTGAACGAGAAAGAATCATAATCGAACATGCCATAGTCGAAGACTCCTGGTCGAACGCAATTGGTCGCCTGATCGAACACGTCTTGGTCAAACAAAATCCCAATCGAACAAGCCTGGTTGCTTGGTCGTTGTGTTATCACTTGACCGAGCCCAACACAATCGTGGGCACGACCTGTGCTCAGCTCAATTTTCAGAGATATTTTGGTCGATTTTTGTGGTTTTGACTCCGAATTATCTATTTTTCGCACTATTTGAAGCCGGATTCCGTCACCTGCAGGTCAAGAGTTATATTTGGGCACGTTAACACATTATATCATAAATATAGAAACTTTTGGCTTAATTATATATGCTTTCTTAGGTGTTCTTTTAGACTAGGTAATGCCTTTAGGGCTTAGTTTTAATTTTAGTTTAGTTTTAGTAGAGTCCCTTTCTCTATTTTCTGCGTTTGTAAACCGACAAGAATGATAGACTTAATGTTGAAGCACTCAATTAAGTTTTTATTTATTTCTTATTATTTCTGTATTTTTATGACTCTTTGCGAGTTATTCATTTCTAGGGTTAGAGATGACCTAATCCGAAAGGCGTAATTCCTCCTCGGTATCGATCTTAAGTTTTGCAATAGTTCCTTACGTTTTCTTCCTCTAAACCCTAAACTTTTAATCTGACAACAGACGTAACAATTAAGACTTAGTAAGAATTTATTAGAGTTCTTGAGTCCTTAGCGTCTTGACGTGGGATCCTAAACAAGAGAAAGGCTCTCACCAAACTTAACCAAGGAAGCGATCCTCTGACTGTTGTACCAATGACCGTACTGGCAACTTAATCTATCTTCAAAAACAATTAAAACTAACTTGCAATTTTCAAATTTTGGATAGAATTACGACTGATGGTTATGAAATTCCGGAAACTCTAGGTTTTCCTTTCTATTTCTTAAACTCTAGTTTTCATATTTACTCTTTAGTACTTTAAATTCTAGATTGATAGTCTTAGTAGTAGATTTATTGGTAGAAAAACAAAACCCCCTAAAACGTTCAGACTTAATCAGTAATCTGTTAGCCTAAAAGACAAATACGCGTGTTTTTTGTGAAATTCAATCCTCAAGTACTAAATATTCAACCGTTCGCTTATGATTATTACCCCACATTGTGCGCACCATCACGCATGGGATCAAAAAGAATGAAGGAAGAAAACATAAGGATGGGGATTTTACGAGGAGAAAATATGAGATGGGAACGTTGGGTCAATTGTTTTCTACTTCATTGACTCGTTTCGACACGTTGAGTGTTGATACATAAGCATTAGGTATCACAAGGAATATTGGTACACCAGATCAAAAATATTGAAAAGATTAGATCCTATCTAACTTGAGGTCTACACGGAGACCCACGATGAACCTATCTTGGGCCGGTCCTTAAGCTAAAATTCTAGGGAAGACTGAAAAGCTAATGTGAGAAAAAAAAAAAGGCTAGTGTAATTATTTCCCTAGCTAAACCTGTTTCTTGAAAGAGTCAAAATTTCTTTACTGCTTACATGTTCTTTTTGAGTTTTAACATTGCTAATACCATCTCTATAGCTCTACTCTTCTGTTAACGATGATGCACTCGATGAACTTTGCATATAGTGTGTGTGTTTTCTATTTTGATATATTGGCCATTGATTTTCCTAGTTCATTCGGCTGTGTCTTGCAGCAAGGACTCACATGATGGTACCCAAGAAGTCATCAACATTTCAAGTTGGGATAGATCTCTTTGCTCTCTCACTTTTCTTCTAGAAATATTTTGATCACTTTACTTAAGATAGATTGAATTATTTCGAATTTTGATTGATTTGTTTATATTACACTTTTAAACATAAAATAATATGTGGTGATGAAAAGATATGACGTGAAGTTAAGTCAGTGCCATGAGAGCTTATTAGTATCAATCTAATATGTCCTTTCCCTTCCATTGACTTCTCACCCTCACTCTCCTCTATATTCTCTCTTTCTGTACGTCATTGTGTAGTTTCACATAGTATTAACTTAGTTCTACACAATGCACCACAGTTATCATTATTTAATGTCCAAGAGGAATAAATTGAACCAATCTCAAAAATAAATATAAATAGACTACTTTGATCCACTGTAAAATAAAAGGACCAAATGAGCAAAAAGAAAAGTAGATGAATACAAATGGCACTTATCAACGGAGGGAGATGAGACCGTGGGAGTCTTAAGTCTTCTAATCTACTTAAAAGCTAATGAGAGTACGGCTTTCTTAAAGGAAGTGTCCGTCCCTATGATATTATATCATAGTAAAGAGCCCTTGGATTCGCCTTTTTCCGTAAGCCTAAAGGCAAGGGAAGCTCTTCGTCGAGCTTTCTTTAAATCTTATCCATTGAAAAAGACAGACTTCAACTTTAAGACTCAAACCTGCCCCTTTATTATTATTAGTAAGTAAGATAGGTTGCTTGAGCCAATCCTTAAATCGTGGGAGGAAAAGGCAAAAAAGTGAGCCCACCCGACGGATAAATTCTTAACTTCAATAATCGAAGAGTGGTCGTAGGTGAGCCCACCCCAGGCAAATCCACTTCTCGTTATCTTGTTCCTGGTCAAGCTCCCGTACCCGCTCCTTAGTCCCATCCTCCTCATCGAATTAAAGTAACGTAAGGTTTCGTAAGAAACAATTGAATAAGCGTATCAAAGATAATGAGGTCTAGCACTCCGCAATACCATCGAGAAAGAGCAATAGAACAAGGTGAGAATAAGATCTCTGGGTAGGACAACCAAAGGCAATTCAATGGCTTTAAAGGATAATCGGTATACTTAGTGCGTAGGCAGGCCCAACGGTATCCAATCAATGTAGTCGGCAGAACAAAGGAAAAGAGAAGTTTTAGAAAAAAATCTAAGTACCGAGAGGAAAATAGAGCTCGAATCCATAGCATTCTCCACGCACCCACCATTCATTAGCAGCGACCTTACCACACATCATTACCACCAACCACTTCACTCGAATCTGTAGCTTTGCTACCTTCGCAACTAGAGGCAATGAAGATTGTATTCCTTTATTTATTGGCATCAATAACAAAAATAACCATAGGTGCACCAACCAAGGCAGAGATTGGAGATACTACGATTGGAGTGCAGTGACCGTACCCGAGATAGATCTGAACCGACGGTTGCGGAGAATAGGTACAACGGAAAATCATGGGAATAACGAGAGGGTACGTAGGGAACATGGCTGACCAAGCTCCTTTTTCTAACGATTGAAAAAATTGGCTTCTTCCCAACTGCTCCAATAAACGTGCCTACACCCCATTCCGTCTAGAAAATGATATGATTGACCGAGAGTACAGTACTTATGAAACCCGGCACTGAACTAAGGGTTTGATTTGCGACCTCCTGAACTGTTCGCATTGCTCTCTTCGGTTCAAGGCTATGATGAAAGTTCAGATCTAACGTACGGAATACGGAATTTAGTCGATGCTAAACCTCTGTTCTAGCTGAGACTAACGGCACTGATTTCTAGTGCTATAACAGAAACTGCCCTTAACGCGCAAATGAAAGCCCTCACAACACTCTTTACCTGCAACTGCTCCCGCTTATGGTAGTAGATAAACAGGTGGCTTATTCTACGTGCACTCTTACGTAAACTAAAACGCGCATTCCTACGCAAACCAATACGCACTCTCCTACGTGAACCAATTCTTGGTATAGCTTTTGTCATATTTTATTATCTCATAAATATGTGTCAGAAATAACAAAAAGAAAAGATACAAAGATATCCATTTCAGGGTAAAACATATCCTTTACTTTAATTATTTTATTTGGACATTTCCATGGGTACTTTTTTTAGTTTTAGAAAGTAAAGTTCTTTTTTCGAAAGATTACCCCTGTCTTTGTTTATGCTTCGGATTGGAACAAATGACTAATTCTTCCGTGCCTACGAATCAGTCGACATTTTGTACAAATTTTACGAACAGAAGCTCTTATTTTCATATTTCCTTATTCCTTTCTTAAACTATGAATCTACTCTTTGGGAAAAAAATAAGCCTCTTCACTTGAATTTTGGAACTTTGAATTGTATATCCTAGAAGAATAAAAAAAAAGAAAAACCTAATCCTTTGAATCTTTGGTATCCTTCAAATCTTCGGTATCCTTTGAGTCTTCGGTACGCTTCGAATCTTTGTGGGGAAGTCTATAAATTATACATCCCTTGCTTGAATCATAATGACTTACTTCAATTTTTACTCTATCCCCCATCAGTATTCGTATAGAACTAGACCGGATCTTTCCTGAAATATAGCCCAGGACGATAGTATCATTCTCTAGGCAAACGCGGAACATTCCGTTGGGTAGGGCTTCTGTAACTAAACCCTCGAAAATGACTTTTGCTTCTCTCGGGGTTCTTTTTTCTCTCCTATTTTTATTGCGTAACCAAAGCGACTCCATCTTGGTTGATAGGTCTTAGTTAGGCCTAGGTCAGTTCGAACCTGACGAGTCGCTACTATCAGTGCTATCTAGCTTTTCAAAGTTGGAAACCTTTAATAATCTTCCAACAGACTCGGGAATCCATCAATTTAAAGGATAGGGAGGGCACTCTAACCTCGCAAATGGGTCCCGGTCCAATACCAAACCTTAAAAAACAACAACTTATGAAGAAGACTCAGCCTCTTCTCTCCCTTGGAAAAAGAGGAAGGAGGTTGTAGGTGATATGAATTTCTCCAAGGGTGGATTCTGTCTTTTGTGGTTCAGGGCGTAGGACTTGTGTTTTTGGTCGACAGATCTTTCGACTCTTCAATTGAGCTTTAGTTCGTACTTCCCATCCATCCGGGTAGTTAAAAAGTATGTTCATCGGTAAGGACTGGAGTGGAGCTAAAGGATTGCTTGAAAGCAGGAAGCCCAAGTGGAACGGCCTACAGAATCAGAATCAAAGTAGACCCGAAGGCCTGACCTTTGGCTCTTTCTGTTCTATCGATACTTTCACTTCCTCGAAAACACTAGCAATTGATCGGATTCACTGTCCCTGGGTATATCTTCTACTGAGACAAAAGCGGATTCAATAGCTGCCTATTCATGCCATCAATCCTCTTAGAGGAAAATGCCATCGTCTGCATCCAGGCTAGCAAATATGTTCCTTGCCATTAATTCAATATCCTTACCACGCTTAGAAAAAAATACAAAGAAAGATAGAAGGCGTAGTCAGTCTAACGCATTCGAGAGCATCTAGAGCAGCTTATTCGAGAACAAAAGAACCTAGTTCTGCCAAATTCCATAAACACGGGAAAATTTGCATAAAGGCATCCAAGCTGTGAACAATAGTAAAAGCCACAACTCGTCTGCTATTCCGATCTTCCTCTGATTCAAGTGCAAGCTGCTCCTTCTTCAACTCCTGGCCTGGCAAGATTCGACAAGCTATCTGTCAAAGAAAAAGAATATGTTCAACCCCATAACTTATTTTTCTATTTTTGGTTGAGGGTTAGTAATGTCATTACATTGAGAGACATCACTTCCTTTTTAATAAGTTTTTAACATCTTAAGTCTCTTATCCGCCTACCAAGAACGAAGCGAGCTTCCAAGTTGACGGTCTGAAGTGGCTATGGTGGCCAAGGCTTTTGATTACCTTAGCCAAGGAAGTCTTTCGAAAGAATCTCCGAAACGCTTCGCAGATCAGGGGGTTCATAGGGGGAATACTGCTTATGGTGTTGCAAAGGAAAGAAGCAAAGTCTTCCATAAGGCTTGGGCTTGAGGGACCGGAATCGGAATTGAGGCTTTCAAAGAATGACACGACACGGATGCCCGGTCTCTTCTTTCTTCTGGGGATTTCCAATAGATGATTCTTCCTTTATCTTTGAGGCATACTCATGTATGACCTTTAGCGAAGAACGATCTTTGTTTTTCCTTCATTGCCACCCGGAAAGCTAACTCTATTGGCGTAGCCTTTGAGTTTCACAGGCATAGATGAACTATTGGGAAGGCCTTACGAGGACTCTTTTATTTGTGCTTGGTTGACCAATGGTTCTTTCTTTTTCTAGGGTTTGTGGGAATATTTCCCTTTTTTTCCAAATGCCCAACAAGTCTACTCGGATTTCGCCGACAAGATCATGCAAGAGCTGTCCTACCAGTTACCCTGAAGATAAAAGTCTTCAGGAGCCAGATCAAATTCTGACCCTAACTCCCAGTACCTAAGCCTCTCTCTCTTTTCGAAAACAGGAAAATTCAGATTTACCCTAAGTACCCCAGTTGCCAGATGATTGAGTTATCTTGATTTAACCTTATCCAGACTCAAGTAACCCCTGGAATATGTTCCTAGATTCATCCTCAACTCACTCCAAAAAGTTGGGAGCCAGATTAATTCATCTAAACACTTTTCGCAGTTTAGTCCAAATTTTACTGCGAATAAGTCCTTTTCTGTTTACTTGGAAGCCTGAAAAGGCTAAATTCTGCAAATCAATTCCAACTCCAGAATTTCTTCAGGGAACACCTCCCAAATGCTATTTGATACAAATTTCCCTTCTGTCCAGACTTCAAACTCTCTCTCCAATCACTAGAATTCGAGATCGACAAAATCCAGATTTAGTTTACCCTAATTTTACCCTATTTTCGAAAATAGGTGAAATCCCTCAAATCTTATCAAACTTTCTTCAAATTTGAGCTAAATGAGTACTAATAGAAATGTTATACTCAGCCATGAAATCAATCCTCAAATTAACCATCTCTAAGACAGAAATTGCAAATCAGTCCAGATTTCAAATAAGAATCCTTGCAATTTGGTCCCTGGTTCGACCAGAGACACTGTGCACGACCAGCAGCTGTGCACGACCGCGACCACCGCGCTGCCACGCCAGGAGCTTCGTCGCCGGTGAAGCCC
Organism: Pharus latifolius; assembly: GCA_019359835.1. Taxonomy (NCBI): domain Eukaryota; kingdom Viridiplantae; phylum Streptophyta; class Magnoliopsida; order Poales; family Poaceae; genus Pharus; species Pharus latifolius. The sequence goes on along the minus strand of CM033324.1, from coordinate 51,122,857 downwards.
CGTGGTCGCCACCCCTGCCACCGCGTTCCTGCCACGTGTGCGCACGTCGTTCTCCACCGTGGAGCCACCGCGGCCGCACCAGCATCTCCAATTTTGCCCGCGCGCGCACGCCATCGCTGCAGCCACTGCAGAAGCTTGGTGCCACGTTGCAAGCATGCCGGAGGAGCCCGTCAGTTCGCCGTTGCATCACCCTGGACAGCGCACGCCAGCCTGCAAAGCCGGCACGGCCGCTGGAGCGCGTCACCTCGCTGCTGTCCCGCCCGGCCAGTCAATTCGCCGTCGATTCACAGCTCCAAGTCTCCAGGCATTTTCAACCGTTGCTGCTCGCTTCGCCTATTTAAGCTTGCCCTGGCCTTTGCCTGCACACACACACACCAGAACCCACCTCAGTCTTCAATCTCGCCACTTTCATTGTCTTCTTCGGCGAGCTCGAGAAGAGGCTCACGGTGCCAAGCCTCTACACTGCTTCCTCCTCGATTCCAGCTACTTCAGTAAGCTCCTCTTACCTCCCTCATCATACTCGAGCATGTAATTGACTTCAAACCTCTCCAGTCGCCGGCAATTTCCTTTTCTCTCCAGCAACTCCGGCGAGCAATTAATCCTTAACCAAGTCAAATTAGCTCTCGAGCCTGTAATCAAACATGATCAGTGGACTGATTAGAACACATCTAAGCAACCAGAATCGAAGAATTTGCTAAAATATGAAAATCCCCAACTTTGCACCTTGCATGTGGACTGGGGTTCGCTGTTAAGCTTCTCTGGTGTTTCCCCAGCCAATCTAGCTTCACACCTAGCTTACTTATGCCCCAGAGACCATCCTCAAGCAAGGAATTAAGTTTATTTGCCCTAGAACAGAAATGCCCAAATTTTGTGTCTTCTTCCCTAGCTCCGGTCGCCGGATTTTGTTCCCGGCCGTTTCAACCCCAACCACCTTGTCTAGTAGATGTGCCTCGACCCCATGAGTATTTTTTCCTTCTAGCTCGACACCTGGATCGGCCCAGATGAAGAGGTATCACCATGCCAATGTTTGGTCCAGAAACTGTTGAGAACAGCTCGGCCACCGTGTTCTTCGCCGGTTTTCATCACTTTCCGGCCATCTCCTACCCTAGGACCTGTTGAGACATTTGTTCCTGTTACAAATGCCTAACCACCAGACAAAGTGGTGCATCATTTGGAGCCCTGAGTCAAAAGATATGGCTAACCCTAGTTTCTGGCCGTGTCAACCCTATGCCATGCTATGTCAGCCAGTGGCATTAGCCCTGTTCACCCACCTCTGGTCATGTAAAACAGAAATTACTTTGTCAAATAGCTGCCTCACTACCTTGTGCACCATATGCTTGAATCAAAACCTACTTTGACCACTGGAAATTGCTCAAACCATGTCAATGCCATTCCAGAGCACTGTCAGCCTGTGTCAGCCAGTGGCATTGAGCCTTTTCACCCACTTCCAGCCATGCACTTTGGAAATAACTTTGTCCCTTAGACTCCTGATGTTGTGATCTACACTTTTCTCTACTGTCACAACTTGAGTTGAGCCCTCTATAACCCATCGACCTTATGTCGATGCCTTGAACCGAATGCCAACCTAAAGACATTCGCTGTTTTTGGGCGGACCAGTCACCACCTTGATATTACCCTGATATTTTGGAACCTTGTAAACCTTAACAGCTAATTTTAACCCTGGTTTCCATAGTTAAACTCAAATCGCTTTCAAACCTTGTATCACCAGAGTATTTTCTCCTTGCATCTTTGCATGTAGTGGATTAGTAAGAATAGGATTGATTGTAATGCCTGTTTGCTTGTTTGATCTTGTTCAGAGCAAGAGTCCGGGGTTGAAGATCTTGTCGCTGAACCGTCATCGACTGCTGATACTTACGACGCGGAAGGCAAGTCATACTTTGATCATATTGAAACCCATATTTTACGAATTGCTATGCTATTCCATGAATAGATATTTTATTAATATTGCATATGTTGAGATCAATGATATTATGGCAGTGATAGATTGAATACTTGAGAAATGTGAACTTGATAAGATAGCAAGCCACGAACTAATAAAAGTATAAACATGTACATTTATATTCATGAAATAGAACCCCCTAGCCGTGACCAGTATTTTGGTATGGAATGGTGGTAGCACTGGAGGTGCTTGGCTGCACTGGATGTGCAGGCACTGAAGGTGCATGGTTTGTGGTATGATCTGGTCACTGGCATGTAAGGACTAGAACCTTGTGTTATGCGTCTAGTGGCATGAAAAACGTACCAACCACTTACCTGGTATGGGACAGGCGCAACCTAGTAGCTTTCTTAGTATTATCAGTTCCCTGCATGGCTTGTCGATCCGGTTTCTCGCGTGGAAACTGGTGGGACGCAGTTCGTCCATGAGTGATCTGAGATCAGAAAAATTATGAGAGGATAAGGTGTAAAGAAGGAAGACGCCCTACGCCAGATTAAGTCGTGCGTGACTGTAATCAAAAGTGGTTATGTGTCCTGCGGGAGCATAGACCCAGGCTAGGAAGTAAGGCAGTGGGGAGGACCCACAACGGTACTTGGGACGGTATTGTCCATTTACCGGGCAGGGATACTGTTAATACTAGACTGCAAAAACGTTGTGTGATCTCGGCCTTGTCACATGCGTATAAGTCGCATGGAGTTGGCCCGACTTGGAAGTCAAGTGAAAAAGTGGATTTAAAAAGAGGTACATCTCTGCAGAGTTTAAAAATGTATTCGAATACTTCGTGCTCCCGAGTTTTAGGAGTATGCTGCGGTGGATTAAATCCATGGGGTGTGACACAAGTATTGTTTTATAAACTAAAATTTATTAGCTCAAGATTACCCAAGTGGCATGTGTTGTCACGATAAGGGGCGTTTCCGTGGACTGTCATGTGTTGACGTGTCACGGTAATACCATAATATATAGAGATCATATGATAATTAAGAGGCATGTGGTTTATGCCCTAAGTTATGAAATACTGTTATGAGTATAAGATTGAAAGGCTTGAATAAAGATAATGTGATATGAGGATATATCGCCTTGGATATGGGATATATGTATCACCATCAATATGATTTATTTACTGCCATGGGTATGATCAGAAGTTGAGTAAGATTTGAAAAAGAAATGTATTTTGGGGAAAACCTTTCACTTTTTCCCCAATAGCATAGGTTCATGTCATATATATATATATATATGTATCTCTACCTTCCCTATGACTTGCTGAGTACGTAAGTACTCACCCTTGCAACAACTCATCAATAGATGGAGCGTTCTACGACCTTGGAGGATACCCTGAAGATGCTGCAGACCCAGGAGAAGATGAGCAGTTCCCTTCGGAGCCCTGATGTGGTGCTGTTTGCTGTCAACCTCTGTTTCCTGTGGATTGCTTTTGGGCCTAGCTTCCGCCGACTAGATGTGTTATTTTGTTAGATCCTTGTGCCTTGTACGGCACTGTACCTCGTTTTGTACAAAGGCCTGATGGCCATACAATTATGACTATTGTACTATTTTGCTGCTGCAATGTAATCCTGTGATTGACTCATCCTGGAAAGTCAAGTGGTTTATGGGACCAGCTGCACCGAGTTAGGCCCCTCACAGGTGATGTCACAGTCGTGGCAGACGTGACATAAAATAGTGTCTCAATGATGAGCAAAATCCGACTGATCCCCAAGACTGGAGACATCCATCAGTGAAAGAAAGAAATTTCATTAATTTTTTTAATTTAATTATTAAATAATAGCGGTCTGATCCCTTATTTGATCAGATAGACCGCTCTTAGAAAGATGAAATAAAAGTAAACTCCCATAGTTCGGAGCCCAGCTCTAACTACTACTTCTTCGTAAGTGAGGTGAGGTACTTCTTTCGGTTTGAATAGGGGTCGCCCTTTTTTGGTTTGAAGTAGCCATGGCTTTGGTCGTAGTAAACCCAGTCCACTTGCAGCCATGTTGATCAAAATGACTAAGTTTCATGACTTGACCAGTCACTCGCCCTCGTATTATAAGATCATCTCACCTTGTGGTCGACATTCCATTCCCCTTAGTCGTAGGTGCTCATTCTATTTTTATTTGAATGGGCCAGGTCTCCCGAGGTACATATGGCCAGCCCTTTGGGTGTCTCAGTGCTGCCTACCAAAGAATGTTGTGAAAGGCAACAAGCAATACCTTGAGAATGTGGCATTTCAAATCAATGTCAAGGTATATCTTCAATTTCGAATATCATTTCTTCCAATTGTTTATTTATTAAAAACTATTATTATGTTAATGATTATGACCATTCCCTCTTTTTCTTGAAACAGGTTGGTGGGTCCAACACATTGCTTGAAAGTTCACTCCAACGAAATGGACCTGGTCCTGATAGAAACCCTTTCTTGACTGACAAGCCGACAAAACTCTTTGGTGCTGATGTGACGCACCCGCCACCTGGCGAGGATTCCCAAACGTCGATGAACTGGAATTCAAGAAGCAACATCGTTTTGACAACCCGCTTACCTTTAGTTGCTAGCACATTAGGTTCAGTTAGCCCCTTCTTTTTGGAGGGGCTAAGTCCTGATGATAGTTGGCTACTCCTCAAAACCTGTGCGCTTGGCTATGCAAAGCAGCATCGCCATAACGTGTTAGAAGCTCTCGGTAAAAAAATTGTTGAGAAGCAACAAGGATTTGCATTAGCCATTAAAGTGGTTGGGGGACAACTGGGATGTCAAAATGATGTAGAAGAATGGAGTCAAGCTTCGGTTGGAGGAGGACTTGATGGAAATTCTCCATCTGAGTTACAAGGCTTTACCTGAGCACCTTCAACATTGTTTTGCGTATTGTAGCTTATTTCCCAAAGATTGGGAGCTTGAGCCTGATCGATTGGTTCATATGTGGATAGCCCAGGGTTTTGTTTTTCCTCAAGGACATTGGAGGAAATTGGAAAAGGCTACTTGTTCGATTTATTATCTAGGGCATTTATAGAAAAGCTTAGCCGGGGTGATAAAGCACACTACCTGATGCATGACTGCATGAACGACAACGCAGTTCATGTGGGTGAATGCCAATGACAACAACTCTATCAATATTTCCGATTCCATTCTACATCTATCAGCAACTCCTCAAGCCTTGGAAAAGATTCGGTGTTTTCATGGTTGTTTGGTATGGTTGTCAAAAGGACCCTCACAATGATATGATCAAGCAGATGACCAGAATCAGGGTATTGGATCAACATGCTGTTGTATGTCGAGATTTCCTAAAGAAATTGGTCTTTTGAAAAATTTCCGTTACCTCCATCCATAATGTCCGAGTGAACTCGGAAATCTTTACCACCTCCACATGTTCTACTTACGTGAACATCATTGCAGTAAACCAAGTCAAAGTGAACGATTGCCTAAGGTTATTATGAGGATCTTGACAAGGATGTCTCGGTATCCTAATAATTTTATGTAGAGGAATTGGTACTAGCCTACTCGATATGTTCCTTGCTTGGTTCGCTATGGGAAGTGCTTTCCGCAAATGAGGAGGGGAATATGAATAGGTATGAATCTTCCGTCAATGGTTAAGGTTGAAGGCAAACCTTCTTTCAATTTTGATGCCAAATGATTTTTCTCTGGTATTGAGAAAGAAACCATTCATACGGCCAGGTCACAGGAATGCTTCTTCGGCTTACAATTCCAAGTCAACAACCGTAACTCGACTAGCTCTTGCTCTTTCCTTCCTTGCAACGGGCTGCCTGTGTGCCTACTAATATTTACTTACCTCAATGGTGCGCTAACTTGAGAACTAGGATTTGCCAAATTCGTATTAGGGGGAACCTGGCTATGCAGCAATTCGACCACTGTTACTGTACTAGATATCTCAGGCTTATCCTAATGAAATTATGGCTTCGCTTCTCTTCTTCCTGGTGATGGATATAGTCTCGATGGCTTTGCCCAAGTATGGCATAAAAGTCAAATAGGATATCCTTCAAAAGGGAATTTCATGTGTGAGTGCCTTGCCTCTTTTAGGGAAGGCTATTTACCAAGTGAGTCTGCGCAGCATGCTACGAAATAGAAGAATCATTTTAAATCCCATTTGCACCCGGATTCAGCTTCTTTTGAACTAGCAAATGCACTTTCTAAGCCAACAACAGATCGGATTGGCCCATTCCTCAGATGAGGAAGAAAGAGTACCTAGATCTGCATCTACTAAGTATGCCCTGAAATTCATGTTCTGATCCGGTCTTTCCGGCTTCTGCTCCAACTCTTTCTGACCCGACCGATTCAATCTCATATGAGGTAGCAGGTCAAAGATAGGCTATGTCGACCCTTTCAAACAGTTTTTCCATACCAAAAAGCATAAATCAGCTTATGGCATTCACCCAAGCATACAGAGACAGAGGAGAGATAAAGGAAGGTTTTTACTACGAAGCATACGAGTCCTGCTCGTGAATCGGGATTCTGTTCAACATCGGTTGTTCGGTTCTCGGCTCACTTCGGTGGCAATCACTACAAGCAATCGATGTCCTCAAAGACCTAACTTTTTGATCATTGGTGATCATTGGTCCGATGTCATAACCAAAGTGGATTACCTGCCATGCCACGATCTACTTGACGGGAAAGTTGCTATTACTGACCTGTGGTTCACTCTCTACTTGTCGAGAGATCTGGGAAAACCTATTCTTTGATGCACCAAAGTAAGCTGGTTGTAAGCGTAAGGGGGAGCAAATGCCTGTAGCAGAGGAAATACCAGGCCAAGAGTGAGTCTGAATTTCCAGTTGTCTTTGACACCAACTTTCCGAAGCAACTCGTTCAGTCTCCGTCTCAGTCGAAAGGAATTGGAATACCAAGGATCGGAGGCCTACAAACGTCAATTCGAATCCAACTATCTATGAACGAAAGAGGTAGCAATCTCCTCATTTTTTTACAGAATATAAAAAAGAAAAAGCAACATCTTACAGACCTTGTGACAAAGGAGACAGACAGACAGAATTTACATCTGAAAAAGTGAGGATCTTAAATTTCGGAGAATCGGCTGAAAAAACGCGGAATTGTCTTCGCCTTTGTAAGCGAAAATGTCCAGTAAAGCTATCTCGCTTTTAGCCTTCATGGTGAATGGCCCACCCTTTCTTTGAACCTTGTCAATGATCGAACGAACTTACAGATATGAACTGAGTGCCATTTGATGAGTAAGATCGAACAAGGGAGAGGGATATGGAAAGGATGAAGTAATGAAAAAGGAAGTCATTGCTAGTAGTAACGACTTGTCACGATCCATTGGTTCATATAGAATCCATGTCCTAGGTCTATCAAAAAACATTCTTTTCGCTAAGCGTATATAATAAAATAGAGTGAAAGGGTCCACCCCGAAACCAAGGGGGTACTAACTAACAGCTGAGTCCTCTCCGAACCGCAGGAGATAGTTGCCCATCATACGGCTCACCAACTTCACTTGCCTCTAAGGGGGGCTCGCTCCGGGCAGGTTCGGATCACTTACTATACACGGCCCTACGAAGGGGTTAGGAGCGTTTTCAAGATGATTCTTTCTTTGTCGAGACGCAAAATCTTTTCGATTTATAAATGTGAGTCTGTTTTGCCCACTTTATCCATCCCCCTCTATCAAAATGATCAAAAAGGCATTTTAAATGCTTCTTATTCCCGTGTTTGATCTTTTCCATCTCTGCCCCGCTTCCATGTGGGCAGAGACCCCTGTAGAGAATGAAGAGGAGCCAAGGATCTTACTCTCAAGAGTGCTTCGATAGGCTCCACTCTCTCCCCTGAATAAGTCAGGCTCCGTTAGCCTGGGCTGAGATGGGGATAACGAGTCGACGATTGAAGCCCCCAACGTTCTGCCAGACACTGGACAGGGGTAAGCTCTGTAAATGTGTAGAGCCAAGTGTAGTGTGGTGTAGTAGTAGGCACTTCTAGGCCCCTTCCCGGCTACTGGATCACTCCAGTGCTTCGGGTACTACGGACCCTCTGCCATCCATTGCAGCAGAGCCGTTTCATGAGCGGGGGGGCTAAGCGCAGTTCTTTGAATCAAAGGTTTCATGAAATCGATTCTTTTTTAGATATCTGGATAGATGGATGGATCTATCCTTCTATTCAGATATCTTTTGCAATCAGCCCCAAATCCTTGATTTGGCCAGGAAACAAAGCACTGCTTTGGGCCCAGGAAGCGAAGGGAATGAGCTCGGCTGCTTCTCCTCCACACTTCTTTATTTCTCCGTGCCCCTTCCGCATGCGCTTCGCGCGCCATTGGCGCTTTGCTCTCCTCTTATTTCTTCATTGGAGGGTTCGGATGGACTTCGCCGTTCTTTCCCAACGAAAATGGAAAGGGCTGTATCACATCGAGATGTCGATTCGTTTTCCGCCCCAAATGAGATGGGGAATTAGTCACCTCTGTCCCTTCATCTTTATGAAAGGAATCGAGGCCCGGCCCGGCTCGCGTCGTTCCAACAACCGACGGGGAGCACCTCAGTATACGATCGGGCGTAGTAACTAGGAGTCCTATTACACCTAAGGCCAACTTCCATTCACCAAACCCAGGTTCATCTCGTGTAGTGATTGTGGACTCGTACAAGGATATGGAGTTGATGGTTGATGTATCAGACTCGACCCTGTCTTTTGTAGCATGCATTCCCATCTGTGTTGCAACTGATTCGGTAAGCTACGTGTCCGGTGCACGGAAAACAGCCTTCGGTCTCCCAACCTTACTCATGGCAGACCTCTCTCTTTCTTGCCTGCTATGCTCATCAGCCTATCTCTTCGGAATGAAAACTCTACTGCTAATGGATTTTTTAAAAGTCGAGTGAATAGCTCCCCAATCAAAGTCTCTTTGACTTATCGAGTTTGAGGAAGGATGGGGATCCCTTTCATATCTACTATTTTGAGTCGGCCAGCAACCAGCTTATCTCGCACCCGCCAATCGATCCAATTCCTATTCCTAGCGGATGAGGAAGAGTACTCGCTCGATACACTCAATCAGTTGAATGGTTGAATGGGCTCGTTTCACCGATCTCTATCTATTCTTTCCCTAAAAAAGAAGTGAATCTAGAAATGACTCTGCTAAGGCAAAGACTTCTTCCTTTCTAGCCCTTGAAATTAGTCCACTAGAAAGGGATGCGCGTGAAAAAGAACAGAACCTGCGTTTTCCGGATGCGGATGCGCTAAGGATGAATGAAGAAAAGATAGATATGCTATGTGTTTCTTGCTGGGGTCGGGTCAACTGTCATTGGTCGAGCAAAGTCATCTTCAACGCTCTCGAAATGACATAGATAGAGATGGAATGGAATCCACCACATAGCAACGAGGCCGATCTACTGCGGTGAAAGTACGTCCGGTCGAGTCAGCTTCGCTCCTTTATTCAAAAATCTCTTTCTTGAACGGAGCTCCACTCTCCTATAGTCAAGGTAGGAAACTGCGCAGAATTGCGTAGTATAGTTTTTGGCTAGGCCCATCTAGGAGGTCTATCTATCACCGGCCGGTCAGGTTCGGTTTGTTCTATTTGATCCATTTCATCGAGATTGTGTGGGTGTTCAGCTTCCTTTTTGGTTCTGGTAGCTCAGCTGGTTCGAGCAGAGGACTGGAAATCCTCTTTTGCTTGTCTTAGTGGTTAGAGCAGAGGACTGGAAATCCTCCATAGGTTCGAATCCACTTCAGAACGAGAGCGAGCCTACTTCAGGAAGAAATGCAAGTGAAAGAGAATTGTAGGCTTCTTTCCTAAAAGCGGTGGTTCTCTCCTCCCTGTGCCCAAAGCGGGTTGGGCGACTGCGGTTCGAGTCTTTATCGATCGGGTAGATCCATATGTTCTGGGGGGGAGACAAGATGTAGCGCAGTCTGGTCAGCGCATCTGTTTTGGGTACAAAGGGCCATAGGTTCGAATCTTGTCACCTTGATGTGGTATTCACAGGGGCCAAAGTGCAAAGCCCCGTAGCCTATCCGTGGTCAGGAAGGTAGGCGAAAAGCGTGCACAAAAAAAAAAGAATGCAAAAAAGCTTTTTTTTCTTTTTAAACCCATTATCAGGCTTTTGGTATTCTATATCTCTCTAATATTATAAAGCTATTTCACTGGTTTGATTTACATACCTCAGTCATGTTATTTGTGTAGCCTTAAATCAGAATAGCCTCTCCATTGGTTCCGAAGATTCTTTCGGCATCAATGTGCTTTTCTTCCTATGAAACATTCTACCCAAATGCTGGCTTTGATGATTAGCAGCATCTTGTCTGAGCGAGTGAGCGTGAAGGCATCAGAACAGGACAGCTCGAACAAAGTGAGAGGAGCAGAATGCCACTCCCCCATAGGGGAGGAGCCGATGGACACTCGACTACCAGCCTTGATTCACCTGATCCCATTGATTAGCGAGAGTAGCTTCTTTATTCTTGATATTGCAATTCGCCCGTAGTGAAAGCAAGGTTCCGAGCGGAGTTTGAGTTGAAAGAATATGCCGGTGACTACGAGATAGAACATTAGTTCACCCGCCCCATGGAGTAAGCCCTAGTGAGCGCGGTAGCTCGAAGAGAAGATAGGGAGATGAGCCGTTGGCCAATCGAAGACCATCTTATCGGGCATCTGAAAGCCATCTTGACAGCTGAGCTTGGAGCAAAGCAAGCACGAAAGCAAGTTCAAGTGTAGTGCCCTGTAATGGATTATGTGTCCGCTCCGCCTGGGCTACTGAAGCAATGGATTTGGTAGGGAGAAGAGTTCCAACTAGGCCTGTGTAGCTTTCTTTCACTGAACACCAAGAAGACCCTAGTCAGTAGTTGCTTCCGACACGAAAGACGAAATGGGCCTGTTGGTTTGCCAAAATCGACCTTATTCCATTATTGAACGAATCTCCGCTAGTAGCTAGAAGGCAGATAAAAATGCTATGAGTACTACTTATAAAAAATTTATCAAAGGGGTTAGAGAGAATATTTCTTACTTTTGATCCACTAGATCACAGACACTTGTCCTCATACAGTGAAAGCCTTCAGCCAAGAACTTTTTGTTTTCAAGTGCTTAGCTTCGTTTGCTTGTTGAACAATAAGTTGAAGTGTCAAAATTAACACGAGGTGACATGATAACATAACACAATTAAAGTTGTAAAGTGGTGTGCTATAATGAGTTTAGACACAACTTATGTTGATTTAGTTATGTTATAAATAAGATTTTAGTTATAAAAAGGTTGGCACAATTAATATGATAAATTAATAAGTCAAATTGTTCTAAACATAATAAAAACTCGATTTGACACAATCCCACTGATAACTTTAACCACAAGAGAACTTCAGGTTATTTGATGATTATTCTAGAACCTAAAGTTTATAACACGAACGACCTCATGTTGCGATAATAAAAACAAGGGCTTTGTTCCATGTATGATCTATGTTAGATATGATAAACTACTCATCCTACCTTCTCTGAAATTTTTACATCCCATCTTTTTGGCTCAATAGTCTTTTAGTGCTATATATACAAATATGAATGAAATTTTTTAGAAAATACTTATGTAAAGTGGTTGACAAGTGAGCCTAGTACGCCACGTGGAATTCTGAGGACTATCCTTTTGGCCACTATTCATGATAGTTGTAACACCCTAGTTTTGGGGGTGAAAAGTTTTGCATAAAAACCCTGCATGCATGTATCTCTGTAGTAGTAGCCAGATCAGCTGAACTCTAATCTCTCCCAAACCCTAAAAATCTCCAAATCTATTCTCTAGATCCAGATCAAGATCTGACCATCCAGATTTAACCTACCAGTTACCCTGAAGATAAAAGTCTTCAGGAGCCAGATCAGATTCGGACCCTAACTCTCAGTACCTAAGCCTCTCTCTGTTTTCGAAAACAGGAAAACTCAGATTTACCCTAAGTACCCCAGTTTCCAAATAATTGAGTTATCTTGATTTAACCTTATCCAGACTCAAGTAACCCCTGGAATATGTTCCTAGGTTCATCCTCAACTCACTTCAAAAAGTTGGGAGCCAGATTAATTCATCTAAACACTTTTCGCAGATTAGTCCAAATATTACTGCGAATAGGTCCTTTTCTGTTTACCTGGAAGCCTGAAAAGGCTAAAATTTGCAAATCAATTCCAACTCCAGAATTTCTTCAGGGAACACCTCCCAAATGCTATTTGATACAGATCTCCTGTTTGATCAGACTTCAAAATCTCTCTCCAATCACTAGAATTCGAGATCGACAAATCCAGATTTAGTTTACCCTAATTTTACCCTATTTTCGAAAATAGGTGAAATCCCTCAAATCTTATCAAACTTTCTCCAAAATTGAGCTAAATGGGTATTAACAGAAATATTATACTCAGCCATGAAATCAAATCTCAAATTAAACCTCTCAAAGACCAGATTTGCAGTTTAGTCCAAAACCAAACCAAAAATCATCGCAAATCAGTCCCTGGTTCGACCAGGCTACTGTGCACGACCAGGGCGTTCAATCGACCACGAGCGCCGGATTTTGTTCATCGCCGTTGCCGCTGTCGTGGCTTCATCGCCGGCGGTCTTCAGCGTCGCCACCTTCGCCACTGTCTTCCTGCCGCGTGTGCGCACCGTGTTCGCCACCGTGGAATCGCCTCGCCCGCCAGCAGCGCCTTCGTTCTCCCGCGCGCGCCCCCGACAATGGCAGCACAGTTGCGCCACGTTGCAAGCATGCCTGGGGGAAGCATCAACTCGCCGTTGCATCAACCAGGACTGTGCGCCAGGCTGCAAAAGCCGGCACGACCGCTGGAGCGCGTCACTTCGCCGGGATGCAGCCGTGTTGTCACCTCCAGCCCGCTTCAATTCTCCAGGCAATTCCAGCCGTTGCGAGCTCCTTGCTGCGCCTATAAAAGCCACCCCAGCCCAGCTCAAACGCACTCACACGCCAGAACCACTCAAATTCTCAACTCGCCGTCGTCTTCGTCTTCTTCGGCGAGCTCGAGAAGAGGCTCACGGTGCCAGGCCAAACCACTGCACCAAACTCCAAATTGAAGCTACCAGTAAGTTACTATCAACCACTTACCTGTGTAATAGCAGCCAATTGAGTTCTATTGCACCTCATCACCGGGAATTGCTGTTTTTCCCCGACAACTCCGGCGAGCAATTAATCCTTAACTAAGTCAAATTAGCTCTCGAGCCTGTAATCAAACATGATCAGTGGACTGTTTAGAACACATCTAAGCAACCAGAATCACCAATTTCGCTAAAATATGAAAAACCCCAAGTTTACACCTTGCAGGCACACTGGAACTCGCCGTTAAGCTTCTGTGGTGATTTTCCAGTTAAATTGACTTCACACCTAGCTCTGTTATGCCCCAGAGACCATCCTCAAGCAAGGATTCGAGTTCGTTTGCCCTAGAACAGAAATGCCCAATTTTGGTGTCTTCTTCCCTAGCTCCGGTCGCCGGATTTTGTTCCCGGCCGTTTCAACCCCAACCACCTTGTCTAATAAATGTGCCTCGACCCCATGAGTATTTTTGCCTTCTAGCTCGACACCTGGATCGGCCCAGATGAAGAGGTATCACCATGCCAAAGTTTGGTCCAGAAACAGTTGAGAACAGCTCGGCCACCGTGTTCTTCGCCGGTTTTCATCACTTTCCGGCCATCTCCTACCCTAGGTCCTGTTGAGACATTTGTTCCTGTTACAAATGCCTAACCACCAGACAAAGTGGTGCATCATTTGGAGCCCTGAGTCAAAAGATATGGCTAACCCTAGTTCCTGGCCGTGTCAAGCCTATGCCAGGCTATGTCAGCCAGTGGCATTAGCCCTGTTCACCCACCTCTGGTCATGTAAAACAGAAATTACTTTGTCAAATAGCTGCCTCACTACCTTGTGCACCATATGCTTGAATCAAAACCTACTTTGGCCACTGGAAACTGTTCAAACCATGTCAATGCCATTCTAGAGCACTGTCAGCCTATGTCAGCTAGTGGCATTGAGCCTTTTCACCCACTTCCAGCCATGAACTTTGGAAATAACTTGGTCCCTTAGACTCCTGATGTTGTGATCTACACTTTTCTCTACTGTCACAACTTGAGTTGAGCCCTCTATCACCCATCGACCTTATGTCGATGCCTTGAACCGAATGCCAACCTAAAGACATTCGCTGTTTTTGGGCGAACCAGTCACCACCTTGATATCACCCTGATATTTTGGAACCTTGTAAACCTTAACAACTAATCTTAACCCTAGTTACCGTAGTTAAACTCAAATCGCTTTCAAAACCTTGTATCACCAGAGTATTTTCTCCTTGCATCTTTGCATGTAGTAGATTAGTAAGAATAGGATTGATTGTAATGCCTGTTTGCTTGTTTGATCTTGTTCAGAGCAAGAGTCCGGGGTTGAAGATCTTGTCGCTGAACCGTCATCGACTGCTGATACTTACGACGCGGAAGGCAAGTCATACTTTGATCATATTGAAACCCATATTTTATGACTTGCTATGCTATTCCATGAGTAGATATCTCATTAATATTGCATGTGTTGAGATCAATGATATTATGGCAGTGGTAGATTGAATACTTGAGAAATGTGAACTTGATAAGATAGTAAGCCACGAACTAATAAAAGTATAAACATGTACATTTATATTCATGAAATAGAACCCCTAGCCGTGATCAGTATTTTGGTATGGAATGGTGGTAGCACTGGAGGTGCTTGGCTGCACTGAATGTGCAGGCACTGAAGGTGCATGGTTTGTGGTATGATCTGGTCACTGGCATGTAAGGACTAGAATCTTGTGTTATGCGTCTAGTGGCATGAAAAACGTACCAACCACTTACCTGGTATGGGACAGGCGCAACCTAGTAGCTTTCTTAGTATTATCAGTTCCCTGCATGGCTTGTCGATCCGGTTTCTCGCGTGGAAACTGGTGGGACGCAGTTCGTCCATGAGTGATGTGAGATCAGAAAAATTATGAGAGGATAAGGTGTAAAGAAGGAAGACGCCCTACGCCAGATTAAGTCGTGCGCGACTGTAATCAAAAGAGGTTATGTGTCCTGCGGGAACATAGACCCAGGCTAGGAAGTAAGGCAGTGGGGAGGACCCACAACGGTACTTGGGACAGTATTGTCCATTTACCGGGCAGGGATGCTGTTAATACTAGACTGCAAAAACGTTGTGTGATCTCGGCCTTGTCACATGCGTATAAGTCGCATGGAGTTGGCCCGACTTGGAAGTCGAGTGAAAAAGTGGATTTAAAAAGAGATACATCTCTGCAGAGTTTAAAAATGTATTCGAATACTTCGTGCTCCCGAGTTTTAGGAGTATGCCGCGGTGGATTAAATCAATGGGGTGTGACACAAGTAATGTTTTATAAACTAAAATTTGTTAGTTCAAGATTACCCAAGTGGCATGTGTTGTCACGATAAGGGGCGTTGCCGTGGACTGTCATGTGTTGACGTGTCGCGGTAATACCATAATCTAGTAAGCATGTGATAACTAAGAGGCATGTGGATTTATGCCCTAAAGTATACGAAATACTATTATGAGTATGAGATTGAAAGGCTTGAATAAAAATAATGTGATATGAGGTTATATCGCCTTGGATATGGGATATATGTATCACCATCAATATGATTTATTTACTGCCATGGGTATGATCAGAAGTTGAGTAAGAATTGAGAAAGAAATGTATTTTGGGAAAAACCCTTCACTCTTTCCCAATAGCATAGGCTCATGTCATTTATACTGTAACTATATCTCTACCTCCCCTATGACTTGCTGAGTACGTAAGTACTCACCCTTGCAACAACTCATCCATAGATGGAGCGTTCTACGACCTTGGAGGATACCCTGAAGATGCTGCAGACCCAGGAGAAGATGAGCAGTTCCCTTCGGAGCCCTGATGTGGTGCTGTCTGCTGTCAACCTCTGTTTCCTGTGGATTGCTTTTGGGCCTAGCTTCCGCCGACTAGATGTGTTATTTTGTTAGACCCTTGTGCCTTGTAAGGCACTGTACCTCGTTTTGTACTAAGGCCTGATGGCCATACATTTATGACTACTGTATTATTTTGCTGCTTCAAAGTATCCCTGTGATTGACTCATCCTGGGAAGTCAAGTGGTTTAAGGGACCAGCTGCACCGAGCTGGGCTCCTCACAGGTGATGTCACTGTCGTGGCAGACGTGACATAAAATAGTGGTATCAGAGCAGCACAAACCTTGACTGTAGGACGGTACCCTTAGGGCTTGGTAGCGCCAGGACCTCGTAAATTATTTAAAAATTATTTCTGAAAAATTTTATTTTGCAAAGGATGTTCTTGCTCTTATAAAAATGTTGATTTCAAAATCTTATTTTGCTTCCAAAATTTCTCGGCAGGATGGCCAAGGAGCGTTTCAGCTACATCGAGCGTCTCGGTGGATGGGCCACATTGCTGTGGCATATTGCTCAATTCCTAGGGATTGATGAGCGGCCGATCTGCGAGACTATTTGGGACTATTATGAGGGGCGTCGCTATGGCTTCAAGGCCAAAGTGCTGGTGCACGCTCTCGATAGTCGTGAGGGACAGGTGATCAGGGTGGAGGCCAGCAGGGCAAGCCGACTGGATGCTATCCAGGACGCAGCTCGAGAGGCGGTGCATCGGGTACGCCAGGTGTACTCATGTCGGCTCCAGGAGTCACCTTTCTGTCACGTGCCTTCATCTCCCTCTGGGTTGTCACCCATCGTGGAGTACCCGGACCCGTGTCTGGCAGGCACCGTAGGTCTGTTGAGGACCCTCGACTTGCGCTACTCCGCTTTGCTTGCTGAGCATCAGGAGTGTCGACGATTCGGACTCGGAGTCCTCAGCCGAACTTATGCATAATTTATAACGGTGAGACCTTTCAAGATGACCCTTCGGGAAGGTATGCTGAACAACAGTGAACAGGAGCACAGAGAGTTTAGACAGGTTCGGGCCCTCGATGGTGGGAGTAAAAGCCCTACGTCCTGTTGAGATTTCACTAAGTGTGGTAAAAGGTTTACAAATGGAGGAAAAAGTCCTCACAGGCGAGGATTTTTCCTGTAAGAGTGTACAAAGATAAGCCTAAGAAGGCTTATTAAAATGCTATATGAGTTGTGCCGTAGACTTGGCTAACTTGGATGATTTTCTCCCTTCTCCTCTGCTTGATGCTCCATGCCATCCTTTTATATTGTTTGAAAGGGTACCATGTAGAGGAAACTGCATCAAACGGTTGCATGGACGGTTGGATGCGGTTTTTTGGAACTGCTCTTAACCTCCACGCAGGTTAAACACGTGTTATTCATGGATAACTGTATGTGTTAACCTTCTGACGGTTGATTTTCCACGTGTAGGAATCTTCGGGATACTTAGAATATCCTGTTGTACGGGCAACCGAAATAGATAGATCCCAAGTATTCTGATCGACAGATGTTCTGACCGCGGGATATTGGCTGACCGCGCAATATCCCGAATGTGTAGTTCGCGTATAGCTTACGAACTTCTGACCGCGGAAGGCTTACGGACTTCTGACCGCGCAAGGCTTATGATCTGACCGCGTAAAGCTGCGACCTGATCGCGTAAAGCTTGCGACCTCATGGTGATGCTCCTCAGAATAGCTTGAGTTCGCATCACCAGGTACATGTCTGGTTCGAACTTGTCTTGAACCAAAAGTTTATTAGAAATGACCCGGGTGTCAATCCTCGTCAGCTAGCCCCCAAATTCGAAGAAAACGAAGAGACGTGTTTATTTCGAATTTAAAAACCGTGCATTGGATTTTTAACCCGGCCCTTTAACTTCTCCACTTAGTGGCGCACTAAGTGAAAACGGTTGGTTTTTCAAGACGAGTTCTGACATTACGTGACGGGTAATGATAGCTCCGTAAAATTGTTTTTATCTCGAGGTAAAATTGTAAATGTTTTAGCAAAACCCGAGGCGTCTGGAATGCAAACCGTCACCCAGGCGGCTATAAATATCAAACCCCTGGACATGTAAAGATCTACAATTTTCCTCTCACGTCTAAGTCTTTTTCTTATTATCCTGCCTCCTTCCTTTTCACATACCCCTCCCAATGGCAGATCATGAAATCATCGAGATTGAGAGCGATGAAGGGGAAATTGTCGAACAAGGGTCTCAAACGAATGAAGTCCTGTCTCCCTTAAGGAAGAAACCCAAGGTTGACGAAGGATCTTCCAGTGGAACAAAGGTAAAGAACGTAGCGAGTTTCTTTCTTCCTTCAGTTCCTTTGACCCTCCCCGTTCATGCCTCTCGGCAAGTTAGGCCTTTATCCTTAGGAAAAGATCCCTTCACATCCAATTCCCCCATCCTTTTGGGTGATCAACATCCTGGTCGGCAAGCGGTGACTATCCCTCGATCAGATGATTGCCATATTGGGTTGGCGAAGCAATCTTCTTCTGGGGAGGTTGCTCTTCCACCATATGATGATCTTCCTCCCAAGATGGGTGTATTAACGGGTTATGCACCGGGACAGGTAACAATTCTTCTCCCTTTTTTGCTGATAATTTTAGTTAGTATGACTAACTTTTGCAAAAATGTAGGAGGTAGGAGGCCCCAGCGATCAGCCTTTTGCTGCTCCATCTCTTCCTTCCGGACAGACCCTTCTGGAAGAGAAGAATACCCTGGAGAAGAAGACCGAGGAGATGGCCTCGAAGATTCTGCGTTTAGCAGAATGTCTTGATCGATCCCGAGAAGAGGCGCACCATTTCCGTCGAGAGAGGGACTTCGCTCAGCAACAGCGAGAACTCTCTGACTTGATTAGGGACAATAGTGCGTCTGTTGTTAGGGACGATATAGATAGACTTAGGGTAGTTGCTAGTTCCCTGGGGGTTGTCAGTGTAGATCCGACTGACAACAACATGTCCCTTGGGGAACTTTGTAAACTTCTTTCGGAGCAAGTCGATGTTTTGATCGACTGTATCCCTTTTGTATGTAAAGAATGTAAGAAATAAAAGTTCTTTATTTCTCATGAAATGTTCTCCACATCTTCTGTGCGAAAATATAGCCATGAACTTTACGTTCGCGACCATTCATACACAGGAAATTTTAGTTCTGCGATCAAAATCACTTTTAAGAAAAAAGCACCGCGACCTGCCCTGATTCTGCGATCAGTTTCAAAGCCGCGGTCAGAACTAAGGTTCGACCAGAGTTGAGACCGGTCAGGATGTCACTTCGATTAGAATCGAAGTTTCAGCCTAAAACACGATTTCGATAAAACCATAACCCAATTAGAAACACTTCAGTACGTTAAAAATTGGGTTACATGATTTTTTCGAATAAAATGTTCAAAGCATAAAAAGGAAAAACGTCCTCTGAAAAGTACTGAAAATTTTTCAGTCCTTTTACACTTTCAGTTTCCAAAACAAAGAAGTCTTTTTGTTTCAGATCCGACGCCTGAGTACTTTATCGGGTCCATCAGAGACAGTATCCATTATGGGAAATGAATAAAGCATTCAATGGAACGTTTGAAATGAGCCGTTTACTCATTAATGCGTCGCCTTGAGTCTATAAAAAGAGCAGATGTCTTCTCAAAGAAGCCACACAGCTAAAAACCCTTATTATTCCCGCCGCTCAAAACCCTCATTTTCTTCAGCCTTCATCTTCCCCAAATCGCCAGCTTCCCCTTTGATTCTACACCAAAGATGGCGTCCTGGAGCAGATCCATTCACCATTCTGAGGAGAGCCTGATGGCATTAGAGAAGGAGGAGATCCTTTCTCTGCGGCTGCTCATTAACTGGCGACCTGCGGAGAAGGACCAAGAAACCGCAACTGTCCAAGAAGGCGAGTTGGTGGTTTTTGAGGAGTATTTGCGTTGCGGGTTCCGATTCCCTGAGAGTCAGTTCCTTAAGGATGTCCTTGAACATTACGGGTGGGAACTGATCAACCTCCACCCCAACGCGATGCTGATCCTTGCAGTATTCCAGCATCTTTGTGAAGCCTTCGTCGGAATATATCCCAGCGTGGATCTTTTCCGACGATTTTACTTTTCGGCGTGGTCGAAGAGTACCAACGCCGCCGGATGCATCTACTTCCGGCTGAGGGATAAAAAGGAGTATCCCTCCCCACCCCTACGAGATTCTGTGCATGGGTGGCACCAAAGGTGGTTTTACTGCTCTCCACCATCCGAAAGCAGTTTATGGTTTGAAAACTCGCGACCGGAGAAGTCGAGCGAGTTAGACATTCCTCCGGCGATGAACTCGGAGCTTTCGAAGCATGCCGAGGTGATTCTTCACTTGGTCCATGAAGGATTGACGGCTCGAGATATCATTCGAGACTTCGTGAAGAACCGGGTGAGTCCTCTGCGTGAAAGGGCTCATCCGGCGTGGGAGATTAAGTCCATGAGTGATAGCACCCTGGACTACAGTCAAAGTATTTATTTCTTTGGTGCTGAACTTTCTCCTTTTTGAATTGTACAAATTCTAACTTGAGTTTGGGAACAGTCCTGCCTTCATCCGAGATTGAAAGGCGGACCAACTCCCTCCTTAGGACCTACAATTCCGATGTAGAGGGCCCTAAGGAATCACCTCGCCCGCAGAGCTTGATTCACGCGGGTGATGACCTCAGACAGGAGCGCCGAAAGGTAATTTCCTTGTTCAGCTTTGGCTTGGCAGGTCTTGTGTGTGTCCAGTGCTAATCCCTTGTAATGGACTGCGAACCAGCTCCTAGGGAGGTTTGCGGATGCGACGTTCCCAAGTGAAAATGTCGGCTCTCCGAAGAAGCCGACGGCGAGGAATGTGAAGGTCTCTCGGAGACCCAGGACAAAGAGTCCTGCCCCTAAGAAGACCAAGCTAAACCCTGGGGAGGGGTCTTCACGAAGCATTCCTCATCCCGCAAGAAAGACTGCGGTAAGATATCGCATTCCTGCTACTTTTTCAGGCGCGACATGGAATCACTTCTTCGTCGTACAGGGAGAGGGGAGCGAGGAGGAAGAAGATGACGTTCCTCTGATCCTTCGAAGGAGGAAGATCGCGGATCTTCCATCCAGCGATGCCCCAAGCCGCCCCGTAGAGACCACTACTACCGAGGAGGTGGTCGTGGAAGATCCTGCGACCACCGAATATCTTGTGGTTGCGGGTAATCCTCCAATTCCTGAAGCCCCGAGGTTTCAGGGTCAATTATCTCTGCTTCCCTGGTCGAAGGGACGACCAAGGTAAGGAATCTTTTTCGGCCGTTCCTTCTATGACTCTTTCTGCACATTTGTCAAGTTAATGTATATACAGGGAGGACAGCTTCCTCCTGGGACCACTGGGGGTTCCAGGGAGGAAAATCCTCCTCCTCTGCGGACAGAGGAGGAGGTGGATGAACAAAGGCCAGCTATGATGGTTCCAGCAACTCTGGAATCGCCAAGGCCTTCAGATGCAGCCCCACCAGTTAGCCCGGTGGCCCAGGTAAAGATCTTTTCATGTGTTTTTACCTGTTCCCTAAGAATATGCCTATAACATGACATTTCCAGGGGGGTGCTGCTTTGTTTACCATAAGGAAGGCGAGAACCGGAGACGGCTCTCCTTCGCAAGGGGAATTTTCCCAGAAGTCCCAGGAACGAATGGGATTTCAAATAAGGTAAGAGCTCTTACTTGACAGTAATCTTAAATAAAAGTTGCCTGACCCATTCTTCCTGTTAGGCAAAAGAAGACAGCGCCTAACCCTTCAACCGCCACTGGGGAGGTTGAAATTAGGGCTGATGAGGGAGCCTCTAATGAAGAGCGCTCTGCTCCCGCGGTTCAGGAAGTTGTCCGGACCGCGGGAGGTGAAACAAGTACAGGGATCGGGTCACAACCAGTAGTCTCTGGGGGTGGCGTCCGGCCGGCACTCCCGCCAACTATCCCTGTAGTGAGCACGTCGGATGCTCTAGCGAGGATTCCCGCTGAACTGAATGATGCCGTTTTACAGAAGTTTATGAAGGTATAATAAGACTTTGCTTCCGTGCCTGAATTATACTTAGGACACCTTTGACCTTCTTCTTTGGCTCCACAGGGATTGTCCTGGCTAACAAGCCATTCGCGTGTTGTGATGGCTAGTACAGAAGCCATTCAAAAAGAACGCGATAGCTTGCGCAGGTGAGTACCATTACCCTCTGGTTAACATGGGTATATCTTGGTTATGACTGCCTTGATTTTGTTGCAGAGAGGTTGCATTCTTGAAGGAGGTGGCCGGTTCAGTCTCAATGCTTAAGAAACAAGAAACTGAACTCAACAGACTTCGATCAGAGAATGCTGGTAAGCCGATTCCTGACTAGGAAGACTTGAATCCATAATATGGGAATAATCTTCTCTCTCTGTACAGCGCAAGCAGGTCGAATTACGCAGCTCAGTCGAGACAAGGAGATTCTTGAATCCTCGATTCGCCACACCGATCAGGCAATCAAAGAACTGAGCCTCCGGATCTTTGAAAAACTAAAGGCCGTGGCTGATCTTTTGAAGACCGATGTGGTAGAATTGAGGCAAGACAACCTCAGTATAAATGACTGGACATCGCTGCTTACTGCCCAGGCGGATTCACTGCTTGAGTATCTCCCTGGAGATACACGGCGACGCGAAGAAGCGATCAGAACCAGGGTTCGATCAGCCGCAGCAGCCGTACTCAGCCGGGTTCGACTTCACCATGGCCCAGATGCAGATCTGAACGCACTGGTGGGTCCAGTTGAGGTCGAGAGTGAAGAGCTGCTCGATGCAGTTATAGAGGAAGTCCAGCCCCTAGTAGATAAACTCCTGACTGAGCTGGGGATCGAATGATCCTTATTTTTGTAATCAAACAATTGTAATTACAATGCAATATATGTAAAACTATATTTTCAAAAGAAAGTGCATATTCACATCATAAATTTCATACTATAAGTATATTCCTCTAGCCCCCGCCTCTGTTTTGTGAATACTGGAGCCTTAGTATTTTAAGCAGAGGGAAAACATAAGTATGATGACCAGGGATATGCGCTTCAAGCCGATGGTCAAGATTAAAGTAACATTTTAACGTTATTGCAAACTGGTAGCCACCCAGATGACCGAAGACTTGCCAGATAGTCCCGTGTGCGTTGAGAAACGGCTTATTTAGGAGCGACTTATCTGGAAGTGATCATGAGATCGACCAGCGAATCTGGTTAAAAAATGCTGTAGTAACCTAACCACCGGCGATCAGCCCCAGGTCGAATTTGTATAATTTGGGCTTAAAGAAAACACTCATTGTATGAAAACAAGACATGCTTTTTATGAAAAGATGCTAATTGAACAGGGAAAAAGTGATTGGAATACTTACACGTAAAACTTGCGAAGTTGATCGATGTTCCAAGTATTGGACAAAATCCGACCATCCTCCATGGCTAACCGCGCAGACCCTGGCCGCGGCACTGAGACGACAGTATATGGTCCTTCCCACTTTGGGGAGAATTTATTGCGGTTAGACTGGTCTTGAATTTTTCGTAAAACCAAGTCGCCCACGTTGAGATCACGTGGTCGCACATTTTTACTGTGATACTTGCGTAGAGCCTGCAAGTATACCGCGGACTTGATCAGGGCGCGATCACGCTGTTCTTCCAGGAGGATGAGATCTTGCGGTCGCTGTTCGGATTGGTTGACCTGTTCGAACTGATTCGTGCGAACAGATCCAATACTGACTTCCATAGGCAACACAGCCTCGGCCCCATAGACCAAATGGAAGGGTGTCTCACCGGTGGCTCGACTAGAGGTAGTCCGTAGTGCCCATAGAACAGTATAGAGCTCGTCTGCCCAAGCCCCCGAGCGGGTCTTGAGACGATCAAAAACACGTTTTTTGATGCCTTGCAACACTTGCCCATTGGCCCGTTCTACGGCACCATTGCTTTGTGGATGTGCCACGGAAGCAAAGCACACCTTAGTCCCAATCTGATCGCAGTAGTCTAGGAAAAGACCACTAGCGAACTGAGAACCATTGTCTGTGATGAGACGGTTTGGAACACCAAATCGTGCCACAATGTTCTTGTGAAAGAACTTTTGTGCAGTTGATGCAGTAATATTTCGTACTGGTTCGGCCTCAATCCACTTTGTGAACGTGTCAATGGCTACGAACAGAAACTTGTACCCATTGACCGCTTGTGGCATAGGACCGACGATGTCCATTCCCCAGATCGCGAAGGGCCATGCGAGAGGAATAGTTTGCAATGCATAAGCAGGTTGATGAACCTGTCTTGCATGAAACTGACACTGTGGACACATCTTGACCATGAACTTGGCATCATCGAGTGCCGAAGGCCAGTAGAATCCCTGTCGAAAATTTTTTCCGACCAATGTTCGGTATGACGTGTGTGCACCGCATACACCGTCATGTATTTCTTTCAAGAGGGATTTTCCTTCCTCCTGAGATATGCAGCGCATGAATACTCCTTGAGTACCCTTTCTGTACATAACCCCATCTATGAGTTTGTACAGACGCGCCTTTCGAATTAATCGATCGCTTTTGGTTTCGTCCTCGGGTAGGGTCCCATGTTCAAGATAGACCCTCAATGGATGAGTCCAATCTTGTTCCTGACCGAGGTTGGCAACGAAGGCTATTGCCGGATCATCCTCGACCGAAGTCATGATCGAAGGATGGTCCAAGTGTTCAATGAACACTCCTGCCGGAGCGGATGAGCGTGAGGATCCAATTTTGGATAATTGGTCTGCGAGAATATTGTCCTTTCGCGGGACGTATTGGACTTCGAAGTGACTGAAGTGTTTTTCCAATCTCCTCACTTCCCCCAGGTAATGAGCCATTGTCTCATCGGAGGTGCTGTACTCCTTGTTTACCTGGTTTACGACTAGCTGTGAGTCCCCCCTCACCACTAATCGACGGACTCCGAGGAATTTTGCTGCCCGGAGCCCTACAAGAAGACCTTCATACTCTGCTGCATTGTTGGTGGCAACAAAGTGTAGTTGAATAACATACTTAAGCTGTTCACCCTGAGGCGTAACTAAGACCACTCCAGCCCCCGAGTGTTGAAAACTACGGGAGCCGTCAAAATACATTGTCCAATAATCGGGATACTCCAGTTCCTTTGCCAACTGCACGGGTGGCTCAAGGTTGGTCCATTGGACCACAAAGTCGGCCAAAACCTGAGACTTAACCGCCGTGCGGGGGGTGAAATGGATCTCGAAGGCACCGAATTCGACCGCCCATTTGGCGATTCGACCAGATTTTTCTGGATTTCGGACAATATCCCCTAAAGGAAAGAGGAGGGTACTGTGATCTTGTGTGCTTGAAAGTAATGTCGTAGCTTACGGGAAGCCATCAATAGCGCGTAAAATATCTTCTGGACCTCAGGGTAGCGCTCCTTAGGACCATGAAGTACTTCGCTCACATAGTAGACGGGTCTGTGTACTCCTTCCCTTTCCGCGATCAGAACTGCGCTGACCGCGTGTAGGGTGGCCGCCAAATACAGAAGTAATGGAAAGATATGTTTTTACCTCCTGAAACGCTTTTTCGGCCTCGTCAGACCACGTGAAGTTATGATGTTTCCGTAAGGCTTTAAAGAAAGGTAGTCCCCTTTCGCCTAATCGCGATATGAAGCGACTTAAAGCCGCCATACGACCAGCCAGGCGTTGAACATCCTTCATGGTCGAGGGCGACCTCATTTGTTCAATAGCTCTGATTTTCTCAGGATTAACCTCAATACCCCTGGAACACACAAGAAAACCAAGAAGCTTTCCTGAAGAAACCCCGAAAGAACATTTCTCCGGGTTCAATTTTATTCCAAAGCGATTCAAGTTACAGAAGGTTTCAGCAAGATCGTCCAAATGAGACAATCTTTTGATGCTTTTTACAACCAAATCGTCTACATATGCTTCGAGATTACGCCCTATCTGGGAAAGAAAGGTCTTTTGCATCAAGCGCTGGTACGTGGAACCAGCGTTCTTGAGACCGAACGGCATTCTGACGTAGCAGTATGTGCCGAACGGGGTGATGAAGGCAGTTTTCTCTTCATCGTCTTCTGCCATGCTAATCTGATGATATCCTGAGTAGGCATCCAGTAAACTCATCAATTCGCAACCCGCAGTGGAGTCAACCAGCTGGTCGATGCGGGGAAGGGGAAAGTCGTCCTTCGGACAGGCACTGTTGAGGCTAGTATAGTCGACACACATGCGCCACTTGCCATTTGACTTGCGGACCATGACCGGATTGGCGAGCCAGTCCGGGTGATTCACTTCGCGGATAAACCCGGCTTGTAAGAGTTTGTCTAACTCTTCTCGGATGGCTTCCTGTCGGTCGGTGGCAAAACGCCTGAGCTTTTGCTTTATTGGTCGTTGTCCAGGTCGAATTGCTAACCTGTGCTCAATTACTTCCCTTGGGACACCGGGCATGTCGGACGGTTTCCACGCAAACACGTCTGCGTTAGCCCGGAGGAAAGCAACGAGGTCGAGTTCCTATTTGTCATCCAGGGCTGACCCAACCCTAATTGTCTTGGATGGGTCATCTGGGTACAAGGGAACTTGTTTGAGTTTCTCATCTGGTCGAGGAGCAGCCCTGATCGCATCGGTGGCGACAGTGGCGACCTGAGCGTCCCGGAGGGGAAGTTGATCGACCATCTCCAAAGATAGCCGGTCGCACGTGAGCGCCACGTTGCGACTACCTCGGACCGAAATGACACCTTTGGGGCCAGGCAATTTCCCGCACTGATAAGCATAGTGCGTTGCCATCATGAACTTAGCAAGAGTCGGCCTGCCAAAGATTGCATTATAAGCTGAATCACAATCGATTACATCGAAAGTAACCAATTCTGTTCGGAAATTATCTGGTTCTCCCAGAGTGACCGGGAGGACCACTTGTCCCAATGGCATCATCGAGGGCCCTGGGATTATCCCATAAAACGGATGGATTATGGGCTTGATCTTCAAACAAGGAATTTGCATCTCGTCGAGTGTCTTGACCAATAAAAGATCAAGGGAACTTCCCCCGTCAATCAGGACCCTTTCGACTCTCGCGTTACTGATGATTGGGGTAATAACCAGAGGTAGCCTCAATGGTCGAGTTAGCCCCACAGGACAGTCAGCGCGATCGAACGTCAAAGGTATATCCGACCAACGGGGATATTGAGGTTCACCAAGGGATGTCTCCATTTGGTTAACTTCTCGGCAAAAAGTTTTAAACTGCCTTTTGGAAACGAAAGAGGAGGAACCTCCGAAAATGACATTAACATAATTTTGAGGTACCTGGTAAGCCATTTCTTCGTCTCCATCGACGTCTCTAACCCCGCACGCCTGCTCTTTAGGCGGTAAGGTTGGCATTGGCCCAGCTCCTTGGTAGAAATCATCCAGCTGTTTCAACCAACTCCTGCAGTTTTTGAGATCGTGGCCTGCGGAATTGTGGAGTGGACACCACCTTTTGCCTTCCTGCGGATTAGTTGATTTTTCTGGCTGGTCGGAATCCCGGCCACCAGAAGCAGTTCTACTTTTAAAAGAAGACTTATTACCTTTGGTCGAAGGTGGTTTCTCCGCGACCGCGACCTCACGGTACTGTCCAGAGCGGTTCCTCTTCGACTTTTTTGACTTCCCACCCGGTGAAGACTCCGGCTTTTTGCTCGAATCTTCTTTCTTGGCGTGCTTGAAGCCTGGTTGGGGCGGTAGGTCCCCCTTGTCAACCATTCGGTTCCATTCGACTGCCTCGGCTGCATCGGAGTATCGATCAGCCATATCGAACAGATCGGCCACTGATCGAGGAGGGTGGATGAGCAAGTCTTCAGTGAATCTCCGATATCGAACGGCATGCTTAAATGCCCTGATTACGGAGCCATCAGATATGTTCGGGATGGTATTTCTTACCCCGACAAACCTCTTGACAAACTGCCGAAGCGTTTCGGTCGAAGTTTGCCGCAGTCTATGAAAGTCGTCCTCCTTACCCGGCTTTTGGTAACAGTTTTGGAAATTGCTGAGGATGGCATCGCATAGCATTTCCCAATTATAGATAGAGCCCTCAGGCTGATTGAACAACCAAGTTCTAGCTGGTCCTACGAGGACTGTTGGCAGGTAGTTGGCCATGACCTTGTCATCGCCTCCTGCTGCTTGGATGGCAGTGATATAGATCTGAAGGAACTCAGATGGGTTTTGAGTTCCATCAAACCTCTCAATGGCCCCTGGTCGAAACTTATCGGGCCAAACGACTGCTCGTAGGCTAGGCGAGAAAGCTTTGCAACCAACGTAAGGACCGTGAACCATCCTGCGACTTTCGGTCGGGTTTCGAGCAAACTCACTTAATGGCGAGGTTACTCGGGGTCCCAAACGAGAGTGAACGGGAACTCGATCCCTACTACAAGAGTCCTGCATTCGCCGATATTTGTCCTGTCGGGACGGTAAAGGTGGCGGGTAACTCTGTCGGCCAGAGCCAAAATGAGGACCATCTCATTCACGGGGATGTGTCACTGAGCGGGAAGAAGCTGTTGGGGTCGCCTCGGATGCAACCTCGTCCAGTCTTTCCGCCAGGATCCTGAAAAAGGCCGGTCTCTGCGCATCCGTGACCGTAGGAGGAAAATTACGCATGACCTCCGCGATAGATCGCAGTCGACCATGGGTACTTCTCCTAGGGGCACCAGGTGTTACTGTTTCTTCGTCCACTGGGAAATGCTCCGGTGGTAAGGAAGGAGTCTGGTCACGTCTACGACCACGCGACCGTCGAGAAGAACTCGGGGCAGCATCGTAACGAGCCTGCGCATCTTGAAGAGCCTCTAGGGCAGTTCTGCGTAGTTCGTTGTTCTGTTGCTCGAGATCTTGCTCCTCCTCCTGTTTGCGATCTTGTTCTTCCCTGGCAGCCTGTTGATCGGGAGTTTCCTCCGACAACGCAGCAAACTGCCTAGGGAGAGAGGTCGTCGATGGGGAGAACATCTCGGTTTGTTCTGAGTCAGATTCGAAATCAAAGAGACGGTGGAGGTTATCAGGGTCGAACCTTCCTGGGCTAACTTCAGGGTCACCATCATATTTTCCCTCAGCGGGATCGTATGACGGGCCGGATTCATCGCCTAGCACATTAAGAACCTCTGTGGGTTCTGACCTTGTGCCAGTTACCTCCTGGTCGATCAACATGACTTGGGGAGATGATTCAACCTGTGGAAGATTCTGGCCTTCGACCTCTTCCATCGGAACAGGATCGCTTGAAGAAGGCATGGGTATATGGGCATAATCCTCGAGATCGAAATCGTTCTCGGAATCATATGCTCCAGCCATGTTTCGACGAACCTCCGAATTTCAATTAGGACGCCTTGAGAAAGGCCCCACGGTGGGCGCCAGCTGTCGACGATTCGGACTCGGAGTCCTCAGCCGAACTTCTGCAGAATTTATAACGGTGAGACCTTTCAAGATGACCCTTCGGGAAGGTATGCTGAACAACAGTGAACAGGAGCACAGAGAGTTTAGACAGGTTCGGGCCCTCGATGGTGGAAGTAAAAGCCCTACGTCCTGTTGAGATTTCACTAAGTGTGGTAAAAGGTTTACAAATGGAGGAAAAAGTCCTCACAGGCGAGGATTTTTCCTGTAAGAGTGTACAAAGATAAGCCAAAGAAGGCTTATTAAAATGCTATATGAGGTGTGCCGTAGACTTGGCTAACTTGGATGATTTTCTCCCTTCTCCTCTGCTTGATGCTCCATGCCATCCTTTTATATTGTTTGAAAGGGTGCCATGTAGAGGAAACTGCATCAAACGGTTGCATGGACGGTTGGATGCGGTTTTTTGGAACTGCTCTTAACCTCCACGCAGGTTAAACACGTGTTATTCATGGATAACTGTATGTGTTAACCTTCTGACGGTTGATTTTTCACGTGTAGGAATCTTCGGGATACTTAGAATATCTTGTTGTACGGGCAACCGAAATAGATAGATCCCAAGTATTCTGATCGACAGATGTTCTGACCGCGGGATATTGGCTGACCGCGCAATATCCCGAATGTGTAGTTCGCGTATAGCTTACGAACTTCTGACCGCGGAAGGCTTACGGACTTCTGACCGCGCAAGGCTTATGGTCTGACCGCGTAAAGCTGCGACCTGATCGCGTAAAGCTTGCGACCTCATGGTGATGCTCCTCAGAATAGCTTGAGTTCGCATCACCAGGTACATGTCTGGTTCGAACTTGTCTTGAACCAAAAGTTTATTAGAAATGACCCGGGTGTCAATCCTCGTCAAGGAGCTCCGCAAGGAGTTGGAGGAGCAGAAGAAACGTGGCCGAACCGCTTCTCCGTCGTTGACTTCTCAGCCTGCAGCTCAGAGACGCCGCACAGTTGAGGAGGTTGCTCCGACAGTTGTCTCCCCAGCTCGCACCTTTGGACCCAGTGCGGGACCTAGCTTGATTCCTCGGAGGGTTGCTAATGCAGCTGGGTACCGACGCTCATTCTCTACCCCTAGCACCCGCCAGGCAAAGGGCAGTGGGTCTGCTCTACTGTTCCATGAGTCTGGACCACCCGGGTTTGTCACTCTGGAGGAGTCCGACGACGAGATGGAGCCAGAGGAGGTTGAGCCCTGTGGGAGCAGTTAGTTGCCTGTTCTTTTAGATCCTCAGGCCAGGGTAGATCTTCTAAGATTGGTGATGCTTTTGGTTGTTATCATCACCATTACTTGTATTTTGATTGTATCAGACTAAGGCGTTTAGCCGCTTTTGTATCAACTATTTGTGCATTAATGAATCAGTTTCGCATTAATTTCTGCATTAGTACCCTAATTCTCCCTTAGTTAGTTAGACCTGTCTGCTTCTCTCTTCAGAAGATCAGAATGGTTCACACAAGGAGAAGGACCCAAGATGACCAAGAGGGCCAAGACCCAGTTACACCACGAAGAGGAACCACACCTCATCCAGGATCGCAGAGCTCACTACGAAGTCTCCAGGAAATTCTTTTTTCAATGGAGAGGAGCCGCCAAGAAGCCCAGGCTGCACATACCCAGTTGCTAGCTCAAGTCATTCAGAAAATGCCAGGGACTGCTGAAGGTACTGCCGTCGGAACTCGACTCTCAGACTTCCAGAAGACGCGACCGCCAACCTTCGCAAGCGCGACCGACCCAATCGTCGCAGACGACTGGCTGCGGGACATCGAAAGGAAACTGGACACTGTTCGTTGCAATGATCGAGAGAAGGTGTTATTCGGATCACACCAACTCACTGGAGCAGCAGCTGCTTGGTGGATGAATTATCAAGAAGCACACTTGGACAAAGACAACATCACTTGGACGGAATTTAAGGATCAGTTCCGAAAATTCCATATCCCTACAGGCGTCATGGCAGCCAAACGCCGAGAATTCCGGAACTTGACTCAAGGGAACCGGACTGTCACTGAGTACCTGCACCAATTCCACCATCTAGCTCGGTATGCGTCCAACGACATCGACACGGAAGATAAGAAGATTGAACGCTTCACCGAGGGACTTCAGCACTATTTGCAGTATCAGATTGCCTCCCATGAGTTCACAGAATTCCAGACCCTGGTGAATCGAGTATTAAAGATAGAAGAAAAGCGAGGCCTCGGAGAAGAAAATCGGAAGAGGAAGATGATACAACAGTCGCGACCGCCAGCCAGCTCATCTAGGGGAAGGACCCCAACATCTCCAAATTTTCGTCCGCCCTACCCGGCGTCAAGACCACCATTCACGCCGACATGCCCCAACTGCAGAGGAGCACACTATCAACGGGATTGCCCTCAGACAAGGACTCAATGCTATCATTGCGGACAGATGGGACACCGCAAAGACAGTTGCCCGTGGATTCAACTCCCAATGGCGATAGCAAGATCGCAAGCTGGAACACAAACAATGGCACCTAGAACCACAGCTTCATCACCATTGCAGAGCCCCAGAGGAGGTTTGCCCAACAGAGGGGGAAATGTAGCAGGCCGAGGACGAGGGCGAGGAGGAAGACAAATGGCAGGTCGAGGAGGCCGACTGAACTTCACCTCCCTTCAAGAAGCGGACAATGCCTCTGACATTCTCCTAGGTAGATTCTTGATCCAGTCTGCATCTGCTTTAATACTGTTTGATCCTGGAGCT
Organism: Pharus latifolius; assembly: GCA_019359835.1. NCBI lineage: Eukaryota > Viridiplantae > Streptophyta > Magnoliopsida > Poales > Poaceae > Pharus > Pharus latifolius. The sequence goes on along the minus strand of CM033324.1, from coordinate 51,091,030 downwards.
ACAAACTCATTCATATCAGAAGATTTTGCATTTAAAGTGAGAATACCTATGGTACCTCTAGAGTACCCTATGGCTATACAGACCCCAGGAGCTAAGCTGCCTGTATATTCAGCTTGTCGTCATATAACCTTCAAAATAGATGGGGTAGAGTTCTGGGCTAATCTATTAGTCCTAGAACTGCAAGGCCTAGACATTATAATAGGAATGGATTGGTTATCCCAGCATAAAGGACTAGTGGATTGTGAGAAGAAAACTCTAAGCCTTGTTAGTAATCAAGGGAAGGAAGTCCTATTCCATGCGGAAAGATCATCGGTCGAAAAATTGCAAGGATCAGTCCATGCACTTCAGGAAGTATGCTTGGATCAAGTGCCCACAGTACAAGAATACCCGGATGTATTCCCAGAAGAACTCCCAGGGATGCCACCTGACAGGGAGATAGAGTTTACCATTGAGCTTAAACCAGGAGCGGCACCTATAGCTAAGAGACCATATAGGATGCCGGTAACGGACTTAGAAGAGTTGAAAAATCAGTTAGAGGAACTGGAGGGTAAAGGATTTATCCGACCCAGTGCTTCACCTTGGGGAGCCCCAGTTTTGTTTGTAAGGAAGAAAGACGGAACTTTACGGATGTGTGTAGATTACCGAGCTTTGAATGAAGTCACTATTAAGAACAAGTACCCATTACCAAGAATTGATGACTTGTTCGACCAACTTCGAGGAGCCAAAGTATTTTCTAAGATAGATTTAAAATCTGGATATCATCAGTTGAAAATCAAGGAGGAAGATATATCGAAGACTGCTTTCACTACCAGATATGGTTTATACGAGTTTACAGTAGTGCCCTTTGGATTGACCAATGCTCTGGCAACTTTCATGAATATCATGAACAGTACATTTATGGATTATCTTGACAAGTTTGTCATAGTATTCATAGATGACATTCTGATATATTCCAGGAGTACGGAAGAGCATGAGCAACATTTACACCTAGTCTTGGGAAGGCTACGAGAGAGGCAGTTTTATGCCAAGTTTGACAAATGTGAATTTTGGATGTCAAGAATTTCATTTCTTGGACATGTGTTGACAGCAGAAGGGATTTCAGTGGATTCAGCTAAAATCTCCGCAATCAAGGAGTGGAAGCAACCTACCTCAGTTTCAGAGATTAGAAGTTTCTTGGGATTAGCAGGTTATTATAGGAGATTCATTGAAGGATTTTCCCAGATAACCAAACCTCTTACGAACCTGCTAAAGAAGGACGTTGCATTTGAATGGACCATCAAGTGTGAAGAAAGTTTTCAGAAGCTGAAGCAGAAATTGACAACAACACTGGTCCTCACATTACCAAACAGCAAAGAAGATTTTGTAGTTTACTGTGATGCTTCAAAGCAAGGAATAGGCTGTGTGTTAATGCAACAAGGTCGAGTAGTGGCTTATGCTTCACGTCAATGGAGACCACATGAGGAAAATTATCCGACTCATGATTTGGAGTTAGCAGCAGTGGTGCATGCCTTAAAGATATGGCGGCATTATCTCATTGGACATAAGTGTGAGATCTTTACAGATCATAAAAGCCTCAAGTATATCTTCACACAGACGGAGCTCAATATGCGTCAGCGCCGATGGCTTGAGCTGATCAAGGACTACGACCTCAGCATACTCTACCATCCAGGGAAAGCCAACGTAGTGGCAGATGCCTTGAGCAGAAAGGCTTATACCCTACAAGGAGCTACACCCAAAAACCCGTGCTTACGGCAGGAATTTCAGAATCTCGAAGTAACCATAGTGCCATCTGGGATGTTAGCTACATTGACTGTGGAGTCTCAACTCCAAAAGCAGATTGAGGATGCTCAGAAAGAAGATGAGGAGATACATAAGATCAAGAGCCACATCAGATCAGGAAAAACCCAGGATTTCATTGAAGATCATCAAGGAATTGTATGGTATCGGGGAAGGATTTGTGTGCCCCGAAATACAGACCTTAAGGAATTAATTCTTTTCGAAGCTCATAAAACCCCATATTCACTACACCCTGGAAACACCAAGATGTACAAGGATCTGAAGACGCAATTCTGGTGGAATGGGATGAAGAGGGAAATCGCGGAATATGTCGCAAGATGTGACACTTGCCAAAGGATTAAGGCCGATCATCAGAAGATAGCCGGAAAGCTGCAACCCTTACCAGTGCCAACTTGGAAATGGGAAGAGATTGGTATGGATTTTATCACAGGACTTGCCAAGACACAAGGGGGATATGATTCCATATGGGTCGTTGTGGACAGACTCACGAAAGTTGCTCATTTTATACCAGTCAAGAAAACGTATAATGGCAACAAATTAGCGGAGCTATACCTGCAGCGAATAGTGACACTGCATGGTATCCCGAAAAAGATCGTTTCAGATCGAGGAACACAATTCACATCCAAATTCTGGAACCGACTCCACGAAGCCTTGGGAACCCAATTGCAGTTTAGCACTGCATATCATCCACAGACAGGAGGACAGACTGAACGTGTAAATCAAATCTTGGAAGACCTTCTCAGAGCGTGCATCTTAGATTATGGAACCTCTTGGGAAAAGTGCTTACCATTTGCGGAGTTTACTTATAATAACAGTTACCAAGCTAGTCTGCAAATGGCACCCTTTGAAGCTTTGTATGGGCACAAGTGCAGAACTCCACTACATTGGGACGAGCCAGGAGAAAGGCAAGTCATTGGACCCGAACTAATCGAAGAAGCTGAAGCACACGTCAAGCTCATCAGAGAACGATTAAAGGCAGCACAGTCACGCCAGAAGAGCTATGCCGACAACCGAAGAAGGGAATTGTCGTTTGCACCAGGCGAATCAGTTTATCTCAAGGTTACACCGTTAAAAGGGATGAGAAGATTCCATCAGAGAGGAAAACTGTCCCCAAGGTACATTGGGCCATTCAAAGTCCTTAAGAGGAAAGGAGAGGTATCTTACAAACTAGATTTACCATCAGATCTTGGAGAAATTCATGACGTGGTTCATGTCTCGCAACTCCGTAAGTGCCTCAAGGAACCAACGGATCAGATAGAACACCAGGGGATTCCGCTTCAGAAGAATCTCACTTACCTCACTCAACCATTGCAAATACTGGCTAGTGATGAACGTCAACTCAGAAGAAAGAAAATCAAGCTTTGCAAGGTTCAATGGGAAGATCACTCAAAAGAAGAAGCGACTTGGGAGAAAGAGGATGATCTGCGGCAGGCTTATCCCTACCTTTTCCCTTCTCTAGGTAAATCTCGGGGCGAGATTTCTTTGAGGGTAGGCTTGTAACACCCTAGTTTTGGGGGTGAAAAGTTTTGCATAAAAACCCTGCATGCATGTATCTCTGTAGTAGTAGCCAGATCAGCTGAACTCTAATCTCTCCCAAACCCTAAAAATCTCCAAATCTATTCTCTAGATCCAGATCAAGATCTGACCATCCAGATTTAACCTACCAGTTACCCTGAAGATAAAAGTCTTCAGGAGCCAGATCAGATTCGGACCCTAACTCTCAGTACCTAAGCCTCTCTCTGTTTTCGAAAACAGGAAAACTCAGATTTACCCTAAGTACCCCAGTTTCCAGATAATTGAGTTATCTTGATTTAACCTTATCCAGACTCAAGTAACCCCTGGAATATGTTCCTAGGTTCATCCTCAACTCACTTCAAAAAGTTGGGAGCCAGATTAATACATCTAAACACTTTTCGCAGATTAGTCCAAATATTACTGCGAATAGGTCCTTTTCTGTTTACCTGGAAGCCTGAAAAGGCTAAAATTTGCAAATCAATTCCAACTCCAGAATTTCTTCAGGGAACACCTCCCAAATGCTATTTGATACAGATCTCCTGTTTGATCAGACTTCAAAATCTCTCTCCAATCACCAGAATTCGAGATCGACAAATCCAGATTTAGTTTACCCTAATTTTACCCTATTTTCGAAAATAGGTGAAATCCCTCAAATCTTATCAAACTTTCTCCAAAATTGAGCTAAATGGGTATTAACAGAAATATTATACTCAGCCATGAAATCAAATCTCAAATTAAACCTCTCAAAGACCAGATTTGCAGTTTAGTCCAAAACCAAACCAAAAATCATCGCAAATCAGTCCCTGGTTCGACCAGGCTACTGTGCACGACCAGGGCGTTCAATCGACCACGAGCGCCGGATTTTGTTCGTCGCCGTTGTCGACGATTCGGACTCGGAGTCCTCAGCCGAACTTATGCAGAATTTGTAATAGTGAAACCTTTCAAGATGACCCTTCGGGAAGGTATGCTGAACAATGGTGAATAGGAGCACAGAGAATTTAGACAGGTTCGGGCCCTCGATGGTGGGAGTAAAAGCCCTACGTCCTGTTGAGATTTCACTAAGTATGGTAAAAGGTTTACAAGTGGAGGAAAAAGTCCTCACAGGCGAGGATTTTTCCTGTAAAAGTGTACAAAGATAAGCTAAAGAAGACTTATAAAAATGCTATATAAGGTGTGCCGTAGACTTGGCTAACTTGGATCCCCCCCCTGATTGATGCTTCATGCCATCCTCTTATACTGCTTGAAAGGGTGCCATGTGAAGGAAACTGCATCAATCGGTTGCACGGACGGTTGGATACAGTTTTTGGAACTGCTCTTAACCTCCACGTAGGTTAAACACGTGTTATTCATGGATAACTGTACGAGTTAACCTCCTGACGGTTGATTCTCCACGTGTAGGAATCTTCGGGATACCTAGAATATCCTGTCGTATGGGCAACCAAATAGATAGATCCCAGGTATCCTGATCGGCAGGTGTTCTGACCGCGGGATTCGGCTGACCGCGTAATATCCCGAATGTGTAGTTCGCGTATAGCCCACAAACTTCTGACCGCGCAAGGCTTACGGTCTGACCGCGTAAAGCTGTGACTTGATCGCGTAAAGCTTGCGACCTCGTGGTGATGCCTCTCAGAATAGCTTGAGTTCGCATCTCCAAACACATGTCTGGTTCGAACCTGTCTTGAACCAGAAGTTTATTAGAAGTGACCCGGGTGTCAATCCTCGTCAGCTAGCCCCCAAATTCGAAGAAAATGAAGAGACGTGTTTATTTCGAATTTAAAAAACCGTGCATTGGATTTTTAACCCGGCCCTTTAACTTCTCCACTTAGTGGCGCACGAAGTGAAAACGGTTGGTTTTTCAAGATGGGTTCTGACATTACGTGACGGGCAATAATGGCGCCGTAGAGATTTTTATCTCGAGGTAAAATTGTAAATGTCTTAACGAAACTCGAGGTGTCTGGGAGGCGAACCGTCGACCTGGCGGCTATAAATACCAGACCCCTGGTTATGTAAAGATTTACAATTCCCTCTCACGCCTAAGTCTTTTTCTTGTTACCTGGCCTCCTTCCTTTTCACATACTCCTCCCAATGGCAGATCACGAAATCATCGAGATTGAGAGCGATGAAGGGGAAATTGTCGAACAAGGGTCTCAAACGAATGAAGTCCTGTCTCCCTTAAGGAAGAAACCCAAGGTTGACGAAGGATCTTCCAGTGGAACAAAGGTGAAGAATGTAGCGAGTTTCTTTCTTCCTTCAGTTCCTTTGACCCTCCCCGTTCATGCCTCTCGGCAAGTTAGGCCTTTATCCTTAGAGAAAGATCCCTTCACGTTCAATTCCCCCATCCTTTTGGGTGATCAACATCCTGGTCGGCAAGCGGTGACTATCCCTCGATCAGATGATTGCCATATTGGGTTGGCGAAGTAATCTTCTTCTGGGAAGGTTGCACTTCCACCATATGATGATCTTCCTCCCAACATGGGTGTATCAACGGGTTATGCACCGGGACAGGTAACAATTCTTCTCCCTTTTTGCTGATAATTTTAGTTAATATGACTAACTTTTGCAAAATGCAGGAGGTAGGAGGCCCCAGCGATCAGCCTTCTGCTGCTCCATCTCTTCCTTCCGGACAGACTCTTCTGGAAGAGAAGAATGCCCTGGAGAAGAAGACCGAGGAGATGGCCTCGAAGATTCTGCGTTTAGCAGAATGTCTTGATCGATCCCGAGAAGAGGCGCACCATTTCCGTCGAGAGAGGGACTTCGCTCAGCAACAGCGAGAACTCTCTGACTTGATTAGGGACAATAGTGCGTCTGTTGTTAGGGACGATATAGATAGACTTAAAGTAGTTGCTAGTTCCTTGGGGGTTGTCAGTGTAGATCCTACTGACAACAATATGTCCCTCGGGGAACTTTGTAAACTTCTTTCGGAACAAGTCGATGCTTTAATCGATCGTATTCCTTTTGTATGTAAAGAATGTAATAAATAAAGTTTCTTTTATTCATATGAACATTCTTCATACCTTCTGTGCGAAATTATGGCTAAAAGCTTAGTCCGCGACCATTCATACACAGGAAATTTCAGTTCTGCGATTAGAATCGCGCTTTAAAAGATCACCATGACCTGCCCTGATGCTGCGATCAGACTTAAGGCCGCGGTTAGAACTGAATTGCGACCAGAGTTGAACATCCGGTTAGACTATTACTTCGATTAGAGACGAAGTTTTAGCCTAGAACATGATTTCGATAAAACCATAACCCAATTAGAAACACTTCAGTACGTTAAAAATTGGGTTACGTGATTTTTTCGAACAAAATGTTCAAAGTATAAAAAGGAAAAACGGCCTCTGAAAAGTACTGGAAATTTTTCAGTCCTTTTACACTTTTAGTTTCCAAAACAAAGAAGTCTTTTTGTTTCAGATCCGACGCCTGAGTACTTTATCGGGTCCATCAGAGACAGTATCCATTATGGGAAATGAATAAAGCATTTAATGGAACGTTTGAAACGAGCCGTTTACTCATTAATGCGTCGCCTTGGGTCTATAAAAAGCAGTAGGTAGCTTCTTGAGGAAGCCACTCAGCCGCGAAAAAACCCTTAGAATTCCCGCCGCTCAAAACCCTCACTTTCTTCAGCCTTCATCTTCCCCAAATCGCCAGCTTCCCCTTTGATTCTACACCATAGATGGCGTCTTGGAGCAGATCCATTCATCATTCTGAGGAGAGCCTGATGGCGCTTGAGAAGGAGGAGATCCTTTCTCCGCGGCTGCTCATTAACTGGCGACCTGCGGAGAAGGACCAAGAAACCCCAACTGTCCAAGAAGGCGAGTTGGTGGTTTTTGAGGAGTATTTTCGTTGCGGGTTCCGATTCCCTGAGAGTCGGTTCCTTAAGGATATCTTTGAACATTACGGGTGGGAACTGATCAACCTCCACCCCAACGCGATGCTGATTCTTGCAGTATTCCAGCATCTCTGTGAAGCCTTCGTCGGAGTATATCCCAGCGTGGATCTTTTCCGACGATTCTACTTTTCGGCATGGTCGAAGAGCACCAACGCCGCCGGATGCATCTACTTCCGGCTGAGGGACAAAAAGGAGTATCCCTCCCCACCCCTACGAGACTCAGTGCACGGGTGGCACCAGAAATGGTTTTACTGCACCCCGCCGACCGAGAGCGGGCTGTGGTTTGAGAACTCGCGGCCGGAAAAAACGAGCGAGTTGGATACTCTCCCGGCGATGAACACGGAGTTCATGAAGCATGCCGAGGTGATCCTTCACTTAGTCGAACAAGGGCTGACGGCACGTGACGTCATCCGAGACTTTGTGAAGAATCGGGTGAGCCCCCTACGTGAAAGAGCTCATCCGGCTTGGGAGATCAAGTCCATGGCGGACACTACCCTGGACTATAACGAAGGTACTCATTTCTGACATTGAAATCTTTTTGTCATTTTTGAAATGTATCAATTTAACTCGAATCTAGGAACAGTCCTGCCCTCAGCTGAGATTGAGAGGCGGACTAACTACCTCCTCAGGGTGTACAATGCCGAGGTAGAGGGCCCCAAGGGATCGCCTCGCCCCCAAAGCTTGATTCATGCTGGCGACGACCTTAAACAGGAGCGCCGGAAGGTAAACTCTCCACTTGGCCTCTGTTTTTCAGGTCTCATGTATATCCAGCACTAATCAATCCCATTGGAATGAGAATAGCTCCTAGGGAGGTTTGCGGATGCAACATTCCCAAGTGAAAATGTCGGCTCTCTGAAGAAGCCGACGGCGAGGAACGTGAAGAAAGTCTCTCAGAGACCCAGGACAAAGAGTCCTGCCTCTAAGAAGACCAAGCTGAACCCTGGAGAGGGGTCTTCACGAAGCGTTCCTCGTCTCGCAAGAAAGACTGCGGTAAGATATCGCATTCCTGCTACTTTTTCAGGTGCGACATGGAATCACTTCTTCGTCGTACAGGGAGAGGGGAGCGAGGAGGAAGAGGATGACGTTCCTCTGATCCTTCGAAGGAGGAAGATCGCGGATCTTCCATCCAGCGATGCCCCAGGCTGCCCCGCAGAGACCACAGCTGCCGAAGAAGTGGCCGTGGTTGACCCTGCGACCACTGAAGATCTTGTGGTCGCAGGTGACCTTCCAATTCCTGAAGCCCCCGAGGCTTCAGGGTCAATCATCTCTGCTTCCCTGGTCGAAGGGACGACTAAGGTAAATGGTCTTTTCGATCATTCCCTCCATGGCTCTTTCTGCGCATTTGACAAGTTAATGTACATACAGGAAGGAGAGCTTCCCCCTGGGTCCACTGGCGATTCCAGGGAGGAAAATCCTCCTCCTCCGCGGACAGAGGAGGAGGTAGACGAACAAAGGCCGGCTGTGACGGTTCCAGCAACTCAGGAATCGCTAAGGCCTTCGGATGCAGCCCCACCAGTTAGTCCGGTGGCCCAGGTAAAGATCTTTCTATGTGTTTTTTACCCGTTCCCTAGGAATATGCCTATAACATGACATTTCCAGGGGGGAGCTGTCTTATTTACCATAAGGAAGGCAAGAACCGGAGACGGCTCTCCTTCGCAAGGGGAATTTTCCCAGAAGTCCCAGGAACGAATGGGATTTCGAATAAGGTAAGAACTCTTACTTGACAGTAATCTTAGATACAAGCTGTCTGACCCATTCTTCCTGTTAGGCAAAAGAAGACAGCGCCTATACCTTCAACCGCCACTGGGGAGGTTGAAGCTAGGGCTGATGAGGGAGCCTCTAATGAAGAGCGCTCTACTCCCGTGGTTCAGGAAGTCGTCCGGACCGCGGGAGGTGAAACAAGTACAGGGACTAGGTCACCACCAGTGGCCTCTGGGGGTGGCATCCGGCCGGCACTCCCATCAACTGTCCCCGTCGCAGGCACTTCAGGCGCGCTAGCAAGGATTCCTGCTAGCATGGATGATGCCGCTTTGAATAATTTTATGAAGGTATGATCACCTCTGTTTCGGCGCTTGAATCGCCTTTAGAGCGTACTTGACTCTCTTGCTTTGTGTCACAGGGCTTGTCATGGGTGACGAGCCAGTTGCATGCTGCAATGGCTAGCATGGCGGCTGTTCAAAAAGATCGTGACGGCTTGCGCAAGTGAGGATCGTCATTCTTCTGTTAATATAAGTAGGCTTTAATTGTGACTAACCTGATTTTACTGCAGAGAGGTTACATTCTTGAAGAAAGAGTTAGCCAAGATAAGTCTGAACTCAGTTACAGAGTTCCAGAAACTACGGACTGAAATCAATAGACTTCAGTCTGAGAAGGCTGGTAAGTCGATTCTCAATTTGGGAAGACTTAAAGCCGTTTCTTGTTTAATAACCTCTTTTCTCTGTACAGCGCAAGCAGGTCACATTACACAGCTTGTCAAGGACAAGATGCTTCTCGAGTCCTCGCTCAACCATACTGATCAAGTGGTCAAAGAGTTGAGCCTACTGGTCTTCGAAAAACTGAAGGCCATAGCTGTGGGCCCCCCGTTAGAGGGAACCTAATACAAATGCCCAGGTAATTTGTGCACAGGAGTTGAAACTTCAGAACATCCAACGGCATTTACATACATACAATAACCTAGCGTATGGGGTCATTCAGACCCATATTACAACAACCGACGTGTGCGGAACCACGTCGAGTCAGAGTAGCAAAATAACAAAGCAGAGGGGAAACATCTCCCTCAAACAACAAAGCATGCAGCAGGGCGAAACCCACATCGCTCTCACTGAGGTTAGATGACCCTTCAGGCACTTGAATCTCCTGGAACTGTGTCGGGATCTTCTTGTGCCGGCTCGATTCCATAGTCTATGAAATCGGTTGATTCCTCCTCTGTGCTTATTGAATCGGCAAGGATGAGCATACAAAGCTCAACAAGTTCCCGCATAAGGAAATATAGTATGCAGTTATTGACAACGACAAGCTCTATGGTTCCATACTTAATGAAATTTTATTGGAAACAGAGGTATCTTAGTATTTTAGAAAATCTCCTTGAATCTGGGGTTTTATTTCTCAAAGTAATTTGTCAAAACTGTACATGTGTATATTTTTCGCAAAGTCAGGCTAAACTCCCATGAGTTGCCATGGTTGTTCTCATTTTAAAGAATTTAGCAATACTAATCATGCTGCAACGACGCGGGTTCACCCCACGACGACCAGGCTCCAGAAAACCCGGGAGCTCGGAGTATTCGAATACCTTTTTACACTCTGCAGAGGCGTACCACTGTACCCACCACGAAAACTCAACTTAAATGTCGGATCAGCTCCCTGCGACTTATACGCAGGTGACCAGGCTGAGCTTACACAACAGTTTACTGACCCATTGTTAATAATTTCCTGCCCGATACATAGACAATACCGGCCCCATTATCAAGGTAGGTACTCCCTACAACATGATACATGGAAGCACGCGTAAGGTCCTCATTATCGTTGTGGGTCCTCCCCACTGCTTTTTCTTCTAGCCTTGGGTCCATGAAGCCCTCCTCTGGACGCATGGAAATCCCACTTCCGGGTTCGGTCGCGCACGACTCGAGAGCCAGGCTAGGGCGACTTCCTTCTTACACCTTATCCTCTCTACCCCTCACACCACTCGTGGCCCTCTGTGGCCCACCAATTTCCACTCGGGAAACCGGATCGACAACCATTGCAGGAAACGATTAACTCTAGGTGAGTCATGACATTGTGCCTGTCCCATACCGGGCGGGTGGTTAGCACGTTTTCAGGCCGCTTGAAGCACAGCACGACGATCCCGTCCTTATGGACCCTTAGCGAGGCTTTCACAAACCCACCGCGCACACAGCGCCAACCATCCAAACCAACCCTCGCTAGTAGTCCCTATTTCTTTTGCATAAAATGATCTTTTAGAAATAGTTTGCTCATGCTTCAGCCTTTCTCTTTTCTTTTACACATTTATTAGTATTGACATGTATTTCCATTCTACATTCCTACTCCTAAAGTGACAAGGTAAAGTAATTTGTTATGAACCAAGGGGGGTCTGCAAAGTAGGACTATCTACTCACATCATTTTTCAACATATACTTTTATCAAAACTATCTATGCATACATGTGTAGGTACCAATTTCCAGATAATTATATGCATGAAAATAATAGGCGCAATATGTTCAAAGGAGGGAAACTTGCCTTGCCAAGCAGTAGTGTCGTAGTCTGCGGGTTCTTCTGCTTCCTCTTCCACGTAGTCGAAGCCTTGATCTTCAAATACAGGCATACACACAAGGTATTACAATCAACTTACAAAATACGACAACTTATGCTCACATAAAATAATAAGGCGCTATACTGGAACGGCTTCTGATTTCTGAACTGGACTAGGGTTTGGGCTTTGGATTTCTAAGGGTTGAATTGTGCTAGTTTAGGATGGACAAGAAGAGTAGTAAATAAGACTCTTAGGGTCGACGGACATTGGACGTCAAAAGGGCGACATTCGGGTCACGTCCGAACTTAACCTAAAAGCCGAAAAGTGGGTTAAAGGGTCTAGGTAGCTCTGAATGAGATGAAAATTGGACAGTAGGTGCATTAGACTAAGGCGAAGCTATTTGACAAAGTGGGACAAGCAGAAAAGGCTTAGGTTTTCCAGAATTTACAAAAAGGTCCAGGACACAGCAATTTCTATGCCATTGTACTGCTGAAATTAGGGCTTGTGTGTCCTGAGCAATTGGCTCATGCATTTGAAGGCAAACTATGTCAAACATGTAGGCTTGAGTGTCAGGAGGTGTCTGGCCGGAGGGTTTGGCCGGGGATGGCCAGAGTTGGCCGGAAATTTGATGCCAAGGTGGCTGTTTTGAACAGAAACTAGGGCAGAGCAATTGGAGCAGCTAGGGTTGATCAATTTGGAAATTGATCACATATTCTTGCTCCTGGGAGTGTGGGGATCACAGCTGATGCATTGGATTGTCCAGCTATCGCGTTTGGAGGCTCGCCGGAGTAGATGGCCGTAGTTCACAGCCGGGGGATTTGGGGGTTTTTGTTTGGGTGTATAAAAATCGAAACTAACTAGCTGGGGTGGTTGAGCATACTCTAAGGAGCAATTCTCCTCACTGGCACGAGTTCTAATTCTCTCTGGATCAAGCTGAATTTGCAAAACAGAGACGAATGGGAAAACGGTGATTGCCGGAGTTGGGGAAGAAATGAGCTCAATTCCTTGCTCGTGAACCATCTAGGGGTTAAGTGGAGTGTGTTGGTGGCTTTAGTTTAGAAGGAAACTCACCGGAGTGAGCTGTCACCGTGGAGGCCGCAGGTGAAGCTCGGGGAAGACGATGAACAGTGGCTTTGATTGCGTTTGCAGTGTGTGTGTGATGAAGAGAAGCTATGCTCTGGCTTTTATAGCCTCCAGGAGCTTTGGGGGAGGTAATGGCCGAGGGAGGGCGCAACTGGGCGTGTTCGCGGCATTACCCGGAGGCGAGGACGGTGGCGATGGGACTGTGCTCCGGCGTGAGGATCAATGGTCGTAGCTACAGCTCGGGCAAAGGACAGCGGTGGCAAGCTCCTCCAATGCTGGTGCTGGACGTGGCCGAGGAGCACAGGAGCGGCGACTTTTGCGCACGGTCAGGTGGAGTGGCGTTCGGTGGCGGACGCGACGGGACGATCGCGGCGACCTGGGGGTTCCCGAGGCGCTGCCGTGGCTTCGACAGGTGGCTCAGCACACGGGGCACGCGAGGCGCACGTGGGGCGGTGCCGGCGGCGAAGAAACGCGGTGGCGCGGCACGGTGGCGCACGGGTGGCACGCAGAGCGCGCGCACGGCACGGCAACGGCACAGGCACAGTACTGTGCCGTGTACTGTACACAGCTTTGCTCTAGGGGTATTTTGGGTATTTTTGAGATTTAGGGATCCAAATGCAATTCTGATTTTTCTGAGGGTTAGATAAAAATGTTATATACTGGTTCCAATTGAGTACGCGCGAAAACGAGAAGATTTGGCAGGGTTTCGGATAAAACGAAAACAGGGCGAAGTAAAACTGGTACTTCTGTTTTTGGATTTTTCTAACGGCTGAAACTCTGATTTTCGTCGCGAATTTGGAAACGTTTTTAAAGGACGATATGTATTAAATAGTGATATGAACGCGTAGGAGAAGACGGATCTCGATTCGGACTTCAAACGGAGATTTTAGACTTTTTGGGTCCCCTAGAAGCGATCGTTTTTGGTTTTGAGATGGGATCGGCCGATTTGAGATGTTCCGATATGAAAGAATCTTAGAGCACATTGCGTTTGTATTGGTTTTGGTTTGGGTTCCTTCGGAGTCAGGTGATGCAAGATGCGCGTGATGAGGCGATGCTCAGAGAATGAAAAATGGGGCAAAAATTAGGGATGTTACAACCTACCCCTCTTAAGAATAATCTCGTCCTCGAGATTTAGGTGATTTGCTGAAGAGGTGAGGATGGTTCTGACGCAGGTCTTCTTCTTTTTCCCAAGTTGCTTCTTTCTCTGAATGATGACTCCATTGCACTTTGCAAAGCTTGATAGTCCTTGATTTTAAATTCCTTTCCTTTTTCTCGAGTATCTTCACAGGGTATTCTTTATAGGATAAATCAGGTTGAACCCCTGCTCCTGCTAGTGGTACTTCATCTTCGGGTGCTCTTAAACATTTTCTCAGTTGCGAGACGTGAAACACGTCATGGACTCCTTGTAACTCCGGTGGCAACTCTAATCTGTAGGCCACCTTTCCTATCCTTTCACTTATCTGATATGGTCCAATGTATCTGGGACTTAATTTTCCTTTGATCTGAAATCTGTGTACTCCTTTGAAAGGTGTCACTTTCAGATACACGTAGTCTCCTTCTTCAAACGATAATTCTCTTCTTCTACGATCAGCGTAGTTCTTCTGTCTTGATTGAGCCATCTTCAGTCGTTCTCTCATGATCTTCACGTGAGCGACGGCTTCTTCTACCAATTGTGATCCGAGATATTGCTTCTGGCCTATTTCAGTCCAATATATAGGCGTGCGGCACTTCCGTCCGTACAATGCCTCGAATGGCGCCATTTGCAAACTGGCTTGATAACTGTTATTGTATGAAAATTCAGCATATGGTAGAAATTGCTCCCATGTATTACCGTAGTCCAAGACACCAGCTCTAAGCATATCTTCTGGAATCTGATTTACTCTTTCAGTTTGTCCTCCCGTTTGGGGGTGATATGCTGTACTGAACTTTAGTTTAGTTCCTAAGAGCGTTTGGAATTCTCTCCAGAAGTCTGACACGAATTGTGGTCCACGATCCGAAACAATTGCCTTTGGTATACCGTGTAAGGCCACAATCCTTGTAAGGTACAGGTCTGCCAACCTCTTAATGGAGTATGTGGTACTCACTAGCACAAAATGTGCTACCTTTGTTAGTCTATCCACTATGACCCATATAGCATCATATCCTTTTGAGGTTTTTGGCAATCCAACTATGAAGTTCATTCCTATTTCATCCCATTTCCATTCTGGTATGGGTAGGGGTTGTAGAGGTCCTGCGGGTCTTTGATGTTCAGCTTTCACTCTGCTGCATATGTCACAGGATGCCACATACTTTGCTATTTCCCGTTTCATTCCAATCCACCAGAACTGGTTCTTTAGATCCTGGTACATTTTAGTACTTCCAGGATGAATTGAGTAAGGCGTGTTGTGTGCTTCACTCAATATCAAGTCCTGGATCTTCTGGTCGTTAGGGACGCAAATCCGATTTTGATTCCACAGGATTCCTTGATCATCTTCTCTGAAGCTCGTATCCTTCCCGGATTTAATGTCCTCCTTGATCATCTTCTCTGAACCGTCATCGACTGCTGATACTTACGACGGGGAAGGCAAGTCATACTTTGATCATATTGAAACCCATATTTTATGAATTGCTATGCTATTCCATGAGTAGATATCTCATTAATATTGCATGTGTTGAGATCAATGATATTATGGCAGTGGTAGATTGAATACTTGAGAAATGTGAACTTGATAAGATAGCAAGCCACGAACTAATAAAAGTATAAACATGTACATTTATATTCATGAAATAGAACCCCTAGCCGTGATCAGTATTTTGGTATGGAATGGTGGTAGCACTGGAGGTGCTTGGCTGCACTGAATGTGCAGGCACTGAAGGTGCATGGTTTGTGGTATGATCTGGTCACTGGCATGTAAGGACTAGAACCTTGTGTTATGCGTCTAGTGGCATGAAAAACGTACCAACCACTTACCTGGTATGGGACAGGCGCAACCTAGTAGCTTTCTTAGTATTATCAGTTCCCTGCATGGCTTGTCGATCCGGTTTCTCGCGTGGAAACTGGTGGGACGCAGTTCGTCCATGAGTGATGTGAGATTAGAAAAATTATGAGAGGATAAGGTGTAAAGAAGGAAGACGCCCTACGCCAGATTAAGTCGTGCGCGACTGTAATCAAAAGAGGTTATGTGTCCTGCGGGAACATAGACCCAGGCTAGGAAGTAAGGCAGTGGGGAGGACCCACAACGGTACTTGGGACAGTATTGTCCATTTACCGGGCAGGGATGCTGTTAATACTAGACTGCAAAAACGTTGTGTGATCTCGGCCTTGTCACATGCGTATAAGTCGCATGGAGTTGGCCCGACTTGGAAGTCGAGTGAAAAAGTGGATTTAAAAAGAGGTACATCTCTGCAGAGTTTAAAAATGTATTCGAATACTTCGTGCTCCCGAGTTTTAGGAGTATGCCGCGGTGGATTAAATCCATGGGGTGTGACACAAGTAATGTTTTATAAACTAAAATTGTTAGTTCAAGATTACCCAAGTGGCATGTGTTGTCACGATAAGGGGCGTTGCCGTGGACTGTCATGTGTTGACGTGTCGCGGTAATACCATAATCTAGTAAGCATGTGATAACTAAGAGGCATGTGGATTTATGCCCTAAAGTATACGAAATACTGTTATGAGTATGAGATTGAAAGGTTTGAATAAAAATAATGTGATATGAGGTTATATCACCTTGGATATGGGATATATGTATCACCATCAATATGATTTATTTACTGCCATGGGTATGATCAGAAGTTGAGTAAGAATTGAGAAAGAAATGTATTTTGGGAAAAACCCTTCACTCTTTCCCCAATAGCATAGGCTCATGTCATTTATACTGTAACTATATTTCTACCTCCCCTATGACTTGCTGAGTACGTAAGTACTCACCCTTGCAACAACTCATCCATAGATGGAGCGTTCTACGACCTTGGAGGATACCCTGAAGATGCTGCAGACCCAAGAGAAGATGAGCAGTTCCCTTCGGAGCCCTGATGTGGTGCTGTCTGCTGTCAACCTCTGTTTCCTGTGGATTGCTTTTGGGCCTAGCTTCCGCCGACTAGATGTGTTATTTTGTTAGACCCTTGTGCCTTGTAAGGCACTGTACCTCGTTTTGTACTAAGGCCTGATGGCCATACATTTATGACTACTGTATTATTTTGCTGCTTCAAAGTATCCCTGTGATTGACTCATCCTGGGAAGTCAAGTGGTTTAAGGGACCAGCTGCACCGAGCTGGGCTCCTCACAGGTGATGTCACTGTCGTGGCAGACGTGACAATAGTTTAGCGAAACACCATATTTATGTAAAAAAAAGTGCCAAAACTTCTCACTTCTTTGTATATAGAGTTTTCGGTCTTTGCTTCTAAAGCAAGTACATATTTTTGCACACTACATAACATCCATGTCTAGTTTGGTCTAGAACGACTTAGAGTATATGAATTCAGTCCCATGTTAAAAGTGTAGAATGAGAAAACATTATATATAAAACCTAGATTACATATAATGCCTAAAAAATCAATCATATCAATGAAGTTAACCCTTTTAAATAAAGTAATAGCAAAAGTCAAGTGTTGATATGAGTGTGTGCTTTAGGATATATGAAGGACCAACCAATGAGCAGGGTGAATCAGTTCCTCCAATCGCAACGACCAAACAAAAATAAGTAGAAACAAGACAAAGAAGTAAACAAAACTAAAAAGAAAATAAGTCAAATAGATGTAGTAGTGGATGCTAGAGTGGAAATAAGACCTACACAAAACTCATCATGCAAAACTCTATTTTTACACTTAAAAAGAATAGATATCTAAAAAGAAACATGCAAAATAGTTAGATCCAAATGGTGCTAGGAGCAAAAAGAACGCCTGACTAACGCTCTACATGCAAAGTTCTATCCTTGCACACATGAGAAGCAACTTAGATTAATAACCAGAGAAAAACACAAACAAATTAAAAGAAAAAGAAAAGATCTCAAATATCATAAAGAAAGATGCAAACAACGTTGAAAAGGGACCAAAACGGTTAGAAAATCTAAGCAAATGTTTGAAGATCATAAACAACTTTGGAAATGGCCAAGAGCAAGACAAAATCTCTTAGATCACTCTTTTAAAACTTTCAACCTTCCAGCTCTCACATCTTAATACAAAAAATACTAAAATTCTCTAAAACCCTAACAAAAAGCCTCACAAAAAGTTTCACAAAACCTCACAAATGGCTTGAGGCCTCCCCTCTTCATAGGTGGGGTTTATTGGTCTAGAAGCAAAGTTTATGACTAGCTCAAACCACCCCAAAGACAATTGAAAGCAAGCAGGGGAGAAGGTATTGACAATACCAACTTCTCAGCAAATCTGTCACACCAGTATTTCTAGTGTAGTCCTCACCACAATAGTCGTAATTTTCACATCCGACGTCAGAATTTGGTGTTCTTGGAGATTATGGAAAGCTAATTTCAAGGGATACACTCCCAAGCTATCAAACATGTTCAATTCAACCTCTAACACTCTCAAAATTGAGAAAAATTTGAGCGTACCCTCTCATTACTTCCATTGAGCACATGATTTCGATCACCTTCACATCTAACATCCATTCCACAATGTTCTGACCATCTAGCACCATTGGATATGAATACCAAGGTCTTCCATGCTTCGCATTTATCCTCCACAATTCCCACAAGGTCCCAAAGACTCCCCACGAACCAAAAAGTCTCTCCTGTTCTAGATCTCGACCAGCAACCACCGTACTTCAACCAATTCGAGTCTCTCGGCCACCTTGTGCTCTAACACTCCAGTTCATTGTCTTGTACACTCACAACAACTCCACAATTTCATTTATGCCTACCATACCTCCCTCTAACTGAGAAGTTTATCCCACTCGAGATCATCACCAACAACCTTTGCACTTCATCGATCGAGGTGTCGACTAGCACACCTTCACTCCGATTGTCCTGTAACATGTCACAAACAAGCAAACCGTCACATAGTACTGCTCTAACATGAAGAAAACATAATTTGGCATTAAACACACATATCATACGATTTGAGCTTATTGTCAAATCATGTCATCATGCATCAAAATGTGAGCATTGGCTTACAACCTCTCCATAGAGGAGAGGAACTAAGGGAGCTAAAAAGACAGTGTCCCAATTCATCTTAGTTTCCCTTTAACTCTTCCAAATAAAATTTCATTTCAACCCAATGTCTCACAGGGTGCTAGAGGATAGAATATGTGCCATATGAGAAGGATTGCACCATTTTACTTCACCCTTCCAATATTTTTTTCATTGACATCAAGCCCACGTCCATAGTCTCTCTCTGATAGGTTGGTCTCAACTCCCTCGTTTCCCTCATCCACTCTATCCCGACAGAATCGTGTGGATGACAAATGGATCCTACCTCCACACTTGTCCCACCTATTTACCACATAGGCTAATTAATGTCAAGTGTGTGGGTGCCTACTTGTGGGCCCCACACAATGCATCGCATCACATGCGCTTGCAAGCTTGTTGTGCCATACACTTTATGGAGCCCACAAACCGCATAATTCCAAACTGAGCGCTTCAATATGGCGTATAGTCAATTCTAGATCAGGTAATTAATAACATGTGGGGGCACTGTTGCAACCCCTCACATACATTCTAAGGCCTAGTTTGGTCAAGTTCGAGCTTTTAGCTTTTAAGTTGGAGTCAGAGCAGCTTGGCTAAACAGGGTAGTTCTGATTGGTGACTTCTCTCGAGTTGAGATGGAGTTGGAGCCACCATTACACTAGAAAGATAAAGTAAGGTTTGAATTGTTCTAATAGCTCCAATTTTGAAGTTTACAACATGTTCATAAAGTTAGAAATAATTACATAACTTGGCTATTGGTTGCAACTAATATTATATTTTATTCATAGGATATAAATATCATCTGAAGTATTAAAATAAAGAAGTTGGAACTCTTTGTCATAGATTTTCAGAATTCTAAGTCTTAGTCTATTTGAAGTTAGAGTTATATAATTTCGGCTCTTATTTGGTATAAATTAAGGCAGAAGTGTAGGCATATAAAGCATGAATTCTTAATAGCTACTCTACGGGGGTTAGTAATTACTTCCAATGAATTGAATACCGAAATGCCTCCAATGTCTCAGTCCAGTGCTCCTACCGGCTTTCTAAGAAAAAAAAAGGGTCACTCTCAAGTCTGCACTTTGCATATGGTATTCAGGTGGCATGTTAGGTCTGTAGATATGTTACAAGATATTCTGCATGTCAAATCAAATGCAAGCGGGCACAAATCAATCGCGGGGGGACCATTTTTGAGAAACTATATGCTCTATAACTTTCATGCTTTCTAGTTTTTGACCTGTCTATTGCAATCGGATGAGAGGCGAGTTATACCAATCAAGAACTTTGCTTGTGCTTGGATCCGTTCCGGTGTTCGTTTGAGAACTTTCCTGAAAAAGAAAGCAGTTTCTTGTAGTAAATGTCCTGGTAACCGGTAAGGCTTTGGTATTTTTTTTTAATCTTGTATGTATTTTTTTTCTATTTTTGAATTAAATTTTTTACTCTTGAATTTGGTCTTTTTAGGATTAATTTTTTCCTCCTTAAATTCAGTGATGATTGCTAATTCATGGTGGGTCAGTTGGAGGAGGTGAAGGATAGCGAAGGGAGGTGGAAGAGGTGGTGGTGTGGCGGATTAGTATTGCCATCATTTGCTGCCTGCATGGTGGTTGACCAGAGAGAAAGATAAGACGATAGTGAAACTAGTGTCAGAACTACGGTGGAGGAGAGCAGCGTTGATGATACCTTATTATTGAATAGGATTTATCTTTCTTAATCTATCTCGAATGTTCTTTTGTTAAGTCCATAACTGACTATGATGGGTAAGTGGCAAGCGGTTATCACGTGGTGGAGATTATTTTTAAAAAGTGGATTATACAAATCCACATAAGATGATCTACACCTTGCAATAAAATTGTATGTGGAGAGAAACTGATGCATGACCAGTCTCATGTAAGGACCGAACCCTCAAAATTATCGAATTTGTATGATTTACAAGGATTGGATTATTAGAGAGCAGCTCCTTAAGGGCCGTCCTAGTGCACGTGAAAGGCATAGCCGCCTAGGCTTGGGCTTGAATAAGATAGCATGACATTGATCTCTTTTTCAACAGACCCGGACTAATGATAAAAGAAAAATGGGAAATCAGCATAACCCCTATAAAACATCACATTTACAGATATATAGATGCAAACACAAAAATGTTGAAAACGCCGCTACAAAAACCTGTTTATTGAAATACCCCTTTCTATTGGCTCAACAGTAAATATCATTCATTTAAACATGCAATAAGCTGCTCCATCCGTTGTATAATATAGAGTGTATGTTAACTCAGCACAAGTACTAAAGAGCCTAAAAAACTGACCAAACTACCCATAATAATATACAGTTAATATTTTTCCACTCTTCTCTATCTAACAATACTTAACATGCACAACAATTAATATGCTCTTTTCCTCTCCACACAACCAAGAGGAGGTCAATATCCTCTCTTCTCTCATCAACAAAATGAATAAATGGTGGTTGGGGAAATTGTCAAATTGATTTAAAAGCAGCACATTTTTACTACTTTTACTACATAGGAAAAGAGGAAATTTTTGGGGTGTAGTAGGAAAGAAATCACAAAATTTGCCTTGACTGTTGTGCACGCGCCCTACATTTATGCAGCAAAAGTAAGAAAATAATACATCCTAAATTATGCAAAGGAGGAAGTATTAATTAGTGTGGTATAAAGTTCAAAAAAATACTCAAAATAGTGGGAAAAGATAGGATGGCAATCCTTTGATTGCACCCATAGTCCATGAATCACCATTGTTGGCCTTGATCTAGACTTGAATGGTAAACTCTCCTGTCATCCTCCTATTATCCTCTCCTTTCTCGAATCATGGGGCACTCCTTTCTTTGCTTCTCTTTTCCTCTCCTTTCTTGTCTTTCTCTTCACTCTCCTTTCTTTCTTCACCTCTTTCTCCTCTGTTCTATCAATCTTTTAATGTGCAATCTATTATGAGATGGTCATGCAAATGTGAAATATGATATGCTTTGCCTTGCTTGCATAAAAACATATGCAAAATATCTATCTTCTCATTGGTTGGGCTAGGGTTTTAATGTGTAATTTATTATGATATCATATACCACTGTGCCATTTTTGGCTCCTGAAATCAAAGAAGCCAAAAAAATTAGCTCTATAATTTATATATAAACTAGTTCTAACTTCTCTTAGGCTCCAAAGATCTCTTTGGCCTAATTTAGCTTAAGTTTATAAACCCAATAAGTTGTAGGGAGGAGTTTAGACTTATTTGTAACTTCTAGTTTAAATAAGGTTTTAGTTTAAAGAATAAGTTCGAAAATTGAGTCCCCGTTTAGTCTAATTTTAGTTTATTTGAGAAGTTGAAGTCTATAGAAGTTAGGCCAAATAAGTTTTCAAACATAGAAGATAAAGCTAGGGTGTTTGGCTACGTAGTTCTAGCTTGTGTCCAAAAACTGAGTCAAGATCGGACTAAACAACCTCTTACACAATGAGTACGACAAGACTTAGTGGGTAATCTTAAGGGGAAATTTGTCAATTCTTTAGATATTTTTGGGTGGAGTGTTGGTAGATTAAGAAGGATAGTGGAAAAGTGGAAATTATCATGGTGGTTTTAGATAAGGGTAATGTCAGTCTCCAAATTTTTCAAGAGGTCTATTAGAAGATGATGGTGGTTTTTAGTAAATGATCATGGTCATCTAAGTCTAATCTAACAACCAAGATTACTAGTTTTTATTTTGCTATTTTAAGAGTGGTTATCAAGTAATTCCCATGTAGGTGGTATCAACAACATTTATATTTAGGAATTTTTCTTATGTCAACACAAAAGTTTTGAAATTATGATTTGAAGACTGACAAGATGTGATTGGACCTAGACATTAGTGAGACATTTAGCGACAAATATAAAATATTAGAATTTTGTGGTAGCATAAAAAAAATTCTTTATATTTTTGCAAACATGCATAAAACTCTAATTTCAAAATTCTGGTGGATAAATGTAATTGCCTAACGAAAATTAAAAAAAATAAATTGCATCATAAATTCTAAACTTGTAGTAAAATTTCACTTGAGTCCTTAAATTTGAAGGCTTATATTTGGATTTATGAAGTTACATTAGTATTTCACTTTACACCTTCTCAACCGGCTAAGACCGTCTCCAACGCCGCCGCATCCAAGCGCTGACAGGCGGGCCCCACGCGAAAATATTAATTAAAAATTCGCGCGAGGAGAGAGGCACCGCTTTGCGAAGCGGCATGCGTGAGGATCCGACGAGTGGGCCCCACCGACGCCTCGTCCACGAATCCCCGCGCATTGGAGATCACGCGACGCCCGGTAACGCGTTTTGTGGGCCCCGCTTTCCCCGCGCGCGTGCGTCTCGTACCCTCGCAAACCCTGTACTGACAAGTGGGCCCAGTTTCAATTTCGGCCCACATGTCAGTGAAGGGGTATGAGGTGCAGGCGTAGCCGAGGAAATTGGTCGGTTTGTTTAACGCGTTTTGTGCACCCGAGGCCAGTTTTTTAATTCTCGCTGACGCGTGGGCCCGGTCAAATTGAGGGCCTACATGTAAGTCTCTGTTTGATGTGCAAGAGGGAAGAACTAGCCGTTTGAATGTTTTTTGAGCCGGTCCCACATGTCAGCCACCCAAATTTCTAGCCGTTTAATTTCTAGCCGTTTAATTTAGCCGTTAGACTTATTTTATTCATTTTTTAGTGTAAAAATTCATAAAAAATCACAAAAAATCACAAAAAATCACCAAAAAATCTAGAAAAATTCTGTGTTCCTCCTCCTATAAATATGAGAGCACTTGACCTCATTTTCACTAAAACACAACCACATACCATACACTTTCCACACTCTCATTCCCGCAATATTTTCCGAAAATTTTTTCAATGGCTAGCAATCCCCCCGGCGGTTATGTCAATTGGTTTGGTGAACCAAATATAGATGATGCCAACACCGAAGAGCCAAACAGCCAAAATCCGCCTAGTTTTCAACCTCCACCCCCCCCATACCCGATGTATTACCCACCATTGGGTCCACCCCCTCCATACGGCCAACCACATTCGTATGCATATCCTGGGCAGTACACGCCTGGGCATCCTTACGCACAACCCCCCTACGGCCTTTACGGCCAGAATCCTCACTTGGTTGGAGCTCCGACCATCCCTACAGAAATGTCGCCCCCGCAAATACCGAGAAGAAATGATCGCTCCACCCCCTCATCGGATACCACCACTCCTGAGAGCACGCCCCCGGTCGTGATCGTGGAGGACGACAACGCTGGACAGCCACGTAAACGAATGCTCTGGTCGCAACAGGACGACATGCGACTCGTGAGTGTTCATTTAAATATTAAATTTTGTTAACGCATATTTGTTTCCACGGTTTTATGAAAAAAAATTTAAAACAATTTTTATTTATTTATCCAGATCAGTGCATGGTTGAATAACTCCATCGACCCGATCGATGGGAACAACCAAAAATGCGAGATGTACTGGTCGAAGGTCACTGAGGAATACAACGCGAGCAGTCCGTCCAATCGTAGACGAGACCTCAGGCACTGCAAAGACCATTGGCAAAAGAATAATAAGAAAATTGTTCAGTTCAATGGCATCTTTTGTAGGTTGAGGGATGCCTACGCAAGTGGTCGTTCGGACGACCAGTTGATGTCGGAAGCACGCGACATGTACAGGCAGGAGGTTGGTCATCCATTCGTCCTAGAGCATTGGTGGAATGCCGTACGTGGTCAACCGAAGTGGTGCCGAAGCTGCTTCGATTCTTCGAAAAGGGCTCGCCTCGACGAAGAAGGTACCCACACGTCGTCGTCGAACAACGAGGATGTCCCCGTTGAGCTTCCGCGACCGCAAGGGAGGGACGCGGCAAAGCAGAAGCGGAAGGGTAAGAGCAAACTGGGCCAGACATCGTCGGCGGCCGAGGAGACCCTAGAGCGCATAAGCCGAGCCAGCGCCGAGCTTACTACTGTGGCCGACAAAGCCCTTGCTGTAGCTGATAAATTGCAGGGGATGGCCAAAAGCAAAGAAAAGGCTTCATTTATGAAGTCGTTGACGAAACTACTTGGGATGGATACATCCCATTTCTCGGATGATCGTAAGGCGACGCATGCGGCTGCAGTAGAATACATGAACGAGCAACTTAAGGATATGAAGAATAATTAGTACTCCGAACATTGTATTTTTCATTTCAAAAATTGTACTTGCACTATTAATTTAATTCGTTTTTGATTCACCTGTTTGCACTGTGGTATGTGATCGGTACTTTTGGATTTTAACCGTTGGAGCCGACGCATGTGATCGGTACTTTTGGATTTTAGCCGTTGGACCCGACACATCTGCGAGATTCCTATGGATTTTAGCCGTTGGAGCTGACACATCTGCTCGATTCCTTTGGATTTTAGCCGTTGGACCCAACACATCTGCGCGATTCCTATGGATTTTAGCCGTTGGAGCTGACACATCTGCTCGATTCCTTTGGATTTTAGCCGTTGGAGCCGATGGAGCCGACACATCTGCACGATTCCTTTGGATTTTAGCCGTTGGAGCCGACGCATGTGATCGATTCGCTTCTCCCCTTATATATTTGGACCCCTATGCCCTCATTTTGACACCTCAGTAATCTCAACTTCACAACCGAAGCCTCCGTTCTTGGTGATCTCAACTTCACAACCAACCCTAAAAAAATGTCGTCCAGCTCAAGCACAAGTAGTGCTGAGGACGAATGCCTCAACCAGATGGAAGAGTTCGCGACGGGGTTCGCAAAAACCGTTCTGACGATCGGACCCCATCTGCAGCAAGCTCTTGTTGATGTTGAAGCTAGCATTGACGCTGCTACCTCGCACCGCCGCCGAGGAGGTAGCAGAAGGTACATCGAAAGAGATCGCGAAGGCGGTCATAACCGTCTAGTCGCGGACTACTTCGCCGATGTTCCGGTCTACCCCGGCTACTTGTTTCGCAGAAGATTCCGCATGGGGAGACCCCTCTTTATGCGAGTCGTCGAAGCTCTCGGGGAGTGGTCCCCGTACTTCACCGAGAGGAGAGATGCCCTCAACCGAAAGGGGCTATCTCCATTGCAGAAGTGCACTGCGGCTTTGCGCATGTTGTCGTACGGCTCGCCCGCCGATGCCATCGACGAGTACGTACGCATCGGAGAGTCGACGGCTATTCGGTGCCTGGAGAATTTCGTCGAAGGAATCATCGATCGGTTCACCGAGGAATATCTTCGTAAACCTACTACCGAAGACCTCCAGCGTCTGCTCCACGAAGGAGAGGACCGAGGTTTCCCAGGGATGCTGGGAAGCATCGATTGCATGCACTGGGAATGGCGCAATTGCCCAGTTGCATGGAGGGGCCAATTCACCCGTGGTGATCAAGGAGTCCCCACCATAATACTTGAAGCGGTCGCGTCCAGAGACTTGTGGATATGGCATGCCTTTTTTGGTGTCGCCGGATCCAACAACGACATCAACGTGCTTAACCAATCCCCCCTTTTCACTGATGTGTTGCGTGGGCGAGCTCCTAGGGTTCAGTACTCTGTTAATGGGACAGAGTACAATATGGGGTACTACCTCGCCGACGGTATTTACCCCGAGTGGGCTGTCTTCATAAAGACCACACCCTTGCCCCAAACGGAGAAACTCAGATTGTTTGCACAACATCAAGAAGGGGCAAGAAAAGATGTGGAGCGAGCGTTTGGGGTGTTGCAAGCTCGATTTGCTATTGTCCGCGGCCCCGCTCGATTTTGGCAACGATCAACTCTTGCCAATATTATGAAAGCGTGTGTCATCCTCCATAACATGATAATCGAGGATGAGCGGCACTCTCATGGCCCAATCACTCAATTGTACGATACTCAAGGCACATCAACCGTAACACCGCCTACTATCCACAGCAGTGCACCGCCAATTTTCGAACATATGCTAGATCGAAATAATGCGATTCGTGCTCGCCCAACACATCAGCAACTGAAACGAGATCTTATCGAGCACATTTGGCAGCGTTTCGGGGCCGACGGTACCGACGAGTAGTTGTTTGTGCGGTTGTTAACGGCCGACTGTTGCCGAATTTTAATTTAGTATATGTCATGTTTTTTCCCGTGTGTCATTTAAATAAAAATAATTTAAATTTTTTTTGTTATTTACAACAATTTTATTTTAATTTGTTGTCTTCGAATTATCAGAATTTTATTTTATCAATTTGTTGATGTGTAATAAATAATGTATGTGCGGGCCCCTCGCGAAGCGCCAAGCGAAGCGCCGGTGGGTTGGAGAAGGGTGGTGCTTGAGAAGGTGCCTCGCGAAGCGCCAAGCGAAGCGCCGGTGGGTTGGAGAAGGGTGGTGCTTCAGATGGTGCTTCGCATACGTGGCACAGAATATGCTGAAGAATATTCTGTTGAAACGCCAAGCGAAGCGCCGGTGGGTTGGAGAGAGCCTAAGCTCGCAGATCTGTGATGGGCCCGACATGAGGTGGCATGTATGAGAAGAGCACCATGTTTTTTTTGCAAATTGGTAGCAAGGTTTTTAGAAATAACATTTTAGTTCTTCTACTATGATTTTTGCTCCAATCTAGCTCAAAATGGGCCAAAAATAGTGAGTTTTTTTTATAAATAACCCATATAAAATAATTAATTACAAAAATAGCCCACAGTTCGCAAATTTTACAAAAATAGACCGCCACATCAGCCTGTCGAGTCCTGGGCACTCGACAAGCGACCTGTCGCGTGGAATCGGCTTGTCGAGTGCCCAGAACTCGACAAGCTGCTTGTTGAATGCCCAGGACTCGACAAGTCTCTTGTCGAGTCCTCAGCGCTCGACAAGCCACTTGCACTGCGCACTCGACCAGCTGACTCGACCAGGAAAACACTCGATAAGACACTTGTCGAGTGCCCAACACTCGATAAGCTCCTGGCCTCCCGTGAAAACTTGGTCCCCCCCCCCGTGTTGAGCTCATTCACTTTCCTCAGCAAACACAACAAACACACCAAAGCTCCCCACCTCTTCCTCTCATTTTGATTTCATCCTTTAGATTTAGATCTAGCTAATTACAGCTGTTAAATTGATTTGATGTAGAAAGAAAATTTGTAGAGGATTTTGAGCTCTTTGAAAGGAGGTAATTTTTTTTGAAATTCAATTACGATATCATTAAGTATGTTGGTAATCACGTAATTAGCAATAATATAATATAGAAGAACTAGGGTTTATATTTATGTGTATGTTATTGGGGGAAAATCCAAGGCACTTCCCGGGAAAATCTCGGAGGGCTACCAGGGAAAGTCCAGGAGGGCTCCCGGGGAGAGTCCCGAAGGGTTCCTATGGGAAATCCCGTAGGGCTACCGGGGAAAATCCTGAAGGGCTCCTGCTCCCGAAGGGCTACCTCTCAAGAAAGGCCGCGGAGACCCCTCGTGGGAGACCACGGGCATCAAGCCCCAGACGCCTCCTATGGCAAACCCCGGACGCCTCCCGTGAATTATCGCGAAGGCCTCCCGGGAAAAGCCACGGAGGTCCCCTGAAGGAGACCGAGGAAAACCTTGGACGTTCATCGGGGAAAACCCCGGATGTTCACTGGGGAAAATCCCGGACGTCCACCAGACAAAACCCTGGATGTCTACCGGGAAAAATCCCGGAGGACTACCGGGGAAAACCCGAGTGACGTCAAGAGCGCCTCGGGAACTAGTGAGGACACTTGTCAAGCATCCAAGCCCTTTGGTCGGTGAAATGGCGTCAACGCCCCTCGATCCGGCGGCTGTAGCTAGGGCTTTTTAGTCTTTTTGCTTCTTTTGGGGCCTATATATACCCTCCTTCTATGTCATTTGTGACGATTCCAATTCATTTTTCACACTCAAAAATAATATGCTCCCTTGGAGATCTCTCTCCCGAAGAGAGCACCTCCCCAGCAAACTCACGTCCGGAGGGTGCCGACAGGACTAGGGCCCCCACCGGGACCCGAACCTGTATAAAAATCACTGTGTCAATTGCTGTGTTGCCCGATGGGAGGTGATTGGTCACTCGGTCAGCTCGCGCCGTCGTTCCCGTGTCAAGTCTTACCATAAAACCTGCCGGTGGTACATTTTATACCACGACAGTTGGCGCCATCCGTGGGGACTCATGACGAATCACCATGGCTCCCCTAAAAATGAGAGCTAAAGCCCTCTCCCTTTCCGGTGGTGCCGGTCCTAGCGACCCAGTGCCTCCTCCACAAGAAGATGCTGCTGTAATGTCCCTACTACCCGGGGACACCCGGGGAGAGGTTCCACCGCCAACCCCCGAAATCTCCGGTGGAGGTGTCCCCGCTACCAACCCGGCGATCGCGACTATGCTTGCGGGGCCTAGTGCCCCCCAACTGGCGGCCTCGGTCTCTGGGGACCCCCTTGCTCGGGGCTTTTGCCAAGGGCCAACTCCGTGCTCAACATACTTTGGAGGAGTTATTGCGTGTCTTAGCGCGGCCCCCAGCTCCTTTGTACCCACCTCCATACCCGTTTATGGGGGCGCCGCCCCCGTTTTTCATGGGGCACCCGGCAGCTTTCCCCGCGCCGGGAACGTTTCCCACACCCGGGGGCTTGCCCCCGCCCGGAGCCTTCCTCGCACCGGGGATGTTCCCCGCGCAGGGGACCGGCCCATGCCCGAAACATTCCCCATCCCGGGGGGCTATTTGGCACCGGGCTCGGAACCACCACCGGCGGCTACCACCGCATCGCAAGCCTTCCCCGCGTCCGCGGCTGCCCACGTGTTCGAGGGCCTCCCCGGGTCAATGCCCGGAAACGCTCCGGTGCCCGCGCCGGTGATTGGTCCGGGGACTCTCCCCGTACTCGCTCCCATCACCACCCTGAACGCTCACCCGGCGTCGGGCCCGTCCCATGCACCAGTCGCCTCCTCTGGGCCGATGACCATCGCGCATCAGCTCCCTCCTCCCCGGGGCCGCCCCTGAGGACTTCCTCGGTGGATCAGACCTGCGTCACCTGGGAGGAGGTCGAGCGAATGCGTACCGTGAAATCTAGGGAGGCTTCCTCCCGCTACCGATCGGAACTCCCTCCAGCTCGTGGTCACGGTGAACCATGCTCCCAGCCTGACTGGGGGAAGCGACCAATTGAAGAAGCCATCGCCACCTCCGGGGGGCACCCGAATGTCCAAGAGGTTAGCTCGACTAACCCCGAGGAGAAGAGATGCTACCGTCGCACCGGCGGGCCGCTGGGACCCCTCCCTAACTCCGACAACGAATGCGCGTCCCCCGTTAAAAGGGACAGCGACCGAGACTCTCCCCGGGAAGTTGAGGGGGGCCAACCAGCCGCTGTGTCGCCTACTCTGGTACACCCGCTGGCCGCGACCCTGCCGCCTGTTGCACATCGAACACTACAACGGTAAGGCCGACCCTTATAAGTTTGTGCAAGTATACTCCACAGCCATTTCGGCGACTGGGGGGGGGACGAAATGCAACGTCTTCCCGCTCTATCTCACCGGAATTGCCCGTTCATGGTTTTACAACCTGAGGGTCGGTTCCATTAAGTCCTTCGCAAGCGCAAGTTCTGCACGAACTTCCAAGGGAACTACGTGCATCCCCTGGACTTCTCACAGCTCTACACCGTCCGGCAGAGGACATGGGAGACCATCCGCAGCTTCTTCAAGCGTTTGCCCAGGTCAAGAGCAAAGTGGCTCACGTCCCCGATTCCACAATTATCGAGGTGTGCAAGAGCGGGATCCTCCCTAGGGAGCTCCATCGGAGACTCTCCCGGAGCTGTCCCTCCTCCGCCGACAAGCCCTTCACTATGCTCGAGAAGTATGCTTGGGCGGAGGAGGACGACCTCTTGAAGAAGAACCAGGGTGCCCCTGCCCCCGCTGATCGGGAGGCCAAGGACCCCCCAACAAGCGCCCCAAGAGGGGCAGTCGCAGCGAGCCACGGCCTCGGGATGCCTTTGTCCTCGAGGGCGGAGGCGGCTGTGCGATGGTCCCAAGGGCAACCGCCCCTTCCCCAAGCCAAAAGGCAATGGGGGGGGGGACCGTCGTCCTGCGGCCGAGAAGGCCCCCGACGGGAGGCAAGGAGGGCACATCCAACTTGCGGTGTGCCTTCCACAAGTCTAATACCCACGCTACCCGGGAATGCCACCAACTTCTACAACACTTCGCCGCATTCCTCGACCAGCGCGGGCAGGGCGGAGGGAGCCTGCCTCCTTACCCCCCCCCCCCCCCCGCCAGCTTTTGCCGGCTCTCCCTGCTCCTTCAGGGGAGCAACAAAGACAGGATCAGGAAGGAGCTCAGTGGAAGAGCTCCCCTTCCAAACCTCCCAAAGGCGTGTGAACATCATTACCGGAGGATCCGCCTCAGGGCAAGACTCCAAGCGCCAGCGTAAGGAGTATGCGCGAGAGGTAAAGATTGTGGGGGTGCTACACACGTCTCGGCCACCAAAGTGGTCGGACGTCCCCCTCACCTTTACAGTGGAAGATGCGCATGGGGTTCACTTCCCCCATGACGACGCGCTCATCGTCTCCGCCACCGTCTACCACTCCGCTGACATCCTATACCTGAAGGCATTCAGGGAGATGCAGGTCGACGAAAAGTTTCTGCAACCCGCAGCCGGGCCCTTGCAGGTTTTCGTCCCGGGGAAGACTATATACTGAGTGGGGAAGGTTAATCTCCACATGACCTTCGGCGCCCCAGACAACTACCGGACGAAGATGGTCCGATTCGACGTAGTGGACCTCCCCTCTTTATACAACGCGATTATGGGGAGGGCCAAAATCAACTGTCTGAGGGCGGCAATCCACGAGAGCTATCTCTGCTTGAAGATCCCTGGGCCTCACGGCGTGATCACCACCTGAGGCGACCAGGACGTGGCCCACTCTCTCTACGAGTGCGCCACCGCTATGATCGGGAGCGTCAACCTGGTCAAGTCTCCAGGGGGAGAGAGCTCTGGAAAGTTCAACTGTCCCCGGAGGACAGGAGAGGACCATCAAGATCGAGGCAGACCTCTCCGAAGAGCACGCGGAGTAACTCGCGGCCTTCCTCCACAAGAACTCTGACATTTTTGCATGGAAGCCCGCCGACATGCGGGGCGTCGCCTGGGACGTTATCAAGCACAAGCTTGCTATAACTCCCGGCCACTCGCCGGTCAAGCATAAGCTGAGGAAGCTCTCCCTTGAGCGCCAAGAGGCCATCAAGGCTGAAATCGCCAGGCTCCAAGAGGCGGGGTTCGTTCGGGAGGTCTTGCACCCCGAATGGTTAGCAAACCCTGTCCTCGTGAAGAAGTCAAGCGGCAAATGGAAGATGTGCGTAGACTTCATCGACCTTAACAAGGCTTGCCCGAAAGACAATTTCCCACTCCCTCGGATTGACCAGCTGGTTGATTCGACCGCGGGGTGCAAGCTAATGAGCTTCCTCGACGTGTATTACCAAGTCCGGATGGCTAAGGAGGACGAGGAAAAGACGAGTTTTATAACTCCCCTCGACACCTTCTGCTACGTCCACATGCCCTTCGAGCTAAAGAACATTGGAGCAACCTTCCAGCGCCTCATGCCGCTGGTCCTCAAGGACCAGATTGGCCATAACGTAGAAGTCTACGTTGACGATGCGGTCATTAAAAGCCTCCGCGCAGCCACCCACATCGACGACTTGGTGGAAACCTTCCTCAACCTTCGTGAGTACGGGTTGAAGCTCAACCCGGAGAAGTGCGCCTTTGGCGTATGTGGGGGGAAGCTGCTTGGCTTCCTCGTATCCCAACGGAGCATAGAGGCCAACCCCGAAAAAATTCAGGCTCTGCTGGACATGCCCCCACTGCGCTCTGAGAAAGATGTACAGTGGCTTGCCGGCCGCTTGGCTGCGCTAAGCCGCTTCGTCTCACGGTTGGGGGAACGCGGTCTCCAGTTCTTCAAAATCCTCCGGGACCTCGAGGGGTTCAAGTGGACTCCCGAGGCCCAGGTGGCCTTCGATGAACTGAAGAAGTACCTCACGAGCCCTCCAATGCTCGTGAGCCCATCTCCAGAAGAACCCCTGCTCCTTTACCTCACTGCGATCTTGGTCGCTGTGAGCGCGGTGCTGGTAAAGGAGTAGGAGGGGCAGCAGCGCCCCGTGTACTACATGGGCGAAGCCCACCAAGGGGCTCAGACGCGGTACAGGGAGGTGGAGAAGGTCTCCTACGCCCTCCTCATGGCGTCCAGGAAGCTCCGCCACTACTTCCTAGGACACTCGACATGGTCCCGTCATCTCTCCCCTTGGGGGAGTTGCTGCGGAACAAGGAGGCCACTGGCCGGATTGGGAAGTGGGGAGCCGAGCTCATTCCTTTCTCCTTCTCCCTCACGAGCCGTTCAACCATCAAATCACAAGTCCTTGCTAACTTCATGGCGGAATGGACCCCCACATCTGGGATGGAAGGGGAGGCTCTCACCGAGCCGCCCCGGCGCAATGACCATTGGATGCTCATGTTCGATGGCTCCTTGTGTCTCGCCGGGGCCGATGTGGGGTAGTCCTCTGGAGCCCTGAGGGAAGGGTGCTAGAGTACGCGGTGAGGCTCGAGTTCCCTGCTACGAACAACGTCACCGAGTACGAGGCCTTACTCCTGGGGCTGCGCCTCGTGTGCTCCCTGGTGATCTGCCGCCTCTTAGTCAAAGGGGATTCCCAGCCCGTGGTTTGCCAAAAGGATAAGTCCTACTTGTGCCATGACGCGATCCTGAGCCTTTACTTGGGGGAGGTGCGCAAGATGGAGAAGTACTTCAAGGGCCTGGAGGCCCTGCATATCCCCCGGAGGGATAATGACCGCGCCGATGCTCTAGCCTGGGCGGCCAGCGCCCGGGAACCTCTCCCCGGGGGTGCCTTCCTTGAGATCATCGCGAAACTCTCGTTGAACCCTCCGGGTGCGGACCCTGAGGCCCGCACCCCGGAGGTCTCTAAGATCGTCCGTGCTGCATCCTGGATGGACCCCCACGTCTCCTTCATAAGGGGGGATGGGGAGCCTCTCGGCAACACCACGGCCGAGCGCCGCCGGGCCAGGGCACGGGCGAATCTCCTGCTGGAGGGGAAGCTCTACAAGTGGGGGGCTTTCGCCCTACTCCGCTGCCTCCCACGGGCAGAAGGACTTCAGCTCCTCAAGAACATTCACTCGGGGAGCTGCAGGTCTCACTTGGCCTAGCGCGCGATCGTGCCAAAGGTTCTCCGCCAAGGCTTTTATTGGCCTACTTTGGTCCGCGATGCGCAAGACCTTGTCTCCGCATGCGTGGCCTGCCAAAAAATGGCTAAGGACTTCAACCTACCCTCCACGATGCTGCAGACTATCCCCATCACTTGGCCCTTCGTGTGCTGGGGGATGGACCTCCTTGGTCCTTTCCCCCCAGCGCCAGGGGGCTACAAGTATGCGGTGGTCACAGTGGATTACTTCTCCAAGTGGGTGGAGACTGAGCCCTTGGCCAGCATCACCTCTCGCGTAGTACAATGATTTTTCTAGAAGAACATCGTATGTCGCTTTGGGGTCCCCCAAGAAATCACAGTCGACAACAGGACCCAATTCGACTCGGCGTACTTCCGGGAGTTTTGCGAAGACTTGGGGACCACTCTCCACTTCGCCTCCGTAGCTCATCCTGAGAGCAACGGAGCCGTCGAAAGGGTCAACGGCGTAATCCTACAGGGATTGCGCCGGCAGCTCCAGCAAGCCGCCTCTAGGCGAGGCGCGCGGGCGGAGGAGCTCTCGAGCATCCTCTACTCCATGCGCATGACCGCGAGCCAAGCAACAAGGCGCACCCCCTTTTCACTCGTGTACGTGGCTGAGGCTGTCCTTCCCTCGGAGATTGGGCTTCGGTCGCTGCGAGTCGAGCTCCTAGACAGAACTACGGTCGTGGCGCACCAAACCAACGAAGCAAACCAGCGACTGGAGATCGACCAAGTCGAGGAAGAGCGCGACCAAGCGCTCCATTGCCATGCCATCTACGAGCGTGAAATGGCCCGTGCATACAACCAGCGCGTCCGCTAGAGAGCTTTCCACCTTGGGACCTAGTCCTCAAGCGCGTGATTGACCCCCAGGCCCAGGGCAAACTTCCCCCAAATGGGAAGGCCCATACAGGATCTCCACGATCCTGGGCTCGGGGGCTTATAAGCTCTCCAATCTTGAAGACCAGGAGTTGAAGCATACTTGGAACGTGGCCTTGCTGCGCAAGTTCTACATCTAGCCTCCGAGCCTACCCCTCCCCGTCGCAACTTCGCGGGGGGAGGCGTTGTATTCGCTATTCCCTCCCCCGCCGCGGTTCCACGGGGAGAGGCATTGTATTCACTATTCCCTCCCCCATCAGTTTTCCACGGGGGAGGTGTTGTATTTCATTTTTATTAATACAAATGGCTTTTCGTTCAACTTTGGAGTTTTTCATATTCTTATCTCTCCGCCTCCAAGGCGATGCCCTCTCTATGAAGATGCCCTCCCGGCGAGGATGTAGGCTATCGCAGCCTAAAAGTCCCTACGACAGGAGCCCCACTCCCGTAGGGCGGCTTGCAGCAACCCCTCGTGGACTGAGGGGGTAAGCTAGTGGCAACCCAGTTCTCATGAACTGCAGTAGCGAGTCACTTTGAGATATTAGTCCCCCCTCAAATACTCTACACCCGCTACCGGGTCACAGAACTCTCCTCCGGGAGCGGTTTTCACCCTTTACAGGTCATCGGCTCATCCTCCTCCGGGAGAGTTTCCCCCTCTGTGGGTTGTAGGATTCTTGGCTTTTCGGAATTCTTGATTATTCTCGGAAATTTTTCGACCGAGAATTTCTCGACCGGCTCCCTATTCTCACGGCGATCAGGGGAAATTTTTACCGATCTTTGGAAATTTTTTGTAACACCCCTATTTTTCCCAACCCTAACTTGCCTTGACTATCTGCACATTAGGATGAGATCTTGGTAATGCCAGAGTGTTACTCTAAAAAGTTGGCAGCCAAACTCCTTCATTCAAGTCATTTTCGCAGATCAGTCCAAAAGATTCACAAATTAGTCCTTTTCAGATATATGAGGAACCCCAAAAAGACTAAAAGTCACAGATCATTTCCAAATCCTGATTTGATTCAGTGAACATCTTCCCTTCACTATTCTGGACATTTTTCCCTTCTGAAAGAATTTCCAAATCTCTCCCGAAACCCTAGTTTCAGCCTTGTCAAATTTCTAAAATCTAGATTACTCTAATTACCCTGTTTTCAGTTCATCTCAAAACTTGCCTAAATCTCCAAAATTTTGTCATCCCTAGCTGCTGATCAATATCTTAGACTTTGTGGATTAATTTAGCAAAGTCAAAACCCTTTCTACTTAAGCCAAATGCCAGATTTACAGATTGGTCCCTGGAATCACGAATCTGTAATTGCAAATCAGCCCTCCTATCCTTTTTCTGCTGTTTTCGACCAGCGCCTGGTCGTTGCTTTCGACCAGTGCTGCATCGCCGGAGCCGCGCCGCATTTTCTCGCAGCAGTTGCTCGCTGCCGGCCATCGCCTCTTGTCGCCTGCACTTGTGAGCAAATGAACCACCCCGCGCGCACGTGCCAGCCACCAGTACCGCGCCATGACCAGCGGATAAACGCCCACGCTCCAGAGCAATGACTTCGCGCGCGCAACTGTTGCCGTGGCAATTGCATGCGTTACGTGTCGTTGCCGGAGCTTTGCTATTGCCTCCGCATCTGCGCCATCACTGGTGAAGTCCCAATGCAAACGACAAAGCCTGTAGAGCTGCTGCACTGCCAGTGCGCAATCACATCGCCGGTCACCGCTGTCGCAGCTGCACCCGGCCGATCTCGTCCCCGGCACAAGTTCTCTCGCCGTTTCCCCTCGCAAGCTCCGCCTCAGTGCCTATATAAACCCCTTCAGCGCTGTGAAGAAGTACAACGCTAGGACTTAGCCATTTTCCAGTTTGCTCACTGTTTCCCTTTCTTCCCCGACGAGCCGATTTTTAGGCCACCGTCGCCAGAGCAAACCACAGCCCCTCACTTCAATCCAAGCTCACCAGTGAGTTCACCACACCCATCTTCCCGTGTCCAAGCAACCAATTGCATCCTAGTGCTCGTCATCACCGGTGATCGCCGAAAAACCAGAAACCCCCTGTTCCAGAAATTAAACTCGTTCCAGTGCTTTTCACCACTCACTCCAGTAGAATCAAATGATCCTTAGCCCTTTCTTAGCAAGCCTATTCAGCCAGTTTTCAAATTGATGCAGTGTCGTGCGTTTTCCCAATGTTCGCGCGCCACCGTGGACGTCGCACGTCGCCGGCGTGCCTCGCTGCAGCTCTCCCCAAAATGAAGCCACATACGCCTTCCCTGTAACCCCTAGATGGTGTAGCCCAAAGCTTATAGCCTGCATTGCTGTGTGGAGCCAGTTCGTCGTACACCGTCTTCTCCAACTCCGGTGACAACGTCAACGAGCTCGCACGCTTAACCACTGCCCAATCCCTCTCTCCAGAACAATCCACACCACCCCAGAAGTGTTTCCCCTCGGTCAATTTGGAGTTTAGCTAACCCCAGTTCTCTGTCACCGTGGCTCGTCCTTGTCTCAGGCGGCCGAAGATTTCAACCTCGCCGTTCGTCGCCGATAAGCCACCCCAGTCAAATTCCTTCCACCAGCAACCTTGTCTTGATCCCGCCTACCTCCCTGACATGTTTGGCGAAGCAATGCATGCGTGATTCGTCCAGACGCATGTGCCCTAGTTCGCTGCTGTACAGTGGCATTCGATTTCCTGTGTCCTAAGCTTTGCTGTGAATTTCTGTTAATTCTAGGGCTTTTCTGAAAAGTCCACTTTGTCATTTAGGTCCCTCACAGCATTTGGCACACGATGCCACCTCTTGCACCACTTTTGATCATCTAGAAGCCCCAAATCATCCTGGTGTCCTTCTCGGACATTATCTGTTCGCGAACCGAATGCCAACCCTTGGCTTTCATCGCAATCGAGTCTTGTCCAATGAACCTAACCCTAGTATCCTTTTCTCCGCTGTTCTGTTTCTGCCCAATCTCCCTCATTTGCATTCATGTGTATATTTTACTTATGTTTGGTATAAAGCCTATTTTCTGGATGCTTATGTATTGTATGTGTTGTGTGTGCTCTCGTGCGAATGCAAAGCAAGGAGCGGAAGACTTGGAAGGAACGTTTGAAGATCCAGCAGATTTCTTAGACCCAACTTGGCAAGGCAAGTCGTCACCCTTGATCATGTCTCACCCAGTATTTTGAAATAAAGTAGATTCACTGTTTTAAAGATATATGCATGCTAAATATTTGATAGAACTATGTTTAGAAATATGTGGATAGATATGACCCAACTTTCATGTGGAAACCCCTTTTTGATATCGAATCATCATGCAACCTTGTCACCCTAGGATACCATGCTTAGGCTTTAATCTTATTTAAGTATACATGTTGGATGTGAAATGGCTAATATATGAGAAATGGATTTGGAACCCCTTTTGTGAAATGAAATGTCAAATTAGTATTGATAGTGAGGATTGGTTTGTATGGAGAGGGTGCGGTGCGCACCAGGGAATGTGGATGGCTCCTCACTATTAATTCATAAGGACTAGAACCTTGTGTTGTGCCCCTATGCGGCATGAAAAACGTACCAACCACTTGCCTGGTATGGGACAGGCACGACTTAGTAGCTTTTTGGTATTAGCAGTTCCCTGCATGGTTTGTCGGTCTGGTTTCTCGCGTGGAAACTGGTTGGGCGCAGTTCGTCCGTGAGTGATGTGAGTTCAGAAAAAGCATCAGAGGTAAAGGTGGAAAGAAGGAAGACGCCCTACGCCTCAGATTAAGCCATGCGCGGTTGTAATCTTGAATGGTCATATGTCTTGCGTGGACACAGACCAAGGCTATGTGTCTTGCGGGAACATAACCCAAAGGCTAGGAAGTAAGGCAGTGGGGAGGACCCACAATGGTACTTGAGACTTAATTGTCTATTTACCGGGCGGGGATACTATTAATACTGAACTGCAAAAACGTTGTGTGATCTCGGCCTTGTCACATGTGTATAAGTCACATGGAGTTGGCCCGACTTGAAAGTCGAGTGAAGAAGTGGATGTAAAAAGAGGTACACCTTTGCAAAGCGTAAGAAAAGTATCGGATACTCTGTATTCCCAGTTCATGGAGTATGTTCGCGGTGGATTTATCCATGTGATTCAACACAAGTAACTATTTGGAATGTTTTCATAATATGGTTAATTCAAATGGTGGATCACGGAGGATCGCCATTCACAATGTTTTCTTAAAGTCTATTATAAGATTTTCAAAAACCCCGCTGTTGAAAACAAAACCCTTATTTGAAAGATTAAAGGATTGAAATCTATACTGTTTAAGATTATAAGATTTAACCCCTTTTATTGATCACTCCTCATCTATATAACTGCATTTGTAAATAAACGACTTGCTGAGCATTGTGTCAAAGCATGCTCACCCTTGCCTTTTCAAACAAATCAGAAGAGGGATTCGCCGATCCCGATTCCTTTGGTTATGAAGATGAAGCAGAAGATGGGAACGCCCCAGATGATTCGGAGTTCTAGGAGGGTCTCGCGCCGAGTTGAGTCCGATGTGGAGAAAGCCCTACCAGAACCGTTGCTGCCAGAAGTGAAGATCTTTGTTGTTGCTGTTTGCCTTGTTTTGTGTGTCCGGTATCTTGATGCCGACTCTTGTATGGATAAATTTGTTATTTTCGTAGCAACTCTAAGTAGCGTCATTCTGGGCGCTATGTTAATGTAATATTTGTCCTCGTGACCTCGTACCTGTTTAATTATGTTTTATGTTATAGCTGCTTTCCGCTTGTTGTGAGTTTTGTAATGGTCCAACCTGTGTGCAATCCACCTGGGCGGTTGCCACAGGATTCCTCAAATGGGGGTCCCACATTTTTGACCGGGGGAATTCTCACTGGCCTCTGGAAATTTTCGACTGGGGGAAATTCTTACCAGTCCTCGGAACTTTCCGACCGGGAATTTTTCGTCCGGCTCCCCGTCCTCACGGCGACCGGGGAAATTTTTACCAATCTTCAAAAATTTTCAACCGTGGGAATTCTCACTGGCCTTTGGAAATTTTCGATCGGGGAAATTCTTACCGATCCCCGAAACTTTCCGACCGGGAATTTTTCGGCCAGCTCCCCATTCTCATGGTGACCGGGGGAAATTCTTACCGGCCTTCGGAGATTTTTGGTCAGGAGAAATCATGATCGCACTGGAGAACTTTTGACCAGGGGCTATGTAACCCTGGCAGTTATCGACGTCCTGGCCTTTTCGTTCCTTACCCATGGCGCGCGAAGCCAAGTTGTACCCCACTGTGGGAGGGGGGGAGATAGTCCGAGCCCGGACAGGAGATAATGGCTTTTGGAAAAATTTTGAAAGTTTCAAAGAATTTAGAACACATCACAAAGAGGCAAGTTCAAACTTCATTAATACAACATTGGACCGGGGGACACCCCCCCCCCCCCCCCCGGTGGGCTAAAGTGTCCCCAAGACAACAACGCCCTGACACATATAAGATACAACCAGGGGAGTTAGGCTCCCACGGAAAACTTCTCTGGAGGACAACCCCCTCCGGTGGGCAGCTACACCTAGTAATCCCGGAGGCCCTCCTGAAGCTCCCGAGAAAGGTCCTTGTACAGCCACCTAACCCTTTGGTAGGT
This sequence comes from Pharus latifolius, assembly GCA_019359835.1. Taxonomy (NCBI): domain Eukaryota; kingdom Viridiplantae; phylum Streptophyta; class Magnoliopsida; order Poales; family Poaceae; genus Pharus; species Pharus latifolius. The sequence continues at coordinate 51,050,824 of CM033324.1, read as the reverse complement.
GCTCCGAATAAGGTCCTCCAGCCAATATATGTACTCGGCCGGAGGGCGTATCTGAAGCAGCGGGATCCTCCCGGAGCCCCGCTTCGGAGGGGACAGCTCGGCACGATAGTTGTCAAAATTGTCCAAGTGCCACTTCGTGAGCCACCACAACCGAATCGGCTCCCGGGGAGCACTCTCCGACACTCTCTCGGAAGAAGGCTCGGGGGCTGGTCAACTGGCGCGCTCCCCGGTGGTGAGGCTCAATAGGGTTAGAGCCACTTGGGCCTCCCCTGGGCTACGCTACCCAGGGCTCGAAAACCCCTCCTCGGGAGTGAGCTCCCGGGCCACCAGGGAATCCCCCGGGCCGCACCACCTGGGGCTCGAAAACTCCCTCTCAGGAGTGAGCCCCTGGGACGCCTGCTTACAATGAGACAAAGGACTTAGCAAAAAAATCTTTTCATTTCATTGAGCGAAAGGATTTACAATTTCTCCGAGGCTTCCTCTAAGAAGCTACCGGGAGCAAAAAAAAACCTACAAAGCAAAAAGCCTAACTAAAAGGCCGGGGGGGGGGGGGTGCTCATACTTGCCCTTTTTGTCCCCCTCCCCCGGGAACCTCCGCCGCCATCGACGCCATTGACACCGTCATCGGGGGCGTTATGTCTGGGTCCATCGCCCCAGAGACCCGATCGAAGAGAACCCCGACCAACTCCTCGAGCCCCTGCCGCCAGGCTTCGAAGTAGCCAGGGAAGGTCTGGGGAAGCAGCTCCCCAATGACCTGGGCGCCCGCTGATGAGGGCATCATACCTTCAGATACGCGCATTGAACCGGCCCTTGAAGGTCCCATAACAAGAGCTCGAGCACGACTACTTCCTCAACAGGTGAACTCGCTCCTAAGTGAATCGCATTGTATTTTCGAGGATGGATTGCTATTTAATGATGCAATTATACTTAGGAATCATGGAGAGGATCACCGCAGGCATGGAGACCAGCAAGGAAGCAAAGGAGGCCAACAACCACGTCGAATTCGAGTTGGAGGTGAAGCCCATCCGCAAGGAAGCAAAGGAGGCCAACAACCACGTCGAATTTGAGTTGGAGTTGAAGCCCATCCCGTCACCAATTCGAAGTTCGAGTCCACCTCGGAATCCAGGAGCAGTCTGCACTAAAATTGTCGCCCAGGACGCATACGGACTCCGTTTTCGACGGTTTATATACCGTTGGAAAGCTAAGGAGATAAGCTTTCCAATGGAACTGGTCCCACGTCAAAATTCCACTGGAGCCAATTGGAATCGTCGAAACAAGTCAGTATCCAGAATCTGTCAGGGTGCTGCGCCACCGTCTTTGGGCCGTTGGCCCATGTACCTCGTTGGAGCCCATTAGGGCGCGTCCAGGGTTCCTTGGCCGACCCTAACACCTTATATTCAGTAGCCGTCATCCGAGTTAGGATTGGGTTTTGCTTAGATTATTCTGTCTTCGAACAGTTTCGCCGCTTGATCGGTTTGTGAGACCCCAACTTGTGAGATTAATCATTCGTATTTGCAATTCAGCTTGCTTTCTTCCGTGTTCTTGCTTGTGTTCTCGATTCGCAGTAGGGATAAGCCTTCTTGGCGAGGTCAATCACGCTCACGCGAGATTGATAACCAACGGAGTAGTGGTGTTGCGATTGCGGGGTTCAGATCGTGCCTGATTTGAAGCAGGATTGTTCTACGTCGAAGCTCCACCAATCGATCTATCACGTACCTTTCGGAAGATCGGGCACCCAGTGTCACACCACCCACTCCACGGTGCTCCACGAGAGCGGCCGCGAGTGCCATCACTGGGACGGTGAGGCCCCCGAGCCCGGACATCAGCGGCCACCGGGATCAAAGAGACTTGCATATCATGGAAATACGCAGCCTCTTGGACCGACGATTGTATCGGATCGGGGCTACTCCCCGATCCAAGCTCAACCCCAAGCCCCTTGAGGGCCGAGCGGATCTTCCCGCCAGTGATCACCTGCCTCTCCGTGCGCAACTCCCTCTGGAGCCGAGAGGCGGCATCTTCGACGGCGGCAAGCCGCGCCCGGGTTGCCTCCAGCTCCCCGAGTGCCTGGTCCTTCTTGGACCGCTTAGCGAGCGCGGCCTCCTTGGCCGCTGCCAAGTCCCCGAGCCCCTTCTCCTTTTCAGAGCGCTCGGAGGCTAGGGCCCCCTCGGCCTCCCGGAGGCACTCAGAGAGCCGGGCCTGGAACTCTCAGACCAACTTGACAGCCTAAAGCGAAGAAAGGATTACACAATCTACAAAGACCAAGTGAAGAGCCCGCACAGATGGAACTTACCCGGAGTCCGGAGGAGAGGATCTCCTTGTAACCTCCCCCCACGTGTCCAGGGGAGACCCCCGCCTGGGACTTCCCCGCCCGTCGTGCCGGCATCTTTCGAGCCCCCGCTGCTGGAGGAGTTGGGCGATAGGTCCGTCATGGGTCTTGGGACCCCGGGGCTGATGAAGAGCCCCTTGCCTTTCCCAGGTGGGAGGGGTGCCGAAACCTCCGGGGGAGGGGCCTCCAGGGCGGTGAAGGACGCCATCGGGAGGGCCCCCCCAGGGTCTTGAACCAGACAAAAACCGCCCTGCGTGGCGATTGCGGGTGAGCCTCCGGAGATGCGAGCGGGGGAGAAGGGCTCGGAGCGTACATCTGTGAGTCCGACCCCTATCCTTCCCCGGCCACCACTTCCCCAGGACGGTCGGTGCCTAGGGAGATGGGACGGGGTGGTGATGAAGCCAGGCCGCCAGTTGGCCTAGGATGTCCCGCCTCCGGAGACGCCGCCGCCGGAGGTGTTACCGAGGAAGTAGCCGGCGCCCTTGCTGGCGTCTTCGCAGGCGTCTTCGTCGGAGTCTTCGCCGGCGTCTTGGTGGAAGTCTCCATCGGAGAGCCCAGGGCCTACGCCCGGGCCTTCGCGGGCCTCTTCGCGTGAGCTCGCTTCGATGGCCCCTCGATTTCCTCCTTCCCCCTCTTGTGCGAGCTAGGGCGGGAAGGGGCACCCGGATGGGGAGCTAAAGCCCGAAGGCCTCCACTACGAGATTCCAGGGAGGACCCTCCCCGATGACGCGCATGATCCACTCGTGCTTGTCCTTGTAATATCTCCCGAGGAGGAGGACCGCCACCTCCTGGGAGTGGTCGTAGGACCGGACTGCAAAAGGAAAGTAAGAGGTTAGCCGAAATTCTCCCTCTGGGGATTGAGCTCGGAAACTTACTTTGCGCCACTGTCGTCCGTGGCGGGCGGTGAGGTGCACCGAATCCCGTCCCTTGGTGCAGGCTGAAGGGCGCCACCCGGAGGAGCGCTAGCACCTCCGCAAGGTCCCTCATGGACCTCCGGAGCCGGGCATCCGCCATCCATGTCAGGAGGTCCATCTCCTCCTCGGACCACTCGGGGGGCAACCGGGCCTCCCGCCCGGCTGTATGTCGATGGCTCCGGGGAGTAGGTGACCTCCGGATCATCTACTCAGAGGTAGAACCACCTTCGGAGCCAATCCCCCTAGTGGTCCCAGGAGGCTTGCACCGAGTACTCGTCCGCGCGGCCCGGCAGGAGCTACATCATCACCGAGCCAAAAGTGGACTTGGGGCCGCCCTTCATCACCAGCGGGCCCCTTGCCGATGGCTCGTAAAAGTACCAGAGAGCTGGAGAGTCGCCTTCTCCCCGGTGGCTGTTTCACACAGCCATATGAACAACCACATTCGAACGAGGGTGTTCGGGGCAAGGTGGTTGAGGGAGAGGCGGTAGTCCCAGAGAAACTCCCGAAGCAACAGATGCACCAGGAGTTGGAGGCCCGCCTCCACAAAGGCCTCAAAGGCCACCACCTCCCCCTCTCGGGGGCTCGGGGCTATGTCGTGTCTGTCACGACGGTGACATCACCTGTGAGGAGCCCAGCTCTGTGCAGCTGGTCCCATAAACCACTTGACTTCCCAGGATGAGTCAATCACAGGAATACATTGAAGCAGCAAAATAATACAGTAGTCATAATTGTATGGCCATCAGGCCTTAGTACAATACGGGATACAGTGCCTTACAAGGCACAAAGGTACAACAAAATAAAACATCTAATCGGCAGAAGCTAGGGCCAAAAGCAATCCACAGGAAACAGAGGTTGACAGCAAGACAGCACCACATCAGGGCTCCGAAGGGAACTGCTCATCTTCTCCTGCGTCTGCAACATCTTCAGGATATTCACCAAGGTGGTAGAGTGCTCCATCTATTGATGAGTTGTTGCAAGGGTGAGTACTTACGTACTCAGCAAGTTATAGGGAAGGTAGAGATACATATAGTATAAATGACATGAACCTATGCTATTGGGGAAAGAGTGAAAGGTTTTTCAAAATACATTTCTTTATCATTCTTACTCAACTTCTGATCATACTCATGGCAGTATATAAATCATACTGATGGCAATACATATATCCCATATCCAAGGCGATATATCCTCATATCACATTATTTTCATTCAAGCCTTTCAATCTTATACTCATGTCAGTATTTCATAAACTTAGGGCATAAACCACATGCCTCTTAGTTATCATATGCTTACGGCAAAATCCACATGCCTCTTAGCTAACACATGTTTACTAGATTATGATAGTACCGCGACACGTCAACACATGACAGCCCACGGCAACGCTCCTTATCGTGACAACACATGCCACTTGGGT